>JAFBJZ010000221.1:1306622-2613244 GCA_016785225.1 Psettodes erumei
TGATGCTTCTTTCTTGTTTCTTCTTGTTGATTTCGTCTCTTTGTGTCTCTGTCCTGACAGCTATCCTGGTATAAGATCAGAAGAAGGCCAGCAAGTCATGGCCAGCTACAGACACCTCATGGACGTGGTGTTTAAAATGAAGAACACTAGGATCCACAAGAGGTAAAACCACATCACAGGCAGTGGGAAGTGCCAGGAGAAAAATCCCACTGCCGACCACCCTTTTTACTCATATAATACAGTATACATCATTCTTTTTACATAATATATATGAACTAAAACTGCAAATGCCCTCACTCCCATCCCATGCCTTTTTCTCTAATCCTTTAACCTCTGGTTATACATGGAAACAAAAACACAGTTTCAACATTTGTATATTTCGTCTTTCGAATATTAATTCAGGATGCAGAAGGAAATTTGAAAAGCTTGAACTATACAAGTCAGACACAGTATACTACTATACAAATAAATATGATGACATGATCATGACATAGACTTTTAACACATAACCCTGCAGTTCGCTTGTTCATCAGGCCTTCTTGAAAACCTCTTCAGTCAATATTAAAGTCAGCGGACCAGATAAGACAAGCATGAAACTTCAAATGTCCATCCAGTCTATTCAGAGTCCATTAATGTCACATCAATTGGCCAGGAAATGGCCCAACTGACTGCCCCGTCCAGGCCTTATCATTATCAGAAAAAAGTTGTTTTGTTTCTTTTCTACTCTGAGAAGGGAGCATCTGTAGTGACAGAGATGGAATAGGCTACAGCAAGTAGGAGTTGCTGCAGAAACCCAGGAAGCACCCAGATGTTCAGAGGAAGGATTAGAGTCTAAAAAAGAAAGTGATCGGCCTGTAAGCATACATCATACACACATCAGCAGTGTTTGTGTAATTACCCTCACTGCCACAAGTTCCAAACTGAAAGTTTAAACTGACTTACAACATACATCATGTAAATTTCATTTGGGTCATTTATTTGTGTCATTTTTCACTACTATGTACGGGGATGACTATCGCTTTTTTTCTTGCCTGTAAATCTCTGATGTGTCCATTTTTTCTTCAGTCAGCAGACACAGCTGTCAGTGAGCACAGTTCCAGACATGCTTTGAATTACTGGACAAATGAGAGTCATGGCTGGTAACTCAGAGGTCTGGAATAAGGCTATTGTTTGCCACAGCAGTATACTGAACATTTAAACAGCAGCCAACGTCTGTGATCTCTTAACCTTTGTGCATATGTGCACTTGAATCATTTGTTGTTATATGGTAAGTCCAAAACACACCACAGAGAACTGAATGAATAAAGCGAGGGAAAGAAAGACCACAGTGAGGTCAGTCTTACGTCCAAATTGTCTGAGTTTAATAGGGTGTAAGTCAACAGTCGGTGTTTGGAGCTGCAGTATAGCCAGGCCATAATCACTTCAGTTTTCCAGGTGCATCTGGTAACTCAAAACATTATGTTGACTACCACCATTGGGCAAAATAATTGGGCAACATAGAAGTGCAGGGTAATTTTGGCC
This sequence comes from Psettodes erumei, assembly GCA_016785225.1. Taxonomy (NCBI): domain Eukaryota; kingdom Metazoa; phylum Chordata; class Actinopteri; order Pleuronectiformes; family Psettodidae; genus Psettodes; species Psettodes erumei. The sequence continues at coordinate 1,308,144 of JAFBJZ010000221.1, forward strand.
CATGGTCTCACCTTTAACTGAGTGTCAACTGACATGCAACAAATGAAAGGGCCACATCTGACACTCAGCACTGACTTTCCCAAGGAAAGATATGGTGATTTGCTTTGAGTTGATCTTGCTTTTATGAGGGAATGTGCATGGTATTGCGTCAGTGATATTTGTGTTTGTTGTTTAAGCTTGGTACTGAAATTAACATAAAAAAGAGAAAGTAAAACAATCTCATCTCTGCCTCTTTCCCTCCATTTATCTCAGCATGCTGAATCAGAATGCAGGACTTGACCTGCAGTATATATGGGTAGAATAAATCTTACTGTACACATGAATATCCCATTGCGGGCTATTTGGGATTTTCAATATATATCTTTTCACAATACCTTTTTTTAGATATGTATATACTTTTCTTTTTAACAGAATACAAATAAACCAAACCAAAATCTATCATTCCAGGATGTACAGTATACTACTACTACTACTTCTACAGTAAAGGGCTCTCCTACGTCTGAGTCAGCAAGTAATATGAGAGCAGATAGGACCCAGCCAATGGCAACACAATGTTTACCCACACAGTTGACTTTCAATATCCTGAGGTTCATACTGTTACCTTCCAAGGGTCATTTTGGATTTCAGTAGTCACTAATAAACCTAGCCATCGTTAGAATGGTCATATATCTTACATACGGGTTGCTGTTTGCTTATTTTGCTTTGCCGGGAATCTTACTGGGGGATTTAGCTTTCCGATGCCCAAGTTGCACTGCGGAGCGTTTAGCTGTATGCCCCAAAGTCGCATGTGCTGAAATAGTGAGGGAGCCAGGCTGCGGTTGCTGTCCAATGTGTGCCAGGCTGGAGGGGGAGTTCTGCGGGGTCTACACACCAAGGTGCTCCAGCGGCCTGAGGTGCTACCCAAGCGAAGAGGCTGAATTACCACTGCAACAACTCATACAGGGTTTAGGTCGATGTAAACAAAAAGTGGAATTAGATGTCACGATAAGTCTGGACCATCAGGCCACAAATGGTAAGTTACTGGAAGAACATGACTGAAAAGCATAGAAAGGGAAAAAAAATTTTAAAAATGAAAGCTGCATTAACTGACTAATGGCAATATAATTACTGTGTAGTATAAAAGGTGTTGCTTTCATTGACGAACCAACAGAATTATAATGTCTACATCTCCCCTTAGCTCAACTAAGCATTTTATTCTCTATTAGTTTGATGTTCTGTTTTAATGACACATCTTTACTGTTGCTACCTCATTCCTCACATCAAATATAATTTCCAGTGTGAGCTACCTGCCCAGCACCTAAAGTTAGTGACCATAGCTGGTGAAGTTAGTGGAGAATTTAGCAACTAAAGAGCCAGACATTTCCCTCTGGAATTGGTAGAGACCAAAACAGAACTAAAAAGGCAGTGCACATTGGACTAACGGGCTGGAAGTACGCCTTCAAATTAGTGCTAGTTAGCTGCTCCATATCTGCTGGATGGGTCAGAGGACAATTTAAGGAAATTGTATGCCAAATGCTTTGCTTTGAACGTTTTGTGCAACCCCTGAATGGGACATTACAATAAATTAATGTAACTTTAAGTCTATGTGCTGTAATGCTTGTTAACTGCTGGCTGCAGGCATACCAGTGGTCTTTCTCTCTTCTTCAGCTGTTTAATGTTACTCTAATGTTACTATTTCCAGTGTTATTTAATTAAAGGTAAAATTTCTAAATGTATATTTCCCCCAGTAAATATCAACTCATATCTTCCAGGAACTAAAGTATTCTTACAGTCAGGTTTAAAATGCAAGTAAGCCTTTATTGTTATAATTATTCAAAGGGTCCTTTGCCTTAAAGTAAAATTGTACAGCATTTAATCTGTATAACTGAGATAATAACCATATGACCAAACTTATAATGCCTTTCTGTAAGATGGTAAACACTGTATTGAATGTCTTTCAGACATAGCTACTCCTTTAAATAACAATGTAAGTCTGTAACTTTGATTAAAGGATGAACACCCAAAGGTGTTACTACAGTTTAGACAAATTTATGGATCACAATAAAGTGTTAGTCTATAACAGTTTAGCCACAGCACAAAAGTAATATATCACTACAGTAGAGGGTCTGTATAAATTTGTTTTGTAGATAGTAGGATTGGTCCTCTGCCAAGGAATTGCATACTGTAATTTAATACAGACTTCCAGTATTCGTGAGGGAACATATTAATTAAGATATTTGAAAGTGTGCCAGCATCACCCAACCAGCTAGTTTTGACCTGTCACCTTACCTGGGCATGATGTTCAAACAGCAGTTTCATGGAAAGCTGCACACTGTGTCAAAACAATATTTTCACTGCAGGACTTTTTTTTTTTTTTTTTTTACCACATCTAAACACATCAAACGCATTCATTCACAAGAACCCCCCCAAAAAAAAAAAGAAAAAAGAAAAGAACAAAAAAAACAAAAAACAACAACCCAGAAATCCTGTGGAGACATAGAAATGTTAAGCTCTGCTCTCACACATTATAGTTATTAGGGACAAAAGGTCACTATTGATTACTTTAAATGAATGTTGACATATGCAGTGTGTTTGGCGGGCAGTGGGAGGCCCACATCTGTGAGTGCAAACAAGCAGTATCCCTGTGATGAACCCACAACTTGTCTGCGACCCACATATCCACAAAGCTGTCCTACTGGGAGCATCTTATTCAGATAAAGGATTTTGTTCATGGTTCTCTAGAAAGGCAATAAAGAAAAGTTTACAAGCCAAATCTATGTAGATTCTCAGTCATCCAGGTCATTGTCAAGGTTGAAAGAGTTCCGTAAGGCTAGTGGACTTGAGGTTTTTCAAGAAAAAATTGAAAAATCTCAAGTCCAGTTGCCTTATGGAACTCTTTCAACCTTCACAAGCCAAACCAATTCTGAAATGTGATTGGACTGATCTATAGGTGATGTTCTTCCTGCACTTTATTGATTCTTGAACCTCCGGAGTGCAGAGCAGATAGGGTCAGCTATAGGGTCTTTTAACTGGAGTCACTGATGCTTCAGTGCAACTCTTGGTCGGGGGACATTGGGACGTCTCCCTGCCACCCCCATGCAGCTGCCCTTATTGCAGTGTTGATCAGATCTTGTCCTTCCTTGGCAGCCACAACTAAAACTTGTTTTTTCAGCTTCTTTGGCTGGCTCTTTGATGCCACTTCACTGTCCTGCACTACACATAGTAGCAGAAGTTGGATGGTTGATCTCATAAATCCCACAAATCCCCTACACCCAATTTCTACTGGGTTGATGGGTGTGGTCCAGCCAACTCCAGCTGCCAGGTCTGAGTTCCTGAGTACTTGAGTCATTTAATCTGTTGTGGCCCTGATATGCAGATCAGTGATGATGAACTTCCGGACCTCAGTGGACCAAATTAAAATATCGGGTCTGAGGGCTGTTTGAGTGATCGCTGTTGGAAAGATTAGCCTTCCCAGGACAACCAGCTTTTCCTGTGCCTCCAGAAGTGAACAGAGATGTTGATTTTCCTGTTGCTGGTTGGTTCCCTCCTGCCCCACCTTGCAGTTCTCAAACAGCTCTGCCTTCTTCACTACCAGGTTGTGCCGCAGTTAGGGCCCCGGCCCAACACTACCTTACTAGGGTTTGCTTAAGGCTTCTGTTGTTGTTGCTGCATAGCGGGTACTTGTCCTTGTCGTAAACCACCAGGAGAGGTCGTGGGGGTTTGGAACTGTGTCATATACTGCTCTATTGGGGAAGCTGAGCTGTGCTTGTGGATTTTTTGCCAGATGTCTGCCCAGTCAATGGCTATGCTGGTAGTGGCACACTGTAGCCAACACTGTGTCCCACTCCCTCAGGACAGAGGCTGTGTCACCTCCTCTGCAACTCTATCTTGTGGCTTTGGACCAGTGCTGCAGAGGTTCTCCCCCATCCAGACCTGCCTGACTGACTTGCACTTTTCCGTGGATCTCTTTGTGCTGAAGCCTGCTGGTGGCTTTGCCCGCATACCTCTATCTGTGCCCTCCACCTGTGCACAGTGCAGACATCCACCTTGCCATTTCTCATTAGCTGGTCTCTGGATCTGCTCAGCTTAGGTACAAGACAGGCTTTCTCCTGCCTGTACACAAAGGCTGATGGATTTCAGTGGAAGCTGCAATGCATTTTTGCCCTGCAAGGCCATCCAAACCTGCTAGGTACAGATTCACCGGCCACATCACAGGCTGAGGTTTGATGGGTCAACTCAATAAGGACTGTGCTTGAAATACTTGAAATAGGTGATTCCTTTTTCCTGCAGGAATTTTCATTTGGTTTCAGTAACCACAGACTTAGAGGTTTTGGTGGGAGAGGCTAGTAAAAACAAACCATATTCCATTCACTGTGCTTTAAGTAAAGCATGATGGACCTGTCTGTTCTCTCTGCAGAGATTTATTGTCGGTTGATCTTCTGTTAGAACACAAAAAGGAAAATTCAAAAGAGTGTCAGTTGAAACTGTGGTTTGCCCTCAGTTCATTGTGTTATGCTTGGCTTTTCAAGCATGAGTAACTACTGACTATTAGATGTCAACGTTGGTGTCCTTTGCACCTATTAAAAAGGACATTTCTGGGGTTGTTTCCTGCTGTTGGTCAAGATTGCATTAGCACTCCTAAATAGCCACAAGGTCATTCTCTTAAAGGAGAACACAGACTTGCATTTTTAGGAGTGTTATTTGGTATGATTCTGAGTTCAAATGGTAATATTCTCACTAAACTGAAGTAAACAGCATGACAGCCTAAGTAAACAGTCCACAGTTCAAATAAACCACTCCAGCTTGGTCTTGTGGGAGCACACTTCATATCCTCTTTAAAGTTTTGACATCATTTTGTTCTTTTATACTGCTGATGTCATTAATGTACTGTTCACCACCTCTGTTCCCACTCTGCCTCCTCTGCATTTTGCAGCAAGTGTACTTTCACAAATTTCCACATGGCAAAGGTGACAGAAAACAGCCAACTCTTCCAATCTGAAAGGTATGTCATATTTGAAATGGCACACCATCTTCAGTGTTTCCATTTCAGCTATTTTTGCAATGGGAGTTGACGTGGAAATGTTCTCCCACTCATGGTCCACTAAAGGTTTCAGTCTGGTGAAGAGTGAGAGTTTCAGTCTACAAATGAAAACATTTCTCTTCCTTTGAATCCTGGACAAAGAAAAATAACTGTCTGTCTCTGGCAGGTGTGATGTGGAGAATCTGTCCCTAACATGGCTGCATTATTATACATAAACATTTGTTTTAGCCATTAACATTTACACATGCACTGAATTTATGTAAAGAACGCCTGCTGAGCAATGCATTGGCTATTCTTTGTTCAACCACTGTGACTCTCTCCCTCTGACATACTTAAAAAGCTGAAAAGTAATAATTCTATTCCACAGACCACTGCCAGCAACAATTTGGACATGTAATTACTCAAATGTTTGGCGAGGGTTGCACTGAGGGCCTACATAATCAAAGCAGAGGAGGTTAATTTATTTGATCTTCAAATCAAGCTACCATTTGAAAAAAACAAGCAAATGGTTAGGAAATAAGTCAAAGTCCCTTAATTTTTTTTGTAATGGTATCGATGAAATTTCTCCATGGAATTAAGGAGTGGAAACTGTTTTATAGTGACTATGTTAAGTTGACATGTTCAAAGTGCACAGTCCAAAGCCACTGTGGCACTTTATTCAATTGTGTCATGTTCCACACTAAAGGGACCCAAGAGCATGACTCAGGAGGCAGATGTAAAAGTAGAGTCTTTACTTGGAAAACAAGAATAAGGAAACAAAAAATCAAGGACAAACATGTAAAAAGGCTTGAGCTGAGAAAAACTCAAAAATACAGGCAAAGTCGCAAAAACATTCAAAAGGATGGGAAATAGGTGAGTGGGAAGGACGAGCAGGTGAGGTGATTCTACTGATGAGAAAGACAGGCAGGTGAGAGTGGTAGGGTATAGAATTAACAGAATTATGTTTATATGCACAAGTAACTGGACGTAATGGTTGAAAGGATTAACGAGCAGACTAAATGTTAAAAACCATGCCACAAATGTGTCTTTCGCTCTGCATGTACTTAGCCCAGTTTATCAAGGAATTACATATTAGGTTATTCTGAGCTTCACAAGTTTAATCATTGGCTGTTGTGTCTCTTTTCAGTTCTGTTACAACAAGTAGCATGCCTTTTGTGCAGTGAGAAACAAGGTCAGGGTATGGAGATCTGGGTGGTGGACTGACATCGTAAGTCAGATTTTCATGCAAAAGACTGGAGTCTGTGTCCTCTCTGGAGTGCAGTTTCGGCTTCTTAATTTGTTCCAAACTTGACTCAGTTTAATAGCAATCAGGCCCAACCTGAACCCGACAAGTATTCTGCTTTTTAGGCCTGAACCACCCCAAGCCCAAAGCAGTAAATTATTCAAGTCCATCTCACCACTTTTGATTAAACGTGTGTATTCTTTGTTATTTATACTATGCTGACCACATTTCCTATATGAACTCCCTACCTTACCCAACCCCACTCTGCCCCCACCATTGCCGGTGGTGGTCTAAAACTCGCCCTGTTGCCCTGCAGGTGATCCTCTGCTGAGACTTGTTCTGTCTCTCTCACCCTCAAAGGTCTTTAATTACCCTATGTAGATGTGAGTGCACATAGCATGTGTGCGCTAGGCATCCACAGGAAAAGGTGAAGCCATAAGAGATCATTTTGGGTGTGAGCTGCATGCTGGCGCCTGCAATTCTGAGAAATCTCCCCCTGAGGTGTAAATAGGAAGCCCTCCCTCCATTATGCTAATCTCAGAACAGTTCTTCTTGACAGGTCACACGTTGCATAATATGTTTACAATGTAAATGAACCAGAATTTACTGTCATAACACGTAAAGTACAGTTACTCTTGACGCAACTGTACTGTCATTAGGAGTGTAGAATTTCATTTTCTGCAGCTTTAGAATTTGACTCAACACACTAAACATTTAAATCCTCCAATTTTCCTCAAAAGATTATAAATTTCTCTCCAGATTAAGATTTTGAAAAAGAAGAAGAAAAAGAAGAAAAAGAAGAAAGATACTCGCCTTATCAAAGTTAATGCACCAAAATGAAAATACACAACAGTATTGTTAATAGAGCTTCACCTCAGCCAACTTTATCACAATGTTAACATTTTATAAATGTATTAATGCATCATCAGTGATATCATTTTGTAAATGTAAGTCACCTTGACCTGAGAGCACACTTACTGTCTTTCAAGTCTGACAAACATTGTAACAGTGCCAACTGGCAACAGTTGTCCCTTTAAACTCTAAGGCAACATCATGTGTTTTGGATGACACACACACAGCCACAGGGAAGCAAAGCAGCACAGTTGAAAACAATAGCTGAAAGGTTTGAAGGTTTGAAGCTAAAATGTTCTTCATTATTTAACTGCTTTTTGTACAGTTGCCAGCAGCAAAGTGTTTGATGTGGTCGCACGCCTTGAGAATAGACATTTATGCTGACAATGGTTTGAAGTATTGTACGGCCACTCTCTTGGCAATGGAAGTATACAGTGAAGTGTTTGAGACACAGCCCCAGCGCATACTATAACAGGGCAGAAACATTAATGCTAAAGAACACTGGAAAGACATTACTCACTCTGTGCTGAGAGAGAACTGTGAAAGCATTGCTCAAAGGCAACTCTAATGGCCAACACTCCCAACAGCTCAAGACAGGTAGTTTCTATGGCGCTGAAGACAGAATCAACAACACAGTGTTTAGATGACAGCTGTTGGCTTAAGATGTGTTTTTTCTTCTCCATGGAAAATGCTGTCATGAGTTTTTCTAAGTGTCTATTGAAAACACAACTATAGAAAACCTTTACAACCAACCTATATTCACACCTCAAATAGCTTGACAATAATACATCACTCTTCCATTACCGTCGCCTCCTGACACATACAAGAATCAGAGCAATATATGGGCAAATTTCTGAACACTTCCGGTAGTGAAAGGGAAATCTCAACAGCTTTATTTATGTTTCAAAATGTTTTATATATTGTAAGAAAAAGACTAGTCAAGCTCTCTCTTGCATATGTGCTCTCATATGAGAGATTCTTCAAATCCTAATGGATGACTGGATATCTTAACAAAACTTGGATCAAAATTCTAAGCTTGTGTGGTCAGCTGGAGGTTGGAATTTATGACATTTAGCCACCGCTGACACACTGAAGTGAGTATAATATGACTTCTAAAAACAAAAAAAGGTCTTGTTTATGGCCACCCAGTTTTAACTGCCTGCTCATGGGAAGTTTTACCTTCCTGCTTCATCACATTGTTGATTGATTTTCCAGTGTGTCTGTAGGCACAGGGATGCTCTAATCTTTAGTCAATTTGAATTTGGATTTGTGTTGGATGTTGGACAATCAGTTCCTCAAAAGCTCTTTTTCCAGAGTTAAAATTTTCATTGAATACCAAATATATGTCTTGCCAAGAAATTTGGTACACACACATCCACTCCATTAACTGACAGAAAATTTGCTCCAGACATTTATTCCCAGACAATGCGTCCAACTTCCTCTGGAGGTCCCACTGACTTTTACTTTAGTCCAACCAGCACATTGACAGAATGAGAGATAAGCTATTGAAGCATGCATACAATGCATGCATATGTATGCATTTGAGAAAAAATGACATGCATCTCAAACTAATAGGAATACACCAGTGCTGTTAACGCTTTTATCTGGATGAACACTTGAACTACATACTGTAATCTTTTGTCTAGCCAAAGAAGATTGCAGAATCAGACATGACGTTTACTTGATTATTGGCAAAACTGTATAGAGGGGTATTTATTTAGACACACCTTCACAGGCTCTGTGGCACTTGTTGAAGTTGCCAAAAGGGCATGGGCCAATCAAGCAGATGGACTGAGCTGGTGGTAGCAGGGGCAGATGGCGAGAGTAACTTTGTCTGGAGTCTTTATAACAACTTTGCTGTTGGTAGCATTACTGCTTTCTCCCTGATCTGCCAGCAGCAACGTGCCTGCAGCTGCGGAGGATGTGTGTCTGCTGGTGTTTGGCTTCGGCCAAGCCAACCACTTTAAATTCACCATGTGAGGTCCCACTAAACACAATTAAATGACAACACAGTTATTATTTAAGTTTCAACTAGTAAAACATTAAACTGAGAGCGCAACTGATGCTTTTGTAAGTCTGAATTTATGCCCATGAAATTTGGTACAGACTTTCAAGACCCCTAACGATGACTGTAATAACTTTGGGTTATGACCAAATCCTGAGGGAACAACAGGAGCGAGTGGACCTGTGAAGAACCCAAATGGAGATGCATGCCTGCTAAAAAGTACCTATTTTGATGGGTTGATTGTGGCAGTTGAAATAGAAAAAAAACTTTTCTGAAGTTATTTTTAGTGATTACTAATATGATTAAATTCTTTATTTTCAACAAGACAAGTAAATAATGATTCAAATCTTTTGTCAAGAGATTTACATCTACCTTAGATTTAGCACAAGTAAGACCTACCAGTGCAAAGGTTTCCTTTTACATTTCCTGAGGCCAAATTTCTCACAAACACAATCTTTTTTCATTGAAGTTGACAAAAAATATTTTTGAGGCTTAATGTGAGTTGTGAGACTAATGTTTGTTGCAGTGTAGAAGTCACACAGTTGTAACACTGGCAGTATTCACGTTCACATACAAACATTAACACGCACAACAGCATTTCAGACAGTGTCATAACGTGTGAGAGGCTCTCAAGATTTGCTGGGGGGGCCTTTCACCTCTCAGGCAAGATTTACAACCGCAGAGTTCTGCTCCAGTTTCGATAGCAATAATTACAGACACACACACACACACACACACACACACACTCACACAGCCTCTGGCAGGTAGGTTGGATAGCTAGCAAAAAAAGTCCTGACTCAGCATGAAAAAACCTTCATCAGAAGTGCTTTCTCATGAGGCCAGATGCACCTCCAGTCACTTCGAATTCAGTCACTGCTTTTTCACCTCCTGTTGAAATGTGTTTGCCCTGGACCAGGACTGTGACAACTAATACATGCCTTGAGACATGCTATGGTACAGTGTATTTCTCAGTTTCCGATGTTCTGAATTCATTTGCATCATGCGTTTCCTGCTCTAACTATTAACTTGTTCGTCATCTCCTTGTCATGTAATGAGCAGCAGGAAACACACTAAGGGTGACCCCATTGCTCAGAGGAGATCTGGGAAACTGCGTTATAAGACCAGTATTATAAACCTAAATGGGCTGGATGTAGCTCTTTATTTCACAGAAATTATCTTAGGAGGTCTGTTTACACTGTCGCTATAGTAATTACAGCTGTTGCAACGCCTGACTGTCCAGCATAGCATTAGTCACATGAGGTATATAAAGGACACAGGATGCCCTGAGGACACAGAGTAACTTTGTCTTCTAATTCCATGATTAAGATGACTTGTAAAAAGGCCTGTTATTAGAAACATGTTGACTTTTAATAGCACCTTGTGATTACAGAATAGATAAATGTAGGTAAAGTGTGTGAGTTTTGCAGTGGAGACGGTGAGGCAGTTTTGTGTGTGCCACATCTGCTGACTACAAATATAAGTTAACAGGATACATATTACTTTCATGCTCAAAAAACCCAGAAGGGGGTTTTCTAAGCAGAGACAAGTATTGAATGTTACAATGGGATTAAAACCACAAATGCTGAATTAGCTTTGAAAAGCTTTCTTTGGACCCAGGCATGAAGTCTGTTTCCAAGAAGGCCTGGGCAGATGTTTTGTGTGCCTATGTCTCCATGTGTGTTTATTTGCTGCAGAGGTGCATGGGACTGAGAATCCACTCACCAGGAGACCTGCCATAGATGCCTGGCTTTGGCAAGAGTCCGCAAGGAAGCAACACTTGAATGAGCGCAAAACCAAGATGAGGACAAATCAGCTGGAGGACCCACGAACACAGAAAATGCCTCAGGTTGGTACTAAAATTTTTAGCCATAATGTATCTATAAGTGACAATTTAGGACTCATTTAGTGCATATTGTTATTTGTTACTTGATAGTCTTTCCTACCCCACATCCAATATCATAGACACAAATATTTTATATTTTATTTGGAAAATGCATGATTTTATACATCCAGACTGATCCACTAGATCTGAAATGTGGCACAGTGGTCTTAACACCACCATTTGACACTACTGTATAAGCTTAAAGTCAAAAGCCTTTCAAAGTTAAACCTGGAAAGCAGAACTGTTGGAAGTTAATGTTGTAACCTCCCCTGCCTTAATAGTTCCCTAAAAACTGTTGATTGTATCCCCCCCAGCTGCATTCCAACTTTTATTTTCTGTACACTGTAGTTTTACAGTGCATGGCAACGTGCTGCCCATAAAAAGCAGTCGCAAATGCTAAATAATGTGCTGTGTGTTTAACAATGTCTGGTACAGTAGTGCCCTCCTCTGGGCACTCTTTCACTCAGACAATCATGCATGTGCACAGGCACACAGACACACATTTTTTTAATCACTGACTCACAGTGTAAGGGCTTTCCTTCATCTTTGGAGACTGAACCTAACCTTAATAACATCCACTGCTTGGCTAACCCCAACTGTCACACTCAACCTTCACTTTAAGCAAAATACTAAGTTTCAACCCTGAAGCCCCCAGTGGCAACCCAATTTTTGTCCCAACCACAAGATTAATACAAGCACACATGTATGTGCTTTCATTTAACTGTTGTATTTGTTGATGCATTTAATTATTGTTCAAGAATGTGAGAATGTTTTCTGTAACAAATTCTCAAACAAACACATTTCTGGAATGTGGCTAGATGGCTTATCTCAGTAAATGACATGTTTGAAACTCTTAGACTGTAGACTAATGTTTCTACATTTAGAACATGTTTTCAGTATCTCTGTGCCTTTATTGATAACTTTCTAATCATGCACAAATCTAGAAGGACCTTTAGCTGCAGCTACTGTCTTAGGTTGAATAACTGCACGTAATGAGCATCTTCATGCTGAAAAGTGATATTGTTTTTCTCTCCACAGTGGAATGTGGAGAAAAAAACCCCCCCCTAGATTTCTGTAACATTCACCCAACATCTCACAGGCTCAAAAGCAGCTTTACAAAAAATAAAAACAGTTCCTGGAAAGTCCTTAATGGGGTGGCATAGCGACAGATTTTCTTTCTGTTTCATGCAAATGTGCTTGGGTCGAGGGGGCTGTGCTGAGGAGGCCCATATACGTCTGAACATGGCAAACAATGATATGCATTTGCTCATTTTCTCCCTCACTTGACTCACTCAGTTGCAGCAAAACAAAACAAAATAAAACAGAAAAGGAATCATAAGCAGCAGGGTACAAAACAATTGTCAGGATCATTAGAAGCAACAAAAGAGAGAATGCGTCAAAAGGAGTTGTGCAGCTGGGCAGGGGGAGGGATTTCAGACGGCTGGTGTCAAGCATGGATGCACTTCGTTGTGGGTGGTCATGTGATGTCAAATACTGTACACAAAATGTATACCCCACTGTCAGAGCTGAGGTCGTGTCAGATTTGCAACCAAAATGTGTTAAAAGATTCCAGTAAGTTAAAAGCTTCTTTTGGATCGCATTTATATACACATATTTACAACACGTATTTATTCATGCAAAGACCCTGTAATTCCAGTTGCCTTGACTATTACTAGAATTTGAATCATGTTTTTTTTTCTCTTTCACCTCATCAAAACTTTTTTGATACTTGATTAAGCTAATTCAAAATATTTTAATTTCCTTTGTTCATGGATAGCAAAATTCGAGGGACTCAACATTTCCATGGAATAGTATGCAATTTAAACTTGTATTTTACATAAGTAATAAAGACACCAGAATTTATATGGATTTATATACTGAAATAATGGCATGTCAAAATGATAAAAATAGTAGTAGAGAAGATGGAGGGAACATGAGTGACTGCCATTGGTGCATGGTCAGTGATGAAGGCATTACTTTACTGCAAAGTGTTTGATAAGAAGCTGCGTGGCACATGACTTTGTCGGATAGGCTGCTGGATAACAATGTACTTGCAGAGTGTGGTTTAATATAGGTGGAAATAGAAATAGCTAAGTTAGCATGGTTTGCTGGCTGCCAACAGCATTTGTTTCAACTCACTCTCACTGTCTGCACACAGCCAAGCTGCATAGCTCCTTTTCTGCTGCTTGCATTATTTCACCATGCAGTTATAAAACAAGAACATAAGCAACATCTCCATCCAACATTTCATCTACATCAGCACCCCTCCCTTAAATTGTCTGGAGAGCCTCGTGATTTTGTGTGTCAAATATTCAGTCCAACTGAATTCTCTGCAAAGTGTAAACAGGGAAAAAATTCCCATCAGGTTGCAACATAAGAGATGGGAAACAAAATCCACAGTGAGCAAAACCTACCTTACATGCAGCTGCTGTGGTAGGAGAGGAGGAATGATATAGCAACCAATAAATCTTTAAACGTACATATGTGAGCACTGTTTGGTATTAAATGTCTTCAAAAAAAAGGAAAATTAGAATTTAATGCAACAATGAAATTGGCCGAACACTGATGTCTTTTTTATGAAAGACGGAGAGAGACAAGGAATTGATCCCCTTAAGAGACAGTGTGAGAGAGAGGAGTGCAGAGAGAAAGGCTACTTTTCTTCTGTATGTTCAGATGTGTGATCAGGTTTGTGGCAGACTGCGCCTCCTCCTGCCCTCCTCTCTCATCTTTAGCCAACTAATCATAAGACCGGACCTCTTTGATCCCATTTGCAGCCTGATACATTTTGTGTGTGTGTGTGTGTGTGTCTGTGTGTGTGTGTGCGCAAATACAGCGGGAAACGTGTTAAGTGTGCAACAGGGATAGAGTGAACAATATCAATGTTTGTTCGTGGACATCTGTCTGCACAGTTTTGCGTGTGTGAGTGTGGCCATGGCCACCTGCTGAGTTAAGCAGTTTAGTTTCTCATGTTCCACTCCACTAGACTCACATCAATAATATTGGCTGAACTTTCTGCTTGCCTAACTGTATCTCATAAAACAATGTTAGTTATAAATGTGTGTATTTGTGACATTTTTATGAGTCACACATTTTATTTGACAACTTATCCTGACTGCATTTCTTCTCTCTTCCTTTTATCTAAATTGCTTTAAGTTTTTTCTCTCTTTAAATGATTCAGTGAATTTGCTCTCAGTAGTATGAAGTGGTAGTATTAGTTTGAATAACTGTCTCCTTCCTAATCCTTTCAGAGTGCCTGTCAACAGGAGTTGGACAAGGTCTTGGAGGAGATCTCCAAAATGACCTCTGAGGATAACAGAGGCCCTCTGGAGAACCTGTATGGGCTCAAATTTCCAAACTGTGACAGACATGGACTTTACAACCTCAAACAGGTGAGCCGTGGCCAGAGTGCTCAACTCTAGCACACAATTAAATGGGGGCCATACAAGAATCAATAGACCCAGCTGACTGGAAGGTAAATGTAAAGGGTTTGGGAAACAACACCCAAATTGGAGATGACTTTAGTTAGTAGAATACTGATCTGTCAAACAAGACTGTAAAATATTTAAATAAATAAATAAAACATATATTTGATAAATAACAAGCACTTCCTCCACCTTCTCAATATCAATGTATGTTTGACATTATGAATGACATACCTAAATGACTAAAAAAGTAAGTGAGCCCTTTGTATTGATGTATAAAGTTGTCTTAAAATATGGACAGCTCTTCATCTACTGTAGGTTACAAGCATAGTCTTTTTCAGCGAATCATTGTTTTATTTCTACCCACATTGAACACATCATGTAAACAGTGAAGTGACAATTCCTGATACTGTATTTTCTGCCACAAGAGAAATTTCTCACATTTATTCAAAATCCAGCAGCAGTTTTCTGTGGAAGTCACTTTACTGCTTCATGACCAACTGCAACAGAAAAGCACGAAGACTCTCAAGTGGTTGCAGATGTCATCAGGTTACAGGTTTTTGTGGTAGTTGTTCTAAGTAGTGTTATTTTGACAGGGGACATTGATGAAGGAAAAGGTTTTGCTGTGAGCAGTGACATTACAGATTATTGTGCCTATACATACAACATATTTCAGTTTAGCCCAGCGTCATCTTTGATTATTTTTCCAACTTTGGTTTTCACCTTCTTCTTTTTTAATTATTGTCCTCTCTCTAAAATTTTCTGTCTCACACTCAGAGCCACACGTATCATCTGGTGTAGTTCTTCCTGAAACTTTCATAGTCTGACTCCCTCCCACACACACACACACACACACACAAAGCACATTTTACTGACTTACATTAGTTTCTTGGACACTCTCTCTTTTACCCGCCTAACCCTAATCTTAAAACATGACATGTATATTTACATCACGGCGGCTTTGTGTCCCCATAAGGAAGACAAGTGCACATAATGTGACACCAGAAACAGCTTAAGGTCCCCACAACATGAATAACACCTAAGCTGCACACACACACACACACACACACACGCAGACACAAATTCTCATATCGTATAAATATATAACCTACCCTTCCCTCCTGCCACCACAACTACCCCACCCCCCTTTTTTTCATAAACTCACACACACCCTCCTCAGCCTTAGCAGTCTGCTCTTAGCTGGCATACACATACACACACACACACACACACATGCGCACGCATGCACAAATGCGTAGAGAGATGTTGTCATCATGACTGAGGCAACAAGCTTCTGAGCTCAAGGTTACAAGGCAATAAAACAGTTTGGCATACTTCATGGGAAGACTTTTGTTAGGCTAAGGAATGAGCCATGCTTCCAAATGGGAGGGGGGGGGATTCAAATTCTGCTCATCCATATAAATCAGACAGAGGAGGACAAACAAGGTCACATATCCAGTGTTGTCTTATGAGGATAGTAGAGCAGAAAAGAAAGTTTGAATGGGCGCCACAGTTTTGCTAAAGCAGGGCTCTCAACCACTCAGCCAATTTTCGTCACTGGTCACAAACAACAGCATTGTTTTGGACTGGAGTCCTCCGTTCCCAGGGAGGAACACTGTACCTCCTCAACACTCGGCTCCCCTTTGGAGTTGTCCCTCCTTGTCGCGTGGTAATTACTGTAACTGTCATTTTTTTTGTTCTTTTTCACCGAAGAAAGAAAAAGGAAAGTCCTTTCTTTACCCCAAGCTCTTCGTTCTTTTCGCCATCCCCGACTCGGCCGCCCCGCATGCGCGGCGTAAACTGTGTCCACTTCAATTACGACCTCATTTCTGAGTGGAGGGGGGCTCTGCAGGGGAGTTGGTCTACTGGCATGTCTCTGTATGTTTGTGTGTGTGTGTGTGTATGTCTGTGATGGCCTGTGTGGCTGTGGTTGGGTTGTGGGTAGGGGGCATGACCTGAGGATGGGCTGTTATTGGGTGAGTGTTGTCCCACCCTAACCATAGCCCTCACTCTCATCCAATGGCCCCCTGCCGCCAAAATACACACACACACACACACACACACATTCTAATACATCTCAAGCCTCCATTCGCCATGCTTCATTAGCACACCCCCTGCTTCCCACTGTGCATCCTCACCCCTCCTTCTTTTTTTCTAGTGTTTTCCAACTTGTCTAGTTGTGTTTTTCTTCCTTCTTTCCAGTGCAACATGTCCATCCATGGCCAACGGGGCGAGTGTTGGTGCGTTAATCCTTTAACTGGGATCCAGATACCAGCAACGCCTAGAGTCAGAGGGGATCCCAACTGTAACCAGTTTCAAGAGGAGCTCAGGGCAATGCCCACTGCTGCAACCTCCCGCTAGCACGTTTCATCATACATCATGACAGGGTTGGGTTTTCTTCAAAATTCTGAATCTCAGTCCATCTGTCAAAGCTCACAATCTTCCCCACTTTGTCTATAAGACTCAGACCCAAGCCCAATTAAATCCTACGAAGGATAGATTTTTTTAAAACAGAGGAAAAATTACATTACATTACATTTTTTTTAAAAAGCTATGTCTTCAAACAGTCAGCCGTCATAGTTTTTAGTTGAAGTTAATCAAGTAAGTATATAGTAAGTATAGATCATTTGTTGCTAACTATGGCTGATTATTATACAATTGGTGTGCATTTTAGCTGCATTAAAGTTACATTAGTAGATTTTTTTTGCAACTTGGGGGCAGCCCCACAACTTTAAATGCAGCATTCTACATAAAAATATTGTGGGGAAAAGTTAGGAATCAACTGCCCTTTCCAGCAGACCCCCTGACCTAGGTATGTGGAACATTCCCCTTTTTTCCAGGTTTCAACTTTCCTTTGGTCTCCATCAACTCCTGAGAATAGATATCTGGCTATTTAACTGACAAGCACTTTTTCAGTCTGCCATAGTTTACAGTGAATTTATCATAACTATTTGGCTGAATTTGGCTGAGTTGCCTGCTGTGAGACCGAACTGAAATTGCAAGCAGGAAAACCAAAAACAATGAGCTTAAAGAGGCAAGAATGGGCTGTTAAGCTGAGGGTAACTGCTGGGCTGAGTGATCAGTTTCCTGGCAGAACGAGAAACCACTTTCACATATGTCATATGATCCATTAATACCACAAACATATTGATTAGTGCAGCTTTAAGTTAAACTTGTGGATGATTTCTTAAAATGAAGAACTGTAGTTGTGTGATGAAGGCCTTGAAAATTTGAATCCTTACATTCACACAGTGTTACGAGTTTGCCTACCTGCCTTAATCAGTGGATAGTCATGCCAGATTTGTTGCTGTGCTATCAGGGGTGCAGGGCTGCTACTGATCACAGTGAGACTTTCAGCAGACATGCCTCTGTTTTTCTTGAGTTGCATTGAAAATCTTGCAGGTGCTGCTTAAAAGTTTTTGACAGGTCAAAGAAATGTATGCACAAACTATTCTAATGATTCATAGTTTCATCTCACTTTCACTGATTACATCTAGTAATATTTCTTCTCGATGCACCAGGTTAGCTTCCAACATTGTTAATGGTGAATGAATTAAATGGTCTTTTGCGCTGACTTTAAATGAAAAAAATGTTGAAGTGGTGTATTCTGTTTTTATTGTTTTTTTATGACATTTCATAGCGATGCAAAGTGTCACATTAATTTAACTCCTAATGTAAAATCTGAAACCATCCAAGTGTTTCTAAGAATCCACGCCAACCAGTTTGGTAAGCCGCAGCGAGTTTTTGTTGTTGTTCTTGTTTGTCAGCAGTTTTCTTATCAACACTTGTCAATTCCAAATAAGTGTCACTAAAGACAAATTGCACTTACAGTAATAACACTGAAAACTGCTGGGTGGCATCACTATTGCTATTACTGCTGTGCGTGCAGACATACATGTGTGCATAGATGTGTGTGAGTGTGTGTGCACCCATGTGTTGCTGGGGTTACTAATGAGGTGCTGACATGAGGAGGGATTAGGATGGAGGTCTGACATTGACAAATGTGATACTAAGTGGGTAAAGGTGTCTATGAATAAACCAACCCAAGCAGCTACGCCAATACACACAGAGACACGCACACACTCACACACGTACACTCACACATATTTGTGCTGCAAATCATGGACTAAAGAGAGATCACCAACATGAAGCCTTAACAGAGGGATGTAGGGGTGCTATTAATGATTCTGAAAGCCCCTTGACAAAACAGGATAGCAGGACCATTGTGAAGAAGTGTAATTTTGTACAGTACTGTCTCACTTGTATGGCATGTGCTGGAACTATTTTGCCATCCACAAGATGAAAGCATTGTTATTGTCTCTTCAACAGCGAAGCAATTCCTCATCATAGATGACATGGATTTATTACTTTTTTTATTTCAAAAAGATAATTCGTGGATACCAATCTGTAATCCATTACAACCACTGCAAAATGCACAATCATTTGATTATTCAGCAGAAGTAGCATAATCAGAAATTTGTGTTTTATGTTTTTATTCCTCTTCTAACTATGGAAGTATTTGGAATGGCTTGCAACTGTTTTGACAAGTCACCAGGTCCTTTAAGTTAAAGAGATGGTGTCAGTCTCATGAATTCCAGGGACCTAAAATGATTTCAGATTTCTGCATTGTGATGTGGTTAAATTACAGTATGCAGTAAAGCCCATGATTCACACTAATTTGATGTATCAATCACATACCAATAAAAAACTCATTGGTTCTTAACTGGTGGTTTCATTTTCCTTTTTTCTTTTTCTTCTTACAAACTATAATCTCTTCCTCGAAATTATATTCATTACACAATTACCTCAACTTCTCTCCTGATTAGGATAGAGTGGCACTGTAAACACTGGCTTGAATACATTAAGAGGCAATGATGTTTTTGTAACAAATGAAGTACTGCATTTATTAATGGCATCAGACTCACAATAAGGTTGTTGGGGTAGATGGTTGGTGTACAGAATGCACAACTGGCAGATGCCAGCCACAGTCCTGTGTGTGGTTAGGTTTCAGCCACAAAAACACCTTGGTTAAGGTTAGGGAAAACCATAGTTTTGGTTAAATGTAAATATGAATGAAATCACTGTAAACTTTTTCTATTTTAAACCAGACCAGGATCTTTTTTCCTTGGTTCGCACCTAAGCATATCTTTTACAAAAAGTGTAATAATACTATGGTCGTTACAGGTGGATAATGTACTGCAGAACTGGATGCTTTGGTTGAAAACATTCATTCTACTATATTCATTCATTTTACTGATTTGTACCAGTATCAATGTATTTGTGACTGGCCAAATACATAAATTCACAACATGTCCTCATTAAAATAATGGAAAAGGTAATCCAGTCATAATTACATTTCCTACAATATACATATTCTGTTGCAATGTATTTGTCCATAAACACAATTTCAGGGCCTGGTGAGTTTCAATCAATGCAGAAAATAATTTATTTGATAGATGTTGTGTTGACTGATTGAGACTTTGTATTGTACATACTGCATGTAAAGTTTTTATGTTATGCAGCCTGAGTACACTCAGATGAAATTACCAATACGAGTCCCCAAAAAAAGTTCCCGCTGATTTGCAGTCAGAATGATTCAAGACCTGGGTTTAAAGAAAGACTGTTTAAAGGTTTTGGCCAGAAGTGTATCATGAGACCACTCCTGACTGGATTTGGCCTTGTAACCTAATATACATGCCAGTGTGCCAGTTAGCTGAGCACCAGTCCAGGGATATTAATCATGCAGTGCAAAATATGAACACTTGTCCAGTTAGAGATTTACCACTTTGTTCTGTTTTTGTGACACATTGTTGTTTTTTTTTCCTAATTTATTTTGTGTTATTAATGACTATTTTTTTGGCAGGGAGTTTACTTTAAAAAATTTGACAGCTTGGTTTGGTTGCACACATGGATCTTGGGCGTCCTTGAGTTGTTCAGCACATTTATGGGCAGTTTGAAGTTGGCCTTTTCCTGAAAACAAATCGAAACAAGTGTCTTTTGTTTGGGGTTTAATAGATCAGGCACAGAGTAGTTTAGCAGTGGGAATAGTCGTAGGGGTGAGTATCTGCGCTTGTGTGATTGTGTGTTTGTGTGTGGGTGTGCGTGTGAAAAAGCACACGTGTGTGTATTTGTGTGCTTCTGCCCTACTTTCAGACTATTTCTTTTGTTGGCATTCAACAACTTCCCTTGATATGTTGATGGTAGGTCTGTATCTAAGACTCACGGAAGCTGTATTTGTTGAATGTTAACAAAATAATTGTTGTTTTATCTTTGTTAAAATGACAAGGTACTACAATGTTAGCAGGAAGTACAACAGTAGAGACATTTATCCTTGAATTTGGACAAAAGAGCCAATTATTATTTTTCATTTTCATAGAAAGACTGGAAAAGACAACTTTCAAAAATACATTGCAATGGATTTGGTGGAACACAAGCTAACCTATTGGACAACAGGGCAACGTTTCATCTTTATATAGTTAGAATGTAACAGTGCAGAGAATGTACTTGCATATAAACTTGCACACTTAGACTACAAGTGCACTTGTATATTAGCACTGTGCAAAAGGGGCAAGAATAGAGAAATATATTGAATAAATATATAATAAATAAAATAAATTGAATAAATCAGAGGAGACAAAAGAAAAAGTTCTGGTCATTGGTGAAAATAGATTGCACCCACGAAAGTAATTGAAAGCATCTCAGGGATGTGTAACATCGCTAAAATTAGGCTTGACAGGGCAAGAAAAAAAAAAGCTGGCACTCAGTCACATACAGCGTAAACGAGGTTTGCTAAATGTAAATTAAAACCCAAAGGAAGCACACCTACAATGTTATCAATAAACCCTTATGTCAAAGCAAATCTATGACAAGAATGGTGAGTTATTTCAGGAAGTTGGTCTGTAATCGGTGATGGAAATTCCAGTTGCCTACATTTAATCTTCCAAATAAAGGGTTGACCTGTGGTTGGTTAAAAATCTTTCTGACCACTTGTAGTGTAGTAGTCCTGTCTTTTTAGTCATTGTTTCATTTTGAGTTCAAATCCACTTTGCACTCCACAATCACTTTGATGAGTGCAAATTTAATAGAACTGCAGAGTGACAGAGCTACAAGCTACAAACATTTGCAGTGCATGGCACAGTGTCTGAATGATGCTTTCATAGCTTGTGGGATGTAAACTATTTATCTCAAAGTTAGTTTACTTAACATGCCGTTTTGACTCTCACAGTCACATCCGATCCACGCTGAGGAACCCTCCATTTGGGATTATGGGTCTAAGTCCATCTTTGATGAAAGGGCTTGGATGAAAACTAGCAGACACTTGTCTGCCGTCTTCTACCACCAGCATCGGAGGATTCCCCTGCTAAATCATGTGATTTACTCCCAACTGCTGTAAATTCTTTCAAATCTCCTTTCATCTTCATTCCAGTGATGAAAAGAACCACCATTACCTCTTTAAGAGATAGCATTATACAAGAGCACAAGCAGTGATTTGCAAAGATCCCAATTATGGAGCATAAACATCTGCATGCCATTTGTAAGCTTATGTCTTTTAATGCCCCATCATCATTTCGAAAAGTCACTTTTAATGATATGAGCCATGGGCAAATGGATCCACAAGCAAGTGAGAGCATCTCCAGAGTTATTGCTTGTGATCACAGCACTGACCATTGTCTAATCACATTACTGCATACAAACACATGCATAGAGGAGGAGAATCCAACCCTTAACCAGAACTTTGAGATCTGAGGTTATCAGATATGCTCAGCACAGCAGTTTGGCTGGGTTTGGGATGGGGTGAGGTGCGTGAGTAAATGTTAGATGAAGCCATCCAACATTGTTGGCCTAATTATGTAATAAAAGGGGCATAAATGCTTTGAAGTCCTAAGTGCAGTTGTCAGTTTCTTTGAAGGCAAATAGTAATTGTCATGTTCACTGCCTCACAAATCAAATCTTGTACACATGTTCCCTCCTCCCTGAAGTCAAAGTCTGTGCTGTCCCTGCCGCACACACACACACACATACTGAGACATACCAAAACCTTTACGGCAGCCTTGATCTGCCATACAGGTCCTCCACCCTTCCATGCCCTGTTTCAGTCACCCACATCTGGAGTTGGTCAAAGTCCTGAGGTCCCCAGGGAAAGATTTTGGTGGCCCCCAAAAATAAAAGTCCCATTCTGTCTCTTCCTGGAATCCACGAGGGAATAAAAATGACCAGACACCCTTCTGTGTGGATGCATGCAGAGATCTTTATAGCCCTTCAGTATTTTATCCTTCTGTGTGTCCGTGCACATTGCAGAAATCCAAAGTAAATAGCTAATGAAAAGTTGGTATCATTGCCCTGGATTTTTAACCTCTACTAAGCCAAGAGATGTCATTATGTTTTGTGTTTTTAAAAAAGCAGTGTGGAAGTGATTCACCTCTGACTTACTAGCATCAGTAACTAATTTTTCTAAGTTTACCAAACCTTCTATGACTTTCTTTCTCTCAAATTCTGTCCACACCTCATGTCCGTGTATGCACTTGTGTTTAACTTCATGTGTACATGTCTTTGTTAACGGGCATATCTCAGGGCAGTCCATCTGCCTTGAAGTGATAATAAATGTAGATTTTCCATAACGTGATGAAGTTTTCCCCCAGGCTGCAAATCCCTTCTTCCCAGTCATTTGAATAGTGAGCTGGTTACCCCCCTTGAAGTTCAAACTCATGTTAAATGACTTCCTTGTTCCGGTGCAATCTTGACTCGACTATGGTGTTGAAAACCAGGTGACTTGCCCTTGGGTGAGGCCTTATACAGTCACATCCTGCATGCTTCATGAGATCCTGTGGGCTGTCCTGGGTGTCTCAGACTTATGTCTAAGAGGTTTATCAGCTTGTCCCTTGGAGATTAGTTGGTGTTTGCTATCTGGATGATTCCACTTCAAAGTGTACATTTCAAGCCAATATTTTGACCACTTACTCCACTTGAAATGAAAACCTCACCAGGATTCTTAAATGAATACATAACTTTATTTAAATAAATGCTTTGTCATAACAAAAAAAGACAAAGGTTAAAAGAGTACATAAATTACAAGTTGAATAAATATTACACAGTGATATTCACTTTAATAATTTGAGATTTTTTGTCTTTTTTATTCATCTTATGTAGTTCCAAATACTGACCATTTTATTTCCCACTATCCTCCTGCCACCGATGGGTCTATTTCACAAGCCAGTGAACACCAAATTATGAAAACCAATTGTGTTGTCTCATTACATCCAAAAAGTGTTATGTATTCAGAAAAAAGCTGTTCTGTATTTACTGTACTACTGAAGTATGAAATGTGAATGAGTCAAAACCAAGTAGGAGATGAGAAACCTGAGGAAGTCATTACTTGCAAACAGGTGAGGAAAACAGGGAGCTGCTGATATGATAGTAGAGAGACTTTAAAAAAAATTCTCGACCTTAACCTTTCCAACCCAATCCAAACAAAGGAGACAAATACCTGGGACACTTAAGTATACACACCCTTGACTGATGCATTAAATGGTCCCAGATATCAACTATTTCATTGCTTCTCAATATATGCAATATGCAACTCAATATATAGATCAAAGTGAAACTTGATGCTCCCCTCCTGCTTGCAGTATTGCATTCCACAGATTTCAGTAACTCTGAGACCTGATAACTGTCTTGCTAACTGTATCTAATATCATGCAGTTGGTGACCCCGTATTGGGAAAGTGGCTAGGCCCTGATTATGACCACCACCCATGGTGCTCGCTCTTCCCGTTCCGTCTCTCCTCAATCTCTTTTCCCCCTCTCCTTCTCAACTCTCTGTGCAATAGGCCACGAGATCTTTTTGTTGAGTGTTACTTTCAATCTAAAAGATTGTTTCCCTAAAGATGTTTCTGTATTGGAGGTCCCAGGCATGGGCTGTACAGCCCCTGTCAACAATTATTACCTCAAAGCACCACCTTTACAAGGTAAGCACAAGATAACACAACATTTAGCTTTTGTGGCTGTTTGTTTTTTTTTTAATTTGTTCCACTAACTTCATGATACCACATCTTAGGACGTCGTTGTGTGTCAATATCAATAGTGAGTAACTGAAATAAGTGCAAGCTGCTTTTTTTTCGAAAGTGGTAGTGGGGATTTGGTGTTGGAAGAGGGGCAAAGACCTTGATAATATATTCACAACTGGAAGCCATTTAGGATGAACATATCATTTCCCTTTTGTTGCTGCAAAGGAAATGGTTGATTAACCTCCAAACATCCCTTGACTTCCTCTCTCTGGCAATCATATACATTGGCATTCACAAGAAAAAGCAAGAATCCTAGCTTATTGGTTGTCAAAGAAAGAGGGAGGTTTGACTGACTGTGCATACACAGCGGTTCCTCACACATCCTCCACCTCTAGAATCTCCAGAATTGCCCCAAGGTACAGGCAGAGATTCCAAATTGATGCGTTGCTGACACCATTTACCGGACCTACCACATTCATCATTCTTATATTAGTCAGAACAAAACCTAGACCTCTTTATTGTCATATCAAGTATCAGCCCTGGCAGGGGCAGTCTGAAAAGGAAACTGCCCCATATGATATCCATGTCACTTTCACGTCACTATTTAATGTATTTGCATGTAGAAAGGCACTGTGACTTGCACACAGAGAGATAACAACTACTTAAATGACCCTGTTATAACCTGTATTTTTTTTGTTTTCATCATGCTCCCCATAAATGTAGATAGACAACCTTTTCATGGAGGCATGTAAGCAGAAGAGCTCCAGAGGGTTAGCTTCTTTGACTTCCCTGTAGTCAAATGACTCTGGGTCATTCTCCTGACGGGCTACAGGACCTATTCAAATTCTTTACAGGCTAAAATCTTTTTTTTGTCCAAGCACAATTACATTGTTGTCATATTTTGCCTCTACAGGAAAAACAACATTCAATAACTATATTTAAATGTAATGTAATACACCATGGTTACACTGTAGTAGCAGTACTGAGGGGAAACCACTTGATAAAGGAACATGGCTCAAAAGTGGGCAGTCTTTACTTCACTGAAGGCAAAGAAAACAGCACAACAAAACCATACAAAACTACACTTCACACAACTGAGTCAGAGAAGTCACTGGCCTGACTGGCGAGTTTGATTATGCAACTGAACTCCAGAGATTGAAGTCAGATTGAGTCCCGTCGCTTCAGCTGAAAATCTTTTTATTTCACCAGTACAGGCAGCGCTCTCTATGCTCTGTGTCGCCCTGCATGGCATTGTCTGTTAAAATAGGCACAGTTGGCATATCAGGCTAGCTACATTGTCAAAGAGCCACTTACATAGGTTCATCTGTGATGATCTGCTAAACTCTTTTGTTTACGAATACTCCGTGTCCCGCTACATACTTTACAATAAAAGAGAAGGCCAGCCCCAAGACCACTTCAAGCGCTAGCAATACTTGCTGTGACAAAATAGAACATAAGAGAAAGGAAATTAGACATTCTTTTGTGTAATAGGCTCACTCCATCATACACCAACATAGGTTGGTACATACCACACACTCGCACTGTATACATACATACACACATTCATGCATGCATCATTTTGTGAAGTTATCTAACACATATCTAAGCAGGTTCCCCTATTCATAAGTGCTCTGACAGAACCACACACCCAGATAGAGTCAACTGTTACAGCATATCCCTATCTCTTGTGTCTTTTTTCTTTTCTTTTGGAAAGCAGAAAAAAAAACAATTTACTCAACGGCCAATCATCTGCTCCACAGCAGCATCATGTTCCACAGCCTAAAACTGATCTGTTTCAATCAGTGTGCCTGATGCTTTTGTTCTTTCTTCAAAATGCTTTTGTGTTAATTTTACATCATAGAAAGTTTTGTATTGAAACCCCCAGTTTCTATAAAAATATATCCATTGTGAGCATGTATTTTAATGGAACTGCAGAGGACCCGTCTCATACAAGAGGCCCCATGAGCAATAGTCAAGGGATCTATGAAATCTTCTGGAACTTTTCGCCTCATTCAAAGATGAGTGCTTGGTCAACATCAGAAAAGAAAATAAAATACAGGTGTCTCTTTTTCAGCCTGTTCTTTCATTTGGATTTTTTCTTCCTTTTTTTCAGTTTGAAAAAAAAATGTTGAAGTGAACAGAGGGCGGAGCATACAGGTGTGATTCAGAGAGGAGGCACGGGCCCTGGGTCATGTGGTGGTAAGGGGATGGGGGATAGGGGGTTGAGGGTGGTCCTCCCCTTTTCACTCATTGTTGTTGCTGCTCTCCAGGTCTTTACACTGAATGTCCCCTCCACTGTAGTCTGTGCCAGGGAGCTGAACGCCATACTTGTCCACACACCAGCAGATGCCTCGCTTGCGGCCACGAGATGGCTTACACTGTGGGGCACAACACAGGTCAGTGGGTTACAAAATGTGATGAAGGGACTAGCCTGTGCACCACAGAAAGTGACACTGCAAAGTTTTTTAACCTTCTCCTCTGAAATTGGCTAGTACCTTGTTGACAAGGCTCATTTGTGTGAATTTGTGTGAATTTTTAGATTACTAGATTAAGATTTACTTTGTCATGGTGAGCAAATCCTTTGATTGTAGCAATTCAATTGATATTAATCGATTTTGCTAAACAATGTTGCAGTTTTCAGTGCTGGTGTCACTTAAAGGTTCAGTATAATGATGGTGAGGGAAAAGAGAAAACACCTAAATACACAACACAAGATCTGAAAGATTCTCAAAGACTTTTACCAAGGCAAACTAACCTGCTTGCGCTTGAAGAATCCTTTTCTGTCGCAGTTAGGAAGGTACAAAGACAGAGCCATTACACGAGAAGTGTCCTTCATCCCCTGAATGATCCCATCCAGTTTTCTTCTGCATGGACCCTGTAGCATAAAAGGGGCACAGGCACAGGGCCCATCAGTTATTATATTTATCAGTTATAGCTTTTCTCAACTCAAATTAGGCTTGTATTTATAAACGTCTGTCTATCACACTGTCTTTTATTACCACTAGGAGTGGCTAGAGTTGGAAATGCATAGATTTTACACAATAGTGGCTTTAAAAATGATACAGGATCAAAGTATCACTGAAACTTACAAATTCCGGCTCATGCTTGTCAATGGGCAGAGGGGAGTAGTCCATGGGGGAGCCTAGGGAGCGCTGCTTCCCCAGCTTCCTCTTGTGCTCCTTGCGCAGTGCATGGAATTTTTTACTGTTCACAATGTCTTTAGGAAGGAGTGGCACTTTAGCTGGCTGCAACTCCTCTGTAATCTCTGTGGTCATGGTGTCCTCGTGTTCTCGAGACTCACGATCTGCCAATGAACAAGCAATGCTCAATCAATGTCACATTTTTAAAACTACGACAAAGATGCACCCGTGGATCAGTGTACCAATATTTTCAAATGTGCATGCAACACTGATAGCATTTTTTGATACATCCAGCATTCAATTGGCGCTCTCTTTCTGCAAATGTAAAGTCAAATGTCCATTTTCTTTCTAGCTCTGTTTTGGTCCCTATCCACTGGCTCTGTAGCTGCTAAATGATCTGTTATGTTCATGACTAGAATCTATTTTTGTCAGTCTGCGATTGGGTTCTGGCATAGTTTACAATATACTGTATGTATCAGAGCATTTTCAGTAAGAACAGTTGCCTTCCACAGCTGGAAAAGATAATGATGAAAGATGTTAGACTAAAACAAAACAATTATGCTGCGGGCTGTCAAACCAAAACAAGGAACTGAAAGACGCTTAAAGGAACTGCAAAGTTTTTGATAGTTGCATCCTTTTTTACATCACTCACAGTCATCAGAGCCATTATCATAATAAACTTGCGGATTCGTGTAGCTTTAAAAGAAATTTCATTGTCTCAGATTATGCAGTCATAGCAGTATTTATGAAGAGGTCTCAAAAAAGTAATTGTCTCTTGTGTTAAAAGTTGGAATTTTTCAAATTACCTGCTTCTTTATTTAATCTCCAGGGTTTTTTTATATGAACCATGTATTAAAGTTTTATTTGAACCAGAATGTAAGATTCAGGAATGTTAAACATCTCGACAAAGGTTAATGTCTAATCTAAAAACAGTTATTATAGACCCACAATCAAGCATTACCATGCACCAGTAGAACATTTTATTGTATTTTAACATTATTGCAATACTGTATCTATTGTCATGTGTTTGTTTCCTCGATGCATAAATTGTGACATTCTGTAGCTTGTTAGTCCTACCAACAGAAATACAATACCAGGTGCTTTTCCCGGGGTTTGTGCCACCAAATGTTGCTTAACATTTGTTTACAGAGGAAGGGAGCCTGGGGCTAAGATCAACAGCTGATGAACTGCTTCAGCTACAGCAGAAAGGCAGCTAAACTCTTTGTTTCTTGTCCACCACCACGTTCCCACCTCCAAATTCTCTTCTGGGAGTTAACTGAGGAGTGGTACTGAAACATCCATTTATGTAAGACCAGTTACAGCTGATCTGCATCCGGGATGACATAGTTTGTAGTAATTTACAAGCACCTCCTACTATGTCTTTTCAGATTCTTATTACATCAGTGAGACATGTTAATCCTACAATTAGTTGAACTCACACATGAATACAGATGCGCAGATACAGTGCAGCACATATTTTTCAGCATACAGACTTCTCCATCTTGGGAAAACTACATCAAGTGTTGCGTGACTGCCTACACTGTGCCTGGAAAATCTGATAACACATTATCTGGACTGCTAAACTGCAACAGGAACTGAGACCTCTGAGTACCGTAACTTTATAGCGACATGTCCCACATTAAACTGATTCAAATGTCGAGCTCAGGAAAATCCAGTCACTCTATGGACTCATATAAATGCTTGTACATTTCTGTCACATTTCTGAGACATGATTTCAGCTCCCCCAGGGGGCACTACAGTCTCAGAGATCTGTCAAGAGTACCTCTTGACAGGATGTTCACAGGTTGAAGTCCTTTATCCTGAATCTTGCCCCTCTGCCCCCCCCCCTATCTTTGGGGCTCAGCCTCTTAAGCCTCGACCCCCAGCCAGAGGTTCTTTGAGGCCACAGAAAGAAGCACTCCGCTCCCCCTCTTTGGCTTAGCTGTACCATAAGTACAGAGTTATTGTGGGGACTTTGCCAGGCCCCAACTGGCTGAAGCGATGGTGCCAGTGGATGACCCTGGTTATATTTATCTGACAAGGAAACCCGCCGTGGTGCACAGGGCCAGACGCACTGAACCAGAGAGGAATGTTGGCTACGGACTATAGGCCAACTGCTGTTGAAAGACAAATCAACTTCCATGCTTGTGTACTTGTATAGAGAATACGCTGGAAAATGTGATTTACCAAGTTGCCATAACTTCACTGATTGGCCTTTAGGTACACAGCCACCGTGGAGAAAGGCACTGAGACGTAACAAGGACACAAGCTCCGAGTAAACTGATGTTCAAAGAGCCTGACACAGCATGAGCGTCTGGAGTCTCTGGGAGGGGAAGGACGTGGGGGCAGGGTGATTACCAGAATTGGGTCTTTGGCTTCTGCGCTGCACTGCCATCTCTTTGAAATTAATCTCACAACTCATGACTTGGCAGGCCTTGGTTTGTGTTTAGATATGTCCTTGTGTCTCCCCGCTCAGACTACGAGGCTATTACTTGCTATAAATAAATACGTCAAACAAGCATTCCTATGTACACCATGCATGTGACCACTGTGGAAAAACTCTTTACTTCTGCTGTACAGTCCAATAATTTCTCTGGGCACTTGATTAAAATACCACATATTTGGCAATAAAATAAGCTGCTGAATAAAAAAACTGTTGTTTTTTTTTTGTTTTTTTTAAAATGCATTCTTGTTCCATGTGTAATCTCATTTGAGCATTTAAATGGCCAGGGTAAGAAAGGTCTGAGCCATGACACATCAATTATGCTCACCTCACATTTTGAGAAAATATCTGTCTTTCAGGAAAACTGTTAGAAACATGGACCAGGAAAGGTTTTCAATCTGCTTTTTGAAATTCATGTAGCTTTTGGAAAGACAATGGTGTCTGACTTTCTTTTCTCCTCCACTCCTCTGAATAACTAAATGCATCTCTTCTGAAGTGGGCTCTTCAGTGCAGCCACAAAAACTCAGTTTTTCCATGCTCAGGGTACCCAGCTTGTAAAGGAGGCTTAGAGGGTCTGTGTTTAACTCCTGAAACTCAGCCAATAGGCTGGACAGGGGCCAAGTGAGCCAAGTCATGTGCAGCTCTTCCATTCAGCTGAGCCCAAAGCTGTGCTGCTATCTCTCTCCCTCTGCTTGAGCTAAAGTTTTCATTAGGACAAGAGGAGCAGAGAGAAGCCAAAGGAGGGTGCACCTGATACCTCTCTGATTAAAAATTAACATCTGTACACAATTATGCTTCATGAATATCCCAAGTTTCTTACGGGCAGCACTCCAGGCATGAAAGATAAGCTACCCCTTCTTTGGATTTTTCTCTCCACTGGATCTTTCAGACTATAATAACACTATTTAGATAGCAAAAAAAAATGGACAATAGATTCTCCCACCTTTCATTGGCTTACACCATGACACCAAGTTTGTTTCATCTTGCCTTTGATTTAAGTCAGTCTCTGTGCAACATCTGAAATTACATCTTTACAAGATGTAAGAGAGTGTGAATAGGGGTGCTGTTTAATCTCAACAGGGGGTATGACAAGATAATTGTGGGGATAAATGGGCCTGAGAGCCTAGGCCATATGAAGCACGGTGTTAGCAAACCATCCTTCAGCCTCAGACTGCCTCAGCTACTTAATATTTGATAGAAGGCCATGGCCTGATAACCCTGAAGTTTCTAGAGCAGAAAGGGAGCTGTGAACAACCCAGTGGAGTTGCATAAGTTACTGAGGATGTGTGTGCAGCGGCACAGAGCTTAGATACTAATGGCTAAAAGACATGAGTTGGAGAGGCTTGCCAGAACTGTGGCAGAGTTACCACTGCATGACAATTTTGGTGACAAAAGAAATTCCAGGTAAAGTGACCAAATAATCAGGGGAGTGAAGCAAAATATGACTAAAATACTAACATAGTTGGTTAGTGGCACCTTCATGAAGTGATTGCGATCCAAAAAGCACGTTGCATCCTCCACTTGACAGTGTGTGTATCAAATGATTCTGTTTCACCACAAGAGTGAGGAAATTATGTTTTGACCCTAATGTCCTGTTCTTTCAGTGGAATTTCTGTTGTTCAGCCCTGTGCATTGCTCTCAATCAGCTGCTGAATATGCAGGAAATAACTCTTCCCATGGTATTGTGCACACAGAATATGTCCATTGCAATCAAAAAGTTTCCTGCTTTTCTGAATGCATGGTATTAATAGCAACAAGAACAATTCAAGGATTATAAATCACAAAACAGGACTTATGAGAGGAGGCAAAATCTTTCCAAGTGGGAAATGCTCCTATAGGTAAGCAAACTTTCGGACCTGTTTACAGCTTCCGCAGTGTGAATAAATGCCCAGTCCTTGTTGCAAGCGGTCATGTTAAAAGCACATTAACAGAGCGAGCTGCTGGGCCCTTAAACTGTACATTCCTAATTTTGGTCTGAGGTCTCATCCCACATCTGAGTTTGGGTTTCCAACAAACCGCACAGACGGACGCAACGTCTTTTTGGGTCGCCATCACCACAACACAATTGCTGGGTGTGACGACGTTCTCTAACTCAATGGCGGCAGAAGTAGCTATTTTGCGAGAGTCAAGCGTATTGTCGAAAGAAAGATCTCCAAACAGCTTAAAACGAAACATCACAGGGAGTGGAAAACTAGCTTCAAGATTAATTTGCATTTAACAGTTTTTTTGATGATGTTATACCAAGCACACCCAGAAACTGTCTAAGAATTTACATTGACACAATTTCAGTAATCATGACGTACTGAGGAGGGAGTGCTATTCACAGCAAAAGATGAGCTGATACTCGAAACAACAAAAGGTTTACCCATCCCACATTCTGAGCAACACCAGTGTTTCACAGGAGTCACTGAAGCCTCCATTGTTTTCCAAATCCTCAGAAATATAAGAAGTCTATTTTTTGTCCAGCTAGTGACTGGAGTTTTCAGAAACTCCCCTATGGAGACAAAGCTGTGATTCTGGTCCTTTCTCGCACCATGCTGGCATGCAACCAGGCGTGAATGGTGAGATCACAGCACACAGGTCATGTCTAAACACATGTGACATCATTTTAAAGCCCAGCATGTGGCCAACCCTGCCTCTTTTTTTGAAATCACATGCCTGCAGTGTAGAAAGACTACAGTGAGTGTTGATTTCTTTCACAGCTGTTGCCACCAGCAGGCGAAGTGTCAGTGACCAATAAGCTGTACAAATATCACTCTAAAGTTTTACAGGGAGAAATCAGCCGAGTCTGCCAAAGAGGTTATTTGCTTTCCAGTGACAACTCCAATGCTGTAGATTGTCCCTGTGATCAAACCTTACTCAAAATACACATGCAAAATCAGTTCTACATCAATATCTGTGTGATATCAAAGTGTTGTTCTACCTTTTCTCTGCATCACATTTTCCATGAATTGCCTGTTTTTTTCTGGAAAGGCCTTGTGTGCTATCTTGACAAAATAACCTTTCCAATAATTCTCCCTAGCACCTGCAACAGATCAGGTGCAGCATGCTAAGCTTTCGCCTGCACTCAAGTCTCAGATGTTCAAGGTGAGATGGCTGGAAAGCCACATACAGTCTTTCCTTTCACACGAGCCCATCATGGAGCTGTCAGGCAGCTGGGACCACATGTGACCACGGCTATATGTAATGTGGCCTGTCTGCATGAGCATGCAACGTCCGTGGCACAGACAGAATATGCTGGCTGGTTGTCATTAGTCTGAGTGTAATGGTCAGAGCGCTTCGGTTTCGCAGCCGCGACCCAATAACCAGCTGTGTCAGTGATGATGTGGACACGGAAAAAGCAGATGGTAATTCTCAAAGCTGAAATGTTTTCTGAAGGAAAAGTGAACCCAACAGTGTTGCCATGCATATGCAAAGTCCTCTGGCAAACATTAAGCATCAGAAGCATGCAATTTCTGGCCTTACTGTTGACTATAAATGTTAATGACAAATACATATGGCATGTGAAAAAGCACTGTTGCTGAAATAATTCAGAAAGTCAGACAAAACTGTATCTAAAGAGCCAAGAAAACTGCATTAATGTTGTCGATAAAGACACCAGGTTTCCCGTTTCAATGCTAATAAGGGGCATGGCATTTCTGTCCATGTGCTCGAAAGGCATTCTGGATTTGGAGCCACTCCCTAATCATCTTTTGTTTCTTGGCAAAGAGCAATCTGTTCAAACATAAGGCCCTTTCAGGAGCTTGAAGGATGAGGGGCCTGCTGCCATGAAGTCATATCTGTTGGCAAGCTTTCCAGGCTCTGATTCACTCCTAGGGGGATGACAAAATCTCAAGTGCCCCCGAAGCACATGCCACCTCCTGTGGCGTACAATCCACGAGGCTCTTGGGATCACACAGTGCAACAAAACGTGAATTAATGTACCGCTGGGACATGAACCAGGACGAGAGTAATGGTCTTTTTCTTACATGAGTTATCAGGGGACGGGGGTGGGGGGGTGGGGGGGGGCTGTAAGATAGCAGTGATTGTTTGTCCCATTGTTTAGCTGCCCCTGTCAATATTATATTATTATATTTAGTAGGCTGCAGCTCTCATGGCCTCCTGAGTGTTGCGGACACTTGAGCTCCTCCTCCCTGTGTTTGCCTTGCTCAGCTGGTACGGCACACAGACAGCTGCAACCCCACACCACAGGAAACCAGAAGCTCACCTCAACAGTTCCCATCCACCGAGCTGTTTGACAGAAGGCCCTTCAGAGGAAAGAGAGAGCCGGAGGCATTCTGCTGAATCACTGCGCTGTGACTGAGCGCCCAGGCAATGAATGCACTGCCAGAGGCAAGGAAAGATGCTCTGATTACCTCTGTGGGCCAACAAAGAAGTCAGGTTCTGTGTGTGCGCATGCGTGTGTGTGTGTGTGTGTGTGTGTGTATGTGTGTGAAAAGCCAGAGTGAGGCTAAACTGCCTGAGGTGTCATCACTCACAACAATGCACACCCAGACACCCACACCGCCCCGCCCAAGTATACGTGAGAGCAAACACACGCACACAAACACACACTCTCTTGGCCTCACACACAAAGACTTGATACACACACACAGGACTCACAGCCCAGACCTTAACATCCGTTAGTGATCAATGCTTTGCAAAACACAAAGTTTTTGGAGGAGCCACACCACACATTCTTCTCCACTGTCATTAGGAGCAGAGGTGAGGGCTGCTCACTGGGTGCAAATAGCCTAATGATTCTGTCAACAGCCAAAATGAGCCCAGTGGCAGCCCATTTTATAGAATGAGGCATGTAGCCAAAACCTTTGTGGTTACCACCTACTTATCTCGTTGTTGACAAGCTGCTAAAACTCTGAGTGACAGTGGACCTCTCTCTGCTCCACAGAGAAATGTCTTAAATCATTCAAGGCTGCTGGCTCAACTCTCCTTTTTCCTCCGTCAGTCTGTCTCTTCTGTGTCTCTGTCTCTCTCTCACGCACAGACTGCAGATTTGGTGGTAATCCGACTCCAAACACCACCCTCGGGGCAGCCTGAAGACCTGAATCGATCGAAATTCTGATTTAACAAGGATTACAGTTTTTTTTTTTTCTTTTGGAGCAACAGCTCATTCCTTCTCATATAGTCTATATACACTGCTTCCTCTTCTACTCTCCTGGGTTGATTTCACGTCTAAAGTTAGGTGCGAATGATATTGGCAATGAAGACATGAACGATTGTTGCGCGCTGGCTTGAGGATGGAAAATCGCGGCGTTTGACAGACACTTGTTAAAGTGCTGAAGATATTAAAGGCGGTAGTTTGCAGAATAAGCTCCACTTTAAGGGTTTCCACATTCCTCCTCTCAATATTCCTCACATAAATAAATTCCACTTTTCCTGTCAGACCCTCCTTTTTGATTAAGTTTTTTTCCTGCTTGAGAACATTTCTTTTTTGCCGTTTGCCAAGATTAACAGCAGAGACGGCGAGGCTTCTGAAAAGAAATGCGTTTTTAATAATTCGCGCTGCCTTTAAATGTAAATATTTGGGGGTGCTTAAGATCCTTGTCAGCCACTTTTGGGTCTTACCACACCGCAGTTTGACAGCCACTGTCCCGCACTATAAGCCCAACTCAGCCGGGGCGCACCATGTGCGCGACCACCGCATCCGGAGAGTCGAGCCGCCCGCGACAGATTATCCGGCACCGGGCACTAAACCAGAGGCTTTGCCCCACACACACACACACACACACACACACACACACACGCGCGCGCGCGTTATTAGCCTACCGTTAAAACTCATAACGTGACATTACAGCTGGATGCTGAGCCAGCGGCCACCAAGGTGAATTGTATATGTCTGCGCGAAGAGGAGGGGAGAGGAGGAATTAGCTACTGCAGCCAGTTTAATCAAGGCGGTGGATAAGTTAATCAGATGGCACCTCAAACCATCTGTCAAACAAACGGTCCGTCAGAGAGCATTGGCGCACTGGCTACTCATGTTCCACAACAGTGGTAGTTTTGGTGAGAAAAGGGAACCACCAATGCTCCTTAAATATGGGAGGAAAGGGAGGAAAATTAAGAAAACATCAGAATTTACGATAAAATCAAATTGATTTATCGTGAGAAATACTCATTGCAACACCACACAACAGCGCGCAGTGAATTCCCGCATGGGATAACTAAACACTGATCCATGGAGGGGAGCGGAGATCCCGGTGTCTTGCGCTATATGAGCCCCCTTCGTTGATGCGTTTATGACCGCACTCATTTTCAAGTCATCGTTTTGATCCCCAGCATGCATTAGCCAGCCAGCAAGCCAGCCAGGCGGTCCGGGTCTTACCTATGGGCGGGTGAGCAGGTTTGTATCCTTTCTCGTTGGTGCACACTCCCCTGCCGTGGAGAAGGGCGTGCAGGGGTTTCTCCTCCCCGCTCCTCGGCAGGCAGCGGAGGCCCTGGGTGCACGTCCCGGTGTAAACGCCGCACGCCTGTCCCTCAGACAGGGCGCACGTTAGGCAGCAGCCGCAGCCCGGCTCCTTAACCAGCTGGCAGCCGACCGGGACCGGAGGGCACATGGACAGCGCCTTCTGGTCGCAGGGCTCGCACGGCACGTATGAACCCAGGCAGCCGGACAGCCCCAAGATAAATGTCACCAAGAGGCAAAAACTCAGAATCATTGTCGCTGCTCTCTTCAGTTATAGCATAAAAAACTGAATTGAGAAGAGGAGGGGAAAAAAGTAGACTGGTCTACTGAACACAATGTCTCAGTCAGATAATCCGATTTTTAAAGCTAAAGCCAGGAGTCTTTATCCAAGAATGTTGCTATCTGTTTTAAAAAGAAAAGAAGAAAACATTAATTACAGGCTTTGCGCTGTGCACCGTGCAAAAAAAAAAGCGTTGAAATGCTCAAATTCAAATGTGTGCTATTTTTTCCCGAGATACTGTCCTCTGCAGGAGCAAAACAATTCTTTGCACAAAATCTCAACTTCTCTCCCCTTGAGCTTTGGCTCCAATACTTTCTCCACCAGAGGTTTCCTGAGCAGACTGATCAACTTGAGAGCTGCCCTGCCTTTTTAAAAACAGCCGAGCCCAAACCCCTAACTATGAATACGCTAAACAGCGGGGAAGGGAGGCGCACTTGTTCCACGGCTTGGCAGGCTGCCAAGCTTTTTTTTCAGCAGCAGGAGGAGCGCTCTTTCACCCTGAATGCTGAACTGATGCCGAGGTACAAGGGGCAACGGCAGAAAGCAACGCAGCCCTCTTCAAAAACGTTTTTTTTTTCTTCAAAACCTCGCATATTTTTTACAGGGCTTCACAGCCTGGAATTCTCGCCAAAGATCTTGAATCCACCGATTCACGCTGACAAAAAATAATAATAATAATAATAATAAAGTCACCAACAAGTTCTCCGCAATCATGTCCAGCAATAAAATCAGTTCTGGTTCAAACCAGACTTTTTAACAGGGGATTTTAAAATGGTTGAAATGGCACCTAAGTCGAGAAAGGTCTTCAGATAATGTGCATTGTCCCCCACTTTTGACAGTTTGCTGGCCCTCTGCGCGAAAGTAGCTCTTAAATTGGGAACAATGTAGTGCGAATTACAGATTCTTGGAGCTGAAAGCCGTCTTTCTAGAACTGTTATTCTCAAGGAAAATCATTTTCTAACATCACGATTCTTGCCCCGGCCATGAAAGAAAAATTAATCATCGGTAAACCCCCTTCTTGAGTCATGAGTGCTTCATTGTCACGGGTTGTATGGAACATCCTTAGTAAGGAAAAGCAGAGCGGGAGCTGTGCTGCTTTGCGTCCACAGTCGCAACATAGAAAAAAAAGAACTGTCTGCTGCTCTACTACACCGTGACCATCACTTCACTTAAATAATGGCTGTTGCTGGGACAGGGAGTCTTTTCTTCTCCGTCTAATTTGCAGCTTTCCACACTTAGCCGCTTCTCTGTTTAGATAAGACTCGCAGGATACCTGCTCCGGTCTATAAGTCACCTTTAAAGCGTGCACCTGTTGCTTCCATTGGACACCATTTAAGTTGCCAGTGCAGCCAGAGGGGGAATCTACCTGCACGCCCCCCTTCGCTCTCTCTCTCTCTCACGCACGCACGCGTGGAAAAAGAGAAAGTCATGTGCGGGGAAGAAAAAAAGAGAAACAGAGAAAAAAAGGGGGGGTGTCACGAACTCAGAGATTTGAGGCAACAGCCTGACAACTTAAGTGCAACTGGGCTCTATTGTTTTATAGCCTGCAAGCAGAATGATGCCTGATTGCTTCAGCGTGTGCTTTTTTTTCCTCTCTCGCATCACATATGTACAGTAAATCAGCCACCGTGCAGGGATGGCTGCTCTTTCCATCTCTGCAGGTTTTAAAAGATGTTTTTTTTTTTCGTCTCTCGGCAGCAGCGGGAGCGTCAAGAAGTCCTATCGGTTGTCCACTCACTGCTTGATGAACAGCAAAAAGTCATTTCTTAAACGTGGCTGTCATTTTTTTTCTGTGCGTTCGCAGCCTTGGAGAAGTGATTTACTCAAGATAGTTCAGCAGCTGACCACTAGAAAGCGCTGTTAGCAGTGGTAAACTCCTACTCATGTACTCTGCAGTATACTGTATATATTAGAAATCAGAGAAGGGTTGGGGTATTAGGTACCATAGCAGTCATATGTTACTTGGTTCTGCACAGAGGACTCACGGAGTAAATGCAGCTATTGGAGGCGTACACATGAATCTAAAAATAGAGCTACACAAGTGTGTATTTCATAACAAAAATGAAATGTTCTCCATGGAATCGTAACTGTGTAATTATAAGTGCACTTATATGAAATCAGATTCACATGGGCGTTTCTTATTTCTTTTGGAATAGCTCTTGAAAAAATGTGATTCACCACAACATTAGTATGGCACATATTCGGTGTTTCCTTTACTTCAATTCAGCCATGATTGTTTAAAACTCAGTTTACAGAGGATGTTGAAGGCTTCCATAACCACTGTTTACATGTCTGGACTGTTTTCTTCCCCATGGCTTTTTTTTTCTCTCCCTCTGGTTTCCCTTACATGCCTCCATCCATGCTATCACTTCCCATCTTTCGTAATTAACCGTAAACATCTGGAACAGAGCTGACATTTTTGTCAGAGTTTGACACACAGGGACAAATTCGATAAAAAAGGGGGCGGGGGTCACAAATTAATCCAGCAGCCGCAGAAACTGCACAGAGTGAACTGTGATGGCTGAACTTCTTACTAGCAAAGAAGTGTGGTGCGTCAGTAGTCCCTCCAAAACCAACAGCAGCAGCAAAACCCCGCGAGATTGAACAAAGGCATAAATCTGAACTACTTTGGCCAAACCCAAGTAGCAGTAATGAATGGGATTAAGACAGCAAAGCGACGCGGATTAATGACGCGTCCACCAAATCTCAACTGGGCATGAGATGACGGATGAAGAGACGGGATGACACATTACAAGGAGAATATGATGCTAGCACAAAAGAGTGTACAATTTTATACATGTTATCATCACTTGTTTTTTCAGTGCAAATTGTGATTCACCAAAGATCTGTTCATGCATCAATCCATCTGTTCCTCTTTATCTCCCACCCTCCTTCTATCCACGCATCATCTTGACTTAAAGGAAAAATAAAGTTTTATGATGGACCAAAGGGCAAACTCTTGACGACTAACATACTGTTTTTCTTTGGCTTGTAGTATAAGCTTAAATGCCAGGAGACTCATCACCTGGTGCTGCAATTTCCCAGACTACATGTGAACATTGTGCTGACTACTTTGGCTGAAGCATCATAATGTATCTAAGCAACAGAGGCTTAATGCTTGGCTCAACCTCCAAAACAGGAATGTGCTGATAATTTTTTTGGTATCTTATTTTCTGCAGGATTTCTTTAGGCTCATGAGAGGACAGTCTGATGGTGCCATGTCGTTGAACTGTGTACGTTATGAAAGGGATGCAGTATTGCATCATGGTGCAGTGTGACATCACTGGTGGGTGTAGGTGCATAGCAGGTTTAAATGAAATAATAAATAAATTAAAACAGTGCAACAAATTTCTAATCCTTTTATAGGGTTTTTCTCCTTCTCACTAACATTTCAACAACCTCATTACACTTTCTATAATTTTGTCTAAACCCACCTGAAAA
The DNA here is from genome assembly GCA_016785225.1 of Psettodes erumei. Taxonomy (NCBI): domain Eukaryota; kingdom Metazoa; phylum Chordata; class Actinopteri; order Pleuronectiformes; family Psettodidae; genus Psettodes; species Psettodes erumei. The sequence goes on from JAFBJZ010000221.1 coordinate 1,348,254, forward strand.
AATGCAGCATGTTTTATGAGTGTTTTGGATAAAATATGTATAATTGGCCATATAACTGGCAGTGATTTTAAATTTGTGATACCTCTGATGGCCTGAGTGGCTAAACAAGACTATTCACATTCTATCTTTATCCTTTAGTTTTGACCCAAGCACCAGGCAGAACCTTAGTACTGGACGATTTTGCAAAACTTTATGTAATATGTAAGTAAGTAAGTAAATATGTAAAAAGTGTAAGTAAAAGTATATTAGTTTTTTTTTTTAGCTAATATCTTTCATAATATTTTTAGATACTGTTGGGTGGTTGAATCAAAGTACAATATTTTCCTCTGAATTGTACTAAAGAAGTGTAGTGGCATAAAATTGACATACATGAGTGAAATAACAGCACCTCAAATTTGTACTCAAGTAGAGTATTTGAGTAAATATACTTAATTACACAACTGGCAAATATCCACAGACAGGACCACAGCCCTTTGTCTCCTGCATGACATTTGGAACACCCCTCCACATGCACATGACCCCATTGTCATAACCTCACTTTCTCCCTTGTTGTACAAAGGGTGCACCACTTCCTGCGATGGAACCCTATGTTGCTACTGGAAATAAACCACGACCTGCACGACTGTCCAAGATGAACACAATTCGTAGGATGGTTGGCTAGCAGTTTGTAATAAAAACTCTTATGGAATACTTGCGCCGTGCATGCAAGTATGTGTTTAATTGCATGTTTATGTATGTGGGAAAGAAAAGACACTTTTGTGCTTACATATATGTTCTGATGTGCCATGAATGGTGTTTGTGTGTGTGTGTATTTGTGTGGTCATGTGTATTTGTGTTCCATGTCATTGCATTCCCCATACATGGAAAATAACGAATGCTCTGAGAATGCAGCTTGCATTTTTCTTGCTCCACTTTGTCAAGTCGTCACTTTACATATACACAAGAGGAGTGCGTCATACACAAACACTCTTGGGCACACAAACAGTCCCATTTCCAAGGACATACAGAAAGGTGTTGTTGTGTATATCTGTTGAGACTAGACAGCGAGGCTCCAGGAATAAACCTGTTGGCATTCTGCGTTGTGTCATTTCAACTACGGAGTAAAACCCTAAGCTGTGGAGTCAGTAATGTGTGTAAAGGTGTCAGAAAGATATTAAGATGTGCTAATGTCAGTGTGCATGATACCAGGCAAGAAAGAGAGAGAGGAAATCAAAGATTTGACCACATAAATAGCTTTGATTTACAGAAATAATGGATGAGAGTGGTTTCATTCTTAGTGAAAGCAGTGGATCTCTGTGCAGCAATGAGCTCCAAGACCTGAAATTATTTCATTTGTCTGGGTTTCACTGGAGAGCTTTAATATATTATTATGGTATGATTGCTGTTTCAGAGTCTTTTGTTTGCGGTCAAGAATAAAAATGTTGACTTTTCGGTGCATTAGTATGGTCACAGTTTAATGAACCGTATTGAATGTCAGTGCAAAAATATGAGCTATTGATAGCTCCAATGCAAAAACACTGATATTAGTATCAACCTTGAAACATTTGAAAATCCACATCACTGTTTCATTTTGTAAATGACTGGAAAGAACACTTGGTGGTTTTGTTGTATATGTGCACTGGCTGACTCAAAGCAATTCCCAACACATTTCTGAAAGAAATAAATAAATCTCACAATGTGGTTTATTAAACAGCAGATGATTTGGGGTGTGTGCAAAGCTTTGAACTCACTAAATACTGAGAAGTTTTCACCTTTGTCCTTCTCCTTGCTTGGACTGTGCCATGATGGCTTTTCAAAGGCGATGAGCACCCCCGTGGGTTTCTATCCCGGACAAATTTGCCTCAGCATGACGTGCATGATCTTGTAGTGTCAGGTGGTACAAAGGTGTATCTGAGACCTGTGATGGAAAATCTGCAAATGGAGATAAGCTGCTTGTTAAGTGTAAAACCTTGCGCGAGTGGCAGTCTTTAATAGTCTATTAATGCATGGTTTGCCTAAAGCATTTCCAAAACATAGTCCTTTTAAACATTTGGACAAAGCCAAAAAGAGGTGAGAGGAGGTGCTGTGCAGGCATCATGGGATGGTTTTGCTTTGTGGCCTGGGCTGTGGCCAAACCTTTAGCTTTAAATGACGCTGAGTTTTGTTAAAAGGTGATGTATTTGTGGTTTCTCCCCCCTGCTGTTTCAATTCTTCAACGCCAAACATAATTCACTTAAAGCTGTTTCTGTTTTCCCCCTGCATACTTCACTATTATATTCTTCATGCTTGTAAGTGACAGGCCACCTTATGCAATAAACCTCACAAAAGACATTTCTTTTTTGTAATGTGTGTACAGTATGTGAGTATGTGTATGCATGAGGGCGGCAGGCCATGTCAAAAGTGTCTTACAAATATTTGAATTTTCACATCAAATATGCCTCAAGTAGTCTTTAAACAGTTACTAACAATATCTTCAATTTGTTCTTTTATAGGCATTTAGCTAACACTCTCATGCAGACCAAGATCAACAGTATGATGCTTCATTATAAATGAAACTCAAGTCCTCTGCTGCAAAGAAAGCATGGAAAACAACTACACACAGGAAAACAAAAAGAAATCCTCATATATCATCAGTATTAAAGAAGTGCTCAGGAAAAGTGCTTAGCTAAGAGCTAAATAGGAAATCAAAAGTGACATGAATTTTACTTACTTCTATGTAATAGAGCTATAGTAGGTTTTATTGCAAACGCTATTGGCAAATGTCATGGTGGAGGCTGGATGCAGTCAGTGGCATTTATAAATTGATCTAAAAATAAAAAGTAAGCCTAAAAGTAAAGCCTAATGAATGCAGACCGAGGAAAAATATAACAATCACAAATAAATGAGGTTCCTGTCATTCTCTTTTGGGGCTAAAGCCATCACCAACTACTTTTGTCAAGACCTTGCCAACATGCTGCTTTCAGTGCCAGATGCTGTACGGTACGCTCACAGCTCTGGGCAAAAGACTGTGATACTGGGCAGCTCAGGTGTGTGCCAACCTGGGTATGAATGGCGTTTTGGACAGCAAGAGACTGTCTGGCAGAGGTTGAGCCTTAGTGCAATGATAGGCCCTGTGCGTGGGTGTGTGTAGGGAGACAGCATGTCAGAAAAAAGAAAATCTAAATTATACTGTGGAACAGCATTTCTTTTAAAACTAAGGGAGCACAGCTATTAAAGCACTGCTGCTGTTGGTATGTTATAATAAACAATTGAAAATCTGACCAGGTAATGACAGTGAAAAAGTGACAAGCTAAGAGGTCACAAAAGTCTGTGGATTCCTATATAAAATTTCCTGGCAACCATCTACTGCTGAGACATTTCAATGTGGACAGAAACAATGGACTAACAGAAAGACAAATGTCACCATCCACAGAGCCTCGCACTTGCATAGCTAAAAGTGTTTATTAAAGTTGTCATTTACACGCAGGCTTTCCAGAAGACAGCAAGGCGTCTTGGACAAGTAATTATATACAAATGAAAATATGGATTAAGCATCTTGCCCTGCTGCAAACATTTCTGCAGACAACAAACTCAGTTGACTCATTTTCCTGTTTTGTTGGGGGAAACAGCAGTTTTATTTAGCGTCACTGAGTGCCAACGTTAGTTGTTTTGGTTTTTTTGTATTTTCTGACATCATTCATAGCTGTGACCATAACATTTGACTTGCCAGCTTCATTGTTGAGATATGGGGATACAATACAATGAGAGACAAAAGGGTAACTACATGTTTTGACCCCTTAACATCCACTATACTCCTGTAATTTCCCCTAACGTAGCTATTGAAAAAAGTTTCATACCTCATCATCCAACAGTATAAATTCTATAACAGCTCATTCCAGCTCGTCATCGAGGATGTTTTTGCACCGTGGGAAATATTCTAACCCAAGACGTGAGATGTTTTTTATGGCTGCACTGTTCCATCACATGAAAATATTCATGATGTCTTCCACATTAATTTATTCACATTACACTAAAATTCAGCCTGACATATTTGGTATCATGGAAAGCTTTGGGATTTCCACTAGAATTTAAAATAAAGGTCTGTGGGTTTGAGCAAAGTTTGGCTGCACAGCTTGAGTTTGTAATGATTGACGCAGCAGCAGGTCAGTGGGTTTAAGAGGTTACATCTGCCCAGTTTTATCTAAACCACCCATCGGCGGGCAAAAACCGAGGTGAATATGTAACTGTAATGTCCTGTATCCCTGCGTGCGTTTTATAATTGGTCAAAGTAGAATCAGGTAGTAGCTCTGCAAAATGCAACAGTTGGGTTAATAATTTTTACATTCACTATCCTAGGTTTGCGGGAGCAATGGTTAGACGTGGGAGCTGCAGGCCAGGTCTAACTCCAGTGTAGCAGCACATACAGCACAATATTATAGTAACTCACTTGTTTGCACAGGAGAGGAAGGGGTCGAGGGGTCAGCAGTTACCGCTAAATAGCAACCCGCTTGATTGCCTGACATGTATGCAAGACTATGACTGTTTTAATAATATCCAGTGGCAAAATTTTTGTTTTAATTACATTTTGATATCCATCCCACAGCAGTAATATGAGCTCAGGTTTTGTAAAAATCCAACACAAAACTTTTTCAGTCTTCTTTAACCATTTTTTTGAGTTCAATGAATCATTAATTCATAAGCACAACGTGATTACCGGCCATTCGTGTTGATAGTCAAAAGAAGATGCATTAATTGTGTTGATAATACATGGCCAGTGTTTCCTGACAAATCACCCTCAGACCCCAACCATGCCACAGTCTGCACTGTAATAATTAAAGGATCTAAATGCATGAAACTTTGGTGAGTGCTTTTTTGGCCCTGATTCAGATCTGAGCCCTTAAAGCCCTAATATTTAATCTTTGCAGATATCAGGTCCAAGCTTATGCTCATATTGATTAAATATGAATTTGACACCTTATATACATTACAATATAACAGGTGTAACTCTCAAAATTCGACAAACTTGATGTTTTTCACAAAACTGGTATGAGCTTTAATTATTGATATGATATAAACCAAAGTTTAACTGGAGAATGTCACTGTGATGTAACCTGATCCACGAGAGTGAAGATGTTTCATTAACAGGGATGTGTTGCAAAGTGAAGTGTCTTCCGTTTAGAAATGGTCATGGCTGACATGATCTGCCACCAGTGACAGTTGTCATTTTAACAGGTGACAGTAACTAAAGATCAAATCTGTGTACTTTGCCAACCTGGGTTTCAGAACTCACACTTTACAGCGAGGTTGTCATGAAGGAGAGCAGTACTGCAACATTAGCAAGCTGAGGTGGACAGTACAGCTTTGTGTTATTTTGGCTGATACCGATCCGTTCAGATTTGCTGGATCGGCCCTTAACTGTTAGGATCTGCTCAGGACATCTCTATTGCCTTTGAAATATTGGAAAATGCACAAGAGGCATCAGTCTTTGAATGATCTTTGCTGTCACCTGTTTTAAAGAGGAGACTTTTGTTGTGTGTGATGGGACACGTTTTGCAGTAGAAATGCACACTGCTGCAGTGTTTCAGCTGTGTGATCTTTTGCAGTGGCTTGAATAAAAGAAAAAAAAAACATTTGGCCAAGCTGTAAATCAGAAATTACACCCCAATTGTTGGTGTAAGGGTATTTAGCAAACTGCAGACATAAAACTTTGCCTCTGGATGTGCGTTTTCCAGGTTTTTGATTAGAGAGTGGGTTTGAATTTTGATTTGGTCAAGGCTCTGGTTGTGACTGCAATGCTACAGAGAATCCCAAACGGGCCGGAGTGGACACAGAGGCTTTTGCAGAGTATGTAATTACATAGTAAATTATTCAGTGGGTCCAAACCAAAACATAAAGGCATTCATTTTCAAAACCAGCTTACATGGAAGACTCTGGCAGCGCAGAGCCACACTGTTAAAAAAAAGAAAAAGAGAGAAGACCTTCGATGTATGCTGGAACCATAGACCTGGAAGTGGTTTATTGTTTTTGTAGAGAAAGATGAGGCTTTGCAGTTCTTTTTTTCCATGGACTCAGTGTAGTATCAATAAATATGAACTAAAAACATCATACCTGCTGCAGGGACCAGTAAGTTGTATCTTGGATTTAGGGTTTAAATCAATTGTGTAAAATATCGGTACACACGGTAAGATGCACGCCATAAAAATGTTAGCAGAAGTTCAGCAAGAGAAAGCGGGAGATACAGTATATTGTATTAGTCTGACTGGTTTGGCCCATACAGCACATTCAAATGATGTGTTTGCACAGGCAAGAAATATCCAATGGATCCCATGTCTTAAAAAAACGTCATGCAAAGAGCAGTTCTGTGAAGCGTTGAGCTTTCCTTTTTAAGTAGAACATCGTCTTCCTCATGCAGTAATTAAGGCATGATGGAGTTGCTGGTTTTCAAGGCATATTGGCGAAATATGATACACGAGTTAGGATTTTCTTCAAAGTCAGCAAAATAAGTTCATCATATCACATTTTCATCTTCAGACTCTGCGGTTATAATTGCAATTCCTGACCTTTGAAAAGGCATCTCCTGCTCAGTTTTTCTTCCTTGCATTGTTTTCTTGGGCTCATGGACCGTTCTTTTTTTCTATGATGCTAAGAAGTGGAAAGTGGGAAGATGTACTGTAGTTGAGGGTTCTCGTGTCTAAGAATGCTCTTGTGTCAACCTGAGAGTGAGAAGAGAGGATTGATATGAAGGGCCACTACAGAAGCTGTGCAGGCCAAGTTTTCATGATGATATAGAGAGTCTTTTTATACACCACACGTAGCGCTGCGTGTTCTTCCCAGACAATTCAACCTTAGTTTCATCATCCCATAAAACATTTATACAGTACCCTCGTGGAATGCCAGTTAGCTCTTTGGCAAATATCTGGTGCACCTTGATATTCTTTCTTTAACAGCAGCAGCTTCACTCATATGTTTAGCAAAATGACATGCCCAGCCATGGACACCATGCTCTATGTAGCCACATATGAGAGACCCACAAACAGAGACGTGAACCAACCCCAATGACTCCTTTAAGTCTTCGGCTGGGACTCTGGACTTCTTTTCCTCATTGAGGATTCTGTGTTCTGCGTTGGAGTCATCTTAGTTGGGTACCCACTTCTAGGGAGAGTAGCCACAGAACTAAATCGTCTCTGTTTATAGACAGTTTGTCAAACTGTGGACTGATGGATATCTAAACTATCTGGAATGAGTTTGTAAAACTTTCCAGCTTTATGCAAATCAGAATTTTTTGATCCAAAGTCTTCTGAGATCTTTTTGAGGCCTGGTTCACATCAGATGTTTCTTGTGCAGTAAATAACAAACTCAAAATGCTTCATGTTTTCTTTTAGAATATATAAATTAAAGTAGCTTTCATGCACACCTCCAATCTGTTTTCACTGATTGGAGTCCGGGTTTGATAACTCCTGACTCCACTGTGCTGAAGTCATTAGCAGAGGGGTTCGCTTACTTTCTCCAACCCACACTGCTGTGAAGGCTGGAATGATGTATCCAATATAGTCAAGAACAATACAATGACGTGTATGTTCTTAGATAAAGTAGATACATAGACACATCAAAAGATATTTTGAAAAGGATTCACTCATGTGCCACTGTAGCAGTTGTGTACCTTTGCTCATGCATCCATAATCCTTCTCCTCACCACCCTTCATAAACAAGCTGGTCTACATGTTTTTCATGAGCAGAGTGAGTCCCTCTCTGCCCTTAGTAAAGCATGATATCATGCTCTTATTAGCTTTACGACTGAGTATGTGTATTTCCTTGGTCTTTATTTGGATCAGTTTTGATTCATCAAAAAAGTGTAGATATTGCTCCTGGAGGGGCTACACCTCATTTACTGTATGTACAAGTAAACACACTGCATTCAAATGTGGACTTAAGTAAAAGTACAGAATGCCAGGTAGCTAAATGTAATTAAAAGATCAAAAGTAAATGCCCCTGGGCCCTGGGACTAATAAACATTTATTACATTATTAGAGTGTTAACATTAATGCATCAGTGCATAAGTAGCATTTTACTGTTGTAGCTCTTCCAGGTGCAGCTACTTTAAACATTTACAGTTGGGCAGTTTAGTTACTTATGGGTTAGGACCCTCCAAAGGGTCACATGGTAAATCTTAGGGCTTGTGAGATGATTAAACGGGAAGGAAAAGAAGAAAAAGAAACTTCAGTTACACAAATTTGTATTCACTTAAAAAAAAAAAAAGATAAAAGTTTTTCTATTTCTTTGTGAAATATTGGATCGTTTTACCTCTTTGGGCCTCAAACAATTGTTTAATTGAAACCAGAAGTATAGAAATGTCCCTCATGGATCTGCTAATAACTCAGCAGAGTTATTAGCAGATCCAGGTTTCTAGTAACTAGTGCAGCTGCCAGATAAATTTAGTGGAATGGGAGTATAACATGGCATAAAAGGGGAATTCTCCATTCAGTTCTCCAGGAAAGCACATATACAAAAAGATAGAAATATACTGATAATACTCAAATGGCCCTAACTTTGATCCTTAATGAAACATATTTTATTCATTCCCCCTTGATCTTTGTTCACCTTAACAGTTATTCTTTCATGTGTTTCCACTCAGAGGCAGAGAGAGGGAGAGAAGGAGAAAAACAATCTGAGCTCATATGTTAAAATTTATTTGTGTGGTGTCCTCTGATGTTGTTATCATACATTTAAATGCTTTGTTGCACAGAACTTGTGGCAACCCAGTTTTCAGAAGCTCTTTGTAAAATACAATAACAATGACTGGGCCAGACATCTCTTACTGAAGATAAGTATTTGCAATCAGTCCATCAAATAAAGTGGCTCCATCTGTTTTTGTGAATTGTTGATATTATTAAGTCAGGGAAAACCTCCAGTGTGAAAGATTTGTCAAACTGAAACATTTATCATAAGTTACCCCACAGTCCCTAATTTGTGGTGAATATTACTCCACTTTAATGAGTGCATATGAAGAAGTTTTTTATTCTCAAGCAGACAACCATAGAAATCAAAACTGGTGATAATACACTAAAATAACTTTCATAGTGTGGAAGTTAAAGAGATGTCTCTAATGAAAAATTATTAGGCATGATCAAAACTTAGTCGGTCCATTTGAAATGATCCACAAATCCAATTCTTGTTTTGCAGGACAGTGGCGGTAGAGCTCAATAGCCTAACTAGCTATCAAATGACATCAATTCAATGAGTTATGGGTTGATGCTTGGAGCTACTTATCCTCCACTATCAACGTAAAAGTAGCACTACAGCATGTGTGTGTTCATTGTAAATCAAAATCAGAGATGACCAAGAAGTCCCTGGTTGAAATTAGCCTCCTCACAATCCTCAATCCAGGTCCCAGGCTTGCTTGATTGCGTCCCCTAATTGCCCAAAAGCCTCAGGGGTTTGTTATCCCAGCAGAGTCTCAGTCACCACACGTCACAGCCTTACTAGGAGCTTGACTGAGGCGATGGGGGTCAAAGGGTCTTTGTCAACATGTGTGCCTGCTTTCAGCATGTGGCTGCTGACCCATGCATTGTATCACATTGCACTCATTTGAAAGGTCAAGACTTTGTAGAAGGTGGTGGCTTTTGCCCAACCCAACCTTTGACCTGGTGTGGACACTTGTTCGGTTTTAATCCCCAACAATAGGACCCATTCAATGCAGGCAACCTGCAGAACATCTGTTTCTGTGGTGTGGAGCAGACCATGGATCAGCAGTGAGAGAACGAGTTGGCAATAGGTGCTGCTTTATCAGAAATATTTATCCCTTCCTGAGAGGGTTGGTGAAAAAAAGACTTTGAGTTTGAGGTGTAAAATTTCTAGAATTGATCCACTGAAATGAAATCCAACACTGTGCAGACAGCATTAATTAAAAAAAACATCTTTACACAGAGTTCATACAAACGAGTTCAAATTGTTCAAATCATACTTACTGAATGGCAAATGTATGAACCACAACATTTATGTTGCAAATGCATCTGCTCACACACCAATTCATATCAGTGAAGTCATAATTAATACAACAATTGAAGAAATCATCAAATTATTCTGTCATCATAGCACTGTGGAATTTTTTTGTTTCTTTTCATTTGTCTTTATACCGAGATTAATTAATAACATGAAAAGTATGTCTTACTCACGTGCAAGTATGTTGTGATAATGAAATGATAATGATCTCAACAAGTTTTTCTTGTTATAATGAAAAAACTGAGTTTTTGGGAACAAAAAAAATTGCTTTTTTCTGCTAGAGGAGGAAAAACTTGCTAACAAAACCACAACTGTCCTTCAGCAGAGGAAGCTGCTATTGGCACTGTGATTTTTAAGATCTCTCTACTACTGTTCACTGAGTTTGTCTTTGGGCTACATTAAGTTTGTTGCCATTCTAGAAACTCATCCCATTTCAGCTGCAAGTATGTGTCACACAAAAGTGTTGCCGAAAAAAGCCTAACCCTGTATGTCTTTTCTGAACAAGGGGATTTACCATAGCATCATCTAGACAGTTGAACTTAAAAGAGATGAAAAAGAATAGTGCTTTAAGGAGGTTCTTGTCAAGTCTGGAAAGTCCACTCTGTCAGTATACCCAAAAACATCTGGTAAACTTGTTAAATAGCAGCAGTAAAAAGAGACTAGTTCTGTAATACCTGAGTTTTACATTTGACTTTAACAATACAGTATGACATACAGCTGTTGGTGTTTCATGTTAATGTCTAGAAAATCTATTCTATATCCAAGCCACTGCTACGGGCCCATCTGCCATTATTTATTGTTTGCAGTAGCACTTTCATTGGTCCAGTCAACGTGATGTATCAACCACTGACCAATGACCACCTAAATTCAAACTCCCACTAAACACTGTCATATGACATTTTCCCAACTTTATGAGTCGATGAGGGCTGCCCTGAATGCACTGTTAAACTCTTGTTCTGGTTCTGGAATACTGAGATCTGCAAAATATACAGCAGCTATGTCCTGCAGAGTCACCAATTTGGCTCCATCTCTCAGCCAATGTGTTTTTTTTCCCATTTTGTCATGCATTTAAGGAGTGTCATCTATGAATTTGCACTTAATGCAATCATCAAATGAAGTTTTACTATTGTTTTATATGATCCAGATGTTATTATTTGCTATGCCTAAGTAGATACAGAGCTCTAGTCTGCAAATCTTGGGTCTTGTCATAATATTTTACCAGATATTGACATATATTTGGTAGGTGATGCAAATAAACCTGGTATGTATGAAAGAGTTCAGAAATTGTTCACCTCCCATACACCAAACACATTTTAATGCTATAATCAATGCAATGTTTACCTAATTAAGTACTTAGTCATTTCTCAGAATTTTTGATTTAAGTTGAACCTGTTTAAACTTCATTAAGTAAAATACATGTCCATCAGGAAGGTAAAAAAGGAATTCTGAACAGACATGCTGCTGCAGATGTGTGTTTTCACTCAGCAGCAGCAGCACTGTTCACATTCTGTGCTATGCAGATCCAGTTACACATGTGAGCCACTATCTGCTCCTCTCGTGACAGGCTCATAGCACCTCAGGCACTGCAATGCTGGCAAGCCACAACAAGAAGTGATGAGCCACTCTAACAAAAAGTGCTGACACGCTTTACTGCTCTGTGCCTTCGTCAAACAGTTCCTTTTTCTACAAGCTACAATGTGGTGATTTTATTTTTTTAATACTTCAGTAATAGTTGAGGAGTTAACTGCGTCACTGATGCAGGGGGCATGACAAAAGGAATATACATATTTCTTCCCAGCAATTTATGCAGAAAAAACATGGCAAATCAAGCCACATGGAGCCTAATCAAATGTCACGAATGATTTTAAGCATAGAGTGCCTCATCAAACTTAATAGTCATCCTGCATTTGCATGTTTCCATTAGTCCAGTAGTTTAGGAAAAAAAATATTGCAGTTTACTGAGTCAATCAATGAAGTGCCTCAAAATAATCATAAAAAATTGTTTAAAGTTTATTTCATTGACAACTTCTCTTGGATGATACATTTTCCAATGGGAGCAAATGTATGTACATTCTATATGAAAAGTCGCCTGTCTGTAGTATGTGTGTCTGTCTGAGAGACTGTGCATTGGTAGTGCGTTTCTTGTTTGTGTGTGTAAAAGCCAGCATGAGGTAATTCCAGTGTCATATGCCTGCTAAGTACAAGCATATTCCACTGTCTTTGCTACGGGTGTCTCTATGGTAAGATGTTCCATGTGCATTTCGTCAAGTGAAATGATGCACAGGTACGCTGAGGTAATGACATAATGATGCTAATCCGATTAGTCGCAATGATAGCACAACAGTGAAGTGATAATGATACTTGCAGAGATTTCCCCATGAATAATCTAATTGTTTTTCCCTCTGGTTAAAATCAAGTTTTGATAAACAATAATTCCAAATGCGAATGAAGGGAGGAGTGTGTGATTTCTTTCTCTCCCCTCTCTAACAGTAACCTAAACCCTCACGGTTTCCTGGATACACTCAACATTCTTACTGGGTTGCTCTTCGATCATGTGATGTACGCAGAAAGTTTTACAAGGCTGATTTGAATTCTCCTAATTTAATTTCTTACAAAAAGTTTAAATGTACCCACGGAGGGCATGCTGAGCGGAATTCTGCATTATTCACATTCATACAGTTATGTACATTCACTCCTGGGATTCAAAGTGAAACAGCAGTGTACAAACACACTGAACACATGCAATGCTGCAATGCTGCATTTGGACATTCAAGTCCTTTCAACAAACCTCACCAGAGACTATAAAGAGGAGAAAATATTATCCATCTACTTCCAAGTTTTATACTTAAATGGTCCATTCCTTTTTCAACACCTATAATGATCCCCTCCCTTCCCTTGTTCCCTCTCTCCTCATATCACTGCAGCACTGCACCATTGTTAGTCAGTTTAAATTATCTTTTTATCAGTCTTTGTTGACTCAACAGTTCATTCCCAGACTTTCATCTTTTTTGCCTTTTTCTCTTCTACTGAGGTGGATAAGCTGCTAGAAACTGGACCATATTATGAACCAAATCACTCGGGACTAAGTAGTCCCTTGCAGAAATCCAAAGAGCAGTCTCAAGCTTTCCTTATTTGTTTGACTAGCACATTAAAATGGTCTTGTTAGTGGAACTGACAGGTCTTGGTGTTAATGAACCTTGTTATACTGTTGGCTCACTGAGTGAGAGTGGTGTTTGCACAACCATTAAGGTGTAACGGGAGTTGTGTACTGATTGGAGAGAAGAGAAAGTGAAACTTAAGTACCAATCTCATTGTGCAAGTATCAATCAAACAATACCAACGCTTTTACTTATACTTTCGATACTTCAGATCAATCCACCTACCGATACTTCATCTGGGTCTGGGTTGTGGTGGAAGCAAGCAAAGGAACACTGTCCAGATGCACCATGCCGTAGTTTCCTTCAATTTCCATTCCATGGTTCCCAAGGCATTCCAAGACCAGACAGACCAGAAAGTTAACACTTCTAGCATGTTCAGGGCCTACCCCTGGGTCTCCTTACAGCTGGACATGCCCAAAATAGCTCTAAAGAGAAGTGACCGTGGGGAACTCCAAACTAGCCATCCAAACCACCTCACCTGGCTCCATTCAGTGGAAAGAAACAGCAGTTCTGCAACGAGGTCCCTCTGTATGTCCAATCAGCCTCATTCTATCGCTTATTATAGCTACAGCTGGTTTTCACCATGACAGTCAAGAGAAACATCCCTGAAAGATCGTCAGGTAATTGAACTCCTTCATATATCGGGCAGATGAGGCTCTGTTATTCTCAGTACCATGGCCTCAGAAGTGAGATTTACCTATAGGATGTTACAACTAAAAAGTCAATTTAAAAATCTTTGGTAACATCTGCAGGTTAAATTAATTAAGCAAGGATTTTTTGCAAATTAAACAATTATTTGAGCTTGTTTTGAATCCTATGAGAAACACAAACAGCTGTTTTCTACTGTAACTCAACTACATAAGAGTCCCTCAAACAAAGTGGTGGATTAGCTAATTGCCAGGTTCAGCAGCTACCCTGTATCGCTGTATGATATAACTAGTGGAAGAACAGAAACAATATGTTGACACCTAGCTCAAGGAATCCTTTGTTGTGTGCCAGTCAAGCTGAAAATGGAGAAAATAAGTGTCCAATCAGAGCTGTGTATGTAGTTTACTTGGTTAATACTATAAATGCCTGCAAGTTTCATCTTCCTGACAACTGACCTGACAATTTGATGTGTGAAAGGGAGGGGAGCCAGTGTGCAGTGGCTGGAGGAAGAGTACAACATTAACAGACTACAGGGATGCAGTTCTGAGGTCACCAGAATTTCCTGCCTCTGATGCGCCTTGAAAATAAAGTGTATTGTCTGGAATGCACACATAATAATTTAAGGAGGAAAAACTTAACCAAGGTCTCACTTGGACCAGCAATGAGGAATAAGGCACCTTCTTCTTGCTCCCACCTAAGACAGATTTGACTAATACGTGGAGTGAATGGTCTCACATGGTTTGTAGTGATACATTTAAGACTCCATTCACACTCAATTTTGGAAGCAAGTCATCCAGAGCAAACAAACTACAGGTGTGAAAATCCAAAATGTGCATCCTACTCTCTTTTCAAGGAAAATGTAAGGAACAGGTTAAAACATGCTCTGGATATAATCTTTTTGCTTTAGGATAGTGTGATTTAGCCATGAGGATAAGACAACACATTGTTGAAAACATTGGCCCTTTCTGCTTCTCTGCTATTCCGTTAAGGGAGAGAACAGGGTGGAGTGAGATGGTTGGTAGCAGTAAAGTTGATAGTAGGGGGATGCGGGGGCCAGTGTGAAAGGGAACAGCTGGGAATGGATGGTAATCTCCATCTGATAATGCTCATGTGCCATGCAACCGAGCATAGGAAGGTAAAACATCATGCCACAGCCCCACTCCCTTTTTCTGGATCTGGTTTTCATTGCCTTCGCTCACACTGTATGCTTCACTGACACAAAGATTGCAGTTATACATGAACACACCCAGAATAGAAAATCATGTTTATTGTCACGTTTGTTGGTAATACAGACAAGCCGGAGAAGAGCTGCTGTAGAACCTGAAGCTGAATACAATACTTTGGTACGATTTCTGTCTCTTGCTCCTTTCTCCTGGTCAGACATTCCAGGATTGTGTTTCTGGGTCTGAGGGCAAATGTGTCTGCGCAAAGCACTCTTTCATTGTGCAGTGTTAAATGTCACAATCACACCACAATACGAGAGAACACGATACACATTGTATTCAGAGAGGGGGAACACAACGTTGCAAAACGTAAGACAAAGGTTTTCTTTTCCTCTTTGTTTTTTTTTTCCCTCATTACAGTTTTGTTTTGTCAGACACATTGACAGATTTATGAAACTGAATCCAATCTAATACAGTAGGTTCTTTGTAAATCAATACTGACAGTGTGTGATTTAAAAATTACCAGAAGATATGACATTAGATACACCTAACTAGATTATTTACTGTCTTTTTAAATATCTAGTTCATCTATGGCATCTCTACTCTTTTATGCCAAAAGAAGGCCAATGCATTAAAAGCTACTATATGGTAAATCAACAACAAATTCCTTCCAATCTACTAATCTGCAGAATAAAGTATCTTTGTGCGCATCCAGGGTAAAGAGGCAAGGCTATTTTGAATTAATTCACTGATGTACTTGATAGAGTGCAGCCAGATGCAGTGAAGTTGAGGTTTGAACCCCATTACCTGTGCTGATGGGCTGTTCCATACTCACATTATCAGACCTTTTTTGATGGAGAGCAGAGTAGAGCATCATGGCTTGTTTGTAGCCTTAATGTTGCTAGGCTAGCAAGTGTATAATTGTGTTTTTTTTAGAGTTAGTCAGTTCCAAAGCCCAACAGAAATACCTGTGTGCTTGTGTAATGTGTTTTGCTGTCATGCATGAAGTAAATTCATGATGAGTGTCTTAAGTGCCTTCACTGCAAAAACGGATCTTGGATTGTGTCAAGCTGCCAAAAATCAGTTCTGTCACAGATGATGAGGAGCTAAAAGTGAGAAAAAAAATCTGATAGGTTCCAAGGCCCTGACAGGAGAATGTTGTATGTGACTGACAGGCAAGCTCCACAAACCTGAGTTTTATCTTATGCTTATTATCATATACTTTATTTCATGTTTCACTTTTTTGAGAGAAAAGTCTTCAATGATGAGAACTCTATTTTCCTTACATGAACAGTACCTTTACCCACAGGAAAGTGTGTTGTATTTTACCAAAGACCGGTGGTGAAAAGTTTGGGGTATTGTATTGTTATCAGGTGTGTGATATATTCAGACCAGTAGAGTTTGATTATTAATTCTGAGGGGGGAGCAGGTTAAAGTTTGATTTTCACTAAATGCAACACATTGATAAAATGGGAGGCACTAGGATAAAATCTGCACAAACTGCTGCGTTTTTGACTGCTAGAAACCTTTACTCCAAGAATGTTTTTGGCCTCTTTTACACATTTTATTTAATAATCATCATTCACATCAGACATTTAAAGTATTGTCTATCCAAAGATCTGCTAGTCCCTGCCCCACCTGCAAAATGTTGAAAATACATTAAAGGAAAAATACTTGTTTTGCTTTTTTAGTAGACACCTGTAAAATACATCTACATTTGCATAGCTGAAATGGTTAAGGTGAAAAAAGATGTCTTTTTCAGTCCATGTTTTCATAGGCACATATCACATAAAACTTGGGGTTAGACAGATCTTATAACTCTCAAACTGTCTCAGTTCTTAAAACAAAAGGCCAACTAAAAGCTTGAATTACTGTTCAGAGACTACTGTGCCCACATTAGATCCTTTATTGGGGAGTATTTGCAAGAAAATTCTGGTTTATGTGATGCACAGAATGAACTGTGAAAACTCCGCAGAAAGACTAAGCACAACAAACAAGTGCAAAATAGTGGAAACCCATGAAAATAAACCAGCTCTGTTTTTCTTTTAAATAATTTGTTTTTAACAATGAAGACTTATAATTATGTATTCAAAATTAATTCTCAAACATTAGGGTTGAATCTACTGTATGTCTAAAGTAGTCAACGTACCCACAGTTGTTTTTCGTTTTAGTGTAACCTCCAGCCTGATCAGGGACATATTGTGTCAGACAGAGTGACACAGCAAAGACAACAGAGCATCATGGTCCACAGCCTTGCTGTCCCACTAACATTAAATGACAAGACTGGTGCTATTCTAGAGGTTTGTTATTGCCAACAAATCCCTTGGAGAGACACAAAACCGACGACTCAAAACAAAATGCGTCAGTGTCTTTCAACACTTAACTGACTAACTTCCCAAGCCCCTTGTTTCTTTTTTAAGGTATTTTCGTTTAAAAAATGAAAAAAAAAATGTTAAAGGCTAATTTGCTATTATAGCTGGGTACTGTGGATTTTAGAAAACATTTCTCAGACTGTAGGCAATAGTGAAAACAGTGTTGCTCAAAGATGTGTTTCAACAAGGTTCTCGGCAGTGATGGAGTCCCTGTCCCCCGATAAAGGGTTAAGCTATTTTGGGCTTTGGAGGCAATACTTGGGGATCAGCCAAATTAATTCATTGTTGGTTTTAGTCTTTTAGAGGGATTTGATGACAGTAAAAAAATGATTGAACATCACCAAACAACAGCTGCAACAAAAGAAAAACATTTTAAAATCATTACCTTTGTTAAAGGCCTATGATTATTACAAGGTTGTTAAAATCCAAAAATGTAACATTTTACATAACAGGAGTTCTTGGTAGAGTTGGGAAAGCATTTCTCTGTTCAGAGTTCTTCTGGAATATGTCAGTGAGTGAGTGAAATAACAAGGCAGACATGAAAGATGAATGCTTAACTTGAAAGTGAAAGATGAGCGGTTTCAAAAATCGAAATAAGAGAATTCAAATCTCTGAGAATGGTTTGAATTTCTGGGCTCTGGGTCATTGGAAAGCAAAGAAAACAGTGTTG
This sequence comes from Psettodes erumei, assembly GCA_016785225.1. Lineage (NCBI taxonomy): Eukaryota > Metazoa > Chordata > Actinopteri > Pleuronectiformes > Psettodidae > Psettodes > Psettodes erumei. The sequence goes on from JAFBJZ010000221.1 coordinate 1,366,222, forward strand.
TCAACTAATTCTACCATGATCTAAAGGCTCACGCACTTGACAACAACAGTTCCCCCAATGGTTCTCTTGTTGACTCCAATACATTTGTTTCCTACTGACGGATGCAGGATCCCCTCTGTTCGGGGAGAAGTTACACCTCAATGAGGTTAGAAGTCTGATACTCCCTGTGGGTGTAATGATGAGTGGAGACTGTGTATAGGAGATGAGGAAGAAGGGAGGCAGATGAGGAAACATCACGATGGATTGAAAAACAAAAAGATGTAGACCGACAGGAATGGCTATTTGGACAACACAGAGTCAGAGGAGCGGGTGATAAGGCCCAGTCTTTGACAGTGCCAAGCAGATGACAACACCGACACCCTTGAACCACTGTTAGTCATTAGAACTAGTAATGGAAACACTGAGTGGAAATATGTAGCACTATATTCTCTGAAACGTGCTCACCCACCATAGCTTAGAGAAAAAGCTGTGTTTTTCTTTATCACGCTAAATGAAGCTGACTGCTCCACAGTATTGTTTTAGGAGAGCACGCGTCTGCATCCCACCGAAGCGGGGCAAAAAACCATGTTGTCTTTCCTTGAAGTCAAGTTGGGCGTTCTCACATCTCGTCCCTGAGGGGGAGCAGCTTCAAAGAAATACGGCCAAGGCCCATCGTTTCCCTTTAGGAATTTATTGAACGTGTTTTAGTTCATTTTGCAGCAATCAAAGTTCACACACACACACACACACACACACACACACACACAAAGGAGAATCCTGCAAAGTAACTGTAAGATTAATAAATCCCGGCAATAAAAAAGCAGACCTGACATACTATGTCATCTTAGCCAATACATCTTAAAGGTTGGCAGGCACTTAAAACAGTTATATTGTCTGTGTAGGCCTGTGCTTGATCTCATGCAGAGCAGGCTATGAACAAGCATAAATATTAACATTTGTGAGTGGATTTGATGAGAATCGCTGTGTTCTTGCTTGAATCAGTGCTTTAGAAATCTAAAGCACTGATTCAAGAAAGCTAAAAGATGATAAACAGGTGAGTACAATGTAAGCAAAACCTCTTTTATTCTGGTTATTCCAGGCCACAATCACATTTCTGTCACTGTCTCTTGCTGTTGCTGAGGGTAAAGTTACACACAGAGTTTTCTCTGAAGAAAATGGCTTGTCATAAGCAGATTTTGTAGACAGGTAGGTTGTACTATTCCAGTCAGTCTTATGGCTCGCCTCAGTACAGTGATATGCATATAATGGCATCAGTGTATTGTGTACGTGAAACATGTGTTTGGCGAAATGATATGTGGGCTACAACCAGCCCTATTGGACCAACTCTGTTGCACTCAGTTCCAAGCCCATTGGCTCTTACTGAAAATATAAATCTGTAAAATTATGATTTGCTGTGGATTAATACAAATTTGTTGCTCAGGGCAGTGTTTACAGATGGGAGACAGTATATGTGAGACTGACATCTATCCCTCCATGAGTTATACATCTTATCATCTCAGGGTCACATGGGAGCTGGAGACAGTGTGACTCATTAATGTGTTTTAATTGTATTTGGGCAACAATGAAGCATTGTGGTAGGAAGATAAGATAAGAGGAATAAAATATAGTAGGTTTTTCTGACAGTACTTTACAGTAGGATTAGTTATGCAACTTCAGTTGAGCCAAACGTGTACAATGTACATGACTGTAATATCAGCTTGCAGAATTTAAATGCAGGCTGCGAGCTAATATATGTGTGTATGACCAAGTCCTCATTTGATTCCTGAGTGCCTATACATACTGCACTTCCTTGAAAAAAAGCCATAAAGCCTTGGGTATGTGTCATTAGAATAACAAGCAGTAAATAAGATTTAGTGCTGACATCCTTGAGTGTGAATTAGTCTTGGCATCTGCTGGATAGTGGCTGCGTCCTGATTGCCTGGCGCTCTGTGCGCACAACGATGCATTGTGTATAACAGACGGAGAGCAAATCAAGAGATGGAGCAAATATAAACAGGTGGAGACAGGATCATCATGAAGCAATGACGAAGGTTTCGGGTGTGCTTTTGGGAGGGTAGCATTGTGATGAGCACAAATGGTAAGGCAGCCCTTAAACTGAAGTGTCAGCTTTTGTTCAAAAAAAGAAAAAACAGAGCTGCCAAGGCCTGAATTCCTTGTGCCCAAATGACGCCTTGAAGGACAAGAAAAAGCCACAGTGATTCATAGCTTTACAGTTCCAGGGATGTGATTCAAAAAGGGCTATTGTTTGACATTTATGACCACCACAATGTGGCAATGGACCCTAACAAAGCAAATGGCAAATGCTATGGCTACAGTTTGGTCATTAAAGCAATGTCATAGCATTGCTTTTCTTTAGAATCTTCAATACAAAAGACTAACAAACACAATGAGGCCTGGTTGTAAAAAAGTTGCTGATAGTTTGTAAATGGTACAGAGAGGGAGCACTGTACAAAGCTACAGCTCACCAGCCCACACACAGACTTCCAAAAATGCCCCTCAGATCGAACAATACCTGGCTGTTTTTTTATGTCGGACTGATGGTGTGGCAATGTGGAACCAGCCTGCAAGAATTAACAAGCTCCCACTGAAGGAGCCGTTGGGAGGACACAAAGCTTGGGGACAGCAGGGAAGCAACAAAGTCATGTATTCTGCATGTCATCTATCTCTGTTAACTGGGGACCACGTTAAGGCTCATTGGACAACGAGGGCCTCTTCCCCATTAGACTTGAGCGAAACAGTGATGTGTTGTTACAGTTAAAAAGTCTGAATTGCTGTGCGGTGAGGACATGCAAGCCTTCTGATCCACCCTTCTATGAGCTGCCCACTCATTTGTAATCAGACTTAGACACACATGGAAAGCTTGTGAACATTGCCATCTCAAGAAAAGCAGGAAACGTTCCTTGAATTCCTACGAGACACCCATGTATGGCACAAACCAACCAGGAAACAGTCATTGCCACCATTTATTTTATAATACCCATTCAAAAAAGGCTCAGCTTTGTTAAACAACCCTTAGTAAAGGAGTGGTGTATGATTTCCATATAAACACTGGTTATGTCCAAAATGGGATTTCTTGTTACCCTTGTTTACTAGTTGGTAAGTCCACACACTAATCCTGAGGTCAAACTTTCCACTGAAATGTTTACGTTTGAAAAAAATGAGTTGCTGGTTTGTTTTCCTTTTCCCCCAGCTGTTCATGTAACACAACGCTGTCATAACAGAAAATACAGATGTGGCTCAGTTTATTGTGCTTTTTTTTCTTGGAATGAAGAACCCAAATGATATTTCCCAGGCCGCTCGTAAAATGTAATTTGTGTAGCATCAATCTCCACTGTGATTTTTTTTCTTTCGAGTTTTTAATGTGTGTCTAACTGTCAATTTTAAAGCCTGGGGCAATTTCCTTCCACAGGTGTGACATGGCTGATTCCTGTTCTTTGTATGTTGAGTAACTGGACACAACATCAGTGAGGGAAAGGACAGGCTCATAAAATTTTTTACTGGAAACAGACTGCAGTATCAGGCATTTTGTCCTTTTCTGCTGTTTACTCACATCCATCAGCGGACCATTCAGAAAGGCATGCTGAATGTGATGGAACATGAACATAGCCACTGACAGATCAACAGATAATAACACAGACTTTTAGTCTGTGAAAGTTATGTCTTATGTGGATGAGACATGAGAGTGAATTGAAGTAAATGAGTCGGTAAATCTATCTTTTCTAATCTATATTGATTTGTACGACGAAAGAACAGTAAAAAAGAAAATAGAAAAACATGTTATTTCTATGCTGCATCACAGTATCAGTAGTGGTACTGAACTTAAGTTCTCAGTTATTAACATTCTGACATATGGTAGAAACAGTGTCATGAGCGCACATATATAATATCCTCTTCAGGCCAAATACATACCAGTTTTCAGCCATGCAGACTGAAGTCCTTAATGAGCCAAATAATGTAAAGTATCCATTTTATGCTGCAACTTGCTTATCTAAAGCCAGAGTTGCAAGAGCAAAAAGTTGGTAGGAGTACAAATAGGCTTTTTGTGTTTCACACAAATTGTGATGACTTAAGCGCCCGTACTCCACCACCGTAGTGTGAAGCCACCTGAAGGCCCTGACTGTAGCATGTCAGTTCATGTTGTGCTTAAGTGGCATATTACCATATTCTCATACAAGGTTACAGTAAATGAAACTACTAAAAAACAATTGCGACAGAGTACAATAGGGGCTTTTGGGGGACCCTGGTTTAGGTTCCCCAAATGAATATTCATTAAACTTAACAGGACTGAAATATTCTGGTGCACACATAATCTAAAACTGAAATGGCTGCTTACCATTGTGTTTCAAACAATAGTTTGGCTGTGTGGGAAGTACAGAGGTAGATGAGCAGATCGATACTGCTTACATGTCTCGACAGTACACATAAAGCCACAGCCAGCTAGGTAAGCTTAGTGTAAAGACTGGAGGCAGGAGCAAACACCTAGTCTGAAGGCATTGAAATCATTCACCGGGCACCTCATAAAGGTGGATTTTGTTACATTTGAACAGAGCCAGAATAGCTATTTCCCCTTGTTTCCAGTCTTTATGCTCAACCAAGCCAATGTCCTGCTGGCGGTAGTCTCACATTAATGACCACAGTGTATCAGTCTTCTCATTCCTACTCTTGCCAAGAAAACTAATTTTCCATTTTGTCAAACCAATGCTTTAAGTTAACAAGTCTTTAAAGTGTGGATACTGACAATATTGTTGATTTATTTATTGACTGTTTGATTGTACTTTGGAAATGACCATGCTACCTTCTGAAAGTGGTTTAATAAGTATTGTGGTGTGGTGTGATGATACCAGATAGCTTCATTCATGTAACGATGTTGATGATAATTTCTCTGAACCTGTAGAATTGTGGCTGTAAAGATATAAACAACCTGCTGTGTGCTATCTACTCTTTTTAGAGTTTGCTTTTTTTCAAATTTGTTGCAACATCTGTTCTTTATAGATTTATTACTCTCACTCTCACTTTAAAGAGAGCACCTGGTGTGTGTATTGGTGTATAAGTGCCAGATTTGGCTTTTTTATGCTGTTAACATTTGGGATATGTGTGTGTGTGTGTGTGTGTGTGTGTGTGTGTGTGTGTGTGTGTGTGTGTTCACACACACCAAGTCAGTTTTAAATGGGTGCTGCCGTTATGATGTTATGTCTTTGGAAAAAAACAGCAGCAATTACTTATCTGAATGGGTGGTGTTTTACCAGGCTTTGCACCCCTCCCCTCTGTGCCTTGTAAAACATGTCCTATCCTTTAATTAATGTCATGTGGTTTGACATGTGGCTAATATTAATGAGTTACTTCCTTTAACTTGTTATATAATGATATCAACTTCATAAAGAGTGTTGATTGTTGGAGGTTTTGGTAGAGAACATACAAATGCTGATTAAAACGAGACCACCAACACAGTGTAATATCTATTGTTATTCTCCCATAACAGATATTTTTGCAATACTGAGAAAATCATAAAATTTGACTGAATGCAGTGGTTAAAAACAGTCAGAGACAGAGTCAATCAAAAGCAACAAATAACAATAATAGCATTGACAAGCTGCAATATGTTGTCCACTTGTTTCAGCAAGGCCACACATCTTTATCTGGTCTAATTATCAGACTTTTCATTTTGTCTTTACATTAGCCAGTTTCTGTTTGGTCATTGCAAAAAAAAATCACATACCCCTGCAATCTCTCAATCATTAGTCAGCAACCTCTCTGTCCCACTAACTAATTTTTTACTCGATGCTGAAACTGTGGTTGTGGTTGCTGTGGTAGAGTTTTCATTAAATGATGTCACTGTCGCTCTTGTTGTGGCTATATCTTTCACAATGTTTTATGGATATAGCCAGGTTGCTAGCTATGTAGGAAGGTACTATCTTGATTGTTAATCCCACCTGCTTGAATTGAAACTGTCATTTGTCAGTTGTTTCTTCAGCCAGGGAAACAGCTCCCAATTTCTGAACAAAGATGTGGGCAAGTGATTTAAAGGTGGGCCACCTGGTTAACTTGCATGCACCAGTTAGACCATGTGTTGGTACCATGTTTCAAGAGGGCCCCTAACCAACGAAAGTTGCTCAACAGATGCATGCACCAAGAAGTCATAATTAATAATAATTCTTCCATAGCCAAGCACGATTCTGGAGGGCTGGGTATCCACAACCATGAAATTTTAGAGTAACCATAGTAAGAAACCTCTGAGCTAAAGAAAATGCAAACTAAAAACCCAAAGTACTTCCAGCTTCTTTGTCTTGTTGATGGATGTAAACTCACCTTCACAAACAAGGACAAGGTCTTTGTTCTAATTTATTGAGTGTTATTTGCCCAAGCACAGTTTGTGAGGCCATGCTTTGGCAGAACATGCAGAGGAAGAAAATTATTTGTTTTTGAAAACAGAATTTTGCACACACAGTGCACCGTTTCAATGTTCCTCATGTGTGCTCTTAGGTACATTGTATGAGCATCATTATTTGACATGTCATAACATATTGCTCGATCTAGTTCTCAAATATTTTTCCCAATAAGGAGCCCAATGCTTCTCTTAAGAAACACCTGTTACTTGCACCTCTATCTCATTTGGCGTCCATGACTGTAATATTTACAGTGTTATAGATTTAGGTGTGGATATAAATCCCACGTGGACAAGGCAGTAATGAAAATATGCTTTGGATTTAACACACATTTGTCCCCACATGCATCTTTTATCAAGGTTGTCAGAAAACTGTCGGAAGATTACATGGGGGAGGCAAGGTCATGAAATTTTAGTGCAAACACATGAGGGAGGGACTTATGCACTCACTTATGCACTCATCAGAGACACAGAATACTTTATTGCAAGGCTGGTTTTGCACAAGCAGGCAGTTAATTCCCCGTCTGGTTTGCTGAAGTCCTGGGAGTGTCTGAATGTGTGTAATATTTATTGAGCTGACCTCCAGATATGAATGTGGTTTGTCAGACAAAACAAAAGGCCCTTGAACAGTTGAAGTCAACCAGTTCATGTTGGTGGGGGTTAGTTTATGTGCACACTTTACTTGAAAAATGACCAGGCAAACCTCAACAATAATCCAACGTGGTCAAATCAAGTTAAAAAAAGCAAACATGCAGAAGACATCAGTCATGTCTTCTTAGTACTCACTTGAGCACACAATACAGATGGTTGCTTGGGTTTAGCTATGACCCTTCGGTGACCGTACTATACCAGGAATCAGACTTTCTGTGTGGACAGGCAGACAGGGATTGTTCCAAGAAATTGTCATTTGGAGGTTGAAAATGGTTTGAAAAAACAAATACAACAGAATAACACATTGTGTTACGTGCAGCTTTTCTCACAGTGGCGAGAAAGGGAATCAGTTTGAAAAAGCTCAGACTGTTACTTCATCAGTGGTCTTTAAGGGGATTTCTACTGGTGCCTCAGAGTTGGAGATAATGGCTAAGTTCACCAGTCAGTTGCCTGTTTTGATTGAGGTCAATCATTCTTGTAGGCTTCTGGTCTTTGCTAGCAGGAAGAGCATTTTATAATGCTGGTGATGAGCCCAGTTCTGCCATCTTCATTTTTTTGTGTTGGGTCACTGGGAGTTGGTACCAACTAAAAATGTGGCTCTGCCTCTGCATTTTCATATGAAATGCAGTGACGTGACAATTAAAATGCACCGTCATCTGCAGCCTACAAAATGATCATGCATTTGAATCAGCACTTCTCAAAAATCTCAGTACTTGGTATCAAGCACCATGTTCTAATCTTCAGGGTTTTTTTTATCTTAGACCACAGCAAAACAATGTGCTATATTTAGCTCATTGTTTTGGTTTTGCAGCTCAGACCTTGACTTTTCTGGTTGACTTTATCAACCACTTGTCCAGCAGCAGGCAGCTGTGAAAAATCTATAATAAAACACACTACCTGCCCTTCACCAAATAGTAAACAGATAAAGTTAGGGACTTGCCAGAAAAGACAACAGATGAAAACACTAATGAATATTTGGATTTCTGTGATTGAAAAATGAATAGGAAAATAGGAAGGTGAAAATGAGCTGAGAGTGAGTGTTTTCTGCCAAAATGCGATTTACACCTGCTGTTCCTATTGTAAATGACTTTTACCTCTTTTAATACTCAGAATAAGTGGTAATCTATCTTTTTTAAATGAAAAATCATTTGCCCTACTTATTTAATTTCCCATCACATGCACAGGAAGTCACAAAGTTTCTCTACCTTGTCCCTGGTGTGTATACCTTGTTTGAAATACCGTTCTGCTCTGAAAAAGGCCTTGAGTCATCATAGTAGCCATGATAATCATCCTTTTTCTCCACATAGCTTTACAATGCTTTATGGAAACTTTTTTTCTTTGATGAAATCCTCAGATCTGAGGAACATGGCTCACTTGGTTCAAACAGCCATGAAATTGTAGGAGAGCCAGATAAGACCTGATTCGACATGTCAGGTTTGCTGCTTACCAGCACGTTCAGTGGCACCACCTGCATCTTCTAACCCTCCAACTGTGTAACCACTCATCCCCCTCCCTGGAAATGCTGATTGTGCACTTTCTTTCCTCACATCTTGTGAATACTGTCTGCTCCTTCTAGCTCCATCTTACACACACACACACACGCTCAGACGGGAACATGTGCACACATGCAGACCCACACTTCTCTCAACATGAGAGCTATATGCCAAATGCAGCAGCAGAAACTTGGAAGTCAAGTTGTCCTGTTCCTGCCTGAGACAAAACACGCTGATCGTTCGATAATTATGTTTGAAAATTAAGTCAATCATCAGCCATGTGTTAAGTTGCAATTTCAAATTTATGTGCATTCATTTGCATTTGGTCAGGCACAGCATATATGCAGTTACAATTTCAGGAGTCCCATCCCTTGTTTGGACACAAGTCATACTCACAAAGGGTTTCCCACAACAGGGATTAATCAGGTATAAATTCTAAAATATTCAGTAGTGTTTCAAATAAATGGTTATAAATAGTACCTATATGCAAACACATGCAGATGTTTTAAACACAAGCAGTGCAGTCTGACTTGGCTCCTTTAAATGTGGCAATATGGCACACATCAGCATGAAAAAGCTCAGCTTTAATTTGGGGTAAGTCAGATGCCTCAAATTAAACCTTAATTTTCTGAAACTCTTCTGGGTTTGTTTCCTTTTGATGATCTGACTTCTTGTACTCTACATTCTATCTTCATTCTTTTCATGCAGGAACTATCAATTTTTACAGCACTGCTGTTCATTGGGATGTGCATAATACTGCATCTAATGAAATCAATTCTAAATTTCATGTTTGAATATCAGGCTGATGTTCAATCAGTTTTGAATGAACATCTAATCAAAATGATAATAATAAAAAAACAGTGAGGAAAGAAATCAATTAGAAATCTTGTGATTCTTATAACTGAAAACTTCACGGTGGAGGCTACATGAGGATGAACCCACTGCAACAGTCATCTGGCATCCCCAGATCTACAATGTGTAGACTGCATGGGCAAACCACCATGAACCCACCCGTACTTAAGCAAGGGTAAAGAGCTGACCTGCTGTTCTACAACCACGATCCTGTACCCAGCCACACCCCTTCTCACCCCCCATCTCTTCTTCTCCTCTCTAACAAGTTTTTCCTCTCCACTGTCACCTAGTGCTTGTTCACTGTGGGAAAAGTTGGCCTTCTCTCTGTAATATTATAAGGTCTCAACCTTACTCTGTAAAGTGCTTTGAGATAATGCTGTGAATTGGTGGTGTTCAAACAAGATTGAATTGGACTGGAGTCCATGGCATGGGTTTTCCCATGGAGGCTCAGGCTGAGTGAGAGAGTGGTTACTGGAACATGCAGGGTCTGTCGCTTCTAACCCTGATACTCATTTAATATTGTCCTGTCCACTTTTTGCTCAGGCCTGGGTTTTATTGAGGACATGGTGAGTATCATGAACACCAAATCTAACAAGATGCCCACTGTAATTATGTTAAGCAGAACTGAAACAAGTAAGATATGTTGCGATCAACCTCTTTCTGTCAATTGAAAGTCCAATTTTTGCTGTCTTGTTATCACTTGGTTGAGTTTGCTAACTCATACAAAAATGGCTTCACGTATTTTCCACTTACTGCATGTCATCACCTGTGCACATTAGAGGCTGAATGCTGAATTCTGCAGCTCTGTGCATAAAGCGGCCGGCTCTGTTGCTTAAAGTTAGAAGTCGTCATGACTGTGAAAGAATAATACTCCCTTTCGATATTATTTTCCAAAACATAGAAAGCAAGAATTTAATTCCATTACATACAGCCTACTATGCGACCACTGCACCCATTGTTTAAACTTATCTTGATAAAACATTATGTCACATTAGCAAAAATCTTACTGGATCCTATAAATAAGTTATCTCAAATGTGTTGTTAACAGTGTTAACAATTACATTAGTTAGCAAGCATACTACTGCTCTCTGTGTTTTACAGCATCCACAAAACACATAGTATTTGATTTCAAACAGTGAGACTGTTGGAAATGAAAAAAAGAGTCCCCCTGATGTTTTAAGATGAATTAGAACATGTGGCAAAATGCAAACACAAGGATGATGAAACTTTGAAATAACATCATCTATCAGTGGCTCAAACTCTTGACTCAGTACCTTCTGCAGGTTGAAAGTTAAATTCACAGGGGAGTGTTATCTCATTAGCTACTTCTTGCTACATTAACAGCTCTGGTCAACTGAATTTCACCAATGGCTTTAAACTAATCCTGCAACTGCAGATATCCTGATTTTGCTTTTCCTCTGGTGAAATTCACGACCTGATGGGAAGAGCCAGAAGTCAGTTCATCTCTTCATCTGTTTGCTATTTAGTAAAATGATGCACTTGCACAGACATCTATCTCACAGGTGTACATTACATAACATTAAACTGGTAACTGGTTTTAATGGTGTATCTGATTGATTAGGACTGATTGATTAGTGCTTCTATAGTGAATTAGGTGGCTGTCCGATATATCACAAAAATATTAATATCTGTAATCTTTGTCTTTTATGTCTGCCCAAACAAAACATGATGGTTGCTCTTCTCAACTCTTTAAAGAACCATCTTTCTGTCTGGTTCATAAATCTGGATTTTACATCTGTAGCGTACGTTGTAGCCTACATGAGTGGCCTGTGCCATTGTGAGCATTCATACATGTAGAGTGGTGTGATTGCTTCAGTCTGCACATACACAGTCAAAACAGTACATGACTGTGTGTAAACTTCAAACAATGATGACTGTCATTGCAAGATGTAGTTACAATTCTGTGGCAGCTACAGCATCAGGTACTCGTCTGTTACAATTCTGTGGCAGCTACAGCGTCAGGTACTCGTCTCTGCCCCACCTGCACCACCGATTCAAGCAGAAATAGAATTTTTCCTGAGGTCTCCATCGCCACCTCTGAGTTTCATCTCAAATGTCTTTAAATGTGGAATTAACTTTCGAAATTATCTTCAAGAAATCATGAAATATCCATGGTGGTTATGGATATGGTGAAGAGATATTGTATGCTTGAAAAAAATGAACAAAACTTCATCGCTTTCAGAAGAATAGACTTTTGGAGGTTCCATATGCTTTTACAACCTGCTGGCCAACCTATGGACTTAAAGGAAAAATTAAGAGGTGGCATTGTCTGCTACAGATTGATACTCTTTGTGAATGGCATTGCTGCCAGAGATCCCTCTTCCTCCAGGGGCAACACAATACATAGCAGGGAAAAGCCCCAGAAAATTATGTCATCCACTTTGAACCTAATCCATGTCCAGGATGTTGAAAGCTCTTCCCCTCCTCCTTTCTTTGCAATAGAATAAAATGAATAAGAGCCACCACTCAAACCGACTTGAAGAAAAAGAGAGATAAAGATTTCTCCCAAACAGGTTGAACTTAAATGAACTGCTCTGAGAATCCTTGACTCGAACAAGGGTACTTCCTAGGACGAGTAAGGACTGCATTCCCTTTGCTCATACAAATACAGCCATACCACCAAGGCATATCACTCAAAGCTTGGTCAAACAATATAAGCTTGTTGCTCACAAAGCAGCCTCTTTGTCTTTACATAAGATGTAGGAGGCTGGAATATTTACTGTGCTGACGCCTATTTGAGTACTTAGGTTAGGGATGAGGAAACATTAGTTGTGTAGTGATTTTTACAGTTTGTTTTAACCTTGGTTGACAGGGTATGTTCAGATGGTTCTGGTGGGTCCACCACTTTGGACACTATGTTGGCTTTCGGTGCTTGATTTTTCACTTGATCTTTCATTCATTCTTTCATTTTTCATTCTGTCATTGCTGGGCAACTGAAAATGGAATGGCTGTGATAGAGAAAAATCATTGTCATGGTTAATAAAAAGGCAAATGTCAATTTCAACAGCTGTCAATTGACATGAGAATGCATTTCTGGTCACATGCTCTTGCACTGAGGATTGCAGCTAGTTTAGTCTACTATTGAATGAGTGAGTTCCCATATGCTGCCCTATCACTAAATCAATTTCCAGACTGGTGCATTTAAAGGCTCATCCTAATGACTTAAACTTTGTTTCCCTATGTGGATTTGTGTCCTTTATTCACCTCTTATTATTAATAGCCTGTACAGTTTTGTGACTCCGACCTCAACCGGAATCCTTACTCATTGCCCGACCCCCTCCTCACAGCACTCTTGACACGTATTAATGTTAATTTCATACAATGCAGTGATGTGGTATCATGGTAAGCAGTTTCCTGCCTTGGAGTGATAGAGCTAGGAATACAGGAAGGGGAGACCAAGTTAACATAGCTATTAGGGAATGATTAATGGTGGGATGCGTGTATGTGAGGGGAGTCTGAGAAGACGCTCTATAATTCTGCATCTCATTTGTGAAGCAGTTGCTGTAGTGGTGCCTCTTAACAAATCTTCAGTACATGTGAGGTATGTACTACATGCTCATACTGCAACAGCTCTCCCCACCAGAGTTATTATTTTCTGCATGAGATAGTCCAAAACTTTCTTCTTAGATGCCTCGGTGAACTGACATCTACTTATAGACCATATCACATCTACTTATCGGATGTTTACCCAAATTCTCTTTGGAGGTGCTTGTCAACATGTACAGCTTCACAGTCTCAATGTGTGGGTGCGTGCGTGCATTTAAAGGGCAGAAGGTATGCAAATTAGAGATCATGCACAAGTTTTGTGGGGTCGTGGGGTTAACCTCTGATTAATTGCACAGCTCTAGTCGGTTGTGGTGAGGGCACGCTACTGTAATTTTGCAGCTGCTTGATTTCAGCATATGATACTTGCAGTCCAATTGGCCTTCTGACCACATACCAAAGCACTTAAAATAGTGTTCATTTCTCAGGGCTCTTTGCTGTCAACAAAACAATATGGGGAGTTATTAATAACGTGTTTGGAGTAATGTCAATTGGAAGCATGTACCAACAATAAAGATGTTCTGCCCTGGAGGTTGTAATGATCTGCTTTTTGTCTCCCGTTGTGCCTTTTCAAATTGTCTTTCTTTCTTGCACGTAAAGACTTGCTTTAAATCGTAAACACTCTTCAGCCCATCTTTGAAATTATGTGTTTGTATATCTTGGAGTGATTGTAAAGAAATATTAACTAAAGACCAATATTGCCTCTCCTGCAATGTCAAGCTGCATAAAATTAACTGTAGCTCTCTGTGGTATTAATCCCTAGAAATTCTTTTCACCTAGACTGAAACCACCGGCATAAATATCACTCAACACACCTCCCTTCATCTGCAAAGCCCCGCCCCCAAGTCAGACGTTTGCCCAGAGACAAAATGTTTTTAATCACCGACAGATTCTACGAAGTTGGATCTTGCAGGGGTACATAAAACACAACAGATGGAGATGTCTGTTTGATGTAGCCTGATAGCAGACAGACACAGAGGAGTGTCGCAAGCTTGACTGACTGAACTGGATTTGTTGCCTAATGACTATGGCATCCTGACAGTAGCGCTATGGTAAAAACTTCACGTAACACATCACCTCATAAATCAACCCACAACTGCAATTCCAACATTCTTCTTAAAGAGCAACATCCAACCAGATGCAGCTAAGACAATTTTGGATTTCAATCTGAAAAGATGGATAGTTCAGGAAAGGTGCACCTTTTAAAATTAGGTTAACATGTGATGCAAACATATCTCATAATCCTGAACTTTATGCAGAGCAAGATGTCATGAAGACAGCTTTGAGTGATAGTGACCAAAGGGGAGTTTTAAGAGATTAAACCTTGAAAAGGTTTTGGTACTGTGCTCCTGGACTTCTCAGGGTCCAGGAACACAGTACAAATCTTAAGAAATAATGAAAAGTGAAGTGGTGGGCAGGGAGCCAGTGCAGGCACAGAGACAGGCTGTCAGGAGGATGGAGACAGGCCAAGGATCCCCGACCCGCCACACGGCAATAGCTCTGTGACGTGGCGGGGCCACTCCACGCTAAGAGGTGCACACTAATGGAAGCCTCATGCTTGTCTTTCTTTTTTCTCTCCATATAATTCTCTCCCACATTTAGACACATAAAGTCACACTGAGACAAATGTAGATGTTCACACACATCCACACCTCAGATAATGTCCCTTTTTGTGCCTCTGTTGACGTGAGACATGCAGCCTGGATACTGAGGAAGAAGTAGATGTTGAAAAGCTACTGAAAAAATTAGAACAGGCTTTTCAAAATAAAAAAACCAAACATTTAACATCTAAGTAGTGTATAGTGAGTGTAGGGCTGAGTATGATTCACTTTGTATTGTTACTGATTTTTTTTGTTTATCAGTATGATGCTGCTTTGGTTTTCAAGCATTTCACTCAAACTGAAAGCAAATTACAGCTTATTTTTAGCAGCTTTAGTCAGACAAAAATGATATGCATTGTTACTGTATTTTTTTTATTTTTATCTGATGCAGCATTGATTTGCATAAAAAACATCTGCACAATTAATAAATCCAAATTGTAAAATAGGTCAAAAAATGACAAAACACGTTAATATGTTGTAAAAAGAAGTAAACAAAATACTGTTTCCAGACAAATCCCTCACTTTAAAAAAAAAAATTTAAACCATTTCCAATTCAATTCTTGATTATTAACCTTATTATGTGTGCAATATGTTTTGGTCACACTTAAAGGGTCACTCAACATGCATTGCATTTGCACTTTATGTACATGTCAGAGTCAGTTTACTTCCAGTAGTGAAAACAGTTTAATATCCTTAAGCTTTATCACTCAAGTAATCTGGTTTAATGGGAAGCCTTTTTGAGAACACTGGGTGTTGGAGTTTGAAAGACTAGTCCTATTGTCAAGAAAAATGTACAAGTGTTAGTATTGTAAGTTATACATTTTTGAGAAAAAAATCATTCCCTCAGAACATAAAGGAATGACACTGAACCACATTGCTTTACTTCGCAAGACTGAAACAAACTTACAGATGCACAGCACATACAGACACTGCAGACTTTCATCCACTGCATTACACCTGCAGTGGATGACCTGATCAAATTATACTTTGCAGTCAGATTCAGCAAATGAGGAAAGTGTCCTGATTCTACCCCAGAATCAGTCATGTTGGAACCCAAATGCAGAACATTACTACACCACTTTACTGAGGAGGCCAAGGGCAACAAGGGAATGGCAATTTGCATGACAGAGCTTGGCACTGAATGAGAGCTGAGCTGTGAGAGGGGTTCGATGACTGGCGAATGAGCTGGGGAGCAGAGTGACAAGGCAGTGGGCATAAGTGAAGCTGGAGACCAATGAGGATGATGATTATACAGTATATGCATTGTGTGGCAAACAGACAGTCAAAAACAAACAAACAAACATGAGGTGATCCTGAAGTATGAGGACAATAAAGGTTCCTCAGTTCAGACAATTCAGACAAAAGAGTGTATGGCCACAAACTGGGTGTAGTAAGAAAAGTGGGTGAAGAACAGGAGATGATATACTGCAGGGCAGGTGGATGGGTGGATGAATGGCTTGCACAAAATCTAATACATTTGAGACCTTAATCTCACAAAAATGTATGATTTTATTTATCATTTATGTTACCAAGGGTCTTGTTTGAGATTGTTTGATATTCATCTGCCAAGGGTGATATTAAAAGTATTTTTTTGTATCATACAGTCTAAGCATAGTATTGTGTGGAGTGAATGAACTCTGTTCTGAGAACTTTGTACTTTATTTTATGTTCCTGCTGTGACACTTGAATACCCTGTAGCATTTAGAGGTCACAGGTGAAGGAATTGATTTCATGGTATCTGATGTGATGGTAACAACCATTCAGGGATCAGAGCATCTGAAAGGAGGCTATGCCACGGCTTGTCTTCAGTTAGACATCGTGGGCCTGTTTGACAAATTCATCAAGGAGGACCTGGAAGGAACGGTGCAACCGCCTCACTCATCTCTTATCCCATTTTGGTATTCCCCTGCAGAGATTCATGCCACCCGGAGCTTGCAGAAATTAGGTTCCTCCTCACACTTAGTATCAGAGTGTGCCGAATGGTAGTGGCATGCAAAGTGAGTCTAAAGCAGTGCCTGAACTTTTGAACCTGTCACCTCGCCTTTCTTCCCTGCAATTGCATGTGAACTCTGCCTTCCTTTGTGTTACAAGCTGAAGATGGAATCAGGGAGGCTGGACTTTGTGTGAACTTTTCTCATTAACCTAAATCCCCCCCCAGTACATTTTACCACCGCCCTTATCCAACACTCAACATGCAACTAATCCCAAATGGAATGGATTGTATATGAATCAGTAATTTATGCTCTGGGACTACTTAATTTGTTTGCATGAATTAATTTATTCATTTCTTTGCATTAGTAAGTTAGGGAGGGGCATCGTGTTGGCAGATGGCTGGCACCTGTGTTTTAATAAATAGCTCACACATTATTGTGTTAATTCCCTGATGAATATCATTAAAATATTGAATTTATTTCCTCAGTATTTGTCCCTTTGACACTCTCTTAGTTAGTGGTGGCTTTTACGAATTTCAGCATAATGCAGTTTTTTGTTATAATTTTGAACTAAGGTGCATTAACAGGGTTCGGGTCAGGGTTCAGGGGGTCAGGGCTGTCAGGGCTGTCATATGCAGTGACTCAAACTTGCCACAAGAGAGCTGGGGTATAGCTTACAATTTGTGGGATATAATGGGTTGAACTTGTTGGTACTGTCTTCCATGTCTGCATGCCAAAAACTACTGTTTAATTTAATAGAATATTTTATTTAAAAAAAAATTGACTGATCATTCTCACCCTGTTGTTTGCCAAAATTTTCTTTTCTTCTTTTTTTCACAACAAACATTTTTGACCAATCAAAGTCAGAAAAGCTCAGGCGTTACAGCAGTGATGTCTATGTGAGGGCTATGTGCCATTCAAGTGTCCATGTAAGCCATGGCAGTGTGCCATTTAGCCAGTATGAACATTACCAGGACCATGAAACTCAAGGAGCTGCATGGAATTCAGCCTGACTCTTCCCCACCCTCCCACGCACCTGTACCTACCGGCCTATTTACACTCATGCTTGTTGAACTCACTTGCCCTGTGCTCTGACTTTGCTTATTGCTTGTCCCTGCAAGCTTTTGTGGGTTGAGCCTTAATAAAGGTGAACTGTTTTGAATTTTTACTGGTGAGTTATTCTTGATATTCTTCTGTTTTGGGAGTCTTGGCCGCAAGTCTGCACTCTCAGAATGCTTTCTAGTTTGTTTACTTGTTTACTGTTATTATTACTCGGATTATGCAAGAACTGATGGAAGGACATTTTACATATTAGATGTCTCTTGGTCTTGATCAGGATCAGTGTCAGGATCCAGGACATTTTTAAGGATTCTTGATCATTCCAATATTTCACCTTTTGAATAATATCACCATAAATGCATATAGATTTGAACTAAGAAGGATCGTGGGACACTATCCTACTGCTCTAAATAATCAAATGTATCAATATCATAATTAATTCAATAATAAGAAAAAAAATTATCTAAATTAAATAAATTAATAATACTACAAAATATAATATTCCTACATGCCAGGAGCATATGCTTCCACAACCATTATATATCGGAGCTACATTGTACAACTTTAAAGCTAAAGCTAAAGCTTAAAATTCACTCCCTAATGTTTCACTAATAGAGATATATATAATGTCTATGCATTACCATTAAAGATTAAACAGAATAAAACTACAGTATATTGACATATGCACCAAATCCATTTTTGTTTCAATGACTGCTTTGTTAGCCAGAAACAGCTCTGGGTTAAGGACTATTGTGGAGCGGTAAAAAGGGGAGTATGGGATTGAGGGGTTGTGGAACAGTTAAACTGTTGAGCTTGGGTTTCAAATCTTGCCTGGACACCTGGGTCTGCATATTGCTTGGTGGAAGCAGCTGAGGAAATTTTTGGCCTGGAATCCAAAACCTGGCTCTTACTTGGCTGTGCTGTCCAGCTTGCTCCCATCCCACTGGAAAGTCCTTTTCAGCTGGTGGAAACTGAGAGGTCTCCTACAGCCCCAGAAGCCCCAATAAATAGTCTCAAATGCCCTTGCATGCAGAGAGGGGTATGTCTCAATTAAGCATTTGTGTCACACTAGTCATTTAGTTTATGTAGCATGTCACTAAGATAGTTTTAACTTTTGACCTGGTACCACAAGAAAAGAAGGGAAATATGACCATTTATTAAGGTAATCAAATTTATTATTATTGGAAACTACCACCTTAGTGCACATAAACCTTATTTATTATATACTGATTTGGTCACAAAGTATTCTCTATGCAAACCTTCAGTGAAAAGTCAGGTCTCTCCAGACAGATAAAAGTTTCAGTGAGGAATAAAGTGAACATTTGAATCCAAAATTTCCAGACTGCACCAGCCACTGGTTCTTGTAGAAGAAGAAGAGCAGAGTAGTGCTGTCTGTAGAAATGTTCAACTTTCATTACACCCTTGTCTTATATTTTATCATTCTGGGCTGAAAGCAGACATTTTTGAGATCATAAAAATACCTTTGAAGACACAATCCATTGCTGGATAACATATTAAAATCCAGTCAATATCTAGTCTCTATCATTAGTCTCACCATTAGAGACTTATTCAGACAGCATTGAATTTTCATTTTCATGTTTATTTGTTACCAACAGGAGATACCAGCTCAGATGTTAGCTAGGTCAGCATGCCACATGCCAACAAAAGTAGTGAGCCTGTGTATTTGTCTGAGTAAAAGCTTTTGAAACTGATGGATTTCAAACTTTACTGGGAAATTAGGATTCTGTCTCATACACAAGCTTAAAACTGACCTTTTCAACTTGTCAGATGTATCCAGAAAATTTGCATTTGTATTTGCATTTCTTTCAGTTTATTTAGAATGTTGTTCTGCCTGTAAAACTTGTTCTGTGTTCAGTCTTGAGTTTGATGTCGAGTAAATATGACAGAGGTAAACCCTAGCTGCACATAAATATACAGCACATAGAAAAACAGTTATTACACTGTATGTCAACATGCAGGTCGGCAGAAAAGTGAGAAATGTCATTCGGGCTCCCCCTGACTCTTGGTTAATCATTAAACAATTAAGGCTATTTGCTGGGCACAAGAGAACCAGGGCCAGAGGGGGCAGGGATTTCCATCAAACCACCTCACAAATTGGTCTCCAGTGATGGACTAGGATTAAGTTCCCAGTCTTGAACAGTTGCAGCCAGTAGTGAATGGGTTGCTTAGGTTGGACAGATGGGATAACTGGGCGGGTCAGAGGAAGCAGCACCAGCACAGTGCGCCGTTGCTGCTGCTTCTGCTGAAGCCATCTGGAAAAGTGGAACGGGACTCCAAGGCCTGACGATGAGGTGAAGAAAAGTGCTTTCCCCTCTGGGCCTGCCGAGCCTAGCAGTGATTTGTACCACAGCAAATAGGAGTGTGGTGAGAGGAGCAGCTCTTTCTTTCCAAGCTGTTGTCCTGAGATTCCTTCAGCATTTACCATTCCTCCTCATCTCTTTCTGCAGCTCTGCACCCTCTATCCCCTTCTTCCCTTTGTATCTGGCTGCTCCTGCCCTCCTCTCTAAGGTGCCTTTACTCTACTTTTCTCAACTGCTCCTTCCTTTTTGTTTGTCTCTGACAGTCTTTCAGCTTGGTTGCCAAACTAGATGCACTGACATGTCAACACGTTTTTTCATGTGTTCTGAATTACACTTCAAAAGTTTTAGCTCATAGGTGTGTTAGAACATACCATATATCAGTTCCCAAATGTGAAGTTAAACGTTGTCTGTACTTCCATATGACTCAGTTATGCTATCCCCATTTGGAGAGTCTCGTCCACTGGGTTGGAGACAGTCGTTGATGTTTCCCATAGAAGAGCTCAGTCAAACAGCTGTCTTCTGCTCATTATCAGAGATGGGGAAGTCTTCATCTTGAAGTCTTTTGTGTGTCCAAATCAGTTTTCAAATGCTGTGTCTTCCTGTTGTTTTTAGGTTTCCTGCTAAATACTTTGTAGGTAAATTTCACCCTCATGTGCATAGAGCTGAAAATGTAAACATTCCAGTCCTGCTTTTAAATAATTGGTCAGTCCCACAATACAATTAAAAATGCCTTGCAAGGCCATCTGTTTGTGTCCTGTATAAAATAAATGGGGGGCAAGCCACATTGTGTTTTGTTGCTTTCTATATGAACTGGAATCAACAATCATAACTGGTTTCCATACCCAATAATACTATTAAGAGAAGGTATTTTGGTTGGTGTGATCACAAAATCTCATATTCATAATGCTGGAAAAATACTGGATGTGTTACAGCTGTGGTTTGGTGTGAGATGTAGTATCTGATAGAAAGGCGCTCCCAGGGTGTCGAGTGTTTTGTTAGGTAACCCTGCCGAGTCATCTCGGAGGACTTGGGTACAGCTGATTGAATTAGATTTCAGTATTGATCTATTTCATATCTGACAGTGATAATGAGGTTTAAACTATCTACTCCCATTCATTTCATTTTGGATGACAGATGAATCATGTAGTAACTTTGCATGGTTTGTCATAGTGATGCACACTGTAAGATGAGTGGGGTCTGCACTGTGACTATGTCAAATACACTTATTGCATGGCATAAACAAGTTATGCACAGCAGTATTAGCAAATCAAAAGTACACAAAACTATTTTGCAGCTGTATTGAGCTCTATTTAAAATATTTTGATTTTTGGGGAAAGAAGAAAGCCATAGTGAGCAGATTTTAATGGTTAAAATGAGTGATCTCAAATTGGGCTATGCCAGTATAGTGCCGTTTACTTCACATCCACTGACATGAGTAGTAGGAGGAGAATAGTGTGTGTGTGTGTGTGTGTGTGTGTGTGCCCATGTGCCCGTGCATGGGGGTGGGGGGTGGGTCTTTTGGGAACAAAATGTACTGTACTTGTTTTGGCCTGATGCAAAGCACTTAAAGGCTTTTTCATGGCTAGAAGCGCTTTAAGAGTCCAATTTCCCTTTTCAAATGCTATAGTCCAGCCGAGCTTCAGCTTGTTGCGGTTGTCTTCAGCTGTTTGGGGGCCATAATGTGAGAGATCTGGGCTCCTATCAGCCTCCCTTTGTCTCGTCCCATAGAGAGGCTCCTGTTGATGACTTATTTTGGAAACCAGAAGCACGGGCCTCTCGGCACTCAGGACAAGATGGCGAGTGATGGGGCCTGGCTGGCTGGGGCTTAAGTGTGTGAAAACCATGAGCCTGATAACAGTTTTTGGGAACATTTCCAAAAAATGACTGTTATTGTGACAGTTTTTTGTGTGTTTGTTTTTGTGTTCTTTTACTTTTAATTGTTTTTGTTTTTCTTGGTGGAACATGTTGTTATCATGCTCAGCGGGGGACTTCCGATGATAAAATAGGAGAGCACGGTTTACTGTTTATTACAACCAATCACAAAGCTTCCTTTTATAAAGTTGTTACTGTTGATGATGTGCTATTGTGTTGATGTATTAGTCTCACTTGGCTGAATTCACTTTGAGGTATTGCTCATTGTCACTGTTGCTGAAAGGATGCTTCTGTGCAGTACGATGGGAAATGCTAATGTAGTACCAGCTGTGCAGAAAACTAACAAATGCAATGCTATAGTATGCAAACTTATGTAGGTTATGTGTGTGGGTGAGTGACTAAATACATTATGTACATGGCTCTCATTCTCTACAAAAGTTTTATTAAATTATTTCTGTGCATGAACCCACAGCTAATTAATAGAAATATGATGATCATTAAAGAGTAAAATTCAGTTGTCAAGTCATATTCTTATTTCATATATAACCTTTATAATATTTTCTTTATTTCTTTACTTTCTTTTCTTTTCTTTATTTTCTCTTTTGAATGGGTTAAAAACTACATTAACAATTTTCATTCTGGACTACAAGGAGCATCATAAGAAAAAAGGAGCAGTCCCCCTTTTCATTTATCATTTAGGTCAGTACAATTAAATTTACTTAACATATTTAATATTGCTAATCTAACATTCTATGGCACATTAGTGGCTGTGTAAAAGCATTTTATTATTTGGTTTGTGGTTGTTGGTGTCACATGAATGGAATGGGAACAGATTATTGTATCTCACTGTAGACAGTAATGTAAGACAAAAAAAATACATACTAATTATCCATGTCTTGCCAACAAAGTTTAGATTCCATACTTTTTAAATCCATTTGAATCCCTTTAAAGACTTCTCTGCTGCAAAATGCTTTCATGATGTAAGGCCAGCAATCCTGGCACAGGCTTTGTTTTAATCAGAAAATTCTAACTCCCTCTAATTAAGTTGGAGCAGGAATAGAAGTCTTTGTTACTAAACTGCTGTGCAACACTGCCAGTTTCAGCGCTGTGATCCCTGCAATATCCTTTCAATAGTTCATTAATCTAGCTGAGGAGCATTACAAGAGATTTGATCGTTTTGGCAAAAGAAGCTCCTAATTAGGTCTATTTTCGAAACTGTGATACTTACTCGAATTGAAGTACACCTAAGTCCTAAGCTTTGGCTTGTCTAACTTAAAAGGGCCAAATGGGGATACTTGTTTTTTTTTTTGCAGTGATTGAAAGCAGGATTGGTGGAACTTTGAGAGAGATTTATGTTTCAGCAGTATATTTCAGGCCAGTATTTGCATTTTTTCTGTCATGACAGAGACTAATAAGCAAACCATATTCTGATTTCAATGACCTGTTTTTTAAAGGAGACTTTGTTCAACTTGTTCCAGTCTAGTTTATTAGAATAACGTCATGTCCATACGTACATCAAAAATCTCTTGTTCATATTAATCATTTGTCCTGTCCATCCTCAGGTCAACCCCTCCTAATGTTACAGCATTGTAAACGATGATTTATATGCTTCTCATCTAAACGGTGGCGAGGTTCAGCATTACATAAACGGGTATGAACATGTCCATGTATGCAGACATCCAATATCCACCTATTACAGTAGGGGACAAAATCCACAATCTTCATTCCATGAATGAATACTTTCCAGAGTTCAGCCAAAGCTAATACTGTATGGCTTCATCAAGTTGGTCTTCAAAAATGATCATCTTTCTAATGTAACCTTCTCTCTTTTTATTTCCCTTACTGCATTGTCTCAGTAGTCTAATATAAGTTTGTTGTTGTTAAAAAAAATGCTTCCGAATAGATTGTGCTTCCCTCAACCCTAGCCCTAACCCCCCTACATTAGCTCAGTCACTCATGTCTAACCTGAACATAACCTAAGACCTCACCCCAGCACTACAGGAAACACGTGGGGAAGCATTATTCAAAAGGGGAACTGGCCTTGACGTGAGACCAGCAATAAAACCTAATAGTAGATTCAGCTGAACTGTTAAATGCATTTTTGTACAGAGGGCAGGAAGGAAGTTAGGAAAGGGATTACTTCAGAGCCAGTACGGAAAGGAGGAATAATTACAGTGATCCACAACTCTTTACATGTCCATGTGCATATGAGAAGTGTATTAAAACAGACTTGAAATATCAGAACCATAATCATGTAAGTCAAATCTGGTCACATTAGACAATGGCGATGTTCCCATCCAAATTATAGCACACGCCAATTTCACAGAAAGTCATCAAAAAACAAATCAATGCACATTTCCATCCACTACTGTTATGCAAATATTAAGCAGTGGGTGCAGTGGTAGTGCTGATTCTCCTTGTGGGTGGAAAAGTGTAATTAAGAGAAGATGGATGATAGTCATCTGAAGAACCACAGAGCCACCAACGGTTATTCATGTGTGTGTAACCACTTGCTGTCCTTTCGGTGAGGACATTAAGACAGTTATTTAAAAAGCAGTGGGATGCTCTCTGTAGACCCAGTTTGTAAAATCCTGTTCTTCTTCTATTTTCTCACAACAGAGCATGGAATATAAAGGATTATCTCATATGTGCACACTCTTCCAGCTTTGAGGCTGTGAGTGAATATTCTCCTTTGCAAGTCAAGGTTATCTCAAGGAAGTTTTAATCAAAATCACCTGGACTTGGTTATAGGTCTTTGAAGACGTTTTGCCTCTCATCCAAAAGGCTTCATCAGGTCTTCCAGCTTCTCTGTTTCTGTCCATAAGAGTTCAGATGAGATGATTTCCTTGCAGCAAAAATATGGTATCTGAGTGTCAGTGTGATTTACCCACTCTCACCTTCTACTTAGTGTATAGCAGTGAAATCAGCAGACCTGTTAAAACACATATAGTATCTTGGAGCTCAGATGTGCACAAATACAAATACAAACCTGCAGACATGATATGAATCATCTGTTGCATGACATCTTAAAGGAGCTGCTCATAGTCTCACTTTTGCCATCCAACAGATTACCGAACCACTACGAGGTGGTGACACCGATCAAAATCCACTTAGATCAGAATGTAAATGGATCTTCTACATGAGAACACTACATCCAGAAGTTGTAGATGGGGAGTTATCCTAACTTTATTTCCTGCATCCACTCACTGTCATCTTTTTCAGCAGTTAACACTAGATTGATGGCTTTTATGTTTTTTTTATTTTTATATGTATGGGTACAAGCTTACGGGCTCACATACTATGTGTTGATGAATGAATGCTGCACACATACTGTATAAATTCCTTATCTATGTAAATGTGTGCTTCATGCAGGTTTTTTGATCACATCTATGTGACTGATGGCTTCATGTTTAACACCTTGTTTTCACTATTACTTTTTTACAAATAAAACAGTTGAGTATGACTTAACTATCTTTTGAAAAGTTTGGATTTCAGTGCACATATCCTGTTAAAATCAGTGAAGACGTTTAGGGAAATGTATCTCATAAAAACTCGCCTGACTATATCCTGCTGATAAAAAAGGAAAAAAAATCACACTGATGTTAAACAGTGAGATTACAATTGGCATTGTATATCCTTAAATTAATAAAAGACAGTGTAACTTATGAGCGTTGGAGTCAAAATAAACTCACAATGAAGTGCAAAAAAACTATTGTACTGTGATGTACTATGATATTATTGGATGTTCCTATTTTAGTGTCACTACAATTAACATATTTTAAGAAATACTTGTGATGTATACATTGAGGTCCAGCATTATTATCCAGCTGCTTGCTTAATCAACACAAGAGCAGGGGATATGGCTTTAATCAACCAATGTTCCACCTCTCATTCTGATATTTTCATCTGCCAGAGAAAAGTCAAACCAATTGCTATGTGACTCTTTGGAGACCTGTTCATTTTATGTTTTAACGGGAAGGAACCTGGTTGTTGTCAGGATATTTCAGGTTCTGCAAAAGCCATTGGCAGGCTACACATGGCAGATATCCCCTGCAACCCTTGAAAAATACATTGTGGAAGAGGAATACACAATGGGACATAGTATAATGCCAGATTAATAGCTTGTTATGATTAGCTAAACAATTAGCACACGAACAGCCAGTGACTCCTTGACATGTGTGTTCATGCCACCAGGGTCTGCCGCTTAGCGGAGGCTGCTTCCTCTGCTTCTATGGCAACCAGTAAGCAAAGCTATCTCTTGTTTCAGAGCTCCATTGTGTTGTTTCCCATTTTAAGCGAGAGACCTTGTGTGCCCTGCTCGGTAGATTTTAAAACAACACATTGAACGCCAGGCATATTGTGAGGCAGTAATTTTTATTGCCCCTCTGTGTCGTTAATTACAAAACTGAACTTTCATAAGGAAAAGTTCAACTTCGAACCACAATAGTATGCTGCAAAGACTATCATACATGCTCATATTCGATACACACATCAAACCATTTACCTCCCTTAATTTAATCATATGTCATGATCTTAGATACATTTGAGTCTTAAGCCTTTTGGCAGTTGAAAGGTTAGAAATAATTCTGTTCCTCTGCTCAGCTGGAAAGCTGGAATGGAAACCACCTGTGTTTGTCTGACATTCCTCTTGCTCAACGGTGCACTGTGCGCTCGGTTTGTGACCTGATTACCTTGTGCTGTAAAGGATTATCTTGTCTGTTTATGAAATTATGAAATGGTTAAACAGCTTCACACCACTCATTTTCCAGTGACGTAAGCATATCCCTCATCTCTGCTCATCAAATTTCCCTTCAGCTTCCTGCCCCGGAAGGGCAAGAGCAGATCTGCTGCACATATGTTTGCTCTGAACATGTAACTCATATCTACTTGACTATTAAGACGGACATTCCTTCAAGTAGATTGGCTGTTTATTTCAAGGTGTCAAACAACATAGAAAGCCAGGATTAGCTTTGGAAACCACATCACTGGACCCACATATCATTTCATTGCAAGTGGAGCCAGAAGGAAACAGAATGTCTGTGATTTTATGATAAGTTAATAAAAATATGTAGCACAAACATTAACACACACAATATAATGTAATAAACATTTGCATGTTCTGACCGACATTAAAACTCAGTCACCTGGATCTCGTGTCTTTTGAGTGAAGGGTAACTAAGAGACCTTGATCTGAGGACCTCAAGGGCCTAATGGACTTATCAAGGATCAGCAATTCACAGATAAAAGGTGGAGCCAAGTTGTTTAAAGCCTGTTAGGTAAAGAGAGAGATACAAAGTTCACTTCTAAATTTTGAATGGAGGCCAGGGCAGTTTAGCCAGGGAGTCTCACTAGTAGGCTTCCTGTGGAAATTTGGATGAGTGGAGATGCACCTTTTTTACTTCAGCAAGAATAAAGACTTTCTGCAGCTGAGTGGAGATGAGACAAAATAATGACATTGTAGACAAGAGATGTATTTCTTAGGCATGCGAGTGGCGTGGCTCTGTGGATGTTAATGGCACTTAGCTGGTTCTCTGCTTTGGTGAAGACTAAAGTATCTTAGCAACTGTTGAATGGTTTTTCATGATGTTTTTGTGAAAACATTTGTGGCATCCAGAGGATGAATCCTAATGACTGCTTTTACTGGTGACATTTTTGTTTTTAGTGAAATGTCTTGAAAACTTTTAGATGGAATACCCAGAAGATGAAAAAATAACTTGAAAATCTTGAATCTTGAGATCCAACAGATGGATTTTGTCTTTATGTATCAGTTTACTGTGCAGACAAGAAATACAGGGAGAGAGAGAGAGAGGCATTTGATAGGCCAACAATAAAGGTCCCCAACTTTAGTCAACTGGGAAAGCTGCAGTCGGAGATGAGCTACAGGATCGATTGGCCCAAAATTTGCCACAAGCATTCTGTCATTTGGAAAAGACATCTCGTTTCACAAAGGATGAAGGACTTTTGCCTTTGGCAGCTCCCTGTAGTGCTGTCCTCGGGTCAAAAATTGTAACAAATCTGCACAACTAATGACATTTTCATCAGCCCCAAGTTAAACTTGGGGCTGATCTCTGACTACTTAACAAGAAAAGGATCATAGATAGGGCACATGCCATGCTTGGAAAATCTGTGATCACATGTTTTGCATGATGAAACAAGGGATCCTCACCGACCCTTACGAACTCACTCAACTGTCTCTCCGTAAACCATGAGATGACCTTTTGTCCTGTAATTTCTTGACTGGAAGAACACATACATTTTTGCCTTGGTCATAAAAATTTTAATTCTGCATGGTAAATACTACTGATGTGTTGCTTGTTTCATTGATACCATCCACCTCAGTGGATGATATCAATGAAAGTTGCTTTAAATGCTGAACAGATCTCAAGGGTGGAGGGTCCCCAGTCAATCACTTTTGTTTGTTTAGATTATCAGTTCCATACACACACTGGGATAATCTCTTTTTCCACAGCAGATGGCAGAAAATACAGCCCGGTGATTAGTTTTCAAGGTAATAAGCCAGGTGTGTAATTGTACCATTATGTTGTTTGTATGATGGTTCAAACTAAATCTAAGGATCCTGTGCAGATTTGATGAACCACAGGATGAAGTGGTTTCTAATTCAATCTGCCACCCCTTTCACCTTTAACATTTTATCTTTTCTGATGCTTTGTTTAAAGCTAACATTTACAGCCATTGTTAGCTCATGTAACATGAAGACTTTTGAATGTGCAAATAAAGGGAGACTAAATGTGGTATTATTACAGCTGTAGCACTTTTTAGACTTTTAAAGCATCTTGAATAATCATCAGAGGGCCATAACCTTTGACCATCAGTGACACACCATTACAGACATATTTAATCAGGTTGTCTCATTGAGAATATCTCTTTTTCAAGATTTGACCTGAGAACAAAAAAGCATTTGCAGACAAATATGTAATAAGCAAGCAATAACAAAAATAATAATCAAGAAACACTGAAAAGTTAAAGTTATAAAATGTCCGCAAAGTAAGATGTTTCAGGGCAGTTTATAGTTCATTCTATTTGAAAGGTGCAAAGAACCTGAAACGTGTTAATGCTAGGATTAGTGGGGATATAAGGGATATCTAAAGTTAAGTAGGATCAGGTGCTGACCTTACAAGATTTAAATGTTAGGAGATGTGATATCATGAGGTGACTGTGTCTTTGTGCCTGTAAGGAAGACCATCCAATCATCCTGCTCCAGATAACAATGATGAGTGAGAAATTTGTTATAAAGCCCTGTGATGAATTGGATTCAGCTGCTAGAATAATGATGGCATGACAGCACAGAAGATCTCCATAATCAAGTGAGACTCAAATGTTGAAAGAGCAACATAGGAACAAAAACAATGGTTCGTCCTCTAATCTAAGTTCATCATCTAATTTCATACTTTGAGTGCATTTGAGTTTAAAACTACTCAGGAAAAAAAGAAAAATTAGGTTTTGAGTGAAGTGCTAAACTACATATGACTTGCTATGCCTGCTCCCAACCAAACACAGAGCATGCTATATGAATCACATAGATCTGAAACAGCAGTTCCGTGAAGCAGTTACTGTATAGCCTCAACAATCTCTGTAGCAGGCGTGGTCGCAGCAGTCACAAAGGATGATGGGAGAACATGAAACCAGCAGGGCTTTGATACAGTACCTTTGAAATCTTTCCAGCTGCCTTGTTTTGCCGATGGCCATCAGGCAGGGTGCAACAAAGACCTTGCTTCTGTGTTTCCTTGCGGGAAATGGCACCTGCTGTTTCTCATTTCAGATGTCATTCACTTGCTCAATGTAGAACCAAACCTACCAGATTCCTTTAGTTTATTTTGGGAATGTCTGAGGAGTTTGACCCGCGTGTCACTTGAGTCTGATTGTTTAGCTTCGTTTGACTGGACAGAAGGGTTGCATTTATCTGCTGCTGCAGTCTGACTATCACTTCATTAAATTAGTTTTTCAGTGTAATTAAATAAAGATGAAAAAATTACCCAATGTACCCAGTGAAAATTGGGTTCTGGTTCAGATGGTGTTTCTCACTACTGCAGAATGAAACCCTCTTCTTCCTTCATCTTCCTCATTTTTCATGTTAAGCTGGATTTATAGTTGTGCATTAAGGGGTTATGGTGTAGCTAAAGGGCCAACATACATGTAGCCACACCTGTAGAAAACACAAGCAGCCGAAGTTTCTGATGCTAGCAGATAGTTGATAGTAAAGACAATATTAAGAGAGTTGAATAAAATTTGTCCTTTCTTTTTCAGTAAACATTTAGCCATATTCATTTAGACATATTCACGGCAAACCTGCCACACACCATGATAAGTACTTTCTTTCACAGTGATTCTCTGATTCAGTAATGACACAAGGTAAGATGGGAGCAACAGTGGTGTAACTTCAGTTACTTTTCATATTATATGTATGTATAGCCCACTGCTGCTGAAATCTCAAAGTAAATATAAGACAGAATGTAAACACAGTCACAGTGAGGAATATAAAACACAATGTGGGGTGGTCGTGTACAGTATGTACAGTATATCATCAATATTATCAGTACTATCAGTGGTTGAAATGCAAAACATTGCTGTTTTGGCGCTAAGACCCAAAGTTGTGCCTATGGTCTATATGCAAGAGAATGTAAACTGTGCCTGGTTGTAACTCAGCTGTCCTCCAAAAGATAAACAACCTCTGATGATAACCTGGTGAGGAAATGTGCGACATGCTGCAACTCTATGTCACCCTCAGGATTGAAGTGTTAGGCTGGCTCACAGCTAAGCGTCCGTGGTGTTTTCAGTGTTGTGTAGCCGAGGAGTAAGCAGACGCCAAGCCTTATTCCAGGCTCCCATCATTACTGCTGTCACTAAGACTTCTTTGCAAGCTAGCTGTTCACTGTGTCACCGGTACTCCTGCCCTGCCCTGGCAAATGATAGTAGCAGAAGAACGAGGAAGAGTCTGCCATCTCTGTTGTAAGCACATATCAGCGAGGCATGAATGAACGAATCCTATTCAGAGGTTCTTAGAAAGGGATAAATGCTTTGAGACATCAGATCTGCTTTCCCAGTCCTTGATGTCAGCACTTGAACTCGGGTTTGCCTAATATTGGTGAGATGACAGTTTAAGCAGATACCACATTCATTTATGGATGGCTGGACTTTGTGATTACCAGGGGGAGCATTGGGAGGGCTAGGTAGGACAGTTATTTTCAGACCCATAAAATCTGGAGTGCAGGTCTGTGGAATAATCCACCCCCCCAAAGGCCTCGCTACCTCCAACGCAATAACAGCCTGTCTCCAACCTTAAAAATAGCTGCACGCTGGAACTCTCATTATAACCATCCATCCCTGCAGTGGAAAACATCTGACCAAGGGAGGGAAAATAAAGTTTGTTTATAAATGAGGCACATTTGCCCTGCCAATAAATTTTAGTGAATGATTTCAGTATTTTATACATCCATGCAGTGATAAGTGATAAGGGCAGGATGCTGTGATAATGCAAGTGAGAATTTTTAAAGGATGTCAATTTAAAATGGATGATGATAGTTTTGGCAACTTCCTTTTTGGGGGGCGGTGTTCAAATTGTTCTGGTCTAATAAGTGAACAACAAAAAAGGAACTGTGTAATACACCATCCTTTGTCTTCAGGCAGCAGTGTGTTGTTGACATCAGAAATAGATCACAGCGGATCAGCCTCTACGCTAAGCTCTTCAGAGCTGATCGGCTCAACATTCAAGTGCCAAAAAAAAGGTGAGAAAGACTGTGAAGAGAGATGGAACCAACAATGGGAGTTAGTGTAGGTGTGTCTCTGTGTGGTGGTGGTGGTGTGTGTGTATGTGTGTGTGTGTGTGTGTGGGGGGGGGGGGGGGGGCAGCAGCCCTGGGCTGAATTCTGCTAAATTCACACCAGCTGTAGTGATGTCAGTAGGCAGTGTGTCGAATATTCCGGCTCAGAAGCTCCGTCCAGCCTTGTGTGTAAATCTGTGTATTCAGGTGCATTATGTGAAGTCATCTTGAGCGACGCAGCCAAACCCGGGGTCCGCGGGGAAGCTGGCGTTCTCGGGCCAAAACCTTTCTTCTTCTACCCTCCCTGTTTACCCATCATTTCTCTGACTGCCTGAGCCTTTCCAAAACTTTATTCCTCTGTTTGAGCTGTTGTTCCTCCTTCAGGTTAAATTCTTGACTCTTGACTTTCTGTCACTCTCCCACACTCATCCTGTTGTCTGGCAACACCAGGGATTTGTTTTCAGCTGTAAATGTCACCTCTCTTCTAGATGCAGAGATGTCTGCATCTAGAAGAGAGGTGACTGTCCCCCATATTTTATAGCAACAACATCACTGGGAAAAGTGTAAATGTACAGCAAATATTTTAATTGCACTGATGTCCAGTCTCAAGAGTGTATGACTGATTCTATTCTCTCCTCCTAATGCCTTGGGTTTGGCTACCCACAGGCTAAAAAATTGTAGGGCCAGCATACAATTTATAGAATCTCTAAAAACATGCAGAAGCAGTGCAGTTCATTACTTGAATATCATATGAATGGGATGGGTTTTTAATGTAGCACATGAATCCAAGCCTTGGCAAGAAATGTTTTCAGACAAACATTCTTTTCCCCAAATCAAAGACATAGCATCACTTTCTGGAGCCTCCATGCACCAGCAACAAAACAAGAGCTGCTGACTAGCATCTAAAGTTAGCCAGGGGAAATCCCTTGTCCACGCCATATTATATCTTTACATTTTGCCTTTCATTTGGCAATGTTTCTTTTGTTTCTTCTTTATGGGTTTGGGTTTTGGTTGACAACATGAAAATATCATTGTCACCTTAATTTTTCTCTCATTTTGACTTTAGCTCCACTGCCTGAGAGAACTCAAGTAGAGCACAGATGCTGACGTGTTTGAGGAATTTAGGAACCCTTCAAACAGATTGGATTGTCAGCCTCTGGAGGTGTGGCTGAACAGCCGGTCATACTCCTGCTACTGATGTAGAGAGATCATCTTGGACTTCAGGAAGGGCAGAGCGGACCCGGCCCCACTCTACATCAATGGGGTCTGTGTGGAAAGGGTCCAATCTATTCGTTTCCTGGGCTTGCAGATCTCTGATGACCTCTCCTGGACTGCGAACACCACAGTGGCGATGAAGAAAGCCCAGCAGCAACTCCACTTACTGAATGTGCTTAGGAGAAAAACCTGGAGGAGAAGCTGCTGGTGACATTCTACACAGCCACCATAGAGAGCATCCTGCATGGTATGCAGGGTGCTTGACAGCAGACAGGAGAGCACTGCAGAGTGTGGTCAACATGGCCCAGAAGATCACTGGCTGCTCTCTGCCCAGCCTGGAGGACATTGCTAGCTCTCACTACCTCAGCAGAGCTGTCTTCATCATCAAGGGCTTCTCTCACCCCAGGAACCACCTGTTTGAGCTGTTACTGTCAGGACGGTGCTACAGGTCACACAGAGCTACGACAAACAGATAGCTTTTACCCCAAAGCTGTCATCACAATGAACAATCTCAAAACCATAACCACAAATAGTGTCCCATAATCACCAAAACACATGCAATCAACACTGGAAATTGTGCAATAATTTATATCCATGTGCAATACTGTTTACATTCTCCTGCACTATTATTTTACTATTTATTTTATTGTTCTTATCTTAATTGTACTATTCTTATTTCTTACTATTAATAAATATGTATATATATATAACTTTTTCACAGTTTAAAAAAAAAAAATTCTAAGGCACCAAGGGAGTAGCACCTTCAATTTCATTGTATGTATACAATGACAATAGAGGCAATCCTGAATCTGATTCTGATTCTGAGAGACACCCAGTAAATTTCTCTAGCTGCTACTTTTATACAGGAAACTAGGTTTTACTTGCCAATTTAACCATTTATAAGTGAATATCCTGGACAGGATTAGCTACTTCTGTCACACCTCCTGTTACTTCATTAAATCCCGAATGATTAATGTTCTGGATGTTCCTGGCATAACAAGGATCCAAACCCGTGTGGATTTCATGAATGGATAGTTAGCTGACTGGATTATTCAAAGAGAGGATGTTCAACTGTATCAAATCACGAGCTGAAATACTTTCTTTTCCTCCCTCTCTGCCTGTATTGTATCATGGACAAAGCGCTGATAATTTTACATTATACTGTATATTCCAGACACAAATTTTGAGCAGAGAAATAAACTGAAATGGGTCAGATATGACATGATGCACTGTGTTTTTGCAGTCTCTGTTGTCGCATGCTGACACACGCTCACATGTTTGTCATAAGGGTGCTACAGCAGTAAATGCATTATTCACACAGACTGATTTTTTTTTCTCTGGATAAGAAAATGGAAGGAGGGATGGATGGATGGATGGATGGATGGATGAGGAGTATGTGAATACAATAGGTGGATTCTGCAGGTAAAAAACTGCTCTGACTTCTTCTAACTTTGGGCAACAAAAATAATCTAATTCAAATCAAAATCAAATTTACCTGAAAGCATGACTGGTACCAAGATACAAGATTCATATCTGTGATTTTCTAAAATATTCACAATTTAACACCGTTATTAGAAAAGGACATCAGTAATCTATAAAAGGTCCCATTTTACAGTAAAATAAAGGTATCCCAAACATTCAGAGCTTGGATGAGAATCCAGAACCCCACAGTTCATCACACCTCTGTATCCATCTGTCCATGGTGTCCCAAGCAGTGCACTCCAATTATTTTTTTGGTCTTTTTTCTATTTTTAAAATGTAAAAAGCAGAACCAGATACAGTAGACTTCTTTTGGCTCACAGAAGTATCAAGAGCTTTCTGTGATGAAGGAAACCTTGCACGATGTTGACAGGGGTGCACTGCGAGACTGTCCTTTTTGCCGCCCACACTGAGAAAAGGAAAGGAAAAAAGGGAAAGGAAATCACAAAAGCAAATCTCCTGTCATTGGACAGGAGCAGGAAGTGATCGTGTGGACAGGACGTTTACATTGCTAAAAGTTTGTTACTTTAACCCTGTGAGTTGAGGTGCAGAAGGTCCACATGAGCAGAATAGGCATGTGTGGGTGTGGCTGGGTGAGTGCGAGTCAAGGGGTGAAGGGGTGAGGGGCAGGCAAAGGTTGTGCACCACTGTAGCAGATGAAAAGAAAATACCTCAGAGTATTGGGTTACAGTTAATCTAATTAGAGGATTACTGTTGTGATAAGGATTGGAAAGCTTGTTTAGCTGTACGTATTCTGGTTTGACTTCAATTACACCCCAGGTTGGTCTTGATGTAATGCATATAATTATCTTGTAATTATACCTTTTGAGGATGTTTAGTAATGCAATATGCCATTTTGCAACTGCAAGTTAAGGCCACAGTGTTAGAGAGAGCTCCATGAGTGCCAAAACAAAATGGTAATTTCAAGATGTAATCTGCAGCTCTACTACAAGCAATTCTGCTTCTTATGTTACATGGGGAGTGGACTCGGGCTCCCTACTTGTAACCGGGTTGGGTTGTAGTCAAATTAAAATCCATTCTGGCTAAGACATCTTTGGTGTTTCTGTTTCCTGCTGTACTTATTTGCTCAGAACTGCAATTACCAAAAGGAAGAATTTTTCCTTTTTCAATTATGTGCCTCCACATTGCTGTTGTTCATGTTACAGCACTGACAGTGTCAGTGCTGTAACTTATTTGGGTTCATATGTATTTCACATATGTTGTCCCATTTGTGATATCAACACTCTAATTTTTTTTGTTTCCAGCTAGATCTACACTTAACTATACAAGTATATATGTCTAAATAATAAAAATAATCTACTGACAAATCAAGCCCCTTTTTTTGAAGATCCCAACAAGTAGTTCTCACTGAAAATGATGTCATGTGGCTGCGACTCTCCGGACTGACTTTGGTCAGTGAGCAGAGGAGAGCAACATCACATTCACTCAACCAATCGTCAGCCAAACGGAAATGTGCACGAGATGTGCATGTGGATACCTACTAAACAATCACTGGTATACAAATGTGTG
Organism: Psettodes erumei; assembly: GCA_016785225.1. Taxonomy (NCBI): domain Eukaryota; kingdom Metazoa; phylum Chordata; class Actinopteri; order Pleuronectiformes; family Psettodidae; genus Psettodes; species Psettodes erumei. Next base: position 1,401,950 of record JAFBJZ010000221.1, read on the forward strand.
TGTGATGTAACCAGTGGTTGGCAAACTTTCACTTTATTGGTGAATGTTAGTTAGCCTCAGTTGTTTGACACAATGATTGTTGTAAAGAGATGGAAAAAACTCACTAATAGTTGATTTTTAATGATGTGTTTGGGGAACAGCCTGTATCAGCTTTCACAAGACCTACACTATGTGTTTTTTTTAGTCAGAGGAACACTACACCTGTGTGTAGGGGTGAAGGGGATTTAAATCTGCAGTTCTTCTTAATGTTTTGTATGACATTCTGTTTTCATCCAGGCATCCCAACAAAAGCAAACCCATCCCAAAATGCTTGGAGGCTAAAATCGATACTGCAGCTTTTAGAAACATCATTCAGCAATTACATTGCGTCATGTGATGGAGGGACTCATCTTTTGCCTTATTTTGATAAGACTGAAAGGTCACTCAGGGATGTCCTGTGTTAGCGGAGGTGTGTTTGGGTACACTTGCTCAGCCCATCCTGTGACGTATGTTCTGAATAGGTCTCTTGTGGAGACAGGATGAGAGAAAAACCATATTATTCCTGTCCTTTATGACTCAAGTCCAGCTGAGCTCAGGATCAGATCTGCTGACCTGCTGCACAGAAACTCATACAGCTGGCAGGAACTAAATTTAAAAAAAAAGGTTCCAACAGAACTCCATATACTCTCTTCAAGCCTGTGGACTGTGGATGTGCTGGCAGGTGATTAGAGTTGAATACTTGAGAAAGAGATATCAGTTTTTCTGGGAGTGTCTGCCAAATCAAATCCCGACAGAAAGAAATGCTTGTGTGTCTATGCATTTTGTAGTTAAGACTATTACACTCTATGTTGCAGTGCATAGATCCAAATTCTCAGAAACCTATTTAACACGACCATTTATCTTGGTACACTTAATTGTGTGGCAAATCTGTAGAAGTGGTTTTGAATGAGATGCCAGACTCCATCCCCAAATCCTAGTTCAAAGCCATTCAGCAGGAACATCAAGTAGGAGTGTCACACTTGTGTTACAACTAAACATCCAGCAACAAAGTTCTTGTGTTTCAATCTATTGAAACAACATTGCATCAGTGTGTATCTATCTTCTCATTCATATTACAATTTGACCGTACATGTCAGGGTTACAGTTTTGCCTCCCCTTTCCTTCCTTGCATTTAATGTCTGTCCCCAGTCTGTCTGTCAGTGTATGTGTGTGTGTGTGTCTGTTTCTTGTTTGTATGTGTGCTTGACAGGGCTTCCTGGTTCTCCCCTCCCACCTGTTTACTGAAGCACCTGCAGCTGATCATCCAGTCAACATTACAAACCACAGGGACATAAAATCCCATCTCTTGCTCCAGATTCCACTAGATTTTGCAGTCACCTAAATGGTGGCTCCATTCAGTTTGCTTGCTCCTGTTTGCCTGTACCTTGTTAACTCTATGCTCTGCCTGTGCCTCCGGTTCACTGCTCCTGCTCTCTCATTTTGCCAAGACTGGCAGTTCAGTACCCAGAAATGCACAAATGCAGGAGGATGAAAGAAAGATATTTAATAACTCTTAGAGGTTCCACTGGCAGACTGACTGTGTGCCAGTGGAGAGGAAGGAGAATTTCAGTGGGGACCAAAAAGAAAGGCCAACAAAAGGACTGAGCTTGGGGGAAGCAGGAGAACCTATGGAATGAACCTGGAGGAAACAGGGACAGCAGCTCAGGAGGGTGTCAATGCAGGCAGGGTTCCCACAGGAGACCAGGTGCTGAGATTGGACGGGACGTGAAGAGGACAACAGGTGGGACAAGAGAATATATACGAAGAAAACCCTAAACAACATAAAACACAAAAACCCACCAGATCTTAAAAGAGCCCAGTACCTCCCAAAGGACAAAGAGACGTATTGCTCTTCTTGCACACAGATTTTCACATTTTCACACAGTTTATCTTCTGAGTCCCCATCACACCCTGTGCATCCCCCTGTTGTGTCCCATTTTTCTCCTCCTGTGTCTGTGCTTCCCGTGTGTGTGTGTGTGTACATGTGTGCATGCAATGTGATGATTGTGATAAAGGTCAATTCATAATGTAATCCTAGTACACCAGTGGTGTAATCATAATCCCCAAAACTGACAGAGTCATTAATGTTTAAAGCCCCTCATGGTGGACCTGTCAGTCTTTGGCTTCGCAGGGCCATTTAATACATGATCAAGCAAAGAGATGAGGTGCCCCCCCCCCCCCCCCCCACACACACACACACACACACACACATACACACACAACCCACACAAGCCTGACCAGCTTTGTGGTGTGGAAACCTCGCTGCCACCAAAGCTCCTTGGCACAACCTCAGCATTCTTTTATTGACCATCACCCTTGGATTCCTACAGGGCACTGCCCTTAAACAGTGTACCGCTGTCCATCTCACCAGTTTACTGACTTAAATTCCTGCATGGTTTCCACTCTCCACCCTATGGTCAAAGGCAACATCCTTTTTTGCCAGTCCTTGAGTTGAATGACTCTTCCCAGTGGTTATGGGGTACTTTATCCACACTGGCACTGCTGCCAGCAATGCCAGTGTCCATGTTACTGTTGGTATTATATTACCATTGTCTGCAGACAGCACCTTTAAACATTAGCAGGAACCTTTTTTTATTATTGGGTGTGTTGAGTTAGGACCAATGTAGCAGTGAGATGGATCAACTGTGCTGGTGTAAGGATTAGCTCACACAAAGGCTGAAACTTTGTACTGCTTGCACACTATTATCACACCAACCCATCTCTTTTTGGGATTGAAAAAAAAGTCGTATTTTTTTGTCCAAGGCTACAAAAACAAAACCAGCTGACGTGGTGCCAAAGAAAATTCTTACATGTCACTAATTGTCAAGAAAAGTTGGCTGCTGGACATGTCTATTTAATACGGACAGTATCCAAAACAAACAGTGCCACTGCTGACATGGAGATATGTGCTGTCTGCAGCGAAGTGCCAACCTGACAAATACCCCAACACTCCCCTGCTTTAGAATATCAAGCTTAGGTTTCTTTCTCAGCTGTTTTAATGCACAGTCCTTGTTTCCAAATCTATTTTTCACTGCATACTTCAATGTAATATTATAACCCAGCCTCTCTGGCCCCTTTTGCAGTTGTCAATTTAAGTGTCTCATATCTGGGCAAAACAGAGTTTTTTTGTTCTTTTGGCATTTTCACTTCATAACAGACAGGAAACGAGCAAAGAGCCAGGGATGACATGCAAAACAGGTTGAAACCGGCTGAAAATGAACCAAGCATGATGCAGATATGTGGCACGCGTTATTCCCATTAGGCTACTGGGCACACCAAAATGAGATTTAATCCACTTTCATTTACACTTAGCCACATATATTCTCCTTCACTGGCCTGATGACAAATCTTCACAGGCTCTCATTCACGCCGCTTCCTCAGCCGTACGGATCAGTGCTCTCTCACCCACACAGATCATTACACGGTTGTGCTGATTAGGGATCAGATAAATGGTGTAACGGCACATCACGCCTTTTTGTATGTTCGTACATGTTGAAATCGCTGGGGCCCCATTTACTTGACGCTTTAATGAGACAGGGAGGGTGATGGATAATTTGAGTGTAACCGTAGCTGCTATTATCACGGGGGACAGATGCTGTCGTGGCTGCTCACCACAGGCTGCCTGCTGACGTAGTTACACTTGGGAGTAGTAAATATCATGTTTGCGCTCAGGGGATACAGAGGCACCTTTCAACATCTGGTTAGAATGCGTCTCCTGAGTTGCTTTGAGGAATCAGAGTTCAATCCATCTTGTAGCTGGGGTCACTTTGTCTGTCGTTTTCTGTACTATAAATAATGTGTGCTGTTGCTCTTTCCAAATGTAAAAGGTGAATAAATAAAAAATGAGTTCATTTCTGCTTTGAAAATATTGACCTCCTCTGAACAATCACAAATTGATGGCAGAGACATCCTTTTGGAGTGAGCTCATTTTAAATCTGGGCCGTCTGGCCCCAGATGAGTCTTGGAGAGTCTGTCAGTCTATCAGTGTGAGATCTGAGCTGACAGTCCAGTTCCATGCTGACCCGTACACAGTGGTGGACCACCTGCCAACGTGGAGACGTTCTAAGTGACGAGACAGACACTGTCTCAAGGCCCTGCCAAGCATCACATCAGGGATTTGAGGTGAGGCGCAACACCCGTGCTGTCATCTGCACCTGCCAATTGCTTCCAACATCTCATTAATGTGTTGAATGTCAGTGATATGAAAATAACGATCGCCTGAAGTGAAAAGAAGTTGCACTGCTAACATGCGCTTGCTCTTACGTGAGACAGGCAGGGGCATGCATGCTTAATCTTCACGGCTTTTAAGACTCCGATCCCAAAAAATGAACCAGTGCAAGCAGGACCAACATAACAAAGCCTCTTGCTTATTAAAAGAGGGTGTAAGCGTGCAGACAGCACAGAGCCTGCTTAACTTTCTTTTCCTTTTTTGTCCAGCAAAATCTGAATCTTCATCTGAGCAGGAGTTGGAGAAACATCGTGTTTCTTTTGAGCACTTGGCTCACTACCTCACCTCTCCATTCTTTATGCAGTGTCTGCAGAGATGTATTTTATTTGCCCAGAGTGGAAATGAAAACAAAACCAGTAACATGCATCAATACACAAAACTGTAGCACCCATGGTAACACAGTTAAAATAATATCAGAAGTCTGTGCTGTCAACATCACTCCACCGAGATCACCATTTGAATAACATGTATCTAAATATTTACCATTGCCCTGTTGCTACTGCAACCCTATTTGGGATAATCTCTGAAAAATGGATGGTTGAATGGATGAGAAATGGCAAGGCCTACAAGTTATTCTATAGCTTTATTACATGCTACAACCTGCTATAAATATCCACAAAGTGAACTAATTCTAATATATTCTTGTATTAATGTTCTACAGTCAACAAAACCCATGCAGCCATCTCAGAGATATGCAAATATGTAAAGATGAACAAACCCCTTTCTCCTTATTTATTCTATTGGGAAAAAAAGTCACAGCAAATAAACCACAGTAAAGACTTGATGAAATGTTATAGGCAGCCACAGAGAGAGAGAGAAAAACACCTATTACTCAGAGGCAGTGACTTCGCACTTCATTCAAGAATGACATGTGTTACCAAGTGTTTATGAGTCCCAGTGAGTGGCCTTGTGGAACGTGTAAATGGAGGACAAGGGCGCAACAAAAGGGAGCCATTTGCTTTAATTGGTTTGTGCTGGGAAAGAGGGACAAGTTACAAGTCTGAGAGTGGCAAGTGTGTTGTGTTGAAAAGAGAACTGGCACCCATTAATAGGCCAGACCAGTGATTACTTAAAAAAGCATCAGACGAAGATGCTCACATACTTTCCTACCTGCAGAGGTTTGCAAAAGCCTACAAAAGTCAGCATTCTTAAGCTGTGTAATTCAATCAGGTGGCTACTGTCTGTATTGTATTCTAATGCTGGGAGCTCAGTCCTTCCACCAAATTTGATTTTTAAATTGGATCATTTACTCCAAACTATGTTGGGCTAAATAAAAGCGTGGATGCTGTGTTTGTAAGGAGGTGATTTTTCAAGCCTGGTGAAAGTTTCTCTGACCGTTGCCATTGCTAACAGCTTCCACTCTAATAGAGTTGGCAGGTGGAAGGAGCTACTGTTTCTGGGAGGATTTTATTTCTCACTTTCCATTTTGAATATTCAGGCGTGAATATTTACGCCATCACCGTGGAGTTCTGAAGCTCTATCAAGGCCAGTTTGCGCTGAAGATTCATGACCAAATGAGCTGAAACATGCAACTGCTTGTAAATATGCTGGTGTGCAATATTTTGAAACCAGTGGAATTTACACCACTGCAAGTAGCAGTAGCTCTCTGAACTTGTATTGGCTTTGTGGCTTTGCATTGTACCTGGATTGGACTTTGTAGGGGGATAGAGGTGATTGTTTTGATAATAAGGACCAAAGCAATTTCTAAAGAAATTGATTGATGGTCAATTTTATTCATTTACAATTACGTCAACACAGTAGTGTGCAAAAAGTAAACGGGTCATATATATATGGTGTATACACACTCACTGAGCACTTTATTAGGAAGATGATAGAAACTTTTCTTGGAGATTCTGCTCCATATTGACATGATTGCATCACATCCTTTCTGCAGATTTGTCAACTGCACATTCATGCTGCCAGTCTCCTGTTCTACCACATCACTTTTCAGGTTCTGGATCTGGTGACTGGGGCCACTTAAGTTCACTGAACTCACTGTCATGTTCATGAAACAAGATTTTGCTTTGTGACACAGGGCATCATCACACTGGTAGAAAGCAAATAGAAGCTGGCAAACTGTGGGCATAAAGGGATGAACATGGTCAGCGACAATACTGTGGTATTCAGATGAAGACCAATTGGTACTAACAGGTACAAAGTGTCCCAAGAAAATATTCCCCACACCAACACTACCAGCTTGGACTTTTGATGAAGCAGACCTTTTGTAGTATTCCCCAAAACTGCCTGAGACATCTGAACACTCTAAAAGAAGACAACCTAAACAAAGGGGCTACAAAGAAACAAATGTATGGGTTTATATTAATTTAGCCATTACAGGAATCTATAGTTAGGGGCTTGAGCCCAGCAACTGAATAGACAGAGACATAAGATGTAGTTAAAGAATACTGAGAGATCACTTAATCACAAGGGGAAAAAGGGCAATTGTGCAAGACTATCTATTGTCCAGTATATACACATATTATGTGTATATAAAACCCTATCTAAGTCTGTATCACATGTTAAATTACAGTGTGAATGGTTCCAAAAGGTTATCCTCGTCAGTACATATATTCACAGCATAACCTTATTAACAGCAAACATTTGAGACACATTCTGTGTTGAGATCATAATATGTTAAGCTTTATAACTGGTATATCCAGACTGAGTCCCATCTAGGTTGCGATTATTTAAATGACAACCTCTTCTTGGGCTTTTCGGGGGTCGAAACACTTTCATTGCCTGTAGCATAAATGTAACAGTAGCAGTAGCAGTAGCAGTTTGCAATGTAGATTAAGGAGGTTGAGGTAAATCTGACTTAAATAAGTGGTCTGTTTGGCTTCTTCTTTAGAAAACCATAAGGTTGGGATCTTGAATTTCACTCAGACAAGAGGAAATTTTGGGGGACTATTTTCAGCTGCAAATTATGTTTAAATTGTGTCTTTTGTGCACTCTGTAGAGTATTCATAGAGCTGTCAGTGTGAATGTGGAGAAAGGCTGATGCTCAGACTGTGTCCTCCTATATGCGTATCAAGTCTATTAAGGCCATGGCTATAGCTTTTTAAGGTGTAGCAACAATAAAAATACACCTTGGGAGTTGTAGTCACCTTACCTCTTTGCACAGTCCTCTATATTTGACTATATTAAGGAACCAGATATTTTCCAACATTGTTGCTAATCTTTTGTGCTGCTGATTAAACCAGGAAAGTTTTATGTCCAGGAGCAGAGATGCCCAAAATAACTTCCCAAATCCCTATAGCTTTGACTAAGAATTTGCAACATCTCACAACAGGATATTGAAAAAATAAAGCAGTCAACGGAAACAAATTAACAAGCAGCAATTATGGAGATGTAATACGTGTTGTTCTGCACCCCCCAAATGGAATCCCACATGACCATGTACTGTATTTCCTTAATTAAGGCCCTAGGAGTATGTTTAGGATTCCTTTCTCATGACACAATTGGGTTTTCAAAAGAGTGTCTAATGAAAGAGTTATTACATTTCCATTATCATTATCGTCATTATAATAACAAGCTAATGATCGGGTCTCGTGAGTGTACCTCTGACTCTCACACTCGCAGACACACCTACACAGACGTAGACCCTGGGGCAATCTGTGGAAACATGCCCCCAACTATCTTGATCTCATGTGTGAACAGAGGTTTGGCTCCCCTCTGTTTGGACTTGTATCATATGAAGTCCCAAAGAGGAATGGTTTGAACATGACCTCATCAGGCAGAACAAAAGAAAGAGTGAAGCAGAGGAGAGAGAGAGAGAGAGAGAGAGAGAGAGAGAGAGAGAGAGAGAGAGAGAAAGAGAGAGAAAGGGGAGAGAGAAGCTGGGAGGAGCAGAGCTGCCTCAAGGGAGCCAGAGCTAAAGCCTCTGCCGATGTTTTAGAGATTAGGATTTGGGAAGTAAATACACCTAATTGGGAGGGGAAGGGAGGAAGGAAGGAAGGAAGGGAGGTGAGTGGGTGGGAGGGAAATTCGCAGTGGAAGGAAGGTAGCAATAGCAATATAAAGAGATGGTAAAAATAAAGCAGGTCAAGCTAAGCTTCAGCAGGGGATTAGCTGGCACTCATTAAGTTTCTCCATGCTCCCTCTCTCTCAATTTCTCTCTCACACATTTGGTAACTCTAGCACCACCTCAAATAAGTCAGGAATGCATGGCCAACAAAAGCCTTGTTACATGTTATTTTTTTGGACTAGTTGAAGGGAAAACTTTTTTGGAAATTTGCAGAGAATGATACACATTTACACATGTTTTATGTAATCTAATGTAATGTTTTAATAATCATAATAACAATCTAACATGGATGTTCACTTTACATTGTAAGATCCCTTACAATTCCCTCACGATTCCCTCTGAAGCATCTTTTTTCTTTTGATACTCCTATACAACTATTCCTCTTAATAATCAGTGCACACTTGGAAGTCATCTAACTGATCATGTTTACTTAAAAACTCAACGTGAGTAGAGTTCAGTCATTTAACTGTAACATCATTACCAGGCAAAAGATTTTACATCAGAAGAAGTAGAAGAATAAGTTCTACAGGGGTGTGGAAATTAAAACAACTTTTTTTGGTGGAACTAAGTTTAAGTTAAGAAAATAAATGGAGGACACTGATGTTTCTCATGATCAAGGAAGAAGGTGGCAGGTTGACCATCTTTAAAAGAAGAACATGGGCCACCATATTGGATATCTTGTCTAATTTTGATTAACCCCTTGGGTAAGAACACCATCACAAATTTACATCAGGATTTTAAAAAATCATAAGCTTGAAGTTTTTAGTGAAGATGACATGAAGATGCATCAAGTCGCCCCAATATGCTACTCAAAATTTGGAAAGATGTCATAGACTGCTTGGGTGAAAAAATCAAAAGTGGTCTGTCTTAAATCTCTGTAGTACATGAGGCTTTACTTTCCAGACCTCCTCACACTAAGTCCAAGCTCCATAATGTTTCAGGGACATGGTCTTGATTAAAACACAGCTGAGGAGGGCTTTAACAATAATTCTGGGGTCATTGAATGAGAGTTCATACAAAACATCTATTTTTGTATATTTTTCTGGCATATCAAATGATGCATTTTATAAGTAACATACCATATAGCATGAAGCTCTGGTAATTATTTGTGGTAATTGACGTATAAAGTGGATAAAAAATTTATCTCTACAGGCCGGACGTTCACTGACATGGTTTATGTGTTCATTCTGATTACAGTTTCCAGATGTTGTGGTTTCTGTCCCTGCACCGTACAAGATAGCTGAACTGTTGATTTTGAAATTGAAACCTATTAAGATTCTCCTTAACAGGCCAGAAAAAGTAACAGTATGCCATATTTCCCAGATGGGTTTGAAAAAGTAATGCAAAAGTGTTAAGAGAAAGAAGATCTCTCTATTTTACATGACAGTAATACATTTCTACGACAAAACATTTTAAAACTCAATACCTTTTTACAGTTAGGAGTGTCCTGATGTTTACTGTATAACTTTACTGTATTGTGGAAAGTTTTTATGTTGAAGCAAACACATCTACAGTATAAGCAACATCTGTTACCTTTTTAATGATCTACATCCGAAGAGTCTTGCATACAAGAAAAATTTCCACAACATTTTTTTCCATATCCTTCCCAATATGTAAAACATCGTGGAAAAGAAAAGCATAACCAACCCCCTTTTCCCTACAAGTTGTCAAAGGGTTCTCACAAATTATGGGAAACTCAAAGTAACAAGTCATTAAGTTCCTGTAGTGGAAAAGTAGTTACTGTAAAGTGTGTTGTCAATGCCAAAGGTATCAGTATTTGTCATGTATCTGTGCACAGTGAAGGCAACAGAACAGTGTGGAAATTCCCATGCAGGCCATGCACTGTGTCTTGTTTACACTTTCATTTGCCTAAAATGGACCTGCTTTTAGAAGACTGAAAAAAAGCATTTACTTTGCCTTAATTATGTTGTTTCAGGACAAAGAACAATGTCTGCGTTCACTGTCACTTGGGTAATGCTGACCAGTGCGGTCAACAGTTTTTTTAGACAATAGTGGAGTTCAGTGACCTCCAAGAAGTAAACTGTGTCTGGCATTGGACTTTACAGAGAGACAAATGCTGCATTAATCCTTTGTGCAGCGTTGAGAAGTCTGCAAAAACACACTGTGCATACACATCTTTGCCAACCTTTATGATAAACACTTACCCCTGTTTTAGTCTGATTAACCCCAGTATAATGCCATATTTCAATAAAACTCTTATTATTATAATTTCCATCTCATATTTTGGGTGTGTTATTAAAACACCATATAGCTTGAATATGACTCTATTGTTTTTAATTAATTTCACTGTTAAACTGTTAAAACTGTAATTATCATGTTAATATGTTTTTGTGCTAACTAAGATTTGGTCATTTACAGGCTCCCACCAGGATACTTTCTATCAGCAGATACAAGGCTGAAATGACCTTGGTCTAGGGAATAAAATTAGAAGGACAAGAAATGAAAATTCAAGCATAATGGAAAACAGGGTTTTTATTTTTAGTTTGTGATCTTTAGTTTCACTGGCTGTAATTAAAACCATCCCTCAAAGAGTTTATCAGCTGCAGTTAATAAAGTAGCTTTAGTACATGTGTTCTGCACTGTCTGTACCAAAGAATAAAGAGAGAAAAAGAGGCACACCGTGTTTTTAGTATTTGAGGATGAATACCACTGTGTGCTTTTGGGATTCATAAAGATAAAGTGTGGTGTCTTTTTCTTGGAAAACATTTTAGTTGCAATCAATTATTACAAAAAATGTAAACTCATGTTGATACTACTTCACACACAAGTAGTATACATTATATAGTAAATTGGCACAATGCGTTGTTCATGAAATATTTGAAGCATAAATATACTGACAGTGAACTTGTAGATGCACTGCATGTTTAATCTGTTAACTGTTTATACAGGAAATCTAAAAAATGTACATTCACCATTGTATATGTAAAGGTAAGCTACATATCTACACATCTAGCTACACATGTGTGTAATAACTAGTTTCTGTATTACGTTTCTTCTGTAGCTTGCTTACATTGTGCTGTGTATTCATCTTGAACTGTTTGGAACATGACATTAGGGTTGGAGACTTTCTTATGAATACCCTGTGAACCAGATAATTTGTTGAATTAGCATAATGCTCTCAAAGTCACCAAAATTACACCTGATACGACAATAATTCCAAAGGTCAAGTTCAGTTGCTACTCACTATGTCAGTGTTCCATTCAGACCTTCAGGCTTTGATCAAGAAAACCTCATTTTGTGATATGATTGAAAGGTGCAGAGTAGTTACTAAATCGCCCTTGTGGTAAGACTGCATTTTAAAATGTTATTTTCAAGGTCACGTTGAACTTTCAATCTCAATGTTTAGGCTGGGGGAAAAATCCTTTAAATGCTTAGAGAACTGGAAATTTGAACTGCATGACAACAGGGCATGTTCCAACTGCCGAGGAAAATCATGGGAATTGATAGAAAACTCAACAACAGCTACTAATGTGCTGAAATTGTTTTGTCAGGTGCTGGTTCTGAGGTCAAAAATAAACTTTAAATCTCAACTTCATGTACTGTATATATCCTTCAGACAGGAATATGAATCTGGGGCCTCATTTCACACTGTTGCTGTTTTCACAGCATTGTCAAACATTTGGAATACATATTTCGACGTGACATGACCATGGAAACCAACATGTTCTGTAATGGTCACTGGCACGTAGGCCTGTGCCAGAAGCTTGTAAACACACCATGAAACTGCTGATGGACCCGACCTTCCTCCCAACACAGCAAATTGGAGATGACAGGGCTGAAGATTCTTCCAACCACATTTCATAAAGAGTTGCCACATTTCATACGGCGACTTGTGGTCCTGTTGTCCTGAAGCAAGTGATGTACTATGTCAACTGTTGGCACACAGTGAAACACATGGTAAAGTCTTTTGTTGAACAAAGTTTTATTTAAATAAAGAAAAGAAATAATATTTTCATGTGCCCCAGTAAGACAAAGCAAAAGATATCTTTTGGCTGGTTGCTCTTCAGCATCAGCCTTAAACAATCCTTAGTTTAATTTTTCTATTTAAAACTGAAGCTAAGTGAAGGTTACCACTCTTGGTCAGTTGGTTTCAGGCCAAAGGCACCATACTGTTCCTTCCTATACTGTGTAGTACTGACTCCATACTATTTCAGTGTACTTGAGCTGCCCATAACTCCGGCACTCAAAGACATTGGAAGGAATGAGAAAATGACACCTAGGAAAACATTCCACGAGGGGACCCTGCTCATGCTCAGGCTGGCGTTCCCCGGCATTCCCTGCATGTCCGATGAAGCTGTACGAGCATATTAGCATTCTACTGACATGTGAAGGTAACAAGACACGAGGGAATGCTAGTGGAGTTGCAACCAGAACTGGTAAACATTTATTTCCAGGCATGCTGCTGCCAGAGAAGGGCCAACATATATTTCTACAAACATCGTTCAGGTTGGGACACTGTTTGTGTCCAGCTAAAGATTCTTTGCTTTGTTGAGAGGGCTTAAATGAGAAGATTCATACCACATTCACATCTGCCATCTTAATATCTATCTTATCAATGCGTTTGGTTTCTCTGCTGGGGAGTGTGGGGTGACAACCACATGGTGACAACAAGACTCCAGGAGGTGGCTGCACCCAGCCAACAAACAGTGTGGCATGTTCCCCCATAACACACCTTTTCTTTCTACACTGTGGTGCCTGTATATATTAAATGCACAAGATGAGTTAAAGAAACAATAGATATTTAATGAAATATGCTTATGCATATAGGTTGATACCACCCATGTGTCTGTACAGTAAATATACATTTCAACCAGCAGCTGGTTACCTTAGGTTAGCATCTTAGGTGTTGAGTAAAATTAAGCTTATTGTTTAAATTAAAACACTGATTTTTTTTTAACATGCTTAATGCCTTAATGCTAAAATTTGCAAATTGTATACAGAACAGGACAGTGGCATCAATGTTCTGATCTAATGAAACACAGAGTTGTTTTTTTTTTTTTCATTTTTTCACAAAATGTTGAAATTCCTTTGCTTTAGATATTCTGGTATCTATCTATAAGGGTCTTCTTAAAGCGGCATCTTTGCTCTCACAGAGTACATACTGTATATAACAGTAAGCTCACATAGCAAGATTAGTATGTGTATTTTGGCAAATCCATATTTATGTTACTTAAGTTATGTCATAGAAAAATGTGCTTTGGCAGAGGAAAAAATTCCATAGATGTACACATAAGGACTTGTAATGTACAGGGCTGGAAAGTTCAACTTGGTGCTCCCAGTTCATGGCTCAGCCCTATGGTGTATGTGCCTAATCTTATGAGCACTGTACATGCATCACATTTTCCTTTTAACATTTGGACCACAGTGGAATAACTTTTCATAGCGTAAGAGGGGATGCACTCCAAGATGCCTGTGTGGTGAAGTTTGAGAGGCAGCTTGCACTGAGCTTCAGATGGTTTTGAGTTGGATGCAGAGGGGCTGAGATCCCGGGGCCCCACAAGTGACAGCTTTCTCATCAATCATTCCCGCATATTCTTTAAGTAAACTTTTGACTCATAATCTTCCTGGCCTGCTGTTGCTATCTCTTTGTGCTGAAAGATGTTTGTTTTGTTCTTTTTAGGCACTTTGTCATGGCTGTTTATGGTGTTACATACCCACCAATGATGAAGAGCAGTCCTGGCTTTGCTCAGCTGTTCTATTGTTCTTCGAAGGGGAAAGGTTTAAGTGGGAGGGCCCTGCCTTCAGTTTCAGGTACATTACAGTGATGGAAATTAACTCAGCCATAACCGTCTGAAGCATGTACAGTATTAAATATTTGGCTACAACAGCTGGGGTCACTTTAAGATGTCTTAACATGAAAAGACATTTTGACCTTCGATTCCCACCCAACAACAAAAAATGAAATCAATGGGACATTTTTCCTTCTACCAATGAGCTCATGCCTCAGAAATGTCTGACGTCATTATGGGAGCTCTCTCTTTTACACAGCGAAATCCCCACAGGTTTCTGATCACAACTTGCCAGGTTTCGATAAAGGAGGTTCCGTTCCCACCCCGAGTCTCCATAGAGACTGCGCTGACTAATAAAAATAGCTTGCTAGCTCTGTTTAGCCAGAGTGGGATTTTACTTTATTTTATTTTCCCTCTCTTCATTTCTTGCAGAGACTCTACATTTAAGCAAAGATGTGATTTGACTTATTTTCCACATAATATTTAATAAATTACACTGAAGCAGAATGTTGACATGATCATTTTGCTGCAAAGATCACCATTTCCTCAAAGTGTATAAACGATTTGTCTCTATCCACCTTGTGGGTTTGTGTTTATGTGCTGTGCTGTGTGTGTGCATGTGTGCTTTTCATGAGGGATTGGAGACTAGTGGTTAGACAAAGGCCTCCAGGAAGCAGAGAAATCAAAGCCACATGGGCGCTTTCAGTGTCTGTCTATACTTTCAAAGTGAATGGGAATGGGCCATAAACATCAGGATGGGGCAATAAATGTCAGGTTGAGGAGGCAAATAATGGGTGGCAGGTGAAGTTCATGGAGGTACGATGATGCTTTTTCTTCTGGTAAACTGAAAAAAGGACAGATGTATGAGGGTTCCCAATTTTTTTTAGCCTATTTTGCTCTCTTATCACACTGTGAAATATTTTATGGTGTGAATATCCCTAATAACACGCCCCATATACAGTAGTATACAGAGAAAGATGAATATAACAATGATAGCTTTTTAAAAGGATGAAAAAAACATTTAATTGAAACAAAAGGTTCCAGTTTATTATTCTCAAGACTTTTTGCAAAACAGTCCACAAAAATGCATCTTCTAGGTTAGATTGTAAACATATGAAAATACAATGAACCAAAAGCTTGTGAGCCAAAGCTCACGACTGGTATGTAGCATATCCGCTTCGCGAGACAATTGTGTAAATAGAACAGTTGCTTTATTACCGACGTGGGTGCAAACAGTTTTATGTTGTTGCTTAATGTTATGAGGTAATATGAAGGATTCACACATTCACATTGGTCTACAGTAAGTGTTGTTTGACAGAAATTCATTACTTGTCAGTTGGTGATGGTGGTGTTGTTGTAACTGTAGTAAATACTGTTGATTATGCTCATGTTAAACTCTCTGGAGCTCATTTTCCATGTAGCATGCTAAACCTGTCTGTGACTGCGATACCTGACAGAACTTTGTACTCTAGTCATTTTCTTATAATGATGAT
Organism: Psettodes erumei; assembly: GCA_016785225.1. Taxonomy (NCBI): domain Eukaryota; kingdom Metazoa; phylum Chordata; class Actinopteri; order Pleuronectiformes; family Psettodidae; genus Psettodes; species Psettodes erumei. Next base: position 1,417,463 of record JAFBJZ010000221.1, read on the forward strand.
CTCACAGCAACAAAATAAAATATGACATAGAGAAAAAAGTTTTAATATGATTTGATGAAACTTGATGATGGATATGGAAGCAGAGAAATAAATGCTTCATTGAGAGTATAAGGAGCAATCCAGGACTTCAAGAATCTCTACAACTTTGAGAAAACTATGATTAAGAATACCTGTACACCAAGACAGGGGTTATCTTCACCCCCAACCCCAAAATTAACAGTACCAGAGACTCATGACCTTGGAAGTGATTGAAGCATGCAAACACGGACACACACCAATAGGCCTGTACAAACACAGGCCTGACAACAGCCCAAAAGAACACAGCAGCCTTATATCCACAATATGAGGCTTGTAGCAGAATACATCAGTCAAAGTAATCTCCACGTATCAATGTTGGTACTGAGCAAACATACAGTTTGTGAGAGAAGCCGACTGACAGGTGGCGTCTCTAGGAGTGTGTGTGAGGTGCGGCAGACTCCAAGTTTAGACTCCCCCAGGGAGATGGGTGGGCACCATGCTCGGAGCACAGCACGTAGAGCTCATCCTTCATGCTACATGTAGGCCATTTGGGTGCTGAAATCATGTTTGGTTGGATAAGTGCCAGCATGGTTTTGGAGTGGCACTGTACGGCAGGCATACATGCTGTGGCCTAAATTAACTTCTTGTTCCCTCATATACCACTCCTTATCAACTGTAATAAGCACACAATAACTTACTTAATATTAAGCAGTAAGTCAAGATACTGGATGCTTGAATTATCATCATTTAAGGATTGTTAGCAGAAAGTAGTGTACATGCTATGGACACAGCTACTTTTGTTCCGTTTTTGGGAGCATACTATACAGTAGTATATAGATGGCACACACAGAATTTAGTCACTCGCAGCCAGTAAACATACAGTAAAAACATGATTTTGCACACAGATATAATTTAACTGCATCTTACGCAAAAGTGTTCTTTTAATCCAGCAAATGTTATTTTAATCTGGGAAACTGTCATTAGCACGCTGACAAATGACCTGGTAAGAGTCAAAATGCAAAATAAAAAAATACAAAAATAAGTAACAACACAACAACTCCCTGCTTTGTCTTCACTGCTCTCCCTGCTAATCACCATTATCAGTGTACTATCAGTGGAACAAAAAGGTTCAGTGAGGAAAAACACAACCCCTGTATGTTTTTATTAGTCCACTGCCATTTCCTTACACCAATACTTGGGATCAGTGAATGAAACAAAACCGGATCTGGTGCTGACATCATTTCAGTCTAACAGCTACAGGAAAAAAGCTTTAGTCATACAGTACTGAGAGCAGAAGGTGTGCATGTGGGTGACAGCGTGACTAGTTACTCAAGTGACTCAATAGGAATCAATTTTGCAACAGGGTTTGTGATATCTTTAGCACAGAAGGTGTTTTCCCAAAGTGTTTGGTCAGATTTAAACACTGCTGAGACCCCACCAAATAGTGGCTTCATCTTTATGAAGCTAAAATGTAGCCATGTTGTCATACTTACACACATACACTGCTGTCAATAATATGGACTACATACAGAAGGTGCATATGATGTGTCAAATCACCTATTACAATATTAAACATACGTTCTTCTATCACTTAGAGATGTTAGAATCATGGCTTGATGACTTTATTCTGGGTTATTTTTCCTGCCAGCACAATACAGAATGAAAGATTTTTACGGCCTCAGTTAAGTAATTCTGTGATGTGTGACCCTGCAGGTCTGGAGCAGTTACTGGTATTACTATTTAGTAATCCACCCTTGATCACAACATTTGGGCCCTCTTAACCCAATATTTCCAAATACTGAGTACAGTAACTGTAAAGTCCATCCTAAAAACAATTCCAACTGGTTTGGGCTCCAATAATTAACATCACTAACTAGTTTGGGCAGCTGCTGTCTCTCTGTATGCTCTCCTGGCTTGTTGGTGGGGTGAGGTCCTGGATGCAGCGGGTGTCTGGTGGTCCCTTGTTAGGGGACCTGGGCTAGGAGCCACTGGGGAGCTTTGGGTTTGCCATCGGGGTGTGGGGTGGGGGTGGGGGTGTGTGCCACCTCGGGGCTAGCAGGCCGTACCTGGGTACTCTGGGCGCTGGGTGGGTCTGGGTCCCCTATTCCTGGACAGCGGGGGTCTTCCCAGTCTCCCAGTGGGGGGCCCCTCCCCCTTGGCTGTGCCTTGCATGGGGGGGGGGGTACTGGTCCAGGGTGATTCTGGCTCTGCTGCTGGTGGGAGCTGGTTGGTGCCTTGGCTGTTTGGTGGACACCGTTTGGCGATGGGGATGGTGACGCCCCTGCCCTGACTCAGGCGGTGCTGATCATCTAACTGGTGATGCCTCTGTGATCTGATGAGGAATGGGGGTGGGTGGAGTCAGGTATGGGGAGCACCTGACGGGGTTAGGGTTTTAATCGCACTATTGACACTTAGATTGCTGGCAGTGGGTGGAGCATGTTGAGAAGTCCAGTGGTGGGGTGTCCATGCTCCATCTGTCCACCTGATTTTAATTGCAACTTAGTTCACCAGCCCAAAGCACATATATACTCACACAAGCAGATGGGGAAAGGGCGAGCAATGGGTGCCCTGTGCCCTTGCCTGGCTGCAGTGAGATCCAGTTGCCCGCTCTGGGGGAGTCACTGCTTCTTCTGCCCCGGGGCATCCCTGGCATGCCCCGCACATACACTCTGACACGCACAGACACATGCCCCACACACATGCACACCTATACGCACATTCTAGGTTGCACCTTAATTGAGTATAGTGTTGATAATGTTGCATATGTTGCCAATACAGTTGCTATAATGATCAATATTATTATTATTATTATTCTTCCTGTCATGGTTGTTGTTATTATTGTATTTTTTGTCTTCTCTCTTCTTGTCTTTCTGTCATTTCTGTCCCTCTGGTCCAGGTCCATCACTCATTCCAACATTCCAACAAGGCAGATAATACTTGGTGGAGTATGGTATACTACACTCTCATAAAGCAACTCAGACAGGCTGAAAAAAAACAAATAAAAGAAACCCTGTAAAAGTCCATTTTGTCAGTGTTTTACATAATGTGTGACCTCGACCCTGTGGTACATGCATCAGGTCTAACTTTATGCGAGGAACTGCAGTATTTATTTGGCACACTCACATGACTCAGCTCATATTTGCATCAGCTCCACACTGTTGTAAAGTAATGGAATATCCTGACAAATTGACAGTGCCTGATATTGTTCTGTTTTCCTGCAAGCTGTGCCAGAAAATGAGTTTTGACTAGAATCCAATCAGTCATTCAGAGTGTGCAAGCCAAGAACCTGTCCGCACTGGAACAACAGTCTTTCTTTGGGAGTGCAGGACTTTGTCATACTGTTTACATGCTGTGTCCCTGGCTTGCTAAGTCAGGTTTTCAGCACACCGCGTGTGTGTTAGCTTGTAGACCAAACATTTTGTTTTGCAAATGAAGAAATGTGGGTTTTGTTTGGTTGAGTTGTTTTGAGTGCATTCCTATGACTTGCACATTAAGTGTGCTTTATTTGTATAATTCAGGCATATTTTATCAGGGCGGCCTGCCCCCATTTTTCTCACAAAAATGTTGATTCTATACAGTACAGCATTATGTTGCATGGGCCTTGTGATATACTTGGAATATCTGTGTGAATCAGAAGGGAAGGAAAATTAGCAATCTTTGACCAAAAAGAAAAGTCTGGATGTCCTGATGCAATGGAAAACATAGCTGAAATGCAGAATTCCCGCTCATCATTCTATATTAGGCAACTGCAAAGCAAAGTACATTAACAATACAGGCGAGTGAGTCAACCATTTTTCCAGATAAACATGAGAGCATGTGACACTTTTAGTGAAATGTGATGAGCAGATAAACCGAAGAAATCTTTTCATCCAATGCCCTCTGGTCATTGCCACATTTCTACCTGCCAAATGATGATACAAGCGAAGTAGATTTTGTTTGACTTTCTCTTTTAAACACCCTGAAACTACCATTCGCACTCGCTTTCATCCATTGGCCAGAAAGAACAGCAGCGGTCAAGCTGAGAATTTCAAATAAACTAACTTTTTTCAGTTTTCCCTTGTGAAATCTAATTTGAGGCATACTGTAAGCCACAAGTGTCATCACCTGCAGAGCAGAAGCTGGCTGTTATTTTAGTCTCCACACTTGTGACACAGAAGTGTAATGACTCAGCCGTGACTCCAGCAAAGCCCCTGTACCTCTCCCTGGTGTGTCCCTTTTCGTTTCTCCGTCTCCTCCTGTGTCTGTTTCTGTGCCCCAGTCCTCTGGCCTCCTGGAACTGCTCCACACCTGTCACAAATCAACTTATCATCAGCTTCCGATTCCCCCTTCACCAAATTTTTCTGTCTACGTTGCAGTGGTGAACCTCAGCCACTTATCTCCAGCATTTCTTTAGTATTTCTCCAGTTAGGTTGCTTTCAACAGCTAAAATGTTTCTCTCTATGCCTGGAACCTCCAGACAACCTCCAGACAGTCTCTGCCTCTAGTGCCTTTGTAAACCACGCCGGATTATCCATTTCATTTGCATTTGCCAAGCACGCAGCCACCACCTGTCTCACTCTCCTCCTGTGCCCCATTAAAAACTTTTAACTTGTGTTACGAGTGCATTGTGTCTGAATTTGGGCCCGAATTAAAGCTTCAAACATACGAAGATTTTTTTACTGCATGAAAATGAAAAAGTCCAAGTAAGAAGAGTGAATGAAACATGAAGACAATGGCAGTGTCAGCAAAGTGTCAAGAGACTGACTTGACAAAATACTAGTTCATACCATTATAGCCTGGTGTCAGTTCACTAGCACCAACAGTAAGACTGATTTCTGGCTTTCAGAATCAGTCTGATACAAATGGGGACATTATGAGAGTAAATGTTGAGTTCAAACTGAAAGCAAAGTGAATTTTCAACTTGCAATATTTGCACATTTAATACAACAAAAATGTACTTCTTTTGATGACGCTTCAATTTTTGAATGCTCAATTAGAACTATCTCACTATCTAACTCAAACTCTTGGGATTTGTGTCTGTCAGCTATGTGTGTACAGAGTAGACACAAAGCAAAGTCTCACCTTGTGTTAATCACTTAAATTTTAGCCCTGGGCTGTTGTGTACAGAAGTGTGTGTGGACTTGCTCAAGACAGCCAGTATTGTACAATAGTTGTAAACTAGTTAGAAGCACTGTACTTGTGGAGCATGTCATTGTGTGTGCTTGTGTTCAGTTCAGACTTTTTTTCCTCCAATTTCTCTGTTTTTCTCTTGTCTTTGTACAAAAAGAAATGAACTTCAAATATATTTATATTTTTTGCCGCATGCATTCAGTTGTCTGTCCATGTTGCAAGTGGTATGGAATAATTTCATTGTAACTTTTTTTTTTAATAACAGAATGTAGTTTGTTACCATACTTGTTTTGTCAGCAGCTGTACCACGAGACTGAATGCACCTGTTTGGATGGGATATACAATACATGTGCTGTTGTCTGGTTCTGGGAATTTGTGTTGGTCGAGTGAATCAAGAGCCCTTTGGCACAGACAGGATAAACTTATTCTCAGCCTTGAGGAAGATAGTATTGCGTTGTAGCAACAGTGAGTCACCATTTCACCATAAGCATTGGTGAAATATTTTAGTTCATCACATCAGGGATTAAGGCTCTTCACATCTTCTGTGTGTCTTTGTGTGAGACGGGGAAAATGAAATTATTTGCAGCTTTTATTGAGTACGGATGAATACAGAAGGCTCTTATTTCCCTCCTGGAGAGCTTGAAATCTGTGTTCATGTGAGGTCAGTTCTGTGCTGTAACTCTTAGTGATGTGACAGTAAAAGAGTTCTGGTGTGCATCACAGCCATGGGAGCAGTTGGGGTCAGTCTGTGGTCTATCGACACTATCCAGATCTCCACTTGAAATTACAGTGTGAAGAGATGACATACCAAAAAGTAAGAAAGTCATGCAAACATATATTTATGTGTTTATATGTCCTCCCAAAGCTGACAGTGCTTGTAATTTGTCAGCTTCGAGCAGCAAATACTCTCCATGGTTTGCATTAAGATTTCTGCAAAATGTATATATTATTAAATATGACATATTAAATGATTGTTTTCAATATTTCCCAGTAAAACATTTTTTCGCCATTTAGCAGAAATTGGTTGTTGTTTCTCAGCAATGTTACAACAGATAAGTAAATCTTTTTGTCATATCAGCTTCATATACATAATTTCATTTAAATGCCATTTGTATTATTCAATATTTTAAATCATGAAAAACACGCCATGTCTTGCTTTTACAATGCAAATACAAAAGCAGTCCCTTCCCACATAATAAAGCAATGTTGTCATTTTATGACCTTTTGAGATGACAGCATTGCTTCAGTATGTGGGATGGGCCTGATTTTGTAATTGCTTTGAAAAAACATCTCCAATTTGATACTGCATGTGATTAATATGTGGAACAGAAATGTCATTGCCAATGTTCACATGACAAGATTAAACTCAAAGTTGAATCATATTCATATCATATTGATTAGCTTGAACAAAACACACTATATTATTTCTTCAGCATACAGAGAGTTTTGTCTTGTAACTCTATCCTGACTGAATATTCACTCAGTTGTGTCACTATCAAAGGCATTCCAGAACAACTGAATTTCCCTCATGATATCCTGGGTTATAATGCTGTCAAACTGAAGCAAGCACTCATCCATCAGTGCATTTCCATTAGCGTGTACTGTGTAGCTCTGTGTGGGAGAACATGAGAAAACAAAGCTAGATGAAAACCAGATAAATGATGATCAGTGGCAAACTTGGGGCCAACATGTTCGTGCCAGTCAGCACATCAATGAGGTTGTGTGTGGCTGAGGGTGTTCCATTTTAAGTCAAGATGGCACGTTGGCTGTCAGTCTTCGCCAATTTGTAACTCAGCATCCTGCACGAGTCTTTTTGCATTCAAGTTCTAATATTCACACATGTTCCATACACGTGTTTGCACACACAAATAGCACACACCCAGATCTACACACACATCTCAAATTAGTCATCAGAGCTACCAGGAGGCCAAGCTGATTACCCAAAGGGCAACATTTTTAGATGTTTACAAAGTGTTTTGGTTTTCACATATTACTTGCCCAACAGTGAGGGAAGGCAAATTTTTAAACAGTGAAAATCAACAGTATGATGTCTAACTCGTCCCTAACAATTCAAGTGAGTTTATATCCATGGCATTAAAAAGTTAGATTAATTTCCTGGATGGGCTGCTTGGTTTGATGGGAGATAGATCACCTGAAGATGCAAGATGTAAATATCAGACATTTAGAATTGATACATACTGTAAAATCAGAGTGCTCTTGAGCAGGTAAATGAACAAACAGTCCAAATGAAGCTTCTCACTATAGCACTTTACCAATACTGCTCAGGTAAAATCCAATTTGCTATCATCTTACTCACTGCTTAATTTGTAAATCAGAAAGTACCCAGAACACAAATTGCATATGAGAGCACAGGAGTGATGAGGCGAGCACAGGTCGAGGAATGCATACATGACACAGAACACAACCATATCATACAGTCTATGTATGCAAATGCACACTACTAAATTGTGGGGCTTACAGGCCTACACTTCAAGTGATATACCTGATATAAATGTGATGACAATAATTCTAAATTATCATTGGTTATTCTGCACAACACACACAAATGCCCACATCTCAGTATGCATAACTGTGGGGCTTACAGCACAGACAGCAATCTGTTTCTTCTAAAATAGACAACAATAATCAACAACAACCATACAAACCTTCTGAAAGTTCTATTATTATTAAAACATTGGCATGGCAGCCCATTAAAACCAATTAAGACATTAGCCTATTAACAGACATGGGGCACTTACCTTATAGTTGTCCAAAACACTGCACACCACTGCCATGTCCTGACTCTCCTCCATCTGTTCCTCAGGGATTTTTTTCATACCGCAGTCTCTGTACTCCTGGCCTAAGTCACTTTGTGGGACTTGACAATGTCAAAGTGCTGACACACAGATTCAACTTGAGTTCCTCCATACAATGCACTGACATCTTGAGGCCAGTACTGTGTGCGAAACACCATCAACTCCTCAATGAAATTGTTAAAGTTGCTCTTGCTAGTTAGCATTAGCATCGTGACTGCCCTAATTTGTTGCCACCCTGACTCGTTTAGATGCATTATCAGGCAAATCTGCTGCTCTTTTGAAAAACGATAACAAGCTTAACTGTCTTTTTGACATTTTTGCTTTGAAGTTTAACACTTTTTATCCTCTCTTACTTAATGTTCTGACTGCCCCGTTGGGCGGGATCCAGCCCAAATTAAGCCCTGCTTTTGGGGAGAGTAATCGGGAGAATCCCTGGGTGGCCACTTCCATTTCACTCCACTTTTGGGCTGGTCAAGGAAAAAAATTAAATAAACCTGCCATTTAGTTTATCTTCTCTTTATGTACATGTTCTACATTAATCTGAGAGTGCAGCCCCAACATAGCAATAGATCAGATGAGTTCTACCATCTGTGGGAGTTTTCCCTCCCAAATGTTTGAGTTGAAGGGTCCATGGCCCATCTTTTCCATAGTTTCTCAAAGTACCGTGGTAGCAATAAGCTTTAGTAAGGATAAATAATAGGAAGAGGGCACGAGGGCCTGAAAAGGCTTGTTTAAAAAAACAAAGGAGGATCCTTGTAAAACCAAAACAAATGAGTGACCCCGTTTGTTTGTTTGTTTTGGGTTTGAAATTGAATAATGGAAGAATGAATCATACACAGATTAAGGAGAATGCTGCCAAAATTGCTAAACTCACGGACCTGTTTTCAAGGGGACAGATACAACTTGCAACTGGTAAAGAGAGATGTGGGCCTACAACTTAGCAGCATGATTATTAGCCTAATATTTAATGTTAGCCTAATTTGAGAATGTGCTCCTAATTTCAAACAAAATATAAAAATCAGTTAAAATAAACATAAACAATCAAACATTAATCATTTATCCAATTTCCTCAATGATGGAAAAAATGGACCTGGCCAGAAGTCCTGAAAAATGGCCCCACTCAAGCATACGGCAATGATGACAACAATGCATTAAATTGCAACTACAAACTTGCACTCATTTCTAAAAATTATCTTAATTTTTACGCCTTTTACTTTACCATATAGTATGTTTCCACTATGTCCAGGTTATATTTCTCAACATTAGAGGGAAACCTCCACTCAGTTTACACATCACAAGTTTGAGTCTAGTCAGGTCCTGTGAATAAAGAAAGTAAACCCCTGCCACCTGCCCTGTGTTCCAACCATCTCCATCACCATCACCTGACTTCCGCACTTTCCACGTACCTACTTCCAATTGCCTCATTATCTCCTTGCCCTGATTATTATCTCATTATCTCCCATTCACTGATCATTTGTCAGGCCACCTTTGTGCTGTTCATTGTATTCCTTTCAAAGTATTCCTTTCTGTTTTTGTCGCTGGATTCTGACCTTGTCCCTCCCCTGCCTGCTCTGTACCCCAAGCCTGGACCAAGAACATTTTACCTCTTAACTGCTCTGACTTTGTGAAACATGAATGATGTCTCAAAAGCAAAACTCAAGTCAGAGTTGTTACAGAGTCAAACAATGTGATGAGGAGTATCTTTCTGCATTGGTGGATCAATCTTTTAGAATCGGCACACCATCCTAACCCAAGGTCATACACTGATTTAATTTTAGAACAAAGGGTAGCCTCCGTCTCATTTTCTGCTGTAAAATTCAGTGTTTCTTTAAAGCAGCTTCTGATGGTTCTAATGGTTCGTATGGTTTGGATCATAGTCGATGTTGAAGTACAGAGAATACATAGATATAGAATACATTTTCATCATAATACAATATCTTTTCGTTTCTTATTCAGTAAATAGCAGGGAAAGCCTCAGAACAACATCTGACTAACATGATGCCCTCTTGGGAGTGCCATGCTGTGTCATTGTGGGCTTGTAGTGGCAGCTGTGTCTAAGTTTCTACTGATGCTGTGTCATTGTTACCAGATGATGGCCACAACACTGCATGCTGTGCCTTTGGCCACAAAATAAAGCGCCTCCCCCCCCCGGAGTCCAGTTCCTGGCTCGAGTGCAGCCATTCTGTTGCAGACCCCCTGGGTGTGTGAATCCTCTGGCAAGTGCCCATTCAGGGTCAGAAGGGGGCGAGGACATAGACACAACCAGTGGGAACACCTGCAGCTCTGGGATGAGCCAGTGCCGCACTCCACCAGGGGCCATTTGAGGGCACTTTGAGGAAGTCTGGCATGGAACCAACGGAAGTTTTATTAGGGGGAATTGGCACAATATCAAGGCAAATGGTAACAAAAGTAAGAGTACACAGAAGCAACCATGGTGTAGAGAATTGGTCCCATTTTTAGGTTGGTAATTATAACAGTGGAGGGTTGTCTCAGGTCAGTCAATGATAAAATGAGCAAGCCTCAACACTTGTGGCTGACAGACAAAGCAGTCGCCCGGAGGCTCTAGTACTGCTTTTAACTCAGTAGACCATGAAATCCCACTCCAGACTAGAAAATATATGTCAGGGGATATAGACATGCTGATGGAGTGCCACTAAAAATGGTTTTGCATCCACTTCAAATAAATATTGTTGACATGCACACACTGGCTGGTGATTGATGTTAAGATTGACACTAGTGTTAATAAAGTATTTGTGGTTTTTCATAACCTGGTAGTTTACATTCATTTGAAATTTTGTAAGTTTTAAAAACATCACTAGTGTACATGTTGCAAACATTTCTAAAGTCTCTGCAGTAGAGATGTAGTTTCATTGCTTTGGGATGAAGTTTGCAGGCTTACCTATTACAAGACTGATATGTGTGTGTTTGTGTGTTTTAGTGTGTATTTGTTGACAAGTGCATGAGACACAAGGTTGTCCACGTTCCTCCTTGTCCAGGCATATCAAAGGCAGGTGCCAACTCTTGTGTTCTTGCCAGCCTGATACTGTGCCAGATTCCAAAGGTTAACAAGATTCTGCACTCTGCAACCAGCCGCAGACAATAGCACCATTCTTCTCTTTGCACATACCTTCTTTGGTTCTCCTTTCCAGAACCTCCTTGTTGTGCCGCACAAAACCAGGCTTGTGTGACTTGAACCCAGGAACATGCTGAGGAAAGATGATCGTGACAGTTGCGTGTAATAACACTTTTCCCTGAATAATGGGGAAATTCTTCTTCCAGAAGATTTTGAAATTGGTTTTGTTCAGAAAGCAGCATAGGTTTTTCTATTCACTGAAATATAACCATATAAATACACAAATATTGCAAGTGTGTATATCTATATATAGTAACCAAAGCTATTATATAATGCTCAGTGAGTATAATGCTGACTGAATGTGTTTGGATGTATTTGTTCTAGATATGCAAAGTGAGGCACAGTGTCTGGAGCACACTGTTTTTTTTTAACCTTTTTAATCCAGCAACTCATGTTTTAACATTCAGCAAGTTAGGTCATGCTTTTCTCTTTTCCTAGGTCTCTTTTCCTGTCTGCAGAGACACCAGTTAGGGATGCTTATTCTCACAAATTCCCATATTCACATATGTTAGGGTTAGATATTTATTTGCATTCAGTGTGAGAAAAAGTGGATTATTGGTTGTTAACAATGAGGCATTGTTATGTTATGTTAAGTATGCCTGTGAAAAACCTGAAGGTGAAGGACTTTCAAATTAAACACCTGAGTAAATCTCACCACAGTTGCCTGCAAGCAGTGATTAGTTTTGAAAACTGCTTGTATCTAAGAAGAGTCATTTGTAGCAAGCTAACACTTGCTTATCAACACATCCAGCAGTGACATTGAAACAGGGCCATTAATCTGTAGTCATTCTACTGTCCAGTCAACAACTGAAAAACGCCTTCCTGCTGCAACAAGAAACAAAGTTCATTAGGTCATTAGTAGTTCAATTAATACAATAGTAAAAAAGTGCCTGTTTCATGTGAATGCATCTTATTCTGTAATTAAACTATACTTGGCTTTCTTACAGCAGACATTTGCACTGATTTAATGCAATCTCATCGTGATTCACAATAAAAAGTAAAGATGATATATAACTGCAGCCAAAGTGACATGAGATATTTAACAAATGTTAAGATAACCCACTCTTCACTGCTACATTTCTGTCTGTCTCCATCTTAATCTATAATTGAGGGAACATCTGTCGGCCTGAGTTAGACTGCACTTACATGATCTTGAATATATTTTTTCCATCTACTGGGTGATAAGTGGACTCAAAGGAGGTATATATAATGTATACAACAACTGAAAAAAATAAATAAAGATAGACCAGAAATGAGTACAAAAGTATGCAGCATAGGTTATAGATGGATTTGTACAAGACATGCATGGTCTCCTCACTGAAAACACGAGCCACTCTTTTCCATTACAGCCATAAACACCTCGCTCCTTTGCTGACATGAACTATGGCACTTTGGACTCGAACTGTCTGAACCTGTACGCGTGCACACAAATACAACACACGTACACACACAAAAACAGAATGGGTTGCCTTACAGTTGGGATTGAGTTTCACTACTGCTCTGTGTGAAAGACTGCGGAGAGATTGCAGCCAAGGCCATGGATGCAGCAGTGCTGCTTAACTGTCTGCTTGTTATGAAGATTTTAACTTTCAGCTATAGAGCCCAGCAGCTTGATAGTGCATTTACTGTCCATTTCCCCAGTTTCTTCTTTTAGGAGGAAAAGCAGTTCATCCCTGGAAATAAAAAAGAACAACAGGTTTGGGTTTGCACACTAGTGAGCATGCCAAAAGTAAGGATGGTTTAGAATTCTACAGCACTGAAGTGGCTGATTTACATTCAGTGGTCACTCATTTTGCCTTCAGGACAGGCTAAACTATGCAAGGATCAAAATTTAGGCCCGACTCAAAAAAGCAATGCAGGTACTGCATGCCACATATCCAAGCAGTAAACACCAACAATCCTAAATCCATTTCAAGAATTTTGTGACACGACACTTGTGGCCATGAGGGGATGCACCTGGTAAACAACAATGCTGAGGCACACAATGGCATTCAAAGTATGCTCAGTAGATATACTGTATAAGGAGTTTACTTTCCAGAGTTTTCCATGTACTTGCAACCTGCTTGTAGTTATCGGTTGTCTATAAGTCTGCCTGCCTTCCTGCTTCCTCATCCATCAATAAATGTGAATTTCTTCTTTTCATCCATCAGTCTTTTCAATGAACTGAACTGCATTTGTGTTTGGGTTGAAAAACACTGTGACATATGAATTTGTAGTAATCATTTTGTTTCCCCCTTAAAACATGTACAAATTTTTATTGCTTTAATCAGTGCAGGAGCCATGTCTAAAACAAACAGTTTGACATCATGGTCAAACACAAATTCCTCATAAAGCTTTGATAAACCCCATAGGCTTTGCATAATAGTACTTGGTACCTGAGTATGAATGTTCACAACTACAATACAACAAGATGTGGAAACATTGATAGGAGACTGTGTCCATTCATGGACACACAAGCAGGGTGAGGACTGCCTGTTCTTTGTCTGTCTGACTCATTGTTTAATAGAAACTGTTGGATTAGGTTTCAAGTGATATTTGTGGGTGGCTATTGCAAAGCCCAGGACAAGTTGAAAAGCTTAGCTCTTAGGAAATGTCACTCACTCAGACATGAAGACAGAGTCTAACCAATGAACTCACAGCAATTCATCATCTGAAGCATTTGTGTTACACCACTCGTGTATTTACTTCATGGTCTGCAGTGAAAGAGAATGGACTCTTGTTCTGCACTGCCAAGGTGTGTGTAGGTGAGAGTCCAGCTCAGTTAGGTACCCACAGCTTCACTGACGTGGAGCATTTCACAAGGATTAGGAAAATGTCAAACAATGTAAAAGTATCCCTATAGACAGAGGATGGCATGAGGAAGAAACACCAAATGGAAAAAGACAAGTCATTTTAGAATGCAGAATAGACACATCCCCATACTCCCCCATACATATGTTGTGCTCAATCAGTCATGATATCCAGTGTATAAATAGACTATATCTTGATCACTGAAGTCTCTATTGACACAGCAAACTTGGCCAAAAGTGAATGGAATCATTATATGCAAACATTAAATTTCTAACATATAATTAAACAACTCCTTTAATTTTATACATACACACATGCTCTTTACATTTATGTTTGTTATACTTCTTTAAAATTGGTGGCTTATAACTAAGTGCATTTACTCAAGTACTAATGTATATATTTTGAGCTACTTGTGTATTTCTATGCTGTACTGTATATCATACTTCTACTCCACTTTATGATATATATATAAAATTTCCAATCCACTAGTTTAGTGATTGATTTTTTCTACATACAAAACACATAGCATATGAAATACAAGTCATTGTTTCATGATCAGGGAGTGACATTAAATGACTGGAATATAAACTCAATCAGCCACCACCTCAATAAACCCTTTTACACATTAAATTGATTAGTAATTATAGCCCAATAACATGATATAGTCAACATTACAACGCTCTTCTCTCTTATTTTTACAGGTTTATGTATCATACATTTAATGGTCTGAATTCTCTCACCCACACTATCTCCTCATAGCAAGCAGGTCCTGGTTTTTAACCTACTGACAGGTGGAATGTGATCGATAGATGGAAATCGATAGATGAAGCTAATCCAGTTTGCATCCACTGTTTTAATGAGTAGTAAATTACTTTTTTACATATGAGCCCTCACAGTGTTGTATACTTTATATTAGCAAGCGTTTGAAAAATTGTTCACTGTCTAGGATGGAAATTGGCACAAAAGTGGAAAGTTATTTTTTTTGGTTGTTTTGTTGTATTGTGAGCCACAATTTGAAATGTTTGAAAGTGTGCTCATCTGTAATTAGCCCCAGATGTAAATGTCATTACTTGGGTAGTTGGTTGGAGTCTCACAAATAATGAAGTTATAATCTGAAGATGATCAGTCATATAACTTCATTTTCCCACTAAGGATGAAATCACATATTTGAACAGGTGTCAAAATATAGCTTCAAGTCATATACAGTACTCATTAAATAAATTCCAGGCTCGATCTACTTGGCACAACCTTTGTGGTATAAGCTATTGCACCTAGGAGGCAGTTAACATTTTGGCAGTTAAAATATGGAAAGCATTTACAGTATAGTAGTATATTTCTGAGTTTAGAGACACTGAATCTCTGATTTATTTATTTTTCATATGTAACAAAATCACTCTTTATATTTTGCCTTGACATACAATACCTATAGGACATTAGATGTTTGGCTGATAGAGTTTCGGTCTTTACCCATGACAGCACAATGTGTACACAGTTATTTAAAGTATGAGAACGCAGCACTTCCAGGTTTTGTAGGGAACTCCCTCTTTGGCCATATTGGGGTGTGTGTCTCCTTACAGACATACCAAAGCATTGGGGCATTTAATCCTGTCTACCTATTCGAAGAAATATTGCTGTTTGCCAAGCCACTCTTCCACACGTCAGTTTTAATGGATTGAGTGGAATATATCCAGTAATCATCATAGGCTATCTGTTACTGAGTGAGTAACTTCTGTTCATCGATCCTTGAAAGAGACAACAGTTTGTTACACACATGCACGCAAACAAAGGCATTCCCACACAGCCAGCTCAAAACCCAGCTCCAAAAACACAGATGTAGAAACCTGCACGCACCTTGACATACTGTCCTGATAATGCCTTGCAGCCCAACCAATGCATTATCATCATAAAAATAATTAAGATCAATTGCCAGTGCTCTGAAACAAGAGTAGTGAGCAGCATTTTGCCTCAAGGTCTCTTCTATGAGGGTGGCTTCTACATTCTCGAGCACTCCCATTAAATGTCCTTGTTGAAATCAAACAGAAATCTCTGTTATCTCAAAGAGCACGTCATCAGCTGTGTGATGTAGAGTTCATGACTTCAAACATAAAAAGAATACAACTGGAATTCCCTCAAGGTTTATTTAAATATTCAACAGCACTGACGTTAAAGCCTTGAAAACAATACACCAGGCCAAAGCAGCAGTGTTTCACTCCAACTGCATTGCAAAACAAGATTTTCCACTGCTGGTCAAACAGCAAGTCTGGAAGAGTTGTTTGATTAAATCATTTTATCTCATTCATGTGTGTGGAAAGTTCACATGAAGACGCATGCAAGAAGGCTTCTAATGAGCAGAATATGCATGTGGACAAGGAATCCTGTGTAGCCTTCTTTGGAGAGAACTTTCATGTGAATGAATGGTGACATCATGAATACAGTACACGCGGTTCTCTTTTGTGCATGTATATACAATATTTCGCCAAAAATACAACCAATATTTGTTAAGACAGACCACTTGACCAACTGGAACTGACATCAGAGACCTACTGTGTGTGGTACAACGGTTTTCTAAACTTCTTCAATTATGGAAAGTTCTTCAAGTAATGGAAAAACAACAATGGGTCACACAAACTTTGACATCCCATTTGCCACACAGGATATATAGTATATACGTACAGTATATATACATAATATATTGTATATGTATAAAGATGGCTTTGATTAGGGCCCAGCTTGACACCACACATGGCGCTGATCTGATCGGGAGTGTGCTGGTTGGCTTCAGTTGCATATTGGACGCCTCACAACCACTGGCTTGCCAAATCTCTGGGTTTCTGTCCTACAAACAGCCGACTTGGGGGATTTGGCTCCCCAGTAATTGTTGTGTGCGATCATTGCTGGGATCTCCCCTGCTTTTTGCCATGCCCAAGTGGCCATTGTTGTAGTGTTGTTCCCAAGCTATAATCACAGGCAGATGGCCATGGGCCTTGCTGCTCAAACTCGATGGGGCTTTCCCCACACAAATGAGGCTTGCTCATGGAGAGAGGTGTGATGTAAGGTGTTTGCTATGAAGGATGCTTATTTCTGAGTTCTTAGACACCCAAATCTGAGATCTGGGTTTGATACATTGACACTTGGTCACGGATAAAATATTTGGGAGTCTGACCTTCCCATGTGAAAGTGACCATTTTTGTTAAGTTCAAGCTCCTCGAAAGTTCTTTTCATCTTGGTAGGCTTTGAATACCTATTACAGAATACATACTTGAATACATATATATAGGAGTATAAAAGGGTGGAAATTAGAGGTACTCACACCACTGATGGGGATAGAAAGTCAGAGGTAGCCTGTGGAGTTTCTTTGGGAACTAGAATAATATAATGTTTACAATCACTGTTTCTGTGTGCATGGATTGTGTGTATCCTTGAAGCCTTCTACATGTGGTAAATGCATTTCCTTCCTCATGAAACATTTTTACAAAGCCGGTTTTGTCTTTTAAGCTCAGAACAGCATGTAATTGTAGTTAACTAGTAAAAGTTTCACTTTATTGTGTGAATGTCTGTATATGTGACCATGGTACAAACGAAACAGGGACCCACCCATAGAAACATTCATCCATAGCTCTGTTACAAGGCAAAAACTCCACAGGGTAATTTAAAATGGGTATCACCTTTGTGAAGATCCATTTGGAATTTGGACCCATACCCCTTGCCTGGCCAATTGCTTAAAACACAGTATGTGTCCTGTCAGCTGTTTGCATTCCTAATACTGTTTTGCCCACTGTCCTGCCTTCACCACAGACTCTCAAACTGGCCTTTTTCACTTCTGCTGCAGCTGGTCCTTATGTCATGTTTGTTAGCTTTTCTGGCCACAAAGCAGGGCAGGTTAAACTTTAACTGTCAAAACAACAAAATCCAATCAAAATGGCTGTGTGACAGTGTACAGCTTATTGCATGGTGCGAATCATCGCTTAAACAGAGCTGGCGCTGCTCGAACAGTCATCAAGCCACAGGATTCATAGAAGCACACTAAACATGTCCCACAGGCCTGAGAGGAATTAGTAGATTCTATCCCAAGCTCATAAATTAAACTCAGGCTGAATGCAAAAATGCCACATTTGTTTGATTACACAGCACGACATGTGGGATGTTTTGATGGCCCAATCAAAATATTTTTTCATGATATCTGTGTTGGCAATATGTTTGTGGAGTGAATCCAGGTACACACATGCACACACAGAAAAGTAGTTGGAAGGCATCAGTGATTTCCCTGAAAATTATTGTGATCTGCCTAAGGGAAAACATACAAATTGCCAACTCATTGAACTCGTTCCCCATGAGAGTTTCAAAACACACTCACAACCCTCTCACTGTTACCCTTAATTTTTTTCTTACCCATCTCCTATTACAAATGACCTTCTTTTCTTCTCTCAGCTTTGCATCTGATCTTAAGAGATTATGGAGTTGTGTTATAACAAGATGTAATTAGACTATATTTTTTGAAATGTGATTTGTCTAATAACTTTAGGTTTAGCTGAGAGTTTTTGTTGAGTCTGTATAGTATAATGCGATCTGGACTGTTGGTGAAGCTCTTCAACTTCTCTATCATTTCTGGACAGGAAAAGAGACAGTGTGCCAAGAGCTTAGGGAACTAAAGCCAGAGAGCAGCGAGAGGAAGAGCGCACTAAAGTGTCTAAAATGAAGCCATGTGAAGTCAGGTGTGGGAATCCCTCCCAGTATGAAGCAAAGAGAGAGAGAGTGAACAGCGACAGGAGGGTGGAGGCTGTGACATTCCATGTAAGGTGAAGTCAGAGTTATACAAGGTTTTGTGGACAAGGGGGAAAGTGAGAGAAAAACAGTGAAAAGAACACCAAAAGCATCAAAAGCTATTAAACTGCTAAATTATTTTTCTAGAAGAGCAATAAAAGGTATTTAACGTTCCCACACTGAATCAGAGTATCTGATTCCTGGAAAAATCTTCCAGCCCACACATCCATTTGGCCACAAGACAACTCAGTGTTATTTTACCACCCTCTGTTTCACCTCTAAGAAAAAAAAGAACTTGATATTATTTGTCTAATGAGCTATGACTCAGTTTGAAAATGTAAACGTGAAAGCCATTTACACCCGAAAAGTCATTTATTGCTGTTACTCTTTTCCCCTCCCCTCATACTGCGCTGATTTGTAGAAGAGAAGAAAATGATGAGGACAAAGTCATGAGAAAATGAAATGCTCCATGATGAGGCCTTGCTCCCTGAATATGGTCGAGCAGTGAATTTACTGCTGGGCACTGAAGCCTGTTTCTGTGAAAAAGCACAGTGGGGTTTCATTTGATTTAGGATAGGAAACATAGCAGGCGTGCAGAGTGTGGCACACACAGAAGCTTGCCAGAAATATGGAAAAGAATTCCA
Organism: Psettodes erumei; assembly: GCA_016785225.1. Lineage (NCBI taxonomy): Eukaryota > Metazoa > Chordata > Actinopteri > Pleuronectiformes > Psettodidae > Psettodes > Psettodes erumei. Next base: position 1,436,734 of record JAFBJZ010000221.1, read on the forward strand.
GGTTGTAGGATCCTGCAGTACCTACAGTTGTTTTCCAGCATCACAAGTAGTTCACTCCACTTAACTCGACTAAACATTTGTGGTGCACTCTCTGTCCCCTTTCCCCCATGTCCCCTCTGTAGCTCTGCCTAGGTGCTGCCTGATCATTTATCAATGAGGTGCACTTGGCCTGAGAATAAAGCTCTGAAAAGCTCCAGTGCCAGCATGAGAAGAGAGGGGCTCATAGTGTGGGGACCGCTGGTCTTGCTGCTTCTAAGTCTCAGATTTTTTTTTGTGCTGTCTGTTGTATCCTGACATGTCTTTTGTAGTTTTGATTAAGTGTCTTTGTTGTTTTGTTTGTCATTAAATACAGTATTTATGAAGGTGAGATTTATTCAAAGGAAGTTGAAAGGAATGGTTTACATCTGTGACTATGGTGTGGTAAGAGATGTTAATTGCTTATTAAAAACCCTTGCACACCAATGGCTCACCCACACAGGTGATTTTAGGCGATTAGAACTCTTCTCCGTAATATGTGGGCATCCCTGCACAGCACTATCCACCACTCTAATTTGAATTTGTTGCTGACATAGACATTACGTGATGTCATTCAACACTATGGCAGGTTTTCCCTGCGACATTCTATCACTAATTTGATTGTGTTAGACTTGTTGACCTGATCTTGATAAAGATTGTTTAAGAGCGATAGAAAGCATTATTAGGAAATATTTACTTTGCAAGACATAAAGCTTCAGTGTTTAAGGCAGGCGATATTAATCACCAGTCATCATCCTATCATACCAAACTATATCAAAGTTAATATTTCATTCTGCTTTAAAGAAAAAAATTGTCATTTTGTCTCTTCTTGTCCTCTTGTTCACTCTCTCTGTGGCTTTTCTCTTTTCCTCTCCCTTTCTGGACCATAAATTTTTCTCTTTCTCTAAGTGGATCCTGGGCACGTGTCCCAGCCCCAGTGCCTTTCTCCCAGGGTATTTATGAAGTCTTTGTACTTGTTTATCGCACCATGACACGGCCTCCTTGACAAAACAAATCATTCCTTTATATTAATGGCATTTCAAGGTGATACACTGCAGCCATCCATTTGTACATCTAAACATACTGTATAACCTCCACTGGGAGTAAAAGGAATTTGTACTGCATCTAAGCACCTCTTATGAGCTGTTTGTAGACATTGAACTGCTAGCTTCATCTTTCTTTTAAGGTAGTGGCCTTTGGCAGCCAAACATAGGTCACTATTATGTTCTACTGTGCTGCAATTCTTTTGGGATAACAGGCATGTGTTGCACCAGATACCCAAAACCCCCTTTCCTTCTCAATAAGATGACAACGAGTGTCATTATTTGATATTTACAATATGATTTCTGCTGTCTATTCAACACTCTAGCTTCATTTAATTTACACATATTGTATATTTGTATTTGTTTGTATGTATGCATGTATCTATGTAAGTATGTTTATCATTGTTTGATTGGCTCTATATATGAATGTAGTGTTAATAGAAGTAATAGAAATAGTTTTTTGGCCACTTGAGGGCAGGGGGCACAAACTGTGAACAAAATGATGTATCAACTTGTAATGTTGTTATAGCTAATGGGCCAGCAACAGCTGCCTATTTCAGACACTGATCAACATTAGCATTCATTTGGACATCTTGAATGTATTTGGTCAAGTTTCATTCTACTCTTCGCTTAGGGAAATATCTGACTCCAAATTGATGCGCCAGGTTTGGTGTTGCACACATAATACCCACTTCCTTTATCATAGTTTTTCTAGTGAAGATAGCTGTTGTTGGAAATGCTGATGAGAGCAGTGAGATATTAGTTTTGATAGAGCACAAAGGGGAGAACAATCAAACAATATCACGAATCAGTTCTCAGAACTGTTTTGTCTTTAGGCGCCATATCATATGCCCAGGTATGTATTTGTTTAAGATGACAGGTGAATAACAAACCAAGGTTCACTGCATGTTGCATGCAAAACATCTTCTGTGCATAAGGCGAGGCAAAGTAAGCAGAGTGCAAAGGCATTCGTTCATGAGTTGATGAAACCAGGGGTATTTGCTATTTTTCTCCACTTTAAAAATTGAATACTGTGATCTAAACTTCATTTTGCATGTGTGTGTGTGTGTGTGTAACATAACAGCATTTTGGCAGGCCACCAGCTATCTGTTCTGGACTGAGTTTATATATAAGGGAGGGGGAGGTCAGGCGTCAGCCACTTTGTAAGTCTAGGTTTACACTGAGAGGCACAGTGGAAACTCACTGCATTCAGCATCTTCAGTGTGCAGATTGCAGTCTTTGCATACCCAAAGTGACCCCTGTGCAGTGCAATTAAAGCTTTGTTAGGAGGACTTCTTCATACAAACACCCTAAAATACCCTGTGAGTTTTACAATGTCACACTCCTTTTCTAAAAAACAGTGACATTGACCCAAATCAAAATGAATTGCTTTGTAGTTTCTCCATGAAGCCTGAGAAGTAAACACTGGCTTAGAAAAGTCAATATTTACTGCATCTGAAACCTTTACTTCAACAGGCTGGGCACTGCAGAGCCAAGACTTGACCCCTTGCATTATCTAGAGCCTTTTCCTGTGTTGCTTAGCTCTTGAGTCCTGTACTGCTTGCAACCCTTGAACTCAGGTCGCTAACATGCAGGCATCCTCTATTTGCCTCTTTTGACAGATGCTGATCAAGATGAGAGATTGTCACTTAGCAACCGCAGTCAACAGGGCCAGTGAGGGTGACTGCCAGAAGTGGCTTTTTACATTCGCCATTTACACTCACAGAATTTCCATCCAATTGCTTTCTATGTAATATGTTAGCTGTGTTATCTTTGGCTCTGGGCACAAGAACCCCTGATGACAAATATTGTTGCACCATCAGATTGTAACAGCGTGCATATAAACTGTGTCCAAGTTAAGCATGCAAACTTGGAATCCGCTTACAGTCGACTGTGGCACCGTGGAGATTTTTCCGATACGTCAGTGTGATTTCTGTCAGGGGAATTAACCATCTTAAAAGCCAATTAGAGATGTTGGCGGTTTTATTTTCAATGAATCCAAATCTTTCAGTTTCATCAAAGTTTCCCATATGCTTGCTCAGCATTAGGAACAGATGTCACTAACCAAGAGCACAGAGAGGCTGATGATGTGACCAGGGGCAGATGTAGCATGTTACAACTTCCTGAATATAATGACCGGCCTCAAAGTCGTTATCCTAATTCTCTGTGGCATTTCACTTTCACTCTTCATAAGATGGGTGCAGAGCATTTTACCTTGCACTGACCTCTCACCGTGAGAGGGCGACAAGACCTTAATACCCTTATTTGAAGCTGATGCTTTTTAGTGCGCATACTGTATTTCATCAAGCATTGTATACTGCCAGAAAGGCAGGGGAGAATTATTCACCACAGCAAAAAGCAATCGCATGCCTGTCAACTTAAAGGATAATGCTGGTGTTATCCCACATTTTTTCCCTCTGCCATCAAAGTCCATGAAAGGACCAAAACCAACAATGTGTTAGCCCAGCTTTCCGACTTCCAGCCCTGTCTGTGGCCACAGGCCCATTTGTTCCTACTGAAGACATAAATCTTTAAGAACAGATCACAAATATTTAATTTTTACTTTCTTAAAAGAAAAAAGATGCTTGTGTCCTCCCTCAACCAATAATGCCCTTGAAAGGGAACATTTTAAATATGAAAAAAATACCAGTTTCAAATAATCGTTGACATGGTATAAATATTTTGTATTTTTGTTCAGAATGGGACAGAGGGCCTCCTCATTCCTGTGTTTTATCAACCCATCCATCCACACTCATGTCCTGCATACAAATGCAGACTTTGTCACTCTGTATACTACATCAGCTGATTTGTTCCTTTGCTCCTGTTATAATCATAAAATCAGCTAAAGGTGACCTATTGCAATAAAACAAAAACTGTGGGTTGTAATAATATGACCCATAGTCTCATATTTTAAATTCTCACATTTTGAACAAAGGGCTTCTTAAAATATTAAACCTAAACAACACAAACAAGTACATCTATTAAATCCATTCCATTTTTTTGTATTTCTGCAGGTGATGGCATAATGACTAAATGGGGAATTATCACGTAGGTTACTATCTTTAGGAGGAATAGATGTTTGGTGTTTTTATATCATTATCACTATATCTGTGAAATCAGCATATTCTGCCATGCTTTCTCTATCCAGTTTTCCATTTCATTTATTCCCTCTTTTCTTCCTTCAAAGCTTGTCTGTTTTCAGTTCCTCCCCCTATCCTGTACTCATCTCCTCACCTCATTATAATTATGTCTAGCGCAACAAATGCCTTTTGTTTCACTTTTGTCTTCCCGCTCCTAGTATCTATATCTGCAAGGCAGGGTACATCCAGCTGGTCTTCTGCACTGCCTTGTGCAAATTTTTGCCTCCCTGTGGATACACAAATGCTCTACCTCATGAGAAAAGAAGAACTTTACACCCGCAGTTCTTTGTTTAAACATGTTCAATGTGCAATTATGCTGGATCATTTGTTCTTCTTACGTGGGTGGTAAGTAGGTGTGTCGTTAAGCTTATTATAGATGTGGGTGCTCATAGGTTGGAGGCATGTCAGAGTCTCTTGGCATGGGAGTCTGAGATGAAAAAAAAGCCAAATGAAGCAGGGCCAAGAAGGTATGTGCATCATGCTTATGCTCATCTGAGAGTGACTTGCTATTTTTTTTTTATTTGTAATTCTACAGGGAGCAAACACAATCACTCAGACTTAAAGAATCCAGTTCCAGTCTGTCTCTCCTATGTCCTAATTTCCTTGTCAGTCATCGCTCAATCTTTTTCCAGCTCTAGCCTTCATTCTCAGCAGTCTCTGTATCCAATGGTCTTTTGGTCTGGTGTGTCTGTCACGCACAGGGCGAGTTACTAGGAGGCCAAGAGGCTCCGTCCCTGGGGATCTTGAAATTTTATTTACCCGAACAAAGGCTGGTGGTGTCAGAAAGTACCGTGGCTATTCAGTTTCTGTGTCACCCCAGCTTTTATATGGACCTACTGGAAGAGGCCACTAAGGAATGGCCACATCACAGACTGTCTGCTTAGACATTGCAGGGTAATGCCTTATTCAGGTCATAAGCTCGAAGATCTGAGCCAGTTACTGACAAAGCTACTCCTGCCAAGTTTTTACAGTGAAACATATCATCTTGTTAATCCTTTTGAAGCATGAAGCATCTGACCAATAAATCTTCTCAAAATTGCAGTTTGGTTGTTTGGTTTCTTACACTGTTTTACATATGAAAAAAGTTTAAGATATGGGGGTTAAATTGTGATAAAAATTTAAGTATTAAAATAGGCAACCCTGTTAGATATGTGCTGAGTTCAGCTGCCTCCATCACCTTCCTTAAATGAGGTTTGTAACTATGTAATCCCATGTGGTAATCTGGTGGTAATCCAGTTCCCATGTTGCCCAGTAGATGGACCAGTAGCATCACACCATTTATCCAGATTTAAAATAGATCTTAAAGGAATTGTTCAACTTCTAGCCTACGTCCCCCTCCAACTCTCAGCAAGAAAGCAAAAACTGCTTGAATTATTCCATGATGGAGGCTCATTCACAATGATCTCCTTTGTATTTTTGATGATCAGGACCTGATTATTGCCAAAACATCACATGACCAGATTTTGGACATCCTGTGTGACATAAATCCTACTGCAGTGGTGTCATCGGCAAATTTAGCTATAGCGTTAAAGAAGTGGATAGGGGTGCAGTCATGGCCAAAACAGAGAAGAGTGCTGGGCTGAGCACACAGCCCTGCGGTGCACCTGTGTTCAGAATGAGGGTCGAGGATTTGTGGTTGCAGAGTGAAGTGGATAATCCCAGGTTGTTGAGTTTGTCTACCTGTTTCTGGGGGATTCTAGTATTGAAATCAGGGCTAAGGTCAACAAATAGCATCCTGAATTCTGAGACAGCATCCTCCACAGATCTATTGTCTCAATAAGCAAACTGGTGGCTGTCCAGATAGTACAAGCCTTGATAAACTGAAGATCCTCCTATTTAATGTTATAGGAGAGGAACATTATCATTAATGAAAAAACCTAAACAATGATCCAAAATATACGAAAAGGTTAAAGTTCAGGGGAACTGAAACATATTGTATTAATACTTTGTTCTTTTGTCACAGTGACTGACACCTTTTATGTAGTACACAAGTACAACACAAGTTATCTCCTTTTACTACTGTTTTCAGGAGACTTTGCAAACTTGCCTTTAACTTTGCCCAGACGGATTATTCATTAAATTCATATTATATTGACACACTAAATGAAAATGTACCCATGTTCTGTTGGCATCTTTTGAAGGCTCCAGACTTCTTCTTTACAGTGAAAATGTTACGTACATTATCTCCCTCCTCTCGTCTTTCAAAGCACCCATGATCCTGTTAACCAACTGCAACACCAGCGTCAATTTTTTTTTCTTCCCCACTGTTGTTGCCATGGTGGCATTTAACGGCTAACCACTGACATGGTTCACTGAGAGGAAACACAGCAGCTCTCCTGTGGAGACTGGATAGCCCTGGGCTATGACCACACCGTCTGCTGTGCCTGCAGTAAAATGCTAGGCAGCATATTTAATTGCATGTCTGTCTACGTCTTGACAGTGTCTTTATATGTCTGTAATAATAGGCTATTTGTTATCATTAGGTATGTGGATGATGTGGAATGTTCTCTGCAGAGTGCTGTTAAGTAGGATCAGAAACATTTTGAATGGCAAAAGCCTTGCCTAGAGCCTGATTGTTTTTTTTTCTTTTTTGTTATTGATGGGTGGTTTTCTCTAATACTTATCTGTATCTTTGTTTTCAGCCTTTTGTATTTGTTGGAATAAACTTGCGTGTTCAATAACATTTGCTTTTGACATCAGAATCAATGCAGTCTGGATTTTTCCACAAGAGCTCATGTTGTTTTCATTTCATTTATATCTTGACTCCAGACTTCATCAGATTAGGAAAATATTTTTGACTTTGCATTACATCTGAACAGTGCTGTCATTCTTAATTACTTGCCTAAACCAAAGATACACAATGGTGTGCAATCAAGAAACTGTGTGGGATAATTCATATACAGAAAACCAGATAACATTTTTCCAGTTGTATTTTTATGTATAAATAACAGGTGGAACACTGCACTAAACATTGCAATGGGTTAATCCTGAACAGAACTACAAATCACGATCACTAACATTCATCCATTCATGTGCTCTATCAAGGGCAGGGTATACACGTCTATCACAGGGCTGGCACACAGAGACAAACAACCATTCAGTTGCTGTCACACCTACTGGCAATTTTAGAGTTGCCAATTACAGGGGAACCCCAAACCTCCCTGGTTTGAGGCCCCAGTGCTAACCGCTGCACCATGGTATCACCCCCATCACTAACATCTTTCCTGAAATCATTCTAAAATGAATTCAGTTGCTGTACATGGTGACATGTCCTTTAAACTCCTGCAGGTTTTTTCAGACCTTTTTCAAGTAGCTGCTGCAAATCATTCTTAGTATTTAGTGTACAGTAAGTGGAAGTTCTCAGATCCCTAATATGATGACTCCCAGAATGACTTTAAATAGTCTGACGCTGCAGTCAGTAAATTCTGCAGCGGCCAGCTAATTGGGATTTGGCGTGAGAAGATGCTGATTTAAGTTTTTGACAGAACTATCAGATTTGATGCTTTCTAAATGTGATATTCTCAACAAAACATGATGCCATTGAAGCTCTTGGGCAAACTCTGTAAAACACAGAAATCAGCAAAAAGTCAGACATTTGAAGCTGTAAATCATTTATTGGTCATTCATTAAGTGCTTTTGAATTATTTAAGCAGCCAAAAAGGTGGAATGCAGCCATTTTCTTAATACATTATGATTGAATGCATACTTTATTGAAATTATCATTACGTTGCAAAAAAACACAGTGTCAGACTGTGATTATGTAAACATATGTGAGAGGCAAAACAGCATAATGAAAAGGTACGTACATACAGATTAATTTTAAAGAACAGAAAGGCAGTCTTTTACTGAAACCTGACACACTGTAGTCATAAATCACTGATGGAGGATAAAGAAGAGCAGGAATTTCCGGCATAAATAATGTTGGCATGATGGTTCAGAACACGTTGACTGACACATTCATTATGGCATGGTATTGCTTTGCCGCTGACCTAAGTACTTATGTGGTTTTATGCAGTCTTTTCACACCTTTACATGCTTTTCATGTTGATGTCCAACATTCAATACAACAAAATTCATTTAGAATCATTTTAAGTCTGGATTGCTGTCAATAAATAAAAAATAAAACCAATAATTACAACCAAACATTTATGAAATGATATGCGAGCACTGTGAGCAGTGTATTGGCTGCCTTTTTCATGGTTGCCCACCAATCTGTTTCACTAGAAATTACCTTTGCAACGTGATACATGGAAAGAGGACATCTGACTAATGATTTCTCATCACACTTCATGTTGCCTCAAATCTCAAAAAAGGAAAATCATGTTGAGGTCATAAATAGCCCAAAGCTAATGTATTATCTAAAACACCCTGTGGACCACAGTTCATTTGTACTGGACACATTGTACCTGTGTTTAATTATAGGAAACATCCTGCTGAAAATATTTAGAATCTTTGAAATGTATGTAATTTTAAGATAAAATATGAGTATTCTGGATTTCAGATTATTAAATGGTCATATTGAATATTAGCATTCATGAAATTTGATAGAAGAAGGTGGAGGAAAATGATGAGTCTAGTCCTCATACATAGTATGCTTTGTCACATTTGACAAGATACATCAGATACATGCTTTTGACAATTAGATTACACCGGGGAAACACTGTCAGTATCGAGTTAACTGGTTCTCAAGGTGCAGTTGTCTCTTTCTGATTGTCTGCATTGCTCTGTCTGCTGCTTAAACCTAAGCTTGTAATCTTCTGCCATTTCAGGAACACATTAGCGCCATACTCATGTTTCTAGAAAGTATCAGATTCCAATCACTACAACTATTCACCCAAAGAAGGTGTAAAATGGTGTGGTTATTTTATGACTGACAACCAACAATATGTAGTAAGCAGGGCTCTAGTGGTGACTAAAAGGGTGAGATCCCTAGAGGTATGAACATGTTTGAAAATGACAGATACAGAATAAGATATATGTGATCTTTTTTCTGCAGTATACATGGATTCCACAATTAATTCCTCCTTACACTTGAATTGAACTGAGCCATTGGTAAAGTGGGAACAAATGGGCTAGAGGTAGGAAAGTTGATATTAACTATATATGTATATATATATATAGATTGATAGATAGATCAATTCATGTATTGGTTTTGGTCTTTTTCTCGACAATAGATAATGGCAGCCTACCCTCAAAGTCAATATTTGTAGAACTGGAAAATTCCAGATATCGATGTGGCAGAAACAAATGCACTCTGTTACCCTGGCCACCCATACCCCTGTTTTTACCTTTTTAAAAAAAATATTTTTCTTTTGTTAACTTTACTTTGCCAGTTAGTGACACATATTTCTGTGTTAGGTGCTTAATAGCCTTTTCAGGTCAGCATCCCAGCTGCACAAGACATGAAAACAGCTGTTTGATGGTTACATCTTTCCCAAGAGCCAGTGGTTCAGTTGCGTTAGCATGCACGTTGTTATGAGGCTGCTTTGGCGACCCACCTGACAAACTGTTTCTCATTCAGCATCAGCAATTAAGAAAGTGAGAGATGGAGAGAGAGCAACCTCTGTGTTTACAATGGTGTCCTAGGTGTCTCCTCAGTAGTTATGCACCCATGGCAGACAGAAGAGCCAATGCATGACAGAGAAAAAATAAGTGGGGGTGGATTGGACATCACTCATCAACCACAGGTATTTCTATTAATATCTTCCAGTGGTGTCGCTCTCAGCCGAGAGCAGCCAAACAGTGGAGACATGTCAGTCATTGTTTGGTCTGTCTTCCAGTGGGTTTCGGGGAATGCAGTGCACAAGGTGCACCTGGAGGCAAGACATGGATTTGTCTGACACTGTAGCACAAGTAGAATTATCCACACTGAACTGTGTGTTTGTGTTCATGTTCTGGCTTCAACATGCTGTCAGTGAGTACTTCACCCTAACTTCAACCAAGCAAACCAATCTCAACTAAACATGACCTTGAGAGGCTGTCATAGTGAGGATTAAGAGCACTCACTTGACACTGGGTTGTGCAATTATTATAGTCATTAGGATTAAAAATGGGCTAAAGAGATATCAGGTACAGAAAGAAGCCACTATTGACAGACAATTTAAGGTTTGGTACACTCAAAAGATTACGTTTGTTGTCAGACTGAGAGACAAACAAGGATGGATGCAGAGACTCTTCACTTGCCTGGATTATAAACCAAGCACTGACAAAAAGTTGAAGCCCATAAACTTGTTTAGAATTCAGAGTTAAATATTTACCCATACATACCCCATACTCCACCTAAGAGGTTATGTTTTTGGTTTGGTTTGGTTTGTTTGTTTTTGTACCAGGATTATGTGAAAAATAATGGAAGGATTTTTGACCAGAAGTGAATCTCACTGTCATCACATCTATTGATATAATTTTCCTAATTTTCCTAACCTCCTAATCCTGGACAATTTGAAGCATCCTTCACCAATGTGAGATACACTTTGAGTCATATCTCCATAAATGCATAAAGATTGGAAATAAGTGGTGCAACACAATTGCCAGATGGTTAGGGCACATACCCAGTGACTTAAGCTACCGAGCAGCAGATCCCTAGCTAGACAGCCAACTGGACCACAAATTGATCCAGATACTCTTCGGGTTTTGGGGCAGTGTTCACCCTAAGAGCCTCTCAGAGTGCTTCTCTGTTCTTTGATTTTATTACTTCTTACCCTGTTGATAGGAATGGTAGTCATTTCAGTATGCAAAACCTGGTATTAAGGAAACATAATGCTTTCTTTGTATCTTTTACCATTTTTTTATTCTTTCACCAGTTTTGTTGTGCTGACAGCATGCAGCAGCAGCAACAAGAGTTTTGTCAAATGCAGCACTGTGAGTAATGCTTTTGAAAGTTATGTTGCAATGTTCAGACTATATTCTATCAGTAATGACAAATAATAGAAGACACTGCTACAACTGAGTATGCTAAAAAAAAAAAAAAGAGTAAGTTATTGCAAAAGGCAGAAATAATTAACATGCTGGGAGCATGATCATTTGATGACAATTCCAAACCAGTAATGATCTCAGATCTGCTATTCAACCTGAGAAGAAAAAGCAATATGTACAGTGCCTATAAAATGTATTGACCTCATTGTATGTTTACCTTTTCAGTACTTTTATAAATGGAATCATATAATATATGGAATCAATATAATTTGGCTTTTTAAAAAAGAATTTATTAAAAAAAAAAACTATTTAATGTCAAAGTGAAAAGTAGAAATGTTAACTAAATACAAAATTATTTTTTCGGAGTTGCTTGGAGTGTTCTTTCCTCTTCATGCTGTAAATGTAGCTGGAATAGTGATACACCAGTGGCTGGACCCCAGGTGTCTTAATCACTTCAGACACATTCACTGCACACATCTCATTGTGAGACTCCTCGCACCAATTGGCTGGATCTGTGTTGAACATCAGTTCATTTTAATAGGGTTTAAAAGGTTTAATCAACATTACTGTGTAAAATCTGTTTACACTTTGACATTAAAAATACCTTTTGTAAATTATTTGAAAAAAGCAAAGCTATATTGACCATGATTCCATTTATAAAAGTAATGAAAGGGGAAAACATCCAAGATAGATGGATACTTTTTCTAGGCACTCATTTATTTTTTAATAAATGATATACTGATGGGCTGCAAGACCTCGTCAGGTTGTCATCATCTAAAGAAAGAAAGAAAAATTATAGTGATTCAAATTCCATCGGCAGACATGTGGCCTTGTCAAATTGATGTTGGGTAATGACAGACTTTCACTAGAATGACAACCACTGCCTCAAGGCCTGTGAACTTCATGGGTCTGATCCCTCAAACAGTTGGAAGGGTGTTGTGTGGATGATGGATGCCTCATGAACTAAGTATCAACAACCTTGGCTAATTTGCATTCTTTGGCTGCTACAGTGTGTTTAGTATTGTTGCAATTGTACAAAGCCAATTATAATTTAATAAAAGAAACAAATTCAAGGAGAGGTTCTTCTTGCCTGTAGGCATGAGAGGTTTAATCTTCAGCAAACATCACAAATGGATAAGAAAGATATCATCTATATATAATTGTATTCATAAGGTTTATAGTGGTGCAACTATACCCTTACTGTAATGCTCTGGTTTTCACACAGACTCCCTCATTCCTGTACCTGGACCATTTAATTATGTGAGATGTTGTATCAGTTGTATCAACCTTTCTGTCACAAATGTACAGAGATGACTCTGCAGCAACATTATGCTTGTCGAATATTGCATCACAGCTGCTTTCAAAATGTTGCTGTAACAATATTTATATCATGCCAAGTAAGGTATTGTTTCAAAGCAACACTTCATTTTTAAGACAGAGACAATAATACAGTCGCTCTTTGTTGATGGCACTAAATAAACAGTAGGGTAAGGATAACAAAACAATTAAAAAGTTCAAGACAAATATTTTGTGAAGTCCTGCAAAAGGTAAAAAAAGTAAAGTTGAAAAGACCGTGACACCCAATGTGAGCTGTCTCCAGGGCTTTGGTCTAACAGTACCCTGGGCTGACTCTCAAGTTAGACCATAATGCATCTGGTATGGTAGTGTCCCACCATAGTGAAAACAAAGTCAAAGCTCGAAGTCATATTTATCATCGACACACGAGTTGTATTAAGAGTCAGTCATGGTGCAACATCTGAAAGAAAAGTCTCTCCAGGACCTTAGTTCTGGTGGTCTCCCCTCTGGTTATTGATGCAAGGTACCTGCCACTGACACCAATGGATGCAATTACAAAACATAAAATGCCAGCCACAAGAGATAGAAGAAGAAGAAGAAGAAGAAGAAGAAGAAGAAGAAGAAGAAGAAGAAGAAGAAGAAGGGATAGAATGAACCATTTAATTTAGGGATTACAGAATTCTGTTCTATGGCTCTATGGTTATAAAAGACTTAAAAGGCAAAAAGCAAACCTCTAAAATATCAGGTATGTGTCATATTTTCATCATTCAAATTTTAAAAAGAGACACCATGGTAGATAAGTACTAAATCAATGTATCTCCATTACAGTCACTGAGGTGTGATGTAAGAATCCTAAATATAAAAATATGGGCTTCCTTGAAGATACACAAAGAGAGAGTAAGAAGAAGAGGAAGAGATTGGAGTTCATGTGTTGGTGGTGGATGTGTGGATGTGAGTCTGAAAGAGAGAGAGAAGTAGGAAAAGAGAAGAGTTAATATACTTTGGGTATGGCCTAAATCACTACACAGCTATAGTTACATTTTGCCTCAGGCTGTTACTTGGCTGGATCCATATTGTTCAAGCTGTCAATCACACGGAGTCCGTGCATGCCAAGAGGCAAAACCCAGGCCCTTTAAATAAAGATGGATGTTTTCTTGGCGTCTGTCCTAACAGAGGCTTTACACCAGTATATTCCTCTCTCACCTGGGGACAGACAGGATTGTGTCAGTGCCAAACTGGCTTTATGTGATGTGTTTGGAAAATACTGCGATAAAAAAGGATCTATCAGAGTTCTTTCTTATATCTGCTGCATGGTACATGGTTATAACATCTGCTGCTATTTAATCGTCCACATTGTTTGTTGTTTGTTGTAGTGTTTGTTTGAAAAATGTGAGTTGCTCTGGACAAAACTTAATGTAAAGTAATGGCTATAATTGTTAGTTAAAATAACATAATAAGTATAAGATTCACATGGCAAAGGTTTGAGACTGCAGGCACTGAAAACACATTTGTTGGCATTTGTTGATTTAAAATACAACAAATGCCTGTTGTTATTCTGACAAAAGCCATTTTGAAATGGCTCTCATTTTTTTCCACTAACCTCACTTACAAATGTTTTGACATGCATAAGCTCTACCCAAGAGTTTCATGAAATATTTGCCCCACGTTGCCATGAAAGCACTACATCACAACTTGTTAATGCCTGTCTAATATTGACAACCCCTCTCTCCCTCTCTATCCCTATCTCTTTGTCTTCCTCTCTGTTTCTCCCCTGCCTGCAAAACATGAAAGGCGCAGGCTGCAGGTGCTGTTTGACAAGTGCAACTACGTAGTCTGAGCCATTCGTCTTTCAATGTGTTTTTACAAGATCACAAATCTCCCCCAAAGCTCTCTGAATGCGAGTGTGTCTCTTTAGGTCAATGTGCAGCCATGGGTGTACGTGTGTGCGCTCACATTCACGCATGACTGATGAGGACTGTTCGCTGACTTTCCAATGAAACCTTTATTGAGTTTGATCAGCAAATCAGAACTTTCTAATCCAGGGGTCACAGGGTTCATTTGGGTAAACCATCAGGGCTAATCTGTCACATTCAACCTGTGTGTGTGTGTGTGTGCATACTGACTAGGCTTTTCATGGTGGGCAGGTATATCAGGTCAGCAGAGTATGCTTGGGTGGGGTTTGCACATGATGCATCACATTTCCATACAGTGATGTCTTCATCTGTTGTTGCAAAAGTACACTGAGTTCCATTTTTAGGGAACAGTATGAAAACACAGAAATGGACTATTTGTGTCATTTACTGAGTGCAGGTTAATTTACTACTACTCTAGATGAGTGGCCATGCTAATGCTACAGTGTGCACAGAATATGCATTAATACAATCTACACTGGCTTGACAGAAGGTTATCGAGTAGACAAGAGTCAAGCAACCACTTGCATTATCTTTCATTTTTCCAAATGCAGTTTAACTTAACATGAGTGCACCTGGAATGCTTCCTCACAGATTTGTGCTCTTAATAAAATAAGATAAGATTAAATAGACAATAGAAAAAAATATATAGAACAATATCAACCAAAATAACAATGGATTATTATAACAGCAAAATGTATAGTATACAGAAATATATAATATCTATGATAATTTTACAATTTATTTACAATGTTTACAACAATGCTTAATGGAACACAGATGCAACTAATGTCAACAAAAAGGCTGCATTCCCATCAGGTGTGCCAGTGTGGTATTGCACATGTTGTTTTAAAATTATCAGTGAAACTTGAAGCTTTATATTACACCTGTGTGGTTCCTGCTAAAGGTGAAAAGGAGCTATTTAAAACAAAATGTAATAGTAACATAGTGTCTCCAATACTCAGCCGATACGTGAAGAAAGATAAAGACAGTCCAAAAGTCCAGGATTAAAATTAACCCCAGCCAGCAATAAAGATTACCTTTAAAGATTTAGATTAAGATTTAATTAGAGCAAACACAAATATTTCTGTATTAATGATATAATAATCACTCAGCTTTCTAATCTCTTTGGTGAGAAAGCATTTGTGGCATCTGCTGAAGCTATTTCTCCCTTTTCATCTGTTTTCATCTGCCTCACTTTAGTGGACAGTTTTACTGCAGCATGCAACTTCCACAATGAGTCTTTACTTTTAAAGCCACAGCAATCCTGGATAACTGCAGTGAAAGATTTAGCAGCCTCCACTGCGGTTGATAAAAGCATAAAAGAGAAATATGTCATATTAAGACTAAATGAGGTTTCTTTGTTAACATATTCTCTCATCGACTGTTACTCTGTATTTGGAATAGAAGTGACAAGCTCAATAAGCTGTTGAACTTCTGTCAATTTGTCTTCCTCCCTTGAGCTATAACTGCTGGTATAACATGTTGTTGCTCAATGTGGGGAATGTTGCAACCAGAAACAAAACTGTCTACAGACTAAACCTAAAGTATTAAGTCATACAGGTCTGGTAAACATATAGCAACAGAACCAGAGCAGATCTATAGAGAGCCTGTCCACTTCCTATTTGGTGCCATTGTTCAGAAGTAGGCTGCAAGTCAAGGAGATGGCAGTTGCAAGGTAGTCTGTCATGAACCACCAGTTTTCTTTTAGCTTTTGCAACTAATGTATAGATTATATATCAGAATTGAAATGATTTACAATTTATATCATTCATCATTTATTTTTTTACAGGGATGGGAGTTT
The DNA here is from genome assembly GCA_016785225.1 of Psettodes erumei. Lineage (NCBI taxonomy): Eukaryota > Metazoa > Chordata > Actinopteri > Pleuronectiformes > Psettodidae > Psettodes > Psettodes erumei. Next base: position 1,452,854 of record JAFBJZ010000221.1, read on the forward strand.
TGCCCTTAGCCACTAGCATTTTGCTAGTGTATGATGACTGGTCAGTTAATAATTTATGACAGGGTTTATATTCGCAATAGGATGCCTGTCCTTGATGACTAAAACAAATTATAAGCATTAAACAGCATTAACAGAAACTTATCTTCCAGCTTTGTTGTGATCCATAGTGATTAGGTGACTGCTGCTTGATCGGTGCTTCAAAATAAAGTGGTGAATGATGTAGCTTGTAATGAAGTAGCTTAAATGATGTCACACAAATACTTATAGAAAATATTTCAATACAATTAAAAAGCTGCAAAAAGCAAACTTAACAGAATATCTATTTTCTCTGCTGCTCTACATTCTATGGAAACAAAATGAAGATTGGTAGCTAAAAAATAAATAAAAATAGAAATACCCTTTCCCTTCTTGTCACAGATACAGACACACACCAGTTTGTGGCACCTGCTAGTTAATTAAGTTGACATTTTCCTTCACCTACTTGCATTTGCCTGCATTTGGATCCTGAAATTCACAGTATACATAACAGATGAGGATCCAAGGCTACATTTTCTTATAATTACAAGATTCTTATCCAGCATGTTTTACTGTCCTGCAAACTTCTGGCAGCTTTAACCTTCAACTACATTCTGACTGGGTACATGTTGAGCTGCAGCTGACACAGAGCTGACATGTCATAATTAATCTACATGCTCTCATTACGCAGAATGATTGAATGGTTTCCCACCCACACACAACAGAAGCAGTATCAACATAATAAATCAAAGATGAAAATGATTCATTTGAAGGGAAGGGGTAATGAGGCTTAATATATCTGAAGGGCATATGGAAAGTTCATTGGCTCAAGTCAAAGACTTATTTCTTTTTGGTAGAACATTTTCCCCTCTGAGAATTGTTGCACAAAAAATAAATGTTGTAAAAGACAGAATCAATAGGCAACTCATTGCCTACAAAGGGCACATATGCTTAACTTGCAGAAGCTGTTACCTTTCTTGTCTGTGAGTGGCCGATAAACATTTTTAGATAAGCTGATATAAAGTGCTTCTTTTATTAGTTTCCTTGCAGATAGACTGGACACACTGGACCGAAAGCATGATCACATCAGTCATTTTTAATTAGGTTCATTGCATAAAGGACACTGAGTCCTAACTAATTTTGTATACTTTCACCTACACAGGGAATAAATTATATTTTCATGAAAATAAAGAGAATGACAAAATTGATCACATATAACATAGTTATTTAAGTTTGTAAATGCACATAAAAAGCCTGTGGTGGTCAGTGTGTGGTCAGTTGATGATGGGGAAATGGCATTGCATTGTATTTTTGTTTTGGATCACTTATACTTCTGCCCCCAGGTTTTAGGGTTTTATCCATCATCATCATCATCCTCATCACTGCTGAGGGGAAGACGGGGCAATCCACCACAGTGGCAGACATACAAACATACAAACCAACTATTGCCTCTATACAGCTGAGCTGTGCAGTGAATTATCGCTGTATCTGAGCCAGATATACTTATGTGTTGGCCACCTTGGGAAATGTTATTTGATAACTGAAGCAGAAGTAGCTATTCAGAGAGCAGACATCAGAGGCTTATTGTATATGACGTGAAGGGAGTGTAACTTTCCTGTAAGCTCTCCCACAGGGCCTGTCTCAGTGTAAATGTATTTTAAAGCTATGACTGCCCTCTTGGGAACACACAAGGTGCTGTGTACTTGACAGATAATCCATTATTTTTGTCAAGCCCATTTACCTCAGTTTCCTCAGTGTTATCCAGTAATATCTGTTGAGAGATGGGTTTTGAGGAGCGGGGTGGGGGTGGGGGGGTGGGGGGGTGGAGTTGCATCAGTCACCCTACCACCACCATCACCACCACCCCACCATTCCCCATAATGACAGGTGCACAGTTGACCTTTCTCTGCACAATTTGGGATCAGATTGCGCTGTTCCAGCTTGCCATATCTTTACACTATGTGTTTAACCCTGTTAAACAGTTCTATCATGGTCATGGCAATCCAGGTTTTGCATTACACCAACTGCAGCAGATATACAATGGTATCCTTTACTCGAAGATTAGGAAGTGGTTTTACTGATTTAACTAAAGCTCATTTTATTCATTCAACACAAGGCACTCTTTTCTGTGCAGTGTAGCAAAAAATGACTGTGGTTCACCATGATTAGGTGGCTTGATCTTTATACTGTAGACAAATTGTAAACAGTTACAGTTAGGGTTCTGTATTTCTAATTGTAATTGGATGTTTCTCTTTCTTCAAAAAGTCCACTTAAAAACAAATAATTCCTAACATTAGAAGCAAGAATCACAAACTAAAATCTGCCACTATGAGCTCACTAAAGATATCCAGCACCCAATAATAGTTTTTTTATGCCCGACTATCTAGGAATTTATGGCTGTTTATTTTTAACTGTTTACAAAAGTGGTGTTCAGCAACAGCCAAACACTTCCATTTAATTAGGAGTCCATTGCATGGCCATCTCACATACTGATAGAACTCTCCAAACAAATAGCCAGAGTGTCTCCAGGAGCCTGACTGTGTAATCCCCACTTGGCAAAGGCACCCATAGCCTCTCGCTCTCTCTCTTTCTCTCTCACACACACACACACACACACACACACACACACACACACACACACACACACATACACACACACAGGAGTAGAGCCAGAGATCAGAGAGACAATCCCATAAATCTCTGAGTTAACACACATATTCATATATTTTGCCAGAATCCACAGGATCAAATGGAGGGAGCAGAGCATCCAGCTGATTCCTTTTGGAGAACATTTGTTCAGCTCCTGTTTTTCTCATCAAAGCTTCTTGCACCATGTTTGTGGAAGAAACTCAATCTCCAAATGTCCCCTGACATGGGGTTTATATTAACCAAGGTTTTCTTTTCAACATCAGAGTCATGAATTTAACCATTGTGAGCTCTGGCAAAACTCTCAAGGACTCCTGCATTGACCTTAGTCATTTGTTAGATGACTGACTGACTGTACAAAACTGACATGCCATTGACTTACAAGGGTTACTGGTGGAAATCCGTAGATAAGTAAACTAGATGATTTTTGATGAATCATTTTCATGAATCATTTTTTTAGGGTGGGTGATCTGCAAAGTATCAAAGCATCCACAAACTGCTGCTGTTCTATGCAACACACTGTTTTACATTCCTGTGACTGCTTTACCCTTCCAAAGGCAAACAGTTGGAAAGAGCTCCGGTGAGTGGCAGCGAATAACAGTCGCAGCAGCAGCTAAAGATGCAGTGTCATGTCAGATGATTTTTATCATTTTATTTTATGTTATGTTATCTTGATAAGTTACACATTTACATTTGGAAATCCCGTTATTAGGAACCTTCTCTTTATTTATGAGAAACACATGAGATAAGTTAAGCAAATATATTGTCACAGTTTGAAAAACCCCAGAGAGGATGCATATATGCATAGTCCGAGCTACAAATGAATGCAAAGAGGGATTTTTTGTTGATGGATGTGATGGATAGTTAATGATGAGGCACATTGGGCCGTGGCTCATTATTATCCTAAATTAAATGACCTCAAGGGTACATGCAATGTGTCTTTGAAAACAGAATCACATGGAACCTTTTTAAAAATGCTTTAACACAAAGCTGTGAGGTATTTTTCATTTGGCAGAAATAATCCTCCAAAAAGAGGAAGCAGAGAGTGACTCAGAGTAAAGTGGAAATCACCCTGGCCATCACTTAAAACTGAACCAAAGAAAAAGATGACTAAAAGATTACTAATATATAGGTGGTACCTAAGTTTGAGTACTAAATAAAATCCCTGAGCATTTAGTTTTCAGTCTTAATTTCACCATGTTCACGTTTTTTTTACATTTTGGAATAGTCCATCAGTACAGGTCTAAAAACTAACAGTAGTGAAACTGAATAATATAATTTAAAGTGTGCAGTTAAAGCCATTAAAAAAAAATCAGCACCAGGGTAACTCAAAACAAACGAGACACCAAAAACCCTTAATAACATGAAACATAATACAGTAATACATTAAACCAAAATAGCCTCAGTGGGAGCACAGATGATGTTCACCTAGACATGTGAACAATGACATGTGATATCTTGTAAAAACAGTGTGCTTCCAGTTCTCTGTGTAGCATTGTGACACATTTGTTTCTGTAGGCCAACATCCTAGGAAGCAGAAAAGAAGGAGAGGATAGAAAAAGTATCAGAAGGGCAAAGTGAAACGGAGAGGAAAGAGGGAGAGGATGGTAACAGCTACAGTAGGCTGGGTAAAAAATAGTAAGATCCAAAGAAAAAAGGGACTGCAGTCCTGAATCAGAGGTATCGTATTTAGCCTAGTCTTGACAGAGACTCCTCTGCACATTGAATAGGCCCATTGTTTGGACAAGGCCTCCATGACACAGGCCATTTCATTACAGAATGAGCCCAGGCATAGGGAGTAGATGGTGGTTGCAATGTAACCCCCAACACCACCGCCACACTCACTTCCCCCTCCCTTCTCCTGTCAAAGAGCTCCATTCTCTCTCCCTGAGGGCTACCTGCATGCGCAGGAAGACAGCCATGGGGGCGACGCACTCTGAAAAACAAACAGGCAACCTCCATCACAGCAACAGACAGAGAGAATCTGTCTTTCAGTGAAACGACACGGGTAACTTAATCGTCTCTGATGTAATATGCCATGTCTCTCCTGTGACTGAGGAACATGTCACAGCTCACCATTTCTTTGTCTTTACTCTTCACTCATGCACAAACATAAGTGCACTTAGTAACATTTAAAGCTTTGAATTGCAACCACTGAGTATGGCAGTCTGAGCTTACGAAAGGATGGCCTCTGATATTACAATCAAGTCTATCTTATTACAATACTCTCATGCTATGCAGTGTATACCGTACATTGGAAGAGTTAATGGTTGCTTCCACCTAAATGTCAATCATTCGGATCATTTGTCGAGAAGCATCCAAGTTCCACTCGATTCTTTCATTTAAATTCTTGAACTTTTTTTGCTGCTTCACTATATGCAGAGCATCCCAGGTGAACTGCTATTTACAAACCAAAGTCTTTTAAAATTACATAACTAAAAAAACTAATGGAAACAGGAGCGACACAAAGCAGCGTGACCTGCTTCTATTGCTTGTTCTGATGCCCTCAGCACCAATATTAGTGGAGTCGGCAAAACCACTTCAGAGCCAGATGGGGTAAATTCTTCTTCACTGCCATCATTCTGTGTTGTGTTGGCTTCTTAGCTGACAGCAATATCAGGAGGCAGGCAGGAGAGATGCTATGACCAGGACACACACTTTTTATTTTAGTTTTGGAAATGCAATGGTGTTTTTCTGCAAATGCTCTGTCATAGAAGCATTTAAAGGTTTTCATGTTCAGTGGATTTACTCACTGGGGCATTCCCAGCAAGTTCACCTTTGCTGAACTTTGACACATTAATTAATTACATGAATGAAAAGTACTGACCTTTCAGGGAATGGAAAACTGGAGAGACCAGAGTGGAAACTATTGTAGCTGAATTGCACAATCCAGTATAAACAACTCCACAAAAGAGGCACGGTTTGCACAGTTTTGAAAATGGAATCAATGGATACATCTAACCTGTACACCTGTAACCTGTGTGGATGTACTGTAAGAAACCAAGCTGGCCATACTGACAACAAAATGCAAGAAAGTATAAACGGCACAGTGCAGGGAAAATAGGTCAAAGAGCTATTGTGACTGACTAGCACTACTATGTTACCACCTTGTCTGCATATTTGCATTTAGATATCAGTTTATCAGGTAGCTTTGCAAGTATTCACCATACCAGAAGCAGCAACTGTATTTTACAAGTCCATGTAGATTAATGGAGCAGATACAATCTGGAGTCACTGCACCCCAAGAAAGTGGAAGACAAAAGTTAATTGTGCAACAGGAGAGCTGCATTCCTAAGTTCAGGTGAAGCTACAATGAGGCTTTAGCAGTCTGCGTGAATCAAATCCAGTGGGTATATTCTGAAGTTGTGGTCAGTGGATTGCATCCACCGTATTACAATGCAGTTGTGTTACTTCATGGCCAGCATGTACAGGGTCAATGATTACAGCAACCAGCAACTATTTCATATGGCATGTGAGTATTGTAATTACAAATATCCAGAGCTAGGATTTGGGCCCTGTTGGCGGTTAAAAGTCACATTTGTCCTAAACTTGTTAACATCAGAGAAACAACTTTGCTTGCACTATGAGCTGATAACACCTACTTTTCACTGTAATGAGCAATTGGTATGATCCCATCGGGGTCTTTGGCTGTTTTCTTCTGACTAAGTGCTGCTGCTCTGGAGGATCTCAGTTACAGCACTGTGGTCATTGACACAGGGGTCCACGAACTCTGTTTCCTTGGTGTTTTGCAGTTATGAGGTTCCAGCCTCCAGTTTTATTCCCTCACAATTATAGCATTTTCTCACAGTTCTGAAGAAGCAGCTCAAATCTAGGTTCATCCTTCTGTCTCCCACTTCACTCTCGGCTTCTCTCCCCTGCTCCTCCCCTCTCTTCCCTGTGCGGTCTCTCCAACCTCCCAGTGAACTTGTGTGGCTTCTCAGAGCTGTGCCTGTGTTATTGGAAACACCCCTCCAATACTTCTATTAGCCACGATGCAAAGATGATAAGTTGTGCTTTGTTTGGATATCCATTTCCAATCGCAGGTCATGATTGGTGAGAGCAGCCTGCAATGATAGGTTTGCTGTGCAATACTGCCAAAATCCCCCACCACACACACAAAAAAGATAAATGAAGAGGAGTGCACAAGGCAAAATGAAAGGAATACAATGAGAAAAACAGTGATAGTGCCTATCTGGAACTGTAATGTAACAAAAGTCTAAGCTAATGCTAAAAAGTTTCAAGTAAGTGGAAACTGGAAAGAAAATCAGGATGAATTAAAGTGAGGACCACTAGAGACCCAATCATTCAGCAGCAGAGAGAAAAAAGAAAAGCAGCATACCGAGACCTGAGAACCAGCATGAATTTGGGGTGAAAGCACCAACAGGTAAAAACAACAAGGTGCTGCTGCATAAAATGTGGTTCTGAAGTTACTCTTCAGGGATCTGTGGCAATGTTGTAGTTCACCAGCAACAATTTGGACAGTTTGTTTTTGTCTCACCTTGTAGAAAACACAATTTCACATGCAATATGACAAATAGGGAAAACAAAGATGCCAAATCAGATTCATATCCAGTTTTTTTGCACAACATTACCTCAGGTTCAAGAACTACAAGTGAAAGTCTTTGCTTCAGCAGATGTGAAATGTGAAAGCAAAACAAAATAAAGCATCAAGTAATTCTGAAACACCTTCATTGCCTCCATGAGTTGTGTGTCACAACTGCTCCAACTGCTGACTCTGCTGAATAATTATACTTCAACAACAAAAAAAAAACACAATGTGTTCTCCCAAAATGTATTTGCTGTGGCAAACTAGTATTATATAAACATAGTCTCTAAGCAATTTGGGGCTGCACTGGAAATGCCTTAACATGAAATCACATCATTTAGTAGCACAAACTTGAGTACAAAAACATAACTGTACAGTTCTAAGTGTTTAAGTGGTTTTTTGCTTGTTTGTTTTTTTCCTTTTATGAATTGATGTTGAGTTGATGTTTGCGGTCATTGTAGGCACACTTGACACAAAACATTCTGGGCAGCCAAAATGTACAAGATTTGATGAGTACTTGTGTTTGTGCAACCGTGGTGACAACTTCAGGTCTAGCAGTGTCATTTTTCATTTTAATGCTTAATTTGAGCTGCACGAACAAAGGCTGAATGTAAGGTTTGAAGTCAAGCTTAAGAGAAGACAAAGGCAGTGGAGGGGCAAAACATCGGGCATCTCTCAATAGGTTTGACATTACAAAGGGTCTTGGTCATGTATCACTTAGATAAGGACCACCCACAGTATCTGATGAGGGATGAAGAGCTCATACCACCATGTACAAGAGGCAGCCAGCCCATCACGCCCTGAAACATATGAGCCACACTGTTTGATCAGGGGATCGTAGCCAATCAGGATGAATGATGCAGAACGGGATGGAGAACGAACATGAACATTATCTCTGTGAACAGTACATGCCTTGTTTTAAGGACTCACATTTGTTTGCCAAAGACGTTATATAGCTAAAGTCTTTGCTCTAGAAAGTATATCAGATGTGCTCTGATCAGGCTCTCATCCATACTGCCAAGAGTGGACAAACGCACAAGTTGAAATTAAAAAGAACCTCCTTGCAAATATCATTTAAACCAGATCTGGTGAGTTCTGAGAAAAACAAAAAAGGGGGTTTTGTCACTGGAATGTTACATTGGTGGGCTGAGACTGTAGGGATGACGTGATGTACTTTATCCACGGGTCATTTACTTTGATTCCCCCCCTGACTCAACGAGGATACAATATGAGTAAGCTCATTTTGGGAACCAAAGGGGATACATCACAGTTCAAGCAGTGAGGCATTATGCATGATGCATCATGTTGCATGTCACGTAATATCTTTTGGCAAACTGTTCCCAGACCCTTCACCAGGAGTTTGGACTCACATTTCTGGGTATTTTTCACCTCTCTACCTGAGAAGCCCTGTGCATCATGTTCAAAAGTTCCAAATAATTGAAACCAATACTAGGGTAATAGCTAACAATATCAGAGATTCTTATATTGTTTTGTTTTTTAAGGTGTGAAATGTGTAAAGAAAAAGTAAATTACTATAATGTGACTGTGAGGACAGCACTGCAAGAGCATGTGTAACAGAAAATACTTGGTATTCAGATGGTTGTCACACCTGTCCTGTTGAGGAATAGATCAAAACACAGAAACTACTTCTATTAATTATACTTTTTTATGATTCTGTATGACACTTATGTATGGCAGTCATTTCACATTAATTTCACATAACTTTCCTTCACTTGAATGTATTATTCAAATCCAAAAAATATCATGGGATGGGACATTTTTGAATAAAATAGGGCCCGAAACCCTAATGAACAATTTATGACAGTACACAAATGAGAACGAGTGACTGTAGCGAGTTCATAAGTATCCAGCACTGACTTGCACAAGAGAATGGAGGCAACCCAACATTTTTTTTTTTTGCTTCATATGCAGTGAATTTTCCCCCCCAGGTTCTGAGAGCCTTCACATGCATGTCATGGAGCACAGATTAGGATAAGTGTATTACAAGAAAGTCAATCTGAAAATTACAGACCTATATGTCCCAATAAAAGGTACTTCTTACAAATACTGTATTTCCATCTTGCTATTGTGATGGAACATCAACCGACACACAGCACTGCAGTGCACACACCATGAAGTGATTATGCAGGATTCACCTGCTGCTAGTTAAAACAGAGAGCACAGCTGAAACCAGAATTCTTTTAAAGTTGCCTCACTCTGTTTTGACTCCTGGTTGCCAGGGTGAGGCTCCATCTTATCGTTAGAGATTCCTGCCGCGACTGTCATTCCCTGAGGCTGTCCCAAAATCAGCCCTCAATATTCCTCATGGAAACCTGTTGCTGAGCTAATCGGGTGGCTTAGGCTCTGTTTGATAGGATTTTGCTTGGGCTGAGATGAGGGCAAGGACTAAATCGTGGCACTCAATCTTTTCAAGTGCAAGTCCCCGCAGAGAGCCTGGCTGTAAGACTGGGGGAGCATTTTCGGAGCCACTCCAGGAAATTCCGCATGCACAATTTGTCTTTGTAACAGGAGAGCTGGCACGGTCCTCGGCTTAAGGATGTCATGACCGGACCAACTTAGCACGCAGCAGAAGTGCTTATTACGCATTGTATACTCATTCTTGACACAGGGGAGCCTGGCGTGGCTCACATCCCGGTGATCAGACTCAAGCTTTTTCTCACCACAGCAGTTTGTAAGAGACCTGGTGAATTTCCACAAACCTCGGCATGAACTCTACCACTTAACCATGAGAGACTCCTCATTTTGGGAGAGGCCAGAGTCTGATAAACATTGGGGAAGAAAGAAAGAGGAAAAAAAGAACGACAGGAAAATGGAAAACAGGGCTGGCACTTCCAGCAGGTTTATTTGAGGCCGTGACAGTGAGCCCTTGGAAAAGGGATGGCATCTAAAGCCGGGTCCACAGATGGGCGGAGGGTACACAAAAGGGGTCGTGACAAGTAGACATGGCATTTCAAAGCCCCCTCGCTTCTTCTTTGGAGTCTTGGAGATAAAGGCAGGAAAAATCGGATTATTTTACTCCCCGGATCCCTGAACTCAGTGGGGCAGAGTAAAGACAGTGCCTGGGAACAATTTGTCCAGCCATTATCTCAATCCATTAAGGATGAGAACTGCAGGCCACGCTCCGGGGCCGATGTTCCATCGCGAAGATGAAAAGAGGATTTCTGAAGTGCTTTATTTTAAGATTATCGTCTCTGTTTCTCTCGGTCTCTATTTTACTTGCTGATAGAATGTCTCCACTGCATAGAAAAACACTCAGTGACCTCAGAATGAGATTTCACCCAACTTCCACCTGCCTCCACCTGATGGATGTGTGCATGCACGCAAACACTTTCAGTGTCAGTTCAACACTACAAAAGTATCAAGCCCCAATAAACTTTGTTATTAATGGTTTAGAAAACTTTATTATAGATATCAAGAACTGTAATACCTATACTGTAAAGACAGGGTTGTATTCCAGAAAGCTCAGTAATGTGGATCCTCTGATATAAAATGTGATCACAATGAAACTACTTGGCCTGATTACATGATTACATGATTATAACCAGTGGGCCTTTTGATTTAATAATCATTTCCAGCCATTGTTTTGTTTTCCTAAATCTCACTTCACAGAGACATACCACAGAAATCTACAGCAGAGTGGTTGTGAAGGCCACGCAGAGTAGCTGGGTTTGGTGATCCACCAAGTCAAAGTGATGGTGATACATGGTGGGAACACAGAAAAGCCAGAATGTGGTTGTTTGACACTTTCTGACTTGGCTCTTGTTGGGAATCAAGCTGAGCTGAGCCGTCATGACTTCAGCATGTTTTTTTTAGCATCTCAGCAGTTTTTTGGTCAATATGGCAATGACTGAGTTGGAACTCACAGGCAGTGGTGCTGGGTTTCATCAGAGAGAAAATCCATAATTTGAAAGTACACTTTGTACCTCTGCCAAGAAGGTTATATTATTTCCTTTGTATCTGTTTATTTGTCTGTTAACAGTCGGTTATCTGTTAGATGCTTACTAACTAAATGATGAGGTCAACATGCTCAAATTTGAATGGTCCCCCAAAACATTTTAAAACCTGTCTTTAAAAAATGCACATTAAACTGGTTTGCAAACTCTTGTAGGTGAGGTCTGTTAAAAAAATATTTGTACTTTGCCATTGTTCTTTCTTGTACTATACAGCTCCAATCAATACTGCAAAGACTGATACAATAACAAATGTATTCAAATTTGCTTTGTATTTTCTGAAGAAAGGCAGGGTTAAGTCACAGGGGTGGTATAAACCACTGTTATGTTAGGATTTAATAGATGGCCTCAGAGATAGTCAAATTATATTCTGCCAGAATGGTGCTTCTCCTGCTCCAAGCCAAGCAATAAAGTACACATACTGGAAACAGGCCTCCGCCAAAACATAGTATGAAAACACAGTTTTTCAAACTTGTATCTACCAAATGCACTTTTGAATGAGAAACTGGAGTCTGGAAGGTTCCAAAAGATCTGTTCTGGTGGAATTGACAAATGGAAATCTCATCCCACATCAACACACCCCACCTGCAATGCCAGACTATCCCACAGAGAGAGCCAATGGAAGTGATTACATTTATAGAGTCAAATTCAGCTCCACTTCCTCTCTCAGGATAGGAGTCGGTGTCTTTGTAGCCCTGGAAGGGCCATTCCAGTCCAACTTGGCAGCAGAAGGCCGAGACTTTGATGTGTTGAAAGTCAACTTGACCTGTGTTTACGGCTTTATAAATCTAGGATGGAAAGCTGTGGAAAGGACAGGACTGACGTAGGGAGGGGATGGATGGACTCTTCCCTCCGATTTGGGCCACAGCAGAGCATGTGCTTCGTGTTATAAGTGAGGATAAAACTTCACCATCAACACACTTCAGTAGTGAACTGTCGTTCCACAGAAGCCGACTCGACAGTGGCAGGTGGACATTGGCAAAACGCAGACCACTGGAGCACCACTTGGTAATGCTGTCGGGAGTTTGACAGACCTGAAGCATGGCTTTCAAACCTATACCAATGTAAGCTCTGTGAAATCCACATTTCAAGTGGTCGTATTTATAGAGTATGGTTTTTGAGTGTGTTGGCCAGTGCTTGAAGTACATTAAATGTCTGCTCTGTGATGTCATTGGCACTGAGGTGAGCTTATGGCTTCTACAGGCACCTTAGATCCATAATTTATGTGTTTAGCACAATTAGTCTTATGTTGTAGGGAGGGAAAAACATCTCATGAAATATTTGTTTTCGGTCTGGGTAAAACTGATTTAAGGAGTGTGAAATGGGGTCTTGTATGACTGGTCATTTCGACATCAGACAAGATCATGAGTCATTTCTGCTCTCCAGGAAACACTGTGTTTAATATTCAGTGCTGTCACTGATGGCTCGACTTCTCTTTACTCAAAATGAGTTTGTTTTCAAGCCTTGTATATTTGACAGAAGCCCTGAAAGGAATTTGAGTATCAAGTGTTTGCTTTTAAAGTCTTTGATATATGAATACAATACCTCTTATTCAAGTGCTGTGCTGGCCAGATGGCCACAAACCATGATCAGGCAAAATCAAAGGATTACTTTCACCGTCGGCTTTAGAAAGCCCATGAAAACATATATATGCACAAAATCCTTCAGATCCCAAGAGTCCCTTTCCTGTATCCAAGTAAAACCCACTTTTTAAACATGTGGTGCACTATAAAAACACAAACTCTGCATTTATTGCAGTTCTGTTTAATGATATGGTAAAATAATATGTTTAAACTTAATAAACAACCAAAAAATACCCCAAAAAGCCTCAAATGCATTGATCTGTGCTGATTATTTATTAATTTATTCATTCTCAGTGTTGTACAGATGTAATCAGGTTATTTAAAAAAACAGTGGAGTCTAACTTCATTTAAGCCATGTGGAAATCATGTAAGAAAAGCTTCCTGGATTTTTGGTGACGTTGGGCAATATATTTATGCCCATGACTTATACAGCAACCCTCTGTTTTTGATGCTGAAAATGGTGCACACGTCATAATATACCAGTTATTACCAATGACAGAAAATCCTCATTATTTATCCTTCTTGCACTCCACTGATTTTACACATGAAGGCCAGTTCATTCATCATGAGAAGTAAAGCTTAGCTTATGAAAACACAGGTCCTCTGTGGTCCTGAAGGTCGCTATGAAGCCAATGTAGCCAATGATGTACATGCTGGAGGTGTGGACATAAGTGGGCACCAGGCAGGGAAGGACTGATGAGAGATGTGCTGGGCATCCTAGAATCTTGTGTGTTTAGAGCTTTGAAAGTCTTTGCTGGATCATTTTTGAGGCATTCTTTTGTAATGAGCCTTGTGTGGGTCCTTCAGTTTGATTAAACTATCAAACTAAACTGCTGTAGTATCCCTTTAATACAATACCCACATGACATGTACTGTATGTTGACACAGTGGTCACTGTCATCATTTCTCCTTTCCCTGTTGGCTCTGATGATATGTATGCACACACTGTATGTGTGTGGGAATTTGCTGTTGTTGTTATGGGTTAAGTTCTACTGTTTAATTTTAAACTGCAAGAATATGAGGAAAGATGTGTTTATTGTAATTAGATTTTCCATGATATAGGAATGATTCTAAAACAGTGTGCACACACACAGGCAAGCACACAAACACACACACACACACACACACACATGCACACTCCTCACTGCAGCCAGTTCTTCATCTTGCCAAGCCAGGAAGGGAGAGGAGCCAGCTTGGGTTGGTTTCTGGTCCCTGCAACGTGGGTCTAGCGTCACTCACTGACATATCCTGCCTAATGTTTCCACAATACAAAGAGATCCCAAAAGATTTTGTGTATAATTCTATTGCATTTGTTTATAGAGGAAAGTAGTGCATTAAAATTTATAAAATTGCCTCCCTGAAACAGCGTTTTGCAAGACCTTCCACACTCAGCACTGCTAAGTGACGGTGCTTTTACCTCTTCTCCATTCGGCCAATGCTCACATGGTTCTGCTCAACTTCACCATGAGGACTCATGCACTTACTTAGCATTTGTGTGACAGTTGTTTAGAAAACATTAAAAATAATATTCACTGATGCCCCGTGACAGCTGCTTGAGGCATGGCCATTTTCTCCAACTTGCATCTGTCATCCAATCTTTTACAGTGCTTTCTTGGAAAAGGTATCATGGGATCTCTTTTCTGGATGTCAGAACTGACCTCGTGGGGAACATTTGGCACAATCAATCTTGTTATTAATTAATCATAATATTTTCTCTGGTCACCACAGATGGAAGCCCTTACTTGAAGCTGGAACATCCATTATCAGACGATGATTGCTGCATTGACCTATTGGAGTGCGCACTGTACACGTGTGCACATTTTACTTATGTGTGTGTGTGTGATTGTGAGTTTATTCTTCATGGATTTTAGAACAAATAAATCGCTCATGGGAGCATTTTTTTTATAATATGACTTATGTGGTTGTAATGTGAATTATTTGACATTTCATCACAACAACTTGAAAACACATTGAAGGAGCAGAGGGTGAAACCATTAAAGCATTTGGGAGGACCTTGGAAGCTCTGCTCAAACCGTAACATGTTAATCAATTCTCTTGAAAAGTTGAAGTTTGTAATATAAGCCATTGGATCACTCAGATTCAGTAAAAAAAATTTGATTGCTGTCAAATTCAATTATCTTTACTTAAAAAACTCTGTTCATCATATGTGGACCAAAAGAGATTCTCTAAGTGAAGTCTGTCTATATCACAAGTGGCAGTTCTAGGTGAGGCAGTGCATTGTGAGTGAAAAACAAGACAGTCCAGACATTAGGTTTAAAACAAAATTATGTTTATTCCCCTAAACGGGTGTTTCAGTGTCAACTCAGGTGTCTTTCTCAATTAAACAAAGTCCAACATAAAAATACAGTTTCAAAACAACCACACAAAAATGGCCGGAGTCTTCAACTTGAAATATCTGTGATCCTCTTCAGGTGATTTCCCAGCTCCAGCCCAGCCATGTGCTCTCTCTCCGTTTTTTTCTTCTTGTCTCTGCCTTTTCAGTCCTCCAGCCCAGCTTTAATCAGGTGGTACCTGTACCCGTTGGAGGGATGTGGCTTTCTGGGAGATGTTGAACCCAGTGGCAAATTTGGCAGGGTCCAGCTCATTCTGCCTGGGAATGTAGCAACCCTCTATGTCCCCTGGTCATACCACAATACTTTTCGATGTCAATAAATCCTTTTTAGCCTTTACCTAGGTTCCTGCTGTTCTGATGTGTTTGGACCTCCAGAGTAAGACTCAGTTGATATATAGGAAAAGGCTCACCTATATACCATTGACAGAGCAGATGAGCTCAACACATAGTCCTATGTTCCATGCCACTGTTTGTGAAGCTATTGGTCCCACCCCAAAAAAATTCTCAGAAAGTTCAAAATGCCACAGTGGTTCCTCTTTGCACAAGTTCTTCTCTGGAGACTTTTTCCACATGTTTTTCTTTTCTATGTAAGAATTGTGTGGCTATTAATCTTCATCAAAATCCCTCCATGCCCAGGTAACTGAAAAAAACAAAACAGTGCTGTGCTGTCAGTTTGAGTAATATTCAGGCCCCCCACAACCAAGTATCATGCTGTAAAGAGAAAGTCATAAATATAAAGGCAAATGTGGTTATATGGTTTTGTCAGAGCACTTAGAGACAATGGCAAGTGCCTGCTGTGTGTTTTTTGGAGCAAAGTGTTAGTTGAGACAGAGAACTGAAGTCATGCCTGCAGTAGCTGATTGGCATCAGCTGTTTCATTCATGCCTCACAATCACTGGCTCATTCTTCAGCTGTGAATCTACCAGCTGACTATTAACATCTAAACATATTCATGCAGGTGCACAGTGCAGATAGTTGATGCACTGATTTCACTGCTCAAACCTTCTCCTTATGGGCTAGATTTTTGCCATTGTGGATTAAGTTAACAGAATCCTAGCTGTTTGCACTGATTCTAGCAAGGCTCTCCCAAAGTGCAGAGTCATTTACATCAAATCTTATTCAGTAAACATCTGTCATAAATGGTGACTCCAATGATGAACAATGATGTTTAGTATAGTAATCATTTTAAAATGGGGCCTCACAATAGATTTCCTCCAGAAGAAAGCTGAAAACATTGTGTGTGTTGTTTTCAGCTGTATTTGGTCAGTTAACGTACTCATGAGTGAGTGAGTTGTCATATTGCTTAAACAGTCTAAAACAAGACTCTGACATGATTTACTTAAAGTTGTCAAAGTCACGTATATTTGGGGTATCCTCTACTAATCATAAGCTAATGTACAATATCATAGTGTGTAATTTCTGTATCTGTAGGACTCTGAAATACAAAATTTCCCTTTTGGGTCTCAAACAGAGAAAAACTAATCTAAGTGCCTTTCTTTATGCTATGCTCATCACGATGGGTGGTGGAGGTGCCTGCACAGAGGAGACCTCTGTAAAACCATACAAATCCTTTAATGTATATATGATATGCTTGTCTGTTTATGAATCCTGCGAGCTGGAAAAGATATTACACCACTGTTTTTTTATGATTTCTAACCCACATGTGGCAGTGGTTAAGTAATTGTTTCCAACAAAATTGATGTGTGTAATGATGCGTGGACAACACTGAAGGCATATCTCCAGTAAGTTTCTCCTTCCTGAATGTCTACTGTTCAGTAAACGTGACAGAGAGCAAGAGAGAGAGAGAGGTAAAACTGTGCCATATGAGAGAGATGGAGGGGATAGGATGAGTTCACAGGAGCAGACACACCTGCTGGTAAAACATATGGTTTCAAGTTCAGTGTCTCTCAAATTCAAGGGTATACTGCTTCCATAGATTTAAAACACAATCAAAAGTCAAACTTTTCACTAAACATCTTCTTGGTGTTCCATCGGCACTACAATACCTGGCTTGTGTTCATTCTGACAAGCTGAACAAAAAAGTTCTGCTCTTCAAGACTCTGCCTCTTTTGACAATACTAATAGACGAAAAGACAGACAAATGCAACATGCTCACACCTACAGGCAACAGATCTGTAGGTCTTTGGATTCTGGGATGGAATACAAGCAAACTCCACATGGAAAGGCCAGTGTGCTCGTATAGTTTACTATAATCATAGTTTATTATTTGAAATTGGTATCTTCTTTATTATTTAAAGGTTGCTAATGGGAAGTGAAAGAAGATATCTTTGAAACAATATTTACCAGGAAATAACAAAGAAATATTGCTGTAAAAGCAAACAGTGTTTAGCATGTGCATAACTCTGCAAACAAAGTGTGGTTGTTGCTTTCTTTACACTTCAGCCATGGCATAACATGTGCCTCAAAGGTCAAAAAGTTGTACCTGCATCTTGTATTATTTACAAAATTCCTTTTGAATTCACTCATCATTTACAGAACAGGACAAATAAAGAACTGAATGCAAATCTTCCTTTAGCCTTTCCATTTAAGGAAATATTAATACAAACAGCTGAGGCTGTATTTCTAAATGGTTTGTTTCCTTACAACCAGCCAAAAAGAAAAAAAGAATGTCGTATTTATAGTAAATTGCAATAGTAATTTGTTTCTACTGAGCCATCAGAATATATCCTATCTTGATCCAGTGTTCCATTTTGCTTTTGAAGTGCCAGTGCAACCAATCACATTCCTCTCGCTATTTCTCACTTCCTATCTCCTCCATTCATGGACTGAAAATAGCCTCTGAATCATTCCATGGCACTCACATTTATGTTTACACTTTGCCTTCTTCCTTACTGGAATATTGTACCATAGTTCACACCAAGCGCTTAAAAATGTGCCGATAAAATCAACAAGACAAACCATAATATGGGCTTTCGATGGTCCGAAGGACACTTGCTCTAGTGCATGTTGTGTTTTATTTCAACAGCCAAGAGCGACAACTCTCTGTGCTAAAATATTTCATCGTTTCCTGGACTATTATGATACTTTCTAAAAAAAGACCAGGGCTTAGTACAGAAAAAAATACATTTCTCTGAAGTCAGTCATGAACACCATATTCTTGTTTAAAATTGGATGATGGGACACAGATAGTGATGCTTCCACCATTTTGAACTCTTTGTTCTTAAAGGTCAGCCCAGTGTTGCCAAAACAGAAAGTGCCTTATGATGCCATCATCACCTTAATGTATATCTCAAATGACCCCCGATTTTGAAAGCTTTTTAATGTAGGCTGTTGTAGAGACTGTGGAAGAGCAATGGATGAAGAGGATCCAAACCCTGAAATGAACTCACTCTAGCAAACACTGTATTTTGATTAAAAATACCCTTAAATAGTTGAAACTTAAACAGTTCATTAAAGTTATTTTTTTGTGAAAGGTAAGATGATTTGGTCACATTGGTTTGCAGTTGGTGTATTAATTTTTGCTGTTATAAATTCTGGTGTGACCAGTATGTTGGCATACTGTGTTATGATCATATTCTGCTTTTCATTACTTTCCACTAAAGCACTGTCATAAATGACCATGACAAAAAATTTTGCGCAGATTAATAGTGATCATCTGTGGACAAACAGACAAACAGCAGCCATTGCTTTACAACTTTCTACAGCACTTTATATATGAATAACAGTCTTTTGTTAGACAGCAACTGCTGGTCCAGTGTCCTTGAGCAAGGCACGGAATCCCACACTCAAATGGAGCTACCCAGCAACTGTCCAGTGTGACTGTGGTTAAACTGCCTCTTTCCCAGATGTGTCAATGTTTGTAATTCTTTCTTCCTCTGAAATGACTCTCTCCTGTTGGAATTGTAATTATGAACGTCCTCTTAACTCATACCCAGTCAAATAAGGTTTAAGGTTTCTTTACTTAATTCTCCTACAAATGCTGCAGAAAGATCATGGGCAAACATCTTGCATGACAAATGTCTGCCTGTTTTGGCAGCGTGTGTTTCCTTCCACTACTTAACCTTAAACGTTACACAATCCACTTAAGTCTTCACTGCTTCACAAGCAGCCATAACTTTGTGGAAGCATGTATGAAAACTTTCTCTGTCCAGTGGGAACAAAATCTTTGTACCACAATATAGCCATGCCAGGGCCACACGCCCAACGTGTAATATAGATGGCAGGTTTGTTTTAATTGTTTGGTGATGTGTGTGTGTGCTAAACTGTGTATCTTCCTTTAGGGTTTACTACTGTATGTCAGATCCTATTAATTTAGGCTCCACTGGGTCAATTAGTCCGTCAGGTTTCTGGCTTAGAGCTTGTCAATTAAACACATGACCACATCCTAATTGAGCTTGTAGTTCAAAATTTTCTGCTCTAATAAATGAGACGCTGAGTAATACAACATCTGTTTTCAAAGGATGCTGATTCTGGAGCACTTTAACAAGGTGTTGCATACATAAAAAGTCTCTCTCTCACTTTTTTCTCTTTTTTTGGGTATAATTTCAACAACAGCTTAAGAAAAACAGCAGTGCTTTCCAGATAGTACTGTGTGGCAGGGTCATGTTTTTAATGAGAAAAGCCTTTTAAACAAGCAACTTCTTTTCATCAACATCAGTCAGAGCATTTATTTTATAAGCAATGACAGTGCCATTATGTTGCATAACGGATACTTTTCAGCTCTCTTCACTTCAATTAAAACTCAGCACAGTGACAGGTTTAATTAGAAAAATTGATGCCTTGAAAAGAAAAATGAACGTATCAGCTTAGAGCAGCTGAATGTCAGTCACACCTCCTCAGAAATGAAAAAAAAAACAGATTAATTTGCAACAGTTTCTGTTTAAATTGAAAAGGCTTTTTACAAGCCATGTTCATGTCATTGTTCAGATCGCAAAATATTATGTCTTTTACTGAACCCTCAGGGGTCATTGAGTACACACAGTAACAAGCAAATGTGGAATATGTATGATTAAAAAAATGTGTGTGTTATAGCAGTACAAGAAGAAACTATTTTGGCAAATGTGGCACTTTTACTGAAGAGTTGTGGCCCTGAGATTAATGTAATCAGTACTGTAATCATTTGTACAACAGCAGTCATTACATTTAATCACTTTTGATCAGCTTTGAATGGAACATGTTTAAAAAATGTACAAACACAACAATTCTGTAAGGTTAAGGTAAGGAACATCCATCAGAAAATGAAAATAAAGCCAAATTTGCTTCAAAAATCAGCAACCGCCAAACTCTGAAGTATTCTGCTGCGCCAACATCAGCATATGGATTTACGTAGACATCCTGATGTGGTCTGGAAGAAACACCTCACTGTTCAGCCAGCCCCCTACAGTATTTAAATCGAAATGCACATGCAACTGGCAGAGAGTATATACAGTGAAGTTCTCTCATCTACGTTTTGAATGTTCAGTAACATGCAGAACACACGCTCACCACAAGCATGTGTGCATTTTGACTAATAACTAAATTATAACTAAGTCAGAACACACTGACTCTGTATTGTGAAAAATCAACAACAGGCCCAGTTTTCAAAAGAAAAGTAAGTCAGTGAATGCCAGATTGTCCTCTGGCCTGCTTTGCTGAAAAAATTACCAGTCCAGATATGTTCATTAACTCGAGCTCAAAAGCACCAGTTTATATTTAACATGTATGTCAATGATGCTACCATTTGAACAGACAGCGTTTTACTTGCATGGAATGATCAACTTGTGAGGATCAGAACGCGTGTGGACAGCACACGCGTGGAGAGGACATGCTGCTGTACCCGTTAGTTTCACTCTGCTCACATGCCATACCTTTTTGGAGGTATGTGTAAGACCATTTTTCTTTTGCTTTTTTTTTTGCAATCACAGTCATGTTACGTTATCACTGTCATGTAAAAGGACACATGTACATTAAAATTACTTGAATAATGAATAAACTGAACTGAATAATTAGACAATACAAAACACAACTCCTGATTACCCTCTGAGCTGAGCTGCTGTTGACACTGAGTCTGTGCTACAGTGAAGTGAGTCCCCCGTCTTCTCTCTGTCTAGACTGCTTTAATAACCCACAGGTAATCACCTGGAAAAGGTGTGTGGGTGTGTGTATTTACAGAATGGCACTTATTTGAATGGCAGGGGGCGTGAAAGTGTGCATATACCTTGTAAAAACCCCAGGAACAACAGGCATGCTTGTCATTGCAGTGCGTTTATGTAGCTCTGTCTGTTTCTTCAATTTGTCGAGGCCTAATGTCATCATCTCAGAAATGTCATCTTTGAAATCAGGAAGTATAAAATAATATTGTGCAAGATTAGCTGCTGCTGTGCTTTATACAGTGACTCAGCAGTTTAGACTTCATTAATGAGTCTTAATATGAAACAGAAAACAACTTATACAACTGATTATAAATCTTGAGTGGAACTTGTTTATTTTATTCTTCCTTGTAGATGATGATGTATGAATTTGCAAAGGCGATGTAAATGGAATTGCTTCAGAAACTACGTAAATGTAAATTTCCTCCTTACAAATAGCTGAATTGACTCCTAATGGCTTGACATCAGCAGCTCATGAGAATAAGCACTTCAACACAGTTGAGATGGGAGGACACAAGGGGGCAAAATATTGCATCATAAAGCTAATTTGGGTACTGCATGTTCTGCCCCCCCCCCCCTTGCTGGGCCCAAGGGACCAGGGTTATGATGTCCAGATGGGGAATAATGGTCCACACCTGGGCTTTGGCCCAGACCCCAAACACAACTCTAGCATGGCCCCAAAGCCTGACTCAGCTAAACATCCACTAAGACCTGTCCCGTCCTCGCTGTGGTCTGACCCAAGTCTGCCAACACACAATTAACCAGGCAAACCTAAACTCTTACACCAGCAAACATTATTTCTGGGCCTCAGCATTGTGCTTGAGGCAGTGTTCACATCTGCTGCTTATTTATCTGTTGCACACTCAGGGATGAAAAATTGAAAAGGAAAGAAAAGACAGTGACAAAACCTCACAAAACATTTATTGGTTCATGGAGTTGTTAGTAGTAATGTAGTAGTAGTGTTAGCAGTAGGTTAGCAGTTTAACGGACAATGAAACTCAGAACTAGTAACCTTAATTGGCCAAGACTCATTTTCTTTATTTCATATTGAAAACAATGTTAGACAAGCAAACCGACAAAATTTAAGAAAATTGGCAAAAGTAGCAGTTAGCAAGTGTTTGTGTTCTCGTGTTCATTTAAGTGTATTGCTAAATTCTATTTAAGCCACGAACGAAGACAGTGTGACTACAACACTGTACCAGTGCTGTGAGTTCAAAGACTGTTTTTTTTTTGCTTCCACCCTTTCTCCCCATTTTTACACATCCCCTTCCTTTTAAAATCGCTCTTGCCTCCACACTGGCTCTCCAACTCAAACAAGTCAGCACAGATAGATTGGCTCTTCCCCTGAAACTGGAGTGTAGGTGCTCTGGTAGAACAGGGAGAACAAACAGTTCACATGTGGCTTCTTGACAGCATACTTTTCAGGACGCAGGTTTTTGGAGGGGCATTGGGAGAGTGCATTCCTGGTAATTAATAAGGCAAGCGCAAGTTTCCATTTGGAGTATTTGAACACGCCATGATAACAGAGCATGCTCACTGGGATGGTGCAGACTGTTACTAAGCCCTGTCTTGTTTTCAGTATCATCACTGTGGAAACCACTGAGGGAGAAGGTGAAGCAGACAACTCATGGGTTCAGGATTTTCTTATGTTATAATTGTTTCTTTTTTCTATCTATTATTGTGTACTTAGATCAAAAAATATTATAATGGTTATTTTACACAATTTGATGTTGATAACGTAATTTTTAATTTTGTGATCATTGAAGCGTACTTCCCCCAAATTAGTGGAAAATCACTAAAATTATACAAACATTTACTAAATAATATGAATGATACCTTTGTCACATAACTTATCACATGAGGCAGCTCTTTATATTTCATGAAGGTTGTCATCATTATCATGACTATTATTGTTTTATTGTTGCATACAGTATGAAATGAAACTCAATTCCTACCTCTTAGCTGTGTCTTGTTCTCATCTTTATGTGTCTAGAACTGGGGTCGGCAACTGTCTAAAGAGCAAGAAAAAACATATCTGTCTGGAGCTGCAAAATATAATTGAGCTATTTAAAGGGAAGTACTGCAACCTGCTATTCTTAATTTTCTTATGAACATTACCTATATGTTTTACCACAAGGTGGTGATTTGATCCATTTCTCAAAACTACCTTTGCTCTGCTCTGCTTTCCACTGCCATTCTAAAACCATTCTCTTTCTTTCATCTCCAGGTGGACATTTTTCAGCAAATGCAATGTGTTTGTTCTGGAAATTTCTTTTGCAATTTTTTGTTTGTTTGTAACATTCTCACCACAGATCAAACATTCTGGTACACCAGTAGTAGTGGTGGTGAAAGCAAACAAATCTGTCCATGCACTATTAAAACCTCTGTTTTTATTCTTTTGGATTTTGGATCTATAGCTAGCTTAGGAAAACACCCACTCAACCTCAAGTTCAACAAACAGGTGCCAGGCCGTGATGTAGCATATGATGGACATTTGAGTTTATTCTTTGGTGTGTAGACTACATAGTTTTAAAGTTGGGTAAGCATGGCAACAATGATATTAAAATGTAGTATTTAAAAATTAATTTCCTTTATTTTTATTTCTATTTTTTTTTAAGCTAGGAAGCCACAAGAGAGGGGCTAAAGAAGGCACGTGTGGCCTTAGATTGCCAACCTATTGACTAGAAGAAAAAAAATATTAGGTATCTTCTTCTAGTCTGGAAACACCTACTTCTGTTCAAAGGACGAGTATTATATCTACAGTAAGACATTCCAAGAGAGAATAAATCTCAATCTCCCCTTTTTGGTTAAATTAAACTTGGTAATGCATAAGTATATATATATATATATATATATATATATATATGACTTTAGCTCTGCCACTGTGCCAGAGTGCAGTTAGTGGGAGAAGCTGTGATGTAGTTTTGTTTGGAGTAGCTTCTGTGGCTGCAGTGGTTTGGCACTTAGTAGGAAAGGCATACTTGTTGCAGGGGAATTGATCAAACCAACAAAATCAACCCAGTGAAACAGTTGTCTCCTCTTTCATCTGTGTGACTTTTCTCTCGCTGCTGAGTCAGCTCCCTGATCATCTGCAGACCAGTGAAACTACTGAACCAGCTGGCCTCGCTTGTACAATTGAAACCAAATGCAGTGTGAAAAGGTACAGCCAGCTAGCCAGCCACACACACAAACACTCATACAACTTTTTGGCCTGACACAAAAAAACTACATCAAATAATTGGAGGGTGTTCACTTTCAATGCTCGGACAAAGTGAAAAGGTTTCGAATAGGGAAACTGTTTGTGTATTTGAGTTGAGAATCTTTTTGGAGAAATGTTAGTTTACCAGACAAATGAGGAAAAAACAGTGAATCAGTGGTTATCTCAATCATAGCCACAACAATGATATATAATGACATTATAAAATGATGAATTATATGTAATGAAATACCTGCCTTTACAAATGATCCTGATTTGCATTTGAGGGCCAGCAGTTAAAGAATAGGAGGCTGTGCAGCACATTTCACAGTGGTCCACTGCTTCATTTAGGTTACTGGCACAGAGTGCTGTTACTGCCCACCATTGTAACTTTATATACGCTTTCTTATGTACAGATAATATTTTTTCAAGGCAAACATTGAGTAAGTCTGTTCTCTACACTATAAAAGGTAATCAAACCATTTTTTTCGGTTTTAAGAATAACTTAACACAAACTTGAAAAGCAACTGAAAAGTTTGAAGTGTGCTGCACCTCTGACCACACTCTGAATCAATGATGCAAAGTGTGTGAGAAGTGTGCTCTGACCTGAAACCATACCAAGGTATTTCACAGAGTGCTCACGCAACCTGAAGTGCACTTGTACGTCACTGCTTCGAGGTCAGAACTTTAACTACTGGAGGTAAAAAAAAAAAGAAAAAGAGAGCGAGAGAGCGAGAGAAAAGAGAGAGAGAGAGATTTTCATTTTCTGTTATTTTTTAATCACTCTGATGCTGTAGGTACCAGAAGCATGTAAGTGTGTTATTGTTGTGTGAGGAAGCCGACACTACCTCTGTAGAAACCCATCTCTCTTTGAGTTCTCCATGTTTTCATGGAGCGCACACAATTGCAGCCACTTGTCACCAGCAGTTGACACTAATGAAGGGGGGAGAAGACAGAGGTTGTTCTTGGGTTCAGTTTGGCTTTGTTTGTTATTTCTATCATTCATTATATTTTTCATTTAAAATGCTTTAAGCAATAACCACCTGGTAGACACCCTGGTTATATAAGCCATGCAGGAGAGTGGTGGTGAAGAACAAACACAACTGGTTGAAGCTTGGTGCAATTCTTGATGCTTTATTTCTTCTTGTTCTTGTTGTCTTAGTTTGTTTTGAGGATTTGAAATAAAAGTAATGGTGTTTTTGACTATTTACTCCCAAATAACTAATCAGATATTTAAGAAAATAATCAGTTGATTAACATACAATGAAAATTATCACTGGCTGCAGCCCTGCACAAAGATTCATTTTCTGGAGCTCAGCCCCAGCTGGAATAATCCAACAAGGAGCACTGCTTATTTACAATGTGTTTCTCTGGCAAACACAAGCGTTGTGGTTTGCAGCTGCTTTATGTGGGATTTGAACATTTCAAACAATGGTGTCCATCTGCAGCTCAGTTGAGATACTACTTATCCACAACAGCTCGTGTGAGCTCACCCTCCACTGCCCTGCCCTCCAATGCTGCCCCAGTAATTTACCCAGTTGATTTTGAATGGAAGTGTCAGCTCTTGCGCTGAATCACAGTCATATGAAAGGGCACAGTGTGTCACTTTGCAAAGCTGAACCATGCCCTACCTCAATAGCAGTGCTTACATGTAACTTCAAAGACATATTTTATTTGCTGAGAACTGCAACCTAATAGACCTGGATCTCAAATGTTTTCTGGCATACCCTCCTTCTGAAAAAAGCTCGCACACCCCCACCCTACAATTTTGTATCACCCATTTACAATGGAAGGGGTAGGAAATAATAAAAACAGACCCATGTTGAATTTTAGTGAAATAAATGTTACATGCAAAATGCAACATGTACTTGTAAATGTTGCAGCACAATAATAATAATAATAATAACTTGCTGACATGTTGCAAGCATGCACATATTATTATTATAATCGTCATAATAATATATGGGCTGTGAGGATTTTACCTCCTCATCAATCTGAATTTAGATTTGATTTCTGAGACACTGATAAAATTTGTCAAACAAAAACATATCTGCTTAGAGCCAGTCATTGTGGAGGACAAGTGGAACATTTTTGTGCACTCTGTGCAAAAAAAACCCATTCTGAATGTAAATCATAAAGATGTGCTGTGTTGATAAGCAGAAGCAAAAGGTCCACTCACAGACACACACAGAGCATCTGTATGATGTTGCAGCCTTGGAGCTGTAACCAACTGGCCTGTCAGCAGGGTGTGTGATGGGTTACACACCAAGCCAAGTCATCCACCGTTCCCCCCAGAGAAGGTGGAAGGGAGTGCTCTTTTGTCTGTGACGCTGTTGGATGCACTTGCAGTGCACCCAGCCCTTGAACAATGGAGCACAGCTGGAGGAGACCACAGCTCCTGCAGGGAAGACGAGAACTGTGTGTGCTTCAACTTTGAACTTTATGGCTGGATTCTGTAAAGCTGCTACTTCCCCTCTGTGCTGCAGAAGTAATACTTAGACCCAGCAACATTATATATCAACTCCCCACCCCCAAACACTTAATCCATGCATTTCTTTAAATGAGTGGTTAATTATTTAGCATGATATATTGACGGGGTGGGGAACAAATGATTGAGGGGCGTGTCCAGTCGGGGATTCCGGACGTGCCTGTTAGCAGTGGGGTGATATTTGACTTTGGAAAAACCTTGAGTGTAATTTGTCAAAGCTGACACCACATAGAGGCCTGATCTAAAACTGTGAAAGCATTCAGCCTTTGTCAAAACAGAGGAACTCCCATTGAGATCAAATTCTTTCCCAAAACCAGTATTAGTCCAAATTAGCTTGGAAAACTTGGGTGGGAAAAGAGAATGAGTAATGTTCTCCCCATTGGAGAGAACATGAAAAGAAGAATTTTCACCAACCATTTTATTTTCTACATCTTTCTTTCATTTTTTCCTCCAGTGCTAAAAACAACTCAAGTTACACCTGTTAACACTGGTTAAAAGCAATGATTTGAAGTAGATTTTTTTATATGCATAAAAACTTCATTTGCATCTTATTATCTATCAATCTATACAATTATGTACTGCAGAAATAATCACTCTGACACTCATTTTTTTCTCTCATTCCCTGATCAAATAAATCAGTTCACATTTTGGAGAACAGGTATATTTGCAGTTTTGCTGATTGTTAAATGGGAGGCTTAATAGTACTCCCCTATGCAGCTACAGCCAGCAGGTGTTTAGCTTAGCATAGCGTGAAGACTGGAGCTTGGTTCTGTCCAAAGTAAAATGAAAAGAAAAAAAGAACTTCTCAGCCCCCACTGAGATAACTTATAAACACATAATCTAGTGTTTATCTGTTAAAATGTTAAAATGCTAATTTTTAGTTTTGTTGAGGGTTGCATGTTGGAATTGTTTCTTGGTTGGAAGCCTTGGGTCTTCAATATTTTAGCTGACAGCGAGACACCCAATGATGTCTACACAACAGCTTTTGTCTGGAATAAACAAACATGTTAATTAGTGAGTGTTTGTGTACCGTCAGGCTAACTTTGTTACACTCAAGACTCGACGAGACTAGATGTTTCCCTGTGACCAATGACCAGAGTCACCAATCTACCTAACGTGCATGTCTTTTGTGGACTAGGAGGGAGCCAGAGTACCAAGAGAAAATCCACACAGAAAGGTCCCAGCTGAACCAGGGTTCAAACTGAGAACCTTCTTGCTGTATTGCAACAGTGATAACCACTGCTCCACAATGGAATAAAAGGCATATTTCCCCAAATGACAAACAGTTCCTTGGTTTTGTTCTTATACTACAATTAAATGTCCATATGCTGAGTCATTAACTAAGTGCCAGTGTTTTTCAGTTTTCTTACGCACTGTTCTGGCTGCTTTGTTCCCAAGCCTCTGACAGCGTTCACATCGACAGTGGAGAGAGAGCGTGTTCTCACAGACAGGGAGCAAGCAAGTGTGTAAATGACGTACCTCTGTAGCGAGTCTTTCAAACGTGCCAAGATCAATTTCCATCAAAGATCCACAGGGGATAGAATCCCACCATCTCCTGGAGGAGAGTCAAGTGTATGTTGGAGGGAAAACCACTGAGCAGTAAATGTTTTATCCACAACAGTAGACATCGCACAGCCCCTGTGTCAAGTTTACAAAAAGGTTCTCAAGGTCTTTTCACCCTGAGGGTAACAGAAAGTGAAGGTTTCTTTGTTTTAAGATCCAAGTAATACAATTAAGAGATGTAAATTTGCAATATTAGAAAACACTGACTACTATTTTGGAATTGTACATTTTTTTTCTCCAGTCCAACACTAACTGCAGTAAATGCAATACCAAAAATAGTCTGAAAAACATGTATTAAGTATTTTAGTAAACGAGTCATTGCTTCATAAATTAATTTTTTAAAACCATACTTTAAAACTTTTGGCCATCTTTTTATGATTTATGATATACTAATGTAATATACTCAGTGTTTTCACTGAGCATTTATATCTTTTGTTTGCATTTTCAAATATATGGTTTAAATAACGGGACTGTCATCTGCTGTAAATATGAGCTTGTGTGATGGCATTGCTCCATTTCACTGCTGATTAAAAATGGTATTATAACTGATCGGAATGATTGCCATCGCATGTTACTTGATCTCTCTTATTCTTGCGCTTCTTCTTTTAATCACCCTGAGACATGCATCTGCCTGCATGCCCACTCATGCTCACTTTATGGCCTCAACAGAGGTACAGAAAACACTCAGAACTTGGCTTCGACTCTCAACCCAGAAGACAAAACATCAAGTCAGCGTTGGGGTTAATGGCAGAGCTGGACATTTGACAATAGCCCTAGGAGGTCTATGGCAGCCTGATTGTGGGCGGTGGCTATGTTTCCCTTTCCTTTGCTCATCTTCATACTTTCCCACTGCGAGGTGAAGAGCATGTCAGCAAGCCCTTTGCTCCAGCACTACATTTTCTCACCCACTGAACTACCGTATTCCTAGTGCACAAGTGCACAACAATGCAAAATGTAGTGCCGAAAGAAAGGGCAAGATAAAGCACTGTACATATTCTAAATATAGCATAGTCTTACACTGATGGCAAAAACACACCCACTACCACAGAGGCAGTTTTAATTTTATTTTGTCACCAAGATAGCATCCCAACCATGTCAGATACAGTCATGAAACTTTGTAAGTGTGTAGTTGAGATCAAAATGAAGGCTGAGTTTGGAGATGGGTGGGGTTCTATCCATGAGTACTTAGTACTCCTCTAATAATGTAGTAATGAGTACTCATGGCTTGGAACGTCAACACGGCTGGTGTTTATGGTGTGTTTGATGTTCTTTTAGAGACTCCAACAAACCTGCAACAAGAGGTTCATTGTTTGCTTTGTTAGGGATTTAAAATATGAGGCAGTTATGGGGTTAAGTAAATTTACAATATTTTAGGACTAACAGTAATTCGTAGTTTTTCATTGATATTGTTTTCGTCACTTTAACAGTAGACTATCGTGACATGTTGATACCGGCACCAGTGCTATGGGCCGAGGTATTGCACCTTGTACTTTCTATGAAGTCCTCATTTACAATACCTTTTATATACCTACTGTAGATGAACCATTATAACAGTTACTTAAGGTGTCATACAGCTGATATAAGACTACCTAATGCAAAAAAACCCCTACATACCTATCTGGAGGCTTTTGCACCCCAGTGAGTAGAACATTAGTGTACAGTAGTCATGACTTGCCCTACTGCCTTCATGACCACAACCGTTGAAGGCTGTATAGGTATCAATATCAAACATAGAACCCAACAACAGAGAGGCAGGGTATCAGCAGTGTATAGTTTTAAACACATCACATCATACATCACAGAGAGTGACTTGACAATCAGCGTGAAAAAGGGTCACAGCCCTCTGAACCCACAAATACCACACTCTTGGAGGGCACATAAACAATCTGAGAAAATAGAATCATTGTTTTACAGGACTCCCCATACCTTGTGTTATGTTAGCCTCTCTATTTTAGACACAATGATTTTACTTTTTTCACCAAAAACATTTATCAGGACATGTAGCCTAAGAACTTTGTGCTAGTGTCCTGACACATCAAAGACATTGTGCAGTGTGTGACCAACCATCTCCTGGAGTCCAAGAAGTTGTGCCATCTCTCTTTTCCCCCTCCAACTCCCTCACTACTTTGCCTGCCCCCTTTTCCTAATCCATGTGCTAACCCACAGTGACTCAGGGTGCATTTAAGAATTCAACATTTCATTGCTATATCAACCACTGGCTGTCAGTTATGTTTTTTGGTACCACTCATCATCATAGAAGAATGACACATGAGAGCAAGAACAGTGCCATGTTTCACCATTCAGCTGTAGCTTGGCCCCATTATCATTCAACTACACTAAGTTTAAACTGTTTTTTCAGCTGCAAGACAAAGTAGGTACTTTTTATAGCCAGCAAGCAAAATCCTCATTATTATGCTTTATTCTCTCTGTAACATCATGTCCAGAAGAGAGGAATGATCCTAAGATGAATAAATCAGAAATTAAATACTTGCACTGCAAACAGTGCAAGCTTTCATTTGGGAAATGGATTGTGGTTTTGGGCATTAGTGCTGTCATATATTTCATCTCAACCCAGATGAACACATATTTTAAAAATGGAAGTTCTGAAGTCTTGAACCTTGTGGAAGGTTACTGCTGGTAGATGCAATGGTCATAAGTGTGCTCTGTGTGCTTTGGACACATAGGGACCCAGATGTTGTCACCATTACCATTACCTTCAATTAAGATAAAAAAGAGTGGGTTGACGTTTGGGGAAATACACTTATTTGCCATCTGCCTTATTGCCAAAGGTTAGATGAATATTGGTCCCATTCCCATGTCTGTGCTTTATATAGAGAGCTGGAGCTTCTTTTTTCTTTTTTAAGTGCTTTGTGACAAATCGAGCAACTTTTTGGCCAGACATGATGTTACCATGAAGAGTGAAAGCAAGCAGTTAGTCTGGCTCTATCCACAGTTATCTAAAGACAACCTGGCTGGATATTTGAGAATAGATCTGTACTTAAAGATGAAAAAGTGGAACAATGGCAGCAATCTCCAAGCACTTTTCATTGAACCTTCAGGAAGAAAGCCAATAAGCATAACGTTGAATAATTTCTTTTAGCTATAGTATATTTTGTCTTAAAATACTTATTTTTTTACTTTTTCTGTTGTTTTCATAATAATATAATTTGTGGAAGCCTATAGCACAGTATAGTGTATGTTGTACAATTTTTTAATTTTTACATAATTAAATTGCCTACAGGCTAACTGAAGTTGTGGTGTCACCTGTTGTTGAGCTCACAAGAGGTAATGAGATTTTTGATTTTTTTGAATTCTCAGATCCGCCAAGTCATCATTCATCTAAACCTCTCCTTATTGTTCACTGTTTGGCCCAAAGACAATCTCTGCTCTTCTCAGAAAATTTTGTGTGACATTTAGTGTTCTTTTTGTTGAATGTTTTCTTCAGTTTTGTAATCTTTTCTTCTTTTTTTAAATTTGTTGCATTCTACCAATAACTTGTGGACTTTTTCCAGTGAGTAAAATTGTAAGACCTTTCACTCCACACTGAGTACTTCAGATTAGTTTCTAAGCCATTTACTACAAACCACAATATTCCTTTTTCATTAGCCTCATCATGAACCTTTTACGGCAATAAACTTGATTGACTTAAGTGGTGAAAGCGAAGCCCGTTTATTGCAGCCTTAACTGAGAAGGATTAAAAGTAAGCGGTGTAGGTTACTTAAAAAAAAGTGCAGCATGTCCACAGGATTGAATTACAAAACCCCTTCTCACCTTGTGTGGTAACCCGAAACCCAAACTTTACATTGAGAAATGTGAAGCTGGCACAAACAGATAATCTCCCTCCTCTGAGTTACCACAAACCACATGCTCCCTGCTCTCAGAAACACATGCTCCCTTGCTTTACTCTTAAACAGCTGTACATTTATTCCCACCTCAGCATCTGTTGAACAAGATGAGCAATTGCATGAGCCCTCTTAATGTGGAAGTCGAGAAATTTACAACCACGATGAGGAGATGGAGGCCTAATGTCAGCTCAAGTGGGGTTTAGTTATTCAAGCCCATGTTGCCATTATTATTTAAAAAAAAATTGTCAGCTGCTAAAATGATCCATTCATAGTATGTTTCCCAACAATCTAATGTGGACTGTTCTATTTCTTTACAGTGAGTAGCCTTAGCTCTAAATTAGTGTTGTTCATTTGGTGGGAGGCCTGTGGAACTGAGAGGTCATCCTTCGGTCAAGCTGTGGCCTCTTATCAGTTTATCCCTTGTTCATTTCACTATGGGCCGAGCCTTCCTTGTCACCCATCTTGGTCTCTCTTGGTAAAGTGATCCTCTCGTGGCATTTTTCTGGAGCCAAGCACCACTCCAGCTGTGTATATCATGAAAGTGTGGAGCTCCTGTCAGTTTCGATGTTTCACTGCCTCCAACATGTTTGAACTTGAATGCTTCTTCATTTCTCTTTTTCTCTCTCTGTAGACATGTAAACATGAGATGGGTGAATGATGGGTAAAGAAAGATTGTTTTTAATCCATGAAATGCAGTGATACCATGATGAATGTTTGCCAGAGCATTAGGGGTTTTAGAGGCCAACCTTTAAAATTGACCTTCTGACCAGAACATAAAGTTGAAAATATGGGGATTTTCCTTTTACTCAACATGATTTCCTGTGGCAGGTTTTGGCTTCCGTGTTGACAAAACTATTGAGGCTGACTTGCATGGCTAACAAGGGAAATTACACCATCTGTAGAGAAGATCATTTCTATTTTAAAAGGATTGTTGGCTGGTGATCAGTCAGGGAATTTAAGATCTCAGAACCTCTGAAACCAAAACTAATTCATTTTTCTAACATTCACATATTCCACCACAGTGCACCCCATCTTCCCATTTTCTTCTTTTCATTTGTCTTCCTTTAACACCCGCCCAATACCTATACACTTGAGGATGTCTCTAAAGTCTCCCTTTGATGAGTAAATGCTGCAATTGTCTTGGAATGGAAACTTTGAGGGTTGTGGGAGAAAGCAGCATTTGAAAGCAACAGCAAATCCACCCTGATGACAGTGCTTCCACCCAGGCCTCTCAATCTACAGTCCCATGCTAGCACACATCTGAGATGTACTGACGTGGGTGTGCAGGCATTACTTTTGCTTCCATTACTTGCAAAGGCTCTGCTCTTCCATCATTAATCATTGTGCATATTATTAATCAAAGGCAAATTTAGTCAACATTTGTGTGCTGCAGTCTTTTGGGGATCAGGGATTTTCTGGTCCTGACTGGTTAAACCCATCAACTTTTTATCTATCCGCATCAAGCACAGACTTTTCTTCCAGCACTGTTATGTTTGTGTGAATTCAACACAAGATAAATCCGGATTTCTGGGAAGATAGTCATGGAGTGGCCACACTATTTAATTTCCCGTCCGACATCTGTGTTTTTAGCTCAGATTTGGTGTTTGCTCAGAATCATTCTTCACAGAAAATAAGAAACAAATAGAGCAGTAGCCAGACAGACAAATCCAAAAAAGACATTTATGAAACTTGTAAGGGATTATCAGTCGGTGGTAACCATCCCTCCTCTCACTCCTGCCCTCTCTCACTCCTGCCCTCTCTCTCTCTCTCTCTCTCTCTCTCTCTCTCTCTCTCTCTCTCTCTCACTTCCAATGTTGCAGTATGACTGTGTTGGATTTGTTTTGGATGTTATGCTGTCCTGGCTGTGTTTTGATATACCGGAGCTTGCTGTGAGCGGCCCTCATGTCTTCTTGAACTTCTCACTGTTGTCTTTTGTAGGTTTTATAAGTTGAAGTGTCATGGGAAAACCCACTGACCATCCTTTCATCTCTTGTCTTCGTATTTCCTCTCATGCTTTTTATTATTACACATTTTAGAAACATTTTCCACCCTTCCTTCCTCTAACAACCTCATCCTTATTGGCCTTATCTTTATTATTGTTTCCTGCTCCATCTTTTATGCTTATCTCTTTTACATGTATGTCTCCATCCAAACTATCTGGAATAAGTAGAAAAAAGTATGCCAAAATATGCCATGCTTTTCCTGGGGGCCATGGTACTAAAGCCTTTTTTATTTATCATTCTTTTCACTCAGGGATGATGTCATCCCCAACTGCTGTTGAAAAGTTACCTGATTTGAGGCAGTCATCCGTGACGGACTCCATGATAAAAATGCTGAGCAGTGTTAGGACCGCCTTTAAAATTGCATAGCCCTACATTTACCCATGCTCCCATCTTTTCTGCAATGTCTCGCTCTCTCTGTTTTTTCTCCCACAGTAATGGCCTTGATTTGTTTACTCAGCAGCATGCTACATTTTCCAAGGCCACATGGTCCAATTTAGGTGGCACGCTGAAGGGACAGAGAGAATATGAATATTTCACTCTTTTGAACGTACAACATGTATGTGTGCCAGCATGCATACAAGCCTATGTGAGGGTTGAGAAAGAGGAACAGCAGACATAAGTGATTGCCTCATAGACAAAGCCCGCTCCCTTGGAATGACATGCTATACCCAAGTAATTCATTTGCACCAGGAGGAGGCTCATTGGTGGGTCAAAGTTCATTTCACACAGCTAGCTGGTATATGGGCCATGCATGAGTTCCTTAACAGCACCTGTGTTTACATCCAGATTAGATTGATACAGGAAAACAGGCTGCAGTCCTGACACTGGGTCTTCTTCCCCTCTCTGGCTTTCATCTCACCCCTATGCTGCATGTGCCAGAACAACACCTTAGTTTGAAAGATTTAACCCTTCAAGCACCTCCGCTTCAGTGAAACAATGACAAGAAGTATTGCTGTTCTATTCTTTGTTTTTGTCCTGTGGCTCCTTTGCCTCAATTTGTTTCCAAGCAAATTTGAAACACCTGCAGCATGTATGCATATAACTAAGAGACACTGCAGTTTATTTGGCTGAGATTAATTGACACAGTTGGCCACAAATGGCAGATGTAAAGTGTTCAGTAATCACTAATTCACATTGAAACATGCAACTACAATACTGATATTTCCTCCCACCATACATTAGTATAATACATACATTAGTTTTTATTTTGTTTAGTTTTGATTGTTGTTATTGTTATGCAATATGCCTGTGTGCAGTTTGCCCATTGTAAAAAAATCCCTTCTATTTCCTTATTCATTTCTCTCTAGACAATTCAATGTTACATCCCTTTTATTTACAGTGGATTCAGGTTAGAATTTTCTAAATTTTTTAGATAAGATAAAATAATTCTTTATTAGTCCCACAAATTGGAAACTGCACCGTTACAGTAGCAGTGGAAATGGGCAATAGAAAAAAAATCTAGAAAAATATCAACCCAAATAGCAATGCCAAAAAATTCCTGTAACAGCAAAGTGTATACACAGTATACAGTATACAGAAATATATAGTATGTACAATACAGAGTACAGGATATGCAATACAGGAGTGAAATGTGCTTGGTTGTTGCATACATCCTGTGGTGCACTTTCTTGGACACATCATCAGTGATAGTACCTGGGGGTTTCGGGTCTTTCAACTTCAGACCCCCTCACCCAGGCAACCCGACTGGGAGTGATCAGTTGCCGGCCTGGCCTGTGTTCAAGTAGCATTCGCCCACGGTTTGTCCCTCCTGATCCACAGCCATCGTGAGGCCTTCTCTGTGGGCTCTGAAGCTGTGCTGATGGTTCTTCTCTTGCATGCTCCTGTGATTCCCCGGAGACTGTAGGCCTTGCAGAGTGATTTTACTGCAAAGCCCCTTCCCCCAACCTCGATGGGCAAGCACTGTGCATGCCACCCCTGTCTCCGGCACTCCTCCACCAGCTACGCATATTTCTCCCTCTTCCTTTCACTGGCTTCCTCCATCCTCTCCTCCCAGGGCATTATTAGCTCCAACAAGATGACCTGCTTGGATGTTGCTGTGAACAGAACCAGGTCGGGTCTACGGCTGGTCTCCACAATGTCTCTGGGGAATCTTAGTTACTTCCCCAGGTCCACCCTTAGCTGTCAGTCATTTAATGTTCCCAGCAGGCCTGTCTGAGCTTTTGGTTGGGAAGGGTTAGGACACTCTTAAGAATGGGGGGGGGTTGTCTTAGCCTGCAGCTAACTGCACCAATTCCTTGGTCTTCCCCTCATTGATGTAGAGGAAATTCCGCTTGCACAAGTCCACAAAGTCCTGGTTCAGTTCTCTGTACTCCCTGTCTTGAGGCCAATGATCACAGACTCATCCCAGAACTTCTACAGGTGGCATTGTGGTGAGTTGCATCTGAGGTCTGCAGTGTAGAGGGTGAAGAAGAATGGGGCCAGAACCATTCTCTGTGGTGCCTTGGTACTGCAGGCTACTGTGTCCAACACACAGTCCCGTGTGCTCACAAACACAACCACAAAACAGACTAATGGTTTATTATTTGATTAATTTTGCAGTTTAAAATATTAACTCATTTTGTATATTTTGTATGCAGTATGCAATGAATTGCTTAGTATAAAAGCAGTAGAAAACAATTTCACACAGAAATTTAGGCAATCCATATGATTTTTGAGGTCTTCCAATGCATAGAATACCCCACCAACTCTCAGTATAAATTATTACTGATCTTCTCGTGAAACACAAAGCTTAGTGTTACCACAGTTATAGACAGACAATTTCAAAGAGACAAAAAAGATGAACCATCACTGAAAGGATTGTTGAAGGATTCATGAAAAAGGAGGGAAGTGTGGGAATGATTTGAAAAATCCCTGACTTGACTGTTAATGCTACAGTTGCCTTTCCCTTTAAAACTTTAAAGCCACTGAGGCAAGAGTGATGAATGTCCTCATAACCGCAGTGGATTTCAGAGCTGAGCAGAGGAAGCGCAATCAAACCAAGGCGGCTCAGAAAGCCATCGAGAGGTGAGACTGCTGCCCTCAGTCTGACAACCAAAAGATGTGTCATTAAAAACACTCACTATGTTATGGTTAAGAACTTGAAAGCAGAGCAA
Organism: Psettodes erumei; assembly: GCA_016785225.1. Classification (NCBI taxonomy): domain Eukaryota; kingdom Metazoa; phylum Chordata; class Actinopteri; order Pleuronectiformes; family Psettodidae; genus Psettodes; species Psettodes erumei. The sequence continues at coordinate 1,490,265 of JAFBJZ010000221.1, forward strand.
GCGCGTCATGTTTATTATGCACTGCAGAGGTCACAGGGAAAACACAGAGTCTAAGACCGCTCTCAAACAAGAGGTAACCGGGGAGGAAAAATGTTTGAGGATGGCAGAAGTAATTAGCTTCCCCAGGCTACATGGAGTTCAGGCGTTTTATATTACCAATTCACCCAGGCAATGACTGAGGAACACCATTACTCCCTTTCCAATAAAGTTCACCCCTAGTGTCACTGACACTCATAAAAGGCATGCATGACTCATTTACAATTATATAAAAAAAATCAGATGCTTTCAGAATGTCTGAATGTCCAGAGCGCAAGTTGTTGACACCAGATAATTAACTTCAGCAAATACAGTACTTATTACACCCAAAAGGCCTTTTTTATATTGAGGGGTCCTGACCCTTCAAATGTCAAACCACAACAATCAATAAGGACATTTCCAATGATATAGTGTGATTTTTGTAAAGCACAGGATAAAGGGATACTGTGTGCATTAGAGAGCTGTTGGAAAGGAGTTGGAAATGGACACTTAAACCTAGAAAACAACATAAATTCCCAAATTAACTTTGACTTTATGGAGCTGAATTTCTTCGTTTTGTCATTTCATGTCAGTAAGAGCCTTCACTCTATTCTGCCTCCCTTCTTCTCTTCCTTCCTTCATCAGCTGCAGCCCCATTTCCTCACCACCACTTCGAGCCTCTGTAGTGCGCCCCCCCATCCTCTCCACCCAGTGCTTTTTACTTTTCCAGCTGTTTGTAATCATGCAGGTGCCTGATTGGCTGACAAGCCCAGCTGTTGGCTGATGAGAAGGCCTATGCATGTGCAGCTGTGGGAAGGAAGCTGGACTGTGGTCAAAAGGAAAAGGTGACAATCACACACCCCTCCCACTCACCCCCAACACTCACACAGCCAGGACTCCAGTTGGAAGGAAGGGATTAAAATGACCAACTTCCTCATCCCTCCCTCCACCCTGCCTCCTGTTAATCATCATCAGTATCATCATCATCAATATTATTTCGCTAAAATTCTTGCGGGACAGAGTGGGCTTGTCATAGACTGGAGTAGGGAGGGGATGGGGCTCAGCTCAGCTACCATTAAACATGTGATGTCATGTTCTAGGCACAGTGCTTTGGTGACGTGTGTGGTGATTGTGTATACTGCATGTGCACATCTTTGGCTGTATCCCTTGTACATGTGCAACCATGTGTACTAGATCTGAGCAGAGCCAAAGGTATGAGGCAGATCCTTAAAAGGTCTGCCTGGTCCTGCTCTCTCAGTCCATAGGTGGGCTCTATTATTCTTCCAGCTTCACTACTTCATATCTCTCTACAGGCTCAGAACAAATAGTCGAGCTTGTGGGAGGGCCCCCTGTGGTTTTCTTACCCAGTAAATTCCATTACAGGGAACACACATTGTTCTGTAATATGGCTTCAACACAGTCTCATAAAACTTGCAGACTGCATGTTGTAGACAATATGAAGCCTACTCCCCCACCATGATGAACTACATGACAAAAGAATATATTGGACTATGTAGCAACAGAGTGAACTGAACACACAATAATGCCAGTTCATTCAAAGTTAATCAACATTTACATCTAGTTAAAGCTCCACAAATCAATAGCCTATTTCCTGTATAAGCTATGAATCAAATGTAATGTGTATTGGGTCATGGTAATATCACCCCAGAGAGAATTAAAACCCAATCCAGAAACTGTGCTCAACATTTTAGAATTTATTAGCTCAATGTTTTGGAAACTCCGTCTTCAGCAGGAGCATGCAGCTGTGTTAAGCAAAGAAGCGGTGATAAATCCACTGTTAGCTACCTGCCAGGCAACAAACAGCAGGCAGTTAGCATGTAGCCAGATATATTATAAGAGTATAAAGATGTTGTGTAAAATGTCTTAGCATACATCTGCTTACACATACAGCATAACATTCACACTTTTAACACCACCAAACAAAGGTCAAACATTCAGTCACCTTTGAGTCCTATTTTGGTCTTTACTAACTCCAGACAAACTATCTGTTTCTCTGTTGTCTAGGTTGTCACTGATGTTTTCTGTGTCCCATTTGGTGTGGGGCAGCTAGTGTACAGATGGTTTATCAGAGCCTTTGTGGTTAACATAGCTCCCTCCTGAGAATGGAACTGAAGTTAATTAGATTAGTGACACTGAACCAAAACAGATTTGCAGGCTGCAAAACCAAGACAGTGAGCTGAAAGAAGTTAAATGCCCCAGAGAAATGAGGTGCTCCTACTCATTCCCAGTCTTGCATCCATGGAAAGGTTGTGAATGTGTGCAAATGTGTTAAGGTTTTAAACTATGCCATTTTACGCAGGGTTAGTTAGGATGAATGACATCTAGTATTAATCCTGCAATACAGGTTCCATTGTGTCCCAGTACCAAACAAAAGGATTTGGGCCAATAATTCTTAAAAAATGCATTATATTAAACTGCACTTTGACCATATAATTTGACTGGAGCCTCATTATACAACATCTAGTTAAGAATCTTAAAGAGCAGAATTCCATAACACAATGAAGGAACATGGACAGTAATCTGTCAATAGTTACCAAGCACCTCAGACTAAATATTCAGTGTACAACACTTCTACAACCATTAGTATCAACTGCATGAAGTCACACTACAAGAAGTCAAGTGTTATTATGCTATTCTAAATTCACACTCAATGAAGTATAACTGTGACCATCACTACACGCCAAAGGCTGATTGCGAATTGTTAAAAACTATTTCCCCCAGTCATAAATCCACTCTGTTTGCAGATGTTAACTTTCCAATACACAAGTCATGAACCAAGGGGGAATTAGCTTAGTCTTGTAGGGGGAGTTTTTGTTTTGGCCACAACACACTGAGCAAATGTGTTTTTAACAACCTTCTAACAGCTTCTTACCTGCGGGACTTTTCGTTGCCATCACTATTGTACTTGTCCCATGACCTGAGCATGTTCCAATTGTTAAGTCTCTTTGGGATGTAGCAATTTGAGAGGGGGAAGTGAGCAGACCCCAGAAAAACTTGTGATCTATAAATGCAGTGACCTTACTCTTATGAGATGCAGCTCTCATTATTAAACTTAATATTTATTAAGTAGGTTTATAAAGAAATATTTTTTGAAATATATATAGATATTATAAATATTTAAGTCAAAAGCAATGTCTTGCACTGTTGGTGGACCTGTTCACAGTCAACGCTCTACAGAATTCTAAGTCTTTAAACCCTTAAGGTAAACTGTTAACTTCAAGCAAAGAGTCGATGATTATTATGGACTTATCGTGACAGAGAGTAAGTGAATATAAAGAGAAGTGGATATAAAGACTGGCCACCACACCCTTGGCAGATGTTGACAGAGTATATGGACTGTCTACAGTATGGGTGTGTCTTTCCTATTACAGCCTATTGATCAGTTATGTTTTCCCAGACTTCATTCATAGAAAAATTGGAAGCAGCTGCACCATCTGCCTCCTCTGCGAGCAAACCTTTGCTGGGATAGGACATATTGTTGGAGTTGGTACAAACATCTCAACCACAGCATAGGACAGATGTCAGCAGTCATTCTTCTCAATTGCATTCTCGTCACAATCGGGGTGAAATTTTAAGTCAAATGATTAAATAATTAATTGTAAGTTGTGAGTGAGTAATATGATCATATAATATTACTCTTTTATTTGTTCATAATTTTTTAAAATATATTTTGTCATAGCTCTTGTTTCAGGGGTTAATTGTTATTCAGTTTTAGTCTTGTTTTCTTCATAAAAACATTGGTCATCGACAAATACTTTTTCACCACAGTTTTGATCAACGAAATGAACACTGGCCATTAGTCTGCCTGGCTCAGGCAGGCTCAGGAAAACAGACATTCATGTCCTGCTGCGGCCCACTGTTACGATGCCACAACACTTGTTACAAGTTGTGAGCTCAATACCATCACATGCATTATTCTTCTCAGTCTCTTCCCCTCTCCTGAAGCTGGCCTCTTTGGGTCTCTCTTCTCAGGGCACATCAGAGATAACTCTCTGCTTTGTTATGACAGCTTTACAGCCTTTGCAGCTTAAATCAGCCATATATGGATTATTCATTGGGGATAAAGCCCTGAGACATCAAAGCTGTAGGTAAATTGAATATCACAAAATTTAGCTTTTTGATCTCCAGATCTGTGTCAAGGCTTAGAGACTGAAATATCCCATGACTGGTAGCAAGACTATAAAGATTAATGACAGTGCAGATACAGGCTGAACATTGAGGCCAACCGAATCAGGTTTAAGATTAATATAAATATTTTAAATGCATTAGGTAACATTTCGTGGTATAAAGTTTTAACATTCATCTTTATCTAAAGAGCTGCAAAATGAAAATACATGGATCAAACTCACAGCCAAAGCTCATCCATCCTGAATGGCGTAGCTCTCTTTTCATGACTGTTTCTTGTCTATTACAGCTATTTTAACGTTATCATCTGTCACTGGCAAAATGATTAAAACAGATAAAGTATGGAGGATCAAAGGCAGGGAAGACAGTACTTTACTGACCATGGCGCAAAACAAAATGATCTGCTTTTGACACAACACACACACAGGGGAGGGAAAATATAATATTATACCACAGATGGTCCAGTGCTAGTATGCCAATGTATGTAAAATTTTTTGTTGATTCATTCAGTCTATGACTCACCGCACTGAGCTCAGGACAAAAATGTGTTCTCTTTTTCCTTGTTTGTTTTTAACAGTCCACACTTTGAGAGACTATGGTTAATTGCCCTTTCTAGGACATCCTACACTTCATGCACCTCGTAATGAGAGAGGACAGGCTGTCTTCGTAACTACAGGAAGGAAAACTGGCACAACCAGAGACTTCAACCAGCTGCGAATTGATTAAACTGAATGGGACTTTTATAAGAAGTGATTCAACTGAAAATGGCATTTTTCCATGGTCATCACAGTAAGAGGCTAAAATTCTGTCTGGATTATAAAGTGCCATTTTGTTCAGTGAGGTGGCATTTAGAAAAACACACAACCACACATTTGGGGCCACTGACAAAGTTGCACATGTGAAAAGATCACAGACATAAATGAAGGTGTATACAGTGAAGCCAAATAACCAAAGGTGGTGCATACACGGAGAAGGTCACAGGGGAAGAGGTTCAGTTTCCAGAAGAAATATGGGGCAAAAAAGTGACATCAGCCCTGACAGCATATCACAAACTTGATTTGAGTGCCAATCATTCCACCATGTATCTACCTGTAAATAATGCATTGCTCTCAATACAGAAGAGTCTACAGCAGCTCTGTGTAGCTATAATTATTATTGTTAAGTAAAGCAACCTGTTGGTGGAGACTCTACATTAAAAGTTATGTTGAAATTCTAGTGATAATTTGGCCATGTGTACCTGGGCCACAAGGGTGCATCTTACTTAATGTTTTGCCATAAGTTTCTCCAAGTATAAAAGCAGAGTGAGGACTTAATGTAAAAAAATACAATCTAGTACATACTTTTCCAAATATTTTAAAATAGATTCCTTTATTTACTTGTGTTTTTAAAGGAAGAATTAAAATAGACATGATGAATGACATTGATGATACAATTTATGGATGATAACATACCTGTAGGATCTTCAGTTAATTATCTATTTCAGCCATATGGAATGATGACAATTTCAGAAGAAATATAGTCTTCATGACATATTTTGTTCAGCCCCTTTTTCCAATGACTTCTTGCTCTCTTATCTCCAAGAATCTCCTGGCTCAGAAGAAATCCAATCCACGTTTATTTTACCCTGAGTATTAGGGAGTGATTGTTTGTACCCTTGCGTGCTGGATGCTCTGTGGGTTTCTCAGAAGCAGACTGTGAGAGCGGTAACAGATGCCAAGTTCAAATCTAGCCAAGGAGAAAGTCATAAATTACCGTCCATGCAATGTTGAGGTGGCTCCATGCAGATTTCCATTCCAATACATTGTGGTTTTATTGCATATTTATTCCTTGCCCGTGGCAAACATTTTCCCAATAATATTTATATCAGTAACGCTCTGGCATGTGGGTCTTTTTCCTCTGTCCTTCTTGTAAACACTGTGTTTGGATTAAGGGTGACTCGGGGGATGAACTGGTCACTTCCCAGGAGTGGGGCTCCCATGCACCTTTTAACAAGGTAGGAAATCTCCAGATCCTTAAGACACATTTCCTCCATAAAGAGACTGGTACCCAGTGGTTGGAAATTGTTTTGACCACATGTAAACTGTGCCCAATATAAAGTTATTATTAGTTTGCTTAGCCAGGTTCAACAAAAGGGGAAGTGTGTGTAACCATATAATCACAATGTTAACAGTATCCATGTTATACATTACAAACAGTAATATCAGTTGTGGTGAATGTAAAGATATTATTTTCTCAAAGCAGAACCATCTGCAGTTCAGGGGAAAATGTAAGCCACATAGCTCACATTGTTGGAAATATAGAGTAATGTTGTTATACTGTACTTCCATGGGTGTTCACCACCCTGACAGGCAAATACCAGTTCTTACTTTAAAGACATACAGTCCAAAAGTCAACTACGCTGAGGAATTGTTTTTACAGGCCATTTTCAACTGGAGAAAGTTTGCTTAGGCACCAGTATCTCAATTAGGTACTATGTTTTGATAAGGTGTGGTTCCAGTAATGTCCGTGCTTCAACCTTATCCTCTTTCAAATGATTACATGTTTTCACCATAGAATAAAGCGATAGTAGGCCCACCTCTTTCCCTCAACTGACTATCTTGCCTTCAGGAATGTAACCCACCTTTAGATTTTTCCTGTGTTATACCTTGGCTCCCAGGTCTTGCTTTTAAGACTCCCATGCAATAATGTTTGAATCCTTACCTGCGCACACACCTTAACTATAGAAGCGCTGTAATCTTGGTTTAATTACCAATGTAAATATGTCACTAAAAAACGACAGGGAAGAAGGGCATTTGAAGTGAAGTTTACACAAACGGTACGCACTTGGCGGAGTCCACAAAGAACGCAACAGGATCAATGAAGCTGCCTGATGGGTGGAGGTAACATAATCTGGAGGTTCTTTAAAAAAGGCCCAAGTCTTATGATTGACTGTGCACTAACCTCGGGAGAAATGCTAGGGATTTGGCCAGTCAAAACATCACTCTGTGATTATAGAGACAGGGGAAAGAGAGAGGAGAAAATGAGGGAGGATATATATTGTGAAGTACAGCATGAGCAATAGATGGCTTACCCTAGATAGAAAGCCCCACTTAAACGCAAAAGCGATGTCCTTTGAGATGTGTAACCCAACTGAGGTCTCTGTTTTCTTTTAAAGTTAAAGCCATGGTATACAGGCATCTATGCTAAAAGGTGCTGCAAAAATAGAGGTTCATGTCAGTGTTGCCATTTTTAGACAATGATAAAGAGTGATAAAATTACACCTCTTTGCAAGGGCTATCCCCTAAAATCTTGGTCAGCTGTAGGACAGTACATAATGTCAAAAGCATGCTTTTGATTCTCCCAGTGAACTGTTTCCATTGCTGTCAAACTTGGAAAGGCTTTTCTTGTTTGAGGCCAGACTGACAACAAGCTTTGAAAAATTAAGCAACCGTCACTTTTCTTCAAAAGTTTCCAAGTAGCTGTGAGACAATGCTTCACTTGGAGTACAGGGGTAAGAAAAACAGCAATGTTGGGATTATCTGGACTGCCAAATCTCATGTCAAACCCGAGAACAGTTTTAGCTGTAGCATATGGGTTGTTGTCGCAGAGCCAAATAAGTTGAAACCTTTAGTTCAACCATTTCAAAGCTTGTCTTATCAATGGAAAAAGTTATTTTTCAGCTTGTGATAGGGAAGCCCTCCCAGAAACATATTTGAAATGTTCGGATGCCAAACCCCTATGGCCAAAATGGCGTTGAGGTAAGCTTTTATTTGTTTTTAACAGGTGTTTGATATTTTCCCTTCCAGGCTCAAATTTCTTCTCAAAAAAGCTTATCGTCAACAGTTCAGTATAGAGGAGACCAGGATTTGGCTCTTTATAAACATCCAGCAAAAAGAAAGAATTTGTGCATTTTGTAACACACTAATAGTTGATATCCAGTATAATTCTATCCCACCCTTTAAAGTTGCCAAGTTAACTTTTCCACTGTGGCTTGAAACCACATTAAAAGGTCTATCCTCTGATACTTTGATACATGAGTGTAACTGAGATCCTGAATGTTTACCAATAGTTCCACTCTGTTCTTTCAAAAGAAAAAAATTATTACTCATCGTGTAACATGTTTTAGCAATCAGAATCTCATATAATCTCATATACATGAAGAAATGTTATAAAGCTAACAAATTTTAAGAAAACTATGAGATTCTGTGGTTACTGTTATGTAATATCCCATTCCAGGTGTGTGCCATCACTCAGGGCAATTACCAATTACTGTGTTTAAAAAAAAAAAAGCTAGGTTGTTTCCCTATGCTTTGAGTATTTGTGTTAAGATAGGCTAATCACCAAATCCTGCCCTTTTCCAGTTATGTACTCAAAACACATATCTTAATGTATGTAATGTATAGTCCCAAAAACACAGTAAACACTGTAAAAGTATGTTGCAAAATGTTGAACTACTTCTCTAAGTTTACTACAGCTGACTAAAAAGTAAGGGCTAATTAAGAATAATGAGCTGCCTTTGTTGCCAAACATGAAGTAATAAAATCAAGCATGCAGAGGGGGATATTGGAGTATCTACTAAAGCAATAGAGGGACCTGTGAGTTATAACTGTAATAAATTTGTTGCAGACATTCTGAAATTAGGGTTAAATATAACTTGTATGCAATTATCTAATGTTCTGAACAGAGTGATAATTTATTTTACATCATATTTACAATATGTGATGAATGGGATATTAAGAACAATATTATGAACTAAGGTGTAACCCCTCCATAGACTATACTCTTTTGACAGAATGAACTGGAATCCCTCCACAGAGCCTGTTTCAAGGTGAAAGGCTTGTCTAGATGCTCTCCTAAAATCCCTTTCCAGACACTATATTAATGACACTATAAAAATGAAAGATGGTCTCCTTATAAAAACATCACATTCCTACTCAGTCAACCTCCATTCTACTAGGGTTCACTTTTTAGCTGTTTATTCACTCTGTATTTCCTGTAATATCTGTATCATCAACCCGCTATAAGAAATGAATGCTTCAAGGGGTGGATTGATTGTATAGCTGGCCTACTTGTCAAATGTTTGACTGTCTTTTAATTTCTGGTGGATGGAGTCTGTACTATTGAGCTGGACTTCAGAATTAAGGATTTTTTCTTATTGCTTTTATCTATGGCTGCTGTCACACTCTGCAATCTCTACAAGAGCAAATACATTGGCTGAAGAGAGTAGAGTTTTAACAGAAAATAACAGCTGACTGTCTATGTATCAATGTTAGAACCTTAAAGCCAGAATTTGCTTGTGTTAAAACATATTTTATGTTGTATTCCTTACATTGTGCTAAGGGAAATTCAATATATTTTACCCCATTTAAAGATGCTCTTAACATGCAATTTGGATGTATTATTACCAGCCAGGTCACAAGGCAGGTCAGGTCCACTGATTCATGCTGCTGACACCAATTTCAGACCCGACCGTCTGCAACCTCGACTGAAATCCAGATTCTTTAGACCAGGCTGTGTTTTTCCAGTGTTGGTGAGCCTGTTATGTTCAGGAGGAGGATCCTGACATGGGATTCTGCAGTTGTTAAGAGTGGTTATCTCAGTTACCAGAGCCTTTCTGTCAGCTCCAACCAGTCTGCCCATTTGACCTATCTTATAAACAACATAATAAACTGTAGATTTCTGCTCACATTTTTCATCCATTCTGTATAAAAATGCAACAGATTGTTGTATGTGAAAATCAGAAAAGTTCAGAAGTATCATAAATGCCCACACAATGCTATCTGGCACCAACAATTATGCCAGAGTCAAAGTAACTATGATCACATCGTCTCCATTCCGATGTTGGTTAGGAACATTAACAGAAGCTCTTGGCTTGTATCTGCATGATTTTACACACTGCACTGGTGACTGGCTGATCATGAAAAGACAGGTGCACAGGTGTTGTTTCGATAGCTTTCCCCTCTTGGTTTTATTTTAGGCTCTTTGTCTTGAATTTTTTTCATTCTGTGAAATTTAAATGACAAGATTAAACTTTTACAGTAAAGCATTTATCAACTCTTATGATACCTATACATACCTATTCTCAACAAAAAGTACTTACTTTTACAACTTTTACTTTGAGGCTTCAAAGTGTCTTCAAAGATTATATGATCGAGAACGTCCACTCACTGTTGTTTATCACCATTACCCTTTGTCACTGCAATCTTTGTTGCCTTGTCACATTCAGCAGATTGAATACAACTCATGACATTTTCCCCTACTGCATATTTCATGTAATGAGAAGAAGAGACTCTGATCTGGGTGTCGTCTGTGTAAACAAACTGTGCATGGGAGTAGCTTGTTAGCACTCCCCACTCCCCAGCGCTGCTGATGTAAGCAGAGCTATTTTCCAAATATTCCAGGCTCCGCGCTCGCATCTGTTTAGCCTTCAACGTGACCACATGATAGAGAGTCAATATTATTCAATATTCTTTATAATGGCTGTAATTTTAAAGTAATGATAATATGCCATCTGCAAGAGTCTTGATCCTTGCTTGGAATTTTCCTCCATCCTTGAAGCTTTAAATCATCTGTAAATCAATAACCTTGTCCCACCATATTCACAAATGAGCTGATTTGTTTCACTTTTCCATTTTTTAGAACCGTATTCTCTGTTGAGAAATGTGTTTCTAGGTAGGTAAAAGCATCTTTTATGAGACTCTTTTGCCATTCAACCCTTACTCAGTCAAAATGTTGGTACACACCCATGGATGGATAGATATAATGACCATGATAGAAGCAAGGAATGCAACCAGTCAACACATTAAATGAGACTTATCACACCTGGGATTTTATGAAGTGTATGTGCAAAGCATCTATGTGCATGTCTCTTCTGATACTCTGATACAGTTATGAAAGATTTATGGAATGTGTAGGAGAGTGCTGGTTTAAAGGGTTTAAGATACAACGCTGTTAATTTCATGCAGAATGTGGGGGAGCACAGAGGATTAGGTGAATTTAGGGAGTTGGTGAGGATATCAGGGGAGCAGGAAGTGGTATGCGTGGAGGAACGCAAGGAGAAGGGCAGCAAGGGCAGTGTAATGTTTGGAAAAAATCTGGGGAATAGAGGATGTGCCAGCTGTAGAAGGCAGGGAAACCATGCCTCTTTTCTGTATGTATGTGCAATTTATCAAATGTAGACATGTACACACACCACTGTTTGGCTAATGTAGCAAGCATCACAGCAATGTGATGAACTTTTTCATGGAGCATTGTAATGTATTTCAGTTTTGTAAGTTAGGAGTTATTATATAGGTAAGGAAAGTACTAAATTACTTTTAAATTACTTGTCAAGTCATTGGTGAAATCAAAGTCTGGGCTTAATAGACAGTCAGTAGCTTCATATTACTGTCCAGATATAACAGTGGAATCAATCTTCTCATCTTATTGTTGCAATTCTTTCAACAAACCTTTGAAAAACCAGTCTTCATTACTGCTGCCGTTATCATAGGCTTCTTCTGCCCTTTCAAAGTAACAACTTCTCATCTACTTTCCTGCTCTGCTTCACTAAGTATTTTTCATTACTATTCTCCTCCTTGCTTTATTGCTCCTTCCTTCATCCCCCATTTGTTTTCCTAATTTGTTTCTCTGTGTTTCCATCTCACTTTCCCTTTCTTGTTCAGTTCCATTTCATTAAACATTTTTGGCACTGTAAGAACTTACTTTTCCATTACTGTACAATTAATCACATAAGTCGCTCACTCTCCTCAACAACATGTGGACATCCCCACCCCCTTCCCTCCCATTATAATTAGTCTTGTTTGACAGTTGTTATCTTGGAAAATGGCTGTAATGGCAAATGCCACACATACAGAGAAGCACATTAAAGGGGGAGGAAAATTGAACAACTACCATGTGAAGGCACATGCTGAATTACCGAGACCCCATGGCCTGTCCCGGGTGAAGAGCCCGTGAAACTTTTGAGGTCTTGCAAAAACAGGACAGAGGGGTGTGTGTGTGGGTGTGTGTGGGTGTGTGTGTGTGTGGGGGGGACACTTTTCACCAAAATGAAATACTTGTGAGTAAGAAATGTCATTTGTGGAGAGCAGGAAGAACAGGGGAACAAGGGCAGGGTGATAAAAAAAAGTCTTAGGAACATTGGATGCACCAGCTGTAGAAGGCAGTGAAACCATGGCTCTTCCCTATATGCATGTGCAATATATGATAAGAGAACATTGAGCAGTGTTTCGCAGTAATTTTAACATAGTACCACATTACAGCAATGTGATTAACTTTTTCAGAAGTATTGTATGTTATTATAATTTGAAATTCACTCATTACAAGACAGTCAACGAACACTCCATCACATATATACAGGATTGGATTGATGAGGATTGATATAATTTTGCTCACTTAGCATCCTGTTTACAGACTAGTCCAGGGCCAGAGGACTGTAAATGTGAGGAGATGGTGAGCCTCGGTTCTGTCACTGTAGTGGACACAAATGTCATGTCTGTGGGTGTTGCAAGGTACACTGGCCATTTAAAAATATTCTTGAGTGATTGTGTGTGTGTTTGTGATTTTAAGGCAAAAATAAATGATAATATAATATAATGTAAATAAAACACTGTAATCAAGAATTAAATTAAATTATGATCAAATTTGTCTCAGAAATTGAGAAATATCCTACTTCACTCAGGCTCTTCACTAGTGTGGTGCCACAACTTATAGGTAGAGTGGCCATGCATGAATTCCTTTCAATGGCAACTACCTTAACTAACTTACAAAAGTTCCAACTTATGTGGTGCCCTAGATTCAACAAGGACTAACAGTTATTTATAGAGATGTTTAGACCAAAGTCTACGTGGAATGCGGCAGCGCTATTCAGACTGGAGGCGGACCATATGCTATACTGTGCGTCATTGTTGGCTAGCATGTCACATTTATAATTCAAACACTTCCTTGGGCATGCATGCAAAATGCATGGTGACAGGAGAACCGAGAAAGGACTATGGGACACAATGTTTTGTTGAGGTACTATTAAGGCCACTAAAGGGCAAGCATCTTTAACTGAAGAACAGTTATACAATAATTGGCACGTCTTGGGTGTCTGACCTTTGCTTAAGAGGTTGATGAGCTGTGGTCTCCAATAAAAATTCTGTGTCATGCCCCATCCTAATAAAAGGTGTGAAAAGGAGAGATTCTTTTTTTTGTATTCACCCATATTTATACCATCTTCTTTTTAAATACAAGTTTATTCATTTTAATTAATTACATTGAATGCAAGGAGACCATCCATACGAAGGGAAACAACAACAATTTTTATTTTATTGTCTTATTTTTCAGAAACATTTGTACTTCTTTCCATTATGCTTGACTTAGGCACTCACAGACATCTATAAGATCAAGCAATCCTGCAGTGAGGAGAAAACATATAGTTCATATGCAGGATAAGGACCGTCTTGTTATGTGCTGGGTAAAACGTGAGCCAGACGGGTGCGGTGTTTCCATAATACTGCCGCATTTTCACTGAGACTGAAGGCGACTGCATAGCAGGGCCACCCATGTTGTGCCGTGCCGAGGCTTGTGCAGTACAGTAAACATGGCAGAGGCCTTTTGGACTGCTTTCTCAAGCCCCTAGCCAAGCTGTCTGTAGTGAATGCCAACCAGAACTAACTGAAAAAGAGGCAAAGTTGTCCTATAAGTTAGCATTGCCAGTGTGTTCCAAGGGCTTGCCCAAGTGGATAAAATATTCACAGCACTGCCAATGAAGATGAAAGCAACTGGAGACCCGTCATTATTTTGTCATGCTGACCAGAGGAAACCTTCCTTTTATTTTAAATCATAGATTTGAGATTTGCCTTAAAAGATCACAAAATGAGACTATGATGAATTTTCCTAATAAACAAAAAAATTACAAAGGTCAGTGTTGCTCCAAATCTCTAAAGAATAATAATAATGATGATGAAAAACAGTACAGTCAGTACAGCACTAAGTGAATCCTAAAAGTCTGACACAATCCTTTTACCACATTCATTACCAGGGACTTTGGGTTTTTTTTGTTGTTGTGTTTTTTAAACTGAGCAAACAGTTTGAGTAGAAAAGTTTAGGAATTTACCTGCACTGACTTTGTATAAATATGGACACGTTAATTATCCAGGCCTCTGGACCCCTGTTCTCTTGGGCTTCCATTGGCCATCTATCCTGTCGTCAGTGCCACCCAGTCAGCGTGGGAAACCACACAAGCTCATGTCATTTCCTGCCTTTTGTAAACACTCTACTGGGAGCTAGATATTACATTTTACAATCATAAATATGTTGGCCATGGCTGTGGTCAGACTGTGTGTGTGTGTGTGTGTGTAGAGCCCCATTAAAGAAAAACACTGTAATCAGTATCTTTTCCTATTTCCCAGTTATTCCTAATGTTCTACGTAGGTTTGCTTGTGGTGCTCTCATGTGTCATGGACAAGGAAACATGAAAAGCAATATTGAAATGTGTCTTTATTTCATATTATTTTATACTCAATGACTCATGTCTAAAGGAAACAGTGTAAAAGAATCACTTTTTCACATATGATGATAAGATAAGATAAGGTATACCTTTATTAGTCCCACAGTGGGGAAATTAAAGGTCACCTACATTAGCAGCAGTGGTGGAAGTATGCACATCCTTTAGTTATGTTAGTTATGTATGTATTTTATATGATAAAATAGTTTAACAAGCTCTCCCAGTTCTTGTTTTGTTCAACTAACATGTCTGTTAAATTTTCCTTAAATCCTCACATTTGAGAAGCTAGAAAGCGAGCAAAAAGGCAGAAATGCAGTTCTCATGATGAATGACTTATAGGATTATCACATTAGTTGCCAGTTAAATCTCTGATAATCAGTTAATTACATGGTTCATAAACAATGCACAATAAGTACAGATTTTACCTCAAATTTATTTTTAGTCTAAGTTTATCAACAGGTGATCAACAGTGCTTTGGTGGAGGTCTCTTTTCTGTCAGGATAGTATCCTCTGGCATGTAGTCTGACTCTGAGAATAGTCTTATTCTATTTATCATTGAATATAACAGCTGACTTTTTCTGGATTAAAGATGCTAAAATAGTGAGAAACGCCCAATTTATTTTGCATCATTATTTAGTTTACTGTGATATTAAACAGAGAAAAAACAGCACAACAGCATTCTCACATATCAGACAGTGGATCCAGAGATTTGTTGTTTTTGCTTAAAGAGGGACTTTAAGCAGGCTCTAATAAGAATGACTATTTTGAACCCAGCTGTGGGTTTGAGATTAAATCCTAAAAGAAAAAACAAAACAAAAAACAGAAAAAACAATAGTTGGTTCTCTGTGGTTGACCGCCAAAGTAAGTTCCACACACTCAATAAGCACTGCTCTGTGACAAGTTGTGGTGACATAGCCTCTTGATTAACTGCAGTCTGGAAAATGTCCTGTAGGTCTTAAAGCATATTTTGTGAAATACTTGCATGTCAGAAAGCCATTGCCACTTCCTACAGCTTTATATTGCTTTTGACACTATTCTTTTACTGCCTGTTTTGATTTCAAATTCAAACATACATCAGAGTCCAGAAACAAGAGAAGGCTTCTCTTTATTTAGTGAATTACTGGGTTTTTTTGCACAGCTTTCATCCACAACTCATTTCCTTACAATAGTTTTTTGTGGGATTTGGGAAATTTATTGGATTGGAATTCTTAAGCCGATTGCACAGTTTATTCATGGGAATTTTGAATTTGTGACTTTTTAGCACAGAGGCTTATGACTAAAGTCACCATAGTGTAAATTTCCATATGTTATAGGTTCGTTGAAAGGATTAGATGTTGCATAGATGTTGATAGATACCCTCTTGCTATCAAGTTTATTGGCTCGAGGACCTAGTTGTGTCTACACGTGTATCTGCCCTGAGTGAGGCTTGTCCTACAGCCAACCAGGATGTGCCTCAGTATTGCAGGGGCTGTACACAGGGGGCAAGATGGATCCTTTCCTAGCCATAGCTGCAGATTTGTGGGGGAGGGCAGCACATCATACGTAGCTTGTACGATGAAGCTCAGCCTGTTAGATTCCATGCCCCAGAGTTTGCTCCATGTGAGTCTTCTCTTCTTGACACCCTCCCACCTCATCCAGTGGCCCTGTTTGGCTTGTGCTATGGCTTCAGAGCATGTGATCCACTACATCATGATGGTGGAGAGCAGATTTGGCCTGTAGGACAGCTGTGGCTGGGGTCCACTTCTTCCCTGTTGTTAGGGTAAGAGTGGTGCCTCTTATCACAGGGTCCTGGGAGTCAGTGAGGGACATGTCCAGCCTCACCTTGGCACACTTGAACTCTTCAAACAGACAAGAAATTG
Source organism: Psettodes erumei (assembly GCA_016785225.1). Classification (NCBI taxonomy): domain Eukaryota; kingdom Metazoa; phylum Chordata; class Actinopteri; order Pleuronectiformes; family Psettodidae; genus Psettodes; species Psettodes erumei. Next base: position 1,506,750 of record JAFBJZ010000221.1, read on the forward strand.
GTAGTGACAGGGCTCTGTCGCTGTCGAGTCCAAAGCTGCTGAGGCATTTTGGAAGTCCAAGCCACTTCCTCAAGTGAGAGTTCACTAGCCGTTCCAGACAATTGGCGTGGCTAACTGAGACCTCATACATGGTCAATGGCCACAAGAGCCTGGGTAGCAGCCCAAACAGGTAATGCCAGAGCTTCAGTTTCCCCTGTAGTGCAGTGTTGTTGATTTGCCTAAGGCTGTTAGCGATGTCCTGCCCCAATTGCTTAAGTTGCTTGGTGTCTTTGAGGGCTCCATTAAACCATTGTCCGAGGCACTTGATGGGCTTCACTAGAACTGTTGGAATTGGTTCGTCACTGATGTAAAACTGCTCGCCTTTTAGTTGGCCTTTGATGACGGAGATATTGCCTGACTTGCTTGGTTTGAACTCCATTCTTGCCCACTGGAAGTTTTTCCTGAAGTTTCTCAAGCAAGCATCTAGTGCATGGTTTTGTTGTTGCGAGGATGGTCATGTTGTCCACGTAGGCACTAATTGGTAGAAGACACAGGCCGCTCTTGGTCCTCTCGCCTCCCACAACCCAAAGAGATGCCCGTATGATCAGTTCCATTGCCATGACGAATGCCAGAGGGAATATTGTGCAGCCTGCCATGACGCCAGTCTCCAGATGCTGGCAGGCGGTGGTGTTGTTCTCAGATGTTACACAGAACTGAGGATCTTGAAAGTAGTTCTTGACCAAATCTGTGATGTGATTTGGTACACCAAAGTAGTTGAAGGCATGATCTTGTGAGGGACTGAACCAAAGGCATTGGCAAGAAAAGAAAACCATGTGTAGGTCTCTCCATTTCTTTTTGGCAGTTTGTATCTGGTGCCAGATGATGTTAGTATGCTCCAAACTGAGAAACGCTGGATCCCGGCCTTCTGCACTGATGTGTCAACAAAGTTGTTTCTTTGCAGAAATGTAGAGAGCCTTTGGGCCAGGACACTGAAGAAGATCTTTCCCTCTACATTCAGCAGGCTGATCTGGCCAGAGATATTTAAGGACTCCAGAAGTGTTCTTATATACCAACCTGTCTTTCTGCTGCCTCTGCATTTCACCCTTTATCCCAAACCTCTTGGCACCATAGCTGTATATGATGGATACCATGTTCTTCAGTTTTCTCTCAACAGGACCTTTCTGTTGTTTTAGTAGGAGGACCAGTTCTGAACCACTGGTCTCCCACTCTCTCTTCCGGCTGGATTTGGGCCACAGAATCTGAGGTTTCCTTCCTTCCATCTTCCTCCCTGTTGCTAGCAGCGGCTGGCTGAGCTCTGGGCTAGAGACTGTTGCTGGCTGTGGCTGGCTGGACCCTGGGTTGGAGACTGCTGCTGGGTATTGCAGACTTTGCTCTGGGTTGGGGACTGGTGTTGGCTGTGGATGGCTAGACTCTGGCCTGGAGACTGCTGCTGGCTGTTCCTGACTGGGCTCCAGCCTGGAGAATTATACAAGGATAGATATTTTACAAAGACTTTTTTCTCCCAAATGTTTGACAACTTCTTTCTTTCATCTAATGAGCAGTCCTGATAAACCAGCTTTTCCTCATCAGTTTTGTTTTTGATAACCATTGTGGTTCCTTGGATTTTGTAAGCATTGCATCACAGTGTTGAACATTTCGTTCCACTGCATCTCTCCAGCGATAAAATCTCTATACTTCTGACAATACCAACAGATATCACCTGACTTGTGGCAAAAAGTGATTTCTCAGGTCTGGTCTCATCTCTGGGCTGAATATGGAATTAGTGACAGCTATTTCCTTCAAGCCACCCTCACAAACCCCTCTGAACATCAGCTGCATTTTACAGCTAGTGCTGTTCAGGGGGAGTTGTTGGGTTTGTCCTGAGCAGTCCAGTAAAATCTGCTTCTAACTGGAAAGAGGCCATGCCATAACCAAAGTAGAAATAAACTGTATTTTCCTTTGTTACTACAATGTCAAGTTTTAATATCTCACAATATTTAAAGGTTTTGAGAGCTGGCAAACCACATCATTATCGAAAAGACTTGGCACAGTTTGTTGGCATGTTCAGCTTCTGGCTAAATTGCTTTTTTGCAATGAAAATATGTTTAATTTAGTGTATAATAAACAGTGTCAGTATACTTCAACTGATATTGGATACTTTAGGTAGGCCTGTTTAAGATGGTTAAAATAAGTCTTTTGCTGATCCCATGCACAGCAGGTCAAAGCTCAGCGTTTTCTCATAGACCAAACTAAACTGACTATACATTAGTACCTCAAACAACCCCGCTTCAAATAACCTGAAATATCCCTTAAAGATGCTTATGCAAGAAAATGTTTGAACAAGCAGTGTTTGTGATGCAGCATCCTCGCTCCTGCTGCAGGCTTGAATTACAGCAAGATTGTTTCCATCAGATAACATGATTCTACATCATGATGTATGATTCCGTTTGTCTTGCGGCTGTATACATAGCTTGACTTGGAAATGTGTGTGTATGGGGCACCTGTAATAGCAGCTGCATGGTTGAGTTCTCATGTGTGAAGAAATGTATCTCACTCATGTACAGATATGTCTTGTGGTAGGAGCTCCACTACATATTTTCCCCTAAACAAATATCTACTTGTAAAGTAGTTTATTTTAGTTAAGTGTTATTTAATCACTTAAATACAGACTAATGTAAATTTGTTACATTTCTGAAATGTAACTGTCAGTCACTTCAAGCATTTAAAACATCCGAGTATAAATATCAGCTTTAGTCCCAAGCATCAGGGTGGAGTAGGTTGTCTGGGATGCAGATCATGCAAGTTTAACACTGTCAGAATGGTACAGACAGCATTCATCACATTCCACAATGGATGCCACAGACGTAAGGGCAGCACGCCTTAAGTGCAGTGGAGCTGAACCTGGTGCGGCTAAAAAACCGAGGAAACCAGAAACGACTGGGGCACTGACACTGAATGCTTTCGGGTGAGATACACTGTTAAATGAACAAAATTCTTACCATTTCCTCATCTGCTGCTCCGCACCACCCAAAATGTATAAACACAGCTGATGAATATCTGTGCTGATAGATGCAATAGCACACGTTTCAACTGCAAATTAAACAGCATATGGCAGCATGGAATGTACATTAAGGTTTTTCCTATTCTGTATAAGCTTCAGGTTGGTATTTCAGTACCAAGGGACCTAGATATACAGAATGTAGCACTTGAAAAAGAAGAACAACTCCACAACATCCCTGCTTGAATATTAGATTGCTGTATTCACAAAATACAGCATGTACAGTGCAGTTCCCATTAGTTACACTGTAGTGTTTTAGATCACACTCCATGTTTTGCAGTGCATATGTGACTTTACTGTGATTCTTTATAGCATTTATTACCCAGTCATATGTTAGAGTCACTGCTTTACATGCAGTTGGGGCTTTGAACAAACTCATGTGTATGGCTTGTGTTTGACATTCTCCAGATGTTTGTTATTCTTAGTCTGCGAGAGCCTAATGTCAACATTGTTCAGCAAGTTAGCAGTACTGTTCTTCCATAACTATATCATGTTTTTGAAACATACACAGTTGTAGCTTGACAACACTGAGCTGTTTTTTCTATATTCCATAATTAATAATCTTCATTCACTATGTATCAAGTGTAAGTAAGCTTTGTCATAGTATCAAAATCATTTACAAAAATCCCAAATTCTGCTGCTTTCCAAATCTCTGTCCCTCATCTTAAGAGAGTTTGTCAGTATGGGACATTCCCAGAACTTTTAAATAGATATCTAACCTTAAAAAAAAACAAAACACACAAAACAAGAATAGCACCACTGTGAAAACACGGAACAGATTTTCTGCCGTCATGGATGGGGATCAGACAAGTGGTTTGTGAAAGAAAATAACAAAGAGAATGTAGCATGTGCAGAACTTCCAGCTCCAAGGTCTGTTCTTGAGGAAATGAAGAGAAAAATCTTCAACAGTGGCTTGGAGCGAACGTATGCGTCTTTCACATCTCATTTTTGACATTGTGTCTCTCTCTTCCTGTTCCTGTCTGCCACTGTGGCAGAACACCAGCAGCAGAGGGATTGTGTTTGATTGTGGTGGACAAAAACCCAGACTACTGACCAATACGTGTTTTGAATCAAGGATCAGATTTAAAGTGATGGAGTGGAGAATGGAAGTAGGCAGAGCCCTGTGGGTTGGCAGCCATAAAGAGTTGTGAAAGACTGTAGCCAGAGAACAGCCAACTGGATGGCATCTGTGGTCGGCAAGGCATTGCTTGTATTTCCTTGGATCAAAGGTAGCCAGTTCTCTAAGTCTGTTTTGAGTATGTCTGCTGAAGTTTTAACTTGGCTACTTTTACTTGGAATAATAATACTTTTGATTTGTAATGCACCTTTCACACAAAAATGCAGCTTCGATGCCTCGCTCTTAGTCTTAGGACATTTCTTAACCAGTGGTAAAACATGTTGAGTCAATGAGAAATGGATGCCTCATTAACCTTTGAGTTCCAAGGCTGCACTTTAAATTGTTTTGCAGGGGTAACTCATCTATTTCTCACACATAATATGATATACAGTTATGTAGTAGAATCATAAAATCCAAATCTTGCCACATTTAAGGAGAATTTCTGATGTTCTTCTAATTCTCAAATGAAATTTATACATATTTAACATTTCCCAAAATGATGAACTTTAAAACATGTAAAAAGTGCAGGCTTATTGCTTTTGTAATAAATCATTCATGTTTACTTTTCACTTCTGGTGGTGGCAGTCACACTCCTTTACCTTCAAGTCATTTTTTAAATTTCTACTGTAATGAGTTGGTTGGTAGTTGACGTAGTTGGCCTGACTGCAGCTCAGGACAGCTTCCCGAACCCCAGCTACATGTTTTTTCCCCAGCTGGCACGGCTGCCCAAGTCTCGGTTGTGTATTCTGAGCGTGCCTCTCATGACACCAGAGAACCAGCCAGCTTTGCCCCGCCTTCTTGACAACACCTGGCTCATGTTTAACTGGCCTATAAATAGATTATCCTGCAAATGCAAACCACCTGCATGGGGTCAAGTCACTGTCACACACATCCATTTCAGTGCTTGCTGGGAAAGACAACATGAGATGTGACAATTACCCTATAGCATAAAGTACATTAGATAGTTGATATGCACCCACTGCAGTCTTGGCAGAACTTGATGACAGTCAGAGCCATGTGGTCTGTGAACACTAAGCACACACATGCAGGCATTTTGATGTTGACTCCACCACCAGTCACAAATATAAGTTAAGTGAAAAATAACAGCATTTACTCTGAGTGAATTTTAATTGTCTTGTAATGGTTTTACTGCTTAGTCCTGTATAACCGATGGGTTTTGGGTGGCCTCACTTACACATGAAATGTCTGTGTTTGGTTTTCACTAATTGCTTTCGCATGACTTGGTCGCAGGTGTCAGGCAGAGACTTTTGGTAAATGTTTGGCATGGTCGAGTAAGCAAAGTTTCAGAGCCTACCTGGAATAGTTCAAGCTTTAAATAGCAGGGCGTTGCTTGTTTCCTCCACCGGCTCACTTGATGCAAACACACATGAGCTGATGAATTACAAGTTGACTGGAAATTATGAAGACTTAGAGAAAATAAGAGCAATTTTAGAGTAATTGCCATTGAGTTGTTAGGTCTTCCAGTGCAAAGACTCTTGCGTGTTGGGAGTGCAAGTGTGGTGGGAGGCAGATATTTTTAGTATCAAACTCCTCTGTTCCAATGGCATGGCACTCAAGCACAACATACCTTCTGTGTTGTGCTTTCCTCCTTAAGACAAGTACTTTCCCTTCTATGTTTTGTGTGTTGGGCGGGCTGCCAAGGCTTTGGCTTCACAAAGGGTCACTGAGCAACAGCTTTTAATAGAACTGCCTTTTGCTGACTCGAAAAAAAGCATCAAATCCACTGTCTCTGTGGTGCGGTGGCACTTTAATTCCTCATTTCAAAATAAGCCAGGATTTATGGCAACAAAAGAAATTCTCACTTCACAAGAAAAGCTTAAAGGTGGGACTAGTCTAATATGCAGATGGTTGAAAAATGGGAAAAAAATGCAGCAGTGTCTTAGGAAGGTGTTGGACTGCCGCAAGCTGCCAGAACCTTTTGAAATGCTCCTTGGCATTGATTTTGTCTGAACACTACCGGACCACAATTCTTGCAAAAGATATTCCCTCATTTTGTGTAGATGATGGTGGTGGCGAGCAATAAAGGTTTTAGGAATTTAAAGTTAAGGGAGGATGCTTTTGAAACTAATGCCATGAATAGCTTTTATTCACCATTTACATTTCATCATTTAAAGTGCCGTAAACAGAAAAAAACTAAAGCAGGCCTTCTTAGTGTCATCTGTCTCTTCATATATTCTCAGACTGACTCCATGATTTTAAGATTGGGGCTCTGTGGGGGCCAGGCTATCCACTGCAGGGCTCCTTGTTTTTCTACTGTCATTGAAGATAGTTCTTTATGACACTGGCTGTGCACGTTGGGGTCGCTGTCATTCTGCAGAATGAATTTGGATCTGATCAGTTGAACTCCTTGATATTATGCATGAAGTACCTAAACATTTTTTTTTCTTTTTCTTTTTGTAACTAGGTAATGTTACAGAAACACTTGAGGCAGTGACAATGATTTTTTTTTGCATATTTTTGAAGTGATCTAGCATGTAGACTTACTGGATTTTCTCTGGAAAAAATACCTTTTTGTTGTAATGAAGATGATCATGATGAGACCAGGATCAATTTATACTGATATAGTGACTGTGAATATAATTTACTAAGTCCAAAACAATTGATAAATTACTCTTTGATGCAATGTATCCATTGATTATGAAGAAAGAAAGTCTTATTTATTATTATATGTACTATATATATTATAGGCAAAAAAAATAAATAAATAAGATGTGCATGGCAAATATGTCCTATGCAGAGCAGCAGAAGCTCTCTGTTAGACTGTCATAACAACCAGAAGACAACAGGAGCTGTCAGACTGCAGATTAACAGGCAGTCCCAGCGAAAGCCTTGTGTCACTACCAGGGCCTGACCAATATGGTATTTTCGAAACCAATGCAAATTTTAGAGGGGAAAAATTCACTGAGTACTAATATGGTAGCTAATAGAGTGAATTTTTCTGCTGGAATGAAAATAGACCTGCACTAATATCACTATACAAATGTCCTTAGAAGACTGCTTTCTTAAATAAATATTTTGAAATGCACATTCAACATTAATTTACAATATCACCTAAGTCTGTGTGTGAAAAAAATGGAAAGACAATGTAATGACAACATATCTGAATCACACCATGGGCATTTTATATTTTGTAAAAATATTTTTTATATTGGCAAAAATTGGAAAACATATATGACATTAACCATACATTGGTGTTACGCTTGTGATAGGTCAGGATCATTTGATTTATTACATGTCTACACACAAAAACAACATATCAGCCACCCAAAGTCAGTTTTGCTGTTTTGCTGCTGAACAATTATTACTGTAAGTGGACTCTGAGGCATGTGTACAAGTCTCTTTCTGTTTCTTTACATATAAATGACAGTTTCATATCCTGAACTGTGTACAGAGGTTGAATTGTTAGTCACCTATAAACATCTATGCAGATCTCTTGCTATATTTAAGTATACAGAACTATATACTTTTATTTTTTCCTGTCAAGGAGCAACACAGAGAATGCATGTGCACATTTCATCACACGTTTGGACAGTGATCCTGTTAAATTCCTCTGAAAGACAGGCCAAGTTACAACAAGTTAGCCACTAGAGAACTGTCTTAAAAATAAATAATATCATCTTAGAAATGGATATTGTCAATGTTAGATTTTGTTTAAAATGCCTCTGACTCCACAGTCTTTTTTTCTTTACTCACTGTTTGACTGATAGAGATACTAAGACACCAAGAGTCAGCACAATGATTGCAAATTTTTACATGGGCCTTTACACAGAGTAATGCATTCCCAGTGATACTGCGAGCGCCCTTTGTTTTAGGATTATCCCTTTGGCCAACCACTCACACAGTGATTAATGTGCCTCCTCCACCTTGTGGGACCATCTACAGCCAAAATGAGTACAGTTCTTGGAAACGTCTGGGGCAGCTTCAGCCATTTGTCAGGCATGTCCATAGAAGCATGCTATGATAGATCTCTGTGTGTGCTTTATACAAGTAGTTACAAGTGATTTGTGCATTTGTGTGTCTGTGCACATGTGGTTGGCTGTCACACTTGAAAGAAATGTGACATCGTCCTACTTACAGTTTGACAGGTCCAAACAAGTGTCTCCCGAGGTATCAAACTTACTAAGTAGAAAAGCTGACAGTTCTAAGAAGACAAAAATGTTTTTAGTAACATTTTGGCAATGTTATAATTTTACCGATATTTTCTTGAAAACGCAACTTCAGAAAATATCCCCAAGGTTAATTATGTATGCATAAATTATCAAACATCTCCACATGTCGGTTTTTAATGAAAGCATGCATTGTAGCAGCCCCATCAACCCCCAGTCTTAAAGGTCAGAGTTCATAATGGTAATGTAACTGAGAGAAATCATTATGCAGATTTAAGTATGATTATAAAGTGATCTGTTCTCAATTTTAAGCTGGAGAAGCACCTGTGTGTAAATAATCAAACTAACATTTTTCCTCAGTGAGTCAACGGCAATGGCACTTCTTCACTTTCATCAGTGTGGTGATGATGTGGCAGTAACAGTTCATAAAAGTATCTGCTGAACTTCAACTGAGATGTGCTGGTTCATCAATCAGCAAAAAGAATCAGTGTGCTACATGAGAGAGATGAGAGCGATTATTATTGTTGGGTGTAGGATTTTCAGCTGCAGGCTTTAAAAACATCAAGCATTTCTTGGAAGAGTTAATGAAACTCACACCTCGCGAAAATCCTACTTTCTACAGTGCCAGAAGGCAGATCTAATAGGGCTGGACTATCTCCAGCTGTTGCAGTCAGAATGGAAGGATGTATCTTTATTACTTTTTCATAGCACTTCTGTCATTTCTATGATCAACACAAGCATTTTAAGAGGTGGCAGCAGACATTTCTTGCTTCCCCTGAATCGGGCTTGAAAAATGCTCCTATGATATAAGGTTGTACTCTTGACTTTCAGATGTAAAAGTGTGTTCACATCTCCACCCATTTAACCATGTATGTAACAGTAGCTCCCTTTCTATACATAAGCAATGTATGTCATATAGTATATGAAAAGCTATGAATAAGGGAATGACAGAAAATTAACATAATTTTTAGCATAAAAATGTTGAAACTGGGTGTAATGTTTGCACTCCAGCAACATATACAAACTGCATGCACTTCACCAAAGTTAAACTAGGCTTTTGCACTTCCTGATGGCACTGGCCAAAGGTAATATCTCTTAAAAGCCTCTCTCCATATCTAGCATGAATATCATTTTGTCATTGTATGTGCAAACTAGCAGGGTTGTATGTTGTCTGAGCAGAACTCAGGCAATGCTAGGACAGTCTTCGAACAGACCTCTCCCCTCTCAGGGAACTGAGGGATGGAAGAGTGGAGGTACACTGGAAGGAATGTTCCCTGTGCACATGTTTTGGCCTATAGTACAGAGGTAAAGTGGGAGAAAGGAATGAATGCTAGCATCTGCCCATGAGCCACGGCCCCTCACTCCCAGTGCTTCAGTGCGATAGCATGCACAAAGAATTTATGCATAAACGTGTTAGACAGGGTGGGTCGGGCAGAACATGAATAAATTGACAGACAGACAGACATATGACCTGCGAACGGCTGTGGAGCCGTTTGTACAGCCTCGCCTTTTATTGGTTTCAGTTTAAGCCCGATCTTTCAATCTACACACTGGTCTCATTTAGTCCAACTCATGCTAGGTGTGGCACAGTGGCAGGCGAAAGGAAACCAAAACCAAATGGGCCTCGGGCTTGGCCCCTTAGCTGAAGCCGCTGTTGGTCCCTCCAGGAGCTGGCTGCTGCCTAGCGGCTGCCCAGGAAGAAAGGAGTGTAAATCAGGCTACATAGGCGTGGTCCGCCACATAGCTCACCACTGCACAGCCGGCCACATTGTAGATTGGCAGAGGGACAGTCAGCAGATACAAGCCCTGTATCCTAACGTGCAATGAAGGGTTCACAAGAGGTTGGGGAGGCCAGCTGTGTATGTTGCTCTTTCTGAGGGCATTTGCTCTTAATGAAGAAAGACACCACTGGCAAAACAGATCAAGCACGTGGAGGACAAGGAAGGAGGGGGCAGCAACACAAGGGCACAGCGAGTGCACTGTACCGATGCCACTGGAGGTTTGGAGCACTAAGAAAACAAGCGACATGACCAAACTTCATGCAGTGTGCAGTGAACATGCAGTCTGGGTGGAGGAGGAGGAGGAGAGGAGTGCCTTGCCAGCCTGAGATTTAAACCAGAGCTCTTGAGTTTGTTGACTTTCTCGTAAGAAGGCAACAGCCATGCCAACTCCATTATAATTCACATGGCTACTTTGCATGAGAGATTGGTGAAAGCGTACCTTTTAGTACTTTGTAAATGAGCCATTTGTTTTAATTTCACAGTAAGTGAACATGTGTGGCTATTTGTTTTTGCTCAATATGTTTGTCTGCTTAGACAATGAATAACTTATGTGACTAATAAAAAATGTGGTAGCATAGACATTATACAGTACCTACTTATTCTTTCAAAAGGTAGAGTTTATTTGACAGACATGTACCATGTGAACTTGGTAGTTGAATTTGACCTTTGACCTTTGACATTGCCACCAAATTTGGCTAAAATGATGGAACAGTACAAAGGATTGTCTTTGTAAGTACTTTTAAGTATTTCTTACCTCTCAAAAAATTCCTGTTGGGGTACAGAGATAAAGAGATCGAAGATAACCAGTAGTTACATGTTGAGTGTGTTCTACAGTATAAACATACATGAGGCATGAGGATGGGCTCCACTGGCAGCAAACGTGCCAATGCACACACAAGGGCTCACAAATGCTAGCCAAGAATGGCCACATTTTGACTGACAGTGTAAAAGAGGTTAAACTCATCAGTTTAGACAGGTTCACACAGTTTCAAGGCAAATCAAGGGAGTGACTGAAACCAAGGTCAGAATCAACAATGACAGTAATAACCCAGTCGTATTATCAATTTAACATTCCAAAAAACAAAACAAGATGTACCCCTCTCCCTCAAGTTAATATACTCCCCCACACACAGTCCTTGTTGAATTGTTGAAAATGTGTGTAATCAATGTAAAATACAGACATTTCAAGCTTATCCAGCATTTTGTTCATTCTGGGCACATTTAATGGATTGGTATAAAATATATTCCTTTATCCTTTATCTTTATCACAGCTGAGCTCTGTAGTATGGCCGTCCCATTTATATCAAATTGAATCGATACAAGGGAGTGAGATTTCAGATAGAGAGATTGGCAAAATACATGGATTTACTAGGCTTAGTAAAGGACACCGCTGAACTTATTGATAGGACAAATAGTGTAATAATAGACATCCGGCTGTATAGGAAGCTACAAGGTAAGTCACTTAGGCGACATGCATTTCCAGGAGGCATACCCAAACAGACAGATGCCTTAAAATGGAAAGCGGCTGTTGCACTAAAGCTGGAACATTACAAAAGTATCCTTGTGACCACTAATCACTGGTGTATGTACACACAGGCTACAACCAGACCCACATGCAGCATTGAAGAGACATGGGAGCATCATATGGTTCTGTTGCAAGAAGCCAAAGACAACTGGGTGACATCAGTGGGGTCTACCACAAAGCAAAGTGATATGGTGAGTTCTGTTTTTTTGAAAATTCAGAATCACTGCTCACAGCTGTATCTCTGTGGACAGACTGGAGGTCAGTGCCAGGGATATTTCTTTAACAGTGAAAAGGAGGACAACTGGACAATGAACACAATGGTCTGTTGTTGTTGTTGTTGTTTTTAAATTGGTGACTCCCCTCCATGCCAAGCACCAAACTTGGTGTGACAGAGCCTTCTCCATAGCTGCTCCCTACCAAACCCTCTATAAAGAACTGTATAGACCCATTGACTTTCAAATCCCTAATCAAATCTCACCTTTACAGAATTGTTTTTAACTTGTAATGTCTGCTTTTATAAAGAATATATTTTTAGCATGTTATGTTTTAGCTTTATGTGCTGTATTACAATTGTTTTAATCCTTTGTAAAGTGTCTTTGAGTAACTTGTAAAGTTTTATAATTTATAGCATTATAAATCAAATGCATTTTTATTATTTATTATACTATATAATATATATATAATGCATTATTATACTTTAGGAATAATCATATGCTGTAGCAGAACAGCTCTTAGTGTGTAGAATCCAAGCATCTGGCAGTAAGCAACATGATACACAACTCATAAGCGACACAAGATAATGTATATGAAGATACATTTAAGCAAATTAATGGTGGTGCATGAATTCTCATTACTTTACTTCCTTTCCTGCTCATATGGTCCTCCTTCACTCTCTCAAGATATACAGTATGTTTTGATGTTAAATCAGTAAATTACCCCTGCCAAGGAGGTTATGTCTTCATGGCTGTTTGTATGTTTGTTTGTCTGTTTGTTAGCAGGATAACATGAAATGTAGCGTGGGGATATTCACATTTTTAGGCCAAGTTTTCATACTGTATTGTTTTTTGGACCTTGCCATTACTTCAAAGCATGTGCTAAGAATGCAAGACAAGGTCAGAGAAAAAACAACAAAGTTTAGGCAGGGTTCTATTACTATTTCTTTTTTTGTGGGATTGCTGTGCAAGCAGCAAGCAGCAATCCCACCACTAAAGGCCAAGAAGAACATATAATGGATGCTTGTGCAGCAATCCCAATAATTATATCCACAAAAGTCAGAAAAGAAAAGGTCATAAATTTCTGATGGAACACCCACAGTGTAAATCTGGATCTCCATGTTCCAATTATGTTCTGATCACTATATATAATAATGCTGAGCTCACCTCTAATGCAACGCAGACTAAGATCAACAAGTCATCTTCAAACTCTATATGTGCTTTGATTTTTCATTTATCCTTCCCATATCGCATGTGAAATGTGTGATTCATTGAAACATTTTAAACATTATAATCATAAATTAGATTTAATGTGTTTCTGTGACAATGCAAAACATCTGTGTGAAAACTGCAAAACTTTAGGCAAATGTCTATTTTATTTTATTTTTTCATTTATTTTATTTCATGATATTTATATATAAATAAAGTGTTTTACAGAGCAACAATTTTATAATCTAATCAAGTTCTCATTAGACGTGGGTTGGTTTTTGATTTCTGTGCCAAAAAGTTAACACCCTCATTACAGTGTCTGCGTAGAGCTAACTTAATTTCCCTTTTTTTGCTAGATACCACAGAATGGAATTTAAGCAGGTCCCATTTCAATTGCCTTCACTTATTAGGAATGTTTTGCCCTAAAGTTATTAAAATCTGAGGGTCTGTTTCAATTTTCAGATATGGAGATTGTTGTTCATGATTTTCCTTTCACCAATTTTAATATCTCTCATAATCAGTGAGATGTTTTTGAGATATTTATGCAATTTTGGGATTATTAGAGATAAATCCAAAATCTTATTTTTATGATGACATGAGTATACAAGTAAACTATAATAGCTTTAGAAAGATTTCATGGTAAAGAACAGCTGTTGTTTTATTGATGGTTCTTTCAAGCAAGACCTTAGCCTGATGGCCTCGGGCAAGTGTAAAAACTTATGTTTAATAGTGACAAATCTATTGTAGATTAGCACTGACATTATTGGACTCATTCTGCATACAAGCTGAGAGCTAATCCTATTGATGTCTACCTTGAAATGGGCTATCATAGACCATCTCTTTTTTGACTGTCTCTTGTTTTACTGGCAGGCCACTTATTAACCCCTTAATGCCTGAATTTATTTCCAATTATCAAAAGATTTTTGGTTTGTGTTTTTGCTTTCAAGTAGATGCTAAATTAAGTTGAGAGTGTTAATTTGAGTATAGCACATAAAAAAGTTCTATTTCTTTTCTATATATCTATTATCTATGATGCAAATTAGCGACAACAGGCAATAAAGGTTAAAAAAAATACCTGTTCCCATCTCAGGTATGAAGATTCTTTTATTAATGTAACAAAGCAATACTAATACAGACACTATTTTGGCTGTTTTGGAGCGGAAGTGGTTTGTTGCAAAATCGCGACAATAGGCATTAAGTGGTTAATCTGAGTAGGACTGTCCTCAGAACTTTTCTGTATGACTCCATCAGGACTATTCTGTCAGGCCAATTTCTTTAAAGTTACACCGCCTGTCTTTGGCCCTTGTTTGGCTCATCTTAAAATCTGATGGAGGGGAGGGATGCTAGTAGAGACTGTCCTGCACAACACTGTGTATGTCCCTATTGTGTTTTTCCTTCTTAGGCTTTCTTATAGTTGTCCTTGGACTTTAGTGTATGTGTCGATTCACATCTCTGCCAAACACAAATATGCAACTCTAAAGCTTGGCCTGAAGAATGTTCAGTGTCACCTTTCTACAGAGACATTTTTGTTGACTAAAGAGAAATGTGAGTCCAAAAAGACTCAAGGCCGTGAACTCTAATGTAATCAGTGTTAGAAGACAGTCTGGTAGATAAGCCTTGTGTAAATATTGTCTGAGTATATTTAGATTGTCATGTTGAATGAAGGTACCAGCATACAGAAGGCTTTAGTGTTAGTGTAAGTCTGATGGAAGGTAAGCATGAAAGCCCAACACAGAGCCTTTCTGGTTTAAAGACTTTGTTTTGTGTCAGTGACATGATTGTTCAAAGTCCCTCTCTTGCCAAAACATGTATTACATTTGCTGAAATGAACACATGAAACTTTCCTCATAGTAGTACACAGGCTCTTGCACGTGCATGATCATGTAGTACTTCTAACCTAGTTTTGAAAGGATTCGGAAAAGTATAATGTTACAGTTTCCAGTCTGGAGAGGACATGTATTGCATAGAGTAAGATTGAGCAATTAATTGACTAAGTAAGGTGCTTAAATTTTTGTAAATAGCACGAATACTGTTTCAGTTTTTCGTGAAATAAAAGGTAACAGTGCATTGACATTTGAAGAAAGGCTTCTTTTTACTTCTTTTTTTAAACTTCTTTTTAATTGTATGTAATTTGCAGTCAGTCAGGGTTTGCTGTGTGGGTTAATTTTCATAAGCTGAGCATTGTTTCACCAGTCAGTTTTAAACAATGTAACAGACCATCTGTGTCCACTTGGATAAATCAAACAACTCAAGTGTTGGAAAAACACACTAAGAAAGAGCTGGTAAACAACACAAATGTCATGTGTGTGATGCCACAAACGTCTGGGGCCACACTTTGGCCTCTACACAATACAGAAAAAAATGAAGATAAATCTAACTCTATACCCTGAAACATAGTATCCATGGAGTGAAATAACAGCAGCCATAAAAGTCTAAGTGGTCGATTTAATTATAATATAGTTCCAACGTTATTAATTTTTTGTTCCTTAAAAAAATTATGAAACAATCAGTGCTCAAAATTGTCATTATATGACTATTATCGTCAGTAATAGATTATCAACTCAATGTTTCAGTTTGTGTTTGAAATAATTATGATTCTTGTAAGTGGTAGGTCTATGGGAGGAGATCCTTGTACACATAGCAAACCCATGAATAACCCAATGTGTCCTAATGACACATAACATTAAACTTATCATCTCACAAATTGATCATAACCCTCTTTGGCTGTAGTTGTGTCCAGTTTGCCATGAAAAGCTAAATACTTTTCCTCATCACATCATAGGAATCAAATATGTTTATGTTTCCAACTGTGTAAAAGAGCAACTATTATTAGTCATTCCCAATCAAATGTTGGCTCCAACTCCGTGGCTGGATGAGGATGAAATGGGTGTGAGTTAGGGCAGTGCTGTTGTTAAGCCCTCTATGGCTAGTTTACAATAGAAGCTTCACTTTTTCCAAAGTAAAGAAATGTGAAAAAGGTTGAATTTCCGATGTGACATCAAGTTGTGTTTTCCTAGCTAGCTGCAGCTTAAGAGGAATAATATTCTGGTTAAGTCTAATCAAAGTTGAAATAACTTTTTTCAGTGCAAGAAACAATAAATATTACTCAGATTTTTGATATGTTCAAAACCTAGAGCTGCATGAGTGTAAACAAGGAAAGGATCATTAGGAGACTGATTGGTTGAACCTGCAGACTGTCTGTCTGGATATGTTTTCTTTATCCAAATACAACTTATTTTCCATTATTGCAACTCCTGGAATAGATCCTAATTTCCAACAAGTCTCTCCTTCTGTTTACTCTCACTTTCAATTTGTCTTGCATTAAGTCACTCCAGATTTGACATGCTGATAACATCCAGGTTTTCAGTGCTGTTGCTTTGAAGTAGAGCTGGTCACAGTCTGAAATATCAGTTGTGTCTTTCAATGTTTTTCAGCATAGAAAAATATTTTTAAGATTAAGTGTTATTTCCCTTTAAAGCAGTCAGTACTTTATTCTCTTAGCAGCCCATTACATTTGTTTGCACTGGCTTCGTCGTTGTGTTTGTCTGACCACTGCATGACCACGCTGGAACAAAATCTACTCTGACCAGAACTGCCATACACATAAATGCAATTATGGCCATTTGCATCTTGATCAGATCCTATCTCATGACCTTACTCAGATTTCAGTGGGGGGGAAAGAATTCCTGTCAATTGGTCCATTACTAATTTGAAAAAGCATTTCCAGTGTTTACATATCACAAGTCTGAAACTGGAAACATCAAAATTAAAAATTTCAAAACATTACCTTCAGTCCTTACTGTATTTATTTCACAATGTAATTTCCACATTTTGAGAAGAAACAAATCTGTCAACTACATGATGCAAGATCAGAATCAGAATAACTATTGATTACCACAGGGAAATTGTTTTGTTACAGTTGCACAAGACAGCTAGGAAAGAGGAAGTACAAAAAAGACAACTAAACTGAGCACCACTGTAGAGTAGTATTTGAAACACATACAGTAAATGCAAATGTGTATAAATTAATGTGTGAGATAAAAACTCCAGACCTCTCTGACACTAGCACACAGGGTCCTGTCTCCTAATAATCTCCTAGTAATTGAAAGTGTGAAGATTCTTGTCCACTTGAGGTCCCTAGAGTTTATGAAGAAAGCACAGGGGTGCAGAGTCTGGTGTCTCATGATAACAGATTGGGGGTTAGTGGAGGGGGGAGGTATGCACAACAACCAAGATGGTGTGTGAGAACTTCCTGGGTATCTACTATGGATTTAGCCCCATGGCTACCACTTCATTTTCTGGGCTGCAGAAATGTTCCTTTACGGTAATGACTGTGGCACCATCTGTTGTTAATAAAAGTGGAAAGCTCACCGAGTCTTTCCTTTTTGCTCTTTATTCCTGTCTCCCTGAGCCGTGGATGGTAGCAATGGGATCTGGAGCATCTTCCTGAGCCATGTCTCTGTGAAACACATTATACTACACTCATGGAAGGCCTCTGGTCACCAGGGCCGCTAGCTCCTCCATCTTATTGTCTTGTGATCTCAGGTTACTCATGTTGATAGAAGGGAGATATACTCTTCTCCATCAGCCATCAGAGGGTCCCTGGTGTAAATAATGCAGCTGTGCAACAGTAGCAGTGCTGAATGATGGTATTCAAGAAAGAAGCTAAAGGATAGAGGTGAAAAAACAGGCCAGAATTTTCACTACAAATATGTTTCACCAAAGCCCAAGGAAATGAGCTGGAGCAACTGCAACTGGGTGCTTGTATCGTCAGCCTGAGTTGTACTGTGATCTTTCAAATTGGTAATTTCTAAAGGATAAAGTGAGGTTTTGGAAATATTGTTCAAAGCCTTTCCTCTCACAATCTGCATGTATAGCTGCTATGATTCTTTTTATCTCTCTGTACTCTACCATTAAGAAATTAAGTAAAGACACAGGAAATTCTAGTTAACCTGGTTCTCATTGTTGTAGTTGACTAGTTTCACTTTGACCTGCACATGTTGACAATCTCTATTTACAGTGCCGTAGGAACAAAGTTGATTTTGTGATGTGTCCTTTCAATATGCACTGTGTGTATCCTAGCCTGAGAAATACATGGTATACGTGGCAAGGGCAATAAAGAGAAAAGAGCAAAAAGGTCACCTGGGGAATTGCATCACAGGAAATATATCTTGAATACATTAATGTGATTTAGCAACTGCATAATGAAACACACAGTTTGTGAGTGTGTATGTTGTAAAAAAAACAAAAACAGAATCAGTAGGTAAAGACTGCAGCTGCTGGGGAGGTTAAAAAAATCACTCAATCAAAAATCAATAAAAAAAATCACACAGTGTAGGTCACTAAAACAGTATGTGCATTAAAAACTGATTTTTTTTCAACAAATAAACTGCAGTTTCTTCAATTTATTAACTTAAAACAAGCCCCGGCCACTCATGGAGGGGCAAAGTACACTGTGGAGTGCCGAGGGGGGCAATCAATCCCCACAGCAGCAACATGGTAAAACCTTCCCAGTGCCTTTACCCACATGCAATATGTGTTGGGACCTCATCATAGGTGCTAAACCTTCAAACGAGATGGCTCCCTGCTCCACTGATCGGAAAAAAACCTAATGCAAAACAATTTTAAAAAGCCACCTAAGGCTTGCTGTTCCTTTGGAGTCAATACAGAAATTGTTTTCATCAGAGTGCTTAAGTTAACTATCTTTACAGTAGGTTAAACTGG
Source organism: Psettodes erumei (assembly GCA_016785225.1). Classification (NCBI taxonomy): domain Eukaryota; kingdom Metazoa; phylum Chordata; class Actinopteri; order Pleuronectiformes; family Psettodidae; genus Psettodes; species Psettodes erumei. Next base: position 1,525,482 of record JAFBJZ010000221.1, read on the forward strand.
GTTCAGAATAGATATGGGGGTGACTCACAGATGCACATTGTATTTTAACATTTACTTGTTAGGGGAACGGTGATGGATTGTTATTTTCTTTGAGAAGATGGTTAATAGCATTTCCATGTTAATGTTTACTTTATATATACATACCTAAGGGAGAACATTAGAGACACTTGAACATTAAACAATTCATATAGCTTGATCCTTTCACCTAATTAAAACCAAACAGAAGGCTGAGGAAATTTGAGCACAGCTGTGTAGGAAAACTTAGTTCCTCATGGTGTTAATTAGAAAAGGCTTTACACTTCTATTTTACACAGAATGCAGACTGCAGGCTTGGCCACTCTCCACGCCTGAGACAGAACTCACTGTGTACCTGCTTGGCCATATGAGAATGAGCCAAGAGCTTTTCCCACTCTATTTGTCATGTCCATAAGAAGTCATCATCTGTAAAGTGGAGCAGCCAGTTAGAGGGCCCTGCCTCTGCTCAAGGAACAAGGGTACAATGCTCATTCTTAATCTATTTTCAGAAATGTAACCCTCTGACAACGTCTCTAGGGTTAGCAAGGCAAATCCAGATAACACAATGTAAAGAATGTGTCCTGGTCACATGCAAGTGGACCACCATTACAGACTTCCAGTGCTGTTCCAACATAGCCCGGTTGACCTCACATAAGAGGCTGGCATCAACACTTCACTGCCTCCAACCACATCAATGCAATCACGGGGCAACGAAAAACACTGCTGCTGGACACATGCAAAGATAAAAGAGCTGCTAGATCCCTGTGGTGCAAACACCAGCCACTGGAAAAAGTATTCATGTGTGAGTATTTTTTCAATCATCAGTCTTGCATATTTTTAAAAGGCAGAAACACAAAACCACTACAAAGCAGATCTGAATCTCTGCTTCAGAGTAAATTTTTCTTTACTTTGTTGTCCAGTTAATTTCACTGTATTATCTGATGGCTGCGCTTTTAAAGATCCTTTCCAAACAGTCCTCTGTACTCATCTTCCGGTTTGAAGCGTCATCTCAAACCTCTGGCTTTGTCTTGGAATTAATGCGTCTCAACCGCTGTAGTTCTTTCAGTCTTTTCCTCTGCAGTTCCTTTCATATGCTCAGTGGGTCCTTGGACCTCACCCAGCACAGGAAGCTAAACTTTTTGTGTCCACCTTTCATGTGATTCCAAGCACAGGGAAAGAACAGGACACACACACACACAAAGGACAGACAGATGAAGAGAGAAAGAGACATATACTGTACACCGAAAACAGATTCCAAGGTTAGATTTCACTCTCTGGTTTCAGTTTTGTTAAAAGACATGAACCATTGAGAAATGTGAAAGTCAAGTCAGTTTTATTTGGATTGCACCAAATCATAACAGAAGTTAGCCTCTCTTGAGCAGGTTTATTGCGTATAATCATTTGCAAAGACCCAACATTCCCCCATGAGCAAGCACTTGGCAACAATGGCAAGGAAAAGAAACAGAGAGAGGGTCATTCTAACTCAATACACTAACATGGCACTCTGACACAAAAACAGAATCTTCTGAATTTATCTTTTCTTCCATTTTGTCTCCATGCTCCTCTCTATTCCCTCATGTACTTTCTACACCACTCAATCACATTCCCTTCCCATTGCCTTTCACCAGTGCTGCAGCTCTGTAATGACAATCCCAGATGTGGCTTAATAAATTCTCTGTGGCCTGAAGATTGAACCCAAGCTTCACTCAGGGAAGTTCACTGGAGATCCATGTTTCGAGGCACCAACAGATGAGCCTGCTCATTCCAAGATGGGAAGATGTTTTTATTCCTCTTGATCAGAGCGTGCAGGAGGCTCAGGAGCTGGGGAGAGCACACTCTTTGCACAGTCAGAGAGCATGTTTCTCATTAGGGACAAATCATATTTCATGTCTTTTTTATCAAGAAGATGATCAGGAGAAGAGGCTGTGTGAAGCTCGTGAGACCGCAAGCTAAAAATACATTTATGTGCCACGATTGAGGCTGCAGCAGTACGCCCACCACGCTGAAATGATTTAGTGGGGATCAACGTCAGCAGCATCAGCAGGCCTAAAAAACACACAGTGTGTTTACATGGTCATGTGATATGCAGTATAAGCCTGATGGCTCTCTGTCAGCACTGGCCATGAGTGGCAGACCTGGAATAAGGAAGTATGTAACGGTAGATTGAACTGTAAGACAGACAGAAACAGACTGGCTGACAGACATGGATTTTGTTGTGCTGTGTATCAATTCATTAAAGCCTTTCATATCAGGTATTGGCCACAGTCACACTTTACAGTAAGCCAGCAGTAAGAGTCTGTGAGGATGTTTCTATCGCATTTCAATTTACCATAATTCATTTATCTCAGTGGCACAGAGAAAGAATGTAAACTCAAAACTTTCACCAAGTTCACTATTTGTTCATGTTTTTGCATTTTTGTTAAATACACCAAGCCAAAGCAGGTGGGCCTAAATGATGTCTACATGCTGATCAATAGTAATACTCAGATCTGCTTATTTGTCTATCTGCCTTCTCCTCTGACTTCACTCTTTAATGTGTTGGCCCTGTTTCACATGGCAATGATTTAAAAACCTTTAAAAGGCAAAATTCGCAAGATGGTAGGAAGATAAATAACCATTTTTTTTACTGAAGCAGAACCCATCCCTTTTCCCTTTCCATTCAGCTGTTTCGTTCTCTTCATCTGTACCTCCCCCGTTTTTTGGTTTTTTTTTACTACAGGTCCAAACTGTCATGGTTTATGTTTGTAGCTTTAACCCTTGACTTGACCCATGGGCTTCAAACATGCCCTCCTGTACATTTTAGTTGCTTACCTGGCTAAATCCACCAGTTATGAACACACTATAAAGATAAAATATTTCTAATATTTTAAGCTCCCCAAGCATCCCATTTTATCATACACCCATCCAGGCATACACACAAAAAAATCACATGGTTTGTATGTCACAGTACAAAGCAAAAGTGGTGACTATCACAGCCTTAGGAAATGTTTTACTGTAGTTTCAAACATCTAAAAGCCTAAATTTAAACAACACCAGGTCTTGCACCCAGGACACAATGACATAACACACAGACAAGCAGCAAACATCACATTCAAGAAGCTGGAACCAGAGAATGATCAGCCTTTTTTGCTTGGTCAAATGACTGTAACAAATGGCAAGTTCCATCTACCTGTGCAACTGCTTTGTCAGAGGAAAAAAACATATTGTGCTCATATTTAAGTGAACTTTTGACTCTACCTTTGACATATCCCATAAATATGTCCAGTTTGTAAAGGATCTTAGTGGTAGAAAGTGGTTTTGAAACTCTCATCCTGCGTCACCTCCAGCGTTTCTCTCTTCTTGGCTGTGAGGTACTACAACACATCCATCTTTCTGTCTCCCCTCCTGGATGCCATGGCTTTCACACCTCTTTAACACCACCTGTGACTTATTTCACCTCCAGCTCTGTCCCAGTTTTTGAATGCCACCCACTGCTTGGCCTATTGCTTGATGGCCTGCTAGTTTGGATCCAAACTTCCTCTACATTTGTAGTGGTGGAGGAACAAGAGACCTGTCGGGCTTACTGTTTACCATACGTACTGTACAGTAAGGAGGTGCAACATGCCTGAGAGGGTCTTAGGTCACACTGAAGACCCAACCAATTTAGTGACTGGTTTTCATGTGTGTGTGTGTGTGTGTGTGTGTGTGTGTGGGGGTCATTTAGAAGCTTCTCAAGCTACATGTGCAAGAATACCAACTTCTCCACTGATGGCATGCACTAGGGAATATTAATTAATTAATTCAATAGATTCAGTCAGGATGCCGTCTAAAAAAACACTGGATTGTAGAAGTTTGATGTTAAGCTGATATAAAACTATAAAACTTGTTAAAACACAGAGAAACTGGACATGACATAGTAAAGTGTATGTGTGAGGTGAAGTGAGTATGTGGGATGGAAGACTATCTGTGACGGCTTACGATTTCTCCATTACATTTAACTGTGTGTGCATGTATATCTTGTGTTACCTCTGCTAAAAGGAGGTGTGTGTCTTATCAAGTTCAAGCAGCATGTGCATCATGTGTCCTCAGTCGTCCATAAAACATGAACAAGAGCCTAAATGTATGTTTGACAGCCACTCACATGGCATACCATGTGTATGAAAGCATGTTGAGTTGCACTATGATCTCAAGCTGAATGTGTGCAATCCACACAGCTACAGGATAGGATCACAATTCACAATTCACAGAGAAGGTTCAAAGGGTGTTAAATGTAACAAATCACAACATTATTTTGTGTCCCCCAGTCATAAGAGAAGCAACACAATATGTTTCTTTCAGCTGGTTAGGGCCCCTTCTGCCATTATCTCACATGTGCAGTGAAGTATGTCTTCAACTTAGTCTCCTGGGTATATTTTTCTTCACGAAGGGAGAGGTTTGCTCTTTGTTTTTTTAATTTGCCATGGGCACAAACCTAAACAAGTAGCTTCGCACAGCAGCTTCATTCCTTTTAAGGTTGGTTTCACCCATTTATAAAGCTGTCAGAGGCGGCAACCGTGCATGTATTTACAATAGTTTGCATTTGACGTAAATAAAAGGGGGTTTGTGTTGGAGACTTTCAAGGTGCAGTTCAAATATCGAATGATCCAACACTGTACCTGGCCTCCATCTACAAAACCTGGATCCAGTTGAATGTATGCATTCCTTGCATGGAGGCATGCATGGCTGCATATACTGTACAGTGCATGCTTTGTCTTGTCTGTCTGTTTGTTCAAACACAACCTCTGACACCCTCTTAAGTAGAAATCAGTGTTTACACGTGGGTGTGTGTTTGTGTACAGCACGTACACCAAAATATGACTGAAAGAGAAAAAGGTGGTGGTGGGGGGGTAAAAAATGTTCCCATGGAAGCGCTGTGAGCTCCGTGATGCCCTCAATTTGTTTGGTCTTCCTGTCAAGCTAATGAGGTGAGTGAGTGAGGGCGGCCTGGTGTAGGCAGAGGTCAGCCAAGAGCTAGTGCTGCCTGACAGGCTGCTGTGCTGTGAGGCTGACGCCCGTGGCCAACTCTGGTAGCGGTGCAGCCCCCTGGCAAACGCATGGAACACAGCCTGCCCATCTGCCACAAATGAATGCACATAGTCGAGCAAAGGCAGCGTTAGGCTCATGCACTGTACGTGTGGGCCACTTGTAAAAAACATGTATAATGACACATACTGTAAATCGTAGTAGCTTAAAAGAACAAACATACACACGCACTGTTCACTGCTTGGAGAGAGTTCCCTCTAGCCCCCACAAGACCGCCATGATGGCGGACTGCCCCAAGTAGCTGCCAGCAGAGCGCTCAGAATGGATGCTTCAGTGCATGCATCAATATGAGCAATTCTTTTAATTATGGGTGTTGTGCGACTGATGCCTCTGTGTTTCCTGGACACAGTTCCAGTGATTGGGTCATTCTTGCAGATTGAAACCCAATCTGTTTATAATTTAAATTCCTGCAGAAGTTAAAATTCATTTCACAGTCTTCTTTCTTTTTTTTTCTATGTATGTAGTACTGTATGCACTGTAGTATGGGCATGTGTGTTATGCTTTGTCAGTGTTATTTAGCAGCCGGTACCTGCTTGTACATACTGAGCCCCCACTGTTGGAGTCACATGTCATAAATATAAATGTGTAAATATCACATTAAATTCCACAGTGGGAATATTATATTTTCTCTGCATATCTGTCTTTTATTAGAAAACACATCCTCTGCACCTCTCTACTTTTTGAATGTTTGTATACTGATCTGTAATTTGCCTGATTACTGATTAACTGCATACAATTACAGTTAATGTGAAATCCCACAAGTCAAGCAAATTTAGTTGCCTCTGAATATAGGACAGCCATCCAAACAAACATTCCCCCACTTTAGTTTTATTTTGTAGCAGTGTTATTGTCATCCCCCAGTCTTCTGGAGAAAAAAGAGCCTCACATTCCACATGCTTCGACACTCAACGCTCGTGCAGCCTTCAGAGTTGCAGCTCTGAGCTGAAAATGAGTCGCCACACCTGCTGGATGTTGCAGCTGTGGCTACGCGTCTGAGTCCACAGAAATGGAGAAAGGTCAAAGGTTGTCACCTCTCCTTCTCCCCATCTCCTAGGCAGTACCCCCCCCCCAAAAAAAAACACACACACAACACACACACATCCTTAAACCCGATGGGGTAGTGCAGCACCAGTGTCCCACATATCAACACACTCGCATACACACAGCTGAGAGTGATTTGGCGGAGGGGTCAAGGTCAGGGAGCAGATGCGGCTTTCTGTCGTGACCTTGTGTGGACAACAGGAACTTGATTAGCCCTCTGCTGGCTCCACCCTTTTCTAATGCAGACTGGACTTTGACCAGTTACAGCCCCCAGCCTCTGCAGATATTCATTAAGACTGAAGCCCCATGATTTTTCATGCTGACTAAACATAATCCATGCAGTCAGTTGCCCCACATGGAGTTTTTTTTATGAACAATTATGTTAGTTTTCACTATTTTTCACACCAAAACTCATGGTGTAATTTTTATTAAAAGTTTTAAATGTATTTCCTTCCCCCTGCCGATACAAGAAAAAAACAACAACATGAAACTGTTCTGCAGTCACCATCAGCTGATTAAAGTGAAACCATCAGCAGGAATGTGTATCACATCACTCACACACGCCTTAACCTGTACTCCATAGTACTGGGGTTTGGCCTTAAGAAGACAGTCAGTGAACCAGTCTGACCTATATATGTTCATGTTAGCTTTACATCTGTATTGCTGAAGTACACTTTCACATTTTTTATATTTACACACAGAGTTGTTTATTTGTGTTTAACACATAATGTGTGAGTTGCTGGGCTGCCCTGTGATATACTATGTCAGTGGTTTCACCTTCCCACCTGAGTCACATGGCTCCCTCTGTCCTGAACATTATGGGGACTCTTCTTTCACATCATTTTTTTCCTCTTACCAGCTTCAGTGCAAGACACTGTGTAGACACCCTTGATTCACGGTCTCTATTTCGTGTTTTTGTTTTGGGGCCTGACTCTTAGTTTTAAAGAATGTCATTTGGGAAAGTCATTAGCCTACTGCTGGCCGCAATGTTGTTTCAAATTTTGACAGTTTCTGTCATTTTTGGATGGCGCAGTTCAATTTGTTGCTCCTTAGCTCCAGAACTTCCTGGGACATTCAATACCCCATGCTTAGGTTTTGTCTGAGGATTTTCAGGGAAAATCTCTGGATTTTAAGTGAGAAGTAAAAGGGGAGAGAAAAGAGAGACATAGAGCTTGTTAACTTAATGAAACACTCAGAGGATCAGTTGTTGTTTTACTGCGGTGGGAGCCAGAAGCAGAGCCAGCAAGTGGTTTGGGTTCATGTCAGGGTCTCCTCTCTCACAGCATAAGTGAAAACGTGACAATGACGCCAGCTTCCACTGTGAGTGGCAAACTCCTTCCTCATCTGGCTTATGATATGAATAGCTGGAAGAACAGGTGTCACAAGCAGTGATTAGACCATCCAGTACACCATGAGGTGGAGTGTTTTATGTTATGTAACACAATAAATCTCTCTGAATTAAATTTCTTCTCAGTGTTGCTGTTCCCTTTTATCTTGGGTCATTGCATGAATTATAGCACCGTGCCTTTGAGCCCAGATGATACACCTATTCTGCTTCACGCTGCCTTTGGAGTGTTGATGTGACACACAGCCTGACTCAATCTGAGAAGTTATTAGCTTTGAATGAATGATTTGTTGGCTTCAGTTTAGTTTAAAGTTTGGAGACTGTTTGTCTTTTCAACTGGCCTTCATCCAGATGTTATCCAAACTGATAGAACTCGATTGTAGTCACATTTCACGTCATAGGCGCCCCTGCGCATGCAATGTTGTTGGAAGGGAGATCTGGACATTACTCACAGGCGGTGACAGACATAGACAGACACATGCACTGGCACGCAACAAACGCGGGAAGTACACAGCGAAAGAGGGAAGAAGGAAGAACTAAATACCAGTGACTGTTTACAGTTGCCACGATTACAGCCCGCCCCTTCCACACAGACACACATATCCCCACAGTCCCACCAGGCAAATGCATCTGCCAGCGAAGATCCGGCCTGAGTGAGAGAACACTTTCCCAGAGATATCAGTGACGTACATGTGCGAACTCACACTCTCACAAGCGCGGCCAGACACACACACACAAACTGATGTCGTGTAAGTCACCGTTGGTTTTCATTGTTTTAATTTCTTGCAGGATTTGCTGTTTATTTTAGCAGTCTTTCCTCAGGGAGTCAACAGTGGTCCAGTGAGCTATGGACTCCCAGAAGACCTATTATGCTGCCCCTCCTCTATAGCATCAGGCTGTCATGATATTCTAGGCATACACTACATGTAACATCATTATCGGTGTGAATGTTGAATTCAGTCTTTTTGTGCATGAGCTACAGACCCAGACATCACCTTCTTTTGTGTAGAGTCAAGAAGTTCTCCAAGTTTGGACTTAAACAGTATCAGTAGCCTGTCCCCCTTGTGACATGGCCTGACACTGGAAAGAATGAAAACCTGTGATCAGTGGAGTATGTGTGTGTGATGGGCACTTTGGGATTTAGACTATAGGGAAAGGGTGTTGGTATGTTTGAAGGCATGATGGACAGGCTGGTGGGGTTGCCAAACAGGATACCAGGGTTGGACACAGATTCATGCTCTGGGTTCAGGGTCCAGGTTCTGGAGTGGGCGGTGATCAATGTCTAGACGCTTTGTAGGCAAGATGAGAGGTTCAGTGTTTGCTTTTGAGCCATGAATCCAGTATGTTCTGCCACTTTTTACAATTTTTTCAGATTTTGCTCTCCTTGCCGCTGACTGCAATCGAGGAATTAACATATCACAGCTCAATAGATGGTGTCCCAGTGTGTAAAGTACTTTATTTTCTACATTGTAGACAACTTTTTTATGGCAATCCCTGCACTTCAGCTCCCATTGTATCAGAAGCTTAAAGATGGAAATGTTAAATGATCACCAAATAAATTCTAATTTATTCTAAGTTGGACATTAATATGTGTACCACATTTAATTACACCATCCAGTAGTTATTGAGACCTTATTGTAGTGCCAAGGAAAATTCCAGGGATCACTGAGGTCATTAGAATTCATCCACTGGGAACCACGAATGTACCAAATTTTGAGCCACTCCATGCATTACCATATTTCACAAAATACAGCAAACAAAAGCTTTGGTGTTTGGAGATCACAACATTTCAGTGAGCGCCTCAGCTGTACTTTGTGTTTGGAAAGCATATACTGACATGCTACCACATTAAAGTAAGATAGTTAACATGTTCGACATTGTACCTACTTAGAGACATTGTACAATGTTGTCAGTAGAGGAGCTTCATTTCTTAGCACAGTTTCTAAACAATAATTTTAAGCAAAATGTATTTAAAGAAACACACATTCAATAAACCAAAAAGGTCAAAGGTCTTGGAGTCAAAGGTCACAGTTTAATCATGGTACCACACTGATTCCGCAGTTCATCAGGCCTTCCTTATGCCGTGTGTTTACTTTGGGTTTCCCCCCTGCAAGGCTTAACATCACACTTTTCCAGAGCAGGTGCTAGGAGGTGCTGAGTAAGCTGAACGTAGATTCTTGGGGGTTGGTCTGGGATGACCAGTGAATCCCTCCATTCTGGCTTCTTGACCTGCAATCAAAGCCTTGACTTTAGGAGAGTACGGGGGGTAGGGGGGAGGGATTGGAGGCCACACGGCCACATGCTACTCATCCACCTGCATACTGACAGGCAGACAGGCCATGTCACAACAATCCAAAACTCCCCTGTGCCCCAGCCTAACCTTAGCCATCCCCCCTCCCCATCACAGCTAACCCATGGTGACCCCTGCAGCCATCTGTTACAGGGCTCTGGGATGTGTTGATTGGCTGGGGGGAGTGGGGTGAGGGGAGGAGCTGTGCTAAGGATGGGAACTGAAGACCTTGGAGGGTGAACTGTCCACAAAGGATAGAGGGTTCCAAAGTGACACATTGAATTGATTATCTGAAAAACATGCATAAGTATGTTGGCCTGCACAGAAGTTTGAGATATTATGGTGGGCCATTTTGTTAGTTGCACACACCATACATTCACAACTGCCAGGGATGGAGCTCATGTTACAGTGTCAGTCTATCTCTGCCTGCTATCTTCCTTCACTGGAGCCATCGGTGCTGACAAAAAAAACCAAACCCATAAGAAAGAGGAGGAGTAGGATGCTCCACTCTCACCTACAGTAAATGCCAACAAGCAGTGATGATGAAAATATTTTTCTATCAATTTTTTTCTTTTCAAATTAATTATTTATTGAGATAAAACCTTTATGATCTCAACTCCTTTTCAAGGGGGTCATTACTGATATGGTAGAATTATTGTACCTCAGCATAAAAAGGTTGTATCTAACTTAATAATCAACCACCTGATGAGCATGCTAAGTTAAACCAACAGAACCTAGGATGTTATGTGATCAACAGGGCCGACCAAGGCAACGCAGTGATTTTCATTAACGAAAACACCAATGTCCAAAAAACCAAAGGAAACAAAGCGGACAACCAAAAACTTAATCACAGGCCGAGAAGCTGAGAAAATCCACACTTGAAAAGAAAGAAACTCAGGAAACGCTTGGAGGTGAACGGAGACACATGGGGAGAACAGGGAACATAAATCTACAAGGAGCAGGAACAAACTGGTGGCACAAAAACAGCAGGGACACAGAGGAGATCTGAACAGCAAGGCAAAGCTAGAAAAACTGACAGAGAGAAGGCAAGACCTAGACTATATACAGTATACACACCAGGGAGGTAGGGAAAATGAGACAGAGGTAACAAATTAGGGCAGGGCAGACAATCAACCACAGGGAGCAAATACACATAAAACACTAGGAGCAGTTACCCACATAAAACAGGAAACGAACCAAAGGGAAAGTGTCTAAACAGAAAACAAATTCTTTTTGAGTCTTTTCATGGCGATTGGGAGCAGGAGGTGACAGAACCCCAACCCCTGTAATGTCAGACAGTTATGTTTGCTCAGCACATATTAACTGACTTAATTTTTAGTTTTAGCTGATGTCTCACACAACTAAGTTTATTTGAGTAAAATTTGTTTACTCAAGAGATAAAGTACTTTTCCTTGAGAACAGTACAGTCCGTGTGTATGGACATATGATGAGAAGGATAAAAGAAACTCCCTTTAGCATTTGTTCCTTGTACCAGGAAGTAAGTGCAATCTGGTCAAATTCTCTCTGGAATAGCTGGCTTCACGAAGCTCAGCTGTGGTAGTCGATAGAAATGAGTCTGACGCTGTTCACTCTTGGTTTTCCAGCCTCGCTATTAGTGTGTGCACATGGAAAATGTTGGAAAATATACAAATGTTAATGTGCCCGACAAGCACCACAACAACTCTGAACACTTCACCAGCCTCTGTGGGTTCTTTTGGACCCAGGAAATTACAAAAATGTGCAAATGAAAAAATTTGGCCAATAAAGTTACTTTGTAAATGTATGTCCTAAAAATAATAGAACAACCAAAAGTAGCAAAATAGTTTGAATCAACCAAAGCGAGCATAAAGTTTCTTTGCCACTTTAAAGCTGCACTTGTGATGCCACCTGTTGACATTTAGAAAATGATTGTGTGCAAACAAAACAGTCATAAAACAGGTGTGTTTGTTCTGACTCTCCCTCTGCTGGACATATCAGGTTGCTCAGGAAAACTGACGTGGAGTGCAGAGTTGGTGATAATTCAAAGTTCAAGCGAATTCTTTTCAGGTGTATCACTCTGAGCCACACCAGTCATTTGGTTAATGTGAAAATATACATCTGTGGAGCTTAGAAAATCAGCCTGATATAACCCCACAAACTTCATTCTCCAGGAGCTGGCTTTCAACACAGCACTCTGCATGCCTATTAGACAGCGTGACTACATTATTACTACTGAATGATGTATGCGTGACCAAAACCACCTTTCTTACTTATGGAAAGGAGACAGACACATTAAATGCCAGATTCAGAAGAATCCAGGCCAGTTATGTATGGGTGCTTTTGCAATAACATCCTGAAGGTAGTATTTTTAGTTGAAGTCCTTGAGTCAGGGACATGGGGCAGGCAGCCCAGGAGGGCCTTTACTGTCCAGATGGTGACAGCACTCTGATGGTTTTGCCTTTGAGGCGCCAATATGGAAACATTTGGAATAAGAGTGAGTCACACGTACCGGTCACAGGATGGACAGTCACTCATGACTCCAGAAAAATCTCACATGCATATACAGTTTGTGTGTGCGCATGAATACACACACACACACACACACACAGTTGATACATACTGTATTTGTATCACACATTTGTTAGTTCCTTACTTATGCCAGTGAGTTGTAGCGGCCACAAACATCAAGTACAAAGACCCTACTTAAAGCATGAAACCTCTTAAAGTACAAGCTGCATACACAAACATTTCTCTCGTATGTTTGTACCTCTGTATGAACTCAGTCATTATTTTCATGGTTACAGGAAAACTCAGATGTCATTCTACAATGGTTGTAGTGACTTTGCTACATTAAAAAGTTAATGTTTGGTGTTTCTGTATTATTTCCATACTAAATGAGATTTTAGTTCATGACCTGTTAAGTGTTTTCTTGTTTGTAAACGTATGTGTGTTGGTACATTTATGACATTAATAACTTGATAGTTTTAGTTTATGTGATTTCTCTGTTAGTTGACTTTATATTTGCAGCCAGACATCACTTGTTAAACAGCGTTTTAAAAAGACTCAATACACCTCCTTGATGGAGGTCTGTACTCTGAGCACATCTTCTACTACTACAGAGAATTACTGAAAAATGCAGATGCCATGATTACCATTACCAACACTGATTGAGTATAAATTGATTATTTATAACTAGTGTTGTTTATCTGCAAACTTGCCTGATTTTTAGCAGCTTGCATGTTAAAGTAAATAACATTACCACTGTGAACACTGCTTTTGCATGCACAGATGTTTGGCACATTGGTAAGTTAGCAAAAAAGATGAAGCCACATTAAAAAGCTATCATTGCTGTTAGTTGCACCATTAAACTCTGATTGTGAGTTTTCTTGTCACAAATGCCATGACACTAATTTGATACATATTTGATATGGGTATTGATATATGTTATCTATCATTTTCACTAAACTAACACTGTCATTCTGACTAGTCCAAATTAAATGTTCTCATAGACTGGTGATATTTTTCTAGTATACTGGGTATACTGTGCAAAGCTGTATCTGAGTGGGATGAACACAGCACATTATATACATTTGCTTTCTGCTTATACTCTCCATCTGGAGAGTAAACTGACTTCCCTGTGTATCCAATTGTAGGCGGGAGGCCTGACACACTTTCTTGCTGCAATTGGTGACAGGTTTTCATGTGTGACAATGGGCAACAGGCTGTAGCAAGAAACATGACACCTGTTGCTGCAGGCTGATTACCACGCTCTGCCAAACAGATATTAGATTTTCCCTCCTAGCGACTAAGTAAGTTGGTAAACTTGATTGCTGTTCCATAGAAAACAAATTTTTGGAAAGCACTTGGCAGAAATAGACTTATCAAAATGGGTGAAAAGAAGAAAAGAGACACATTCATTAGAAAAAAGGCTTGAGGCAAGTTATCAAGTTCTGTACCAAGGAAAAAATAATTACAGCAATCAGGGTTATTCTTGTTGCTGGTAGATGTATTGTCATCACTTGTATAAAAAAAATGTTAAAAAGAAAATGCAGAGAGAATTACCGACTCAGGGCCACAAAGAGGATTCATGGTGTTGAACTCAAATGCAGAGCTGGACAGTCAGTAAGGGCAACTTTAATAACAAAATACAGTGCTGTCCAAGTGACAAAAGGGAAGCAAGAGCAAAAACTTACAAGACAGCAGAAACCAAGAAAATCCCCATTGCAAGACGAGGGAACTGCAAGAAGAAACAGGAGTAAAAACTGAGTTGGAGCTAAACAGACCAGAATCAAATTCAAACTGATGAAAACAAAGGTAAAGCCCACTACATAAATGCACAAGGAAGGCAGGGATAATAAGGTGCAGGTGAAGCACCATAGGGTGGGGTAGACAATCAAACATAACATAGAAGTAAAGCCACACGAGACACACTGTGAAATCACATATCACAATAAATCAGAAAAGAAAAGTGTCCCTGTAAAGGGTCTCTGGGGGTAAGCTGTGATCCAATGAAAAACAGTACAACTCATACGAAAATTTGATGACCTGACATGACAATGGCCCATGTATCATAACATTTCAACAACATAGATTACTTTTCTTCTGCTATGACTATGGGCAGCTCATGCATATACCAATAGTTTGGTGAGGTAAAGTTGGTCCTGACAAGGCCGAATGATTCTGATGGTGTCAGGTAAGGTTAGACTGCTGGCTAAAAAACAACCAAAAAAAAGGCCAAGCCAGGGGCTAAGCAGCAAAAGGAGGACTGTGGCCAGAATCAGATGATCAAAACCAATATTAAACCAGTCAACTATGGCATGATGGATTTGGGTGTGAAGCTAATATTCCACAAGTGTACAGCAACTGTCTGTCCAGAAAGCCAAGATCAGAAGTTTGAAAATGAAGAACGTGTCAGAAGTCAGAGCTACAAAGTAGAGGAGTAACTACCAGCCAAAATGGTACATAGCAGCAAACAGATTAACAGGATTATCCCTGTCATCCACCCTCTTTGCCCCCAAACAGACCATCGAATTAGCCCCATATTGTCATTTGGACCCCCTGTGGAGAACAAATTACCATTTTCCAGAGTCACAACTCTATTCCATGGTGTAAGGAAGATGAAAAGATTGTAATCCTTCTCTCAGGAAACATTACGCAGGACTTCCAGTGGTGGTGTTACATTTTCCCATGAACTAAAGGTTGGAATTTCTTTGGTTGTAAGAGTACATGTAGTGAATGCTGGAGAAAGAGAAACCACAGTGTTTTATGCTGGCATCACTGGGAAAGACAAATTCACACATGGACCGCATTAATATTCACAGTCATTTACAGTAGTTGGACTGTTTAAAACCCCCTGCACAAAATATGCATGATTGCCTTTCTATGTTTCTTATGTTTCTATGTTCCCTACATATTAACATTATACAATCTGTGTAGCATTAAAAAAAATAAAAACTTTGAACAAGTTTAACGCAAGTAATATTACCTAAACTGACATGAGTTACATATATAATTTACGTTTAAATAAAAGTGGAGATGAGATAAAAAACAAACAAACACTTACAACCTTGGCGCATCTGTAAAGTAAGTTGGACAAGTGTCAGTGGATTGATGGCAGCCTGTCCATTTGGCTTCATTTTGTCTGAAAAGGAAACACTGGCATCAGGTGGCCAGACATATTATTACGGATATACACACCCACCGGGTGAAGCACTTCTATTACAACCATCAAGCAGTTTACCGGTGCATTCTTTGAACAGCAACAGCCCGAGTAATACCATAACACATTATTGATGGGTCAGTTGATAGTAGGTTCCTTATAATAACTTACTTTTCAGGCGAAACACCAGTGGTTGATGAGCAGACATATCAGCATTTATGACAGGAGATGTTGTTTCTCTTCGGCTGGTCATCAACAAATTATTTCAGTAGTTCAAGTATTCTATCAATATTGACCAAATGTTGATGTGTAACACCAAATCCTTAGACTCCAGGATACCTAACTCTTCACTGATATAGTAACATTTAAACATTGTGCTGTTTTCTTGTGCTGACCTTGATCAAATTTACTACTTTGATAGCATCTGCTACATCATTTACAGACTTGGCAAACAAGGCTTGTTTATAGACAAAACAATGTTAGTATAAGCAAATCTCCAGTATGTTTTTCATTGCTTCCTTTAGAGACATTATTGCCCCGTTTGTCTGAACCCAGGATCTCCATTGTAGCGTAGATTATAAATGCTGTTATTCCATTGTGATCCAATGTTAAGTTTGCCCATAGTTTCCAGTGCAGTATTTTTAGTTCCATTTTCCGTAGGGACCAAGTCAAGTCACTGTTCTGTAATGTCAAGCTGGCAAATAACTGCTACGATAAAGATGAGTTACTTGTGGTCACTGGTGTGTCATGTAAATTCACTGCACGAGGGCCTCTGGGGATGGTAACTTTGGTCGGTCTATGGCTTTGGTCCAGACTTAATATATCCAACAGTTGGATACATGACCATGATAAATTGCACAGACATTTATAGCCCCCAGAAAATGAGACCTACTGACTTTTCTTTCAGAACTATGGTTTTGACATCTTAGTTTTTTTTTCATGAAACACAGCATCTCAACAGCTATTGGATTGATTGTCATGAGGCTTGGCAGTGCAAACACAGAAATACATTTAGACCCCAGCTAAGTCTTCGGTACTCATGTGTGACGATGTAAGGAGAATGCTGTTTCAGTTTGGTTTTTTTCAATCATGCTTTTTCATCAAGTGCTATATTTCTTTTCAGTTTTTAAATATCCCCAAGCTTTTATTTCCTTTTGGGGTTTATGAATGTGGAGTTCTTACAACAAAGGAAAAAGCAACCTCATAACATGATTGAAATAAAATGAGTGACAGTCTTCAGAGAAATGTTTATAGTGTCACATTCCTTTAGCCTGCTCATTTTAAATGTCTGCATTTTTTCACCACTTTATTAAGCTGGTGAGGGCACAGAAAATTGCTGTCTATAAAACTTTGTTATTACAATTTCAAACTTTTTATAGAGTAAAGCACTGATGTCATAAACTTGCACTACCAATAATCCAAATAGTTAAAGCTTGGCTGTATTGTTGACGAGAAAAGCCATTTGTCCCTGCTATTTCTACATAAATCATAAAGTTTGACTGCGAATGAAACGGTGTAAAAACACAAGAGAGGACACCTAAACTGGAGCTAGTAAATCAGTCTAAAACAAAGAAAACAATGAAAATAAACCTTGTCTCGCAGTGGCAGGTTAAAGGACAAGAACAGCATCCTTACACCTTGTGTCTAACAATGGAGTGGCTACGTATGAGTGCATCATAATTTGAAAGGAATCAAGACGGTCTTGGCAGGAAGATATTAACGTAATTTGTCTCAGGCAGTGGAATAAATAACCAATTGTGTTCTGTAGAGGTGATTTCCATTAGCTATGTAACATGATGATCTGTTTGTGTATTTGTTTCAATTTATTTCTTGATGGAAAAAG
Source organism: Psettodes erumei (assembly GCA_016785225.1). Lineage (NCBI taxonomy): Eukaryota > Metazoa > Chordata > Actinopteri > Pleuronectiformes > Psettodidae > Psettodes > Psettodes erumei. Next base: position 1,542,715 of record JAFBJZ010000221.1, read on the forward strand.
TTGTTCTAGATGGGAGCCACCAACATTAAAGTTGAAATAACTTCTTGTATGTTTTAATAGCTTAATCACTTTATTTCATCCCACCAACCCTGAGGTACCTTTGTACTTATACCTTCACCCGAAGCAAGGACAGGTAAACAGTTTGACACTGTCCTGTGTGTGTGAAACAGACTTGATATGAATGATAAATTATGATTATTACATTACGACACCTTGATCAATTATTTAGTCGTTGCAATTGATATCCAAAAAAGTTATAATACAGTAATAATACACAAAGCAAATTTGCTAATTAACCTCAAACCAATAATTTCCCAGATTTAGAGTAACAACAAAGAAACACAAACTTGAATACATTATGATTTGTACTGCTTTTTAATGTGTTTTTTTTCCATCAGAAATAGTAAAAGCCATACAATGTAGCAAACCAAAAATGACAAAGCTCTATACAGGCATAGTAGCTCTTTCACACACATTCTACAGTCCAGACTGATCTGTCAAAGTGGGCAGATGACACTGGAGTTTCCATCATGGCAAACAAATGGCTAATATTCAGTTTGAAGAAGAACAAGTCCTCTTGTCTCAACAAGCACTTTGTAGGCAAAAATAGAGATTCTTCTGTCTCGTTAGCTTAGCGTAGACACAGTCGCCACATGAAAATCAAAACTCTGATGATTGATGAACTACCTATGGGTATCGCTCTGAAAAGATTGGCTGAGTAAGACTTCAGGTTACTGTGTACAGATTACAGTCAGCAGGGTTGCAATAGCAAGCTGACAGGAGCGTGCAGACTGCTGCTAATAAATATTTGAACATTCTAGTCAGATATAAAAAAAAACCTTAAGTGCTGTGTGTTTTTTTTATTATTTTTGAAGAAATACATTTGAGTCAACATAGGCCCTTAACTAACTCTCATCTAATTATTTTACATCATGCTGCCAACTGATCCTATATCGGGCATCAAGAATGTCTGCACACTCTGAATGGGACTTTACAATGCTAACAAATAAAATGTAATAAGAAAATGCGCATGGTAGACAGTATCAAAATTAACACTGTTTTAATTTAACTCAAACATTTACTCTTGGACCTGCTGTGATCACAGCTAAAACACTGCATCAGGATAAGAGTGGTTCCTTTGTACTGATGGTTCCACACCACATGAGGGCAGCAGCTACTGACTGAATTTAATAATTTGAGCCTCCCCCCATGAACTGGGTCTGTCAAGGTGTTTTTGTAGTAACACGCAGATAATACTTCAACATTTAAGTGCTAAACTAGGACAATGTATTTTCTAGGCAGATTTAAGTTAATTAAACAGTTTTGTTGGCATCACTTTAGAGTAACTTCAATTTGGACTTTAGTAACAACAATCTTTCTTACAAAATATTTCCCCTCTCTTGAAAAAAAAATCAAACACCAAAAAGCCTCCCCAAGAAAACAAGAACGTTAACACAAGGAAGTAATGCTGTGAAAAAAAACATTCAAAAACAACAGTGATACACTTTTAAATGCACACACTTTACACCTTTATATGTCAATGCTCTTGACTTTAGCCAAAATAAAAAGCAATTTTTTCTTCTCGCGATCAGTAATCTCGATGTATACTTTATAATACATGTATACAAGGTAACATAGAGCAACAAAGCAAAAAAAATAAATATCTTAAGTCACTGTTTGGAAGTTTTTATATATATCTATATATGTATATTTATATGTGTAGCTTACTTTTGGGTAGGGTGTGAATGTTAACAGTTGTGGCCGGCTGACGCAAAGAGCTTTCATTACAGAAAACTGAAGAGCGGTGTAGCAGGACAACGCCTTTCTACAAAGGTCATCCTCACAAAACTACTCTTGACCCTGCAGCGAAATAGCATGACAGGATGGTGGCAGACATGAAGCCCATCTGACCAAAACAAACCAGATGCTTTGATTTGACTCAGTGACGTTCTTACTGACACGCATGTGGACACAGCAAACATCAGCTGCATCTTCAGCTACACTACTACATCGAACAGGGAAGGACCGTTGGAATTTTGGAGAACAACCTTATCTCAGAGTTTGGCTATTTGCATATTTAAGACAGCCTGAATGAGTTTTATGTTCTTCTTTTTCCTTACAAAGCTCTGCATTACAAAAAAAGTCAGGCACCAAATGTCATCTCGAACAGTCCTACTCATAAAGCAATCTAGAATATTTACACAGACCTCACCAGCTGCAAAAATGTCCCAAAACAATGTTTGCATGATGGCAACGGTGCAGAATTGAGCTACAGTATCAGTACATACAGAAAGAAACAGTTCAGTATTTTTGATTAAGCAGCCATATTTGTTTTACAAAAGAACACTTCCAACCCACCGACGATGGCACACTATACACGCCCTGACTACTTTTTTAAAAATCTTTGGTTGACCAGTCGAAAGCCTGATAGATATACAATCCACCTTTACATCACACAACTTGACTTCTTCTTTAAAAAAATAAAAATGAAACAGTTGCTAAAAAAATAACATTTGCGCACACAATGTCATTCCCTCTTCCTGTTCATGAGTTACCCTGCCAGGGAGATTAAATCACCTCCCGTCCCATTGTCACACACAGCCACTCCCCATCCTGCACTTCCTCTGGTCCATTCAGGAGTCCGTCCAAGAAGAAAAGCACATGCATGCAAGCCACATACACACAAACACAACACACACACACACACACACACACACACACACACACACACACACACTGTGTCTTGTTCTCTTTCATTCACTCACATACCCAAACATACATTGCCTATATGTAAAAGAACAGAAAAAATAAGGTGGTGCATCAAACTGAATGATAAATTGTCCAAAAGAAAATAAGTGTCTGTGGTAAAAAGGAAAGGAAAATAACCAAAGGCAATTTTTTAAAAAAAGTGCCAGGGTTTGCTGACAGTTCTCATTGTTTCTGCAAGGCAATCATCTTGGAGACAAAGTTGACAATGGCACTGGCAGGCTGGTCAGGGTCCATCTCAGCAAAGAGGTGGCTCACGTTGTCAGTTGTGCTTCCCTGCTTACGCGCCACAAATCCAAACAGCCTGCAAAGACAAAATTAGAGAATTATTCACTGGGGATGCCATGTTCAAGCATCAGACTACATCAAACATCTAAACCATATTGGCAAAGTCCTAAACTGTACCTAAACTGGGTGAGACCATATAAAATCTTTGATTGCCTATATACTTGCCCCCTACTGTTATGTAGAAACATGAAAATAAAGTAGGATGGCATTCCACTAAAGCCTTTATCAACTGGAAGCTTCACTTACTTGGCTGTGCCTCCTTCAGGCTTGTTCCACCTGAAAAAATATGATTACAAAATATTATTTAATTTCAAAAGAACTAAATCAATGGATAGGAGAAGTCTGCACATTCTGTTTATTGTTTCAGTCCCTTGGAAGTCTCAGGCAGGTTAAAACAAGCCATGACAGCCACTTTTTTTTAAAACTCACTTTCTGTCCTGAGGGTCAGTATCGCAGAACGTGACAGTGTTGCATGGATAGTGGCGTCGGAAGAAAAGCCTAGAACAGAATCAGCAGAGATTACAGACACAATAAAACTATTCTTAAAATGAAAATATAGTGAAAAGGTTCATTGTGTGTAACAGCAGATGATATGTTACAGCCAAATTATGTGGAAGTAGCATACATCATCATTTGGTACTGATCATAAACTGGCTTATGGCAAGAGCACAACCAATACAAGGTTCCCAACAGGATAATGATTAAAAGGTCAAAACAACTAGATTAAGTCAACAATGTCTCAACTGAGAAAAAATTCCCTTCAGCCTGAGAAGTGAGGTGGGGCAGTGCTGGGTTTTTGTACGAATCCGAATATTGACATCTGGGCTGTATAAGAAAACAGCCAAGATTTGAGAAAATGGCCAAAATTTTGATTTAATTAATCACGTTTATTTATAAAAACATCCCCAGTGAATAGATTGCAGGATAGGATAGAGCATGAGATGCAACAAAGGTCATCGCTATCTAGAGCCATATTATGGATATACAATTATTTAAATTTAAAATTCTTGATTGAAAGACTGTAGTAAATAAAAATGCCCTGATCCTTTAATTCTGAGCTGGCAGTTATTCATCTTTTCTGAGTGAGTGGAGTGACTCATGTTGACACTCGCCCTTGCAGAACAAATTTCTGTCTCCAGACGTGTTCGGGCATCAGAAGTTCTCTTTAAATATGTGTGCAGCAAAGTCTCCATGTCATGCAGCACTGACACTTATGAAACATCTTTCAAATGCCTCAATGTGTTAAGCATGGTGCATGGAGCACGCAGACTTACTTCCTCTGGTTGTCAGTCAGCGTGATGCCTTGTGAAGACACCTTGAAATGCACAACGGTGGCAGCAGGTGGAGAAGCAGCAGCCAGTGTCTCAGATATAGCCTTGGCGACAGCCTGAGGGCCTGTCAGGGACTCCATCTCCACTGAGTTGATGTATAACACGTTGCATGCTGGGAAGAGAGTGTATGTTCCAGTCAGATTGTGAAGAAAATGATGGCAAGATTGGAAAGGTTAAAATTTCAGAAAAGGGACAAGGGAATTATAATTCCATCAAGACAAAAACAAACTGTATTGATTCCAAAATAAATCCTGTAAAATATTATTAATGGCTATTTTGGGAAACGCAATTGCCAATGACCTGTTCATGCAAAAAAAAAAAAGTTCTCATTAGAGAGCATGCTTTCTGGAACAAGGCTCCATCCAAATCATTCCACATGAAACAATCTGCCTGTTATGGACAAGAAGCAGGGCACTAATGTTAAGACATTTTTTGGGGAATTCTGTTAAACAGGGCTGTTAATAGTTCTCTATCTGAGCAGGTACCATAACATAGACAGACAACAAACATGGGATGCACATTCCACTTGTAGTTTCCACATAATGGTGCACAGGGTTTACCATGGGAATCAGCAGGGGCCCTCTGCACTGGGATAACAAGGACGTCATGTTGTCAGAATAAGTGAAGAGGATGATTGTGGACACATCAACAATGGTGTCTTTAACATTCTAGCATTTTAAAACTATGACAAACCACGTGGTACAAAATGAGAGGACAGGGCTTCAAACAGTGAGTGTGATTTTAATGGTTTACCTGCTCCCTGTTTCAGCCGCTCAGCCAGTGGATTTGTTGATGTTGCAACCTCTTGTACTTCCTCAATGAGATCTGCATGAAAAAGGAGAGAGGGGAAGTTTGCACTTTTGGCATGATGCTTTTACTGCAGCTTTAAGTGAGCTGTACTGAAGGTTCCTGTGAGGCCGCAGGGGCACAGTGTGTGACACTTTATTTTCATCACTTTTTCATTCACTGAAACTCAGCACATGCCTCTCTTACTACGTTAATTATAGGTTTTCACCTTACACTCTGTATATCTACCTGCAATAAAAAAATCTGTTTTAAATCATACCTAACAAAGCAAATATTTTCACATGGAAATGCAATTTAAAATGTGGGGCAGCTGGGTAATATTTGTGTATTTAAGGGTTGAGAAGATGAAAACCTGAAATCGGTTTCACTATAACTTCTTTTTAAAAAGTATTAAAATGAATCCTCAATTTATATACATAAGACATATTTTGTAAATGATGGCTTAAACACTCACTCACGTTCGATCCAACTCCTTATATTCAGAGGATGTGCAATTTAAACAAACTTATAAAGAAACACATTAAAAGTGCTTCAGCATCTGGATGCACAGACCTGTGGTGGGGATGAGTAGCTTGCAAGGCAGGGCCAGTGGTGTGATAGCATGTTGGTAGACCAAGGCAGACAGACAGCCTGCCAGACAGAAACAAAACACCATCAAAAACAAGGACTTCTCCTTATCAAACATTTCAGTCAATATTTTTCATATGCCAGTGTTGCTGAGGATTTTTTGTTTCACAGGAAATTGCTCTCTAATGGTGGCGTATCGATAAATTCCATAAATCTGTATTTAAGTCAGGTGTTTGCTTTTTTGAAAAATTTCCAGATAAACTAATTCCGGGTTTTCTCAAAGCATCACTTCTATCGGTGCTTGTTGGATTTTATTCAGTAATGGTTTTACTGGTGGGCGTGTATTTTAGTTAATCAATCAAGTGAATTTTAAAAATGTAATATGTACATTTTTTGTTTTTAATTCTGTGTTTCTTTGTCACCATAATTGCTATTTATCTTCTGGTCGCTATCTCGAGGCTCATCACTACCCATAAGTCATCCTCTTGGATTTGGGTAAACACCTTTTAGATTAACATGGTGAGGGGAAAAAAACTCTTGCAGGAGGAAACAGGAGATGAATTGAGTTACGAGTTGAGGACAGGAGAGGAAGAAGAAACAAGGTGAGGCGAGACAAAAGTTTACAAAAGTCATCTTGGCCCATGTCGGCTTTGGCAGAAGAGAGTAAAGTGCATGCATACACAAAATACACATGTCCAAACAGACACACATACACACACGTCATACAGCTTTCCAAATTAATTAGTAGGGAGAACATGAGTTAGCTTACTTCAGTCAGTGCCATAATTACAGTAGGATTAGACATTACAGAACTGCGGAAGGGCTTCAGATCTTTGAAAGACACGCAGGCAGGCACAAATGTTAGGCATTTCCTCAGAGTTCCTGACATTGCTGAGCTGTCAGTATACGTGTGAGTGTGAGTTTTAGGAAAGGAAACGAAGAGGGGCAGCCACCTCCCACTAACCAAAGTAAGGCTCGTTAGGACAGCCCTTCAGCTTCACCCCTTTTGGGCTGCTCTCTATCAGGAAGTGCCTCACCAGCTCATTGGTGATGTCACCTGCGAGGAAAAGGAGGGAAAAGCTTGAGTGAGCCATGGTAACACACAGCTGATTAACCTGGAGACATCACCTCATATTGTTGGTATTAAGATATTAACTTTAATTATACCTCCGCCCAGACCTAAAACCAAAACAAGGTGAAACAAAAAGCTACTCTAAACATTGAAGCATGCCAAACTACATTCTTGTTGCATTTGTAACTGCTTCCAAATATCTAATCCTGTAAACCAGCATCCTGCCGCCTACCTTTCTTGTTTGGATGCACGGTGGGTGGGGGGGACGCCACCTTCATGGCCAAGCCGTAGGCCCCTCTGAATGAGTGGCTGTCCCGAATCACGAAGGCTCCAGGCTCCCTCTCTCTCAGCAAGCTAATAGCTGCAATACAGCAAGCATACAGTCATTTGAGGGAGACGGCTTTATTTTTAGTCATGGTAGCAGGGAGGCGAATTCCACTTTGGTCCAGGATGAGAAGTTTCAACAGCTATGAGATGGATTGTTAGGAAATTTTGTACGGACGTTAATGTTTCTCTTAAAATGAATCAAAATATCTAAGATAATTCTTAGGATGAGACACTACTAACTTTATTTGACAGCAATATGCATTTTATCAAGCGCTGAGCTAAATTTGGGTGATTTGGAGGACTGAGAAAGTCAGCACATTAAAGTGATCTGAAAAAAGAAAATCAGAAGTAAAGAACTCCCAAGATCAAGGTGAAACAAGTCCTGATCCTTTGTTTAAAAACTGCTGTCAGTCTGTATTTCATTAAATCTACAACTTCTAACATTACACTTTGATTCAGACACTCCCTTGTTCTAGCAGAAGAGCTTTAGATCCATTACTTCACTATTTAGTTCAGTGCCTCAGCCTATCCACATGTGACAGTTTAAGAAAGGAAGATGGATGAGATGAGCAACACATGCAGATGTTCACTAATTCTCCACATGTGGTGTGGCTTTCCTTCTGGGAGTGCATGGGTCTAAGTATAAACAGTGTGTGTGTGAACGTGCGTGTCTGATGTCATTGCAGTTGAGCATGTGCTTGTGTTTAACATGATATAATCCAATGCGGACCATGAGCAAATGCAGATGGGGACGGCCAATAGCCACTGACCTCACATCCAAGACACATAAGTGCAAAGAAGTTCTGCATGACCTGATATGTGCTTGTGTGCATGCATATGCATGTGGCAGAGTGTCCTTAAACCTGTATGTGAAATACAGTGGCTTAAAATTCAACCAAAGCATTACAGTTGAGCAGCAGCAGTTTGAGCAGCCCAACCACATTTAAAATGCACACCGCTAACCCAGCTGTACACTGGAAAGGAGCAGCAGATCATCAAACCACAGCTGCAGTATAATCCACTCCTCCACTGCCCACTCCTATTGTCAGTGTGTTTCAAACTATTCTATTTTTGCCAGAATGTTGCAAAACATGCATCCAATCATGATCTGGTGTGTGAGACTTACGTATATATAGATATTTTAAGTGCTGTTGGACTGTTCCTTTAATGGTTCATGCACTACAGCGCACACAGCTGATGACTGGCATCAGGCAGATAATACTAACTAAAAGGTCTTAAATCATTTAACCCATTTGGACATGGATCTGACAACAGTAATTGAAGCATGTGCAGAAAATATGTGAAGGTAATTAAGGTGAAAAAATCTTTCAGGCAGGTGAGTCACTTGCTCACCTTGTTCCCGGGAAATGTCTGGCTTGTACCAGAATTTGGATGTGTCTTGGACAAACTTGACATTCAGCCTGCTCTCAGGACTTCCGTCTGCAAAGTAAGCAAAAAGAGTGTCACAGAAATGGATGTGCCTTGCTAAAGCACCTGTGAAGTAGAGCAGCCACGATACTATGTTGTGCTTATAGACAATACACGTCAGATGGAAAGGCTCTTCAGCAGGTGACTGAAGTTGGAAGGGAAGATCACAGACAGCAGGCTGCCAACCCTCAGTGGCATTTACACCTGCAGGTGAAGGAGCAAGACCCCATACACCCTGCAAATGGAGTGTTCAGCTGGTAGACTAACTAACAGTGCTGGACACTGCTCCTCTACCTCACATGCATGGCGCTCAACTGATACTGAAATCTGCTGCTTTCAAAGCAAGGCACAGTGCAATACTGTGTTTAGTTCTTATTATACTTATACTATCATCTTAGCATCTATGTACATCTGACAGTGATGATCTTCTGTTTTAATAATCATGTTACTCAGAGAATATACATGTTCTTACCGGACATGTTGAACCTGGAGAAGTCAGAGAGGGTGTGGAAGTAGCTGACATTGCTGCCTCCACTCACTGGAGACATTATCTTCCCATTCAGAGTGCCATAGGACAGAGCTCCATTTGGTCTGTCACCGCTCGACATGCGCCTCTTCTCTGGAAGCTGAGGCTGGAATCCGGGGGCTGGGCTACCCTGTCTGAACCCTACGCCCATCCCCATCATCCCCCCATCCTGATAGCCTGCAGGCAAGGTGGGGAAGGAGGGAGTGGGTGGTCCCTGGTAGCCCGAGGAGCTGCTCTGTCTCGACAGGTTCCCGTGTCTTTCGTCTGGGGTGGTGTTACCGCTGTGCATGGGGTGCCGGTCCAGACTGGGGCTCCTTTGGGACACCTGTGTCACAGATGGGTGACGGCCAAAAACTGGACTTCCCTGGGGGTTTGTGATAGATGGCTGTCGGATGAGCACAGGGCTGCTCTGCATGGGCTGGCCCAGGGATGGCTGTCTGCTGAGGACAGGACTCCGCTGCGAGCCCTGTCCCAAAGATGCCTGTCTGCTGAGGACCGGGCTACTATGAGCTCCCTGAGACAGACGACGACCAAGGATGGGACTGCCACCTGGCATGAGACCTGGCACGCCCACATCAAAGCCATTAGCTGGTGATGCTTGCTGACCCATGACGGGAGCATCCCAATTAGTGCTCGGTGCCGGCTGGAGGACGGGACTGTGAGCAGAGCCAAGGATGTTTGTGCGGTGCTGTGCGTGGGGACTTCCGTGACTGAGTGTGGTTTGGGAGGGTTCTGAGGTGGGCAAGCTTGGATCTGAGGCCACATAGCTCCCTGGGATGGGGTTGGGGCCAAGGTAGACGAGTGTAGGGGTAGTAGTGCCAAGGTAGGATGAGGCTGGAGAGCTGGAATCCAGGTAGGAAGAGGTGGGAGTATTTGCGGCTTGATATGAGGGGGTTGGAGTGGGGTAGGTACTCTCTGTAGCCTGGGAGCGGAAACCTGAATCAGTAGTGGGTTGGGACGGAGTGCTCACACTGCTCTCTGGTAAGGGTCGATCACTGGAAGAGAAATGGGAAAGTTAATTAACTTTTTCTGCAATTTGGCAGACGGACTACTGTATTTGACTGGATACACTGTGGATGAAAAAGATTTACCTAAGTTTATTTACACTCATGGTCACAGCCAAGATGCAGCCATGGAAAAGGCTATCCATTATTTTTAAAGACAATGTGACCATGTAGCGGGGTTCTTTTTTCACACTTTCACTTATTTGAAACATCTTTTATGCTGTTGACCTGGCACAAGAAAGCATCATGTACTTGACTCACCCCTGTGAGCTCTGGATGGGACTGCTGCTGGACAACGGTGGGTTCAGTGTGTGGGTGGAGGGACTTGGACTTCTCTGCTGGCTTGCAGTCTCTCCCAGTGGGCTCAGGCTCAGCGGTGATGCTGGCGGCTCCCCCCCTGCCACGGCCGACTTCGCCACAGATTCCACGTAGCTTCTAGGTGCTGTGCATGAGAAGAGAGAGTTTCTCTATGAGCCGCACAGCGACAAAGGTTTTTCTGCTTTCTGAGTGTGACAATTCGGTGGTTTCCTATATGTATTGTACGGTGGGGCATCTCATTATAGTCAGTAAGGGTGATACAATGCAAAAACTAGAAAAAAATAAACACAGGTGGTAACAGTGTGGCACAAGAGTGAATCATAATCATGTATTTTTGCAATGAGGGTGGTTGTGACTTTTCTAGCCAGTGAATGAAAATGGAAAATGTCTGGCAACATGTGACATGTAGACAGACACATGGGATGGAGGAGATTAAAAACTTGGAATTTCGACAATGATCTAGAGCATTTCAGCAGCACTCTTACCTTCCTCACCCTCACTGCTCTCATCATCTGTGGAGCATCAATGGAGATAATCCAGAGAAACAGGAGAATGTAAAGCAATACAGGTACAGCAGGGGGATTTGGAAAGGGAATGTGTTTTCTGCACTCTGTTTATAAGGATTGTGGGTATGACCGGGAACGCCACAGGGAGAAAATGGATGTGAAGTGTATTTGAGAAAGTCTTAAGGTTCATAAGCCTTATCTGTTGTGTTGTTAGGTGTGATGGTTTACATATTCATTTTGACCATACAATTCTAATGGCATTTTGATCATACTTCATTACTCAGCCCTGTTTAACATTGCTTACAGAGGAAAACATAACCACTAACAGCATATGAAGACAATAATTTGGCTACCAAAGGTTAAGATTCTGATTTAATGAGCGTTAAAAACCAACCTGAGCCTGTTTGATTCAGGAGGATTTCTGCTGGGTTGTGGGGCTTCAGCCCGAGGGCTGACAGTGGAGTCTTGGCAAGACCAGGAGGGGAGCGGCCTGAGGAGAGTTGGACCAGTATCAGCACATAGCATCATACATCACATAGATCTTGACAGGTGCTACCTGCTTTCACGGTCTAATAATCGATCACCTTTTTTTGTTGTTTTGAGGGACAAAAAGTTGTAGTATAAAATGTGAAGTGTGTAAAAACAATGAACAAAAACCCCACTGAATTTCCAATTGGCTGCTGAATATTTTATGCTAGTCAGTTCACATACTGACATACAGGTACGCAGCTGTCAAGATGAGACATGAATCATAGACACTGGTTGACACACAACAGCAGTATGTTGAGGGGGGTGTGCCCATGCCTCATGCTCTGACGGACGGGCAAAACATGCACGTGAACAATCATGGGGTGGCAAACCTCTGGCTGTCACAACACCTCGCACTGCCATCAGTAGAATGAGATGGGTGTCACACAACACACATGTTGACTACAAAGCAGAGCTGAGTCAAACTGAACGTATAAAGGACATGTGAGGGATTTACACTTCCCAGGCATACGCATTCAGAATCACAGGAAGTGCATTCCTTAGTTGTTCTTATGCATTTGTGGGTTTTGCAGACTTGTTTTAGTTTGACAATCTTTACCTTAGTAATGCTCACATCCCTATATGGACACAAAATTACTTCTGTCCAGGAAAGAACACAAACTTTACAGTGCCAACTACTCCTTTTTCCCCTCCAGCATGAGCGCAAATAATCATGTGGAGGAAGGAGAAAACTTTTGTGATAGCAGACGTATTACGAGCAAGATCATCAAAAGACAAGACATAAATGGATCAAACGCAAACTGCTGGGGAGAGGGCAGGCAGGGTGCTGGTTGCGGTGAAAGATGGCGACGGGATCCTGAACACAGATGAGATGAACAGCGACACAGAGCAGCAGCAGCAGAGTGTGTGGACAGTATGTGTCTATGTGTTTGGTTCTTTCATGAAAGTGCACGTGCCTCACCCTCTGTACTACGTTACCCATTTCGTACCTGTTTTAATCATCTTAGAAATTTCAGTGTGTCAACTTTTTTTTAAAAAACTATTCCAAACCCTGCCGGGCAGGTCTGTATCCATCTTGTTGCCGGTGCTGCTCTTGTATGACTCTCATGCTAAAGCGATGCAGGACTGTGACAAGTGGTGGGTAAAGGGTCACTCGGGCAGTGAGGAAGGACAGGGATTTGGGAATGGGGGATCTATATGGCTGACGTTTTGGGACAGTGGAACTCCGGTAGAGAGAGACACGTGCATCCTCCACTTACCAAAGAATCCAAATCAATTCTTTGTACTCACAGCCTAGATGCCTGTGTGTGTGTGTGTGTGTGTGCGTGGGGGGGTAATTTCACACTTGGGATGTGTCATATGAGGAAACTACACATATGACAGTGTCACGTGCACTACATTGTGTCCTCAGCTGAGGAAAAAAACCCCCAAAAGGCTGGAGAGCGGGTGTTAAAATGTGGTGTGCGTGAGTGTGTGTTTTTACGACTACATTTTATGGGTGTGCCCTGGGGGAGATAGGCAAGATGACTGGATGAGGTAATTGGTAGAGCTGGCAAAAGACATGTTACTTAATACATGACCTGTGTTTTTGTGAGTGGTGCATGTGAAACAGAGAGGAGAAGTGTGTGCATTTGCCCCTAAATGTGTGTATGGCTGTCTGGCTTGTCTATATCTTTGTCGCTTTCTGGACGTATTGAAACAGTTGCTCCTACAACAGACATGATCGAGCAGCTGGCCGGATTACACCAGACTGACTCGTCTCCGCTTTCCAGTTCAGACTCTTTGTCGACCGAACAAGGACAGCAGACGTGCTTGTGAGAAAGGCGGGATGCGGCCTTTCAAGAGACGTGGCCGCTCAGGCATTTTGATGAGCCAACACGAGGCCAGAACACTGCAACTTCCCACTCGCGCGCCGGACATCGAAAATCAGCCTGTTAACAATCTGAATGAAAACGGGATGAGGTAATAGTGGGGATATTTTTGTTCAGTACTCGTAATATGTTGTACCAAATGGGATACATAAAGAGAGAAATTACTGTAAGTCAGGATATAGTACCTTGAGTGCGTGCCAAAGATTTTACAATTTTCTTACTCTGAATTGTGTTGGTATTATAAGTTGACTATTGTTCAACTTTAAAAAAGGAAGACATGCAGAATGTAAGTTAAATTACTTGACAATATAATATACTGACATCTTGTCTAGTATTCCAGACAAGTGCAACCATTTACATGGATATATGAATTTTAAACTACAAAAAAAGATTTTCTAAAAACTCTTTCACTGCCAGATTGTTTTCTTCTACTTCAACTACTGCACATGGAGAAGAATAATTCTGTTGTCAAATGTAATCTTCACTAAGGACATAAAGCACTTTATAATCTTAAATAGCTAACTAGTCCTGAGCTCCACAGTGCCCTCTGTCAGCCAGAGAGGGAACTTACACAGGTTGAAGTAAGGGGTTTGCGGCGAGATGGGGAAGGCAGGGGTTTGGGGAAGTGCCTCACCACCAACTGTGGGTGTAGGACTGATGGGGCCTCCTTCCAGCTCCTCAAAGGCCTCCCGGTAGCTGTGCATATTTCTCTGTTGAGAAAAACAATGAGATGAACATAAGCGCAGCGGGAAACAAATGTGTGAAAACACATTCCAAAATGTACACCCTCTACCTCCTTGGGCCGCCCTCCAGGGTTCATCGCTATGGCGTTGACAAACTCTGGAGAAACACATCGAATCGGGGAGCGGACTGGGATATCAGGAGAAGTGCTGCCGTCTGGACCATTTTGATACTGGCCATCGCTGGCAATGCGATGGCGAGGTAGAGGCACAGGCTCATCCAAGGACGCCGTGCGGGCCTGGACACCTGACATGACGTGGAAGAGAACGTTAAAATCCTGCAAAGGCCGGTCAAGGCTGCTCCATGGGCCTGCTTCTCTCCAAGCATTCCATCAGCACCATCACATGTTAATAGTTATCAGCCATGGTGAATGCTCACAGCACAGGCTGAAGTGTGAATTTTGCAGACAGTCAAATGGTACAAAGCATTTTTCTTTCAGGAGGCTGCGGCTCTTCAGACTTTTACATTTTACATGCACACACACAAGGTTAAGGGAGGGTTAACTGTTGATCAAACTGAAACCCATTCAGTCACAGCAAAACAACAAAACATCCATATATTCATTAATGGACCCACTTCACAAATGCTATCCACACCTAAACAAATTACACAAACTAACTAAGTGTTTCAAAGTTTAGGTAAAACTAAATACACAACCTTGGAAACTTGTTACATTAAGCAATATTCACATCTTCTAGCATCAGCTGAAGCTGTGATGAGCAACAATTTCCAGGAAGATTGGGAGGAATACGCTTGATAAAATGGTGCAAAACTGAAACTTCTAAGCTATCTAATGTGTCAGTGTGGCCAGTTCTGGCTGAAGCTCAAAGCAGCCACTTAAGCTCATTTGAGTAAATCTGGCCTAAAATGAGAGAGCGAGAGAGAGAGAGAGAGGAGAAGTCAACCTGTATAAAACAAACAGGATTTGAGTTGAGAGCTTTAAACTAATATGCGATGCCACTGACTGAGGGTTCGAGGTAGCAATGCATGAACAGTGTCCAAGCAGTAAAGCCAGTGTGAAAGACATTTTTCACTGGCCAACGTGCTTTGGAACGAGATGAAGGATAACAGGAGAAAGAGAGGGATGAATAATAGGTTTAAGAAAGGAGTGGGGGGAAAACTAGGATAATAACTTCTGCGGTGTTGTTGTCCTGAGGCAGTTTACCCCTGAAGCTTTTCTCAGTTACTTTTTGACACTGGGACAGTAAGATTAATAACACATCTGCTGGACCTGGAGCTTTCTGTCGTTGAGTGCTTGTGCAGGTTTCAATCTGCATGTTTTCTTTGACTGGCTGACTACAGCACCTGCTCTTTCACACCTGAAGGAGTAAAAAAATTTGCTTTAGCCAGATGGAATGATCTCACTGACAAACTGAAAACAGAGCAACAGGAAAATTAAAAATATGACTGAAGGCATTTGTCAGTCTGAAACTGAGAGACATTTCCTTACATGGGGAGAAACACAGGCTCAAACTTAAAAATACATAATCATATGTATTTTATAATCCTCCATAAATATCTGCTTTGGTGACAGCAGCTTTAAAAATTTGATCATTTAAATAGTTTGAAATGAAAGCAGCTGCCATTGTCATTGTAGTTATAAAGTTAATCTCCATTAAACATGTATGTATTGATATTATAATTAGGTTGTGGTTAATAAATCACTTTATAAAGCATCTCTGCACAATAGAAAGAAACCTGTGATAAGCAAGTGCCAATCAAGCCATCTGTCACGATGTCTGATTTCTCTTCAGCTTCACATAGCAATAGTTTGATGTTGGCTGGGTGTCGGCTAAAAAATCTTGGCACTGACAGCTTCGAGAAGCATGTAGTCAACAGCCCCAAACAGAAGCACACCCACCATCACACCGAGCCTGGAAACTGAGAACCAGATGTACCCACAATGCACCGCTCAACAGCAGAAGCACTGTCAAACACTGCACTGTTGCCCTAGCGACGACTAATGGTTTCCAGCTGGGATGGCTGGAGATCCTGAGGACTGACATTTTTCTGTCTCTCTTCTCCCATTTTCCAGTTATTCAAAATCCAGTTGTCATGTGGAATAAAAATGGGGTTGATTCCAAAAACATAAATTTGATAGGTGATTCTATTTTTTTTGTTTTTTTTTTGTTAGGGAATGAAACCTCAGTCTCCATATGTGCATACCTGCATCAGAGAGGTTATCTGAGGTAAGACTGAGAGAATAGAAACATCACAATGATTGCAGATATGACTTAGAAAGTCACTCCAACTCTTCAATCCAAGATTTACTTCATAACATTAACTTTGACTTAGTGTTTCATCACTAAAAAGTATGTTGCTGTCTGTGGTAAAGAGGACAGACTGGCCCCTGACATAAAAAAATCCTGACTGCATTGTGGTGTCTGTCTCCCAGTGGACACATACAGCTTCAGTCATGTTTCCAACTAGGACTGTGGTCTCCCTCCTAGATTTGGTGTCCTTTATCTGGCTTTGTAAACCTTCAAAATAGTGCGAGTGAAAAAAGCAGCCTTGAATGAGGCCAGTATTGTTCCACGGGTTTGGCAAAACGGATCTTGTGACAAGCACTCTCCTGGCGAGGGACAGAGCCTCCTTTGTGCTTCCCCTGTCTCGTTCTTGTGAAACTTTAACATTATCCAAATGAGGGTTTCTTACTGTGCCACAGTTACGATAATTTCCTTAACTTCAGGTAGAAAGCTGCAACTCAGACCAAACTTCAATGGGGTGTGAGGTAAAGTATGCAAAACGAAATCATTAGATGATTAGTTTAGTGATGCTGCGCTGCAAACCCATTGATTACAGAGAAAAATGTGTTAATGTTTAAAAGAGGAAGAGACACAAAAGAGAGATGTGGCACTCAACCATTAAACAAGAAATTGCAACCAAAGACCACTGCACTCAAGGTCAAAGTCGACTCAAATAGGGATTGAAGGAACACTTGAGTGGGAAAAAAGGGACTTCTCCTTTTTTCTTTAAAGTGTTCCTTCAGACAGGATAGGAGAACCAACCCGAGAGGGAGTGAGAGCGGCGGTGCTCAGACTGAGAAGAGGTCATGCTGGGGATGACACTTTGGGCACGAGCCGAGTATTCTGGGTAAAAACATGAATAATGAGAGAGAGAAAAGGATGATGATGATGAAACTAAAAGGAAAACAAACAGATAGAAGATGGGGTCCAGCCTACGACAGGAACAGGAGAACAAGAAAGTTATTCTCATTCCTGTTGCAGATGTCTGGATGTGAACCTCTGAGGTCTGATGTGCACACTGACCTATGAGTCCCACATTTTAAACTATAAATGAAATCACTTTGTCTTGACTGGCTCACAATAAGTTATGCAGAAAATAGCATTTTTATGATACAGGAAGTGCAGAACAATTTCAGATTGGTGTCCTTTCCCCAAACACTTTGCACCCTCTAATGGTGATAAACTAGCACTTACTATTTTTGTAATGTGAACAATAACAGTAAAGTGAAGTGAACCATATTGTTGGGTTTCTGGAAAACCTCTTTCTGGTGTTTACTATCTGAGGGCTCAGCTATTACTCTGAGGTGTGTTGACTTTGCTCCAAGCCTTGCTACTCTGCTAGATGTTGGCTGTGCCTCTCTGGGGACAGTCAACCTGCTGGACTGGAGATAACACTTCCTGTTTGAGCTTGCGTGATGGGGACAGATGAGGTGACATTCAGGAAATGAGATAAGGATGGAGCAGTGTTTTCCAGGAGACATCAGTGCACGGCTCATGGCATCAAAGTTACCCTTCATCACTTGTTCTGTCCTGCATTTTATTCCACAAAACACATATAAAGAGTCATATACTTTTCTACTGGATAAAAGACTGGTTGTGGAAATAAGACACTCCAGCCAACATGAAGAAAACCAAGATTCAGTTCTTTGAAAAGCCTCGTGGGAAAAATTTGGTTAGTGGGCTTTATAGAAAATGGATTCTGAGACCGACCCAGAGGAACCAAACTGGGCCTGGATATGGACCACATGAATTGCAAGTAAGCATCAGCTTCATGACTGATGTCACATACTGTAAGCTTACCTTAACTCTAAGTTAAGGTAAAGTTGTGATGTAAGGTAGCCACATCACACATGAACACCATTTTTCAGCAGCAGGTTGCTTAATTTTTAAAAAACTTTTTTGTCATTTAATTACAATTAAAGTGTGAGGAAAACGTTGTGCAAACAAGTATAAATCCAACACTTCCACAGCCTGCATCACCCCACTCTAATAATACTTCTTTGTGGGATGTGCTCAGGAGTTTGGTGAAGTCTTTTGGTGTTTTTTCCCCAAGCAAACATTTTATTTTTCCCAGAACACTATAGAAATTTGTGAGACACTGAAGATGCAACCCACTGCTGGATAACAGGTCTTTTTTAAATTACAAGTGCTGAGGTCACAAATTGTGTCAGGATGAAATAAGTTGATGATAGATCTTACCTGCAACTCTTTGAGCCACCAGACCTTCAACATTAAAGACTTCATCGGGTGCACTATCTCTGGGCTGGGGTGATGCTGACGCAGCATTATGGCTCCTCTGGGGCTCAGAGATGTCTGCAGAATGGGACAGTGTGTTTGGTGGGTAGATGTTTATGGGCTTCAGCTGGACACTGCCAGTTACAGTGGCTTGTGAGGGAGGACCAGTTTCAGTGGTTTCAGAGGTGTAGCTCAGAGATTCCTGGAAAGATGAAGGCTCTGGTGTACCAGGTTTCCCAGGTGACATCTGAGGCGGTGACGGGTGGCTGACCAGGCTGGACACCGGACCAGAAAAGTGGGCATGAATGGTGGCATCTCCCTGGTAGGAGGGCCTGGTTTGGCTCTGGGAAAAAGAGGGCTGGGTGGTAACTACAATACTGTTTTCCCGCAAGGGAGCACTTTGGGACTTTGGCACCGGCAAACAGCCTGGTTCCAGATCCAACATGAGGAGATTGAGGGTTTCAATAGATTGCTCAATCTCTTGCTGGGAGGCGCTGTGGCGGTGGGGGAACTGTGGGAGGCTGTGGTGACTGGGCAGCGCTGCAACAGAAGGAGGTGGACTAAAAGTGAAGCCTTCAGTTACTGGCTCCTCAGGTACACCAAACTGTTGCCAAACGTTAAGACCACGCTGGACGGCATCCCTGCTGCTGGTGGTGCGGGCGGGAGCTTGTGGCATAGACTGAGAGCGGTACAGACTGCCATTCTGGGTGGCCATGTAAGTACATGATGTTGGAACTGATTCACTTTGACTCAAAGTGACAGGTTTATCGGATATTCCAACGTGCTGTTGGACGGTTTCCAGAGGCTTTTCCGGGACACTGCGCTCCAGATATGGCACGTGGTCCTGGCCATTGATGAGTGACTCAGACTGGTAGTAGAGGTCAGCTGGGGTAGCCCTACCATCTGTGGAGGAGAATGTTCCTAGACTGTCCACACTGTTTCCCTCTTGACTGGTGGGCAGCTCATCATCTAAGATGTCTGTTTCACGGTCAATACTACTGTGCCCATTGATGTGGACCTGGGCAGGCACCAGGTGAAGCACCCCGACAGCAGATGTCGGGGTGGACAGATAGCCCTGTCGGTGCATCGGCCCCTCCAAGCCGCTCAGCAGCTGCTCCAGCTCCTGCTTCTCTTGTGGACTGATTGGTTGTTGGGCAGGTGGGGCGTGGTGATGGACTGAAGGTGACTCCTCGACCACAGAAACGTGCGTCTGGCTCACTGTGGATGTCTGAGGGCCTGCTGCCACTTCATCAGTCCGGTCAGTTTTGATCGAGGCGGTAGAGTTTCCTGAGTCGCTACTCACTGATAAGGCATGGTCAACCACAGGTAGGGCATGTTCAACAGCAGTGGGTGGAAGGCCATTTGCTGTGACTGTTCCTTCAACAGTCTCCTTTTTGCGAACTTTGGCGTAGAGGCTACCATCCAGGGGTCCTTGAGTATGGACAACTTCTACAACAAACAAGTATGACAGAGAGTCATTAGAAAACAGATTAAGCCAATTTGTTTTATTGCACCAAATACAACATTCAGCAACCATTTATATGTTGAGCATATTTTCCCAGGTATTTTAGAGACTGTTCTTGGCCATTGCAGAAATAAGTGTGTAATGTTCTAAATATAAGCGCACTATTTATCAACGCATTTAGGAGCAAGGAGAGAAGAGTGAGGAAGCAGGAGAAGCAGGAGTGTTGGGAGATTGTGCGGGCATGGCCAAAATAGCTGCAGTTAAATTAAACACTGGCTCATGTCCACCTATTCTGCCAGCTTCAGGAAATGAGCAGGGTCTGTGGCATGCACTGTGGAAAAAACGATGAAATCACAGGAGCCTGCTTTGCACTTTTTAAAGCCAATTAGATTTATCTGTGCCACCTGAGCAACACTGGCATTATAGAGGATGAATCAGTCATTAACTTTATTTGCTAGGATCGGATAAGGTGAAGATGGATGGATAAATAGATATCAAGATGATGATGATAATAATAATAATAATAATAATAATAATAATAATAATAATGATAATACATAAATTAACTCATAAACAGTTGGAACTGTACAGTGCAGATTGTGTTTGCTGAATACAAATGCACATGCACACATACTGTACATTCACACACAGCACCACACCCAAGTCCAGTCAAGAGGAACTAGGGTGCCCCGATCAGAAGAATTTAGTCATCACTGGAAAATCAGCTTCACTGAGTAAGGAAGGCCTGGACTTTTTTCCTGGCCTCCAAAACTCAAAGCAAAAAAAAAGCTCAACATACTGGGACTAATGCTGAAAAAGTTGAAACACACGTACACACGCTTACATGCACGTTTTTCCTCCCACCTGCATTTTCTCATACAGTTAACATGGTGCACCAATGGAGTACCACATATGTCAAACTGTACACATCCTTTCCTCCAAAGTCAGAGGAAAACAATACTTGGCCAGAAAGCTCCTCTTCCCCCATCCATTATATTTACCGGGAAACCTCATAACCCATGATGAGGCATGTCCAGATAACCAAATCAGATTCTACAGCTGGGAATGGAGGCGCACAAAGAAGCCGTCTGTGCCTCTGTAACTTATAGATATCTTAATCTCAGCTTTAGTGAATACAGGGCTCTGTAACTGAGCCTGGTGGGCATACACAAGCTGGGAAATGCAAGGTCTCCTTGGCTGGCCCAAGGCAACGTGCCAAGGGAATGGCGCACTGTAGCTGCTGCCCTGTCGGGCTGCTGGTGGAAACCAGTCTGGCGGCTCTTGGTCACACAAAATCACAGCGTGTGTTTTCTACTACGACTCTGTTTGTGGGTTTAAATTGATTGGTACATTAGTTAACCACATGTGGGGAAAAAGGGCTTCACTCGCTTTTACTATGTCTTGTCTCATAGTAATGGCCTGTTGCATGGTCGAATCAGATGAACTCAGTATATTAAAACTCAAGGCAGTTGTCATGACAACCACAATCAGTAAAGAACATAGCCAAAAAAAACCCAATTATGTAGCAGATTTTCAGATGGTTTTGTGGCAAATTCTCCACAAAAGTCAATGTTGTCTCCGCTGGAAATGCTGCTGCTAAGACAGGAGGCTCCAAATCAAGCCATCGTTACACATTTATATAGCTCATGAAAATGCTCAAGTATCAAGTTAGGGGCTGTGCACGCACACATGCACACACACACACACACACACACACACACACACACACACGCACTTTAAATGCATCAGTCATCTCGATAAACATAGACATAAGTCCTGAAAGAAGAGCTCCCTTCACTTTCTCCATTTCAGTACCTTTATAATGACCTGCCCCACAGACAAATTTGACCCTGAGTACCTGTGACTACAACACTACAAAAAGTCACCTAAAACTAAGCCAAAGCCTTGCCCACGGAAATTGCAGATACAGCTCCACCAGAGGAGGTTCCCCTACCTGTGAGAGAAGTGGACGACCGCACAGTCTCAAACTAAGCTGGGAAAAGCCCTGCAGAGGAGCCCCCGGGGTGGGACATGAGGGATTACGGCAGGAGTTGGGGGGAGTTGGTTTTGGCTACCGTTCCTTCTCCTCCTCCTCCTTCTCCTGAATAGCTCGCTGTCTGGCCGGATCAGGAGAGCCGCTCCTGTTTGCTGGCTGCTCAGCGGCTCCCACTAGTCTAAAGGCTGCCTGCTGTGTGTGTGTATGTGGGAGGTCTATCACAACAGCCTGTTTGACAGTGCAAAAGGGAGGTGGGAGGGTAAGGAGCCACTGAAATCCAGAGTATAGCGTTTGATAGAATGACATCAGTCCCATTGGATTAGACCCTCTTGCACACACACCCACTTCCTTGATATACAGTTTCTAGAAGCCCAGATTCACTGACAATTTTTGCTTTACTCCAGAGGCCCTTTTTCCAATAACTGTGTCCAAAGTAACAAAGTAACATGCACTGAAAAGTATATTTTTATGCACGCAATAGAAGAAATAAGACCATTTCACGCTCACATGCTCACACAGATGGATGCCCCTCCTTAAGCCCACTGGTGTGAAAAACACTCATGTAATGGAAAGAGCTCCCTCGTCCAGCAACAGTGGTTTAACGAGCTCTCTCCAAGCTAGAAAGCAGGGAGAAAACTCCACCCTGCTGCAGGCCGATGAATAAAACAGAGAAGCTTACTCGGTAAAAGGAAATAAACAAATGAATACAATGAGTGGTCCTTGATCTGATTCATATATATAGAATATAAAAGAAGTCTTGTAGTACTTAAAGAAAAATGCAGATGTACAGCAGACAATTTTGGTTGTGTGATGGGATTGACGGATGGTTTACAGATGGAACATTCAGTGACACAAAATGGAACTTTTTCCCAGAGTATGAAAGCTCTTAAGTCTGTAGAGTCATCTGTAAGTGATAATGATGTATATGCTGTAGGTCAGTAAGTATACTATTGCAGACAACAATCCAGAGCAATCATCAACATCCACATCCGTCATACTGGCTGATAACAATAAATATCTGCTCTCTATTTACATCCAGATTTCATGATTGCAGATTGCCCTCTGATACCTCATTTGACTCACAGATCACATCAACTGTCTTGTTTTTTTTCTTTAAGCATTTTCTTCTCCTCTCTCTCTCTGCACCCCCGCGTCCTCCCCTGGCCTCACACTGTGCTCTTTCAGTGACGACAGCGACGATGTGGATAATACCGACAACTGTGGGGAGGCCAGCTGTGTTGCGGTCCCACTCTCACATCAAATGAAAGCCCGCTGTCGTCACACCTCTTTAACTAGCTTGTGTCATCACTCGGGAAGATGACGTGACTGATGAGCAAGCCGCAGAATCGCCACCTGTACTACAGGAAATCTGATCTGTCACTTTAAACCTGTGAGACATTTTACGGCAAGCAGGCTATTTATGGCACAGCTGCTTCTGTGTGGTGTTATGACTGCTGCTGTTTTCATTTGGTTGAAATTACCAGATGTAACCCCCTAAAATAACCTGTGCTACCATTACTTCATGTGATAAGAGCAGGCATGTATATGTATGATATCTTCACACCGTGTCTGTCCATGTCAGTGTGTTTTTACATACTCCCCAGGAGATAAATACTTGCTCTGTGATCCCAAGCACATTAGTCAGAGAGAGTGTCTGCGGTCCTGACCTCACAGCCTTTACTAATTATACAACATCAGGGGAGAGTGGACGATGTCAGACCAGTCTGGAATGAGCAATTGGGTGTTCATGAGAGTGGGGCAAAAAAAACAAAAAAACCCATCTATGTCTATCACAAAATGCTGTAAAAGACAGCAGCCAACAATCAAGCTATTCTAGACAGTCACCGGTAAAACAAATCAATATTGCAGAAACACAACAACAAAACCAAACTCTACAAAATTGTTGTAGATCAAAGTAACTGCCAGATATTTTGAGGTTCTGTGGGCCAGATGGTGCAACTGTGTGCCCTCTTAATCTCCGAACTTTGAGCTCTGACCTCTGTGGTGATAGATCCCCTCCATGGCGGAAATAGCATGTTCCCCCTGTAGCATACATTGACAAACACGCCATGTGCCATGTGCCATGTGCTCTCAGCTTGTGGACGTGTGTGAGAGAGAGAGAAAGAGATGGGGGGGGGGCTGTCTATTGGCCACAAGTGTGATATTACTAAAAGGCAATGATGAAACATTTTCTGAGAATGTCCCCTCAGGCCTCAGCTGCTACAACCACTAATAGCCAGATGAGAATAAAACATCAAGTGTATTTACATTCAAGGAGCTCAAGGTACTAAAGAGCTACAGTACATGACTGTACAACAATTTTTCAATTTAAGTATACCCTGCTGCTATATTTGGTACAGGCTAATGGCGTAACTATGTATTTGGCAATAAAGCATGCCTTTACTGTATATAAGGTTCAAGGATACCTAGTAAATAATACTGTGGCCCTGTGGGTGATCTACAAAGAAGGCTATTACATCATACATGAGCTCATTTGACTTGTGCAGAACACAGAAGAATGATAAATGAAGAGTCAACAGAGAACAAATGAAGTAGACCTGAAAAAGTTATTTGTTGCATGAGTGGCTTACTCATTGTGAGAAGATTTGCCATGCAATATTATTCATTTTCAGAATGTATTTCAACTTAATCACAACACAGTATATACAGCACAAATACTTTAATCAGCCACATGCTAATGAGGCCAGTGCCAGGAGTTCATGAAATTTCATCATGAATTTGGATGTTCTTCTCAACACATCTGTGGAGAGGAACAACAGGATATGCAAATTTAAATACAGCACAGTTCAGCTAATGTCTACATCTATAGCCCCAAAAATGCTTAGTCAAATGTAAGCACAGAAACTCGTTCTGGCTTAATGAACACTTGCCTTGCAGCTCATTAAAAATACATCAAAGATTACTGTGAATCAATGCGTGAGAGTGCAAACTTGCTAGGATTGAGGAAACACAGCACAAGTAATGGATGGAGGTTTTGAACAAACTGAGGTGGGATATTGATCAGTATCCATATGGGATGTTCTCTGCACCTGCAATCACTGTCCAATGCTGCCCTAATGGCATGGTGAGCTGCAGTATTATTTGTATATGCTTCAAAGATAAACGCCAAGTAAATTAGTATTTCTCATATCTGAATACATAGAGGCCTGACTATTTAAATGCACACAGCAACATTATCTGTGACCTGTAACCAGTGTTGGTTAGAGACTATATTTAGCACAAATGCTACCGAAAACAAACACAAAAGCATAGACCTAACGAGGACACACACCATGCATTATATATCAGCCAGACAGTTCATCCACGCAGAGCATTATGTTTCACTGTGGATTAGGTTGTGTCTCAGGAAAAGTCATCAACGGTCGTTAGCAGCAGGGTTGCGAAAGGAAAAATCTTGAGGGCCAAATAAGGAGAGCGACTGATGTGCTGGCTGCACCTATCTCATTCTAGAGGCGAGGAGAAGCTTTGATGGGTTTTCTCTTGCTAGCCTTGGTCTGGAGAAACTACAAAGACAGAACAGCATCATTTTTAGGCCTTGATAGTTTGTACAGATCCTCCACAAAGCAACACTTGTCAGCTTCTCTTGGAATCAACATCCTGGTAAAGGGTTCAGACGCAAACTGGTCTTGCTCCTGACCGCATACTTCCTGGTATTAGAGCTGTATCAATATGATTCTTTACAGTGGCTTTAACTGTCAAGAATCTTTTGAGTACATTCAGGTGACAAAAATGTTTTGCGATTAGTGGGACGTAGATTTTTCCAGTGTCCCAAATGATTGCTCCCAAACTCTGCTTTGTGAAAAGTGAGACAGACACAAGGCAGAAAGAGAGAGAGTCGAGCACCAAAAGAGCACATCATGTCCCAATATGATGTGCCCAATAATAAGGCAGTATTTCTCTGGCCTTTTTAGGTGTCATTTACATAGCATTAAAGTAGAGGAATACAGGAATGAGGCAGTAGTAGCTTTCCTAATGTTTGCACTGTGTGTTTATCCCACTTTATTGTCCCCATTGTTGTTTGTATGAAGCAATTCCTTAGTACTTCAGTCCAATGCACTGTCACCTCAAATCCCTCTCTTGGACTACGAATGCTGTCACTAGTCTCTTCTATGCACATGCCAACGAGAACATAAAGATGCCCAGGGTGGGCTAGCAGTCATACTGGTTGCCCTCACTGGATCCCACCCTTTCTGACTTTGATTAGCATGTACACATGAATCTGGACAGTGGTTTGACCTTGAACCACAATGTGCCTCAGAGGAATCCAGAATGGAGAAGGTGCACAAATGAGAAAAAAACTGACTTGACCAGTGTGTCCCAGTCTTACTTGTGAAGTGAAGAAAACCGAGTGATGAACAGACCAGGAGTGTCCAGCACATGAGTAGGGCTCCCTTTAAAATGAAAGGTAATAACAAGGGAGGAGAGGCCAGTGCTCCCAACAGACCCAAAATGAAAGTGTGGTCCCTTTTTCCTTGTCAATTTCTAAGTGAAGTCACCCATGCAGAAAGATGCCCCGGGTCAATAATACACCCGAAACAATGGAGTTGTGCCAATTAAAGTGGTTTCTCAACTTAAACTTTGCTCGATTCCCACAGCTTCAGCCAGTATGAATGTTTGACTATCAGGGGGAAACGGTGACAAAATATCAGTTAAGCTAGGAAAGTCAGACCTACAAACTGAGCCAAGATGATTTTTTTGTGTGTAAAATGCCCTAATTAAACATCATATCGTCCACATAAAAAGCCACCTGCTGACTGAGATTAAGTGGTTTTCGAAGGTCCTCCTCCTACAGTTTAAAGACACCAATACTGGAAAAAAGACTTGTGAGAAGAGCTTGTGGAAATTGATCATGATTAATTACATCCTGTCTCTGCTCAGGCATCTTTTTTAACCAGATCATCTGTGTAAAGATGGCTGAAGAAAAAGAAAGAGGGAGAAAGAAAAAAGAGAGTGAATGTCTGGCCAGCAGCTGGAGTAAAGCTGTACTGTGAGGACAGAACAGATGACCCATTCATTCCTACTATCATCACTATCATGGCATCTCCATCATTGAGGCTGATGTGATAAATCGGCTACATTCAGAATAGATATGAGGCAAGTACTAATGTGATACAATACGCTTCACCCCCTGTTGTGATGCAGTGTTTACTTGGCAGAGTTTGATTCAACACAATATGATGTGATGCAAAAGAATATGGTGATGCACAATTCAATGTGGAACAGTTTATTACAGATTATTTTTCTTTAGTTCTTAAGATGCCTCTTTTACTTCACATATTTATTTCTCCAGACAAGAATTATTTCTTCAAGACTTCTGAAAAAAAAAACTTTCACAAACTGGCCTTTTGACAAGTCCTTTGTCATGCAAAAAACAAAAGTCTCTGACAAACATGAAATAAAACGAGGCCTGGAGCTATCCCTACAGCAGTCAGTTTTTCCTTTCCTGATTCTCCAGTCACACCTACACAACAACACACATTTACCAGTTAAACAATTTAAGGATGCTCAGGAATAACGAAGCATCGTGCAGAAAGAACTTGCCAGAACTGTCTTGTGCTTTACACTTACACAGTAAGCAGAAAGCAGAGGTGCTGTTTCTATTCACTACAGCAGCATGGCATGTCTTGCAAATTACATGCATTTTGTCAAACTGTTCATCTCTCAAACGTGATTTGTAGGCGTTAGGTGGAATGAGTAGCTCTTGCTCCTTCATTATTGTCTGTCTTGTCTCATCACACCTCCAACTTGCACAAAATTTGGCCAAGAGGCCTGATGAGAACTGGCCACTGACAGCGGTGGAGATGAAAGTGTGCACTCAAGAAACAGTTTAGAGAGGAGCACTCAATCTAAATATAAAACTAGTGGTCACATAGTGGTCACATTTCCAAATAATAATTATACACATAAAAACAAATATCTGTTTTTTTACAGATGCAAAGATGCATCTCAAAATGTTTTTAACGAGCGTAACCAATTTTTAACATAAATGCAATGCACCGATGCAAAATTAATGACCCCTACAATCCCTACTTCCCACACATTATGGATAGCAGATAACTAGCTAGTCTGTCTTTCTCAGGATTACCAATATCTTGCAGAAACCTCTACAGTACTCATACTAGTGTAAAAAATATAAGTGGATTATTTGTTCCACTGAGTTAACTTCAGCAGGTTCAGTACCTGTTACATTTACATTCTACATATTTTACCCAAAGCTAAATATCCTCTGTTTGACAAGAGACTATTAGAATCTGTGTTGCTCACACTCATTTAAACTTGCCCCACAGTCCCCTCTCCCTACGCCTTCAGAGGGGACACTCCACAACACAAAGAGCTCGTTCTCTCTGTCTCCAATGCAGTCTTTACTAGAAAGCCTTTATTTTTTCCATCTTGGTTGTTACGCAAGCTGAGCTGGTTTGGAGTCAAAGCAGCCTAATCCTCCAAAGCCTCAGACCAGATTGAGGGACTGATAATGGTGAAGCCTGTTGCCAACACAAAGGGCAAGAGGTTTCACCTCTGCACCCAGGTGAAATGCCTTGGCCTGACAGTGTTGATCACATTGAACGTTGGCTTAGAGAAGAAAGTGGTGGTGGACAGCTGCTGTCCATAGCCCCAGGTTCACAGTCAAATCAATTCATACATTTTCAGATAATCATGAAACAACTGCCATACCGCCTACCATAAGATCACCTTCAGAATAGATCAACCGAGAACCCATCCCATTGGAAGTCCATGCCACAGTGCCAACAAGTACCTTCCCTGCTGAAGGGCCCATAAGCTTTACCTCATAAGGACTCCACCCTGCAGGTGATACTGAATTCTCAATCAGTCATTTCTAAGTGCCAGATTATTATTTGCAACTGAGTGCAAACAAATTCTACAAGCATAAGAGACAACATGGGTTGGTAACATTTGAGGGGTACTTCTGTAAGATGAGAGTGGCTGAGGAACCAGAATTTTATAATTATAATTTGTTGATCAACTCATTGGTATTACCAGATTGATGCATCACTGAATAGGAAGTGGAATCGATACAACAGTGCATTTATTTAGAATAGAAAATGGTGATGCCTGTGGTAACAGACCGCACACCTGGATAATGACCTTCTTGTGGGCAAATAGAACCTTTGAATACCAGTCGTCTGTTGTGTCCAAACATAGTCTCAGCAAGGATATCATCCTGTTGCATCACCTTCTATCTTCACCAGGATTATGTAACCCCTCCCCAAACCCAACCCTGTCTGTAGCATAGCAAGCAACACAAATAAACACTTAAATTTGACTTGATTCATTTGAAGAACGCAGCAACAAATAGACTGTGCCCAACTCAGCAGACGTGGTCAAGACACAGTTCATTGTGATAGAAGATAACAGGTGAAAAAACATGTGCATGGGAAATAGGAAGTATTAACCCTCCTGGAGAAAAAAGGTGCAAAACAGCACAAAGCCACGCTTGACACAGGGACATGTGTTTTAGGCCTTGGATGAACAGAAACTTAATGGCTTTAGGAAATAATTATACATAGAGTCAAGGAGAATTTGTCACACTACAGAAAAACTCAATTTTATACTTTTTTAACAGTTTTTTTGTGTAAGTTTGGTCTTTATGGCTGTCTTTAAAATACTGCTGAGATCTGGAACATTTCCACACTGCTGCAAAGCGCTTGACCACAGTTGAACCAGGAAGTCCTATTAAATGATGTATCTTTACAGAGTACACTTTGGGCTATAATCTCCTCTCCCAAAAAAGTAAACTTAACCATGGGCCTTAACACCTGTATGGCCATCTGCCGTTTGTGTTTTCAGCCCCTTTAGCTTTCTTTTTAGTTCAACCAAATCATTCTTATAAACTATGAGAAAACAGACTTTGTGCTGTGTTTAATCACTACTGGATGAAAACATTGGCAGAAGTTTAAACTTTAAATGGCTTTGTGAGCTTAGTTGAAGCAGCATAAAATATTAACAATATTAACAACACAATGTGGCCAAGTGTTGGATAATAAACAATCAACTGTCAATAATTTATTCAGTACATGAAGGGAAAATAAAATGGATTGCTGCAAATCTTCACAACTACAGTACTGAGCAGGCTACTCACATGTTGTCAAAAGATGATAAATTTGTGTCAACTGGTCTCTGCGGCAGAGGACAAACCAGACACAGGTTCAAGGGCTGAACTCTTCAGCAGCTATCAAAACTGGGGAAAAAAAGGCGTAAGCAGCCTCGCTTCACAGAGAAGTCCAAGATGTAACTCTTGTAACTCTTAGACACTGTGTGCGATGCAGCAGTACTCAAACCCACACTGACATTCTGTATCACTCCTCCTCCTGTGAATGTGCGCACAAAAGAGCTTCGCAGCCGGGTGGAGGAGGAATCTTTAACTCCTCCGACTCCTCGGAGAAGAGACAGAGAGGGTCTGGCAAAACAGAGAGGCTGTTTCAACCAGAATACAGATAAGACAGAGGAGCATAAAATACCAGTTTAACATTTAAAATGGTTTAGGTCTGGACCAAATGCACAAAGTCTGTTCAGAACCTGAGGGGAAAATGGACAAGATTTAGAAAGGTCCCAACACTGAGTTAGTTTTGGTGGTCCACAGCCAAATTCTCATCTTAATGAAGCAAATCAGCACAAAAACAGAGCAGTAACACTGCTTTGTGTGCATGATAAATGTAGGTTTTATATAATATAATTAATAATGCATATTTTTTACACAGAACTCAAAACAGGTAATTAACGTCATAATAACTGAAAGCATTTACAGTGGTGACCCTTTTCTTGTTACTAAATATAAAATTGAATGGACACATATATGTCTCATTCTTTCTCTCTCTTATGCAATCTACTTTTTTAATCTCATCCACTTATTCTCTCTATATGCTGAACATGTCACTTATTGTTTTATTTTGTTTTTTTCTCATCTCATCTCATGCCCGGCTGAGTCAAGCACTGGGACTGAGTGGTTAATGAAAACACAAGGGTCTGATGCTCTGAAAATGATAATTTAATGATCCTCATCTCACTGTCGATACAGAGCTTTGAGAATTTGCAAAATTGTGCATAAAACCTGTGGTGACTTCTGCACAAATGACTTGTGCAAGTGTTTCTGTTTATGCAAGGTGCTGGCATGACAAACATCCCTGTGCTGAAACAGACCCACAGCTGTTTTCATGAGATGAACACAAGGAAAGTCAACAGTGATCTTTGGAAACCGACGACCACATAGACAGTACTTACTCAATGTGGATCCCAACGCAACACTGACCCTATAATTTTAAGCTTTATGCAATGCCTCGATAAGCAAAGAACTGGTGTAAGTAGCCTTGTGCTTTGCCCAGAAAAGTAACTGCAATCCTGACAAACTGTAAACACAATGACAACAATAGTTTGCACGTCTAGCTAACACTTAAGAAGATACACAACTTCTCCCGCTTTCCCTCTGGGCTCTGAAAGCCACTCTGTCAGAGGACAGCACTAAAAAGTGTGAAGCCAAATGACAGTGAAAACACTCCGGTTTCCTGGAAACCCTTTCCCTCTTTTTTCTGTGAACCATTTTAAACTGTCTTTAAATGTCATTTACAAGCCGATCTCATTTAAAATGCAACATGTATCAGTCTGACCGTGCTTGGTGAATGAAGTCACAGCACAAAAGGCTATTATAGGACATGTTTGAACTCTTATCAACTACTCCAAAGATTCAAGTAGCTAATTAAGAGCTGTGTTTTTTGTATTTGCACTTGCTTATGTTCATCATGTACTTTTGCTCATGTCTGTGTGTGTGATTTCACTGAAGTTAAACTGACCACAGTAAGATCCTCAGATGACATAAGGCACACAACTCAGAGCAGGCACACAAAATCACACACACACACACACATACGCAGCTCACCTCCACTGAAACTACTTACATCTACTCTATTTTAGCAAGGCCTATTTAGAGCTGCCACCAAGTGTGGCATAGATACTTTATGGGCAATGATAGAGGGCAGCCAAGTGACCTCTGACCTATGGGAGGCCAATAAAAACACACAGGGGGATCAAGGACGTTGAATATCCAACAATCATCCTCTTTGGGCCTTCAAAATATAGACACTGGTCACTTTTGACATCATTAAAAATGCTGTCATCGCAACTTTCCAACTGTCACTTGTTGAAAAAATTTCATTTAGAATTTAACTAAATACGTTTACTCAAGTGCACTACTTAAATAAATAAATTCTGAAGTACAATGACTTTACTGGAGGGTTTCCATTTCCCTTTTTTTATCCTTCCAATCTATAACATTTCAGAGAGAAATATACTTCTTACACAGTTTTTTTTACTGTATTTTTGAAAGTTTTCATATAAAACATGCACTTGCTTTATAAAAAAAGATGAGTTATAATTGATTGACATGGACCATTCTCCTATAGATGCCTATTAGGTAAAGATTCCTTTCATGGTGATGAAATAAATACCGAACAAACTCTTTTTAAAAAAAAACCAAACAGTACATGTCAGCTATTTTTCTACCACAAAGAGCAAAAAAGTCATTCCAGTGATTACAACATGAGCTGATCTTGCAAGCAAGTACTCTCACTGTCCAAGGCAAAACAACAGCCTCACTGCTATCACTGAGGGCGTCGCATTTCTTCCTTTTTTGGATGGCAAAGAGAGTAGCGCTTTGGCCACAGCCTGACCACTGCTCCCTCAACAGGACGGCTCTGTGCGTGCCTGTGGCTGTACCCAGGAATCACTCGCACTGCTCTCTGGCAACAATAGAGTCAGGTCCTGCAGGGCCTTTGGCTCCTCTGTGGTCACAACTTCACCACAAATGAATTCAGCGTTACCAGTGCCTCTCCTCCCTCTCCGCATTACTCCCTCTTACCATTTAGCAAGGTCTGAGAGATCTTAATGCAGATTTGGGGTGATTCTGATACTCAATATGCAGTATACTCCAAACTTTCTGGCTTTAGCTATATACGGACCTGCCAGCCTGTGTCTTGCCTCATAAAACATTCCGACGCCGGTTTGAACCTAAATGTGACCTCAGTTTGACCCTGTTGTGTGGGAGTTTTAAAAAGAGGAGAGTGTGAAAAAAGTCTTTTAACTCCATTAGAACAGGGGCTGAATCTCTCCTCTGAGTCACGCAGGAAGACAAAAACACCCTTGTCACATGGGTCAGCTTGGTTACATGCTGTGTTGTGTGTGTGTGTGTGTGTGCGTGTGTGAAAGGGAGCAAGAAAGACAGAGACCAGAATAGCATTCCAGCTTCCTCTCAACCACATTAAAATGCATTTCCGCAGTCACATGTGGAATTTATGTAACGTTAATGTAAAGTGACCTTTCACTGAGAAGTTCATGAGAGGAGTACGTCTGCTCTCTGATGCCGAGAGCTGCTGATGAGACCTTGGGCTGGAGTTCACTTATCTGAGGCACATTGGCATCTCAGAGCATTAAAGGAATCCAGTGGTCCCCGGTCACATGCATAATCTACATACATGAATGCAATGTTGTTACATAAGTCTGACAATTTACTTCAAATAAGTTAGACATAAAGGTTGTGGGAAAGTTACTGCTTTACAATACGGAAGGGGGTGGGGGGTGAGGGGCTGGTGTTCTACCTTGTTTTTTTTGTGTGTGTGTGTGTGTGTGCATGTGTGCTTGTACAGTATCTGTGTGTGATATTTAGGTGTTCCTTGTAAGTGTTTCCATGCATGCAAAAACATATCAAGCTTCAATGTTACTTTCATAGGATCAAAAAGATTCATCCTGCTGCTCTCACCATCTGCAGTGTCCTCGCAGTTCTGATTCTGACTGAAGTTCTCGTAGGAGTCCCAGCGGATCAGGGAATCCTGTGTGTTGTAGTCAACCGAGACGCTCGGCCCGTTTTCTAGGTGGTCCATACCTTGACCAGAATTTCAAAGAGGCAGAGCAGAAAATGTGAATGTCTTTGAATCACAAAACAGAAAGAAAGAGATCATATTCAGAATATGAAAAATGAACCAGAAGAGAATGTCATGTTCAAATCCAAGGGTCTTTTATTGCATGTCATACCCTTCTTTCTCCTCAACATTTACTTTCAGTCTTTCCTTCATATACTGCTAGTTTTATTGCAAATATGCTCTAAAATATGTATCACAGAAAAATATAATATGTATACCCATAATCCCAGACAAATTGATTCTTACCATGTATTTTCTCTGGCCCAAAGGAGAAAATAAACTCCACTTTTCCATATTCTGGAAACCTGTCATCTGTAGTAAACAATATAAAAAGGATACCTGAATTTATTGTGTCATTAAAATAACAAAAAGTTATGAGAAAACAGATTATAGTGCAATTAATTTCCCAAATACAGTGTTTATAGTTCAGCTTTTGCTAATGAGCTACGGTATTCGCCATATTAAAAAATGGGATTGTTTACTTACTGATCATTCAGGGAAACGCTCCAAAATCTATTACCTTTAAAGGTCTCATCAAGCTCGTCTTTCCCAAAGACAATCCCCAGGTCATGAACAGCACAGGTGTGAAACTGCACCCGGAATATCACGTCTCGGCATGGGCTCCGGTATCGCTTGTGGTAGCACTTGAGCTGGAGGGGGAAAAATCAGAAGAAATTCAAACAATACAGTATTAATGTTGCTATGCATGCAGAAATCAATGGGTAAGTTACACTGGGATCGACTGCAGTTGAATAGAGCCCCACAGGTACACTGAATATCACATCAATAATCATCTCTGCATCTGGCTGATTTATACAGTGTGCCTGTCTGGATGAGAAGCAAATAAATAAAACTGCAGAATCTAATTGCTTCTGTAGCTGAGCTCAGTATGGGTACAGTGCTGAAACACGCTGTGAAATGGTCTATGTGAAACAAGAGCCTGAGACACGCCAGCTTGATTCACTGCTCACTCTTTCACCACGCTGGCTCAGAGCTAGAAAAACCATTTAAGGCTTATTATATGTATATGTCCATGGCAATGTATGGCCTCTTCACGCCCATTATCCAAACTGCTTCTCCAAACACAGCAGCTATAAGAGAAATACTAAAATCGTGTATGGGGAAATCTTCTCCTTTCCTCCTGCTGTTTCCTGATGTGCAGCCCAGAGCTATTGGGCTTTTACAAGGACCTCACATTTACAGGTACAGGAGGAAAATTTACCATAATCCAAACAACTGGCAGCTCACAAAGTGCAACTGTAAAGAATAAAAATTTAAAAATTAGCCCACCAACTGAAAAACATCCTACTGTTACAATGGCAGTGAGTGTTTTCAGACATAATTAATTGTCACTTGTGAAATGTATCTATCTGCCACTCAGAGCAGGCAAATACTAAATGTGAGAAATTCTGAGTGAGACTGGCCCTTTTCCACAGACCTATTTTCTAGTTGAGTCTATTTTCTTGTGGAGCCATATGAGACCAAAACATACACTGTATGACTGAGGTTGAAAGGGAAGTAAAGTCAAATATCCCATGGCTTAGCAGAGCTTTCTGGGATATGGTAAACCTCCCACTGAGGGGTCCGTTTCATGAGGAAAACAATGCTGGTGAGCCAAGTTTGGGAAGACAAGATAAAAGAAGAAGGAAAACATTCATTTTAAGCTTACACACCACTTTAAGAGCCAAAGCACATTTTCATTTTCACACACTAGACAAAAATTAACTAAAGCCCTTTCCACCTCGCTTGCGAATTGATCGTGTTTAATGGCAAAAGAAGAGTTTGACATTTGGGGAATAAGGCTTATTCACTTCCATGCAGAAAGTTAGATGAGAAGAGTGATAGCCTTTAACATATGTCTGTTATATATAAAGCTGCAGCCAGTGTAAAAATGGCAAGTTGTGGTTGTTAGAAAGTCACTGCATGTGGCCAAGAAATAGTTCAACACGCAAGCCCTTCTAAAAGTGCAGCTTGTAATGTTTACACTTCATTTTTTTCCACAAATTAAATGAAATATATATTAAAATGTAATTTTCAAGCCTCAGAGGTCATTCGATTTCTTACCTTGGGAACAGGGCTAGCTGTTTCTAAGCAAACTAAGGTTAGCTTTCTTCATATTTGTGATATAGACATGAGAGTGGTATCAGTCTATTCATCCAACTCTCAAACAAATTTCCCACATTGTGGAGCTATTCAATTACCCATGATCTGTAGTTTTTGAGATGATAAATGATGAATGATATGATAAACTCTCAATCCTGAACCCAAATGGAATAAAACTGGCCACCTGAAAAATTTCAACAATGTTTAGGATGATTTTCCTCTGCAATTATCTATTTTCATGTAACATTTTAGCAATTAGCTAATTCTTGGCAGTCATATACTCCACAACTCAATTTGACTACAAAAACACATATCATTGCAGAATGAAATGCTGGAGCGCACTCCACGCTGACTAATGCCTCTCCCATTTGGCCATGAGGCCACAGTTCACATTTTCCATGTTATCTGAATAATAACAAGCATCAGCAGGCAGTGGCCCGGTCACATGATGGGTTCAGCAGAATCCATTAGCCCTTCTTAAATAAAGGATGAGATAGGAGCACAGCTCTGAGGAACAAAAAAAAACAGCCTCCAGGACACGATGTGTTCCCTTTCAATTCTCCATGCTGAAATCATGAGCCCTGATGAGATCTCATGGATAATATTGTGGCATGAATGAGGGCAAAAGCAGAGACATTTCTGATGTGTGCAGTGGTTCTGCCTAACATCATAGTATATAAAAATATAAGCCAGCGGTTTTCACAGGTGCTCACAGGTGCTATCTTTCAGAAGTATAAAAAATATCCATTTGCCATTCAGCTTGCCTTTAACTGATGTCATGTCATATTAAAACTGCTGGAAAGGAAGTACACATCAGAGTTTCCAGGAAACATATTGTGTGCTAATGATGGACTATAAAGTGAAGCATAGGGCCAGGGCCCACCGTCTTTCCACAGGTTTTTATGGCCCTATTTTTTATTATGAATGGATACTATAAACTGCTGCAGCACATGCATACACTACACACACTCAGCGTCAGACTGGAAAAACCCACAGGATTCCCTCCGTACTAATAAACAATAAAAATCTGTGCATCCTCTGTACATTTATGCAGAGTCTCTCATTGGCATTCTGTGCTCATCATGATTTAGCTTCCATCTCTTTTTCTTTTTTTCTGGCAGGGGTGAAACGCTGGAAAAAGTAAGACAATAAACTTTTCCTGTTATTGGCTTCACACTTGAGAAAAAAAATCAGCTGTAGCTGTGTTTCCAGTTTCTAGTTTCCTTCAAACATGCAGTTAAGACAGTAAACTAGTGTCTTATACTCTGTCTTCATCATTTGCCACTGGCTACTGTTGTTTATGGGCGCTATTCTTACCAGGATGTCCCCTTTCAGAAGGAGACCCGGTTCAATGGTAATGCAGATGCTGGTCTGGCTGTCACCCTGAACATTACTGTAAGAGAGAAAACACAACATGTTAGATAAGTAGCCTTTATTATTACAAAATATGAGCATTAACACAGTACAAACCAATATAACTCCATTGTATAAGTTTACTCGTCTTTTTTATGCTACTTGTCTGCCTATAACTACATGCACATGATCTACATCATCCACTAACAAGTAGCCATCACAGTGTGTAAAGCGTGGTGCAGCTCTGGGCTTATTTTGGGTATTAGTGTCTACATGATTGTCTAACTGGGAGAGTGGGATCAAAGGGTGGAGAGTGGTAATAGGGAGCATGTGAGAGAAAGGGGGGAGAGATGTGATTTGGGGCTTTAAGGGGTTGACAGTCTGGAAGAGTATGTGCTCTGATTGTTTCACACTTATTTATTGTGCATGCTGTAAAAGCATTTATAGTATTGACACAACTGTAAGAATGTACACAGTGCAAACAGTTTGACACCAGCAGGCTTTGCTATTGACAGTAGTGACTTTGAAACACTTTACTGTGAAAGGGGGGTGGAGGGTGGGCAAAGAATGGGGGAAAAAAACACAGAAATGTAGGGATCGTGAGTTTAAAGATTCACTGAGACACATTGATGAATTGCGTGAAATGTATAAGATGTGGCTTGTAGCAAGAACAAAGAATTACCACACACTTCGGCAGTCCCCTTGAGCTCTATAGAGGGTTTAGTGTCTTTTAGCTCAGTGTTTTGGTTTTGTGTCTCACAAACTGAGCTCTAATAAATGTAATTTCCAGCTCCAGCAGGCAGCTGTTTCTGTAAAAATGATCTGAAAGACCTATTGTACACTTACCTGCCCAGTACAAAACAACAGAGAGAAAAAGTCAACAACTCGGTACCGGTGTTCCTGTGGCTGTGTAAATTAGCACTTTTTTGCTTAAGCATATACCATAACAAGTTTAAAAGGTGAACATGCTGCACCTCCTACCATTTTTAAGTATTTTGTTTTGAAAAAGTTACTGTTCCAGTCAAATTTGTCAAAGCTGATATGGGTTAAATTTGGGGGTTTTGATTAAGTGATTAATTGAAATTGCATGATCAATATGTTTTTCCAGTAGAAACTAGCAGCTTTTACTTTACTTTTTTTTACTTTAAAACTTTCAAATACTGTGAAAATGTAGCCTGTAGGCATCACCCCTCTGAGGGCAGTGCTGCCCTCCCTCCTATCCTCTCCTCTAAACCTCCTCTAAACTCCAAAACAACAACAGAAAGCCATTGTTTCCTGTCTGGCCCTGGGAACCAGCGGGGTCCTCCGGCAGGAAAAGTCTTCAGGCATCTACACAGATGCCTGCGTGGAAATGACTGCGAGATCTAAAGAAGGGAAACAAGAGCCTGCAGCTGGGGAGGTGAGATTAATACAATAATGTGAGTGTAAACGGGCGAGCGGGATGATGTGTGTGTATGTTAGAGGGCAGGGGAGTTAGGGGAGAGGCTATAAAGGAAAATCAGAGTTTTTATTATTGAGCCATTACGAGCCCGCCATCCCTGGAATCTTGTAAAAGCATTTGAGTGTGAGTATGTTTTAAGACTTACTAGATCCCAGATGTGTAGACGGGCTGCATGGCCTGGTAGATCTTCAGAAAAGGGCGACAGCCTGAAACACAGTTTTTAAAAAGCTGGTCAAAAAATAAACAAGATGAAAGACAATGTAGATGAAAGTATCTGTGCAAGGCACTCACCTCCTTTAGACTCAAAGTTGGGGATGCCATGCATGATGACATGATGAAGGAACAAGGGTTTGTTGTTGATCTTGATGTGTCCGGAGAGCAAGCCGCTGAAGTACTCTACATACCTGAGCAAGGTAAGAGGGAGGTAAAAGAAAACATGAAACGTGCTGCGTCCCCCCTCTGTCAAATTCAAATCATGATTTTGAATGTTTAACAACAGAGGGATGAAGGTTTAATCCTGTGTTCATTACAACAAAGACACACAGACTTTGGCTTTGACCTCTACTGTTTCCAGCTTGTCAGCTGTGTAAGCAGCCAACTTTTAGACCAAAGTTAAAGCTCAATATTCTTACATTACAAATAAATCAAATAATTATGAGAAATGTGAAAGAGGTTACTAGTGACAACCCCACAGAGAATTATAACCTAACTCCTCATGCCCTTGCAGCTCTTTAAAATCTTTTAACCTTTTTTGTGTCATTGTTTTGTTTCTTCTGCTCCACTCCTATTAACACTGACCCCAGCCACAGCGGACAGCTGTCTTCATCAGGTGGCATAACACACAAAAGCAAATGATTTCTGATTCTGGCTAGTTTGCTGAATGTCTAAATAGGGGAATGTTTGCCTTAACAACTTTATAAAGTGATTACATGTCTGTGTTGTGTTTGCAGTCAGTCCCACTGTCCTCAAGTGGCCAAAAACTGATGAATGCAGCCTTAAATCTGGAGTTCACATTGGGGTCAGACTCATGCTATAAGCAAGGTGTGAGGTGAAAGACTGACCTTTTCTGTGATGGCTGGCCCACAGGAAGCACTTTGTCTTCATAGAAGCGCTTCATGGCAAATCTGTCCAGAGCCTGGTCAGCGCTGCATTAAGACAAACAGGTTTGGTAAAACACACACTTGGTTTATTTACATTTCAAATTCGTAATACAATGTATGTGTGCAACATTATCACAGTTATGTAGTCTGAAGAAAATTTGAAAAGTTCGAACACTGTGACTTGCAGAAAGCTATTTTGATGCATGGACACATTTCACATAATACCCTTCTACATCACTCTTAATATAATAAGGCTATGCACAAGTTGTACACAAGAATAGCTGTATTCATCATTTCACAACACAATAAATACAAAGAACACAAAAATAACATGTCATGTATGTAAAGATGATGCAGACAAAACAGGCTTCAGAGTTTATGTATAACAGCTAAGGGTGCCTAACCTCAGTGCATGGTAAAACATATTCATCCATAATGCAAGATTTTTGTTAAAACCTATATTCCTTTACATTTTGTTCATGTTCTGACTTTTTGCCACTACTTAGGTTTTTCAAGCTACTTCTCCAAAGCTTTAAATTCACTTGTGGAATAATGGGATTATAGAGAAATCTAATACTTTCACAAGGAAGAGAGTTTATGCTTTCATCTTTTTTTATGTAACAAAATATCATTCTGTTTTCTTCTAAAAACAAATCTAATAAAAATAAAGAAAAAGAGGACACTTATAATCTGAGTCTTGTGATGCAGTTAACATTAGAGATAACTCATTGCTTTCTGCTCATAATTATTATATCAAACACTTGTCTTTGGATTTCTCCAAATGAAAGTGTTTTTCCCAAGTCTCATGTTCCACTCCTCCTCCTGTTTATCACATCTTTATTTGTTTTTCAGATCTGAGCTTTGGTCTTATGATGAACAATACCAGCTTATCTAGTTTTTTACTGTAATGTCCGGTGCTTATGAAGTCTGCCTTCTTGTTTTTCTTATTTTTCTGTGTCCAAAAATTATCATCGCACTCCCTCTTGCTCCCTCCCTGTCTCTGCTTGGTTACTGGATTTTCATGGAACAGTTGGGATGGTAGACCTACCTGGCAGATATATTGCTGTAATGCATGTAGGCTGCTACCACCACTCCTGTTCTGCCCCGGTTGCCCTGAAAAGACATTCATGATGCAAGAGTCACTTAGAGATGTCATCTACCAGATTATAGTGCTGTCCCAAGAACACATTTTCCATGTCTATATAACTCTCCATTTTCATTAATGAGCTTATTATTGTACTTATATTTAGTGTTAAATGCACAACTGATGATCCAAATGACCCTGAAATAACTATAAATTAACTAAAGCTGTGTTAATAAAGTTTGATGTGGCTGAAGAGTCTACTGCTGGTAAAGAAGTAGAAGGACTCCTGAGAGACAGATAAAAACAAGAATGTCAAAAGTGATACAGCAGAGGCCTGACTTTCCCATAATATATTAATACTATTATTATCCAACCTTTCTCATTATACAATGCAGCTGCGTTTTTTTCTGCCTGTCAAACAGCCACATCTTTCAGACTTTATTCAACCAATTTTGAAAAAGGCTTTCTATTATACATTTAAAGAGATAACCTGATGACATCATCCAGGTTAGTGTAAAGACTTAGGTAATATCAGTTTCAAGCATAAAAAATTCCAGTTATACAGTATATGTAAAGATACCAGTTGTTTATTCCTGCTAGGCATTAAATGGGAAGCTGACGTCCCAGCACCTGCCACAGTGGTAACAACCGAGTCTTGACTTCCAGTCATTTTATAGATCTATCCATCTTTAAAACAAGGATCACTTTGGAGAGTGTGTTCTACATTATAAATACTGTGGCCGCTTAAAATCAGCGCAGAGCCCAGAGGAAATGATTTGTTGATATGTAGAAACCCAACACGGCCCGCTTCCTTAGTGACCACCACAACTTCGAGGCCCACACTCACATCACCAATGTTGCTCAACTCTCAGAAAAACAAGACCCGTTGTTATAGCAGCCGACTTGTTTGCAACCTCCCTGTGGGAACATCTTGGAATGAGGCGCGGAGGCTCGGGATCCCACGGTTAATTGTTACATTGCAAAACACAATCAGGAGCACCGTGGGGTTAACGTGAAAATGATTAGGTATTCAATCTGTGACATCGGCCAAGTAGTTGTATTTGGATATGTTTTTTATGGTTTGTGTCAGCATACTTAGGCGCCAGATGAGTGTGGCTTGCCACAGGCGTATAATGTGATGCAAGTAAGTTTAGGCAACAACAGGAAAATCCTGGTCAATTCAGTTTTTATGGCATTGTTAACAGTAAAAGGGTAAATAAACCTAAGCAGCTATGATGAGCAGCGTGCCCTACCTCCCTAATTTGTGTTTTCCTAACCCTCGTCCAGCTCCACCCAACCCAAACAAGCACACAGAGGCACACGCGCTCACACGCAAACACTCCACCCTGAATCTAAGTGTTTCACTCACAAAGGACATTATGACAGATGTAAACAAAGAGACCAGCTGCAGCCCAAGGGGCAGAAGAAGGGGTCCTGAGAAGAGCCTGAGAGCACCCTCTGCTGTCTGCAGACACGCGCTCCATCCTCACCGCATCCCCTCATCTCTCAGTCTCACCTTGTTGTGTATGACCACCACGTTGTGGTTGTCTGCACTCAGCCAGGTGTCCATGGCCTTACAGATGCTGCAGATTTTGTCCAGAGCTGGAGCGTGGTGGTCAGGCCAGCCAAAGTCCAAAACCTGGAGAAAGAGGAGGGAGATTGTTCTGCGGACTGGTGTCACAAGATACGTGGAAGAAGAGAGGAGAGAAGTAGAGAGGATGTCAGCTTTACCTTTGGATTGAGTTGGCTGATGTCATAACGCTTCTCACTGAGGTTGAAGAGCTAAGGAAGATGCAGAAAGAGAAAACATAACAATACTGACAGCTCCACAAATGACGTAATGCTAATTCAGTATGATGCAACAAACACTGAGGCATTGTTACATCTTATAAACTTAGATTAGATGACTAAGTAGAAGACATGAAAATGCAGAAGCAGCATTGTTCTTGTATCACAGAGAGCTAGTCAGATCTCAACCTAAAGGTCAGATAGACAGACAACAGGTTTTACTGACAAAGGTTACACCATCTCCCACACAGTGCATGTCAGTCCTGCACTGGGGCCTTTCTAACATGACCCATAACACAACATATTGTGACCTTCCAAACTTGTCAAATGTTAAGAATGACTCTGGATGTCTCTGTGTATAAATGCAAAGAAATCTAGTTTTCAGTTCACAAGAGGCCAGTGACCAGCAGATAGCAATAACAATAGCATACAGATGTATGCAGACACAGATGTTAGATATTGCTCCTCTGTGCGGATGTGTTCAGTATATAGTTGGAGCTGAGAAAAATCCAGCTGATGATCGGTTGATCTGGACAGCTCCAATGACTTCATGTTCCCATCTGGGTTTACGCTATTTGCTTCATTTATTTTGAAAGGTAATTGCTATAACTTTGCCAGGTTTATCCAGATGTACACAGGAAGCCATACCAGGTAGTTTTGACCATGTTTTGAGCGCAGCATGGAGGCGACCTCCTGCAGGTTGGCAGCGTAACTCTGCTCATCCACACTGCTGGGGAAGGAGACGGAGATGATTCTCTCGGTGATGTAGATCAGGTCCAGCTCGTAACTCTCCTCCAGGGCCTGCAGCAGACTTGCACTCCTGTCAAACAGAGAAGCATTTAACCCTTTACTGTGGGTTACAGTGAAGTTCAAACTGCACTGGACAGGAGGGCACATCATGAATCCCACTGTATAGAAACAGAAGTGGACTGCAACAGATAGCTGTTGGAAGGAATTAAATATCCATGTAAGGCAGCACATGTAATTTATGCACACATGTTTGTGTTTACCAGGGCAGCCTGTGTGGGATCACTTAGGTTTCTGTGGTAGCAGTTTTCATCTTATTTATTAGTTTCTATTTATCACTTCCTCAACAGGTTTATCCCTGACTAAAGGCCAGTATGGCTAATTCAGCATGACTCAGTTAAAAGTGATT
This sequence comes from Psettodes erumei, assembly GCA_016785225.1. NCBI lineage: Eukaryota > Metazoa > Chordata > Actinopteri > Pleuronectiformes > Psettodidae > Psettodes > Psettodes erumei. The sequence goes on from JAFBJZ010000221.1 coordinate 1,586,668, forward strand.
TGATGAGGTTGAACTTTATATTAACAGTGTACAGTAGATACATTTTAAATCATCCCAAGTGAATATCACTTTACAGGAATCTTCTGGTGGAAATGTTTATTGAGATGATGTCATTGCCACACGATTCGTTCTTGTGATTTAATATGGAAACACTTGTTTCTTTCACAGAGATGTCATACTCTATTTCAGACAGAACTTCAGGTTAGACTATACTTAAACTCCTGTCACTCCACATCCAAAGAGCCTCTCGTTTGGAGTGGAGACAGAAAAAAAGATGTGCCTGTTGTTACATCATAAATGTCCCCAATGCAGCAAATTACATTTCAGATTCGAGTTGGCTGATGAGCGTGGTTTTCCCGGTGTCAAATCAGGTCAAACCTAAGCGATAACTGAAGGAGATTAACAAAGCTTGGATGGAGAGAAAATCACATGATGTGTCTATCAAATTATCTCCAAACACTGAGTGCAGCATAATCCAGTCCCTGTGCAGCCAAATCAGTTCACTGAAAGTCAAGAAACCCAGCACTTATTTTCTTATCTTTTTCATTTGACTCAACGATGTTGCTTTTTGAGAAAAACGGTTCTAGCTCGTTAAAAGGAACAACTTCTGTGAAACAGAAACTCCCTGTATGGCTGTAGCCAGAAGCCTGTTAGCTTAGCATCGAGACAGCCAACCTTGCTCTGTCCAAAGGTAAAAATAAAAAAAAGAAAGAATGATTTTGCCGCTGGTGCCACATAACCCACTGTAAACGGCACCCTATTGCCTTTACCTTTTATTTTGCATTTGGAACAAATAACATGTCAAGTGATTTCAACAGCTCTCTCGAACCTCATAGGCATCAAGACAGATTTTTTGTTTCATCGAGTGCCTCTGCAGATCTTGTCTTTGTCAGACAACGTTGAAAAACATCTACAGAGACAGTGAGGAGGCGGAGCGAGTGCATTAACTAAACATGGAGGGTGAGATGAAGAGGTTCAGGGAGAGGGTGTCTGGACCCTTAGCGCCCAGACTGCAGCATATTTCCCACATTTGTCAGCAGTGACTCGCCCCCGAGGAAATTGCTCATATGTCTGGGAGAGGGGATCGCCGCAGCTTTACCGTACAAATACTGTAACCTGCGCTGTGCTGTACATCTGGACCCACTCAAAACCTGCTTACTGGAAATTATTCACCTCAGGAGATAAAGGAGAAACTGATATGTCACACATGTTCTCTTTCATGTGCCGCGATAAATATCTAACTTTTAAATTTCACCAAAGATTGTTGGTTTTTTTTAATGTTTGCAACTGCCAAACACTTTTTCTTTGTTTTTATTATTTCTTTTACCTCAATCTCTCTCTCATTTGCACTTTCTTGGTATTTCTTAATATCTCTTTTTCTCATCTGTTTCTCCCTGTGCCTTGCTCTTTCTATTTCCCAGCGTGCCTCTGCATATGTATGTCTTTTGCCTCTGGGTGCAGTCAGGGCCAATATAGACCTGCGGTTTGGTTTTACTCCAGATCCACCAGCATGCGCTGACCGGCTGGGCTCCAACCTGCTTCTCATCAGCCGAAGAGATGAAGTGATTGCTCTTTTTTTCTCCTGCATATCGCATTTGACGAATGACGCATTATCTCAACACGCTCAATTTCAGCGCCGCAGTGATCTCATTTGTGCATTTGGACAGACACCAACTGTGAAGCAGGAATGTTTTATCAGGGAACCTGAGACATTAGGCTGTAAAAAAAAAATTGCCAGATATTTCTTGGTAATAAAAACGAACACGCAGGACCTCTGTCTCTACTATTGAAAATACTGAGAGCCCTGCTTGATCCAAGTTTGTGATCAGGCCTGTCACACATCCTAATTGGTGAATACCTACAGTTGAATGACCAGTCTAGATTAAATTCAGGACTTGGATTGATTTGATCGTACAAGTACGATTGATCAATTTAATTCACAGACACCTTATTTGATTTGTCAGTTTGGATGAAATGTGACATAGCATAATGTGGAAGGGATTGCTCCTTCTAACAAACTCACAGAAAATTATCATCCAACTCTGAGCTTTTAACCCCTCATCTTTTTAGTTTTCCAGCCCACACATTTATAAGGTGATAACATGTCAGTGTTGTTTACAGTTTGTTATGCTCCCCTAAACAGCCAAACATAAAGTCAAGCAGTTCAGTGTCAGCCAAGCCAGATACTCGTTCACTGCATGATGTTACGTCCTATGATTAAAGTAACTATTTTAAATCAAGTCTGGTGTTTAATATCACTTGTTGCTCTTAAGGACAAGGATATTTATATAAAAGAAGCTATAACTTCAGGTTCATTTTACACATTTGCTTCACTGTGGTGTGACAGCTGTTTCTTGATATAACCTTTCCATTTTCTGCACATATTGGTTCAAATATTCACTTTGGGGATGAGCTATAGAAATAACACACTAAACCTGTGTGTAAGCAGCACATCCCCTTACAAGCCACAAGTTTGTCTCGTCCAGTATTCCCAAATGTCTACATTAATTTGACAGGACAATGTAAGAAGGACCTGCACTATGTTTCAAAATCAAAGAATTTATCCAATATTCTTTGCAGTCTGATCAATATTACCTACATCAGAGTAGATGCCTGTATAGTTATGTTCAGGTAAGCTTTGTTAATCATGCCAAATTCATTTGGTATTTCATGTTTACTTCCTAATTAAACATTTACTTCAGCCACTTTTTTTTCTGGTAGTGGTTGAGAGCGTTGTCTACGGTACTTCACAGTGTATCATTGTGCTGCACAACCCTCCAGGCAGATACAAAGTGTCTATATCTTTATAGGAATGTAAACAAGCCTGCCTGGACCTACTGGTTTGATTGGACACTCTCATTCGGCCAGAGTATTACATAACAGACAACTGTCATATGTCTGCGCTGTTATGCGCTTTTGAAAATACTTTTTTCCTTTATATGGACAGAGACCGACTGTGTTCCATTCAGTAAATAAACCCACAAATTCTCTGTACATTCTGCTGAAAGTGATGTTGAATGCCTGCTTATGACCACGTAGCAAATCTTTGCTTTACTGTGAGTGAATCAAATTGTCATTCAAGTTTAGCATAGCACTTCAACATGAACTATCGGGGGGGTCAGGTTTTACACATTAATTGCACAGCTGACAACATCTGTGACTCCCTGGGGACGGAGGTGAGAGGGGTTGACACCAAATATCTTTTTGTCCAACAAAACAGTGTGAGTTCCAGTTCAATAGCAGGCCATGTTGCTTTACTAATGCCCCTGATAAAAAAAGCAAATATCCCATTACATCTCAACTTTTCATCCCAAACACTTCATTTAATGCGATAGAGGAGGAATAAAGTTTGCTAATACTTTTGGAGAAAACACAGGGGATTAGTTCTCAAAATAAGTCGACAAACACAGTCCAGCAGGCCAAGTGAAACCTTTTATGGGAACATGCAGCATGGAGAGGAGAGGAGAGCTCCTACCTCGATGGTCTGCGCCGTGACTCCATGCTCTTTGAGGATTTTGTTGAGCCCTGCAACACACAGAGAAATAGTTTTAAATATGTATGAGCCTGAATGTAAACTCATGTGAACAAACATTCGTCGCAGCCTAGCCCTCGCAGCTCCTGTTGCTGCCCGTTGCACCAATGCAGTGACGTGACAGAGTATATCAGGCAGTCTGCAACTGCATTCATCCCCCTGGAATTAAATCCGCAGAGAGACAAATTCGTGACATCTTAAGGCATGTTAGACAGTATAAAAAGTGTGTAATGCACCTCGGGATGGGCTAAGAGACGCATGGATGCTTCATGCTGCTGTTCAGTAACGTGTGAAGACGGGTTCACATCGCACCCTCACAAAGCATGGCAGAGAAGCCCTTGCAGAGGAAGTGCGGCTGAAGGTGATTGACTGTGTTTGGCTCCACTATGCCTGGCCTGCCCTGCCTCCTCCTCACACCAGCTCGAGGAGGGGTCAAAGGGCATGTGGACTTGTTCGCTCCCCTGTGGTGTGTGGGTCACATGTGCATGGGAGGGGGGCTGTTATCCATCATCGTCCATTCGATCAGACGGGCTGGCTAACCACCAGTGTCAAGAGCACCGCTCGCTGCCCATGTATGAGTTTCAGGCTGCTCTGCTCTGCTCTCCCAATGGCTGACTGGATGTCAGCGTGCAATGAATAAAGTCTGTTGCAAATATTATTCCAGCCCAATTTGTGGCATATTTTCTGAAACCATTTGCAAATAAACCCCATGATCTCAATGGGTAGTTTTAGTTTTGACACCAGCAATTCTTCAGTTTTTTGTCAAATTTGTCATCAATTTCTGAAGTTTGGTCATGTAGCCGATTCCGGGGCGAAAGCAATGCCAGTGGAGAAACCTTTAATACTAGAATAATCCATCCAGGCTGGTACTGCTCAGGTCCAGGTTCCTCTTGAGGAAATATTTTGATGAGGTGATGCACCTTTGAACATTTTTAATCATGCGACTAGTGAACTAAAACAAAGAAACTGCAGTAAATGTAATCAAGCATGATTTGACAAAGATGAACTCACTGATGTGATTCCTGTAAATCATCAAATAAGAAAAAGACAGACAGGATTATCGCAGATAATGTCTTGGTGAGGCCACAGGGAGGCTCTTTAAACTGTTTGTGTGGCGATCTACCCACACTCGAGCTCTACCTGCATTAGTGGGAAACAAGACCAGACCCAGTGTAAGGAAGGTTGCTGATGCTTGATCTGAACTTGTTTTGAAATTATGTTGTTGTGTGTACAGGCACAAACACACCGAAACAAATCAGATGATACAGTGTTCGCCAGTGTCTTAAGCAGCGTTTCGTTGGTACATCCCACATCGTGACAGTTCACGCGAGCCCGCTGCCTGACTCGAGGCAACACAAAGCAAATCCGCCCTTTTCTGTCTCTGCTTTGGCCTAAATGTTTCAGCATGTCGCGAGGGGCTCTTAAGAGCAGCGGGTAGGCATAAGAGGACAGAGATGAATGATCAACAAACGGCCCATAAGGGTGAGTTCAGAGACAAGCGCCGAGCATGAGGAGGGTGAAGACTGCCTGTGTGGAGTGGTGCTGCAGGTCTCACTGTGCATCTCACTGAGTCAAAAGCAGCCTGCACTTAAGTGGACCACTGTGAGACGATCAAACCCTTAAGGTAAACATGTCTGAGAAATTCTGGTAAATGGACGCCAACACAGATGACATGGTGGCACCGGCTGAACCAGTAAGCAAACAAAGAAACAGAAACAACTTAATGAGAGACTGGGAGAGAGCTCTGAGGAGATGCCATTTCACGTCGCACTGCAAAGATTGCAGTTAATGCACAGCTTTTTTTTTTGTTTCACATTAGTGTAAATCTGCATGCAGTGGACTTAATGAGCCACAATATTTACGCCAAAGTGCAACCATATGGGTGAAGCCGCAGTCAGGAATAAGACAAGGACTTTCTCTGTGGACACACTGATGTTTTTGTCATTGAAACACTGAAAGATGTTATTATGTTCAAGTAACAGGATTCTATGACTGGTCTGAGCAATCCAGCAATAAACTGCTATGAATCACGAGCTTTGTGTCCACTTTAAAATCTCTAGCCTTTTGGCATTTTAAATATGTAAATAAGCAACAACAAAAATCATGAAATATGAATTCCTTGTGTGCATATCAGCTTTTAGCAGCTCTGAAGCAGTTTTAAAGACATTCTTCCCCTGGCACCACACAGTCCTCATCACAAAACCTGCTTCTCTCCTTTGAGAACTTGTGTTGGGAAGGAGGAGGGGGGAGGTAGTGGGTGAGGAGGAGGAGGTGGGAACTGGGGTGGGGGGTCTGCAGGCCTGTATCCAGATGAAAACCATCTGGGGAGGTTGACTTTACAAGCAGGCCCTACAAATTAACCATCTGAGAAAGAGTAAAGCAGTGAAGGAGGAAGGGCAGAGGACGTTGGGGGCTGGTAAAAGGCTGTGAAGGGGACGAGAGAAACTGCGCCGTGACAGACGAGAACAAGCAGCGAAGGAGCGGGCGACAAAAGTAGAAGCTGTGAGACACACATGGACTATTTTCCAGGCGACCCTCCAGTCGTGAGACACTACATCCAAGCATCCACCCATCCATCCTCCCTCCACCTCATCCATACCTTCCGGAATAGGTGGCCCGTACTCCATCGCCATGCCCCCCTCAAAGAGGAGAGACGCCTTCTCAAAGACCCTCCTTGGCTCATCTCTGGAGAGTTCCCTCTTCCTCTCACTGCTTTGCGTCCGGCAGTAAAGTTTCCTCTGCTGAAACCTCTCCCTTTTTCTCTGACAGTGGAGGAGGAGAAGTGGCAGGGGAAAAAAAAAGAAAAACTGAGGGCTCTATTTTGGGCAGTTGCCTGCAGTGGGCCACTGCATGCTCCGGCTCAGACCAGACTCCTCCACAGCACTCCTCGTCTCGCCGTTCTATTCGGTCTGTGTTCTCTCTTCCCTCTCTCCCTCACCGTCTGTGTGCTGGCCACCCCCCCCCCCACCCCCCATACTCACGCTCTGCCTCCCATCACGTTGTCTCTCGCCCTCATATTCAACTTTTCCCTCTCTCCTTCTCTTTTTTTCCCATCTGCGTATGGATCTCAGTTGCATCTGCTAACCCTTACAGTCTCTCTGGGTAAACATGTGGGGCAGGATGCGTGTTTGTACACACATGCACATACACAATCAGCTGACAGTTGTGTGTTTTGCACAGGTGATTTCACAGTTCAAGTTTACTTGAATGCTGCTTCTGTTAAATGTAGGCTCTTTTCAGACATTTTGTCTCTCTTCTGTTATTTTCTCAGTTTTCTGTCACAAGAATGTGAAGGATCATGAAGACTGACCACTGTGTCAAGGAGGATAATTCTGGTAAAAAGTTAATTTATTCAGCTATTGCGTGTATCTTCAGAGTCGAGTAAAACCAAGACGCACACCAAACTGACCAAAGAAGAAGCTGATCCAGTGAAGCAAGAGGAGCTCCCGAGTCATGAGACAAATTTTTTTGATGCTCTGAGGCTTGGCCAAAAATCTCCCCGACGTCACAAGTGTAACCACACGTCTAATGCCCATGACCAGACAGTAGCGGATGCGCGCACACACATATTTACCTTCTAACACATGCACAATGCACAGTCTTGTTATCATACAGCACATATAAATGCATAAACTCACTTAATCATGTGCGTACACTAATGACTGTGTACTTCCCCTCAGTGCAGACCAAAGTATGACTCGAGAGTGAGACGTGCAAATTACCATCTCACAAATGAAGCTCCTGAACACGGAAGCAAGCTTGTGTACTTCTTTACTACACTGCAATAGAAAACTGAGGCATAACAAAGGAAATACCAGCAAAAGCAGCTACACACACACACACACACACACACACACACACACATACCCAGAGGCACATTGGTGCATTTGTGTTTATTTTGGTCCTTGTGGGGAAAGTGGGTACTTGGCTTTGGGTGGTAACTCTAAATTGGTTACTTGAGCCTTCCTTTCCCAGACAAAATACAACTCACAGGAAGTTGTGTCACACACACACACACAAGTGCCAAGGTAGTCCAAGGCAAATGTGCATTCTCAAATTGTTTTAGTGTGTTGACCTAATGCAGACATACTGTATAATGGGGGAGAGCCGTTACTCTCAAAACAATAACAATACTGTATGCAGGCTTAAGTAGTATATGCTACAATTACCAGAGAATCAGTGGTGAAACAATCCCTGTCATACAGTACAGAGACACTGCAATATTTAACACATCCATGAAGCCCAGTGTTTTATCTTGACAATTTATTGTATTAAAACTGTGACTTTACCGCAAATTTTTCGACAACGATGTGTTTTTCTCAGGTGATTGCTTTCAATCCATGTACTGAACTTCCACAAGCTGACAAAGGCCAATAAGAAAGCAAACTTTAAAGAAAAAAAACGTCTATCCAGCCCTGTAGCTGTATCACTTAACCCAGGATAGCTAGGAATACGGAGGATTATGCACCCCGTGATTTATGCCCAGTGAATGCATTTTGTCCCAGTGCAGGAAGTAGTAGGGGTGCAGAGGTTGAGGTAGTGGATACTTGTTTAACACATCCATCTTTGGTGCAGGAAAGTGGAGATCACCTCCTGTCACAGACAATGAGGATTTATGTTAATGTTTTAGATGCCATAGCTCACGATATTTTATTTGTCGTAACCACAGGCTTTCCCCCATACCTTTAGCCTGCTGGACATACACGCCCCCGTGCGTGGCAGGAGGCACAAACTGAAGACTTTGCATCACATTATGCTGCACTGACAAATGTTTCTGCTCACAGATCAGCAGCTATTCATGAAGAGTGATGCCTGCAGCTTTCTGAAGTGCCTTGAAAAGCAGCACCAATTTAAACAGTCAGTTTTTTGCATCCTGGCTTGATTCCCAGCAAAGACCTCCCTGTTTTTCCAGTAAGACAGTTTGATAAGTCAGTCATCATCTAATACTAAGAGCAGCTATTTCAGGTTTCAGGTGAACACTGGGCGGTAAATAGTTTGAATATGACAAAGCCAGTCCAAACTGGCAATAGTAAGCAAACAGCACTTCCTGTGGAAGCTCCACACCCCAGGAAATGTTTGTAGACTGTAATGTATCAGTTATACCTCTGAAGTTGCTCTATAACGCATGGTATTGATTAAAAGTTTCATTGTTTTGAAATGTAAACACATAAGATCTGTCCCACCGAAGTTACAGTGGCAGATGATTGGGTTTCTTCTTCTTTTGCAGAAAAAAAAGACGTGCGTGTGTGCACCCACACACAAGTTGAAACTCACCATGCTGTCTACATGCTTGAGTGGGAGGTCACTGCTCGGCGCCTGTGTGGAAAAGACAAAGACAGAAAGAGAGAGAGAGTTAGATCACTACCTGCAACACTTCATACCTCGATAACTGCCTGCTGTATGTTGTTGTTGTCATGTCCAATCATCCCATGTCATCTTATCTTATCTCCTCTGGTGTCATGTTAAAGCTACACTCAGCACCATTCTTTGCCCTAATGTGGCCTGGAGCGGAGAGGGGCTCCACCTTGAATGCGTGGGACCATCTATAATTCCTCTCAGCAAATATTTACACAGAGAGACAAGTCTGCCTCCATTAGCCAAGACTGCAGAGTCCCTCCCTGGGACTCTCTTTTCCAACGCCATATACAGCTATGGACAGAGAGAGAGAGAGGATCGGCCAACAGACACAGAGAAGGAGAAAGAGATGAAAAGGGAATACAGAGGAGCTGAAAAGACAGCGAGACGAGGCTGAGGAAGAAATAAGACAAAACAACAGATGGGGAGGCAGGCATGGGGATCATATAGAAGGAGAAAGATGAAATGGTAAAAAGCAGAAGAGAAAACCATCAGAGCAGCCCATGATGTCATGAGCTTGTGTGGGCTTGGCTAACCTCAGACCAACACACACAGATGTTACTTACAGAATGAAGCATGTAAAAATGAATCAGTCAAAGTACAGTAGTATTCTAAACATCAGCCATGTCTATATGATACAGCGAGGAAAGTACATGCCACTTTTCACTGGGACAAAAGTTTACATTGTACACATCGAATGACAGCATGGTGAATTCTGAATAAGCAGTTACAGTTGTTGAAGTTTTACTTTTTGTGATGATTCACTGAGGATCCATGTCTCAGTAGACAGTACATCTAATGCTTTTTTTGTTGATCTGACATAAAGGAATAACATACGCCTGACAGAAAAAATCCATATTGTGTTTTTGAAAATTGATACAGTATCACAAAATAAAGTATCGCGATATATCAATATTTGGATTTCTTTCTGACACCCCTTGTATAGAGTGCATTTGTAGTATCATGAGCTGGAGGTTCAGTATGCACGTAAGATATCAAAACATAAGTGGCAGGGCTTGATATTGAACCTCAACTTTGTTTTTAGTATTGATCAAAACCTGAAATATATAGAGTATTCAAAGTATTGTTTCCAAATATCAAATTTCTTGATCTAATGTGTTTGTATCCTCCAAAATCAAATACAGTAAAGTACTTTCAAACAAATACAGGATTGCAGGTTTGAGTATGTGGGATGGATTCAAAATAAACTACAATGCCCATAATGAAGAAACATGAAGCGTAACGAGTGTGGTTCACTGAGTTTTTTGTTGTTTTTGTTGTTTTTAGGTTTGGACAACAGTGTCTGGATAACTGGATCAACCCACGGACAGCTGGCCAGTGACACCAGGGATGCTCTGCTTCTGTAGAAAGATTCAGTGGATTATAAACAGTAAATGCAAAGGGTAAATTATAGTCTGGCTGTGCAGGCCCCAGAGGACAGATTCCAAGAGCCCAGACTAAACCACCGACCAGGGAGAGAGACCGTAGAATAATCCTGACTCTACCCCAAACTGCAGCCCCAGCAGTGGCACACCAACTTACACTCACACAAAAAAATAAATATAAAACAGGATGTAATGTCGTCATGTCTGTAAAAAAAACTGCTCTCTCCCTCTCTCCTGCAGGTAGGTGTGTAACTGTGTGTTGTTGTCATACATCAGACACAAGGGAGACAGTAGAGCGGCCTCTAGGAATGAGGAAAAGGAAACACCAGTCTGATGTCTGAGGCTCTAAATGCAGACTGTGGATTCGCTCTGAGGTCGCAGTTTGCCGCCGCAGGCATTTTCACACAAATAGAGCCCATTGTGTGTCCACCCAGAAAAACACACACAGACACAAACAATTCACACAATGATAGATTTGAACATGTGTGTTTCCGCTTTGCACAATTGCAGCCAGATGGCCAGTGTGTCTGTCTGTGTGTGTGTGTGTGTGTGTGTGTGTGTGTATTGTCGCTGGGACATGCAACTAATTCAGAAAGCATGAGAAAGCCTGGGAAGTTATGCATCAGCAAAAATAGTCCACAGAAGAAGAGTTTGTAGTTTTTCTCAGGAGACAAGCCATGTACAATGAATATCTGTCACATATTCAAAGCCAGGAGTGATCCTAACTTAACAACCTGTATAATTCATAGACAGAAATGATTAAAATCAGTCAGAGTAGAACATCATCCTCTCTAACCCTGAATCTGCTGTGTCACAGTGACATTCAGATTCAATATCAAGAGATCAATCCCCTTAGTCAAGATGGAGGACTATATTTGTGGTGTGATTATGTTCAGCCGAGAAACAACCAAAACTGGACAACCCAAGAAATCGCTCCACTCAAGGCCCCAATGTGTTGATGTGTATGATTTGATATTTCTGACCCTAGGGCCACTTAGTCCCCATCAAAATAAGATGGTAAAGGACAGTAACCAGATTCCTGATTCTCTCTTCTTAATTCTTAGAGAGAGTCATGTTTCTCATTTTACCCCACGCACTGTGGCCCAGCAGCGAATGTCAGCCATACAACCACTGAGCAGACTGTAGCAGACTCAAAAACACCAGGAAGGTCTTGAACCATAATTACAATAGACGCAAAAGTAGAGGAGAAACTAAAATGACTGTTGTGTAGCCAAGAGCTTTGCACAACATGCAGACAGAGTGAAAACACAAACAGTCCCAATACACTTAACATGTTAGTGTGCACTTGTGAAAATGCCTAACAGTAGTGACAAAACTGTATTTTTCCAACTGTGGATATTGTTTGGGAAGTACTTGTATCAGTATATATAATAAAACATAAAAAAACAATGTCCACAGCAGATTGTCTGACTCCTCTGCACGTCCTGAGCTCAGAGCCATCACCTTGAGCCAAGTCAGCTGAGCATCATGTTGCATTTGTTCTCATCTGAGCTAAATACAGGCTGTTGATCTCCAGCGTGGTGATAAAAAAGTGAGAGAAAGAATAACAGACAAACAGTGTGATCAAATGTCGCTTCTAAGCAAATCAAATTGCTTATCCTGCTCCATGGCAGTGAGGACATCTGGGAGGTTGCGGGGGTTGTTGTTAAATCAATTCCTGTGATGAAGATTACCTCCTCCGACAGCCCCATTCTGTCATGATCAAGCGACCTGCTCGTGTCTGTTTTGGACAGCTACTGCCAGTTGTATGCTGAATGTGCTCCACAGCCCAGATTAGCTGAGGGAGCAGTGTCTGTGAAACCTTGGTTCTTATTTTCACAGCTTTGGCCATTATGTGTATTTAGCTGTAGAAGTAACAAACTCCCCAAAGTAACTGCTGAGATTTGGAGACATTCCATACTGAAGAGCAAGCAACAAAAACAGAAAGACGAGAATCTACAGTCAGCCTGACTACAACACTCTAGTCTGATTCAACTGCCATTTGTTCATTGTGGGTTGCTGTTTTAATCGTGATGGTAGTGGTGGTGCTGGCTCATTATCTTGCTTCATGCCTGTTTTCCTTTGTTCCTTGTCTTTTTCTCACCAGTCTAATAAAAACTTACATCATTACATGTTGCATTCCAGTATACCAATAATGTGTTTCAATACTGTCTTTGTACAGGCAGAAGGTTTGTAAGTCATCAACAAAAGTCGTTGCACCTGTTTGCACTAATTCTCAAGGCTGCGCTTATTTCCACTGCTGCAGGAGAGCTGTCGCTGAAGCCATTTCTTAACGCCTGAAAGACCTGTTTTCAATCTGCACGATTCTGTAGTTTCTGGCAGTTACCTTTGTGACGTCTGAGGATTATTCTCAAGCTTTTGACCAGCGGTGGTTTCAAATACATCACTCAGCTCCTTGATTACTAATAATTGGTACTGGCCCTGGACAAAAAAATTATTTGTTGACCCTAAATACCATATAAATGGTCTGTGACGTTATTTCATTATTATTGATGTGTTTTTATTTTTTCACCACCCAATAGTAGATGCTCTCTGCCTGCAGTCCACTGTGTGGGGGTTAGAAGTGATCAAGTGATCTAAACTACTTTATGTGGAGGTGTATGGTCCGTGCAGCAGGACGGGGCATCAGTCTGATCAGATGTTTAAAAGAGAAGGTCCCACCTCTGCCCGAGTTTGTTTGTTCAGACTTTGCTTTCAGCGGGGTTGCCAGTTTTCCAAGATCTAAGTAATTATCTGGAAGGAATGATATACCAAATTACGAAAGTAAAACACAGACTGTATGAAATGGGATAGACCCTTTAACACCCCCTTTAGGCTCAACATTAGGAGCCCCTTCCTGGATCCACAACACACAGATTATTCACAGATGAGCACTAATTACCTACAAAAGGTCTGAGTTTAAGATCCTCCCGCTTTGCTGCTCGTGTTCCAGCATCCTTGTGCAAAGTGTCACGCGAAAACAAACATGATGGGAGAACAGTGTCAGTCTCCAACACAAACACACACACATCGTGGTAACTTTCACCCGCAGCTCTTTATCTGTACCAGTACAGCACCATGTGCCTTCTTTCACATGAGCACAGTGGCTCCATTGACCAATTTCGGAAATTATAGCCCGCTCCGTTAGGGGAAAGCAGAGGTAGCAAGCACGCTGGGAGTTTCCCCCCTTGAGCAATGGGGGATAAACGTAGCCCAAGAGCGCGGCCTCTTGGGAAATGACCCAGGACTAAATATATAGCTGTGCATCTTTAGAGCTCAAGACGCAGCCCGTTGAGTGAGGCCCAGCCGGCTCAGAGCGGACAGCGGAGTGGTTAAAATCACCACTCTGAGAGTGTGAGACGAGTGAGGGGGGGTTGTACCCTCTGAAAGGGAACAGACAGCTTTGACTGATTCAGTGTTTACATTCAGTCAGCTAGGTGTAATAGCTGATTCTGTATGTGTGTGTGCGACACTGAAAGAAAGCATTCATATTTTTGGTTTATTGTACATGATCTTGTGAGCGTTCAGGTGCTACCCCCAGACAGAGCAAGTCCCCGACCTCACATGGGAATGCTGTTTTTAAAACTTATTCTTGTGTGTGTGAGTCAGACCAAGGGTGTGTACTGAATGCCACTTAGCCTTTCGTCTCCACCAACCAACCCCCTCACCCTCTCTCCTCATTTTTCTCTGGGCAGCCTCATACACTTTTAGTATAATTGCTTTCTTTGGAACCTCTGAAGAACATCGTCCATCTGGACTGGCAGTGGAGTGGCTACGTACCAGCTCTACTCCTTTGTTTACACTGCAGTTGGACACTGGCCCACACGGAGAGATTAGCGGTCTTAGACGTGCCTCAGTGTGCTTGTGTTTCAGCTAAGCTGCTGGAATTATACTGTGCATTATTTCATTTCGATGAGAAATTATGCGGCATTATTCGGAAAGATTTTACTATAAAGGTGACGAATTCATGTCCCGGAAGAAAAATCATGAATCACCTGAGCGGATCATGTTTGGTTCTTCTGAGGTTCCCTTTAATGTTGTAACTGACTGTGGATCAGTCTGAATCAAACTGCATCCATTTGAATTTGCCGATAAACAGTTTTTCCCTACTTGCAACTCCAAAACTAAACCCTGAGCTTACTTTATAACCCCTCCATCTGACTGCCTGCCTTCTCTGGCACTGCGGGGCCACCCTTGGTTTAATACTATCCAACACTGTGGGTGTCCCAGACCAACAGATACAACACCGGGCACGTGCAGGGGCTGCTGGCTGCCATGTCCAACAGTGCCTTCTAGTGAGAATGAACACAAGCTGCAGACCCAGCCACAAGTCAGAAATATGCTGATTCACCTGGATCTTAATGCTTTCACAGTAAATTCATTTGGACTGTCAAACTCTCAGCTGCTGGAAAGAGCAAGAACTACTTTGTCACTCTGAGAAGGTATCAGTGAGTTTAATGAATGAATGACGCATATTAATTCATTGACAGAAATCCCTGAATGTTTGTTGCCTTGTATAGGTGAAAACATATTTGTTTGCCTTCAAAGTAAAAGCACAGCTGTTTGGCAAGAGCCTGAACTATTTTTCCCCTTTAGCGGCTGCCTAAAAAGGCAATCCTGCTCCCTCGAACAGAGCTGCAACTTCCTCAGAGCTACTGAAAATGTGCCAAATGTAATGCTGCGATGTGATGAGGAAGAACTGAGAATCAGTAACACAGTGTGATCATCCTCATAATAATACGATGTCTCCACGTGAAAGTCAATAATCACTTAGGACCCAGAGCAACCACCTCTTCAGTCTTAACAACACACAAGCACACAAACACACACACACAGCTGTGCCTCTCTCATGCTCCGCAGTCCTTCATCTGCAGCGTTCACAAAGCCATGTTCCAGAAATGTAAACAGAGCGTTGAAGACGAAAGGGGGCTGTGCAGGCCTGTTTGTTTCCAGGGATAGGGTTTGGGTTGTGTATGTTTATTCCTGTTCCCATCCCCTCGGGGCAGGGAGGCTTCCAAAATACCAGGGATCCCATAGGACCAGGGGAGAGGAGAGTCCCTGCTGTGGGAAAAAAAAGAGCCGTCTGTGA
Source organism: Psettodes erumei (assembly GCA_016785225.1). Taxonomy (NCBI): domain Eukaryota; kingdom Metazoa; phylum Chordata; class Actinopteri; order Pleuronectiformes; family Psettodidae; genus Psettodes; species Psettodes erumei. Next base: position 1,602,029 of record JAFBJZ010000221.1, read on the forward strand.
CCCTAAACCACCTCTAACTTCTCTGTCGGCTGTCCCTGCTCCTACCGATATGGACCCGGCTGCTCTAGCTGTTACATAACTAAGACTTTTCCAACACGTGAGCGAGGGAAGGAGTCTCTAAAGGCATTTGCCAACTATTCTTAGTCCTTGGGAGTGTGTGTATGTATACAGGGGGTCTAGTCAGCCTCCCCCACACACATACACATATACCTATCTTAATACTTTAACTCTACATATACATATTCCAATATGCTATATACTTCTAGACTACATCAATACTTCTTCACAACACTCACCTGCGAAGACTAAACTTCCCATGTGTCAAATATGAGATATTCTGTACATGCAAACAAATATGTTATCATAATGAAGTAGGTGTGTGATGTAGTATATAACCCAAATCACAAAAAACATTTTATGTCAGTGTTTTCCCTAAATATCATTAAAAAAATCATTCATGTCAGCGTCCATGCAAGCAGCCAGGCACTCCTTGATGGCTGATGGGTTTGATGTTGTTTGGGATGTTGTTTTTGAAGATGTAGACAGACAAAGTTAAACCAGGATTTCTGGATTGAGTTCCACATGTAAGAAAGTCCCTTTCAAAATCCCACTGATGTGTGTAACCACACAAATGAATACAAAAAACAAAACACAGCTATGGAATGAGAGACCGATATATCCTGGAATATATGGAAAAGAAGTATCGAACGCATGAAAGATCAATGAACGAAATGCTAAAGGAGACACTGCACTGAGTTACAGATACCAGGTTGATGGACAGGAGGAGGAGGATGCTGGCATCTGATAACCAGCAGTTACTGAATTTTGGAGAGCCTGACACTGACATAACTGAACAGGCTCAGGGTGACCACAGTATGAACTGATGGCTCTCTGTACTATATTTTCTAACACTGGTAAGAGCACTGTAGAGGGTAAATTATAGCTTTGCATGCAGACAAGTCCATTGTGAAAATAGGCCGTAGTGAATGGGACTGGAATTGTTTTGTCTCCCAAAACTGCAACATCTTAACTTGGAGGGATGACTTCATAAAACTGCACTTTACAAGCCACTGTTTATGTGTAATTCAGCACTGTAAACTGAGGGCCCAAACTGTGTTGTTTTTCTCACCATATAAATTACTGGTATGTTCACAACTGAAGTTTTTCATTAAGAATGAAAACTGTGTTGCTTAAGAGCGAAATACTCACACTTCATTTTTATAAACTGTATTCCAGTAAGACCTCACAAAACCTCTCGCAGAATTACTGATACAAAAAACAAGGACACGCCCCCAGATCTCATGTAATATATACACATGCTGGACTCCCTCGTTACACTTAAGAAACACTTGACACAGGCTCTCTCTCAGTTCAACATTAGGCATGTTGATTTTATGTGCTCAACATCCAATACATTCCCAGGAAAGTGGGATCATACTGTATTTCGTAACAGGATGTGAGGTTGGTGCTTGTATACACAGCGTAATACAGGGCACATCAGGGAAATATGTGTGGTTCTAAACACAGCGCTAATTGGACCACATCTAGACCATCTTTGCCCTGCAGTTACTCATTACTCAGCAATGTCCTGGCCCTGTTACTCCACTACACAAGACCTACTGGAAAAAAAGAAGAAGAAGCTCGATGACGTAGGTGTTAGGGGTTTATGGTTTTCTGAGTGTGTGTGCATATCTCTGCTTGTGAGTGCATGCATTTTTGTGTGTGTTTCTGGAAGGCGTGTGTCCAGATGTGCAGTCGACCTCACCAGAATCCCAAATATCTCTTCTCCCTCCATCACTTCGTCCTGGCATTTTTGTTTGTGCAAAGTAAAACCTATTCCTAGCAGCGCTGGCTCAACATGAGGGCACATCTGAGCAATGCTCCCAGCACTCCTGCATGTCTAAGAGTTGGGGTCTGGGTCTGGCTGGGGGGGGGTGGTCCCTTCTGTCATCAGCTCTGCCGGATGGGATCTTCCACACATCATCAATTACAATAAACAGACTGCAAGTTGGCATCACCTTCTCCACAGTGGACTGTTTCTTTCCAATTTCACCCCATGCACTCCACAGTTTGTAACCAGTGGGTTTCTATATTTACATCAGAAAGAAGAGCCCGCTAATTTCATAATTACACTGATTTAAAATGAACACCCTTGTGCAATTCAGTTTTACATAACCCTACTGTACTATTTCTGTCAGTTTCCAGCACTGTGGCTCCACTAAAGTATGTACCTCCACAGCTTGACAGCAGAATAGAACAAAAATAAATGCTCTAGCTGCAATCATCCAGTTCACTTCACATCTGTGACTCTATTAAGACAACTCCATAAAGGCTCATTCAGCCTACACCACTTCTGCCATGACTTGGCCCGTCCTAGACACATTTTTGAGCTGGCAGGAAATCCAAGCTTGTGCTTATCATGAGAACCATCCACTTTGAAGGGTTTCAGGACACATCTTGACCCGGTCATTAAATTCAGTTTTGTAAAACGCAGAGAAAATTTAAAAGAAACCTCATATCTTAGAGCTTGTTGTACCCTATTATCTCGATAGATACATTCCGCTGTCAAAATGCAGTTTTACTTTTGGTTCCTAGAGTCTCTAAGAGTAGAAAGGGAGGCAGAGCCTTCAAGCTCTCTGGCTCCTCTTCTGTGGAACCAGCTCCCAGTTTGGATTTGGGGGCAGGCAGCCTCTCCACATTTAAGGTCATGTTTAAAACTTTCGTCCTTGATAAAGCTTATAGTTGGGGCTGGCTCAGGTGAACCATACCAGATGCTACGACTCTCCTCAGATGTATTTGATTTTAAGCCACCGTTGACGAGAAGTCCCAAAAAAGCTTCTGAAAATTGGAATTTTTAATGTCTATGAATCCGTGAAAACTTGGCATCTTCAGATGGATTTGGAAGATGGTTTGATATGAAAGCTCCACAATCCAGCTTCTAAATGGGCCATGTGGCGAGACTGTTTTTGTCAACTTCTCTCTAGAAGGTCAAAAATAAATGTCCAATCTCAGCTTTGAAGCCAACATCGAGAGAATTCCTTTAAGTGAGATGTAAATTTGAACATCTATAATTTCATCTCCAATTCAATGACATGATGTGATCATACTGTTATCATTCACATTAGTCACAGATTCCTGCAACCTAAAATAATCTTGCTATCGATGCACTTCATCTGAAATCAGTCATATAGGCCAATGCACGTCACCGTGACAACAGCCCAGGACCCAAGCTCTAAACATTAACATCACAAGGAAGCACTTATTAGTCCTCCGTAGCTGAGAAACAACTGCATGATTTTAATTCCATTCAAAAGCAACATGATCATCCTTGCTCATAAAGTTGTGTTTCTTGTAGCTCAGCCATTTCATTGGAATGTCTGGATTCACAAAATTTCATCTTTTTCTCCGACATTTTTCTCCCAACTAAGTGAATATTTGATTGATGTTGCAATCAGTCTGCACCTGAGTGATGCAGTAACTCATGCTGGTCCCTGGCTGTAAGCAAAGGAATTCACCAAACATGGAGCCAAGGAGAGCTGACGCACACCTCACGCTGGAGTGCTGCAGTTTGGAAGGCATATTCACGTTGGCATGCGCGCTTGCACGTCCACACAAAACTACACTCCAAACAACATCATCCAGTTCCGGTCACACAGCAGAGGGATGACGCATACTGTACGTACAAGTGGACTGATTTACTCATCTATGTGATGTAAAGAGCAAGCGGAATCTACTTCCCATACTTAGCATTCCTTCAATGGCCACATGCATTTTCAGACTAAAAAATAGGTAATTGTTGTTCTTAAAAGCCACTGTTGTTTTTTTTCTTTCTCCACTCTTCTTAGTGGTACAGTAAAAGTGCTTCAGCAAATGTTTTACACTGCAGCTCATCAGTGTTTATGAGAGCATTCACAGCCTATAATGCATCTGCAAAAGCCTCTGGGGAGACATTTGTTTGCAAGCAGAGAGAGAAAGAAGAAATCATGGTGGGACACATTCTGCCCCCTCTATCTCCTTCTGTCTTTTTTCATTCTCCTGAAACAGATAAAAGACCAGAAAGGGGAGAAATATATTCTATTCTGAGAACTACTGTATGTCAACTAACCCATGCAACTTCAAAAGCATCACATTTCATTTTTGTATATGAAGGTCCCAGGCAGTATTATTCCACAGTCATACCCAAGTGTACTTAGAATGTCACAGCAGAATTTGGCGTGACATGAGAACTAATGATCAGAGGTCAGATTGCAGGTTAAGTCAGTAAAGTGAAGATTTATGTCTCAGAGATGCCAGCAGGTAGTGTGGGAGAGGAAGTCTGTGGTAAATCCTCTCTCTCCATCCGTAGGTGTTGGTTTCAGAAACCAAAGAGCTCAGGCCATTAACAATGCCCAGAAAGCTTGGACTGTGCTGCTGCACATCTTAAACAGATGCCTTCATGTAGAAGGCATCTACTGCGAAAGCATCTGCAGAGGATAACATGTTCTTACTTGATTACTGCAGCTTTTATGACAGAAAAACAAGACACTCACAGAGAAATATTTTCTCCATGAGTGTAGAAAAGTGCAGGGGATATTTGCTTTGGTTTGTCAAGCGCCCAAGACCATTTAAACACACAACATGCAAGATGGAGAGCGAGCAAACCATATCCAAGTCTAACACAGCTTTTAATGCCAATACCAAATAAGGCAGCGTAGCAGGCGTGTTTTTTATTGCCCTTGCAGAATCACTTCATACTCAGACTACATTTCACTTTGTTCGGTGTTATCACGATATCATAATGGCATAGCAGGTTCAAGGACACAGAATTTTATCGATCTTTTTTGTTTTCATGCCACGGCTGCCACAACATACAAATTTCTATTTGTAACTATTTACAATTTTAGCAGAACAGGGAAAACAACTGCCAAAAAATAGTGAAGAATAATGAAGTAAAGTCAAGATTATTTATATAGTTTGTCTAATGGTTCATTATCTGCAATAGTAACTGCCTTGTTAGTGTAGTTGATAGGGGCTGTTGCTCTCTAATCCTGTTTGCAATTCTCCACCAGGAAGTACCTGATAATGTGTGTAGAGCACGTACAACATGGAAGCAATTACTTTAAAAAAAGGAAAAAATGAGTTACTTACCAGCTCATAGTTTGTTGCTGGAACACAAGATGAAGACACCTAAAAACAGAAATGGGACAGTTACATTCCAGTTAGGGTTTTTTTTGTTGTTGGTTTTTTTGCAGTTGGGTTAATATGAGAAAATTTTAGAAAAACAGCAATGTATCATTCTGACAATATCAACTTTTAGATTATACTACATAAGTGAAATGTGCACCCAAAGTGCTTTCACATGCCAGTGTTGCAATTCATAGCCACAGAAAATGCAAATGTACAACCATGAAAGGCCAGGCTTCAGTAGACTTAAAGCTGCACTGATCAACATTTTACATCAACTATGAGAAAAGGGGTCACTCATAGTGACAAACCCACAGAGAATTTTCAGAATAATCACTCAGCTCTGAAATTCTCCCCAGTGACTGAGCATTTTAGAATCATTTGGTTCAACATTTTGACTTTACGCCTCAAAACTTCACAGTTTTGACTCACTCTCACCAAATAGCACAAAACATAGTAAAGCATAATGCAAAATGCTAGTAAGATACAAATTACTCAATCAACTGGTAAAAACAGGCACAGTTAGCTAACATGTTAGCCATAACAATGTTGTGTTCACAACAGCTTGTTGTATTATATGACTCTAAAATATGACTCTTTATATTGTTCTTCGTAAAGTTATGGAGTTCTTCCATCAGAAAAGATTCCATCGAGCACTGGCAGCACTGGTTGAGCACTTCCACTACAATTCCGACAAGAGAACTTGGCAGTGCTATTAAGTTTAAAGGGTGAGGTAATGACATAGTATTAGCACTATGGTGAACTGAATAAAAAGTTGAATCTCGCCAACAAGACGTCTTACATCTTTTTTAACTCTACTAAAGTATCTACTGCGAGTAGTCAATGGTGGGATCGCTCCAGCAGAACTCATGATCTGTCAACTGCCTGGGCTAATCCGATTACCATCCGACAGTTTCTATAATCGTTCTATGAGGTTGCAGGGAGAACATGAGGACTGAGAGTGATAAACAGGAAGAGTGCAGTGATAATGTCTTCCAACCGAAGATTCAAATGAAGTGGTCCCAGTAAGAAATGACTACTTGATGAGTATGAAAACAAACAGGATGTCACTGCTGATGTTTCCTTCCTGAGCATGTCTGTTTTCTGTCCCTCTGAGCCTGCCAGCATTTCTCTGATGGTACACTTGGGAAAATAAATTCCTACAAACTTAATTTGCGCCAGTTAACCTTCCACATTGTTATCTCTCGTCTATATTACTGACGAACAACATACGTAGCACAGGAAAGCTTTATGATTCTGGCAGGCTTTTGACTTGTTTGTAGCCGTAAACCTTTTGTTTATTTGCTATAACAGGTCTGTGCCTTTTTTAAGCTTTGAATGATTAGTCCTGGGGGTTATCACAGCTGTTGACCCCTAAAAGCACCTTTCATCTTCGCTACTGCCCTACTGCTCACTTTATCCAAGGCTAATTGTGTCACTGCAAGAGCGCAAGCCTTTGCTCTGTTGGGGTCTGCTTTGTGTTACTGATGAAGGAATAACATTTCATGTTTGTTCATAAAAATGAGGTAAAAACCTGGCACTCTTGAACAGAAGGTTATGAGGCTGGCCAAACTGTTTGCATCCAGCTTTCATATGAATTAAGTGAACTCTGTACGTAAAAATATACTTTTTTTAACACAAATTGCAGAGGCGGGCTTGCACAGGTGCAAAGGTTTAGACTACACACTGTTGACTTGAATTGAATTGACGTGAATTGAGAAATTTGGGATAAAATTGCTGATGAAATGCATTTTTGTAAATAAAACTATGAAAAAGGTGAGAAGCTGTCCTTCTGAAAAGCTCTGAGTTTTCAACAAAAAAGAATTGATCCTAACTATCAACCAGTAGTGGAAGGTAACCAAACTGCCTGTGTGGTGTGAGCATGGCCAATTAGATTCACAGAATTGAGGCTGAGTCACCTTGGGTCATTAAAGTCTCTCAGTGTCTTTGATAGCTGTTACCCCATCTGCAATACAGGAATGTTAACTCTAAATAGGAAATGACCTTCATCAAATTAGACATTTCAGTCCTGCGCAGTAGGGCTGATACACTGATGGGAAAAGAGGCATTGCCTAAATTTAAGACGTCCTCCAATAAAGTAGCTGTCAGTGCACCCATACATACATAAATACTAAATGTAAACTCCACAAGGGTTATGCTTGAGCAGTAAACTAGTGTTGGTGATGCAAGTTTGAAATAATTAGTGTCAAAACTGGGGTCAAATTAAGAATCTTTTCACATTTCAAGGGAATAAAATGTTCCTCAGTCACTGTTGTCTGTCACAGTTGCCCTACATATCAGCTACCGACTTGAATGATGGCATTCAAGTGGAATGCGTCTCTGTTTTTCGAGAATTTACATCTGGCATGGTGGAGTGTGTCTGGAGTTGACAAGATACAGTATCTCCGTCTGGCTCAAATCTCCCCCATTACAAGTTATTCTAACCCTCCCATAACCCCCTCCATTCCCCCCAGCTCTTGTCCTACTCCACCATCAATGTCACTCATGGAGAACGACATGCCTCTCTCCTGTCAGAGGCCCCGGTCGCTCGGCTGACCCTCTCACTGACCTGACTCCTCAGGCCTGTTCAGTGTTTGCACCTGATGCTGCTTCAGCAAGCTCTTGACAAATACTCCTTCTGTAACCAAGAATCACGTTTAATGCATGCTACAGTAAATCCAATATCGAAATATTGGCAGAGCTTTGGGAGTATCCTGTTTAGATGTTTAAGAAAACTGAAAATGGTCAACCTAACCCAGCCATGAAAACTGGATAATTCCACAGGAAAACAGGATAATAATGCATGCTGAGGTCATTTTAATGCCTGCTACTTGCTCACAGAGGTAGAGAGTAAGATTAACAGACAATATGAAGAAAAGCATGATATTTCATCTTGTTCAGAAAAATGTGGCCTGCTGCTGCTGCACCTCTAAACCTCCTTCACGCCACACGGTCCACCCACACAGGTGTTTTCACCTTTTCCTCCTGGTGAAACCTCCTCTCAGGACTGTGTGGGTGTGTGCAGGCAATGACTGATTGACGTCTCCCTCACTCTGCTGTTAGTTTTGGTGAGCCTGAGGTGGTGGGCCAGGGCAATCATTCATATTAGTACATGGGGATTGGTGACCTTGTGTCGGTCCCATCAGAGCTTTTCCCATCAGTTTTAACTATAAAGAGCCGAGATGGACATATGATAATTTAACTGCTGCTAAAATTTCCTCCTCTCTCCTGTGTGACAGGTGAACAACCCCCATGAGGCTGTCAACATCAGACATAAAAGGTAGTAAAAGTGTACACTAAACTCTAGCCTTTTTGAAAGTTAGAGAAGCAGGCTTAGATCTGCAAAGTCAATGATTTAATTTAGTAGCTGTTGCGCACAACCCTGCATCATGGCACTGAAAAATTAGCGTTCAAGTGTAAAATACTGTTGGAGGGGTTATGCACATTTTAATAAGAAAACAATCTTGGTGGGGTAGGGCAAGCAAGATGATCCATCATCATTATCACCATCACACTCCTAATTAAATGCATGCAACCTCACACACTAGGTATAATACCCTGTTGCACTGAGCTTCATTACTGCTACCCATATGATTATTAATGTGGCAGTGGCTGGATAATATCCGGAAGTGGTCAGGAGCATTCAAACTGGACTTCTGGGTTCATCATTCATCTTTCAGTCGTCCCCAGAGGTGTTTTGCCATAGTGTTACTGTCAATCTCAGAGAGCATTGAAGACAAATACAAGGAAAACTACTTTGACAAGGCGACCTTTCATTCAATGAATCAACAATCAGATCAACTGATATCAGGCCTGATGCATGTAATAAGTAATGAGTATTGAATTAGAATTTAATCTTTAGTTGCAACACAAACGCCCTTTGTACGAACAAGTCCACAAACATCAAAAAGACTGACATTTAGCTGAATGCCATGTCTAATAAAAGTCATACTTTTTATTTGCAGTGAACAGACTTCATTTGAGTTGGAGACGACATCAATGAGAAGATAGCCAATGTCGCCAGTGTAATAAAACTTTTGATAGAAAGGTCAGTTTGTGAGGGTTGGTAGTGTGCCCACATCAGAATAGCTGACATTCTACCTCATGCTAAGCGGCTGGTTCTTTTACTTGCCGGTGCTGGAGTGGAACTTTGCACCATTGCAGTCGCAGCCAGAATCTCCCAAAAACCACAGGGAATATTTATCCAAAGGCATTGTGCAGGTGAGCACTTAACAGTGGGCTAACCACAGGTCAAGCAGTGGGAAACCACTATGTGAGAAATACTCTGGACAAATAAGGGCAATCTGGAAAGTCTGCATGGAAACACTGTAAGCAATCAGGTGGGAACAGACTTTTGAAAAGAATCATGTGAGTTATTGTATGTTACTCATGATTCGAGCAGCACCGTGTTAAGGGTGGCGATGTTTGTCAGCCTAAAGTACCACAACAAATACTGGATGGATTGCCATGAAAACTGGTGCAGACATTCATTATGTTGCCTCGAGGATGAATCCCTTTGGCTTTTCCTCTTGTGACAGCATGAGGTCAACATTTGTGGTTTTCAGTGAAATGTTTCCACAACTAAGTCTTTTGTAATCCGATGTTCACTTGCCAGATGTGGACGGAGAAGCTATCACAAGATAAGATCAGAACATATGGCTTGCTTGTTCAACCTTTAATACTTAAACTGTACATTTATAAATCTCAATCAAGCAAGGAAGCAATCTGTACAACTAGTGGATATAATGGACACAATGTAACTAATGGCTCATGAATCATGTTTGAATTTTGATGAAAACCTACACAAAGGCTTTGTCCGTGCTCTGCCGTGCGTGGGGGGGAGGCCTGGCCAGAGTGTGTGTTGATGCTATCGGGAGTATTCAAATGAGTGTAATATAATAAAGGATAATTGTGTTGTTGCATTCCGTACATGCTTGTGTTAACAGCATTAAACAAGGGCCCATTTCCTTCAGACAAAAGTCCATGTCAGACATCTCTGGCTTGCCGGACAGCGTTCACATGCGGTCTGCTTCCTGCTAGCTACTGACACACTCCAGACACAGTCACGTTATGTAACTGATGTCAGGCCTGAATATGTTCATGATGTGACCGGCACAGTGCCTTAAATAGATGAAAAATGGATTCATCATTTGGGTAAACAACATGCATTAAATTCGCTGCCATGCTTCTGTCTATAAATCTCAAATTTAATGCAGGAAAGTCAGAGAGCAGAGTGCTAAATCATGGCAGCAAAGAAGAACATTCCAGCTTCACTTCATGCAGTGAAATGATTGCCATGCAGGTTATCTTGTTGTTTCCACCATGGAAGATAGTATGTAGCTGTGCCTTATTGCAAAAAAACCCTTCCCCAGCCCTCTGTGCTGGCATATTAACACACGGCTGCCCTGAGTGCTTTTATGTTTATCCAGATCTTTGCATCTGGCACATCCCAGCAGAACTATTCAGTGTGCAAATTCAATTTGTGAGGTATAACCAGCAACAGAAGGCTCTCTGTGGCCGTGGTGGTGAAGTGTGCCAGAGTGCCGGTCCGGGTGGAATTATTGGGACATTATCAAAGCAGAAAGGAATGATGGGAGAGCTAAGATCCAAGTGCCCATGCTCTATCACTTTGTGTTATCTGCTTCTCTATCTAGAATCATTGACTGACGACAATTTTGTTGAATTTACTGTATGTATACTAGATGATTATTTACTAGCCCATGGTAATTTTGTTTTCCCTCCCATGTCTCATTCTACATTCTGCCTGTTTCTGTGAAAGTCAAGGCGTCTGTTTTTCTCTAGGGAAAGTTGTGGAAAATAACAGATTTATGGAGCAGATTGGAGTGTAGGACATGCACACGACTGAACGACAGTCTCCAAGCACTGCTCCATTACTCTGAACCACTGACTTGTGTTTCACAGCATAAGAATTGCTTGAGGAAACGGAACATGTTTGTATCTTGTTTCTTTTTTTGTTTTTATCTTTGTGCATGATGCAGTGTGCACTGTGCTGAAACCAGTTGATTAATCAGTTAACTGTCAAAAAAGTTAACCAACTATTTTGATTATGACATCGTTGTTTAATTAATTTATTGACTGAAACATTCTCTGGTTCCAGCTGCTCTAATGTGCTTTTCTGTTTTATATCTAACAGAATATCTGTGTGTTTTACAACTAGTCAGATACAACAAGATTTTTTCCTACCATTTTACATTCAAAGAAATTATTTCATTAATAAAAAAAATAGAAATAGTGCATGCAGCACAGTAAATAGACTCCTCATGGAACATGTTTGCATGTGTGTACACTTGATAAGAATTAAGATCATTGCAGGAGGAGATAAACAATCAGAGATGAAACTGCGATAAGTCAAATGAACATAAAGATAAACAACATAATAACGAATGCATACTATCTGCCTGTTCATAAACAACTGTACTCCCCAAGGCATCCAACACTCTCTGTTTGTCCCAGCCATGTTTCTTCTCCACGGCTGGGACTCAAAGCGGCCTTCAGCCGACCGAGGCACCAGTCCTTTCTCACCCCGTCTTTGTCGGGCGGACCGACGGCGCAGTGAGGGGAGAAGTTACGGCTTGTTTCTTTTGTTCCACAGTTACAGTGGGGTCACGTTCCCTTTGCAGCCCCTCTCAGCTAAGAGCCGCTATTTACCAGCACGCTGATTTGCTCATTCATCATGGCTCTCGCTGTCTGGCACCAGGCCAAGTGGTGGGGAGTTTGGAGGGAGGGAAGCACAAGAATGGGAGTTGGGGGGTTGTATGTCCTTTGAGATGTGTAGTGAAAGTCCTCTGCTTAAAGTGATGGTAGTACTGTCCTGCTATTGGTGCTATTTTTCCAATAGGAACCAACCCAGTTTATCTCTTTGTTGTTTTTTCCCCACAATCCAAGATGCTCAGTAGTAAAGCAACACTTTTGGGAAAAGTGATTGTTTGCAACCTTAGCAGATGAAAAGGTCAATACCAATTTCATCTGTGTGCATACAGTACAGTGAAGGGAAACGCCTGCGAGGTGTTTTGTCTTGCATAGCTCAAAGACAAGAACCGGACAGTTTCTGTGGGGGGTGCGGCAGGCTTTTCTGTCAAAAGTGAAAACTTGCCTTTCAGTTTCTCCCTATTTGGTATCTTAGTGACAATGTTCACATGAAAACATTTTTCCACATGATGTCAGTGGACATCTGCTCCCTCACAGGGGATGTTAGGAACCAGTGTAGAGACATGCTCACAGATCCATAGAGCAGGAGAAACAGGCGTGAACGGAAAAGGCTTGTCGGCACTACTGTAAGCCAAAAGTAGAGGGTTGAAAAATTCAAATAATGATTTGAATAACACGTTTTCCACAAAAAAAGTCCATTCACCTCACGAAAAATCTGATAATTAAATTATTTTCTTGCTCTGACAAAGTGAGACTCTACAGTATGTAACAGTCCCCTAATCTAATATGTAAAAACATTTAACTGCTGGGGACAACATGTCACCCACTTTACTAAGCAGTCCACTGAGGTTTCAAGTTTCAACATTAAACTTGGTCAAGTCACACGCTGAGCCTCGGCGACCAGCTGTGCGATCACAGAATCGCGCTTGTGTGTTTACTTCTTAAATTCAGATTTAAGGGCAACACCTTCAGCAGATGCAGTGTCCACTCTGCAAGCACGTCAGTCTGCACAGCGAAGCTCAAACATCCAAGTAACAATGAGCGGAATGCATATTTGAGCAGAAGAGGTCCTTAAAGTTTATTCTATCCTTAAACCACAGGATCAAAACTGGTCTCAAAACTGACTGAAAATCTTGCATGCATGCCTTTCATGCTAACCTTAAACACGCAGGAAGAGTACCACATAATATGATATTGTAGTTATTACAGTTATTGCGGTTAGTGCACACTAATATTTACCATGGTAGTGTGCAGGATTTGCCACAGCTCAAACCATAACCTTACGCCAGTCTTATTCTGCGTCCTACTGTGCTCTTTAGAGCTGATAAAAGAAATGGGATGTAAAAATCAAACCTCAAGTTGTGTTTCAGTGATATCACATGGTTATCCACAGCAGACAGAGTTGCCTAGCTGTCATGGAATTACAGATCCCATGTATTCACAAAAGTAGAGACCGGAAGATCTACAATTCCGTGAAAACACGGGCATCCGTTAATGAAAACCATGATATAATGGAGCTCCAGAACAGCTACCAAATGAACTCTGTGGTCAGACTGTTTTTTCAGCCACTGTACTTTCACCCACACAGCTGGGTGCAGTCTTATCAGATAATGTTTGCCATTTCTATTTCAATTTATGACTCTGTGTGAGGAGTGAAAGGCCGAGGGCTGCCGTCAGATGGGAACCGGACAAACGGACCTCTGCTATCGCAACAAGATGAGTTGTTAGCTTACAAGGGAAGACTTATGTTAACATGGAAGGATCTTGCAGAAACCTGCCACACTAACTCACCTTCACGCCGACAGACTTTACTATAATGACAGCTGGATGGGCGGGTTTGGGTTTCATTTTTAATCCGGCCAAATCCTCACTGCCTTTCTTGTCATCTCTATCTCCTCTGCCTCCTTTATCAGCTTCTCTTACAACTCCCTTTTTTTTGCCCGCAATTTTTTTCCCTCCTGTGTGCAGTGATATTTGGATATGAGAAACACTGGAAAAGAGATTATGTGGTGATATATTGTAATATTCTCTCTTTGCTCTATATTGTTTTGTACACAATCATCCAACATTTTTGACACTCAATATGCATTTGAAATCTGCTGAAAAAAATATTGATCCATTCCCTTTCATCTGCATAACCTGAATCCTGCACCAATAAATCTCTGCTGCGCTGGGTTTCCAGCACAAATATTACTCTAATAAATATTAATAATAAGTCTAGGGAGGGAAAAATCAAAACTGCCATTAGCAGGTCATGAACAAGCTGGGTAAAATGTCCCCAGCATTAAATTTAGATTTAGTAGCAGTTTTTAAAGTTTCCCTTTGATAAAATATCCATGTTTCAAACAGAGATATGTTGTTAGGTGCAATACACACACAGTTTAGGGACAGACAGACATACCCCCCCCCTTTAGCACAACAGCCTTCGGGTCTGACCTGCTTGGATGTTTCCTGTCTTTCTGTTGGAGACCAAGCCCCCTTCCCCATCAATCAGCCATGAAAAGCAAACAACAATATGAGGGCCTTCTGGCACAACTGAGGAAAAAGGTCTGCTTTCTATAAACATTCCTCTGAGAGACATGAAGGCTTGATAAGAAAAAAAAAAGGAAAAAGAAAACAACCTCTCCACCCTTTCATTCGCCTGCTGGCACACACACACACACACACAGGGCACATACTTCACATAGTGTTCACATGGATGCTCAGTCTTATGGGAACAAACTGCAGTTTCTGTGATGTTTTTAAGTGATCTAACTGAATTTGAATCAAAGCCCCAGTTCACGCTGTGTCCAAAAATTTTCACATTTTGAATGGCTTCACCATGAAATTCAAATTCTTGCATGATCTGAAAGCCGAAGCTTTTTACTGGGTGACCAAGTCATTTTGGAGATTTATTGCACAAATTTTCGAGAAGTGATATTTTTATCAGTAGTATAAATATCAGTAGTTTTTTTCCCCACAAATTCCAGTAAAAATGGTCTGTCCACCCTCCTCTGCATGCCGGATTTACTGGAAGTAACACATACCAGTGCAGAAAAAATTTCATTTTTTTTTTACCAAGCACATTAATTGATGCTTACTAGAGTCTGTCTCTCAGTATTTTTTTTATTTGTTTGACACATAATACAGAACAGGACTGAGGAGCATGGCTCTTTTCAAACCAAACATTGTAATGAAAAAAAGTTATTAAATGCACTGATGAAAAATCAAATCAGTTAATTTAGATAAGATAGTACAAACAAGGTGGCATGACATTATTTGACCAGTCAATTGCCTGTTGGCTTTACAACATCTAATGCAAGTTGAAGCTTTTGGAACACAACCGGGAGCTGGTTCTCAAAAACTGCTGCACAAAGTCCATTCTATTCACATTAAAGAGTGAAACTCTAAAATGAAAAATCCCTAGCAAGCCCTTCGATAAGATAGCAATGCAAAATATGAATAGGACTTTTGGGCAACTGTTATCTTAAGGATAAAACCAAGAAACCGTCCAACCATATGTTGGAGGTTGTGTCATTGTTACTTAAATGAAGACAAAAATACTTCCACACTAAAAAAAGCTATCATACCAGCAAAAGTAAATGTTCCTCATTCAAGTGAGCCCACCCTTCCCCAAACCAGTGTGGTGACAGACACAACTCGGTTTCAACTCTGACACTGGGTAACTATGGACAGCTGTCACAGAAATCAACCATCAGCTTCTTGTTTATCTTGTGTGCGGTTGGGTACCACACTGATACAAGTACTGTACACTGGGAAAAAAGGATGTGGGAGAACTACTCCCCAACTCCCAGAAGCAAAGATCTACAGTATGTCTGTCTTACTTCAAGTTTCGCAAAACAACATTTTAGTGCAGTAAGGCTGCAGTGAAGTCTGTCCTTCTACCAAGTCCAATATGTCCTCTACTACAGCTATAAAATGTGGTAAGGAGAGTGCACAGTCATGGGTTGGGACAGTTTGGCTGCTGATAGGGCAGCTGTCTTGATGTCATGAAATGAGGAACACCAGTATTTGGTGATCAAACATGTAGAGCTGCTTGTCAAAAGAGCCATGTTGAAGCCTAGGAAAGTAGGACTAGGATTTTTTTCTTCTTTCTTAATATGGTCCTTGACTTTGAAACTGCAAACTCTGTTTGAGAAAGGGCCATTACACCAGGCCTGAAGCTTGATTGCATGGAGTCATTTAAATGATTAGTTGTCATTAAATGTTTCACTTTAATATCCTCCGTTTTGGGGGTATTACAAGGAGTCCCTCAGTTTAAGGGGTATTAGACTGCAAGGATTGCAGAAAGCTTTTCGTCTGAGTGTGCTGGCACCAGTATTAAGCAAAGGCCAAACAGGGGAGAAATGACGATTGTGGGCGAGTAAAACTCATTTAGATTTGAGCGGAGCACAGCAAATCAATGTGATCCTAGGTGTCTGAAAAAACAAGCCTGATTTGATACACAATTTTGTTTGAAAGGAAACATCAGTATGGCTTGCAGCACAAGAACAAAATGAAACAATAAAGCTCAGAAACACTGAAGGATCAATGGGCATGATGTGTTCCAAGTTGGTGGGCTTCCTCATGTGTCAGGGTACTGAGATGTTCCAGCCTTGGAGCAGTAAATTCGAGAGGGGTCCTCTGTGTGACTGGAACATTCACCTCCTGGTATGTTCCTCCCTTCATTCTCTTTAAACGCCGACCTCTGGGCCCAGTGCAGCAGATTCTCCTGTGTGCCAGATGACCCGCTAAGTGAAACATTATTTGATGCCCTTGAAAAGTGTGAAGCTTTTATTGTGCCCTCATTGGATGCTATCAATTATACTAAAAGCCCAACTGTGGGGCATGATGCTTTGGCACAGCTATAGATTATTTATGTTGTTAATGTATTGCAGGTTCACAGTATGTGCCAACATTGTGTCCAGAGGACACAGGGAATAAATGAATTGCAGTGCACACATTACAGTTCTGCAGAGCATTTTGTGAACGGGAAAGAAATTCCAATAGCAGAGAGAATGCATGGTGCCATGAATTGATTTGCCCTCCACTGTATATGCAAACCCTGGTCTGTACTTAAGCATAACATTGAGCAAATGATTTTGGCTTATATGACAATGTATAATCATGCTCCTGAATGCCAAAGCCAAATTCTATCTATCTGTCCATCTAAAAATGGGTATTTTAAGTAAGTACTTTTTATGAGTAATACAGAGAGATTAAGATGCGCCTGCAAGAATTGACACACAAGGAAGGATTACATCATGCTGCTTGTTTTTTACGGTCTACGAACCACTGCCTTAGCCCTAATCCCAGAAACACACACATGCACACAGTCACTCAACACAAGCCTTTCCAAACTTCCCAGCCCTTCCTGCTTGCCCGTCCTGGCTGCATGTGTGTTTGATTTTGTCTGCAGTGAGGCATCTATCAGGACCTGCCTGAAGGAGGGGACAGGGGGTTGAGTGGAGCCCTGCTGCCCTGGCAGACAGTAATGATGAAAAATGTCCCCTCTGGATTCCAGTCCGGCACAGGCGGTGGATGTGCGCCGTTCCCACATGACCAGGAGTCACGGGTAACGCTACTGTCCAGCAGTGCCGTGATACACTCACGTCAGGCAAATGCTCCCAAGGAATTTGAGGGATACAGTGAAGTAATGCGCATGAAGAGGGGATTTTGTCACACAGCAAATTGGAGTGGGCTGGGAGTCCCATGTTATGAAACTAATGACAAATCGGTTGTCAGACTGCAGTGCAGTTTTGTATAAATACAGCAGGATTCCACAATCCTGTATTCCCTATCCCATGTTTAAAACAATTTGCCTCTTTACTAAAGTGGTAGCCAGATGTTAGCTTTTGTTTGATATCTAAAGAAAATCTACCAGAGTCACAGACCCCCAGGGGCCCAAACAGCCTGAAGGCTGCTTGTCATTTAATTGCACATAATGTGATTAAATGTATATTACAGCTTATGAACTAAGGAAGGTTCTGCATTGTTACTAGTCCTTTGGCCATGTGCAGTCTACGTGATGGGAACCTGAGAAAGAGGGGGAGCGTGAGGGGTCAATAGGGGCCCCACAACAAATTTGTGCCTGTAGGGGCCTCGTTCAGTCATGTACTTTTTGATGATGTGGCTCAGTGTCCTGGTCATTAAATTGCCCTACTAATATAAATTCAATGGGACCTGCTTCTGCCTGTACTGAAATACAGTACATTAATGTGTTGATGAGAAGCATGTCTGCACAACCAAACACTTACTCAGAATTTAACTCTTGTTTCACAGGGTGTAGTGTGGTACTGATTAAACAGAAATAAAAAGAAACTCCATGCAAAATCCAGACACCCACACAGACAGGGTTGACAGGGGAAATCACAGCAGTCAGAGTACAGTGCTACCTTTCAGATCTCTTTAAGAATATGTTCCATGTTTTCACACTATGCCCTTATTCTTGTTCTCCGCAATTTGAAGTAAATTGGAGGCAATTGTAAGTCACGTTACGTGCCAAAAATTCCCGAACTGCTGTCAGGTTTTCTCACGCCTCTGGCAATGTTTTCCCCGTGCAACAACTTTTGCAAGGTCCTGTTGTGTAAGACTGCGGCTCGGTTCATGGCTGCAGACACTCCAACACACACACTCACACACACACACACACACTCGGACACACACGTTCTCTCTCACATGCAGAGCACAATAGACTTTAGATAAGTGACATATCACTTTCTTTTCTTCCTCAAAGTGTGCTGTGACCTCCGGGTCAGAAAGATGAGGCATGATTGGAGCAGAAGCGACACACACTGAAGTACCCTCAGAGGTGCCAAACATTGTGTTCATGAATTCAGCAGATGAGAAGAGAAGAGAAGAGAAGGAGCAAGAGAAAACTGAAAACAAGAAGAGACATACGCCACCACTGTCATTCCAGCTATGACCATGGGCCACCAACCACAAAACATGGCATGCCAAGGAGACCACACACAGTAAGAAGCACTGCACACACAAGCTGTGCTTTACTTAACATTAAAAACATACAGAGTCGAAACTAATACAACAAACCAAAAAAATTTAATTATCTTATCATGCTCACTCACAGCACACACATTCCTGTCATTCATAGCGGTGAACATACGCAAGAAGCGGCACAGTACACACACAAACATTCACAAACTAATACATGCCTCTTTTACACACATATTCATACAAATGCACAAACAAACTGTGCATCCGGTGTATATACTGTATGTAAAAACAGAGCACAGTTGCTCACACACAGTGAAAACTACCAACATAAGCCCCACCAGTGCAGCACTTCTGCCAGGTCACACACATGCCTGAAAACACATACATCTGAGAGCAGCGAGGGCTTTGTGCTTCTCTCTACCAATCAAGCAGCTCCACAATGCGGAGGGTTGGCTGTGCAACAGAACGCAGCGCAGCTGACACTCGGGACAGCCAGAGCTCAAATACCAGGCAGCACCTCTTTTCCCCCCACTCACAACCACACTCCTTACCTGAAACACTGCGGTGGCCATCCTGTGTCTGTGTGTGTGTGTGTCGTTCTCTCTTTCACTCTTTGGTTTTTTTTTTTGTTCTCTGCCTGGCTTAGTGCTGCATCGTCCTCTTGCCTTCTCCCCTCCGTGAAGCAGAGAGGGGTTTTTCTCTCTGCGCTGTGGCTAAATCCACTCGCTGTTACCTTGGTGCAGCGCGGAGCTGGAGGAGTGTACAAGTGTGTGTCAGATAAAGAGAGAGAGAGAGAGAGAGAACTGCTGTGTGTGTTTCAGGCTCCGAGCTAATAGGTCTGGCTCGTCTCTCCCTCTCTCACTCCTCCTCCAAGTAAATGGGCATAAAAATGTCTAAAGAGTCATCCCACAAGTGGAAACGGCGCAGTGCAGCATTCAGCGCTGAATAAGCAGGCAAAGTCTGGCTACGGGCTACAGCTATTTCCCTCTCTTTCGCTCGTCTGGGTTTTCTCCTCCCTCCTTCTTGTTCAGTCCATTTTCACCCTCCTCCCAAATGGGGAGACACATGAGTAATGAGGAAAGAGGAAAAAAAATTATTGAAGTGAATTTCCCAGGGAGATCGGGGGAATGGGACATGAGCTCGGAAAACAAAAGCATGGCTCTTTTCTTTATCTGTCTCACTGTCTTTCTCTCATTCACACAAGCACAAGCACACACACACACACACACACACACTCATTCCTCACAAGCTAATTCTTCATTCTCTCCTTGTTATCAGCTTCTCAAGTTACAGGTTAAATATGAGTCCCCCCCACCCGCCTTCTGTCTCTTTCCCTCTCTCTCTCTCTGACTTTCACTCTTTCTCTCTCAAACACACACTCACACACACACACACACACACACACAAGCACAATACTCGCACACTGACTCTACAGCTGCAGCGAGAGAGAGAGAGAGAGAGTACCATGAATGAACCATTGATTTCATGGAATCTCCAAAGTCAAACAGTGTCTGCAGCAGTCAGCAGATACATTCTTATCAGTCACCGGCTCTGTACGCATGTCTTTCAGCTCACCGTATCACTAAATCATGTCATACTGATTGCAAGAGTTAAACTTAGTTCAACTCTGGCAATCAACTCTTGTCTTAATACAATGAAATAAAGATATGAATGCCAACTGAAGATTTAAAATAAAAATATGCATCTGATTCAGGGAACACTGTAAACTTGGGATGCGCTGCTTCTTATGCTGTTGTTGTTTGTATAAATATGTGCATAATATATTTATATACAATTATTAGTAGAGGCCTTCTCTGCCCTCATTGTTTGGAAATGTGATTATTTTGTATTTAGACTGAGTGCTCCTCTCTAAACAGTTTCTTAAGCACGCTCTCTCATCTCCACTTCCGTAAGTGGCCAGTTCTCATCAGGTCTCTCAGCCAGGTCTTTCGCAAGTTGGAGGCATGTCAGGACGAGTGACAGACGATCGAGGAGGAGGAGGAGCTACACGTTCCCTCAAATTGGCGCAAACCAAAAGTTTGGTGACAATGTGGAGTCGGAGAGATTGACAAGACGCATACCATGTGACCATAAAATCCAGAAATAGCACCGTGGCCTTCTGTTGACTGCTGAGTTAGCCTTCCTGTTAGCCTGTTAATTTCATGCACTATGGATGAGTATATAACACCTCAAGCCCCAACCACAATTATGCTTATTTTTCTCTAAAGATACAATACCTTCACAGAGAAGGGTGTTATGGGTAACGTTAGGTCACAGAGGCTGGCAGAGGAGCAGACATGCACACCTACCAAAGCTCAACATCATACAGACGAGTATAAAGGAAACCCCCACACAAACGTACTGTATCTGAGGGACCTCCATGCATGTTCCCAGTCAGCAATATAGTAACATATATAACATTTAGCTAATTAGCTTAGTAAATTGAACAAAAATATCATTGTCCTCCTAACACTGAGTGCAACAATGCAAATGCATTAGAGCATTAGTGCAGAGATCTTCAGTGTTCAGCTGTGATTGATGCTCTGGATTAAAAAAAAACATAATCCAAAATTATTGAAATAATCCTGGTGTGGAAGAAATGGAAATGGTTGGTCAGAGGTATAGCCTGAACTCTGAGAAATTTAGTTGTGAAGGAAACAGCCTCTTGTTCCATGATGCTTCAACCCCCAACAATACAAAAAAAAGGAAAATTACAGGCTGCAAAAATCAAAACAAAATGCTGACACAACCTGCAAACCCTGTCAGACCTGAGGAAAGCTGCAGGTGATGATTCTCTGTGGATTTGCATTTTCACACACCTTCTGCATTATATATGCCATCCATTCATAATATATAAGTACAGTACTGAAGCAGTGCAGGTGCACTGGTTCACCTGGAATCCCAATGATCGTAAGGCAGCAGCAGTTCCCGCAGACCAAGAGTAAGTTTTGTGGCATCTTAATTCGTTTCCACAACCTCATCGGCTATTATCCGGTAGCAGACAAAGGGAAATTACTGAAGAATGTTTGGTCCTAATTTGTAGCACATTAACTATGATGCTTGAACATGGAAAAAATGGTCACTGCCTTTGATGTTGCTCCAAAGTAATTACATGGAAGGTAGTTGTGAAAGCAACACCTCTCAGCTGAAGTCGTGTTAACCAGATGTCGGCTCAGTAAGCGTCATTTAATTTGCCATTAATGACAAGGGCAAGGGAGGAAGGGCGGAGTGCCGGAGAAGCGACATATGGTGTATGGCATCAAAACAACGCCGTTGTTTATGTGAGATGCATGCATTTCATGTAGGGACCAGCCTTGAGCGTGGGAAGCGGGAGTTCCCCTTGTTGCTCTTTGTCTGCGTTTATCCAAGCAGATACATGTAACTGTACGTGGAGCATTGTGCATGGCAACAGTTACATCACTTCATGTCAAGGATTTTCAAGCATGGGGAAGTTGACTGGCTGTACTTATGGCTATTTATCTCTTCATCCCATCTGTTGCCTGTATCCTGACTTTTATTATCATCATGACCCTGTGACTGCAGTCTGCCATCAGACCACCAAGCCACAGGTTTTTACCTTTACTGCTCCTTTTAAGACTATGGGCTACTAATGTTAGCTTGAGGAAGACATACTCTCAAGTAAGTTTGATCACTTAAGTCTTCAATGGTCATTCTTTCAGCACCAATCCTTCCTGTACATGATGGACATGTGTTGCTACTGTTCTTCAATTTCAGTTTTCACACACTTCCACACATTGTGGCTGTTCCAGGAAAGGTGAGTGATAAGCAAATGAAAACAAATGGATCAATAGTTCTATGCTTTGGGTGAATGAGGGAGGATTACTATGAGGACACATGGAAGAGTCATAAGAAAAAGTGACCTACAGACAGAGGAACAGTTCAAATTAAAAAATAAAGAGTGAATAATAAAGACAGGGAGGGACAGAGAGAGAAATTGAGAAGGCGAACTGTCTGGGTGAGATCTGGTTTCATGAGTCTGACTCAGGCTTTCCCAAGCAACAGCAGAGCTGAGCAAATCGCTGTCCCCGAGCGCCCAGCTGAACCTTTCACCAACGCCCATGCAGCGCAGGGACTGGATTTAACATGGATTCTTCTCCTGGATGGTCATGATTAGGCAGCGGGAGCACAGACACATTTGGGTGCAGGCATGGGATGGAAAAGTTGTCACTTGGAATAGAAGGATGGGCCTGGAGTTACGCTGTATGGGTGGGGAACAGGGAACAAAGAAGTCTTCCAACTCCCACCAGTACGTAATGAGGAGGTGTCCTCCAGAGAGGCATTTCTCAAACAGCTGTTGTAGCGGTCAGGGAAGCTTAGCGGTGCCGGAAAAGAGGGTGCGCACTCAGCAGTTGCTCCTCAAAAAAACAAAAAGGGCTTAAAAACAAGTTTTTCACGGCAATGAATTTTAATGCCTACAAAGTTCTGCCCCTTCACGTCTCTCTTTCATCACCGTCTACTGCATACACTTGGCCCACTGTTGACATTCTTTCCAGCAACTCTTGATTACTCCATCATGTTAAAGGCTGGGCGTTCCTGTTTGTTTTCTCTGCTGTATCCATGCACATGTCGCTACCATGCAATACTTATGCCATTTGCTCACGCACGGGAACAAGGAGAACTGACAGATGGTGGGTTTTTGTTTCTATTCCACTGACAGATCAGTAAAATATGTCTTTTGTGGGTAAAAGTGAAAGCTGCGTCCATCAATATTTTTACCTCCACAGTTGAAGGTGAACAGTGCCTCTGTCAACTAACCCACACAGCATTATCACCTGACTCTGAACTTCCCTTCAACTCTGCAAGAGCTTTTCAGCATCTTCAGGCTCATTGTTTTGTTCTTACAGCTGAGTGTTTGCTGGAAAGACAAATATTGCAAACATGTTAACCGCAACACCCATACAGCATCTCTATATATGACACAAATATTTAGACTCTGTACCATTCTTAACCTAATGTTATGTTAGTCCTGATGAAACTAAAAACAGAAACATCTTTTCTGATTAGATAAGAGCTCTCAAATTAGAGGCCATATGATTTATCCCGTGCTCGAGTGTCTGTCCTCTTCCTGCAAACACTGGCCGTCATAAGGACGAGGGCAGAGCAGCGAGCATGTGTTCCGTCTTGTGACTGCTAATTCAATTTGTTTCAGAGCTGTTGGCTGGCTCTGTATGCCATCAGACCAGGAGCTGCTTACTTGCAAAATACAGTATGTACAAAGACAATCGCAAAAGACCCAAGGGAATATTTTTGATTATGACCCCACCCCATCCATTTCATGTTTACCCCCACTTGTTCCCTCCATCTGGTCTTTCACATTGATATGCCTTTGACCTGGCTTTATGTATGTTTTCTTAACAGGAGTCCACCCCCTCCCTCCTCTCTTATTGTAATTCCCAATTCCCACTCTCTGCAGAGTCACATGGCACAGGAAGGAAACTGTTAATGTCACTGGGATTCAGTAATGCACCAACATGTTCGAAACCTCACTTGGGGTTATGTAATGCTTCTGTTACTAGCAGTAAAAGAACAATACATTGAATCCCTGTGTTAATGGTTTATCGTGCTCCCTGGTGGGAATTATTTATGAGGACATTAGCTTTGTGATTATATTTAAGTCCCAGAATGGCTAAAAGCTACTCATTAAAACCTAAACAGATGAGTACAAACAGGGTCTGCAGCTCTTTCTGACGAGTGAAATGAGATTTCAAAACATCCATAGACAGTAGGTGAAGTTGTGTTAAACATTTCAGTCAAGTGCATGTCAATTAGTCTTACAAATGTTTGAGAAACAGGCGGACAATTAAGTCAGATGAGGAGTTGCATCAGCATTCAACAGAAATTACTATGGAGCACGAGCCCAGTAACTTGGAAGCAGGTATTCAAGCTGCCCTTGTCAGCAAAAACTCAAACCCCATATCTGATCTCACCAGTGCCAAAGCTAAAGTGCTATAATATCTATATGATCATCAAAAAGCTTAGCTGGTGCTTTGCAGCAGTGGCACAGCTTCCAATTCCAGTCTGTATGATAAATTAGACTGGAGCGATGTGTGGTATCTAAAGGAAGTCTTTGGAACAGATGATGTGGTCAATCACACCAAATGATCCTTACAGCTGCTGTGTAAGAAAAAGGCTGTATGAAACAGAATGGAGTTAAGGGACAAAAAAAGTTTCCTGGGGCATTTCTCTCTGATTCCTCTGTAAATGAAGTCATTAAGAACCAAGTTGAGCAAAGTTTAAAATAGCAGCAATAGTTCTGAAATTATTAGGTGAATCCACTATAATCAACAATAAAATAATCAATAACCATTTAGATGGTCAGTTGGTTGTTTCAGTCATTTTAGGTAGGTGCTAATGTTAACAAGCTCAGTAGCAGCAGATATGGTTAGAGCACAAAGTAGCCTACATCAGAGGCTGATGGAAATGTTCTTCACTTGGCAGGTCATAGGCCAAAACAAGTAGCAGTAGAGGAGGAGAACCTGAATGGTCCTATTTAATATCAAACAACTATGGGATAGTTGTTGAGACATTTCACTCCAGATCAAAACAGAGCTTTCAACCCCATGGTGACACCTGGGGAAAAGTCAGAGGATCGCGCAAGTTATTAGACTGTTTGTACAGAATTTACTAGCTATCCATTCAATACCACTATTTGATTCTGGACTGAAGCCAGGAACCGACACACCAACATGACAATCCTCAGTTCACCCTTGCATGGTCAAAAATGCCTGGTTTCAGCTTCACATTGTGAGGATTTGCTGTGTTTTTTTCTGTTTTGCATGTCTTTGGACTATGGTTGAGTAATTCTGACACCAAGGTTAGAGAAACAGACTAGGGTTAGAGTTCTACAATAAAAAAAATAATCAAATAATTCAAAAAGTAATCAGCAACTGATGTCAAAATAAAGGTCAGGGCCAACAACAGAACAGAATCCTCAGAGCTGGGATTCAGTATTTAGTTCAACAACTTTAACAGGGAGTATGCTTGCTGTCACTTGGAATTCAACCAAAGACCTGCAGTTGAAGGATTGTATCTCTAAAGACTGACTGCCTGCCTGTGTACATGAATCTACTTTAACTTTCTACAGTTATAAATCCAAGCTGTGTTCACCAGGTGAGGAGCAAGGCCAGCTGCAAACCCGATGTCCTCGCTCAAAAACACACCTCACACATGTGCGGATACAGATGTTTGGATGTGGGGACTACTTAGAGGCAATAAATAACACAAGATCGATGGTGTGCCTTATTCTCAGCCGCACCGAGGACTATATGTCTCCAGGTGATCCCTCAGAAATGTTAAAAATGTTAGGAGACGGTAGCCCCTGACATTTATACATTATCTTTTAATGTAACAAATGCTTTTGATATTTTTATGATGGAAGAGATGGATTGTGCGACACTGATGGAAAAGAACTGAAAGATATCCATTTTCTTGAAAGCGATCTACCATGCAAGTCCCTTATTACAATCTACTGATATTTCCTCTAAAATCATTCATCGAGCATGAAATGATTCACAGACAACTTAAGAACCAGTGTTACTAAGACTGTTACAACAAAGTAATACCAAGGAGTAATTTGCAGCTTTACACTTGGCATACACAATGAGCTAAATGAGGACATATCCATCACTAAGCTGCAAACAAGAGACTGAAACACACTGTGTTCAGTGAGAGGAACTGAAGGGGTCACAAATAACAACAAAACCCAGTTGAAGCCAGCCAGCACAAAGAAATGTGCGATTTTTTTTTTCCTGTGGACTTTCAACACACAAAGTCTGAGAATTCAGAAAGAGGGAAAAGTGAAAAAAAAAAGCTTTTGTGGCTGAAAACGAAAAACAAGTGTTCTCGTCAACGGCGGAAGATGGAAGTTTTGCTTCACTGTAATCCAACATGTTTTACTCAGCACCTCACTGTGATACCTCACCTTAGTGAGGATACAAAAACAGTACATGGAACTTTTACCAAATCTCCTGACATGGCATTTTTCATGGCTGAAATTACACTGTATTACTGAAATTAGCGTGAGCAAGCCATAAGCACTTAAGTAGTCTGAGGTTTTGCCTTTCCTTAATTCTTTCACAGCAGCACAGTGAGAAAATCCCAGACATCCTGCCTCTTTCTTTTTTAGATGGGACTTTGAGCAATAGAAGATGTGACAGATTCAGGGAAATAGCAAAGGAAAGGTAAAGTATGGGTACAAAGTTCTAGGAAACTTAAAGTGTCTCTTGTCTCAATATCCAAGGTGATCTAATATACCCTTTCTGGCTCCTTCCTCTCATCAACCACAAGGGAAATTTTACTGACATGATTTAAAGCATTTCTCACATCCAGTTGTGAATAAACACACCTGAGGGCTGAGGACACATGTGTTCACACACGCCTGACCATTTGTTTGCAGTGGTCAGGCTGAATATGGGCCACGTATTGGTCTTGTCCCCAAACAAAGATGAATAACTGTAGCGTACTTCGGAGAACTGTCCCAGCTTAACATTATTATCAGAAGGAAAAGCTTATCATGTTTGTTAAGATAAATTCTTGATTTAAAGAATGTACCCGTTGGTCACGCAGGCCTGAGTAGTGATCATGCTTGACCCTGTGGCGGTCACTCCCTTGTTTTTCATCTCAGGCTTGTCAGCAAATTGCTTCCTGCCAAAGCGCTGACATTTCCGGGTGAAATATTTAGAAAAGGAAATGATGCTGTGATTTTTGGAGATGGAAAGTTTAACTTCTCTGCATGGAGACACTGGGAAATATGCTCTGAGCTCCTTTTACATCTTCTCCCACAGATTTGACCTACAGCTTCCTGAAGTTCCAATGTTATGGACAAACACGTAGCATACAACAACATATATTTGACTGGGTTTTTGTCTTAACAGGGGAAAAACCTTTATATTCTGGCTAAATGTTTATCCATACTAAGCTTTGTTCACACAGGGGTCAACATTTAATGAAATATATTCACACAGAAGTATTCAATTAAGATACTAACGTGGCAAAATATCCACTGTGTACAGGTGGCTGGATTCACCAAATTGCACAAACTTGTTGTAAATCACTTGTTTGGCCTGATGAATGCCACCTCAGTATAAATGCCCCTTCATTAAAACTTCAAAATCTGTTGGCAGTTCTGTGGTTAAATTTAGAGCAAGGTGGCATGGGTCGGGCTCATCATTTCAGCTGTTTTGTGTGATAACTTTTCACTTGAGGCCTGTCCTCCATGGCCAGCCAAAGCCCACAGCCTGCCTGCCCTGCACCCCTGCCATTTCCTGTGAGCAAAAGAGGGGGCGGGCAAAGCTGGAAACTAGCACCCATTTCAATAATTGATTCCAGATGACGAGTGTGTGTGTGTGTGTAGACAGTACACAGGTGTGCGCATGTATGTGCGTGTGTGTCCACATACTCAGGCAAATCCTACAGTAAACCCCACATGGCACAAACATAGAAAAACACACCACTTTCCCTCTCTATCCAGCCGGCAGGAACTTCAGCACCACTCTGTTTTCCCTCGCGTCTTCTTCTACGTGCTCCACAAGATGAAACAAGTGATGGCTCCACCCAGAGGTCTTTTATTTTTAGACACGGGGCGATCTCCGAGACACCAGAGTTCATCCAATCTAAACACATTCTGGTACAAAGAGCACTTGTTTACACATTCTTAAGATTTTTTTGCAGAACATAAATTCACTAAACTCCACCTACCACAACATCTGCATGTATATACACACATGCACAGACACACACACACACACACACACACACACACACACATGAACACACACATGTGCTGAGGAGTAGCTGACGCCTCCTAAACCATAATATTTTCCACCAATAATTTAACATGGATTTTAAAGGGCAAGTTCAGATTTTTAGGAGCCTTCCTGGCATTCTTGTTTCAAGTGGAAACAAGCATGAAAAAAACTTTTGAACATGACATTTTTAGAAAATGTTATGATTCTTACCTTGACTTCACATTTCTTGTGGCAAGCTATTCGGCACACTGGAGAGAGCAGAAAAGGGAGAAATGAAATTAACTTTAGAGTTCACAAAAATCTTTCCCAAACATTGAGGAGAAATCCAAACAGTGCGGTCCAGTTGGAATCATGACACTGAGTAGTTGTCAAGAAGGTATGAAAAAGCAAGAGGTTCATTCGAATTCCAGAGTGTTTGCTCTGTGGTCAAAGTCAAATATCATCCGCTGTTAGTGGGCTTATATAGCCCAGAGTTATCTTTGAGCTCTAAGGGCACAAGCTGCCTGTCAAAAGTTTGATTCGTTTCTCTGAAAGAATGATAAGATCTGCTAGTGCGTCCAACATACAGTAAAACATATTAGTAAAATCAGCAACTGCATCTGTGGGTCTGCTGTGCTGATGAGAGCCATCAACATTTTACATTCAGTACACCAGAGGAGACTGTTTAAGAGATGTTTATCAAGATAATACAGACAAAACTCAGTTGCACATCATAAAGAAACACCTGCTTCCCTTTCAGTTACAGCACAGCACATTGTCTTCCAGACAAAACAGCTTTTATTCCAGTCTACTGTATCATTTAAGATATTTTGTCTTTCTCACTTTCACACATACACGATGGTCCACCTTCCGCTTTTGATTTCTACTTTGTGACAAAGGCCTGTCACATTGCGTTATTTTTGTCCCTGTCTCTAAGGGTCTGCAGTTGGAAACGACCACTGATTTTGCAGAATACTCGGCTAAGCAATCAAACTTCCACATTTCTTTAAAAGAAGAGTAAAATTCTAATTGCTCCTGTTCGACTGACTTCTGGAGACATCCTCATCTCCAGATATACTGTATGTTGTTTTTTTAATCTTTTACCCAAATTTAAACCCACATTCACACTTTGAACAAGACTGAAAACAAAAGCTTATGCTCACGCTTTTTATGTGTGGGTTAGAGTTGAGATGAATTCATAAAAATTTAGAATATCTCATCCAACAGGAATTAAAGACTTCTGGGGGGTTTAATCTTATATACTGCATGTATATACATATATATATATATATATACATAAAGTAAAAGTCAACACATTTTTTGCAACTTCCACTGTACCCTGAAGTCTCCCTGTACACTCCCACTGGCTCTACAAATAAGGGTCAATAGGGGAGAGCTCCTGGACCTGGTTGGCTCATAAATCGTCAGACGAGCTGGCAGGACAGAGAATGAAAACACAGCTCAGTGGGCCGAGGCATAGGCTTTCCAAATAAAGAGAAGATTGTATGCTTTTTCTGGAACACGCTACACCTTATGTAATGAGTTATTCTTCCTGTCTCGTGTCACATTTTTCAAAGCGAGTGTAATATCCATTGTGATTAGATGTTAAGTCACTGATATGAAGCTGGGAGGTGGCCGGTGCCCACATTGTGTGAGAGAATCCTGTCTATGTTGCTGTGTGTTGTTATTCTCGTGTTTTAGAAAGCCTGTAATCTCTGTCATCTTTCTGTCCTCACATATACAGTAGGCCGATGCCTCAAATACTTTATTCTCTAGTCTATGGTGTGTCCCTTAATCGCACAATGTTGTCCCCAAACAAAGTCCATGTACTCTTTGTTCTCAAAACCATGAACTGTACTGCCAAAGATTCTCTCACTCAATCCGGGGAAGATTCAGCACAACAGTAAGTATTGAGGCTAACTGTGTGTTCACATCGAACAGGAAGCCAGTTACAAAATCATTGGAAAGACATGATTGGACATAAATTCACCCAGGGTAGCACAATCTGTGATGACACATCCATGACTGCTGACGATGATTCAGCTTTAATGAAAAACTTAATGCATTTTTCCCTGGACCTTGATAAACCCACAGGGTCAATGGGTAAAAGGAGAGAGAGTGGAGACATGGTTTTGGGCTGAATCAACACAAATGGCCTCGTTGCCAAATGACACAAGGCAAAAGTTCACTACACTTCTGTCTGAACACACCTTTACAATTAACTTTTACACTCTAATTGTTTCCATTGGGGTGATATCTGCATACATATTTGAATATAATATAATTTAGACTTGTGTTTGTGTTTCAGTAAGAGGACAACCTGCATCACCAGTCAGAAACAGGTGGGGTGCAACAGTGGTACATGACAAATCCAAAAATAGAAACATTTGCAATCAATTCCAAGCATTTAACTTGTTTACCTTATCATAGATTAAAGGCAAGAGAAATCAGACATGACCGTAGCTCCCAGACATCAGACTGAATGGACTGATGACATTATTAGCTTATCTGAATCAATAGTAAGACTTACTGACAGACTCAAGTTTGTCATAGACTTCTAATTGCTCTTCATGTTTTAAATGTGGCATCTGAGGTCCTGTCCTATTGCTGTGCTATCCTCTTCCCCAGCTTCTTTGTAACTGTAACTGTAGTTTTAATATAAATCTTAAAAAGCCCTGAGCCTGGTTCAGGGTCAAAGGTTAAGTGTGAAGAGCAGCTACAGTGAAGGTGATGGCTTTAAGACCTTCAATCTTATCCAGCAGAGATCCATTTCTCTTTTCCTTTGGTCAGAAAGCATCATTTATTCATTTTGAAAAGACTGGTTATTTGACTTGTCAGAGGTAAAACCCTGTATTTATTGATATCACAACTTATATCAGGTGTACTAAAAAGAATGCTCACTGTTGGATGTGCATAAGATGACACATGGATAAATTTCTGCTCCACTAATAGACTGGTGGACAAGGAGTGTATATATGTGCTAAATGTGGGGAAAGTGAGGAGTTTCCTTTTTTGAGCCAAATGTGTTATTAAATCACGGTGCACTGAGTTTCTGCTTGAGCACTGGCAGGACTATATTTGCATTTGGGGGGTAACTTTTGAAAGTCAGTATGACTTCTTGATTAAAGGCCTTCAAATGTGGGTGGCACTGTGAAATCCTACCAAGATACACATTTCCCTGTCCATCAGAAAGAGTTCCCATGGTCAAACTGAACAGAGTCTGCTGACACAGAAAGGATGGAACACGTGAAGCTCTGCTAAGTCTGGAACAGTGCACTCTGAAGGAAGTGAGCGATTCACATCCCTGCTCACCTGTTGATTATTGCAAGAACAAATGTATTCTCTCAACCTACAGAGGGACAGGATAACTTTCAATTAGGGCTTAAGCTAGCAATATTTATCGTATGAATTAATGGTATCATTTCTTTGATTGGCAGAATAACCGATAAGTCCTTTAATGTATAAAATGGTACAAAATTGTGAAAAACTTGAATTACATAATAGTATTTTCCACAACATTTATCTTTCTATGTCCTGCTCTGAGAGGTACACAACAGAAGTATGAGTGAGATCAAATCAAATCAAATCCAATTGTGTGGTTGGACCATCAGTGTGCAGCACATTAAAGATGTGACAGCTTTATTAAAAGAAAACAATACATTACTGTTGATTTAACTGCCAACAGACATATGATATAATAGGTACTACATATTTGCTGCATGTCTGTGAGCAGCTACTCAAATGCATTATCAGTAACAGATCAGCAGTACAGTCCAACTACGTAACATTGTCGGGGTCCACTCTGTGTTTACTACTTTCACCACCTTTGATACTGTATATTTACTGTATACTACAGCATTTTGACACTGTGATATTACTAAGTAAAGCATCTATAGCCTCTCTTTCACCACTGGAGAATGAATGTGCACTGAGGCCTGCACAAAGTCCTTCTGACATATTAGATGTGACATAATTTTCAGGGAATGCCCTCATGGATATGAAATGTTTGCTTGATAAGCATTTAAGCCATGTGCCTGTCCACTGCGATGATGTCCAGTGCAGTTTCCTGCACGTGCGTCCCCAGTAAACACCGCTGCCGAGCCACATGGGAAAGAAAGCCGACTTCCATATTGGGTGTGAAAGCGGTGAGCCCAAAGAGCTTGGTTTCGGCTTTACCTTGTTAGGAAGTTGGAGCTTTGGAGAATAAACAGAAATGTTCCTGGTGGACTGAATGGGGTGGGGTGGGGGTGGGGGGCACAAGAGAAGATACTGGAGAGAAAAGCATCTACTCAAAGGATAAAGTGCTCATATCAATCATAAAAGAAATGAAAAGACAGTCGGGATGGGAGTTGGTCAGAATGAGGAGATGATTGGGATTGTGGATCACTAGTTGCTGTCTGACTCTGGGTCTGTGGTATGCTACACAACATTAGTGGGGTAAAAATTATGGGGAGTGGGCAGGGGGGGCAATTTCCTTCCTGTGGACTCTTGGAATGAGCATATACTCCCACGGGACTGGGCTGGACCCCCCCCTTCAGCAGCAAACACAATCAGAGGGCAGGGCTGGAGAACCCCCCCCCCCACCACCACCACCACCAATCTCACTCTCTCTCAGCAGAGTCACACACACGAGCACCAACACGTGCACATTCAGTGTACTCACAAACACACTACGTCACTCACATGACACAGACTCTCTGAACCCTCCTACAGTACTTAACGTTTCATGTCATTTGACGCCGTTTGATGAAATTTGAATACTGAATACATTTGAACTCCAGGGTTTGTGGATGTACTGTGACAAAACATCTACAGGCCAAATTCAGTAATTATTTTTCTATTTTTAAAGTCGTATAGTTTTCAAAAGTACTTGTCCGCACAAAACTTTCATCTCTTTCAAGCCTCTCACTGCGATCAAACTTACATGGGTTTGCTTTTTACATTCTTCAATAAGGACAAAATGATCAATACTGGGGTTTCCAGATATTCAACGTTATATGTTTTTCTTGTGTCAAAAATGAATGTGTTGTGTGTGTGTGTGTGTGTCCAAATCCTGGCATACTGCGCCTAATTCTCCTGAGCCTCAGAGCTCTGCTTCGACTATTATCAGTGATGTTGCTTCTTTCTGATGAACAATGGCACAGCGGTTTAGTTTGAGGCCACCTCACACACATCGCACTGTTGTAAATACTCAGTGGCACAGCAGATGTGTAGAAATCTGCAGCTAAATAGTAGTCCTCAATAAATGCACTATTTCCTACTGTTTGGGTGGCATCGGCTAAAAACTAGTCCATTTATTTGGTACAGTATTTAGCCTTTTAAGAATAAAATTTGTCACCTGTTTTGAGTCACATCTTCAGTAGGAACCAATGGACTTCAGGCTTAGTGCCAGAGATGGGGTCAGCACATCAGGCGTATGGAGAGATGCGGTAACGTGCTAATGATTCCTGCCTTTCCATGAGATTTGTTGACAAGAAGATAAAGTATGACATACTGGCAGTTTTATCCCTTAAGCTCCATAGATGAGTTGTAACAACCCCGCTCTTCATGTCTCCACAAGCCAGCATCAGAGTGTGACTTGTATATTTTTTCAAAGCTACCTGAAAACAGTGCTGCGGTGTGTGATCGCCCATTTTAGTCCCACTCCAGCTCAAGGTGCAATAAAAGTTGGGAGCAAGGAGAGGAGGTGGGAATTCTGCACTGCCGCCAGCCACCTGTTGGACTAACATTTGTCTGACAAAAGTGAAATAAGGATATTTTTTTTTCCATCCATGACCGACTGTGACGAGTGGACGTGACAGAAGTGGCAGCCATACTCAGCTCTTGCAGTGAAGTGGCCGTAACCAGCTGAAAAAAATACTCCCTTGCTCTAATACCCTGTTGTGTCTTGCTGTGCACTCCGTGAAGAATTAATGTTCTTCATTAATGACACTCAGTCATCACTATCCATCATCTGACTCATACAGGGGTGTCATCATCCAGCCCACACATTTTCCCCAGCTAAGATCCCCGCCAGTGTTGGGTTTCTGTGGGTAAAGCCCCACCTTCATCCAGCTGCTAAGGCCTCCTTTACATGGGAGATTCCCGAGAACAGTGCAGGAGAGCGGAGCAAATCCCGAGTGAGAGTTCCCATGGAATCATCTGTGTACTCAGCTCAGCGCCATTTGTTTGCTTCATCCTGACAAAACACAACCTCTGTTTGTTTACCTTTCTGTCTGTTTTTATGTCACTGCGAGTATTAGTCAGACTTTGTTAGGTTGAAACAGCTGTTTTCCCCTGATACAATCAGTAGCTACCAAAAAAAGGTTAATGTGTAAATACAACCAAAGCATGACAAATGTGGATTTAACAATCTGCACAAGTTCACATTTGGAGTTTGTGGTGAAAGTTTTGGAAATTTACTCTGGAAGTCAGCAGCAGATGTATATTGTATGTGCAGATGGAGAGCAGTAGCTATTAAAACATAGGAATGTGCTGCCACCTGGCGGTTGTTCATAGAACTACATGTGTGATACACAAGATGAGCTGCAGTTCCTGCAATATGTGAAGCTTTGGACATCCATCCATTTCTTCAAAGTGTTTACTCTTATGCTGCTTTCTAAAAGTTTGGTTTGATGAAAAAATAATAATTCTTTTAAAATCCAAATATTTCAAATAAACACTCATACAGAGCTGGTTAGTATAAACAGTTCCAAAAACACAAAATCAACTGGAAGGTTTGCTTGTTTGCTTCATCAGCAGATGGACTTTTTCAAGTTATCATTGAGCTGCAGATCTTCAAATAAACTTGGAGTATCGTGTATAATTTATATTTGCAGATTTTTAACTCTTAGTCTACTGATGGAAATCATGTGATATGATCAAAAGCTCAACAGCAACAGCAACTAAATGACCACTGAGATAAAAGTATTAATTATTATTTATGTATTGTATAAAATTCCAAATTAGACAACAATCACAGGGTACATCACAGTATTTGCAATGACTCCACATATTACTATGATGTCTGTTTCAATTAAATCATTACAAATATTACATTTATTGATTTCTGACTTATAAGTTTAATTTGATGGATGGAAATCAGTGTGTAAACTGTTATATCATAACTTCTCTCTAAGATGTCTAAATACAACTGAGCACCAAGAATGGAAAACACAGTGACCAACATATATGGAACCACAAATATGTTGGCCTGAACAACAAAATCAGTTCATTTGAAAAGAGCTTGTCTTTATGAGGTTCAGCTACAGGTCAGTTGTAATATTACAGCTCATCCAACAAGTGGCTCCCAAGCTGCATTAACTGCTGGGTGGCTGCCATTGTGGGATCTGTGTTCCTACAGTTTGTTGTTCTCTTCACCAAGTTTAATTTTTCCTTTTAATGGCAGCTCAGTCACATTATGGTTTAATTTAAATGGTCATTAAGCAGCATAGATGTGTGCATGTAAAGCAAACAGGACAGGGAAACTAAACAGTGAGCAGACAAGAGGGTAGAAGTTCAACTCAATTTTTCTTTCATTCACTCGGACAGCACAGTGAGTCTGTGTCCCCTGCTCATGGGAAGTCAGCGTCTACTCAGTTTGTCAATTGGATAATAATTTTAGATTGGTGGACAGACACAACCCGTCATCCACAGAAAGCCCAACGGTCATCTTCATCCATCTGCTCCACTTATTAGGATAATGACTTCTGCCAACAACAGACAATACAGTACTGTTGACTGAGTTAATTGCTATGGATCTGTGTGTGTGTGTGTGTGTGTGTGTGTGTGTGTGTGTGTGTGTGTGTGTGTTTGTGTGTGTGTTATGAACTTTGGCTGCTGACCACATTGGCTGAAGTAAGTGCAACTGTGCCTGATAAGCTGCCACATTAGCATATGTCACTAAAGCTACATATGCAGTTAATTCTGTGATTTTTTTAAACCCTCATTGGTATTGGCTTCTTACCAGCTGTATGAGCTCAGCAGTCAAGAGCGGAGCTATGATAACCTTTGCTCTCCCATACTCACATAGCTGCTATTGTAATGTGTCTGTGTTTACAATGGATCACTAGGGGACAGTGGTGTGGTCTCCTTCAGAACAAGGACAAGCCAGTTACCCCATTAAAAAGGAGAAATTCATCCTTCACAGAAAAAAACTGTTCAAACAATCATTGTACATTTGTTTAAAGGTTTTTTTCATGTTTTCTTTTGAGCTAGAAAGGTTTGGTATTCTGCTGTGCTAAAGCTAAAACAAGCAGCTTGGAAGAGCAGAAGACACTGGATTCCAAATTTTTGTTTTACTTCAGTCATTAGTCACTAGTCATTTAAAAGTGACTGAATAAAGAAGCCAGTTCCGGCCCTCAGGGCCTTTTCTTTAAAAATATCCTACGACTGCTGTTGTTGTTTTGTGAGTGCCAAACTGCAGTCTTGACCTGCATCAACATACTGTTGTCAAAGTGACTAACACCTTGTATCCTGGCAACTACTGGAGAGAGAGGAAGTCCAAGTGGCGGTGCCATTACAAGGCAGTGTGACTGGAGAGTGTTGGTAAATGAGGGCAGCAGAAGGGAAGTCGTGAATGAGTGAGGCAGCAGCTGGATCCTGTGAGGCTTCAGTCTGACCAACTATTTCCTTCAGTAGGGTTTCAGTGTTCCATATATAAGATTATGGATTGTTTGGAATGAAAAAAGAAGAATTATTGTTCCCCAGCTACAGGCAGCAGAAACTTGGAGAAGTACGTCAACACTGGCAGAGAGTTGGAGGAGGAGATCAGTGAAATAAAAATGAAGCTTAACTTTGCACAAACCCTGGAGACAGGGTAGCCTGACACTGCTCTTTTAATAACACTGGTCCAACAGCACCTGTCAAACTAACACATTAACATGTTAAATGTCTAATTTATTTTCATTTAAACAAATGAAATAATTCATTCATTCATGAGCTTTGGATGTACTGGCAGATAGATTTTGTTAAATTCAGTCAGCCAGGCTGGATTATATTCTCATGTTTTATGCTAAAATAAGATATCTGGCTGTTGGCTGCTGGCTGCAAACAGGCAGATGTAAGTGTTACTGATCTCTTCACCTAATTCTCCATTGGAGCATCAATAAGCCTATTTCCCAAAATGTCAAAGCTGTTCATTTAAAGGGGTATGCAAGCAAGTTGGTAATACAATAATGTTTGGAGAACAGTCAAAAGAGATGCAGCAGAGGCCAAGTAATCCTGACTATCAGTCCCCAGTATGTCAGTCTTGCAAAACTCTGGCTCCTACACTTCCCATGATGCAATTTACAACTTGATCTTGCATGTTTTACTTGATCATTTCTGCCTGATAAACACCAGTGTTTCAATCAGCCTTCAGTAAATCTGTATCACCAAACTCAAACTGCCATAACCCTGATGACATCATCAGGGTAGTTTTTCTCAGATATCACACGACTGTTTCACAAACTCGTGTTGCACACATGTTAAAATGAACCTCCATGTGTAAAATGGATGGTGCGACCCTTTAAGCATTTCTGAAGTAACACTCAAGTAATGTACTAAACTGAAGTACCACTGTTTTCCATCTGTGCATCTGTTCAATTTAATGAGTCATAAGGTAGAGCTACAGACAGAGACAGAACAACAGATGAGCAGACGTCTGCAGTTCACTTTGTCTTGTCCTCATAAATCTGTCTCAGTCACACACACAAACACCATTTGTTAGAATACAAGACCCAGCCCAGATATGTTGAGGGAAAGAGAAGCACACTGACGTGGATCAAATCAGAGCAGAGTTACATGCAGTCTTGTCATGATGGTTTATTTCCCCTATAAATCAGTGTTTACAGATGCTGGTCCCAGGTGCCGTTCTGTGTCATTTTACAAGAGCATTGAAGTCACTGTCTGCACACACAACTGAACATTGTGCATCCACGCTCAGGGGACAGCAGCAGCCCATGCAGTTCCTGGAAACACTGCCCAAGTACAAACAACATTTTCATTCCTAAAACCTATCAAATCCTTTTATGGAGCAAGATATGGTCCATAATATTGCAGCGATTATTTTCTTTTTAATGATCTTTTTTGTAAGATGGAGAGAGTAAGGTTTATTTCCATGGTTTTAACAGGTTGCTTTTAATAAGTCTGCTGGGAAGAAGAGACAGCCTGGTTCACACCACCTACTCTAGAGGACTGGGAATCTCTTTTACGATGATAACATTCAGCATGTGAAACAAAGAGGCCAATCTGACAGTTAATGTACACATTGAGGTTACAACCCACCAAGTGTCTAAAACAACATCTGGATTCAGCCATTAGATCACAAGGATAAATGCTGGTTGTAAGCTGTATTTTCATATATCCAGAGAAGGAATTCTGTGCTTTGGTCTTTTCAGCAACACCCTGCTTTACTCTCATAATGAAGGTGGGCACAGTGACACCTGGTACGAACTAATGCAACCACAGGACTGCTGCTGGACGAGTTGAAGGCTCCTCAGCTGTGCAGTGTTCTGTTTTTAAATACTGCATACATATTTCCTAGACTACTGGTCATCAAATCCAGTAGGTTTTTGCACATTACTGTACATATACAGTACATATTGTTCTGGGCTATTAAAGATCCCAAGCTTAGGCAAAAAAGACTGTGTTAGAGAGGCCATTAGAGAGGCCATGAGTTTACTCCTTGGCTCTGCAGGGTACATTTGGGTGGGAAATAGAACCTGCCCCTCACTCATTACCATAAACGAGGAGCTCTCGAGCAAGGCACATAACTCCTACTCAGAACAGCAGCCACCACACCAGATTGAGGTGGTACTGAGCAGCACTCAGGTATGAACATGTTACTATATGTGCATGTAGGGGGCTTCTCCTGCAAAATACCGACCCTGGACATATGAGGATAAGAAATATAAAGTATACAGTATATACTGTATAGCAAGGGCAGAGGGAACCACAATAAACAGTATCATAGAGTGTTAAATTAACTACTTTCCTGGTATGTGCATAGGTCTGCACACAATATAGGGAAAGAACAGAATGGAATTCTGTCAGACAGTGTTCAGGGACCAAAAACATACCAATGTGCAGAGTGCTCTTGTTTTTCTGAGGTGTGCCCTTCAAACAACTAAACCCGTCCTGTGTCAGGTTTTTTGAAGCTACAAACTGAGCTACCTGTGTGCCAAACCAAACATCCAGCCATTTCCGTGTGGATTCATTTCACGTTATCTGTCTGAAAACACACATTTCCACTACGACTAGATGTGCCGACTCGATCGCGATCACATATTCTTCATTTTTGTTGAAATCCACAGCACCAGATGGGACAGGTTCAGAGGATTTATCACCATCATCCAATCTCAGTTACTTTCCTGCAATTGTTTGATGTTTCACAATATGCTTCCCTCACAGCCAACTGGCATGTCTGTCTGCTAAAAAAAACAATCAAAGCCTGATGAAGTAACGTTAGCTTAAAAAACAACAGAATGTACCAATGATTTATTAACCAGCCATGCATTCTTCTATTCATATTCTTTACTGAGTGTGAGTTGAGCGTGAACCAAAGCAACCAGAGCCCTTAAAAAGTCTGTATGATAATATGTTTGCATGTCTGTTCTAGGAAATATTATTGCATCAGTTGAACCATGCAATCACTCAGTGATCAATCACAATGCCTCTTCTGTAAACACCATTAAGGAAATAGAAGCTGTTGACCCTTGACCTTTCTATGGCTTCTGTTGCCCTTCTCTTTCATTTGACTGACGAGGCCCTGACCCGAAGACGACCCCAGACAACCTTTGATGACTCCTCAATCAGACTGCTGATGGATGTTCTAACAGATAGTGCCTTCATCATTCCGGCAGGTCAAAACAGTTACTGCAGATTCCCGTAATG
The DNA here is from genome assembly GCA_016785225.1 of Psettodes erumei. Lineage (NCBI taxonomy): Eukaryota > Metazoa > Chordata > Actinopteri > Pleuronectiformes > Psettodidae > Psettodes > Psettodes erumei. The sequence continues at coordinate 1,642,393 of JAFBJZ010000221.1, forward strand.
GCCCTCAGCTCTAGGCTTGGGAGAGTTTTTGAATCCAGCAATTGACTTTAGATTTTGAGTTCTGAATGTTCATTATGTTGCTTGGGTTATTTTTAAGCAACATAAATTACAGATGACATTTTCAAAGCAAGTTGACATGTTAAAAGTCCAGTTTCTTGGCATTAAAAACACAGTTTTCTCAAAGTATTTAATCAACATCATCAGATGTGATGAAACTTTACTTTTAGTGGGCTTCCAGCTACATAATGGCCAAGTGCCTGTAGTGCAGCTAAAAGGTTGCCATGCAAGTGTTCTATCCTCCCTACAGTTCCATTTTACTCCTCAGCTCACAGAGGCCTAGAGGACAAAATAAAATGTAAAAGAAAAAAAGTGACTAAGGCCAGCTGCTGCGCTGAAGCATCTGACAGTCATTAACATTGTGAGGTTTTATTGACATTACCATGCCAAGCAAACTGTCAAAGCTTTGTTCTTAGTGTGCCTTATTAATGACATTCAAAACTTGTTAATAATAAAAGGGAGTCAAAGTGATCAACAGTGTGCAGGGTTTTTAGGTTTCTGAACTTTAATCTAAAACAGAGCAAGAGCCTTCTCTATTGTGCCCAAACAACCATGAAAAGGGTTAACAATGCTTTAGTCACTACAAGTGTATATGGTACTGCAGGATCACATATATTGATGTGTGATGGATATGTTAAGTATGAACCTATTAGGTGGCTAAGGGCAAATCTAATGCCACATTGTCTCAGCAGTGCTCTGTTACTCTTCAAAATGACTGGAATAAAACAGATGAACATAAGACCAGAGTTTGAGGACAGGTTGACTGACCTCTGCAGACAAGTCCGTCCTGGATGATGGTCTGTTTACACACACTGCAGTGCTTGGCCTTCTTGAAAGTCTTCACTCGGAACGTATGGGAATGAAGAGCCTCCAACTCCTCTGGCTGCAGGTTGGGATACAAACACAGAAGAGGTGAAACATTAGTGTTAAAAGGTTGGACCCTGATGGGACTCTGTCATTTTGTCTTTTAAGTGCTGGCGTCTCACAAAAACATATTCTTTCTAATGGGCTTATTTTTTATGATGGGTCATATGCATTGTGTACAATTACAACCAAGCCACACACAAATCACATACATCCACTCTCACACTCATCTCAGAAGCAACATCTGGTCCAGACCATTAAACGTTCATCCTAAGTAGTTCCAGCTTCTATAAAGCCTTGACAATGCCCTCTAAAGTCCACCCAGGAAGTAAGGCTGTAGAGGCAGAACAAAAACGAGAAGAAGGAGAACACAGCCTAATCTCTGCGACTTTCCCTCTGCCTTTCAGCCCCTCCTCCCTCCCCCCTCTCAACTTTTGTCCTGTCATCTAATTTCCCTCCTTGCACGTTTGTTACACAACTCTGGAGAAACTCTCTGACAGTGCCCCCCTCCACCGCTGCATAAACATCCCCATGTGTCCGGTCTGTCTGCAGCCCACTGTTTTTCCTCTACTGTACACCACTCACCACACAGTCCTCTTCCTGTCTGTTTTGTAAACTAGGCATTGAGCAACACTGGACAGCAAAGTTAAGAAGTCGAGCTTTGGAAGTGTGATTGTTCCCTGCAGTGTCTTTACGAGAAACCTGCACCATGTTTCCATTTGCCCCTTAATGACTGACCATGACATCATTCGTGTGGTGTATTTACTCAGCTGGTCCCCAATTCAGCTTTGAGGTTCTGCTCTATGGGAATAGTGGTCCACTGAATCAACCATACCCAACTTAAATATTATAGTAATTATGTTATAAAAGTACCTCGCCACAACTCATTTTATATTCAATCAAATACAGTCAAATTGCATTTAACATAACTCACAATTAACCAATTAAGTGATTAATCAATGGCAAAGAGAACAAAACAATACAAATGTCATTAGCCACTTCAGAAAACACAGTTTGACTGCATACTTAAAATACACTGCAATCAAAATACAATCAAACAATACAAGTTGGCAACATCACTATAGAGCCTTCCAATACATAGACATTTTTTAATTCATTCATATAATAAGGAGACACACTTCAGATTTTACTGGTTATATGTGTACGTCATCTGTGAATTTTATGTATCTGTATCTGTATGTGTTTGCGAGCACGCATGTGTTCCTCTTTGCAAACATAGCGATACAAACGATAGCGTCTCTAATGTAACTAAATGTGACTAAATGGCCAATATGTTCTTTACAGGGATTAAAGGGTGATAATGGATGTGTTTTCGAGACAGGAAGTGCCAGCTTGAACCGGCGTCCTGCCATAAGGCTTCCATTAAGTGCATGTACACATAGGACAGGGCTAAAAGTGCCCATGTGGTTGGCATACTGGGGGACTTAGCGCAGGAATTTTCATATGGGAAGACCATAGAATCCTCAGACATGGTAAGGAGAAGCTAGTAGTTGCCCGCTTGAAGGAAATCCCAGGCTACAAACCACAATAACCTTACAACCACTAATGACCGCCTTTTTTGTTTCTCCTCATCAATCCTAAAAGGCAACGTGTTGGAAAAGTGGCTCAGGGTGTGTAATCATGGCACAGAGCTAACGCTTAAACGATAAACCAGACTGAATATCTGCTGGACTCAGATCCTTCATGGCTTCTTTCTACACATCTGACTGTCCACTCTCCTGTTATTAGCACAAGGAACTGATTTAGCAGAAGGAAAGTTAAGCCCCTTGTCTGTTTCTAATGATGTCTCAATTCCGAGTAGTGCAGTAGGATCCAGTTAGCACAACGCCTACATACCTTCATATGATTCCACATGTGAAAACATTTTGTTATCGTCTACATCTCTTTAGAAACAATATCTGAACCGCCAAGTTTGCTGGTCATTATGTGTGCTACTCAGCCTGTGAAAAGAATAGTGTCTACTGTGGAGGACACAGTGATGGCAGAGGCAGCATCTGGTCTTTGGCTTTGACTGCAGGTTTTTTTTTTACTGATTGGCTGAAATACAGGAGGGCATGGAGTTTGAAAGACACAGTTGTTAACCAGGCAGGTGGTGTGTCACAAAAAACACAAGTGAGGTGCATGAAGAGAAGTGCAGGATTATGAAGATGCGCTGTGTGCACTCCATCATGAGGCAAAGGACTGTGTTGGCCAGTAAAATGTGTATGTAATGTAATATGGTAGACTGCTTAGTAACACAAGCACCATACTGAGGCTTTTTACCTTGAGATTGACGCAAAAAAACTAAAATGATTTGCACCATGTTAATTTAGAAGGGCTCTCAAATCCTGTCTCATAGTATGATAAAGTGTTATGCAATGTTAATTTATGTGCTAAGCTTTTATACTTGTGGTTTTATTTCTCAATCCGGACCTCCTGAGTCGTATCATGATCTCCCTGATAGTTAAAACAACACAACTCAAGTGCTTTGGGGATCAATTCCAAATGCCTCAAATCACGCTATTTTATTTTCCCAATGAAAGGTGTGACCCAGAACAAAGAATAATAAAATACCCTCAGATTATTTTTTCTGTAGAAAACCTTTATCGTATCTTATCTATCTTATAAAAGTGTTTGACTGTGTTAAAAAAAATGGACATATGTGTTCCCAGCCAACTGTAATGACTTTAAACACCAGGCCTTTTCAGTGAGGGTGCAGGAATCTACAGTCATGTCAGCAGCTCTTTGAGGTTGTACTTACAGGCACAGTGTTGCTCTGAGCTAAATGCTTAAATACAATGTCAACACGCCAATGTTTACCCGTTGTAAAGTTTAACATGTTCACCATCTCAATTCTATATCAGCAAGTTACAATTTTGACCCAGTGATGGCGCTAGCTGAAAAGTAACTATTTTGGCTAATTATCACTAGTCATTATGTTTCACCAGCTGGTATTTGTAGATGGAGGTGACATATAACTAAAAAAACAAAACTATCAACCTGCAGGTAGCACTAGAGGAAAGGTCTGTGTCTATAAATGGGCATCTTGGAAGAAGATGGAGTGCAGCCAAAATCTCAGTTTATGTTGGTGAACATAAATCACTCGAAAAGCTTTAAAAAGCATTGAGATTCTGCAATAGGACGGCGTACTGAATAACAGATACTGTATAATTATACTGTATACTACAGATTCCACAAAATTGGTGGTTTTACACAACGTATGAGCTCATATGCTGTTTATCAGGCTCCATGTGACAGTTTTGTGTTTGTATTTCAGAACCACATGGCAACAGCAGGATAGCCGAGCCTTCATTCCATCTCCTGGCTACTCTTTCCCGCAACATAATATGATTAGCTTAATCTAGTTAGGCTGAAATAATGAGCATGGCTGTGCAGGACGCGCCACAGTGACAAGGGGGCTTTTGCAGGGAGGGGCGGTAGTCTCTGCCTGGCGTCTATACACGGTGGCATCCAAGGTGCCGCCATGCCAAGGCTCTGGCTGGCACCTGCTGATTTGGGAATCTGGACATGGATTTCAGGGGATTGGGAAGGGGTGATAAGAGGGTTTAAAGATACTTTGGATGTGTGCAGTATTTGTCGATGACTGTCTGTATCTGTCAGTCTGTATTTCGATGTTTGAAGGTGAACCATTAGAGTAATTCAAAAAATTTTCTACTCTATCAACATGACACCAGGCTTTGTGGAAACTGATACCTCTGGAATGCCCCCTCCCAGACACATACACACACAAAAACAATCTCTGGTTTCACTTCCAGACTGTTGAGGAATCAAGTGCCAACATAAAAGCAGTCGGTGTTGTCAGCAGAATGAGCAGGACCCAGCCCAGGCAGGTGTTGGAGGAACACCCCCTTTAATCGCTTTTGTCAAAGTGTCTACTCTGAAGCCAAACAATCGAAAACAGTCATTAAGTCCAAAAGAATGGAAGTTTGGGCTGCAATGACGTAACCTGTTTTGGATGCAATTACCACAAAGGGTATTTTGGAAAATGACGTGAACTAGTAGTAAGGTTTTGTTTGTTTGGTTTTTCAGTTTGTAAATAAAAAATGTAAAATCAAGAAAAAATCTATGCGTTCCTGGTCATCTTATCAAATTTACTTTTTAGTGTGGTGTGAAACACAAAAATACATCAATTAAATGTAAAAGGTGCATACAATAATATACAGTGTAGTGATAATATACTGTAGTATACAGTACATCATATATCGTATGTATATTATAAAAACAAAAGTGGAAAGTAGCGCATACATGCTTTCCTGTGCTTGTGTTTTCTGTCTAATGATTTATGCATGAAACGCATTTACCAGATTCAAAATTAAATTACTTCTGCAATGTGGGATAATGCTCGAATCATCCCATGTTGCCATAGTAACAGGTGTTCCACTGTAGATGAATTTTAGCCTCCACCGTCATTTCCCTGTCCCAGGGAACTTAATCACTGTCAACTGACTGCCTGAACAAATGTTTCCAAACAAATTAAGTTGTTGTTAACTGTTTAAAAACTAATTCATTATTAAAAGGTATAAGGTACAAGGTATACGTATATAAACCCACAGTAAATTCCCACCAGCATCACCATGTCATTGTACCATGGCTGACTTAAATGACATCTCATTAACATTCAGTTTAAATCCACAAATTACTGTCAGCTTGAAGTTGTTAATAAAGATTCTTCTCAATTTTGCTGCTTGCGAGAGAACTGACAAAACTTACACACACTGCCCCCATCACTCACTCACGCACACACACATGAACGACCACACACACACCGATACATTTGTGTGTTAAACAGGCCAAATGTGTCAATCCTGGAGTCTATTCAGTGGCTCTTTGGCCACCTCTGAGCCGTCCCACACTCTTCTCAGCCTCTATCCATTCACACACCAGGGCTTATCCAGTAGCACTGGTGGTGGTGGTGGTGGTGGGAGGGGGGGTCCAGTCATCCAATGGTATGCCACTTGTCTGGAGTGAAGTGAGGTTCCATACTCAAACTGAAATTCCCTCAATTAAAAAAGCTGTGAGAGCTGTAAACTAAAGGATATGGCTGTACTGTGTGGAAATATCCGTACTGGTGTGGATCAACATCTGTTTCATTTGAAATTACAGTTATTAATGTTTATGTTGTTTTATGTTTACAATTCATAATTCATAACTTATTCACATCATGAAATTGTATAGTGAAAAAGAAGAATATTAATGCAATGGTCCTCCACCATGGGGAGGGGGGAGGGCAGACCTACACCTCAAAAAAGCCATTGTTTTTCTCTGGGGATGTCACTGACAAACTCCAGCGTCACACACTGCTTGCCTTCTTTTTAGTTGTGTGAGCAGTATTGTGTGAGCGCAGTTAGGCTCAGAGATGGGGGTGAAGTTTAAGGGTTTCAATTCTTTCTCATTTAATTTATTACTGGTGTGGATGGATGTCCAAGACATTAGGATTTAAAAGGCCAAACAAAAGAAGAATCTCTTCTGCAAGCCGGTCTGGTTTAGCACCCCCCCCGCCCCCGAGATCCAGCCTTTGTCATTTAACCTCAAAATACTATGTCAATACAACACAGAGCAATATAGCACGACTCTCCCTTTTGTGAGTTCTTAATTGTTTCCAGTCATTAGCAATGCACCCTGCACTCAGAGTTTGTTTATTGTTTGGGGTGGTGGCGGGAGTATACAGGGAGTCGCTCAGGGAGATGTGGGTGACCCATGGGGGTGGGGAGTGATGAATTAAAGAGTTAAAATGAGCTCTACGAGAACATTCAAAGGAGACGCGGCCCTCACTGATTATTTTCTGTTTCGACGTGTTTCAGGACCATGCAAATGGCCTCAGTCCTTCACATTCGCTTCACACTCGCACTCTCAAATGGGCCACAAAGGAAGGAAATGGTTTCAGACAGGCAACTAGGACCCCCGAAAGCTGGGGTCAGGGTGTACACACATGCACACACACACACACACACACACACACACACAGTTCAGGCACTGTCGCTCCTGGGAACAGACTTCTGTTCCCTTAGAGACGCACACATAATCTCTTGCCACACATTCATTAGCACACACAGGCAAAACAGTCACTCCCAATGCATAAAAATGTGAACACACTTAAATCAATTAACAAACAAACACACATGCATGAAAACTTGCCCAACCATCTCTCAAATATTCCAACCTAGTTTTGCACTTTTTTCCCCTCCGTCCCTGCACTGCATTTTTATTGTTCCATTATGTCAGATCATTTGTAACAGGGATGATCATGGAAGAGTTTTTCTCAACACCGCAGTGCTCTACTTCTGTTTGCAGAGTTTCTCCTACTCATCTTTTTGCCATGTCACTTTTCATTTCACAGGTATTCGAGGAACCTTCAGGGGAGATGCTAAATCAGGCTAGTTTTGCTTCAGCTTCAGTTCCTCCAACCTTGTCCTCAATTACACTGATGCTTTTTACAAAGAGCCTAAAGCAGCTGGGATTAGCAGATCCCACTCAGGATGTAGAGCTCCATCAACTGATTTTTTTGGCTACTTGCAGGCAGCAGAACAAATTGAAAACATAAAACTGACACATTATTGCCTCATAAAGTTGATACGGTAAACCTATTAGCAAATTATTGCTTATTTTAACACCGAGCAGTCACACATCAACATGGACATTCATTGTAGGCATGAAAGTAACATTAATTTGCCTTTTGGCTCTGGTTTGGTTCCCACCAACTCCTAAGGGATCTATCTTTTTGCAGCTTAATGCTCCACTATATTCTATGCTATGGCCACCAGTTAGATGCTGCCTGTTTATGTGCCATTTGATGCTGGGCAGGTGCTAAACAGTGATCATATCATGGATAAATACAGATTAAATGATGCTTGTAAGAGTGGAAGTGACAAAGTGGACTGGAAAACTAAAACAATGACCTGAAAGAAGCTAAAGTGCCCCACTGAGCTGCAAAGTTGAGTCACACACAAAGCCAAGAAAAAAATATTTTAATTAAATATAACATATGAATATAAATAAGGCCAAATAGAACATTCAATATTTTACCATATTAAATCGCCATGTTTTTGACGACACTGAATATTCATCATCCATTTTTTTACATGGGCACTGAATTTGTTTTGCATCCAATATGTGACTTATTACAGTGAGATCATGTTCATTTGTGGTTAAATTTAAACTCATCAGTCCTCCAGAGGTGAGTCTGGCATGAGAAGGATTTACATTTTAAGCAGAACAACAAAATGAGAGATAAGATGGGAAAGACGGACATAGAACAATGATTTCATTGGAAAGCTTAAGTGATAATATTTAACAAAAATCCTCAGTTTCCCCAAACTAAGAAACAGAAAATGCGTTCTAATTAAAACACATGGTTTGCTGCAAATTTAATACCACTGGTGACACAATTTGAAAAAAAAACTGCTTCTAGAAAATCACATTAAAATGAAACCGAAACTTGAGATATGAAATATGTTATGTCATCATCAAAGTTTAAAACTCTCCATTTCCAGACATCTGAAATCTGGTATTTGTCAAATGCTGCGTCCCAAATATCAGCTAGAAGTGTTTATCTCATAATGGCTATATTTTGTAAAAGAATCAAACTTGAGGCTGACTGGCTTCAGTATGTGCTAGGTAATGTTATACTATGGAGATAAACCCTTCCAGACTCTCTGTGACAGACATTCCAGCTGGATAAGGTCACCAACAAACTGTTTTTCTCCTTAAGTTTAGAACTCAAAACTATTCCCCAACTGTTCTAAACAGTCAAATATGCAGTGACTCATGCATTGATTTATGTAGAGACACTGATTTCACCTCTGATTACAGTTACATTCACTTTCAGCACTTCATGCATTACCTCATATACACGTGCCGTGTCCGGGTCTGTTGTGCACTTGCACACGAGCGTGCAGTGGATAAAAATTTCCGACCTTCATGCTATCTATTATTTTGGAAAACTGTGCATTTATGTTCTTCTTTAATGACAGTTTTTTGTCTTCTTTTTAAAATACAAAAGATGCATTTGAATATTTTTCTTGATTCAAACTGAAACAATCATAGTAATTTTTTGCCTGCTTAACTTTTACTAAGTAGAGGAATCGGGCAGATGATAGAACTTGCAACCCTGAATTGGCTTTTAGACACTGTCTCTATAAGTTGAATGTTAACAATGACAAGACTAACATTGTGATTATTGGCAGGTACGACACAGAAAGCAACCAACAGCAGACAGGACAGCTGAGCACAGTGTAGTTCTGTACAGTTTGAATGAAGTCAGTGAAAAGCATATAAACATACACTACATCATCGCCCCCCTCTAACCACAGGCTATTGTTCATCCTGGTGGAGACTAAAAGAGACCTCTCAGTCAACTGGGTTAATCAGCCGCTGAATCGCCCGCCTCTCATATGGGGCACCATGTGCATGGATGGATATTCTAACAAGACGCAGTGGGGTGACCACCATATGTCTCCATCTGTGACTGTTTATGTGTGTGTGTGTGTGTGTGTGTGTGTGTGTGTGTGTGTACAGTAAGACACTCACTGACTCAGTGCGTAAGCAAACACATCATGTATCCCTCTTTTAAAAATCCTCTCTACACAAGCCTCTTGTCATGTTTTGTCCTACCCCCCTTCCCGGTGGGTGGATTCCCACATAACAAGGCAGCTATTCTTCATCTTTCTCAGCTTAACAGGAGCCAGCAAGGGCCAGCTGACCTTTGACCCATCTTCACTTCTCTTCTTCCCTTCTCCCTGACCTCTTTTCTGCACACTCTGCTCTCCTCTAGTCAAGACTTTCCCCACCTCTCATCCACCTCCTCTCCTGTCCATCCACCTTCTCACGAAACCTCTGTGTCCCCTCATGTTGCTCTCTGACTACAAAGAAGCCTAACGGCTTGAACTGGAGGATCATGGGAAAGAAAGAACTGCTTGACTCACTTTAACCTGGAAAGAAATATTTGTGATCGACGTGCTTGTCAAAACACATACACGGACACATATGTTCACATGCACGCAAACAGCTGGTTAAGACAACAGGCTCCTCATTTGGACAGAAGAAAAATTAGACCACGAATCCTTTCATCTCACTGCTGCTTTATTTTCCATCCTGGAAATATATCTGTTTGCAAGGTCTGTTCTTTTTCTCCAAAAACTGTGTCGATCTCAATGATGCAGTTGTACAGTGTTTATACTTTATCTCCTTCAAACAATGCCTTCTTCCAATTCAACTCTGCTTTATGCGGCAAACAGCAAACAGATGACAGAGAGAGGCCTCATGACAGATGAACTATGGACAACAATCAAAATCAAACGCACCCAAACTCTTTAATTAAAATTCTTTTCTTAAAACACAATGTCAGCAAACAAAATGCTGTTTGCTGCTGCACAGGTTCAGAGCAGCGGTGCACTCATTCTGGTTATTATATTCAGAAGATTAATATGTATGAAAGTCCTACTGTATTCTCTGGATGTATGCTAGAAGTTCTACGTTAAACTCATATTAGAGATGACAGCTTCACTCCTGATAAGCTGTGACAGTACATGATTTATTCAGTTACTGATCAGCCACACAGGACCATGAAAAGAAACTCTATATGCCCAATTACAAATTTCTGAAAGATAGGACATAGCAACGATGAATTCCAAACTGAAACTCTTAACACATTTCAGGCATGTCAAACAATTCTATTTGTCCTTTTAAAACATGAATTATCAAACATGCAGCCAGTGGCACTGGAACATGAGAGAATGAACTAATCAGTATTCAGCGTTCAAGAGAGCAGCACAATATGTGCTGTGATTGAAGAAAGAAGGTCAGTGACATATGCAACTGCTTCGTTGTTACTACTGTCAGTACCTCGCTGCACTAATGTACAAACTGACAGTGTAAATCATATAATCACATCTGTATAGTTTTAGCCTGTTATAGTATGTACATACCTGTGGCAATAGCATATTTATTCACTTCATACCTGCACTTTGTAGCCACATATATGTATTCATTTGCACTGTGTATATTATATAATGTATATACTGTACACTATTTATTTAATTCACTGCTTAAGCACTTCTAGTTGGATGCTATGCATTTCTTTGCTCTGTACTTATGACATGTACAATGGCAATAAAGTTGAATCTAATGTTATCTAATCTGATGACTAATATACTGGATTGCTGGAAGCATGTTTTAGATTTTTTTGCTTTAAAACAAATGATGTAAGCAAAAGTTGTCATACTGGATTGTTGCAGCTCTACATTGGTGACTATGCTGTCAGGGGATTTCCTTGCTGTCCATTGGAGAGGGTAAACCAAATCATAAAAAATTGGAAAAACAGTGTTAGTGTTAGTGTTTCCATTATTTTAATGTTCTAAGAAATAACTGACATTTTTTGAGCAATTTCCACCCCCAACATTACTCCCTGACAACACCATTGTTCCTAACTGTTGCATACAGCCAAAGGTAGCATGAAACAGGCAACACACATCTGTTTCATGGTCAACATTTTACTTCACCCCCCAGCGTGAAATGAGTGTGAGACAAAGAGAAGGTTACAGCCACCTGCACGACAATCACTGAACTATTCATCCCATCCCCAACAAGACATAACAAGATAAAGTTATGAGTATGCAAAAGATTAAACAACAAAAGAGGGATTCACCAGAGGCTTGTGTCTGCACTACAATTTCTCCTGATCCCTGTCTTTGTGTTTAGCCTTTTGGCTCCATTTTATCTGATGCTAATTAGCTATATCCATGCAAGTTTATACATGATTTTTCCCCTTATTATTCCCAGGATAAGATATACTGTATTACATGAGCCTAAAACAAAAACAGATTTGTTAAGGCTATTCATTAAAATACTGCCAGCCCCAAGTTTCATGTTTACCCAATAGATTACTTCTATGTGGGTGCCCACCACAATATCAACACTAACTGCCACGTATTGAGACACACATGCACACGCACACACACACACACATGGACCGACAACTACTTCCTCTATAAATAGCAAGTGCTTCATCTGTAAATCAAAAGGTGCCAGAAGGCAAAGTGCTTATGAGAGCCGAGAGGTGACGAGGTGAGCGCAGGTCCAGGAACACATACATGACCCGATGCTGAAAACATGATATCAGACATTCTATATCTGAGCTTACAAGCCTCAGCGTCAAGTAATGTCTATAGCACAAAGTGCTACTACAATACTTCGAAATTATTAACACCACAACAAGAATCACATAAATGTTTCAAAAATTCTATCATTATTATTATTATTATAACATTGACATGGCTGCCCAATAAAACCAATTTAGGCTCTGGCTTATTAAGACACAAATGGATGCTTACGTTATCTAGTTGTCCAGTTCACTCCACACTCTCCCTGTTTCAGCATTGACTCTGAATGAAGCACCTTCAGCTCGTCAATGAACTTGTTTTATCAGGTTTTATCAGGCAATGGGCCCAGAAAACAAATGGCCCCCAAGTTCTTCAACAAACTTACTTACTAACACTTGTGGCTGGGTGTTTTGTCCCCTGTCTTTGCTGGTGAATCTGGCAAGCTGTTGCTGTGGTTATCTTCAGTTGCTAGTGTCAGCTAGCATTAGCACTGCGACTGCCCAGGTTTTTGTTTTTATATCAGGAGACGTACCGGATCCACGTAAATAGATAGCAGAACACAGATAGAATCTGAATCGATTTAATGATTAATTTTGGTTGTTTTGCCTTTGGATGTGACCCGTTTTCACATTGTGACCCTATATGACCCGTCCGTGCTACCCCCCACGCACACACCTCCCCATCCTCCATTACACAACAGAAATGTTCCACGCCATAAGCCACTACAGAGCATGTCAATGTTGACTTAATGTCAAGATAATTTGAGGTATTTCGAGACAGTTTTGCTGTGACTTCTTGTTCAACTGTAAAAGAACAAATGCTGAACAGAAACTTAACTTAACCAAGAACAAGCCTATCTCCAATGAAGTATTGTATTTAACCAACCTATTCAAGGAAGTGTCTGTGCATCCCCTAATTGTAAGCAACCCACTACAGAACAAGTGCAATGGGAAACAATTGACAGCTAACTATCAGGAAGAGGCTTTTTTTCCAACCTTTCCTTTCTCCCATATTTCTTCCGCTCTCCAGTTCCCACTCACCGAACGGCCTTACAATGCACAAGTCACCTGCTTTTCATTTGGGAGAAAAATGCACCCCAGGCATTCCAGTCTCTCCTTCCTTCTACCCTGCCCCCCCCACCCACACACACACACACACACACACACACTTTAACTCCACTCTCTACATGCATTTCATCCCAGTGAGGTGGATCCCAAGGAGGGAATTACTCAGTCATCCAGAAGTGAATAGGAAAAATATCCCCTCTTTTTCTCAAGACCATCAGCAGCTCAGATCTAAGAGTAACACAGAGGGGTCACCTTATCTTGCTTGTCAGGATTTGGTACTGATTTAACTTTCTGAGTAGTGTGTGTGGGGGGGGGCATGGTAAAATAAAATGATGATGATAGTTAACATAGCATGTTAGTTTATTTATTTAAGCATGCTCGCATATTGATGCAAGCATGCAGCTCAAGATTCTATTGTTAACAAATGTATATATAGCATCGAAACAAACATCACTGGCTTTATCAAGGGAAACAGGCTGTCTTAATGTATCCACTTGGCTTTGTTCTTTATTGTTTTATCTCTTCTCTTCTTTAGTGTGTTGCTTTAAATTTTGTGTCTCCAATTTCTCTGTGTGTAAAATAAATTGTTTGTTATTGTTGTAAAACAAGTACATTGTCATTTCCTGGCCTGGATTTGGTTTTGTGTTTTGAAATCTTACAACAAATCCATATTAAGCAACTTATAAAGGTCTTTTTTCATTTGTTTTAAGTGAAAATCTCAAAAAGGCATGAGATAAGCCATCTATTTAAGTAAACAAAGCTCTGAATTTTCTCTCAAAGCATTTTGATGGGGCAGCCTAAGAAAATAAATTATACATGGTGGAGAAAGATGGCTACAAGCCCCAAACAAAAGCAAGAGGGATGGCCCTTGCCAACAGCATGGATACAGAGGGATAAAACAGGTTTAATCAAAGACATCCAAAGTTTATCATGAGAACTAACTGCCAAAGGAAAACAGCATGTGTTCACACGGGGATGGCAAAGGTTCAGGCACGTGCACAAGAGCAATGAAACTAAAACCATAACCCCAAAATGTTCTCTAGGAATGATGGAGGATATGTTTTGGGGGATTTTGTGCTTATGATTAGATCTTATAATTTACAAGAGTGCCTCTTCTGTTCTTTGAAACTAGATTAAAGCCCTTTCTGGATTGTTGCCATAAATGCATAAAATAAAGAAAAAAAAAACGGCACCAACTATACTGTAAGTGAAGTAAACTTAATTGAGAATCAACCAGAAGAATGATAAAACTGAAAAGTCTTGGATGTAAATCTGAATCCCTTTGGATAAATGTACAAGCAGCACAGCAGGAAGCTGTCAGCACCACTTCCACTAAGGACTGTTCATGCTCACACTTGAATGCATAGGTACCCGCATGAGGTCTCAGATCACATCCAGAGTTAGAGGTCATCATGGCATTAACAAGTTCCGTGGGCCTCCTTAGCAAGGGCCCTGTCTGTCACGTTGGAGAGACGGTGCCAAGAAAGATCCTGATCTCATCAAACGATCCAGACTGTACAGCCGACAAATGAGAGGAATTACTACTGGAAGCCCTGACTCTTAAACTCTGCAAAGTGCTTCATCATGATCAGAGTGCTCATATTCACTCACATGAATGCACATGCACAAGTTCTGGAATGAGGTTTAATGACGTGCCATGTTTCCTGGGTTTGATCAGTGTTTGTGCTTTGTTGCTGTGTAAAAAGCGGTGTCTTGTTGAAATGTCTAGTTTGACTTGGCTGATCTGTTTCGCTCTGGCACTGGGGAAACACAAACTTTAAGTCTACGTGTGCATGTAAGGAATGTTTTGGCTAATTGCAATTGTGTTGCACACATGAGATGTGGAATACATCCATATAAGGTGGATTTGGGTACTAAATGTGGCATTGATGAACAAGCTATAAAACCTTTAAAGGGCTCTTAAGAAAATGTTAAGATTTGAAGCCAAGGCTCTTGGGCCTTTTAAAGCAAGTGTATATGACCTTTGCTGTGGACAGTGACCACTAAAGTCACAAATAGCAGTCACATTACTGACATGGTGTGTTTACTTTTTTCATTTTATGATGACACCATTTAAATATTTATCCATGTTATGCTACAATGTATTGGGTAGCACAAGTAGAGAAAGGTTGAAAAATAGGGCAAAATTATTCACTGTGATTCCTGTCAGTTAAGTATATGTATAAGTGTATATGTGTATATAAACTACTGGTCAAAACAGACCAAGTACGGCTACAGCAACAAAACCTCTGAGTGTACTGAACTGAGCCAGGGGCTTATTTCCTCTTCTAAAATCTACAGAGTATTGTTTGAAACAGAAATCACTTTCAAGCTGCTATTAAATTTTTGAATAATGTCTCAAAACATATTATATTTTCCCAAATGTGGCCTTGCCACTCTTGAGACGGCATAAATATAAGGCAAAGAATTGATCTCAAATATTTTGACAATGGCAAAAGGCAGGCAATCTGCAACCAGCAGCAAGACTAGTCAACAGAAGTAGAAGCTTCTGCTGAATAATGTATTGATGGTATGTTTTCAGTATAGTATATGACAGCTAATAAAGAGCAGTGATTAGAGCTAGGTATACAGAGTTAGGAGATATTATAAACACTGTTATTGGAATGCAGGTCCAGTGACACTGAAGATATGGATATGAGAATTCTGTCCTGCCATTGTTAAATACAAATGATGTTATAATCAGAATCACTGTCTCATTAATGTCACCGTCAACTGCTTTGAAAAATAGCAGGAGATTAGTCTCGCAATGTTGCGGCTCCAGCGTTGAGGGGGCCCCAGCTCCCCAATGAGCTTCCTGTTAGCTGTCCACTCTTTATTAATACCAGGTCCAGGCACTTCCCCACACTCCAGAGCCAAGTCTAAAGGGTCAGTCCTCATAGTGGTTTCACGTATATATATATTCTTGAGTCGGGTCACCTGTATTAATTTATTGCCTATGCATTTGTTTGTATTGCATGTTTTTTCTGCAGTCCACCAACAACAAATTTGCACGTGTCAAAAATACAGAATATTTCACACATACTTAATTTAGCCCTCTGTTATGCATTAGGCCACTTAAACTTAAAATGATGCTATTGTCTAAATTCAACTTAGTAAGACAAAAAGAGAATGTAAATAGAACATGGTTTTTGAATGGACTGAAATCATAACAACAAGATGGAACGTTTAAAGCAGCATAGCAGTCCTAAAACACTAACATTTTATTACACCCTTCGACACAACTAACTGTCAATTTAGCTCTTCTTCAATTCAATTAAATCAATCTTCATTAAACTTTTGTCTAAAATATTGTCTTGAAATTGAGGCTACAGACAAGGGCAAGGGGTAATTAAAATCAAAAGGGTTAATTGACCTTGAATGTGAAATCTGACCAAATTATTTGACATGCATTTCAAACTATCCCTTAAGGAAAGTTAATGCATCCTGTAGGACACATGGGAGTAATCTAAATAATCCATGGAATTCCACCTAACAGAATACTATATTTGAGGATCAAGGAATATCCTGGACATATATCATGGATATCTGGTCACAAGTTGTCAAGATAAGTTGAAGAAGGTGATAGATGTTGGAACTGGACAGAATTTTTTCAAAAATGCAAACAAAAAAAACAAGCAGTATCAATCAGGATTTCAGATATATTTGGATTTATTGTGAAATCAAAAGGTGCACAAGCAAACAAAGCAAAAAGGATGTGGGAAGTTCATTATAATAGGGACAACCCAAGGACCATGGAAGGTTTAAGGCCAATGTGCTCAGTGAAGCATGCACAAGGCTGGGGGTCTCTTCAGGAAAAGAGAGGGGGGTGATGCTACACAAAGCTCAACAACTCACATAAATCAACTGAGCAAGGGTTAAACTTCCCTTTTTGTTGTTCGAGATTTTTCAACCAAGTCACCAACAAGAGAATACATGCAAAAGCATGGCAAAGATGAAAACAGAACAAATCTTCTTGCAAAACAGGATGGCAACAACCATGTGAGCATCAAGCCGGAAAGACACTGCATGGCAAATCCATTATAGTACAAACCCAGATGTTACAATTACAGAAATCTTGCCATATTTCAAAGGGGCCCCACATGTGGAACATTTTTCTTAAATCAGAAGTGATCTCAGGAACTGAAATGGGGGAAAAAATCAAACTAGCAACAGATCTTGGGAGAAAAGCTAGGGTGGGGACAAAGTATGAAGGAAAGAAACCTAACCCCCAAAAAAGATATGAAGTAGTATTGGTCATAAGCTGACCTTTTTAATTATTTTTAATGGACTGAGGGCACAGACCTCCTGAGTCTTGCTTTCACAGGCAGATGTGGAAGGATCCAAGTCAAATTGAATCAGTTTATGTATTTTCTAGTCAAGACCAATGACCGAACATTCCTAAGATGACACTATTTCCCAGAGCAATCCCTGTGAGACCCAGCTGCAAACCTGGATGAACTGAGTGAATGTTAATGGCTATCGATCATCCCAAAGAGTTCTTTGAACTCTGAAGGTTTAGACAGGGATCAATATTTGCATTGACACAACTGTGAGGCAGTGTTTTCTATGACACGTTAGCTGACAGGCGCCTGGACGCTGCAACCAACAGCTGTGCAGTTCCCCGGCCCAAATTCTATTAATTACACGTGTGATGCAAAAGGGTTAGTGGATACATTCGAGGCCTTTGGTTTTTGAATGTCAGCAGTACTCAAACTTCTCTCAGCAATGGTCTAGTAGAGGGCATTTGATTGGTTTCATGGTCATTTCAGAGAAACCTGATAAAACTCTCACTAAAACCCTTTTTTGGCAATCATTAATTATTCACAATGTTTGGTGGAGGAGCAGTACTCTGAAGGTCTTCTTTCAAGGCCTCTTGCGCCATTTCAATTTACTCAGCCCTCTGATCTTGCCCAGCGCATCTTCTGTTCATTTCCTTTGTCCTTCAAGTCATTCCCATCATTTCCTATATTTCCCTGAGCATTTTCTTCCTGCTTCTAGGCTGTAAAATCCCCCTTCATCAAGGACAATCCTACTCCAACAAGAGGAAACCTTCCCCATTTGAGGCTGGGCTAAGGAACAGATCTTTTCTACTTCATGAAGATAATCTGTTTCCCGCATCTGTACCCGCTCGCTCTCACATGCTTATTCTCCCTCTTTCTGTCTTACCTCTGCATTGCTTCATAACAGCTTTTGCAGCTGGACTGACTTCCCCAACTGTCCAAGAAGTAGATCTGTGTCTGGATTAAGAAAACCTGATCAGTCTAGCAGGATGCACCATACAGAAAACTATCATGAAGGAGGAGGAATGTCTGTCTCTGCAAACTTTTGAAAGATAAATTTCAAGTATTATTTCAGTGTTTTTGACATTTCTTTAGGTTTCTAGTTACAGTACTTATCTCTTGGGCTAACAGTGACCCTACCTCTAATTTGATAGGTGTGCCAAAATTAAGGCTGTAAGACTGTAAGGTTGACCCTAACCCTAATCTGCTGACATAAAGGGTGCCCATATTAAGGATGCATAGGATTAACAATGATTCTAACCTTAATCTTTTGGAATAAGGTGTGCCCAAATTAAAGCTGTTTATGGGTTAACCCAGTCCTTAACCCCAATCTGCTGAAATATAGTGTCTCCAAATTAAGACTGTTTTAGGGCCTGCTATTAACACAGAGGCTCTGATTGAACCCGTCCCCCTTAAGTGAGCTTGCTTTGTCATACAGTGCTATGATGCAGTCAATCAGTGACCCAGAGCTTAGCTGGGGGGCTTTGAGATTCTTTTACGACCCCCCTTTCACCTCGCCTCCTGCCCCTCAAAAGAAAAGAATGGTAATTAACTGATGAAGAGCTCTGTAAGATTATCCAGTCTCTTCGCCAAGAACTCCAGCTCTTGCCAGTGGTTTGAAGTCATGTCCCAAAGGACCACTGCAGAATGAGGAAGGATGGATCTCAATGGTCCATTCAAATACTTTCCTCTTTCATCCTCTCTTCAGTTGAAAAAGAGGATGGCAGCATACAATGTTTTATATTTGGGCCCAGAATGTTCTTTCATATCAGCACAAATTAGTAAAAGCACTCAAAGTGTTCTAAAACAGATGTAGAGACGGCAGTCACAATGCTTTTATCGTGGGCACACAAATACAATTCCTCACTGACCACATCACGGCTTAGAGGGCACACCAGTGCACAAACAGCCCCTCACTGTGAGAGGGAATGCGCGGCAGATTGAATTATACAAGAGAAAGCAAAAATAGCTGTGTGTCCCAGCCACCTAGAGCGAGACAGAGTGGGAGCAGAGGGAGTGAGGCAGGGGTAGAGGGTGAGAAAGAGAAGAGGAGCGCAGGAGACACATTTAATTCAGCTCAGTCTCAGGGCAGAGAAGTTTTTAATCTGTGCAAGGAGCTGCACAGAAAATGTAAAGGATGCATGGGGGGGTGGTTGTCTCATGGTTTTGTCTCTCATTCACACACCCTCCCATTCTCTGTCATAATATCTTCCTCCCTCAGACGTGTCACCATGCCAAGGCCCCCCACAGCCAGGGTCCCAACCCCCGACAAGCAGACCACCCAACAGATCCCCTGATCAGCTTCATTACAATCTTGGTTTCTATCAGCACTCTCTATCACAACAAACATATTTTTGTCATACTGCACGATCTCACTCACTCATATATTCATAATTCCACTATTACATGCAGTTTATTATGCAACTGAAGTTTGCAAGTCATTAGAATTGGATGGTAACTTGCAACTTAGTGTGACAGAAGTCTTTTGCCTACACTTAAAATATTGCTCATCATCTGGGCAACAATTTCCAAGAGAAAAATGGCCTCACCCAGAACATGCAGGACAGGCAGACCCAGGTGCGCGCAGGTCCAGCCAGAGCTGTTGGCAAGCTGAGAGAGACAGACGGCATGGTGACAGAAAGGAGTGATGCTGCTGCTGCTGCTGCTGCTGCTGCTGCTGCTACAGACCAGTGGTCTTCCTTAAATCTAATCCAGGCAGGAGAAGAGTTGCCCAACGCTGCAAAGCCATGACTCTCCTGAGCACAGACACTCTCTTTCACCTCGGGCTCCTGCGCTCTCCCTTCTTCCTCGCTGTCTGACTTGCTTTCTCCTCCTCTGTCTCTCCCCTAAATCTAAATTGGATCCTGACTGCCTCCACTCTGCGCTCTGCCTCTCTTTCCCTCTGCTGGGGAAAGTTTCACAAAGCGTTTTTTTTTTTTTCCTCATTTGGGGGGGTGGGGGTCAGGCTGCCCCCACCTCTCCACAGGAGCAAAGGGGGAGGGGACACTCCCCTTATTATCCATCTTATTCTGCCCCTCCTCTCACTCTCATCCCAACTCCCCCCCACTCTTTACCCCTCTTAGTCTCAGCACTTTTAATTTCATTCATTCATTCATCCCACCCCCGCCCTGTTCCTACCCCTCAGCATCCCTCGCACTTCACCTCCCCCCCTCCATTTCTCTCTCTTGCTCAGTTTCCCTGCGTCTGTCCTGTACTGAGACCATTTTAATATTTCATAAACTCTGTCTCCCCCGTACTTGCCCTTGAGATGAACGTCCACTGGCATTTCTCTCGAAACTGGAAGGTGCTTATCAGTTTGTATGTCAGAGAAGACACCTGTCATTTAGACTGCCAGCCTTTCTTCTTCTTCTTTCATTGTTTTCAACATTGTCTGACATTAACTGATGCTCAGTATTCCCCAGTCGACCAGAAGTTTCAAATCTGTCTCCATTAAGGTAAACATGCAGTAAGTTTACATAAGTTTTTTAAGTAACAAAATATTTACAGCTACTTTTCCACTATGTTTTCAGTGAACCAAGGCTGATTAGCTTTGTGTATTTGTTTTTAATGTAACAATGGAGCTCTATGGTGCAGAGGTATGAGGTCTGTCAGTCTTTGGATGCATACACAATACTTGTTAGTCAAATTGGGTCATTGTTGGTTTTTGGTCTTTTTCCATGTATGTGTTGACAAAAATACTAATACTAAAACTTTAGCTTACGACCATCTCAGCAGCCCTTTACCATTCCCAATCTCCCTCTTAGCCTCGTACACACTTTCCTTCTCACCAAAAAAAACCATCCTAGTAGTTCTGCAGGATCTACCTCTGACATTGGTAGTGACCCCAAACAGAGCCCACCCAATGTTAACCCCTTACTAAAGAGAAGGGACACAGAGGGGCCAGGAAGCAAAACCTGCTTCATTAAGTTCTCACTGCTCATCAATGACCATGTTAGCTCCATGCGTGACTCTTGTGTTCGTTTTTGGTTGGGGGGTTTTTCTCACGAGCACACACACACACACACACACACACACACACACACACACACACACACACACACACACACACACACACACACACACACACACACACACAAAAACACACGCACCACATACCAGCATAACCATTACAGAGTCTTGGGCTACATGTACCTGTAAACACGGACAGACCCCATAATTTTCTAACTTACACACAAGGATTCTCTCTCAATGACAGAAATACACAGAGTCCAGGCCCTGTACTTCCTGAAAACATAAACACACATCATTTAAACAAACTCACCACATGCATATACTGTACATAAACATCCCCCAATAACCACCTATTTCTCCCTCTCTCTCTCTCTCTCTCTGTCACACACACACACATTCATTCACATCTTATTCACACACTATATAAATGCACAAACCCACCCAGCCACACACACACATACAAACACACTCACCCATTGGCACAGAGGATTAATCCCCTGGTATTTCCTGCAGGCCACCCCTACAGAGACAAATTCACTAAAGGAGACAATGTTGGAGAGAAAACATTTAGACCTAATCCCACTCCAACCAACACGGAACACACTACACACACAAACACATACATCTAGCACTCTTACAATTTGAGGGGCTTTGAGTTCTGAGCAAACAATATATATATTACTGCTGCATGTCTGGCTTTGTATGGCTTCGGGTTATTTTCATTACTGTTTAATTTGAATTATTCAAGTACTGACAAATGTCAGCCACATGTAAACAGACCTCAAAGTTATGTTTTAAAAATTCTTGCTTAATGGGACCAAGCTACTGAGCAAAAATATGATTTTTATATGCTATGAAAGTGCATATTGCTTTACCTAGTTATTTCTGCAGCACTAGACTCTTAGATCTCAAGATCTTCTTCATGATCAGCCATAACCTAATTATACTCAACATTGTTGTATTCTATATAGGAAACCGAACGCAAGACCCATTGTTTAGTACTGCACAGCTTTATCTGCTTTTAGATTTGACTCAATGACTAATGCAGTCAAAGTATTCATTAGTTAATCAATAGTGAAGTCCTCAGTTAAAAGAATGCATGTGACTAAAACCAGATCTCTCAGACAGAAATGAAATGGAGAAACACGTGGAGATGCATTCTAAAATTTATCAGCATGTATCTTTGAATCTGATTTTCGATCACTTGGGAGCAGCAACAAGCTCCAAATACAACTTTGACTTCTGCAGGATATAAATCCAATGTTCAGTCTCCCTTTCAGCACTGCCTTGCTCTCTAATATTTGCAAAAAGGAAATATGTGGTTCTTCAGCAGCTAAATACTCCTGTATGTTTATCAGATAGCTGCTAACTCTTGTCTGGTTGTGAACTTCGTAGGTGTTGGCAGGAAGTGTACTCTGGGGTTTTTGGAGTTTTACTTACTTTTGCTGAAAACAACTGCCTGCTACTGCTTGAAACAGGGTTAGTGAGACCAAAACAGAGCTGAAAGACACTTAACATGTTCATGATACACATTCATTTGATCCATTGTTAAAAGAAAAATATTACTTTAACTGTTTGCTAATTCATTTCAATTTAGTTCACTTACATCTTCCTTTACATGTGTGTGTGTGTGTGTGTGTGTGTGTGTGTAACGACTTGTGCTGTTTTGGCACACTAAATGACCATTGTCCAGAGCTTAGCAAAACTTAAAGTCACATTGTCCAGTTCCCTGTCAGCACACTCAGGTATGACAAACAGCGTGCAGCACAGTACTTAATCATGATAAACATAATATCTCCTATATATAACGTCAGGACTTAATATGCAGCCAACACAGACAACATTAGAGAAATTCTATCAATGTTTAGTCACATATACTGTATAATTTACACATTTATATAGTGTCTTAGTTTTCTACTTACAAATTTCACAAAGTGCTTTACAATAGAAGATAACTAATATTCAAACACAGAGGCCAGAACAGAACAAATTGTCCAAAACTCTGATATCATGATTATTCAAAGACAGAGTGATGCAGCACTCACTGTTATTTTGGCACAACACAGATCACAGACTGTATTACCTCACTAACATTATCTCCCAACAGACCACACAGTTCTTGCAGCAAAGATTGCCATAGCACCCCCTAGTGGTCACCAAGCAAACTGCCTCAACATTTAGAGCCACACACACAGCACATTTAGTATCCTATAATATTAAGTATTATAAATATGAAAATATAAGAGGGGCTGCAGAGTTAAGGGATGGAGTTTTGTGTGTGTGTGTGTGTGTGTGTGTATTTGCACATGCAAAGGCTGTAGTTGAGTGGGGGGTCACATTTCCAACTCTAATCAAATCACTCGTAGGGTTTGTTTTAGTACCTCTTTAACCTTGACCATTTCTGTCATCTTTTGAAAACCAGAGCCAAGAGTGGACAGCAAGGCACTTATACAATTAAGAAGATTAATCTGTGTCAGGTCACTGTCCTTGAACCAAGTAAGGATGGGTAAACAGCTGTGAGAGAGGGAAATTGAACTGCCCCTAAAAATGGACTAATAAGAAAGATTCAGCAGATGAAAGAAGGAAAAAAGCAAGCAAAGAAATTTGTACACAGAGCAATTAAGAGATAGATTTAAAAAGCTAACCTAATACAGCTCCTTAGCATCCAAAAGAGCAGATTGCTAGAGACAGTACACAAACAGGATAAGTGAAGAGTGAACGTATAAACAGCAGAGGGGTGTGTTCCGTCATCTTGGCTGAAGTCCTAGAACCTGCTAGATGAAGGGGGGTGCAATTGTTGACAGACAGAGGAAGAACACACTCCAGCCAACCCCCCAACACACATACATGCACACACACACAGACACGCACACACCCTTTCCCACCCCCATGACTCCCATCTGCTGAAAACAATACAGACCCAGGCCCTCCCTCCTTTTGCAGAAAACTCACATGTGAGTGCACGTTTTCCTGTGTTCTCTCTCTGCTGCGTAACACTGTGAGGAAGGACTGTCCACCCAGCAGCAGAACACACTGACCCATAGAAACAAGAAGCCTTTTGGGCTGGCTTTCATTTACAAAAATCAAAAGGGACAACCTGTGAGATGCAGATTTTTATAAATCAATCCTGTATGGGTGGTACATCCATCTGTAGATCTTTGTGTTAGATCTGTTAGATCTCTGTGTATGTAAATAACACTGGCTCAGACTGCTTATACCAGCTTCTCATTTCTCCTTCTGCTTATGTCAAACATTATGCTTTTGTGCAAGAAAAGTTAAAGAAACAGAAAAAGAGTTGCTCAGTACCAGAACAACAGAGCCTTAATATGGAAGCTATGTAAGGAAAAATAGTAATGAAGTAAAAAGAGTGTCGTGCAGTACAGTCCTTAAATGAATTATTCCCTCACTGCAGTGCACAGGGCGTCTACACCCCATGGCCTTCAGCAGCTTTGTGACGAGTACATGATACACACTTATGCTTAACATAATACCCAACAAAGAGGGGGGTAAAGAACATAATAAGCAAGAGAGTAATGTGACATTGTTTGTTAATACTTAGACTGATTAAAGGCACATGTTGTGTTGCTCATATCATGACTGTAAGAGCTTAAACTACATGATTAGATTAATGAAATAAAGGTTCAAAATACATCAAACAGGAGACAGCAGTCAGCACCTGAGGCTGATCTGACTCTGACCTGCCGCAGCAGGCAGCTGTTTTCATTGAAAAAGGCTCTAAGAACCCAGTGCACAGTAATGATATATGCCCATTACCAAGCAGCACACAATGTTAGCAAATAGCCTTTTTTTAAGTGATTGATTTATTAAGTGCCTTTTAAAGTAAAATCCAAATATTTAACTTTACATCAAAATGGATGTGTTGGGGTTTTGGACTGGTGATCGCAAAAGAAAAAAATAAAAAATTGAGGCATCTTTGGCCTGTAGGAAATTAAGATGGGCATTTATATATATATTTATATAGACCACAGTCATCCTACACAGCACTATCTCACTCAAGCAACTACTGCTCAAAAATGAGCCACTCAGAGCCAACAAAGACTAGCCAGGACTGAGGGCAACTGTAGGTAAAGTGCTTATTCGTCCCCTGCTGAATGCCACCTGAAGACACAGCAACCATAGAAGTGCCAGCGGAGGAAGATGCACAACCCCAAGAATGGGTGATGCATGTTAATGACCCACAATGTGTTTGTGGCCAGATAGACAGCCAGCCATTGGCTAAAAACCCTCTCTGTTTCAATTAAGGTTGGGTTGGGTGTATGCAGCTGAAAAACTATGTGCCTATCGCGGGTGTGTTTCTGTGAGGGTGGGTATACCAAGACACTGTGCAGTAGCTGCATTTGCAGGATTAATGGCTCCGTTCATCAGTGCAGACCTACTATCAGGAAAGTCAAACTGGCAATATCCTGCTGTCTTGTCAGTGTCCCTGTGTGTGTGTCCTCATGTGCTTATCTCTCCATCCTGTTTCACTGTCTGTGCTCATGTCAGGTCCAGCACTGGCTTATACAAATATCTAATTTATTTCCATTCCCATTTATACTGACAGTCTTCTTGGCAACTGCACATGGAAATGTTGGAACATTTAGAGATGTGGTCATGCAAAAGATCAAAGTGTTTCATATATCCAGTGTAAGAGGCTGTAATTCATTAGCACTTTCTGTCATGGATCATGAATAGCTTGAGTACCATCATGAGTCAGGACCAAAGTCGTGCACCAGTCGATGGGTAGATCAACCAGCTGACCAGTTGACACTGCCATACCTGCAAACACACTGCTGGCATGGCTAAAGATACTGTCTGTCCACACCAACCCAAAGCTAATGCAGTTATCATAAATGCATGAGTCTTAAATTGAGTAAACAACAGCAAAAAATACTGAAGCTGAACCAGGACCCCCCATTAATTACATTGTATTTGAAATATGAACTGTACCGTGTTTTTGCTTTTCCTTTGCCTCCGAAATGGGAAGATGCAGTTAAAGAAAAATTTGACCCAACTGAAGACTGCAGCGAGACACCAACCTAGTCCGCCCATTCTCTCCTGAAAACCTCTTCACGTCCCTTTACTGTATTACTGCTGCCACTCCTTACTCAGCGTCTCCCTTCCCTCTCCGTCCTGTCCTTCAAAAGCCCGTGTGCAGAGGTACCCTAGTAGTTAGCCGTGGACTGAATCCTAGGATGGTTGCCGATCTAATCCAAGAAATGGTGCCTTTTCCTTCAGTTTCTATGACTAGAAGTTCCCTCAAAGTGTAGTTGAGGTCATTCCTAAATGCATCCTTCCCTCTCTTGCCTAGAATCCCTACAGCATCCCTGCATCCTCCATCCCATCCCCTCTTTCTCTGGATGCTGCAGGTTCTCCAATTCAAAGCCTGAGGAGGAAAAAGATTAGGAGTGGGGAAGACAGAAGTGGGCGGAGGCGGGGTGGGTCAGACAGAGCCGTCTGGTAAAGACAGAGGCACTTATAGTGATGGAAAAAGGAGGGGGTCTGCAATTTAATGTAGAAAAAGGGGGATGGCTTGGAGGGAGATTTGAAGAAGGTGAATATGAGATGTAGTATGTCAAGTAGCATTATATTCCTTGCGATTCAAATGAATGTGTATATACTTATTGATAAGCTAAACTAAAAACTTCACTAAAAATGCAAGTGAATTAATGAATGAACAAGATTGTGACTTGAAAGCAAAGACCAAAGCAGTAAAAATGAATGTGTATGTATGTTGGAGAGATGAGTGTGAGCAGTGGAGTGTTGGTGTCAGGGGAGCTCTAATGAAGAGTGGCAGTCTCAAACCAATCATGATGGAGCCTCTTAACCTGTATGCATTGTGAGTAATTAGCGCTGAGACAGAGGGCGACATCCTTGACTAAAGATAGTAAGTAAAGTGTATGTTGTATAATAAAGTGGAGGGTGCATAAAACAAATTGCTCCTAAGATACACAGCAAGCAATTACCTCCTTAACACTAAAAGAAGAGCACAAAAATTTATATTTTGTAAAAACAAAAATAATTTAAAACAGATGCCTAAATTACACACTTACACTTAAATTACACTGAAACAGTGGCATTATGGGGTTTAGATTCTGCTGATCAAGTCTGTAATACAATCTCATTGTTGTCATGAGGCAGTTTCTCATCAGAGGTACTCAGAGAATCAAGCCGAAACACTTGGCTCTATGCTCTGGTAAATGTTACGTCAGCTGAATATGCTTACTGAAAAATAAAGAGAAACATTGTTCCAGATCTGCTATGTTGCTACGCAGGAAACTCCCGTCTTTGTTTTCTTTCAGGGAAACGAGAAAAGGAAGCCTCTGACTTTTTGGTGAAAACACGGCAAGATAGGCCTAATGCCCTATTTGGGTGTATTCTTAGCTGCTTCCTGTTTTTCTTGAGCCGAGCCCTTTTTTCCACAACCTGCTGCACATCCAAAAAAGCAAGGTGTTGGAAAGTGAAACAGTTATGCTTTAATGTCAAGGATGTTCCTGCAACATTTTGCAGAAAACCCTGCACAGTCATTGTACTGAAAAGATGTTTCCCCATATTACAACAGCAGGGGTAACAAAGGGGAAAAAAACACTTATGCGCACCTATTAGCACCTATTGCTCTCAAATAAAAAAAAATGTGCATCATATGCAACTACCACTATGTATCCATGCATTAAAGCACTGCAAAATAAGTGGTGAACAGACTTCATTTAATCAAACCATTTGGGTTTAATGCGAGTCGGTTTTTGAATTAAACTAAGAATGCATACAGTGTTTGTAACACAGACAAACACTGAATGCCACACTCCACTGATTCCCAGCTGATTGGCTGTGGAGCACTTCGCAGATACTATGTGCTTTGCTCATAGACACTGCGGTGGAGTCAATGCTAAGTGGTCAGGTAGTCTCTCATTAGACCAACCCTCCTGTCTCCTTCATAAAGAAGATTACACAATACTGGCAAAGGGACAGAGAGGTTCCACAGTAATATCGTGCGCACTTCCTGCCTCTCTGTAGAACAAACAATGGTCTAGTTTCAGGTCACAATCTGGCAACATCAGGTCTGTTGTATGTTCTAGGAAAACAGATGAGAGATGAGGGAGTTAAGGGTCATTGTTCCTGGGAGAATAAAAGGGGAAGTGCTGGTCATGGTTTTAACAGCAGGGTTGACAGAGATGTTTTGGTCACAGCTGGTGGCGTACATACATCAATTATCGTTTATATTACTAACCAATAACATGGAGTCTCTAAAAAAAACATCAATAAAGAATAACATATTTTTTCATGCTGTTTAGGCTACTCTTACATTTAACCAGAAGTTACATTATCCAATTATTCCGAGACCATCATTTCAAGATCATATATGACATTTGTATGGAGCAATCAAATAATGTCAATACAAGTCTACTGAATAGCAAGTCAACACTGAAAATGTGGAAGTATTTCAGTGCAGAGGCCAATGACCTGTGAGCTGAGCTCTCGTCTTCCTCCACATTTCTCATGTATTTCAGCTGCCACTAGCACAGTGCCAAGGTTTAACTCATCTCCAATGATATCATAAAGCCAGCTGACACGCTGTATGCTAATGAAAGCTGAGCCTGTTACTCCCATGATATAAACTGACACTGGGAGAGTATTTTCAGAGTCTGTTGGTCGCCACTGCTGCAACAGCAGAACAAAATTTGAAATGAAGTTAACTAACAGCTAATAATAAACATTTGTAAACATTTGCTGTGGGGAACCATTTGTTTAACTATTGCATTTCATGTTACTGCCCCCTACAAAGTGGCTGTGATTAATGTGGCGATTATCTCCTGCCCCTCCCACTATTGATCCAAGGCATTAATTTTTGGACTGAATGTAAGCAGATGGCACAAAGCCAATGGGTATTAAGTGAAAGCTCATTTCGTCCTTGAGCATCACAAAAAAGACATTGCTCTATCTTAAGTCAGCAGATGGAAACACTTTTGGCAAACTGGCAATCAAGGGAAATTTAAGCCTGGACTGATGACAAAATGGAGTGCACAGTAACATATCCTCATTAAAGAAAAGCCATAATCCTAGCTGTTAACCCAAAGCCTCTTTGGGCAGAAGGAGGCACGAAGAACTACAAAACTCCCTGGGCACAGGTTCAAATCTCTGTGACTGCACGCAATTGATTGTCACAGCTTTAACCTATTGTGTGAAATTATAAAGACACTGCATGGAGTGGTAAAATCATCTGTTTGAAAAACCCATGTTGATTTTTCCAGCCAACTGACAAAAGAACCTAAAGTTGAAGTTCTCCACACCACTTGAGAAAGTGTGAAATGTTTCATGGTGTTCCTCCAATTTGGCAATTGGGATGAAGAATCCTCTATCACAAAGGAAAAAGAAGAAAGCACTTTTCTTCCATTATTACAGAACCTTGTAACAACAGAGCTCTCTGAAAAGCATCAGCATGTCCTTCATCCACAATAAGTTATTATTATTCACAATTAATTTGATGATGAAATGTGGGGAATTTCCTTCCATTTTTAGAGATGGATATGGCCACTGTACAGTAGAACTACTATATCATAAGTGAACAAAATGATTCCCCCACCTACTTTATCATTAACGGAAGAGTAAATTACAAATTCCAAAGGGCAGGAGGGAGCTATTTAACCTTTCATTATGATCTACAGAGGCACTCGCCACACACAAAGTACTCAAACTGACCATTTCATCTTTGGAGCAGCAATTATCAACTCACCTCAGACACCAAAGGCCTCAAAGCAATCATCAGCTGCCTCATAAAAGCCCAGACAGGGCAGAAATGAACAAGCCAAGGTGATGAAAAGGTATGAAGGTGCAGGGTAGTGTTGGCTCTCTCTTTCTTCACTTCATATAAAAGCAGCAGCACCATCCAATAAGTGTACATGTATATCTAGACTGTATATCCATTATTTCCTAACTTGAATATAATTTATCATATCTTCCTCATGTCAGGGAGTTGGTTAAAGAAGTCTAGTATGCCATGTTCTGTTTTCACACCATCATGAGGCCAACTGCTGCATATGTGGCAGATGTGGGTCCACCTCCAGCGATGACTAAACAGCTGCTTGTAAAACAGTTACCGATGTAAAAGTTACTGCACTCTGCACAGCTATAAAGTAATTTAGCTGTCCTCTAACCTCCAAGACAGGACAGGAGCAGAGAGAAACAGTGAAAGACAGATGCACAGGCGCATGGAAGGAGCACAGACTGAGTGTTTGAGATCAAATCACAGACGATCAGCTAAAAGTAGTATCGTCACTTTCACCTAATTATCCCCACAATCCCATTTCCAAGAAAATTCATGAACCCAGAACTTCTCAGATAGTAGCTCTTGAGAGTGCATACAATAGTCTGACCAACAGTCTGACCAAAAACAGCTGGGAAGGTTGAGGGGTGACCACTGTTATGGATGAATTATAAAACTCAGACACTAACAAATCCCTTAGAAATAATTTTCTCCAACACCAACCATCACTTGTCATTGGCTATAGTGAGAAACATTACCAGCTATAGCAAATTAACACTGATCCTTGCGGCCTTGGTAATGTGTTTTCTGCAGACTGGTGTCTGTTTCAGCCACAGGCTGTTTTACCATTTAAGTAGGCTCCACCTGTTTAATATCTTCAGGTTGTTGCTGTGGGTGATTAGGGATTAGGCTACAAACCATGAGCATTGAGTTAAGCCTCCTCAGGCTAACAAAATCGATTTACAGCTCTTTCATTTTTAGTTATTTAGAGCTAAACTTTTAAACTTAGGTTTAAGAAATGGATTCAAAACTGGATGTGGTTTCACAGCTCACTTATACGAATGGAAAACAGATGCTGCAAAAGGGAAAATAAAAGCAAATAATATAAAAATGTATCGTATATACTGGAAATTGGTTGGAAGTTGTGTGGGGCTGCCAAAAACTATTTTAATCAACTAAAAACAAGCACTGTTAGTATTTTAAATCAGCTTCAATGATTTTGCTGACCTCAGACAGAGAGCAAACCCCTGACCACCCACAGTTAAAAATGACAAGTTGGAACAGCACTCACCAGCCAGAGGGACATCGCAGAGTTTTCTTTGAAGACACCTGGGCCAGTAACACCCTTTCACTGATCCAAAGCTTTCTCGAACACTCGCGTAGCTTTTCTGGGATTAACACATCTATGTAGTTGTCCCTCAGAAGTTGGATGCACTGACCGAGGAGAGCCTTACAGTCTGGCCCTTATCCTGACATACTTCCTGCGCTGCATTGTTAGCGAGGAGAGAGGAAACACATGCACGCACATACGATGGAAAGCCAGTGTCAGGAGATCATAACATGGAAAGTGAGAACTGTTGTTCACTCTGAGATTTTCATTATTATTATTATCAGTGCTGTTGCCAAGTTCAGCATTTTCAAACAAAAAGCATCTCCAGATGTTTTGAGCAACCAAGAGACTTTTACAAATAAAAATTAAAGTTGGCTAGTATGCTGAAACAATACATCACAACTGTACTGAGAGGATGAGGGGACAAGGACATATATAGTAAACATGTTATTGTGCAGATATTAATGTAATGAATAAATCCAGGTTAACTTACCTGTCATACACGCTGGGCTCTGTAGTTGATGATACTTTGATCTTTCTGTAAAATACAGACTGAAATCAACTGACCCTGGATCAGCACTGTGTTTACGTTTTGCTTTTTCAGGACTCTATAACAACAGGTAGAAAACAATGCACTGAGGTGCTGGCAGTCGTGGTGAAGAGGTCACCCCCTTTACCATGGGTACCCAAATTAAGTAACTCCAAACTAAACAAGCTCCTCTGCTGTTTTTTTTTTTAAACAGACCCCTAATGGAAACCACCTCAGACCTGACAGATTCATTGCAACTCGACCATGAGCGTAGCGGTGACTCAGAGAGCAGAGCGTGCAGAAGGTAAAGTAGTGGGAGTATCGTGTGACATTAACGTTATTCAAGTTTATTCTTCTCCCCTCTACACCACTTTTACAAGATTTGGAAGAAAGATGGGATATTTACTCTGCTGGGGATGAAACATGGTTGTGGCCCTCCCGGTGTCAGAGGAGGGCACGTTACTGTCACGGGACACACACGTGCACAGAAAACACACCAATCCAAGAGCCATAATTCAGCCCGACCACATGTGTTCATCATTAACCAATCATTAAAAAGCCATGAGTCATGCCTCGTCACAGTGAAAACATCTTATTTCATACAGAGCCACGACATTACGTAAGAATAAAGTTCTGTTATTGGATCATTTAAAGTTCTCTAATTCCTGGATGGATGCACACATATAATTATAAAACTTCATTTTCATATGAATACAATGTTTTACTTAAACTTAACAACAGACAACGACAGCGGCAAACAAGTAAGGGAACCCTAATGTGGGCTGAGAATGTCTCTGTCTAAGCATGTGTGTGTACATAGAGGAATCCTAACTGTGTGTGTAATGTAAGCAGTGTGACACCCTGAGCTGAAACCTTATAGGATTCATTCTTCCTAAAGCCCTTCCACCACCACCACCACCCCGCACTCCACCTCTCCTGAGCTGGATCAAAGTCTGCTTAGGGTTTAACATGGCGGGGTTTTACTTTCTGGCCGATTGTTATCACTCCTCAAAGTGCTAAGCTGCGAGTGAGGCCCCCGTGTAGGCTGCCGCGACGAGGAGCGTATGAAGCGTCTGATGTGCGGTGCGACTGGTCCTCGCTGCCATGTGTGCTGAGGATGAGGCAAAGGTTTAAATTGGAAGTGCATGTGGCGTGAGCTCACACATGCCATTTCTGATAACATCGCACGAAGACCACACGAGAGCGAGTCGTTCCCTTATTAGAGAACTCTTGCAGGTTTACTGCGCCAACTGATCACAACACTGCCCGTCGCCCCCTGCTGGGCTCTCATCGCCACAATCAGCAAAGGTTAGAATGAATTCAAGAAAAGACCAAAGAATCTGAATCAGTGGAGATGTGTGCATGATGCCAGGCATTCAAGTGTTAGGGAGCCATTCTTTACGAGGCTGGAGACACTGTCCAGGCTGTAAACAACACAATGGGGTCTAAAATTTCCCTTTGAACACCTCACACTGTATTTAGCTATACACAGGGTTGGTTCCCCCTCCTTTCAGAAGACTACGTACAGTCTATACCTTCCAAATGGGCAATAAATGATGTAATATTGCATGTGGTCTGACCCTGGCAGGTTGTAACGGATTATAGGGCAAATTATAATCCCTGAAGATTTATGCCTTATGTGGATTTAATCATACGATGATGTTAAATTAATGCCAACTCAGTCTGGCAAAACATATAGCTGACTACAAAAAATGTGGGGAGCTGCAAAGACACTTTATTTGCAGTTGTAAAAATTATGTATTGCTGCAAGCTCAGTGATGCTCATGCTCATTCTTTCTTTTCATGACTTCTTGACACTGTCTAGGTTTGAGTAATGCTAGCAGCAAATCAAACAAAGCAACCCATTCACTACTGTATTTCTTTGTCCATTCATTAATAAATGCATTCATGACCAAAAAATGACCATCAACACCAAAACAAATTTTGTGCCAAATCTATAAATGACAAACAAAACTATCCAACAAATTTTCCACCATGCAAAGGTGGGTCACATTAGGATCTAGCCCAACCAATCAATCCATGAGCGTAGCTTGAGCATACCACTACAGGTTTCAGCCTGAAGTCAGTGATTCTCTTCATTGATACTGTTTGTTCATCTTGCCTGTTTCGTCACACTTCCAGACACGACCCATGAAACAATGCACCTAAAGTCTGGGTATGGAGAATTTGGCCCCTGTCGAACTCTGTTACTTGCCTCATGTTCAGAGCTGATTTGCAAGATCTCTTTTAGAGCTGCAGAATGGCAACACTGTGGTCATGTTTGCAATTGTGATTAGGTTTCTTCAGAGTTCAGGCCCTGTTCCCAGCAGTGTTCTGTCTCCAGGTTGATATTTCTTAGTGTCAGTATCTGGATTTATGGTTAAAAATTGATTTAAATAAATGATGATGATAAATGATAAAACTTATTTATTTATTTCAGTATAGATTTAGATAATTTTTTGGAGGAGAAGGTCTAGGTTAAGGTTTACAGGTGTTAAGAAGCAGGGTCTAGTATAGTAGATAGTAATATTATAAAGTATAGTAATTAAAATATATATGTGTGTGGTGAGCACATCCTGCGTCAGACAAGATACACCCACAAAACACGGAGGTGCATTTTTTCACGGCACCAACTGTAACCCATGGTGATGGTGAGCCTGCCCAGCAGCCGGGCATTATGCAAATTTAAATCATGCTTCACTTGCCACAAGACTGTGTGTGTGTGTGTGGGTGTCCATCACACAGCTTCACATTTCACCCAAACTTTATTGGTGCCCGTGGCCTTTTGTCTGCTTTAATTGAATTAACTTCTGAGAAACGGACCTTGTAGCAGGAGACAAAGGGACATGGTTCAGCATTCACCTCGGCGTGGGAGCTTTTAATGGTGTTTACATTGGAATCATTCATTACTTTAGGAGAAAAGGAGATTCTCTCACAAAATTTTATAACTTGGTAACATTTGCTTTTAAAGAGCTGCGTGATACTTTTGTCACAGCCTCTGAACATAATAGAATGATACTATCACCAATGAAAGACTCATTCACTTTCACATTTTTGTCATTTGATGTCATAATGCAGTCCCTGGGACAAGGCTTACTTTCACTTCAGTCACATCCTAATACTGACCATCCTTTTCTACTTTAGTTAGTTACTTTAAACTAGTTACTTTAAATGAAGAACATGCTTCCCAAACTATAGGATAAAGGGGGATTTAAAGGCCCTGAAAACCCTGTTTCTCAATCAGCTTCTGTGGTCTTATACACAATTTTCAGGATAAGTTAAAGCTTTGAATTGGTAACAGGATGGATCACAGTATTTATATTTTTCTTGCTGGTTTAAAGTCAGTGGGGTTCGCTTAGGAAAAAGGTGATGTCACATATTTCTGTGCACCAATCAGCTTTCAGCTGCACCTAAATCAAAGCATGATGACGGCCAGCCGGTTGTTTATGGCGAGGTTACAGTACGCTCTGCCACATCGCTGTAAATCAAATCTGATCAAACTGGGGCTGCCAAGTAAAAGTCAATGAGTCCATGCGTTGCTGGAGAACACCCGGAGTCAACTCACTGAACCTTTTTTTGTGATGTTCTTACTTAAGGACCAATGCAGGAGCTGCAGCATGGATATGTAAATTACAAACTGAGATTTGTCTCAAAACAACCAAACCACAAAGCTAAGTGTGATGGCAGTAGAGCCAGTTGATAGTCGAAGGTCAGCTATTATATCCGTTGGCTACTCCAACACTTTCAGCTGCTTTGACTGTTGATGAAGCAGGTTAAAAGAC
The DNA here is from genome assembly GCA_016785225.1 of Psettodes erumei. NCBI lineage: Eukaryota > Metazoa > Chordata > Actinopteri > Pleuronectiformes > Psettodidae > Psettodes > Psettodes erumei. The sequence continues at coordinate 1,678,152 of JAFBJZ010000221.1, forward strand.
TTCTGAACCAGCTGCTGGTACAATCTCCTCTGTAGCTTATTGTAGATTTCAGCACAAACTTTGAAAATCTGACTGCTTGAAAATCTATTGTTTCTTAAAAATCCTGAAGGCAATTTTTGTGTAATGTTAAGACAAGAGACAAACTGACCAAGGCTGATATAGGAGTTTCAACAGCAGGTGAGCGAAACAGACAGTAAGAGGGCAGGGGAGCGTCGATGAAGTCGATAAGCTGACTCTGCAAATCCTGACTCAAGGACAAAACATCCCGAGACCTACACAATCCTAACGAACTAAACAAAATCAATCGTTTCATGATGAATTTTAACTGTCATACAGCCGACTAAGTCATGAATATTCAGTGTAATGGAAAAAGTTTTCAGGGACATTAGCGACAAGCCAAGCTTCACATGTGTCATCAGCTATCATCATTGCCTCAGTGACATTAAAAACAAGATAACTTTGCAATGTATCTTGTTAGCAAACGGGGCGTATGCTTGATTACAGTTTTCCCAATCTTCTAACTATGCCACACCTAGAACGCACAAATCATTGTATACTACAGAACACTGCACTATTTTACATAGCATTAAATACGCCACACTTAAAATTCATGGTCACGTGTGTGCCCATGGTGAACTGCGTAAATGACAGTTTTGAGTAAAAAAGGATTAATGGAAATGTCCCCATCTGCTGGTTAAAAAGCACAATATCATTACAATCATAGTACGTGGCCCTGACCTCTTGTTTGAAAGCTGTCGTTTTGGCCATGAGCCACTATCATCATCTTCCTTTGTCCTTTCTGTCTGCTTGTCCCCCAGTCAGAGTGGCAGAGACCCACTGAGACATGGTTCTCTTCAGCAAAAAGTCATGAAAATTGGTGCTGTGTTGTTGTGATGTTTGGCCATTCTGAGATAATGTAAAGCAAAACAAGCTCCCACCATCATGATGTGTTACAGACTTGACCAGACTTGATTTTAAAAAACAACAGAGCTCTAACGTGTTTCGAGTATGGCTGGTGTTGTAGTTAGATGTGTATCAAACAGCATCTACAAATAAAGGCTGGCTCTGTTTTGCGGACATTGCAGAAAATTTGAATCTTTTAGTCTTGTTGGACTTGGTGGACTTGCTATTCTTTTACCAGACTGGGCCAAATTATCCTTAAACTAGGCTACGCTTTTCGTTTAGCGATCATGATGTAATACTTGGAGGCATTTTGGATTCAACACCAAGTGCTGACTTAATTCTGACTAAAGTCCACAAATTGTAAAAAAAAAAAAAAAAATACTGTCTGACTCAAGATTCAGTTTTATAAAGTGCCTGTAAATCCTTAAAGCCCTTATCTGTTAATACATAACATGGACTGTAATTATATAACAGAACATCAATTATCTGCTGCAGTGCCATATATAATCAAGCAACGCAAGAGTAATTTGGAAGAACAAGAGCCTGTTCTTTATATTAATTTATATAAGAAGAACGTGGTGTGACACTTATGAGCATTCGAAACTATGTGACAAATCAAAATCTGATGGCAAAAGCTTCATGGCTGGGAGATATGGAGAAAAATAGAACTTCAGCATTATACTCTGCAGCATGTTTTGCAGAAGCAAATTAGTTCACTTAAAATTCTCAGTTTGATTCACCAAACACTGTGTAGATATGCCTGTTTCCTTTGACATATCTGGATCTAGACATTTTTGGATCATCTCCTCTAACCTGGAAAACTATGTTTGACTTTTTCATCATCTTGCTAGTGTTGTTGTAACTTGTAACGCAGCATTTGAATTCTTATCTGGAAGTTCTTTAATCCGGCAACAGACGATTCCTTTAGGCTTCAAAGCTTTCAGATCAGCCCTCTCGCCTGCCATTAATGAATATACAAAAACAATTCTAAACTTTATTGACAGCTTACACTCTTTTTAAGCAAATGCTTTGGGCTGCAGTTTGGCAAACTCACGCTCTTTGTAACGTGACAGTCTAAACATGGTGGTATGGTATCCTGTGAACAATAATCCCATAGTCTAAACTGAAGAATGCAGATGGCAGGTGGTAAAGGCTTGGTGGGGACTGAAGACAACTGCACAAAATGACAAAGCAAAAGCGAAAGTGCCAGTAAAGGAAAGTTATCCAGTGAAGGGATAAGTGACAGTTTTGCAGCAGCGGAGGGAGCTGCTAACTGATAACGCAGCTTTTAAAGCAGCTTGTTCAGCTTCATCTAACACTAAAGGCCCTTTATCGCACTGCAGACTGTTAAATGCATTACTGTTATCTGCCCAACCTTTCAGGACTGATAAAAATATGGCAAGCAACATTTTGAGCATGTTTTGTTTCCCTGATGTAATGTAATGTAGCTCCTGGGATTGAATATTATTTATAATGCAAATATTTTATCTAAATTAAGAGCTGTGCATCTTAATGAATAGAACCCCCAAAACAGGTAAATATTTTTGTAAAAGTATGTAGTCTCTTATTTACTGTATGATGAACACAAATTCTAAAATAGCCCCTCTTTAGTAATATAATGAAATGTTAACTTGTTAACTATGAATCTACCTAGTTATCCCATCTTAACAATATATCACTTGTATACCTAATGAAAAAAATGACCCCCAACTACACAGTTATAAACGCACCTTCACAGCACAACACAGTACAATACAACACAAGCATGTGGAGGTATTCAGGCTATTTCACAGTCATGCCATTAAGGCTTGCCAAGGCAGACAGGCACGCAGGAGGCAGAGAGGCAACAGATTAAGTTCTCAGAACTTCTCTGACTACTGGAAAGTAAAATGAAGTAGGTTTTAAAGGTAAAACCCCTCAATTTAGGCAATCCAATATGTTATTCTAGCTGTCTGGGAAAGTCCACGTGGAACCAAAGAAACTGTATCCGTATTAACACTAAATACCCTAATGCTGCTGTTATACAACCCGAGCTGCAGCTCATCTCTGATGACTGTTTATAATGACAAGATGTTTGCCTTCCATACAAATAGCAAAACAGCAATATTAAAGACATGTGCATAGTACGAACATGACGCAAGAGCTAGTCCAATAAACTAGCCAATACTAGTTTATTGCCAATATATTGGCAGTGGTGTATGTGTCAGCAGATCTAATGCTAAGGGATAAAGATTCATATGCACACACACACACACACACACATATATATATATATACACACATACATACACGCATATACACACACATTATCATCAGGTTTTTTTATACTCAAAAACTAACATTGGAAAGGAAAGCAAGCAGATTCTTCTCTAAAAATTTAAGAAGAAGCTAAAATATTACTGTATTTATGTTGGCTAGTAAATCTGTAATTCAAAATCCTGCAGTATAAATTGGGAGTGGGGAAAAAAATCATAATCAGTATAGATATTTACTACACACTGATTACCTGACAAACAAGGTCTCTTCATCACATCACATACAATCCTATAAATCCAATAAATCACAGCTCAGTGATTTACAGCATTGCCTGCAATGGACAAATGCAACCAGAGATATCCACCTAATTATAAAAAGATATAACTAAATCTGTAGGCAAATTCCTATCATCTCATGTTATTTAGAATTTAATGCCCATCCCTGCATGTAAGAAAAAATAGGATCAGTATATTTGAAACTGTGGTGTGAACACAGCCTTGGGGTCACCATAAATTAACCCACAGCCTGTGTAAATGACATGTGCGGCATGCGGCAGAGCGTTGCGTAGGATTACAGGCGCGTGCAACACATGTGTCGCATCAGGTCCCGGAGTGTGATTTAATTAAAGATTCCTTTGCCTGACGTGTAGGTTTGGACACACCCGCTGTCATTAACAGGGATCAGGACGGGAACGTGGAACATATGCAGGTTTTTTTTGTTTTTTTTTTTTTTTTGGGGGGGGGGTATGAAGGGCTATTGAGTTACCACTCCTGTTCTACTTATATTAATAATGGCATGACAAATTTTCCCAACAGAACAATCCCCTGTGGTCCCCCCTGTGGTGCATTTAGGACACTGGAGACGCAGACATCCATCAGAGGATTTACTCTCGGTTTACCCAAAAACATTAATGAAGTATATGAATGTGTTTACATTGCATTACATTTAATATTCTGTCCATTGTTTATTACTGCCCACAGATTAGCCGTATACAATCCAGTGAACCCTTTATTAGGGCTGCTCGATTATGGAAAAAAATAATTATTACAATTATTTTGGTCAATATTGAAATCAAGATTATTTGAACGATTATTTTTAGTTAGACGATGCATTTATTCAGCATTTCCCTCTCTCTCTCTCAAAAACACTTTATTCATAATTTACGCAAAATGTTCAAATTGAAAATAAATATAGGCTACAAATATGGCATGAACGCCGTTTGGAGACACTTTACTTTCAAATTGAATTCTGTGTCAATGAAGTGGATCGTCAGGCTAATATATGGCTCCACTGTACGGCTGGACAACAGATCTGTCGTCGCCGCGAAGTCATCAAGCTTTAGACACTTCTTTTGTGACTTCTTCTCGACATTGTCGGTACATGTTTGGCAGAACCATTCTACTGAATTGGCAACGCATAACGTTTATCAAAAGCATGGATCATCTTCTTGAAACCCTCGCCCTCGACTGTACTAACAGGTTGCATATCTTTTGCTAAAAAGTATCCAATAGCAGCTGTTAACGTCTTGTGCCTATCCAAACTTGTTGGAATAAGGAGTGGCATTATACAGTGTGGCTGTGATCGATGACTGAGTCTGTGCTGACGTCTTGCTGGTTGTGGCACTGGCTTTGTCTTTTTGTTTCTTTATTAATTTGTCGTGAGGGACTTTGTGCTTTTCTTTGAGATGGTTGAAAAGATTTGTTGTGTTGCCAAGAGGCGCAGATATTACCTTGTAGCAAATCTTGCACATTATATGCTGCTGCTCCTTGTCTGATTCTTAGAACTCGAAGTGTTCCCATACAAGATAACTTTTTCTACCCTTTTTGTCAACCAGACAACTCTGCCCTCCCTCTGGTGTATCCTGTAAGTCAGCAGGGCCGCATGGAAGGGAACATATTGCGCATGCGTGTCTCTTTCAGAAATTGTGTAAAGAAAAATGGTAAATAAACGTTTCAACTCAATTAAATGAGTTTGGAGATCGTTTGACACGAAAATCGGAATCGTGATCAAAATTAGATTAATTGCACAGCCCTACCCCTTATTGTCTCCACAGCACCCTGTGTTTATTAGACACTTTATGGTTACATTTAATGCCGATTACGTTTTCCCTCCCAGTCCACTGAGAAACCACATTCCAGTGCAAATACCTATGAAATTCCTCCACAGTGGAATGTCTAAGTGCACAAACCTTTCCTTTTAAAAAGCAGTGAGGGCGAACTAGCAACAATGATCTGCCTCAGCTTGTTACAAGCACTGGTGCAAAATAGAGAGAGAGAAAAAAAACTGGGGTCGTTCTTCCTATGTGTATTTGGAGTAAATGCAGCATGTCGGGGGGGGGTTATTAGGTCCCTGAAGAAAAACACTCTTGCGATGATGAAAACATGATTGGGCGACCTGGGTAGCCCAGCCTAACTTCTGCTCCACTGTCACAGTAATTACCCTTGGAGCCCTGTGGCATCCGACCTTGGTGGAAAAAGAGCCCGGGGAAGTAGAGGAGCTACAAATATCAACAAAAGGCACATTTTGAGGCAAAGGGGATGCGACCTGGGAGAGCTGAGCTCCCTGTCCATCACTCGGAAGTGTTGTGAATGGCTACAAAGGCCCCCAGAGCGAGACTTTGTGGGATTTCAGCGTTGCCAAGAGCGAATGCAACATCGCCTTGCCAAGTATTAGGGAGAAGACAAGAAAATCCCCCCCACACACGCAGAGAAATATCAACAAAACTGCAGCATAAAAGGCCACATTCACAGCCACACAAAGCCATAGAGGGTGGATGGTATAGGGTTAAACGAGTGTATTATGTTGCACTGATGCCACAAGGTCTGAGACAGAGGTGGAAGTTAGGCCTCTGCTTTACATTCCAAGAAAAGGGGCACACAACCGTGACTCTGAAGAGGAAATACAGTTGCCCTCCGCCTTAATCTATCATTCTGACTGACATTCAATCCACGGTGCATTGCCAAGTGAATTAAAGACGTTTTAGGAAGCTCTATGAACGCCTTTTGTATCCCATTATCTTCTGGTTCCAGAGGCTTTGTGGCCAGCGTTTAGCATCAGTGCATCAGTAAAAGCTGTTTGAAAAAGAAATATCCGCTAATCGTATCTATGGGTTAGGGTTAGGGTTAGGGTTACCACAACACACTGAAAGTAAAGATGATTCCAAAATGGACAAAAAGGTTCACATTACAAGACAATTTCGAGCAAGTTGTGACGCAACCTGACGTAAAGAATTTCTTCTCAAATTTTGCAATTTACTACTCACATCCAGATGATGCAATCTGTGCAGTGAACACGTCACTTTGCTTTTACATAAATAAACTGATGGATTTTAACATGTTATTTAATATTTTCACATCAAAGGGTTGGGATTTTCAGGTCATTATGGGGGATTTCTAGGTCATTATCTTTCATTCATCTCAAAGCGCTGAATAATTATTATCTTCTCATCAACCTCAGTTGATGAGAAGATAGACACAGGGAGGTAAGAGGACAGTCAAATAAATTCATACGTTCTCCAATATCTCGAATGGTGTCTTTGTTGATTTCTCTTATTATCTGACTCCTCTACATATCACTGTCAAGATTAACTCCATGGCGCATAGTCTGCCCAGATTGTCATGTCAAGAGTAGCTCTATAAGAAGCTTCCTACTCTGAAACAAAACGCTGAAGTATCCACCAGGGGTAAATTCCTGTGTGCGCTAGCATTAAGAGGTAAGATGACAGGGGTCAACTTTGCTGAGGCATCGCGGCCCTCTCCCGGGTCAAGCACACACCGGGCACCTTTCCACAGAGGAACACACAGAGAGGGTCTTGTTATAAGGGCCATGTGCAGTTGAGTGCCAGCAGGTAGGAGAGAAATGATAGGCCTCCCCAGAGATGCAGCACAGAGGATGCACTGTTTCCCCACTGCTAAAACATCCACTGGAATGCAATAAGGGGCGGCAGGTAACTTTCAGTTCACCACATACCTTTATCAAAAATCTTCAAATCCCAGGAAAGCCCCCGCCTGCCGTCTGACACTTTGGTGGGAATTCAGAAACGGGGGGAGATAGAGAGCCAGACTTGAAAGGTATCAGACTGAAATGAGGATTATTTTCTTGAGAAGGAATAGTCAGCTGTTTTACTGATGTCCAAAGTTTGGTCTGCACCTAACTTCAAACCAAACAAGAGCTGGTCAACACAAACCTGTCTGAAACTGGATAGATGCTGTAGGTACCATCAAATGTAACATAAAAGGTCAACCTTAATGTAACATAAACTTATGTTTTTTATAAAACATACAGTTACTTACTACAATTTGCATTATTGTCATTATGGAACACAAGCCTGTTTTCACAGAAAATTAATTTTCACACACACTGCAGACAAAGCAGAAGTGAGATATCAGATCCTCTTACTTAGTGATACAGTGGCTGGGGCAGCATTAAGAAAGATGTCGATGTGCAGAATTTTGTTGAGCCCAGTACGCAGAGGACAGAACTGGGCCAAAAGCCACCTTTTAAAGTCTAGTTCTCCATTCCAGTTTTTATTCTGTCTTCCTGATCCCACTCTGAGCGTGTACCATTTCAGTTATCAGGAGCCAGTGCTGGGGGTGGTGGAGTGGTGGGGTGCTCCCTGTACAGGAACCGAGACAAGCTAACTGTGCACTACCCACCCAGTGCGAAAACAGCAGGGAGCCAAAGTACACAAACTAAAGTAAAGAGTCCGCTAAAGAATCAGCACGTCAAAGAGACGTAGATATTTTTCTCCAGTGTTGGTGGACCAAACAAAGTCTAGACATTTAATGGCGTGAAAGAGGTGGCCTGAAAGAGCCATACCACTCTGCCAACTGTTTGTTTTTTCTGCCCGGTTCAAATTTAATTAATAGTAAATAAAAATTAATACAAACCAATACGTCTCAATGTCCTTACAAGATTTTGCAACATGTAGCTACATTAATGCAGACAAAGCCCATTTAATGGATACAAACATGTGCAGGCTAGGTGTACCCAATCTAAAACATTACATTGCAGTATTTTTTTTTTTACATGCAACTAAAAAGGTACGTGAACTTCATTTTGACAGAGACTTTAACTCTAGTGAAATGAGCTTAAAATATTACATGTCTCTGCCTTTCTGTTACTGTAACAACAGTCAGGACAGTTGACAGTTCATATGGCTAACCTGTTTTATTCAACAGAGAGAGTATAGCGACATGGACATTGCATTGGGGTCAGACTTATCTCCACACGAATCCAACCCACTCCTAATTTATCTCTGGCTTGGTCTGCCAAACATCTCACTGATTTTAAAGTAGTGCAATCACATACCAAGTCTATGGAAAGACTGTGGTAACAATAGATGCAGATATGCTCTAAAATAAGACAGCGCTAACTGAGGTGTGAACACCTCGTTTCAGAAACCTGCAAAGGCAAAAGAGAGAAAGATAACTAGAGGAAAAACGAACAAAAAAGTTTCAGCCCTGGTAGATTTTTAAATCGGTCTGAGCCCCAGTCAAACTTGGGTGAGTGACGCTAGGTGAAAATACACCACTTGACAGCTGGAACACATTCAGCTTTTCTGAGCCAACATTAGGGAGCGCCTGCCCATGGTTGGGTTTTTTTTGTTGTTGTTGTTTTTTTAGACTGGGTGGCTCGCACGAGCTTTTGGGATTCGATCATATAGAAGGAAGGAATCAAATCCATGAAGTGAACATGGCCAAAAGCTGAAATGTCACATTACAATATGCCTTTTTAAATGTATAAATTGTGAACATGCTTGTGCTTTAAAGAAGACACAAGGTGCCTTTTTACACATTTTAAAATCCAAACATTATTTAACATGAGAATCCATTCACTTTGCATTAGTAATGAATGGCGTTTTCAAATGTGTCTCTGTGTCTGTGCAACAGTATAATGCATCTCTCTCAGTTCATGCCATTCTTGAAAATGTGCCTTTGCAGTCAGTTCATGTTCTGTTCTTCTCTCAGCTGTCTGTCAGCCGATGCACTGCTATTATACACCCCCTCAACACAAAGCACACAGCGCACATTCTTCCCGCAGCCTATTCAGGACCCCCCCTCATCTGGTTCAAAGTCTAGGCTGTGTGCTTTGATTTTTACATGAGGTTTTTACTTTCTGCTCGATTGTTATCGCTCTTCAAAGGCCTGTGCCGTGGGCCTCCCTGAGCGCTGCTGACAGGAGCAGCCAAGGTGTCTTCTTCATCTGGGACAGAAAACCACAGGCATCACACACACACACACACACACACACACGCGCAAGGAACAATTACCTCAGGAAACAATTTCCCTGCACCTGAGCAAACCTCCGACACGTACATCAGTATGAAAAAAACATTCAACACTCTGGAGAACTATAAACACAATCAACACAAAACTTAGACGTTTTGGTTCAGTTTAAAGCTTCAAACTTTAACAATGGTTGTTAATTGCTAAATTGTGTGTCTTCAAGATAAATCGGTGGTAATTATTGATTATTTGGGGATTCAAATCAAGTCTCAAACTCAGTCTTGTAGAACAGCAACAAACAGCTCCACAATTTTCCTTCTTCTTCTGAAACGGTCCTTCAAATCACAAGTGAATGCTCATTGTTTATACTCAGCATGACTGACACTTGACTATTTTCAACACTTCAGCACCACTTCATTATTTCAGCCACAGCTCTACTGGCAGGGTCGGGGCATTCATTTTTCCCACAGCTCGCTGTGTGCCCACAGCCCCAAACACCTCAGTGCCAGCCTCAGCATATCCAGACAAAGCGGTCCAAGATGCACTAAAAGTGTCTCTTTGGTGTTATTTCCCAGCTGCATAGGAACTGTACTGTTTAATCCTCTTTCAATGAAATGGCAAAATGTGTTAACACCCCCACCCCCACCATCCATCCACACAACATTTAATGTGCTCTCAGCTAGTAAAATGCTCCTTCATCATCAAAAGAAAAAGATGTCACTGCAGGAATTTCCATCCCTCTAGATAAACCCTGTGGGTAATTAATCTTAATATGTAAAATCAGGTATCTGAGATTTAAAAAAAACATTATCAACACTTAAATTCTGATGCCTGGCACCAGGTTTGTTCATTTGGGCTTGTATTTTACATTTGCAAGTGGATAGATTTCCAGCAGCAGTCTCATGCACTTTGCTAAGAGCTACAATAACAGTGGGATCAGGAAAACAGCTGTCAGAACATCTTCAAAATGAAACTTTCATAAAGCTGGAGAGCAGTACAAAAATATTTCAAAGCATATATGGATACTGTGAAGTTCATAATCCAGAAATGGAAGGAATGTGGACTCACTAAGTCTCCAAGTGGAAGACCAAGCAAAATAACTGAAAGCACTGCTAGCAAGCTCGCTTAAGAGCCACATCAGAATCCAAAACAAACAGCAGGTGACTGGAAAAAGTCCTGAGAGGCACCTGGACTAATGATTATAATAGTGCACATCTCCACAGTCAAGTAACGTCTGCACAAGTCTGAATTGTTTGGGAAAGGAGCATGCAGTTTGCCAGTGCTTACAGCTAGACACAAGGCGACATGATCGGATAACACTAAAAAGCATGTGAACAAATCGGATGACATTAAAGACAGAGTCTTATTATCTGCTCATAATTCTCACAGGTATGCACGGTAAGAAAACAACTCATACTCAGGGTGGAGGCTCACTGATGTTTTGGGGCTGCATGTCTGCATCAGGCACTGAAGCTCTGCATAAAGTGGAAGGATAAATAAATGCAGGCCAATACCAAAAGATTTGGAAGCAAAGCCTCCTGCCATCAGTCAAAAAGCAAAAAATGAAGAGGCAGTGGATCCTTTAACAAGACAAGACAAAGCCAAAGCAAAAGGCAAAGTCAATTCAGGATGAATGTTTGGCCATCATCATGAACACATTCATGTCATGAAGAATGAGGTGAAATTACACCTGAGAGAATACAAAAGCTGCTCAGAGGGACCCCAGAGAGGCTGGAGGAGGACAGAAAGGCAAAGGGAGGACATACAAAGTATCAGAGAACATTTCATAAAGGGGGATGCAAACTATTACTCTGGTTTAATTTTCATTGTTTCACTTTATCTTTATTTTCTGCATTCTGGGCAATATGTGCATTATTCCAGTGTTAAAAGGACTGTCCATCCACAGTGTTACTACACATCGTGTCTTCCAGATGAGCTCATACCCGAGAGGGTAATTCTGCAGTTGTCACCCACCGACCTAAATCAGTCTTAAATCTCAATGATTAAAGGTGCATGATGACTGTGTGCAAGTGAACTGAGACATTAAACTAGATGGCTACTTGAAATGGATCTGTAGCTAAAACATCTGCCTCACCTAGTGGGGGCACTGCAAATGCAAACTTGGCCAAACTTTCTGGGGGAAAAAAACACAAGCATAAACATCATGTCCAGGATCACAATATCCTCACTTTTATGTGACTGTCAGTGTTAAACAACTTCCAGCTTTCAATCAGTTCAAATGAGAAACATTTGGAACAAGAAGGGTGGTGCTGGCGGAGAATCACTTGAGCTCATCTGTAACACAAACAAGGGTGGGAAACCCTGACCACCGCAAAAAGCCCTGGAAATGCAAATAAAGGCATGTCGAACAAGGAGGGCTGCGGTTTGACTGTGCAGCTCTAGACAAAATAAAAAAAGACGTGAACTTTGAAGTTACTGCAGTGCATCCTCGGTGCAAACATTTCTTGTAAACTGTTTTCTACAATGGTCATTCTACTGCATGTCTGATGAAATCAACTGTGCCACATGCTTTAGAGTTTACTTCACAGCCAGTCTAATGTCATGTTAGCACGGCCCATTGGGGGAAAATTCGCAAATTCTTCATGATCATCTCCAAATAACTGTCACCAAAAACCACTCACATACTGGAGGCTAATTACAGCCACAGTTTGGCATCGGGACTGATGGGACTGAGCTCAGAAGGCGAGGCAAACTTTCAAGCGGTGATTTCTGTGCTGTAATTAGAGCTGAGGTGCAGGCACGAGTGTGTTGTTTTTCCACATACACACGTACAGTATATACGCATATATTATTGTGCAAAAATAAATCTGATGGTATGGCTTTATATAGAAAGAGGCAGTTGTAGTATCACATCATCAGACATCAGATATCACAGATTAGCCTGCTGGGTGAAGTCAGGTTTTGGTTCAGCCACAGAGGGAAAGGGAAAAAAAAAATCAGTGCGGGTCACAGGTCACTGACCACATTCCACAGGTAGGAAAAGTGAAGCCTCAGGCTGCAAGTCTATATCACATGTAAGATCTTATGTAGTATGCACTGATGTAAACACTCACCAACAGCGGGCAGGAGGAAGGAGGAGAAAATTATTTCCATTACATCACTGCAGGTACAATCACGACTCCTAAACCCCGCGTTTTTGTCACGGAGCGCAAAGCATGACTGAACTTGGACTTTTCAGAGTTGCCCCTGGCAGTCGTTATGGTGAATGGTTTACCCCGTTCAGTCACTGAAGCCCAGTGTCAGGGCAGGCATTAGAATCCGTCTACCTGGATTAATAATTGTGTCCAGACCGTTTTGAACGCCTATATTTTCTCTCTATTGTGTGAGCTGACTAAAGAGCGCCTTTTATTGCTGCTGGATTGCTGGAGTTGGTTTTAGAGGAGTCGCCCATGACCCAGTACGCTTTATATTTAGTTCTTCAAGTGGAACCAAAGGTCGAAAATTATCTTATCTGAATTCTTTAAGGAAGTGTATGCATATAAACGCGTCCAACGTGCAGTCAGTGACAACAACCTGATCACACCCTGTCTTTCAGTCAACTCCTTACCTTCCGCAGCGTCTCTTCCTTCTTCTTCTTCTCCTCCTCATGCTGGTAGACTGGCATTTGCAGAAAGTCCTCTTCACAGCAGATGAAGCTCACCGTGCATCCCATCCGAGCCGAGCCAGGGTGCACACGTCCAGACCCATTCACAACGCCTCACAACAACGCTCCGGTCTCGCGTCGCCGCTCGAACGCTCCACAAACGCGCGCGGCCGCTCCGGCATCACCGCGCTGTCAGTGACTCGATTTGAACGCAGGAGATTCCCGCAGTTGTTCCCAGCCGCGGCGTGCTGACTGACTGCCACACTGAGGTGAGGGGAGTCACTGCAGACAGGCCGGGAGGACACACACACACACACACACACACACACGCACGTACGCACGCACACACGCACACACGTGTGCCAGCTCTCTCAACTCACGCAGCTTTTCGTTTGTATGTTCATGTGGTTTTATGATTGGTGGGTCCGTCTGACACACACACACACACACACACACACTACAACAAAATCCACCACCAAGCTCGATTTGAATTATTTGGTCCCAGACACTGTGCCCGAGGAAGACACCTCAGCCGGGTCCATTACGACCTGTAGAGTCGACAGAGCTGTGGCCTGGGTTCATGCGTGACCTCCAGACTGCAGCTGGACTGACACCAGTCGTGGCACAGTGCAGGAATCCCATTACAGTCTGAGCGGCACTGCAGGAGTTCAAGGTGTCACAATGCAACTGTATCTCCTCCTGCTGGCTCATTGGTGAAGTAGTATCCATGAGCAAAATTAAATTAACAGTGTTGCTGATTACCAAAATGTTTTTCTATATTTCTGTAATGGTTAATCCACCAGTATGTGCAAGCTCTTTAATCAAAATGATAAATGATTAATGCTCTAATATAATTATTGTTTTTATCCGTGAATTTAGTGATTACAGAAAAGCAGAAAAACTGGTAAAGCACATTATTATGTTTTGATTGAGATGCCAAATTACAGTTTCTTACTTGCATTCCTAAACAGAAAAAATGTTTTGGTGGTTGTATGTTACTCTTTATTAATTCCAGTGTACTGGCTCAAATGTGGCTATAAAAAGGTGAATTCAGTTTGATATTCCTTACTCCTGTTCAAAATGTATAAATACAGTAAAGCTGTGCAGGGACCACTTGACCAAGAAAAAGGAATCTGGAGCACTGGAACTGATGGACTGGCCAAGTCAAAGACTTGGACTTGAATCCTATTGAACAGATCTGGGATTTATTGAATTCAAGTCAGTCAGTCGTGGCTTTTACTTTTTTCTTCCTTAAATAAACTCTTGTGTGATTTTCAAAGGAATCAGTGTCATGCTGGAAATTTTCTCTCCTGCCAGGCATCTTGAAACAGGCAGTCATTTTTACATTCAGTTTTTGGTGTGGCAGTGTAGGTTTTATTTGTGAATAAAAAAAAAAGATACAATGCTTTACTGTGCTGTACAAAGTCATATGGTTAGAAATCAGACATAATGAAGTTGCTTTGAAAGGTTGATTCATCTTCATTTCAGTCATACACAATGAAATTACAATTCAATCAATGATGGAAGTACATGGAAAAACAGCCAAATACAGTTTACAAAATACTCTTCACATGCATGGAAGCTAACGGTCAGATGATGATACTTCCCATTTGTTCAAATAAAGAGAACATTTTATGTGAAAATAAACGTTGGCAGGAAATCCCCATAACCACATTATAAAATAATTTCTTACATTTGTTATAGTAAAGATTTCAAACCTGCTGCTGCAGTCTCATTCATAATACATCAGACATTCTTAAAAATAGATATTAACAGTTCTTTCATTCATGTGTAATTCACTTCACATCAGTCTGCAAACACAAATCAAGCTGCTCGGTCCACAAAGTGTAGGTTTACTGGTTGGTCTGGTATCAGAACAGTGCGGCTGATGCATTTCAACTCTCCCATTTTGGGGTCCGGTCTGATTTCAAATAGCCTGATTAGCTGGCGGGGAGAGAGATATAAGGAGTTACTGAAGTCACTTTAACATAGACCTGAGTGACTGGAGCCATGCCAACACAGTTCCTCTAACTTCTTGCATCAATTCCACAGGAACTGTTTTGCTGGAAAAATTTTGGTCTGGATGTTCCCCATGTATCTCGTTAAATCACTCACAGCCACAAACGCTGCTTTTATCGACTTCATTTCCAGCTGCTGTTTTCAGTTACAAAGCTATGATAAACCCTCAGTGAATTAACATGCCCTGCAGAGCCGCACACAGTGAGGTGTTTGGTCACTGGCATGCAATCATACACTCTTGATGATGTCCTTAACAAATACTTAATGTGTGTGTGTAACTTTGATGTTGCTCAGGAATAATTAATGTTAGAAAGAAATGTAACATTTGAAGACACGTTTACAGCCCCCCCCCCGATAGGATTATTCTTGCAGTGCGCAAAGAAGAAATTCCCAAATAGATATTTTCTTTCTTTTTATGTAATTATTAGGAATTCTGACTTCATCAACCCCAAGACAACCCACCCACAGACATTACAGATGTTGTCACTTACCCGAAAGAGAACCATATACATCTCAAGCTCAGCAATCCGGCGACCAACACAGCCTCTCACTCCAAAGCCAAAGGGGATGGAGCCAAAGGGGTTTGGCCTTTCACGGCCATCACGGAGCCATCTGTCCGGCTTAAATGTGAATGGGTCTGGGAATGTGTCTTCATCATGACTGATGGCATAGTGACATAGCGTGAAAGCGGTCTGGAGAAACAGTTGAGATAAAATGAAATTTGGATCTTTTATAATACATACACACTGTAAACCTCTACTCCTTGACATTGTAGCCATATCTCTTTAAGTTATAAAACAAGTACATGCAAAACATCCAATAATGGTTAAAAAAGATGGAGCAGCACACACGTTCTTTGGAAAGTGATATCCACCAATCACAACATCCTTTTCTGTGAAGATCCTTGCATTTATGGAAACCACAGGGTACATCCTGCAAAACAAAAATTTAACCATTTCATTTCCTTCAAACAATGCTTCAACTTTGATGATGCAGAAAAATAAGATGTTTAACTCCCAATCCACTTCCATCATTGTGCATGTACATGTTTTGTTCATCACTCACAGCATCAGTAGATGCAGAACCTCATCACATCACCATAATCTCTCTAACCAGTTCTACCTCAGCGCTTCTTTGATAACAGCCCTTAAATATGGTATCCGAGTGATCTCAGCAGCAGAGGGGATTCGGTCTGGTGGTACGAAAGTGGAAACTTCTTCATAAAGTCTGTCCTGGATGTGCAGATTCCTGGACAGCAGGTGCAAAGTCCAAGTGAGTGTGTTGGATGTCTTGACAAAAAAGGAAACACCAGTGGGTAAAAAGGCAGAGAGAGATGCATATCTGAAAATACCTTACATGTAAACCAGAGCTATGTGGAATTTGCAAGAGAAAGGGGACCACTACTCGATTAATGGTATGATGCATGAAAAGCAACTGACTCTAATACAGAAAAGGACTGGTGTTACAGTCCCCTTTCCCCTTTGTAAGCTTTTTCCCCTAGCGTTTTGATTGTGCAAATTGGAAAGTAGTGGCTCCTGGACGTGGTTAGAGCATCAGCACTGGAGGTGTGGCCAACTGTGCTCCTGTAACTGATGGGAGAGGCACCAAGCGGATGAGCCAATCCTGATCCAATGACTGTACGTATCCTGACTGTGCTAATAGATTTACTGTTGTTGGAGTTGCAGAATGGTTAAACTGTGATAACTTTGAGGGACTTCAGCTACCTCTTTTGGTTATATTTATTAACTGATTTACAGTAAACAGCCATTGCCTTTTTGTTTGTTAGGTCCCAAAACCATCAAGTATGCTTAAACTTAATAACTTTAATTTTACCAATTAAATCTGGTTTATGTTGCTTCCCTCCCCAACACCTGTCTTAACAGATGATTACATATGTATAGTTTCCCATGTGTTATAAAACCAGAAGGAGTGATAACAAAGGTAAGGTCATTTGGTTTTGGGGTAGACTTCTTTATGTGTTTTCACCCTTTTATTCTACAATAATTCAGCACCAAGTCATATCTAAGCACAAATATTTGATGGGTCCCCGGATTTTTGCATTATATCACATTTACCGTGTCCACTCCTGCCAACAGAAGCTCAGCGATGCTGCCGTACACATCCTTAGTGCTCAGCCGAGTGTTGGAGAGGAGGTATGTTAGGTATTCGCCCTCCACATCCAGGCCCTTGTCCACACGCTGTTGAATGACCTCCACCTTCTTGTCAATCAACTCTTTAGCTACAATAAGTGCAAAGATGGTAAATGGACTGTACTTATATAGCACTTTTCTCGTCTTATCGACCACTCGAGCTTCACACTACAGGTCAGATTCACCTGCTCATACAGCACTTTTTTGTCACAGACACACACTGATGATACATCTGGGCAATTTGGGGTTCAGTATTGTAGGACACTTTGACATGTGGACTGGAAGAGCCTGGAAACAAGCCACGGACCTTCCAGTTAGTGGACGACACCCTCTACCTCCTGAGTCAGTGAAATGTGTTTCATCATATCACCATATGAACTCCACACTGATGACATTTTGAATATAGGCATGCAAATGGTATCAATTTTCTCACCCAATTCTCAGGAAGAAAGTAATACATTCCTTTGAGGATAATCGACCCGGTTCTCAGACTGCATTAAGCTACTAATTCTTCCTGGCATTGATCATGACACACAACAAAGAAAACCAGAGTGAGCTCTGTCTCTCCTTCATAACTCACCAAAGCTGAAGATGCCCTCCCAGCCGGCGATGTAGCGTCCCCAGTAGGGCAGCAGGTTGCGGGTCCACTTGGGTGTTATGAAAACAGCCATGCTGTTCGCGAACATCTGAGCTATGGAATTGATGAAGTCTTGCGTACCTGCAGGGATTTTCTCCTCCAGACAGCCAAGCCTCGTCTCAAACAAAATGGAAGCAATACCTGAGTTGTTAAGAGGAAAAAAGATGTGACCCAGAACCTTTCTGCAAAATTGTTAGCCCTTTATTTTAGCTGAACTGAAAAAAGGTATTCCCATCTATACTAGACAACATTTTACCATGCATTTTAACCACAGCAGAAGAATTGAAATAGCACTGCAGCTTTAACTGTCTTTTAGATTTTTTTTCCCCTTTACATACCCTCTAGTGAAAATCTATAGAACTCATTGGCCACGTCGGTCACCAGATCTCCTGTTGGGCTGCACTGGCGCAGATAGAAGACCCTCTTGGTGAAGTCTGTAACCACTTCATTTATAATCCCGCCATACTGTGCAGAGTCCTTAAGGTGCAACATACGCTTGTTCAGCATCACCCTCAAGTTGTACCACTGCTCCCCCTCCCTGAGAACAGCAGCAGAGTCACAACAATAAGTACATTTTCTGTATCCACCCCTGGTTTCTGATACAAATGTTAAAAAGTGACGGCTGTCGGTGACAATCAATGCAACATCAAACACTCCATTCAGTGCCCATTCAAAGTTATTTCTGTTATGGTTTTACAAGGTGTAGAACCCAAAATGCAGAGAGCAGCAGAGAGGAAAGTGAAACAGAGTCAGTTAATAATCCAGAGAATTATCCTAAACAAAACTAGGTTAAGCCCACAGTGGCCGGTTGAAACAAAGTTCATTAAACATTAAAAAAGATGCAGAATTGGGGGGTGGGGCGCAGGAAGAAAAAGGTACTTATAAAAAATCTCATTGGCAGGCAAAACAGGAGGAAAACACAGGATAACACTGAGGAGCTGAGCTGAAACAGAACCCAACTGACAAAGACAAACGCACAGACCAAGACTTAAATACACACAGGGCAGACAGTCGAAGACACAGAAAGTGAAACTGAAAACCAGAAGGCAGACTTGGGAATAATTACCAAAATAAATCAGGAAGCCAAAACCAGCAAAGGAAAGTTCACAAAAAACTACAGTTCAAACTGAGTGGGGGGCAGACGGTGACCGTGTCAGACATTTGGATCCCGCTGTATTTTGATCGAATGATTATATATAGATACCAGCTCAGTCGAGTTATCAATCAGGCTTCAGATAAATAATATAATTTTAAAAAGATATTAATTATCAAATGTACATTATTGATTCATTTATCCCACCACCACAGGCCAAGATTGTTGGGGGTTTAAACCAGCAGGTCACAATCATTGACCAAGAAAGCCCTTATACTGTATGATGTAAGTATTTAGGCATTAGGTATTAATTTATTAGGTATTGTGTAAAACCTTGATGTGAAACAGTGCATGGCTGTGCACATTATACAGTACTCTTTCAGCTGTCTTACACTGTGAAGGGCCCATAGCCATATCCTTTCATGTCGCGATAATCTTTCCACACGGACATGTCTCCTCTGCAAGGGAACTTCTCGTCGTTCCTCATGAGTTCCTCCAGCAGCTTTGGTGTGTTCACAGACACTGATTTCAGTCCGTCTCTGTATATGGGCCCATACCGTTGCTTCTCATAGATCTAACATGAGGCAAAGTGAATGCAAGACAGACGACTCAGCAGTGGGTGTAAGCAATCGTGTAACTCATGCCACATTATAAAGCAAAGTTAATATCAACAAAGTATAAATATTGGTCCCATGAACGAAACGCACTGTGTTGTTTCGATAGGGAAATGCATTGCACATTTGCAGAGCCAGTGAGCAGAGCATATAAGTTAGATTGTGACAGAATGTTGTTCACGTCACACAAACAATCCTCTGTGAGAGTAACATGAGACTAGCCATTGTTATCCTGGAGTAACAGAGGTAATGCAGCTGGGTTGACATTTTCAATAATGCATTGTCACTTGAGACAAAGAGAACATCAAGTTACAGCAGTGATTTATGGAATGCATCACAACATCCAACACTTTTGGATGCAGATTTAAACAGGGATGTTTCACGTAGCAGAAACCCGATGGATATGTGACACCCAGAAACCGTGCAGAGCAGCGTGTTGCAGCCTGGCATACCTGTAACTCATGCATACGGTTGTAGAAGCCCTGGAACACCATTCTGGAAATCAGCTCCAGGAAACTGACTTGTGGTATTTCCTCCATTGGCCGAAGCTTTCCCTGGAAGGCGGAGAGGGTCCTCGGGGCTGAGGAAGCATTTTTCAACCCTCTGGAGTAGACCCGGGCTCCGGCAGCAACAGGGAATGACAGCAGCCAGTTCCTGTTCCTCTGCAGCTGACTCTGGAACAGCCTTGCAGCCATGACAAGGGCAAAAACAGCAAATAAACTCTGCTCCTGTTACATCCAGGAGAGTAGCTGAGCAGGGAGGGGCCATGTCTTACAGGGATTAACCCTTCCCTCGTGCAAGTGAAAAAGGCTTCATTCAGATGAAACATCAGTAAATATGGGAGGTTTGTGTTGGAATGGAAATTCTGAAAGGACAACTACAACTAAGGACAAGTGTGTACAGTTAACAGATGACATGAACATTGCCATAATATAAGAACAGGACTTTGTGGTGACAAAAGAGGTTTGTGTTCAGTGACCAAAAACCCAGGAGCAGCACCAGAACACAAGCAGCTTCCACTGTTACCACAGGCTAGTCTGTGTATTTAAAAAAAAAAAAAAACCCTGCAAAGTATTTGGGGAGTTATGGCAAAATCTGTCCTTTTGCTTACACATGCATTCCACATGTACTTAAAAAACAGAATGTGCTTTAAACCAGGATAGTAAACAAGGAACAACGGCCTGCTGACTGACGATCGCAGAGGAGAAAAGGTTAACATGGAGGCATGGAGTTATTTAAACTGTTTGGTTTTACAGAATAAATAAAGTTCTCTTAACTGCTTTGTATAGCACTGTGCATGGTGGAGAGCTATGTGATCTATCACATGAAATCCAAGAACATCAGTCTTATTAAAAACATTCAACTGCCCATGTTCAAATGTTTCTCATATTGCTCTTTATTTCTGTGGTCAGTCTCCAAACCCCCTCCGGTCCTGTCATCCTTTTATGTGGCCAACATTGTCTATCGCTCCTGCAGGGTCCATTTTGTGCAGCAGAAAGTGTCCTTGCACCTGAGCGGCACTGATCTCGGAGTGGGCGGCCAGCGCCTGCTCGGCAAACCGATCTCCTTCAGAGGGAGGCTCGTCCGGGTAGAACCGCCGGAACATCTGGGTGATCTGCCAGTGCGTGCAGTGGCCGATGTACTGCTTCAGATCCACACGGCCGGGCCGGATCAGCGCCGCATCTAACCTGCGGGCAGAGCACTAGAAATGAATGCCACTGAAAATATCCATTAAAGAACAAATAGTATAAAATAATAAGTACGAATATAAATAGATGGGTCTAGTCTGCCATGTCCATTTTGAAAAGCCTTTATGGAAACCAGTTACATAACTAACTATAATTGTTGTTGTTGTTTTGTTTGTTCATGTATTTTAACATAAAACAGTTTAAATATTTTATAGCTGTTTAGCTTGAGGCAAAAACAAAACCCTGAAATATTGTCTCCTTATAAAAGTCCTGCAAGTAATATTTCCTCTCCTTTTCGCTCTCCATCCACTCCAGAGAAAAATATCTGGCTCTTTAAGTATTCACAATGGGCTGGGTGTTAACTTTGGTGCGGGTCATCCAGAGTTTGTGAATCTGAGCTTTGTTGCTGAAACAGATACATGCTGGGAGTGTTTCCCAGCATGACTACAGAGTTACGTGATCTATCTTTAATAGTGCTTACTATGAGCGTTCTCTTTAGAAATGTAAGGCCCTGTGAAATCTGTTTTCATTTGTTCCAGATTGTTTTCATTTTTAGGAATTCCGTGCTTTATGTTTTAACTACATTTTGTCACCTGAAGAGTGTCTAATCATGCAGTGGCTCGGTAGAGAAAACCCACGTTTCGATTAACCGCATCCGTAATTTAGCAAATTCAGATATATCTTGCATTTTACAGCCGTTTACATTTTCATTGACAAATTCTGTGATTTCGTCCGTGTTGTTCACATCGCTGAAGTCACGTGGCCCTAAAATGCCCTTTCGAGCGTACCTGTCAATAAAGTTGGTGGTCATAAAAACTATTCTGGCCTCAGATGAAGCCACTCCATCCAGAGAGTTAAGAAGACCACTGAAGGTCAGTCTTCCCATTCCCTGGTAGGCCAGAGGGTCTGAGAGGGAAAGACAGAGATTTACAAGTCACCTCAGCAGAGACTTTGAACTTGTTGATGGATGGATTGAAATATCTTTATGATTTCAAATGAAGGTGAGTCAAATTTCCCATCACGTCAACAACAGTCACTAATTGTTGCAGTTAGCATGTTACGACAGATCCAAACCCGCTTGTCGTTTCCTTCCACTCACTCTCTGTGGGGAGCAGCTCTCGGCTGACGAAGGCCGCGTCCACATCCTCCAGCAGGATGATGCTTTGCTGCGGCGCCACGCTCAGCAGGTGGTTGAGGCGGTCGTCTGAGAGGCTGCGGTCGCTGAGGCTCATCAGACAGATGCTGTAGCCGAGCTCGCCTGCCAGCGCCGTGCTGACACGGGAGCAGGTGAGGACGTACAGTACACAGAGTTTAATATGAAGAACTTTAGTTGACTCGGTTCATCCTTCAGTCACACAGACTCTAAAAAGCAACAGCAAAAAAAGTGGAGTGACGATTACAGCACACTCACATAAAGCTGCTCTTTCCACATCCTGGGGGTCCGTACAGCAGATATCCTCTTCTGTAAGGGATACCTGCAAAGACAAAGCAAAAAAAGCATCATCACTGCGCTCCAGTTGATAGATGCTCTCACATTTCCCTTTTCAAAACATTCAATTAAGCAAAAAAAAAAAATTATAAAATATTTCCTGCTGTTTTCCAAGTATACACTACACAACAGTAGATTCGGCTAATGCCACTACAGTATGAAAATCAGCTTTAGAGCTGAAGCTATATTTTCTGATTTTTTTGTTTTTATTTATTTCATAGGTATGTCTTGGCTGATGCATTCAGGTGCATCTTGGAAAAGATGACACTCATAGACTGTCAATTCTCAGATCTCTTCTGTCAAAGTTTAACATTCACAAACAAGGAAGTGTTTTCAGAGAAGACTTGCACCCAGCAAGAGGAACAATTATAATATAAAATATATAATAATAAGTAATAATAAGTAATATAAAAACAAAACACTCAAAGACGTCGTTCATGTGCACTGAATGAGTATGTTGCTGGTGTTTGCCCTGGTGTATTTTACCTCTGTCTGTGTACCACTTAGGGTTGCCAATGAAGTCCTTCACATCGTCCACAATCCTCTCAGCCACACCAGCCTCCAGCACCACAGAGCTGAGGGGTCTGCGTCGCCGTGGGAATCCAAAAGGCCTCCATTCAGCACCCATGGCCGTGTACATCACCGTCCGTCCCTCCTCCTGCTTCAGGGCCAGTTCTCTCGCTACAAAACACGTCAGAAAGCTGCTCTAAACGGCCGCTGAACGGTTCCATGGGCACGGCAGACATAAAGTGCGCTGCATATGACAAGGAGCTGTGAAAGTGTGCGGATCTATACCTTCTTGTAAGATGTTAAAGAAGATCTGTCGGTCTCTCCCTAAGGCAGTGAACGTGACAGACTCCCATGGGGTCCCAGTGTGCAGGTCCACCATCTGCTTCTCTCTGGTCCGCTCCACTCTGATCCACTTCCTCCCATACCTACAGAGCACAACGGAAGCCGGTGTTGATAGAGAGAATGTGCATGTTGAGCATATTAATATATGTATGTGTTACCTCTGCCTTGTTATGGCGTACATCTTAAACCCAATGAAAAGCTTTACAAAAAGGAAACCATAAAGCGCACCATGATACCATGCCAAACAAGATGTAAATGAGCATGTGTCATGAATTCCTCTGACCAGATGATGTGGTTCCCGGGGCTTGGGTGGAAGTCGAACTGCGTGTGCACGCGCCCACTCTCGTGGGCCAGGTAGGAGGTCTCCACGCTCAGGTGCTGAGTGTGCCGGGCGTGCTTGGTGATCCAGCTCAGCAGCCAGTGGTAGCTCTTGTCTCTGCTGGGCACCTCCAGCGTGATCATGTAGTGCCTGCGGAAGAAGATCATGCCCACCTGGGCGCCTTTCCTGGCTACTGCCAACGCCGTCCCGACCCCGACCAGCCCAAAGCCAGCCCCGAAGTACGGGTTGTCCTTCAGGCCGTCCAGGAAGTCCGACAGGGGCATGTCGCTGATATCTGCACTCGTCCGGCGGATTCAGACTCTATAATGCTGCTATAACGCCGCTAGTGCTAAATTCTGATGAGTTCAAAGAATGAATTTGCCGCAGACTTGCCTTCTGTGACCTCATCACCTACATATCAACGCGCCTGTGACCGTGGTCGTCTCCAGAGTACACAGCTTCTGTGTAAACAGCACCGTTCAGCCGGCTACAGTCCCCATGTGTAATGTTTGAACGTCCATCCGTGCGGCAGCGGTAGCGGCAGCGACCTCTACCGCACTTCCTGTGTTTGGTGACTATCAATCCGACTGCTCGCCTGTCTGCAAACATTGGTTCCTTTTCCCTTTCAGTGTTTTTCTTAACAGGATTTTGCTTTTAAGCTGAGCTAAGTTAAATTTAACAAAGAGTTGGTGGACAATACACTGCAAACCGCAGCGGTTGAAATTATTCGCTGACAGAAAATGAGACCGGAAAGGTTTGCGACCAAAATCATCAGAGGCTAAGTTTAGCTCAGCTAGCATCAACGGTGATGTCGTGAGCGCACCCAATATATATATTTTTGATCATAAAACGTTAGTGTAAACATGATACTAACACTCAGTATAAATTGAGAAAGCCATTTGGGTAAAAAGCAATACAGATGTTTTTTTAGTCGGATCTGCCAGGCTCACTGATGGACGTTAATGATCTGTTTTTCAGGCAGAAAGCACTGCGGAACACTGGGCAGTAGGTCCGAATTCTGATTGTATTATAAGTAACATAACATGTCGTGACTGTGCTAGATTTGTGTTGTTAAGTATGTGTATTATTACATGGTTATAATGCATGCTTAGTCCAGTGAGGACTGAGGTGTCTGTCGTTTTAATATGGAGTTTATAAATGAGACGGTTTAGATTGGTTTACAGCTAACTTACACATCATATAATATTGTTTATTATATGTACCCAATTTGCTCAGAATATTCTAAGATAGTAACAGAGCATGAGCATAGATTGCAATTTAACATCTGTCACACTGTAACCAAAAGGTGTGCTCTGTTTTTTCAAACACAACGGAGACAGTGGAGCCAAACAGACCGTGACGTTCAAAGTTCCGTTCAAACAGACTGATTGCTCCATCCAGTGAAGGACAGCTTGGCAGCTCCAAATGAGTGGACACTCGCCGGTTCAGCAGCACAGAGCATCCGAGTTATCAAGCCCATCGGACGTCCACGCTCGGCCTCACTCTCACTCCTCGTCACTGCCCACACAGGGTGAGATGGACGGTGCAAGTGGGAAAGAGCTGAGTGACCTCCTCTTGGAGCACAACCATCTTCCAGCTTGCACCCAAGGTAAAAAGACACTGCAAGGAGAATGCTGTGCTGCACAAACTCACATCTCTGCTGCTCCAGCGCTGATCATAAGTAGATTTACAATTTTGACACTTCTGTTCATAGGCGACGAGACAACGTCAACAGCTGTATGCACAGATGGAAGCCATCAGCCCCAGGTGTCCAGCAGGCCAAAAAGAAAACTGAGATCCACCCTAGCTCATGCATCATCTTTACCACAAGATGGGCACAAGGAACAGCCTGAGAGAGAAGGGCCCAGTGGTAAACGAGCGAGAAAAGGCGGTGGAAAGAGACAATCCTCCAGCAGTGGACACTGCACCACAGAAATCCAAAGGTATGTATATTCAATCTGCTTGGTGGATT
Organism: Psettodes erumei; assembly: GCA_016785225.1. Classification (NCBI taxonomy): domain Eukaryota; kingdom Metazoa; phylum Chordata; class Actinopteri; order Pleuronectiformes; family Psettodidae; genus Psettodes; species Psettodes erumei. The sequence goes on from JAFBJZ010000221.1 coordinate 1,703,975, forward strand.
ACAGTGAGTACTTTTCTGTTTACATATTCAAAACTACTGTGACAGTGAGGCAGCATGTACAAAACTAGGATCCTCAAACAGGAGCAACTAAATGGAATTCAGTGACCATTCATTTTGTTATTTATATCTTTTCTGCTGTGACACAGCAACACATCTTCTGGGGAAAAGACCACTGGGGTTATAGTGCAATAACTCATGTGGTTGACTTAAAACAGAGTTGATTAAAGAATCAGCAACAGTAGCAGATGACAGCAGCAGAAAACACCAGAGTAGAAAAAAAGAAAAAAAGACATTTTTAACTACATATGTTTACTTCTTGTACAAAATCTTTCTAATATCAAAGTATGCTTACAAACTTTGTCCGTGTATCTTGTCCTTTAGAGTACCTTGCAGAGGGTGCAGAGCAAATCTATCGCACCCACACCTGCCCCACGTGTCGGCGCTGCTTCAAGATGCGGTCCCATCTGCAGGAGCACCTCCATTTGCACTTTCCCGACCCGAGTCTTCCAGTGTCCCACTTGCAAGCGCTACTTCACCAGCAAGAGCAAGCTACGCATACACAGGCTCCGCGAGGCGGGCGAAAAGGTGCACCGCTGCCACTTGTGTGAATATTCCGCCGTGGAGCGCAACGCAGTCCGCCGGCACCTCGTCAGCATGCATGCTGATGAGGCAGAAGATGGCGGAAGCGGTCACAGCTATCCCTGCCCCACCTGTGGTCAGAAGTTTCGCCAAAGCAGGACACTTAAGGCTCACATGAAGATGCACAACGTCCTGCCAGACAGCAAGCAGCCAGTGGCCTGCTTCCAGGAGTCTTGTTCTTTCCAGACATCATCGCGCAAAGAACTCCTCAGACATACTTTTGAAGTCCACGGTGTCAAGGCAGTAGAATGTCGCCATCACGCCTGTGGGGCCGTCTTTCCAAAAGAGACGGACATGGAAATCCATCATCGGACGCACCTCGCCTACCACTGCTCGCAGTGCGATTTCTCTTGCTCCAATAAAGGTCTCTTCCTCCAGCACCAGCGGCACGGTCACGCAGGGAAGGACCAGCTCTGCTGCGACTTTTGCTCCTTCGTCACGTTCAACCCCGTGGAGTTCGAGCAGCACATCGGACTTCTGCACGCTAACGAGAAGATCCACCGCTGCTCTCAGTGCAGCTACGTGACCTCGCACAAACGCGGCCTGAAGAGACACATGCTGATGCACAGCGGTGAGGATGGAGTAGTTTCACTGTTCTAAAGGTTTTCTCATCAGATTATCCTCAGTTTTTACTTTTGTTGTACTACTGTACTGCTACTTTTGGGCATCACATCTCCTAATTTCCTTTGGGGTTTTTTTCTCTAACAGGTGAGAAGCCCCACAAGTGTAGCCTGTGCGATTTCAGGTGCAGAGATGAGTCCTACCTCTCCAAACATATGCTCACTCACTCAGACGACAAGAACTTCATGTGCGCTGAATGTGGATACGTCACTAAATGGAAGCACTACCTGAATGTCCACATGAGGAAACACGCTGGAGACCTCAGGTACATTTTTATTTGATATCATTTCTTTATCTGCTGGGTCCAAGCCCCTGCTACACCCACACAGGCATCAAGCTTCACTTATTTAAGCTGAGCAGATCTGTTCTTAGGAATGTGTGAGCATGTAAACATCTTGAGCGACTGACATCTCTCTGGTTTAACTGTTACTTTGGTTCCATCTGTGATGCTTTGAACATTTAATCTATGCTGTCGCAGGTGCAGGATGTGCTTAAAAAGTAACACTGCATGTCGGCGAGATACCCAAACAATTAGTGAAGCTCACAAACTGCAGGGGCAGTCATCAGAATGTGAAGCGAGTTACAAAAAAAATGGTTGAACGTTTTTTTCAAAATAAACAAATCTGAGATGGAGCCATCGCCACAGAGATCCCCTGACCTTGTGGTTATGAGCCTGAAACGTGATCAAACACAAAGTGAGCAGAAGTTAAATGTAGTTGCTCTTTATTGGACACACTATTGTTGGTGCACTAAACATCCTGTCCCCTCTCCTAGGTATCAGTGTGATCAGTGCCCCTATCGCTGTCACCGCATGGACCAGCTCAACAGCCACAAACTGCGCCATCAGGCCAAATCGCTCATGTGCGAGATCTGCGCTTACGCCTGCAAGCGCAAATATGAGCTCCGCAATCACATGTTGGCCAAACACTCCGGAGAGGAGAAACAGCCGTCTGTCTATAAGTGCAAATACTGCGCGTACACGACGTGCTACCGGCAGGCGCTTCAAAATCACGAGAACTGCAAGCACACCAAGCTGAAGGAGTTTCGCTGCGCCCTCTGTTTCTATTCTTCGTTCAGCAGCATCAGCCTCTTCCTGCACAAGAGGAAGACTCACGGCTACGTGCCTGGGGACAAAGCGTGGCTGGAGAACTATGCTGCCAAGGAGAGGGAGAGGAACTCAACAGAGATTCTGCAGGATTTTTACAATAAGCGCACAACAGCTCATGAGTGTGGACAGTCCACTGAAGGATGTCCACCCCCTCGTAGAAAAGAACCTGACCCGCCTGGTGAAGCAGATCACAGTGCGTGTGAAGGCCCTGGATCACAGACCGTGGATGCAGAAAATGGTCTCCATGTTGGTTCTCAGGAGGTTTTTCATGAAGGTGTTTCAGGCAGTCCTCTGTCTGCATGCAGTCCGGAGGAGTACTGTACTCTGATTTTAACTACATTACCTACTGCTGATTATCAAACCCCCTCACTGCAAAACGCAGAGGGAGACTGTGCACATCAAATTCCGGACGCTTCGCAAGAAAAGGCAGACTTCTCTGCAACTCCAAGCTCATCAGAGGAAGACAATGTAGCAGCGCCCCAGGAACACTGCGAACTAAGTGATAACAGCCGTGAGCCTCGGAATAATTCAACCAGTCAACCAGTTCAGCCGGGGAAAGGTCGGAGACCTCAGGTGGGAAGTGATGGCAAAACAATTAGTTCCATTTTGCCGCCTGCGCAAAGTCAGCCCTCAGAATCGGAGGCCCGTCTGAAGGCTATGAAGAAGCACGACAAGGACCAAGCAGAAACCATGGTTTTGGAGGGACGGGTGCAGATGTTTGTGGTGCCGACCAGAGATGTTTATCGCTGCGACCAGTGCTCCTATGTAACCTTCGAAGAGGCCGCTTTGGAGCGCCACCGCCAGGCGTCGTGCCGTGGGAAGACAAAGGAGCACAAGTGCCAGTCGTGCGGCGTGCAGTTCAAACAGAGGCGAGGCCTCGACAGTCACCTCGCAAAGAAGTGCCCGGCGCTCCCACGAAAAGCGAGGGCGTTTGTGGGCAGTTCAAACGTGTGTCGCACCGCAGAGGAGAACAGCAACAGTTGGGGTGAGGAGGGAAGAAATTCTGATCCCACAGAGCTCCTGCCTTCACACAGTAAGGTTTGCACAGACTCACATGATCAGGAAATCCATCAGCAAGAAGAGGAAATACGAACATCTCATTTAACAATCTGTGATGATAATGCTCCGACGCCCCATGAATCAGGACATCAGCAACGCAAAACTCGAATTAATGAGCTCAGAAAAAAAGAACTAGCTTCATGTAACAAAGAGAGCGTATCGCTGCAGAAAAAGTCCCTTTACACTAAAAACGATGGGAAATTGAAATGCAAGCTGTGCAATTTTTCCTCAGTCAAGGTTGCAACAGTTGAACGGCACCTGTCAACCTGCCGAAGAAAGTTTGGGAAAAGAGCGAATCTGATTCTTTCAGAGGTGGATAATAACCGTGACGGTGAGTCGTTCAAAGAAAAAGAGGACTTGGTGGATGAGCACAGAGGAAGAGCTGAGAAGAAACTTTACACCTTCTCTTGTCCAAGCAGTGCATTCAAGAGCAGTCAGAGAAAAGTATTAGACCGCCATAAAAAGAGAGGCCGCACAAAGCCTGCTGAAGTCCAGCGTTCATCCGTAGACAAGTCGAGAACTTCTTTGACCCCTCTCAGTCACAAAAAGAAGCTGGAGGTTGCTAAACCCAAACTCTTTCACTGCCAGCACTGCGCTTTCACGTGCAAGCAGGCGCGATGCTTGACGCAACACGTCGCGCTCAAACACCAAGGCGTCAGGCCTCACCGCTGCCGATTCTGTCCTTTTGCCACCACGAGGCGCTATCGCCTGGAAGAGCACGAGTCTCTCCACACGGGGGTCGGCCGCCACAGGTGCGACGCTTGCGACAAGACCTTCGGGGCGGCGACCAAGCTGCGTCAGCACAGGGCGCGCGTCCACGACAGACGGCCGACGCACCTGTGCGCGCTGTGCGACTTCGCCGGCTACGCCCTGGACGACGTCAGGCGGCACGAGCTCAGGTGCCACACGGGGGAGCTGGAGCACGCGTGCGCCCACTGCGACGCCCGCTTCAGTTCGGACGTCGCGCTGAGAAACCACTGCAACCGCGCACACCAGCTCCGGGCCCGCTTCTCGTGCAAGCGGTGCGACTACACGTGCGGCAGCGAGGCCGCGCTGCACGCCCACCGACGGAGCGAGCACCGTCAGGCCAAGTGCTCCGCCTGCCAGGAGTCTTTCGAGACGAAGGAGAGCCTGGAGATTCATCAGAGAAGCCACCTGGCGCATCGCTGTCAGCTGTGCCCCTTCGCCGCCAAGACCAGGCAGCTGCTGGCTCAGCACTTTCTGAGCGACCACGAGGGGGGCGCTCTGGAGGACAGGCCTCTCAGGTGCGGCACCTGTCAGTTCGCTTGTCGGCACCAGCTGGTGTTGGAGCAGCATCTGCGCTCGCACGGGGGCAAGCGCCTGTACAAATGCACCGACTGCGAGTACTCCACCCACAACAAGCAGAAGATCACGTGGCACATTCGCATCCACACCGGGGAGAAGCCTTACAGCTGTGAGCAGTGCAGCTACACCTGCACCGATCCGTCCAGGCTGAAGGTAAGCACGTATAGGACAAGTGGTGAGGAAAACTTCAGTTGGTTCAGATACAACTCAAAATTCATTCATTTATGGTTTCATCTCAGTAACAACTGCCTCCCCTCCTGCTGTGCTTCCCTACGATGGCCAGATTTTTCAGTGCACACAAGTCTGCTAACTTCATCGCCAAAAGGATCCCATGACCTCTGCATACTCGGTTTTGTCTTTCCCAGTCTTGCCACTGAAGTCTACCTGTGAAAAATTTTCCACTTGTTCCAAACGCGGCCCTCACGTTCCAAATTCCAGTATTAACTGTCCTGGACCAAAAGTTTGTGGTCAGCCTCGTCGTTTCCAGAGACTTCCGCTTTCACCACAGGGTGTCAGAAGTCTCCTTGAAGAAGTCTCCTCTCCCTGCAGCGTCGACTTGTGACATTTGCTCTCACACCCCACTCTCCTCTGTTATGACGGTGGATCCGTCAGCAAAAATGTCTAAGTGGGCTCAGTGCACATTTGTGACAATGGGAAACAGTTTAAAAAGTCGGAGCATTTTTGTGCTACTTTTGTAAACCAGTCTTTCAAACACAGTCTCGAAAAAACTAACTAAAATTGCCTGAGAGCCTGGCTCGGTGGAAAAGTCCCTTCAATAATTGAGTTCAAACACTGAACCGAAATTCAAGAGCTTTGCTCAGTAGGGCTGAAAGGAGAAAATACTCGAGGCTTGCATGAAGCAGGGAGAGTGAGTGGTGGGCAAAGTCTCTCCTTTTGAGGGTTGACTGATCCAGTCATGGGGGAAAATGACAGATCGGGCGCAGAGATGGTTCAGCTGGAGCCGAGGTGATGTGTGGTGGGGCAGGGAGGCAGGAGAACCGAGTTAAGTACAGGACAGGCAGGGTACGGACAAAAAAAAAATCCAAGCTACCATGGAGGTTCTATGGCAGCATCTTCAACTTTGCTGCCTCTCTCATGTCTCTCTGTGTATACGATGTTGACGGCATTTCCAGCAATCAAAGCAAAATGCTGATAATGTTGTTTTTTTTAACTTCATAATAATCTCTTACATAGCTTCACATGCGGGTTCACCAGGAAGAGAAGAAGTACCTTTGTCCAGAATGCGGCTACAAGTGCAAGTGGGCGACTCAGCTGAAGTATCACATGACCAAGCACACAGGTATCTGCTAGAAATAAGAGGTGATGATTATAATATCTGGGTATGTTGTAAGATTGAGCAACTACCTGAACAGTGATTTTGTGGAAGTGGATCCCTGGTTCAGTCTGCAAAAACTGAAGCAGAGGATTTAGGTAAATAATAATTATTATTATTATAGTAACATAATATCTTTTGTGCATTGTTTTTTGAGGAGACATCTGAATTGGTTTAGTTTGTAGATTTTATACTCCTGAGGAAAATAATCCATGTATTTGGCCTCTGCAGGAGAGAAGCCTTACGCCTGCGATGAGTGCGACTACCGCACCAACAGGGCGGACGCCCTGCGTGCCCACCGGGACACGCAGCACTGCGACACGCGCCCTTACATCTGCGAGAAATGCGGCAAGGCCTTCAAGACCAGCTTCATCCTGAAGACCCACCAGCGACAGCACAGTGACGATCGGCCGTACGCGTGCGGCCTGTGCAGCAAGGCCTTCCGCTGGCCGGCGGGGCTCAGACACCACTACCTCTCTCACACCAAGCAGCAGCCTTTCTGCTGCCGCCACTGCTCCTACAGAGCGAAGCAGAAGTTCCAAGTGGTCAAGCATTTGCAGAGGCGCCACCCAGAGGCGTCGGCAGAGCAGGGAGTGGTGAGAGACTCGGAGGCTGTCGTCCTGACCCTGAAGGAGGCCCTGCGGGGGACGCTGGACGAGAGAGCAGCGGAGGTGGAGGAAGAGGGAAAGGCCATGGAGGTAGCGGTAGTAGTGGTTGAAGAAGCTGTGCAAACAGGGGAAGTCAGCGAGACCAAACACTGAAGAGAAGGCGCAATACTGTATCTGTCACTAGTTATACTTCACCATTTCATTGAACTGTAAAAAGGCTAATAAAACACATCAGTAGATATAGTACAGTTAAGTCAGTGAATAAGGGTTGAATGGAGTGTGTGTGTGTGTGTGTGTGTGATTGATAAAGAACTTCATACAGTGAATGAATGAACAATCAACGAGCCAAACACGTTTGGAGATTGATTTTAGTCAGTGTTGTTGAACCATTCAGAAACACGCAGCATGTATTTACAGACCTGTACACACACACATTTACATTATAAACAACATACTTTGTGGAGTTTGTAAAGAATTGAACTTAACTGTAGATTAACCAAGATGATGCAAAGCAATAAGTATAATAAGTATATAAAACTATATAATCATAGTTTTTAATACTGATTTGTATCATTGTCCCATTCTGTCATTACATTTAAAAAACTGTGGCCCACTTTCAGTCATTACCCAGGAACTGGTACTTCTGGATGTACTGTACATTTTAAGGCCAGCAGTATACTTAGACATTCTCCACATGCAGCAGTCCTTTATGTTCATACATACTAGATTGTTAAAATTCAAGAGCTTGGGTAAACACTGTCATTAAGAGTTGATTTGTAAAACTACAGCATAGGAGTAAGAACAGAAATAAACACAGGCAGATATCTTACCTTAAACTTCAGAGTGCTTCTTTGTACACAATATTTCCGGACAGTGCCCATTTCTTAGTAGTTTTCTAATATCTCGGTGAGTTGCAGGCATGTATCAACCCCACTTTGTCAATAATGATCAGTAATGATGCCAAATAACTGCTGCAGAGCATCCTATAAAAGCCCTTCTGTAAATAATGCTTACAAGTCAGATACCTGACATGTAACCTGCAGATTACTCATTCAACTTTGGGGAAAATGTTCCATATGATACCCTACTCAAAACCAGACTGAAGTGCTGTGTTGAAATGTTTGCTCATCAGGTTTATGCAGACATTGGGCTTGGTGTCTGCGGCTTTCTTCATGTCAGCTCTGAAATGCTGATGTTGACAAAGATGGAGGAAGGAGGGATAGCTGTTCCATCTTTAGAGAGCAGATGTATGTGACGGTATCCTGGAGAGAGGAAATATTTCCTGCTTGAATAAGCTTTTAACCACAGTGGTACTAAACGAATCTTGGGTTGGAATTGGATGCAACCTAAGACTTTATCTAAATACTAGACAAATATTGTGCTGAGCTTTTACCCTCTGTACACCCCGCTCACCTGCTTGGATGCACAGAAATGGAAGAGTGAACTGTCCAATGAAGTCATTCCTGGACGCCTTATCGTAATCCTCCACCACAAAACGAACCAGGGCCAGCTCAGGGGCGTGGATGAGGAAATTTAGAGTTTCGGTCCATACGGGGTTGAAACCTGCAGGCAGAGGCCAGCAAAGATATTATCAAAATCCTCTATGTAAATGAACAAGGCATAATATGTATATGAAGATACTGGGGACTTTCTCACCATTGTTGTTAATGTGACTGGTCTCTCCTTTGGCTTGATCTTGTGGAACTCCGTAGATCTCCACTCTGACCAGGGGGTCTACAATAGAACCTTCCTTCTGATTCACCTTTGGTAGCTGCTGTCCACTTATCACCTAATAGACACAAATCTCAACACATTTGTATAAAAAAGTCACAATAATTCTCTGGTTTTCTGCCACACCATGCTTCACATCTACACAGTTACATGCATTGAAAGTGGTAGCTACCCGCTGCAACCACAAACCAACCAGACTTTCATGCAGTGTTGAACCTGTATGGATAAGCGGAGTGGTCTGTAGCCTCGCCGCTCCTCGGGTTTCTCTGGACTGAACCGAATGCTGCCGTCTCTCATGAAGTCAGGCTTGAGGACGTAGCCGCAGCAGCCATTCTGCCTGAACAGCCCATCGTTCAGATCCATCTCCAGACCAGCTGTCTGGAAGTTCAGGGCCACTTTGGGAAAGAGAGTAAATAATGCAATTAGCAGAGGGTTTTTTTGTGAATGTGACCGGCTGTAACACATGATCTGCCAGAATCAGAGGCATCTATCCAGCTATTACAGTTTAACAGAGAGGTCTTGCATCCAGACTTACAGCACCAGTTTGATACCATGTGACAGGAAGCAACTGTCCTGTAAAACCCCAGCGATGGGGATGATGTTATGTATTTGATCCTGAGCTCTAACCTCCCTGCAGGAGAAGCTGAGGCAACAGTGATGCCCCTGGATAAAACTAAAAGTGCTAAACTGACAATCTGAAAAGATCAGTGTCTTCATGTTGTATTGGGATTAACTTTTCTGATCCTGAAAGTGCTTATACATCTGCGGCTGAGGCATCTTATTTAGCTGTCACATTGTTAGCAATCTTTCATGAGATGAGAAACCACAGTGCTTGTGGCCGTGGACATCAGAACACTGGTGTTAATATTGGAAAAAGCGGGGACAGCAGTGATTCTAGAGAGAAGGTTTGGCCCAGCCAGCAGAGGGGGATGGTATCCTCACCTATCTGGCAGCCCAAGTTCCACATGTCCTGTGGGTTGTAGTTGGAGGAGTCTGTCCTGAGGCCACTGGGGTAAATCCTGCTCAGCTGCCGTGTGTTGTACTGCACAAAATCTGTCCCTGAAAAGACGTTTGAAACAAATAAAGCTGAGCTAATTCAATGGCATGGCACAGAGAAATCCACTTCTTTCTTTCTACAATGCAGATATGATTACAAGTGACATAATCATGTAAAAACAATTCACATTGTTACATATCATAGTCATAAGAGGTACTGTATGATATTTTATCTAAGGAATAAGACATCCACCAAAGATTTAACAGCTCTCCACCCTTCTGTGAAACACACTGTTCCCTCATACTAATGGTACCTGCTTCCTTAGCGAGCCTCTTGGCCTTGGATTCGGAGAACGAGGACATCTCGTAGCATTTGCCCTGTAAATGACTGTGCTCGAAGCCATGGAAGTGCACGCTCTTGCAGTAAACCACCAAGTCTGACAGCTCTCTCGACAGTTTGGACTTGGATTTCTGCTGAAAATGCAAGAGGAGTCACCATGCAAATCCTAGTCCCATCCCTTTAAAGATTCACCCTGTAAATTAGAGGCCAATAAATGAATAATAATTGCCTTATTTGTTTTCTACTAATCCAAAATTGTTCGGAAAGAATACTAACAACTCCTCAGTCATCAGCTAATAATGGACTTAAACAAGTTGGACATTTTCCTTCATAAACAACTGCCAAGCCATACATGCTGACAGGACCAGCAATAACTTAATTCACACTATATTTTGTTGTGATTTTAGTTGAAAAATATATTAATTATATTTGGTAAATAATATGTAATTATCTTATAATGGCTCACTGGAAAATAAGCCATTATTACCTCATTCATTGATAAGCATACTTATATATATATATATATTTATTTTATACTTTTTCATATTAGTGGAAGACATATTGCTGGGTAATTATCTGTTTACTGATGTGTCATTTACAGGGTTACCTTTTCAAAAAGAAAAATTCCCAAACATGTAGAGTTCTCAATGAAAGCAGCAAAGAAACCATGTTATAATATTTGGGATTCCCTCTCTCTGCCTCATCAACTCTGATTAAAAGATGAAATGTTTCCAGTTAACATCTCACTGGCCAGCAGGGAAATGCTGTGATTGCACTGGGCAGATCACTTATGCATGCAGAAAAAATGAACACCACTTCACTATAAAATGCAGATATTTTCACACAGAGTTGTTTTTCCTTCAGCGAAGGAGAAGCTCATAGGATTTTTTCCCCGCCACTATTTATCTTCTTTGTCCCTAATCTGTCTTCTTTTAAAACTCCCTGTTTCCTGTTTCTCTTCACTATCTCCCTTCTTTTACTCCAGTCTCGCCTCCCTGTCTATGTCCCAACCTGGTTTCCCGTCTCTCTTTACTATCAAGCTCCATTTACTTCTGCCTCCCTTCACTGTGGTCTCTGATATGATGATCTTTCTTTACTTCCACTTTGAAGAAAACTGAAGGAGCGAGGTCTAACAACAGTAAAAGCAATAAAAACGGGGTAACAGCAAGAAATCGCTTGGTCAAAAAGTGTCCCCATGCAGCAGGTACATTTACCTTCTTCAGTCTCGTTCAGCCCCACAGCAGGTGGTTCTTCTGCAGAAGGGCTCTCTGCATCACCGTTGGCCATCTCGTCCTCATCACTAACTTCGTCTGTCAGAGTTTCATCAAGGCGTTCCTCTAGACCACCAATCTTCTTGGCTTTCAGCAAAATTTTCCCCTTCAGTTCCTACAATGAACACAAAATCATGAGAGCAACAGAGTAGTATGTCTACATACTGTATGTGATGTCCACTTGTCCATTTGATTTCATTTGTAGGATATTTTTAGTGAACATGAGGAGGTTGAGCTGTGTCTTTTATTTAATCCACACAAGAAATTCATATTGTTCCACGTGTCAGCAGAAGATGCTGGACTGGTGCTGGAATGTGGGATGGACCAGCATGACAGAAAACTCAGATGACACTATCAGTATCTGTTGTCTTCAGGAGACGACTCGTGAAGGAGGTCCATCTTCATACACTTTGCTGTCTGCTAACTAAATGTAGCAATAGACTACTATTTAATTGGCAACATTCTCAGTGGAATTCTGCATAGCACTTATCTGCCATTACTTCATGTTAGCATTGATTGCCCGAATTGCTCTAATGGAAAAGAGTTTGGAGGATATGCTATTGCTTTTAGGATGAGTGCACAGACAGACCTTTCATAATGGCTATGTATTGTTAATAAATGCTTAGCTTCCATCAGACCAGGCAAGGTATCATCCGACACAAAGAAGAATGTTGATTGAGACTGTATGTCTATTGCTTGTCAATACTGGTCCTTATAATACTATGAATAAACAAAATAATAATTATAAAGCTGTGAAGTATGTGTTGAAGTGAAGTTTAAATGTAGTGTATGTTTTTACTTTAAAACAGAATGTAAAATCAACTCAATTTATGTGAAGATGAAGCGAGTCATGTCTACCACTGTGCGTGTGTACAGGCCCAGCATGTTCACATTTTAGTTTAGTATTTTAGCATGTTAACCATTGGCTGTTAGAACAAAACAAATAAATGGATAAAGTTTTGTGGTGTTAGGTGTTTGGTTGTGAACCATGAATGCCTGTGAGGTTGTACAGGATGTTCTCTTGCTAATGGTAAAATTCAAAGCAACTAAAAACTGGTTTGACTCTTTGGTGGAAATGAAGCAGGTAAAGATGAACACTAACGCAAACTCCTCCTGACATCGCAGTCGTGAAGGACTGGATCGCTTTTTCCCTAAACACAGAGCTTCTGTTAAAATAACGTGTAACCTGTTTTTCTCAGTAGGCAAATTTCAATGTAGGAACCCCAAGACACGATTGGATCTTCAACCCTAGGGAGGTGTGGCTGACCATTCTCCTGCCAATGATTGGAGAGGTCACACCTCCAGAAGACGACAATCCATTCGCATCTTGGGGTTCCTACATTCCAATTAGCATACTCTGAAAAACATGACAGAAAAACAGGTTACACAGACAACAGAGGGGACCATAAAAAGATTTGTCTCTAACTTTATCAGAACAGTCATGATAAGAAAGCAATTGTATTACAATTTCCCCTAATATTAAGGTGCAACTCAGTGTGTACTGATGTTTGCGGAGGTGTGGATTTTTATGCTCCAAATTATTATTATTTCATCAGCCTTAAAAAAAAATCCACTATCTTTCAACCTCTACTATTGGGTGATCAAAACCCTAGGTCCCTGGCTACATAAAGCACATGCATGAAACAGTTCCCACAATTCCTTGGTAACAGTATAATAATTCCTATACAGCTCCTGCATCTACACTCTACCAGAGTTCTCTCAGTAAGTGAAAATGAGAGAAAAATTAGGCGAAGAAACAAAAGAAACATTGCCAAATGAAAGGCAAAATGTAAAGATATAATATGGCGTGGACAAGGGATTCTTGCCAAGGTTTGGATTTATGTGCAACATTAACATGGTTTCCCATTCATATGCCTATTTAAGTGATGAACTGCACTACTCAGTTTTACAGATTCTATACATTTTATGATGGTGCGTCTACTGGACCTGTGCTACAAAACATTTAACCTCTGTATCACCACTGCTATGACCCAAAAATGTTAACATCCAGCCCTGATGTGGCAGGTCAAAAGTGCATTTTGTCCAATACGCTGGTACATTTATGAGTTTGGTTTTATTCAGCATGAACATTACAGCCTCTCAGAGTCACGTGTGCTTCTTGTGCAAGTTTCATGGCAGGTTGAAAGGAAAAAGAAGTTCCAGGGCACCTCACCCTAAAAAGTTCACATTCAACAAAAAGCATAAGGAAACAGATTCTAACCTGTGGAGATGGAAGCTGCTGAGGGATCTGTCCATCCAGCAGCGTGGTCAGTAATGTGTCACCCAAGATGTGCTTGAGGTGCTGAGCCATGACTGTCTGCTGCTCTACACCACAGTGATTCTCAAGGGACAGGATGAGAGGGAAGTCTGACGCCTGTCAAACAAGGAGGAGAAGACACTATATATATATAGATCTAGTATTTATTTTTTTCTGTCTTATTTATATTTTGAGATTCTGACAATTCAAGCAAACACAGTGGCAAATGCCATTACAGTGTTGTATTTAGTTTCCATTAAGCATAAGTTTCCACAATCCTCCAACACAGTTTCTTCATCTTATCCTCCCAAAGTTAAGTAGGAAAGTTTGAGCAGAATAAACGGAGACGTGGAGACACATGAGAAGTTCCTGGTTGTCGTCCATGTAGGTCAGTTAGCAGGGGTATGTTTGATTCCTAGGGCAGGGAAAGTAACCAACTGCTCCAGCTGGGCTCAACACTTTTCCGGGCACACTGACAGTGTTGCATGTGTTATTTATAATTCAGCTCAGCTTGGTATTTGATATAAAATGTTGGTGATTTGCTGGTGGCTGGAGCATCTTTATTGGTACTCACAGCAGTGAAAACATCAAAAGCAACAGAAACAATGAAACAGATTATTTCGACTATGTACTACATGGGCCACATACTGCATACCAGTCGAGGATTAAAGTATGTTTTTTGTGGAATTTAAGTGAAATAACCCTTTATAAGCAAACTGCACTCATGCCACCCACCTTGAAGGCATATTCTTTGAGTGTCGAAATGATGTCTCGAAAGAGAATCTTGGATGTCCAAGTGTGGCCATGATACACCACAGGCTCCCCGTCACTGCCGTCCCAGGAGTCCACCTCGACACAGCGACAGCCTCTTTTCAGAGCCCTACACACACGCACACACACAAGTAAAGACCACTGTTTGCTTGGTTACACTTCCATCTGTGAATTTACAATTCATCCTCAGCAGCAGCGGGCCTCACTGGATGTATGCCTCCAGGCTGCTCTGCCCGCGGAGCTGATCCTCCAGGAGGTAGGTGTTGTGCGACGAGGAGATGAAGTAGTGGCTGAGCGGCTGGCTCATGTCCTGGTGAAGACCCTGATACTCAGGTTTAAATATGGAACCCTCCTGGGAGCACAGGTACATCTGGAAGCCGTCCAGCGACATGGCACCCTGCTTCTTGGCTACACAGAGGGAGACACGCAGAGTGGGCTCAGCAAAGTCATGATCTATTTCTATCCATAAAAAACATTGACTGCCATTCAAACAAAGAATTTCCCAAAAATTAGACTTAAAAATCTACTATGAAACAAAATAAAAGGCTATTTTTATTTCAGCACTGAAAGATCAAGGGGCCGCACATCTTATGTTATAGTCTTTGATGAGGTGCTGGATATGTTTTCATTAGTTTTAATAAATACAAGCTGATTAGAAAGAAAGGCATCCACACATTCAAATGAAGTGTGGTATTTATTACAAGTGTTCAGTCCACCAAGCTTAAATGCCATGCTGGCTTCAGGGATGGTTATGGTCATATTAAAATATTTCAACAAGTTCTTGGTTTTGTTGGAACTTTCATAGTCATGGTGCCCTAACTTTTTTTACAGCACCACCAACAAGTTGACATCTTTAGTTTTCAGTGAAATATCTTCACAGTTATCGTGAAATTTGCTACAGGTACTCAAGGTCCCAAAATTCTCATCACTCTGGTGATCCCAAAGTGGACAGATGAGGTACTGCTCTTAGTCACAGCTGCCTCTACCTGTCTCAGATGGTTCATAGCGATGGATCAGCTCCTGGGCATGCTGGGCGCTCTTCTCTCCCTCCTGCTGCTCCAGCTTCAGGAAGTTCTCCAGCTCCTCCAACATTAACCTCTCTCCATCTCCAGAGTAGTCCTGGAACACCCTCCATACTTCATCCCTCTGAGTCAGCATCTTATAGAAGTGGACAAACTGCTCGATTTCCAAAGAGCCAATCTCTGACTTATCAGCCATCTGTGGAAAGACAAGTAGAGCTTTGTTTTCAATCACTTTTTTTAAAGGCTTAAATATATCAGTCTCATCATATGCTGTAAAAGTTCAGCTCCCAATTAAAAAACAAATCAAAATTGACAATAGCAATACCAAATTTTCCGAGGCTGTTGTGTCTAATGAATGAGGGCTCATTGCTGACGTGAGCTAAAAAAAAAAAAAAAAAATCCCCAAATGAAAACATGGTTGACCATTCTGAACAGCTCTGTTTCAGGTGGATCACGAATCCCACTCCATCTTCTTACCTTCACATTTTTAATCCTCAGATCAAAATCTTACCGTAAAGAGGTGGAGAGCATGTTCTTCATTCATGTCAACATTCATCATTTTCAGCAGTTTCCGCACTTCTTTGAAATTCATCTTCCCATCTTTGTTTTTGTCAGCTTTCTGAAACCAGTCCCAGACCCATCTGTGAAGATGCTGAGGAAAACTCAGATGTGTTTGTGTGTTTTTTGACTGACCCTTTGTTTTTTAAAGAATTTCATTTTTCCCCTCAACATTTGTTAATATCTGGAGTGTTCTGTTGGAAAATCAGATGAAGTAATAAATAATAATCTCATGGGCTGCACAAACTTAAATGGGAAAGAATAGTTTCCAAACACCCGACTTGGAACTTTCCTCAGAGAAGACAAGGGATGAACCAGTGTATTTTTTTCCCAGCCAACGCCAAAATAAGCACTTCATAAAATTTCTGACACAGAGACCCACTACTGTAAAAGGATACTGGTCGAGCCTCTCCTTCTCATCCATCGATTGAGCCTTGTGAATTAACTTGCGCACGCCCTGGATCCAGGCCTGAGCCTCCTCTGGGGACTCCGCCACAAGGTCCAGGTTGCCTTGGCGACCGTGAAACACCAAGGTGAAGCAAAGGTTGGCGGGGAACTCCTCAGCGATGCTGAGCAGGACTTCAGACTGGTGGCCCTCACGCACTGCCTCCAGCTCAGTCACTGAGACTGAAACATGAGAGCAGGACACAACATTAAGACAGTCTCACAAGTACATGCAAAACATCTTTAACTACTTATTGTTGGATTATAATTCGATTTCTGCATTTTGTATTTCTTGGACGACACTAATAAACTGCTGCTTTGTGCACTGTTTATAAGGACTCCATTGGACTGAAGTCAACTTCTTAAAGCAAAATAAGCTGTAGATGATACTGCTGCCACTCTCAATGCTATTGCTTAGTTTAGCATAACGCCTGGAAAGAGGTATATGGTCAACCAGGCTCAACCGTTAGGCTACAAGAGTTCACATTTTTAAATTGGCCCCACAATAATGAAATGTGGAAAAGTCTGAAACAGGGGTCATTATGTGAGTGCAGTCATACTGCATGTCCACGCTTCTCTACTCACAGGTGGAGTGGCCTTTCCCCGCCCATCTGGATTTGTACCAGATGGTCAGGGTGTCCTCCAGGAGGCGGAAATGCCGCTGCTTCTTCCATGACCGGGACTTGACTTTTCTCAGAGTCGACCCTGCCATCATCACCTTGACATGTGGGTCATCCTGGATACCTGCACAGAGTGATGTGAAAGGTCAAACTTTAGATACTACACCACCACCACAGGCAGGCCAGGGAGAGGAACAGTATTTAAGTACAGTAGCTCTGATTAAAGGTTTTACTACTACTGGTTTAATGAATAATTGTAGATTTCTCTTCAATACAATGCACATCTTCAAGTGATCACTATTTCTGCATCTCCAATCAGAACGTGTAACATGTACTCACGAGAGCCTTCAGGATCCATTGCTAGCCTTGAATCATGCCAGTGGAAACTGGCTGCTAAAAAAGGAAGCAGATGTTAGTGAATCATTCCAGATGTTTTTCTTTTCTCTGTTTCCAAACAAAATACATTTTACAACAACTCCTTGTTCATCCAACTCCTCAATAAACAATTGAAGCCCAAACTATAATGGCACCCAACAGAGCCCACACCTCCGCCCTGTGCTGGCCAGTAGCTGCACTGCCGAGGCTGAATACTTAGCAGCGACTGTTCAGCCGCTGACCCACACACCTGAGACTTAGAGCCAGGGTAAACACAAATACACTTCTCTCAAAAGATCACTGAAGTTGGAACTGATGCTAGTATACAATAGAATAGATGGTCTGCAGTTGCTGATTCAACTGCCAATGTCTCTTCAAGATTTAGGAGAGTCCGAGAGTAAATCTTAATCCTGTCATGCCCATCGGCCTTTACTCATTGATTAGCAGCCTGCAGACTGAGAGGCCTGTGCATACAAACTCCTGCAGTCTACCTGCTGACAAAGACAGAATGCACACACTCAGCAGACTGTGCTGGCCTTGGACTGGTCAGAGTAGACAAAGAATGATTCTTTTTTAAAATTTGATTTATCTACATGGGAATGCAATTGTCCTAAGATTATAAATTGAATGCTTTTATTGTTACGAATGAAAACAAATAAAAAGTGAGCTTTCAAATTTTGCTCTCAACAGTGTGACATAAAAATATTTTATAGCCCCACAGGCTGCAGGGATTGGTCCTGCAGACCACTGGAACAATACATCTAAGATTAACGGCATTCCACTCTGTCTTCAGGGCTCATTCCAATAACACCTTGAATTAACTATGATTATAAACATTGTACCTGCAAAATACCTCTATATTAGCATTTCCACTGAGTGTGTCTGTGTGCTGATAGCAGCGTTTAACCCAAAGTGCCACAGTGTCAAAGCAGCATCTCACAGAGCTGCTGTTAAAGTCAGAGGCAACACCTTCCTAAAGTGTTGCATTTAAAGCTGAGAAACTGATGCAGAATTAGACGGCTGTCTGTTAATCAGTGGAAGCTGATCCCGATAAGTCCCGTTATCTCTGCTGTTCACTGATCATGCGAACCAAACATTCCCGGAAATGGGATGGTTTTTTCTGAAGTCTGTTTATCTGTAGTCCCGTCTGACAGCTATCCTTTCCTTTCATTGTCTCCTGAAACAACAGAGCCTGATCTTAGGTTCTCTGTGTTTCACAGCCTCCTGTGCCAGCCAGACCCCCCCCCAAACAGAGTTCTCACCACAGCATGACTGACGGGACGTGAGGAATGTATTTGCGTTTGCTTCACAGTTTAATATCACACTGGAAACAGCCTGACCCTTCTTTTCCACTGCCATTTTTGCTCCAACTAATGTGTGCTCTTTTATGTTTAGTGTTTTCTCTGCGCAGCCACGTCAAACACGTTTTTATTTTCCATCCAAGTTTTTTTTTTTTTCAGATTGCACCGCTGCAAGTTCAACTCTTTCATGCTTCACGTCCAGACGCTGAAGCTCACAATGAAGTCGCACGATGTCGTTTTATTTTGGGGGCCATGCTTTAGTGTTTTGGATCGGCTCTCTGCTGAGAGATGAGTCACTCAAGGCCACATCTTCAGGGAGTTCACTGACCACACACTCAGACACACAAACACATGACTCATGAGGCTATATGACAGGATGGAATAAACAACTCAGTCATGACAACGTGTACTGTACTTGATATGTGCAGTTGGAATTTAGTTCAACTTTCAATCCCTGTCATCCCTCACAAGAATATGCCACCTCCCTGAGATTTGTGTCCTGATATTTAGTCACGATTGCCCCCTTTTCCTGCACACAATTATGTGAAGAATTCAACAAACAACACTACAGCCTCTGCCTGCCCAATAAAATTCATATATAGCTCTGAACTGTGGGAGGGAGGTTTGTGCAGAGCAAATTAGAACCAGAGACAGAAACATGAGACAGAAGCATCACAAAAACCTGAACACAGCTGCAGCTAAAGAAAGAATGACTGCAGTTTGGATTTGTCTTTGATAAGAAACAAAGCGATACTTACCCAAAATAGAGATTTCACTGGGGATGTTGAGTCAGAACTTGAGAGGTGGGTCCACTACAGGATACAGCTCTCCCAGCACGGGCCTCATGCACTGAGGTGTAAGATCGTGGACGGCCGGCTCCAGAGAGGGTCCGGGGAGGTGCGTGTGTCACTCTGGCCCCGTACACCGAGATCCAGGCTCCAGGAGAGGCCAGTGACTGTGAGCTGTGCTCAGGAACGTAAAAGGCCGGGAGTGTCTGGAGGGGAATCTGGATTTCTCTCTCTCTCTCTCTCTCTCTCTCTCTCTCTCTCTCTCTCTCCAGTCTGACTTCTGGGCTCTGAGAAACCTGATTCCCTGGGCGCTGCTGCCGCATGCTGGTATGCTCCACTCCCACCGCTCCTCATCCTCCTCCTCCCCACCAGCCTTCCTTCCTTTCCTGCCACTCCCTCGCTCCTCCATCTGCAGACCCCCCCTCGCCGCGCCTGGCGTGGGTCACCCCTCCCCTCCAGCCCGCGCTGCCTCGATCTGCCCGTCCTCTCTCATCCTCCGGGCCGGCTGTGGATGCTGCGCAGGACTCGGAGCCGCTCTTGTGTTCCTGCAGCAACACTGATAAGGAAGAACACAATTCTGGGAAAAGCTCCACTGTGTTATGGAAAGAAGCCAAATCATAAAACAATGACAAATACCAGTTGCACATGAAAACGCTTCCCATCTGCAGAATCCATCAAAGGTCCACAGTGGAGTCTGACTTTTTGAGAGGTCTGCTCCTTTGAACAACTGACTCAGGCCAAGTTTCAAATTTTGATTAAACTAAAGGACTGCAAAATGAGAATGGAGTGATTGTAGTTTGGTATGAATCATTTTCTATGAGCAAATAAATCATAGGTCACTATCAGTAACCGACAACATGGACTTCTGACAATATCAACACAAAGATGGCAAACATCACTCCCCACTGTCAACCCAGTCAAGCTAATGTACACCTCCATTTGCAAGGTTTCCTGTAATGACTTCAGTAGCTCTCTGCTCATAAAGGATAAATAGACAAAGAAAATACAACATGTACTTAGGAACAACTCCAGAGGGGATCGGATTTGCTCCCAAATGGGAAGCTTGAGCGAAGGTGTTTCCGTGATGCACCATGTCCATCGACGACCGTCTGAGTCACTGTGAGGATAATGGGACCTGCAGGGCCGACAATCTGTTAATGCACCGGTAAAAGGGAGTGAAAGCTCCACAGTGAGGCTGTTAGACGGAGCACTCAGTGAGCACAGGTGAGGCACTCTCTCTCATTGCACTTCAACACATTGACTGAAATCCCACCCCCAGTTCAAAAAATCCTCTTGAAAAATATGGACTCTGAAGCTGAACCTGCTGACAGCAGTAGTCCGAAATAATTTTGATTCATAACTTCAGACATTTCATCAACAGGAAATGGCAAATATTTCATGTTTGAGCTCCTCTGATTCACGGCTTTTGTATCTTAGATCATTTTAAAATAGATATCTGACTTTTAGGCGGTGGGTCTGACAAAACACGCCTTCATCTGAAGGCGTGACATTGTGCTCTCAGGACTTGTGATGGCATTTTCAGATTTTTCATAACCAAAATGTTTGATAGATCAAATATGAATCAAAGGCAATAACAACTGGTAGCTGTGTCACCTCATGCATGCTGGAATAACATCCAGCCAACCATAACCCTGACCATGATAATTGATAAAGGTGGCAGATATACTGTTCAACTCTGAAATATTCATTTAACTCATTTATGCTCACAAGAAGCTCTGATGAACAGATAATGTTACCCGTATCTTGGCCCATAAAGGCTGAATAATAATAAAACAACACTAAAATAAAATAACATTTTAAAAAAAATCAACCCCAGTGTATTATCAATATTCTGTGCTGGATGGAAACCATTTATTTATTTAATATCTTCAGCACATCCAGCTTCATTGTATACAGTGCATCTAAAGAAATTAGAATATCGTGAAAAAGTTCATTTTTTAAATAATAATTCAAAAAGGTGACCTTCCAAATATTCTATAGTCATTACACTTAAAGTAAAATATTTCAAGCATGTTTTAGTTTAATGTAATGATGATGGCTTATAGCTAATGAAAATAAGAAACACTGTATATCAACTTCCATCTAAAAAGGATTTCCAATAACGTCCAATGCTCCTTTACCATGAATGACTGCATCAACAAGTCTTCATAACTGACTGTAGATATAGAAGCTTATTCTCAGTTTTTGAGATGCACTAGTTTGCTGTATAACTGGGCCACCAAAAACCAGTAAACCTATGGAACTACAAAAAAAACTCACACACGCAAATTTTTACTCAACTGCTGCATATAATATCAGTGCACAGAGGTCCGGCAAAGAAGACAAACATATCTGAAAGCACGAAGCAAAAACAATAATAAAAAACCTTCCTACTTTGACGTGGAATGTTGCATGAAGTTACAGTCATCAATGACTAAAAAGCAAAGTGGAGTGATGTTTTACAGGCTGCATTTTCATCGACATTTGACCATTTCGCCTAATCTCAAGTGTCATGTATTTTTCTGCTTTCGTTTATAGTTCATAGTTTTCATTTTTATTTCATTTCATTTTTTACTATTCAAAAAAATCAGTCACCGTTTTGATAGATACGTCTTTTGTTTAAATTCCTGCCAATCTTCATCACATCTTTTTCATTGAGCATTTTTTTGAAGGATTTTGCCAAAACTTTTGACAAAAAAACAAATATCTGCAAATATCAAGATCCATCCCACGATCCAATGCCAGCTCATATTGGGCGAGGACAACCATTCACACTCACAGTCACACTTACAGGCAATTTAGCATCACCGATAATCCTAACCTGCATGAATTTGATAGAGTACCTGGAGAAAACCCACACAGGCGCAGGGAGGACATGCAAACTCCACACACAAACCGAAAACCTTGCTATGAGACAACAGTGCTAACCACTACACAACCGTGCCACGCATATCACTTCCATTATTCTCAAATACTGATATCAGGATCAGCTTTGAAAAATATACCATCTCTCAGACCCTTATAAAAAAAAGCTCAGTTGTAACAGTGGCTTCATGTGTAGACAAATCTGGGGCTTTGAATCCATCCAAAAGCAAAATATCCTCCCCTGTTATTAAGTCCCTTTTACTTAGCAGACCATGTCAGCGCTGAATCTGGCAAAAATACAAAATTCTAGACAGCGATGAGCGGGTTCTTCCATGTCCACTGTCCGCTCACACTTTGTCCTCGTCACTGCGGAGCCAGCGGGATGCCTCTGGCGTCGGTGACTTGGCCTTCCTGCAGGTTCTTCACCAGCTGCGCGAGCCAGCGCTTGGTGGTGGTGTCGTCCTTCAGCACCTGGGCGAAGGTGCTGTCTTTCAGCTGGTCGGGCAAACACTGGCGCAGGGCTTCTCTGGCTCTGCAGGGAGGAGAGCCACAGGGCACGGATCATTGCTCCTTTCTGTTGGTAACATCTTGCTGGAAAGCAGGTGGCTCCGCGTGGAAGTGAGGGTTAAAACTTTTTTATGAGGTTGATTATCAAACCAAACTACCTCCCCACTTCCAGTGAAACCACTCTTCTGCAATGCACTTTCCTGATATGCATTATCACTATTATTCATAGAGCTACTAGCCATAGTGGACTTGTGTAAACTTTAACAAAACATACAAGGATTCCCACATGAAACTGGTTAGCATAGCCATGAGCTTTGTGCGGGGGGGCTATGACACTGCGCTCCCCATTAAAAATATCCCTCTGATCAGTCCTGGAACAAAACATGGACCTGCTGATGACAAAGCCGGTCAGTACAGAACTTTAAGATGACTTCAGACTCTGTTGGGTAAAGTGCATAGCCAGCTGCAGAACTATAATCAGCCACCTGTTTGACTTTGCTTTTCTGGACAGCTTTTCTCTCCTCCCTCACCTGAATATTAATGACTGAGAGGTTAACCTCTACTTGAATTAGCTTTCCAATGTGCTGCTATGACGATCAGTGCTCACCGGCCAAGCTGTTTCAGAGAGATCTTGACATCTCATTCACTCATGCAGCATAATGACATCCCTCCCTTGTTTGCTTATTCACTGAAATGGCATATCTCAATGACTTGCATATATAAAAAATTATAGTTGAACACACAAGTTAACAGCTCTTAAAACTCTACTTTAAAATTGCTTTCTTAGGCAAAAGAGTGCTTTATAATCACTGAGGAGAGGAAAGCGAGCTAATCTTAGCATCTATAAGGATGTAACATTATCACCAAAATTACTTTAAATGAATTTTCTGATCACTGACTAATTGTGTAAATCAGATGGCACGTTCAAACCACAGGCTGACAAGCCGTTTAACGATCACCACACACTGTATCGACAGCATGGCTCATGGCTCCTCCTAGTGGCAACTACTAATGATCCAAGTCTAATTCTTTACAATTCTTAAGCATCTGGAGGGACCGGCGCCTATCTTACACAAATCAGTCTATGAAGAGCATGAAGGATGAAAACAGGTGACGCCATGCTGCATACTGCATCTGTTGAACACTGTTCTACCTGAGATTATCCGAGAGGCGGAGGTAGCAGCGGACGACGTGCTTCAGCAGACGTGCTGACGGTTCTTTGGAGAGCTGTAACACCATTTTGCCCTGCAAAGAAAAAAGATGAAACACTGACAGAGTATCTTATGTAACTGATGGCAAGTGTCCCAGTGTGCAGAGGGACTAGGAAGGTAAATTCAGTCAAATTCTGATGCTTCTCATTCGGTACTTACAAGGATCATGGCCACATGGGAGAAGCGTTCATAAGTCTGACATATGTAAGCCAGCCCGGTGTCATCCAGCAAAATCTTCTGCAGTATGAAAGTAGCAACCTGCCAAACAAAGCGGAGAATGATGAGCTGTACAACCCTGTCGGGCACTGGTATACTGACAGATATAAAGTTTTGGTTGTACTGTTGCATTTATAGTTTTTATATAAGAATAATTATTTCTTTTTCTATTACCTAAGAATTAAAAATAGTTTAGGAAACAGATTAGGGCTGTTAAACAGTATAAAACAGTTAACAGGTGAACGTGGAAAGATGGCCAAACTATTGTGGAGAGACAAGTTTTTAAACTTATACATCACCAGTCATCATTTGAGTTAAGGCATATGTCTGTTAGAGGAGGGTTTGAAAAGCAGGTGTTATAGTTAAGTACCGTCTTGGATAGTTCACTGCCTGATTCCATGATGCGGAGACACAGCGGGATGATTTCAGTGGTGAGGAGGAAGTTAATCACTTCTTGTTCGTCCGTTTTGACCAAGGCCCCTGCAGTAAACACACAACAAGACATCTTGTTGAGAATCATTAAGGCCCTGTTTGGTGTAAATCACTGCAGAAATAAAAACACCTAAGCAGAAGTAGAGTTTACCTATGACTCCGAGGCTGGTGAGCCGCAGGTACTCAAACGGCCGTGTTTTGCTCACAGTGTGCAGAAAAGGATAAAGGAAAAGAGGAATGTGTGCAGCAAGAAAAGCCGACCTGATGAAGAAGAAAGAATTAAAGGCACTTTAATCGAAGTAACTTAAATTAAGATAACAGTAAATATCAAAAATAAACTCCAAGGTTACTTTTATAACTCTTCCTTTGCTGCACCATTACTCAGAACAATGAAGATAATGTCTGATAAAGAACTAAAGGCTGAGTAAAAAAAATGCCAGTAACAATTTAACTGGATATACACAGTAGCTTCATTATCAGTTACCTTTAAAATCTTGTAAACTACATTGTTAGAGACTCTGACAATAGCCTGCCATTACTAGCAGAAGAAGAAATAAGTAGTTTACAGAAACCTCTACAATTTTTAGTGAACTCCTTACCTCGTCTCAGGGTGTGAGGCGACACACTGCAGAAGTGCCAGGGCATTGCACACTCTGTTAGACTGGTGAGCTGTAAGGGTGGGTGGATTTATGGATGGATAGATGTTCACTATCTCCTAATTTTTAAGAAATAAAATGGAGGGAAATCAGTTAAACCTTTGATAGTGGTCACACAACAGTGAATGAGCACACGCAAATAGTAACAGGATATATACAGTTATGGATGTGACATGGACCTGCAACAGAGCCGCAATGGTGCCACAGGAGTGCCAGAGCATTGGAGCGAGGTCTGGCACTGATTCCCTTTTCTTGCTTAGTTCCAGCAAGGCGTTTTCTCTGGTTTCTGGACTGGACAATTCATTGATCCACTGGTAGATCTTCTCCCTGTCCACCTGGGCCAGGGCTGTGACATTAGTTACAGCCTGTAAAAAGGTAAATAATTAACAAATGCATTCATCATGTGTGCTGAATATCAACACAATGGTATAAAAAAATACATTATCAGCAACTTTAATTGTCATAAGAATGTATAATATACAGTATATTCTTTGATCACCACTAGACCCATAATATAACAACACATAATCAATATTAAGGTTTTCAAAAATATCATATCTGAAATTATAGTGGCGAACAACTACTTCCTGGCGTCACTGTGAATAAACTGGCAATTTTACTGAGCTCTAACTGTAATTATTATTATGCCAAAGCCAAAATGTCTATTTTCCACTGTGTCAGCGGCTCAGCCAAAAAGCGTGCACCAAAACACCGATCATTTCAGAAACGATCTGATGGAGAGCCACCAGCTTTAAAAGACACCAAATATGTTAGAATTGAAGTGGGGGAAATGTGAATTCATTGACGTAGAAGACTTACAAGACTTAAATGGAGTTGCAATATGATAGTGAATAAACATAACAAATAACAACCTTTAAAGCAACCGCGTTGAAACAAAAGGGGAAATTAAATGTTAAGATGGTTGCTACCGTAACAACACGGCGTACACTAAATTAGGCTAATTGTTGATACTCACTGCTCCCGTCGCCAACATTCTCTGAAGCTCGTAGTCGTCCCAATGTGTAGTTAAAACTACTGGACCACCTGTGTGCCGTACAGGGAAACTAATGCGACGGCAATGAAACGAAGTTGGCGTTACTAACAGCTAGGACAGCTAGCCAAGCTAGCTGCTAAATGTCTTGACAAGTGTAAACCAGTACGCGCGTACATCAACATTACAAACAACATATGTTCATTGAAATATCAGAATTGCAATTCGTTAGTATCCCATTTATAAATATATTTTACACCCACTCTAGCTAAAAAGGAACCCCAAAAGCAAATAAACTGAAAGCTACTGCTCAAATAACATAATGAACGAGCAGTCGAGCGATGGAGGCGAGGCAACCTGAATACAAACATCAAAATCTCGCGAGAGGAGAAGCGGACGTACTCCCGGTTTTCATTTCCGTTGTAAATTTTCACATTCCCGCCATCATCGAGCAGCGCTGCGAGGCGTCGTGTGCGGTTCCAGTGTCAACAACACACGTACTGGGGAGCAGGTGAATGCCGGCAAAATAAACTTTCTGCCCCCGGAAGACGTACGGAAACGATAGGGCAACTATAAAGTTTCAAGACGAGCGCGTATCATCGACAGGTAAAGAAGTGCGAAGATGTGATCGAACTGTGACACTGTTTCATCACCAAATTACAATCAGGCAAATTAGCCAGTTAGCTAGCTCCCGCTAGCCTGCTAGCCGACTTGCTAATGTCGGCCTCCTCCATCCATTCAGCGTCCCAGTAGAAGAGTGGACGACATTACCTGCATCCCAGACATTCAGTTTGGCTATAGTGTCGCCTTGGTTATCTATTCCGAACTTTGTTGGTTTTGCAAATTTTATGACCAATGCTGTCCTGTCAGAATAACGTTTTTGTTAGCTTAGACTAACAGACGCTGATCGCAATGTGTTGTGCGGTCGTTTCTCCTGCCGCGATACAGATTGGCCACCGGGCTAGTTTGATGGCTAATGCAAACATGAGCTACATTGGCTGTTAATTGAACCGTTAGCCAGAGACCATAAGCGGTATGAGTTTCCACACTTTATAAAGCAGCACTCCCTGTTTGACGAAATTGTGAGGCCAGCCTATTGCCTGTGTTATAATAAGCCGTATGTCGTTAGCTGGTGTGTTAACGTTGCCTTTGGTTGACATGGGTATTTTTTTTAATCAAATAAGCGCACGGTACTAAAGCTATGGTCAGCGTGGACTGCCTATTTACGTGTCTTAGTTTATTATCTGAGTAACGGAAACTTTGCTACAGTCAGTGTTAGCAAATTAAGCGTGTTGTCTGTTTTGATGTGATGCGTAATATTGGAGCGAGTGAGTGCGTTCTTTAATGGTAACTTTTTAAATCCACTCTATGAAGGCTGGTCGTTGCAGTGGTTGTGCTGACAGTTTACATCATTTCTCTTGTTCAGGATTTGTTTGATCACAAGTCCCCGCCTCCCAAGTGCACCAACTGGATAGTAAGCCATGGCAACCATAGTGCCCAAACTCTCCAGCGGTGGTGCTGTTAAGATCCGCTTAACCAGCTTGGACATGGGCACCAGCAGATGGAAAGAAGGAACTTTTGAGATTCTGGAAAAGGACAACAAAGTCAACCTCTGTGTGAGGTTCAGCTGTGGTGGTGCTTCCAAAACTTTCCAGGTATCTTTCAGTTTGTTTGATCTGCTTGTAATTCTGTCATGGTTGTAACTGCTAAGGTATCGCTCACAATAATATTCTGAAAGTCGTCGGCCATATTTCAGAATCTTCTGTGTCATCTGAAGAAAAGTGATCAGAGCAGTCAGTACTGCCTGTCACTTTAGTATGTGAATATCAGAAAACCTCAGGAAAAGTAGGCGATGTGGTAGCTTAGATTTGCATTATTTACTGTGTCCCTTTCCACACAGTATGGTGTAGGAATTCTGTGACGTGTTCAGAAGTGTAAAATAAATCTTAAGTTAAGGGCACACCACAAAGACTAGATGCACCACATATTGCAGCTATCTCCACATGTGCACAATACGGTTATGTGTAAGATTTGTATGTTATGACAGTCAGTGTTTCACAGTTGCGTACAATTCACACAGTCACACCCTGCACATCTGTAGACTGTAAATAGAGGTGTTTCTATGCAAGTTCGAAATCTTACAAGAATACCAAAGCCATACCAAAATGCATGTCCAAAGCATAACGGAATTCAAAAAGTTTTTTGTCTCACCAATTTGTGATATAATTTGCACAGAAAGTGCAAAGATACATTTGCAGGTGCTTTGTATGGAAGCAGAGTTGTAGGAAAAATAACTTAATATAGGCCTCATACACTGTCTGTGTGATAACAGTGGAAATGCATGTTTGTTGCACGCAGTAGCAAAATCTCTCCCAATAGGTATATCAATAGAATCTTAAAGTAAACTTTGTCTAACTTATACCTAACTCATAGCCTGACAGTGGTTTACAATAGGTCCTTTTCACTGAAGACATCTTGGCAGGTCGCAGCAGGAAATGCATGAGTGCTGCTTTGATTGCTGGGTCTTGGTATTGTGCACGCTGTCTTGTTAGATGTCATTAGCAACACAAATGCTTCTGCTGCGATAAGTCAAGTCTGTGGGAGAAAAGACCGAGAGTGACCTGACTTCAAGGGATCCAACGCAGGATCAGAATACATGTCCATCGCCTGCTTTTAAACCATACCGGACCGCTGCTCTGTCCTAGGTCACTCATTGGCAACTGTGATGACACAAGTCCTATAAAATGAAACAACGAGCTGGCTTGCATCTGGAGCTTTGTTTATAAAGTGAACAGCATGAATGGGAGCTGAGCCCTCAAACTGGATCTGAATGAGCTGTAGGCAGGTTTGCCATGCCAGCCCCTGAGTTAGCAGGTGGGCGGGCACCCTGCTCAAACAGATACACACTTGCTCACAAGCTGAGGGGTCAAGTGTAAGGAATGAAACAAAAGCTGTTTATATAGCAATTTGTTAATAAAAAAATTAAAAATAAAAAACACGAGCATCAAAATCATACTAAGCTACTGATGGATTCGTAGAGGTGTATTCTGCTCTCCGGCAGAGGTCTGATGCATTTCTGTGGGCCCCCTCACAATCACTGTGTTTCAGGCTTCAGAGTGTGGGGGGTTGAGTCGGAACAGTGCAACATTATAAGAAGGAAGAACAGATTAGGTGTAAAGCACATTGAATGTACCACCGTCCTTTTCACATAATATGAGTCAGAGTTATAACACATTATCTTTGTAAAGTAAATAATTGGTAGTTAGTAAGAGCGTAAATTGGCAAAAAGCAATTATTAGAAAATTATTTTGGCATGTTGCTAATTAGCTAATTAAGTATGCAGCCAAAAAGATCTCTAAGAAGAAATGCATCTACATAGAAAGGACCTAAAATAAATCCAGAATCAGGGAGTGCCATTAAATTCCACTAACTTGAATTGTTCTCTTGTCCTCAGCTGAACCAGAACGTGAAGAACATTAACCAGAATCTGAGTCGAATCATGCTGACTTTGAAGGACAACAGTGTCATCGCCTTGGATAAGATGCCCCAGCCTTTGCTTCAGAAGACTAAAGAATATCTGGAAAAGCTGAAGCAGGGAAAGACAAGTAATTATACTGCTGTGTAGCAATTTGGTCCTAGTTCACATGTGAACAGAAAGGAATGTGATTCTTATTTGTGGCAGATACAGCCGTATGATTGTGCGGAGTACAAGTCATTTTACAAGTTCAGAACAGAATTTCTGAGGACATATGCCCGAGGGTGACGTGCGGTGCAATTGATACATTCCAGGCAGTCATTTCTTAATTTCCAGCAGATGGCAGTCCCCACGCTTCAGCCACTGCCACATATTTGGATGTTGTCTATGTTTTTGGTTCATTTGAACTGAATATGTTTAGTGAAGTTAGCAGAGCCTTTGATAAACACTGGGCAGATAAGAAGGAAACATTTTCATCCTGTGGCATTTCAGTGTTTTTTCTGTTCCCTCTGCTCTTGATTAGATTACGGGCAGGACTAAAGATGACAGGCAGCAGTACACTGAACCTCTCTTGGCCGATCTGGCAGCAATTTGTCAAAACAAGCCCTTGATTTTGTGAAATGAAACTGAGAAAATAAAGATAGATCCTTGCACAGCGCTGAAAAAAAATAAATAAAATGGCTCTGATCACGGCCTGGTTTCCCATCCCAACCGTTACAGCATGATTTAATAATGCACCCTTGGTCATTTCCTGTTGAATTATGTTTTTACAAACACAGTACAGTGAACTAGCTTTTGCAGTGGAATGAGCGTGCAATAAGTCTGGGTCAGTGTCTCTGCAGCAGCTGCAGGCTGTGCTAGCTACAAGTAAAATATTGCGGCGTTTTGTGATTCATAACCTCAGACTGAATTGTTAAATGAATCATTTCAGCACATTTTTCCTGAGGTCTTTATTCTTTCTTAACTTCGTAGTTTTGAAATCATCCCACGGAAGTGCAAACTTCAGCGTGCTCGGGACCCGCTCTGTGAAAAATGATAGCAATCCCTCTGGGGAGAGACAGGTGAGCGATGGCACAAAACTACATTTGTAACTCAGAAGTACTGAGACCAACTTTGCTGTGACTGAATCGTGCTCAGGCTGCTGGTGTCTTCCAGACAACACCGAGGCGGCAGAGCGCAGAGGGCCGGGAGGACGCGACACCGCGGAAGCCTCTGGGCAGTCCCAGCAGAGCGGCCTCCACTCCCACTCGCACCGGGCTCTCTGAGAACAGGTACGATGTTGCAGTTGCTACGTGCGTCACGAGCGACGTGATCTTTTTTTTTTTTAATCGTAGCATCGAGGTGACGCTTGGCTTGAACTCTGTTTTTGATGAGCAACCAGAAGCGTTCTTCCACTTCCAGCTTTAGGATGATGTGAAGCGAGCGTCTGTTTTCTCTCCGCTGACAAGAAGCGGCTGTTTCGTTTGCCCCTACTTCTGCCGGCAGTCCTGCTAAATGAAAGTCGGTGCGGTGTCACCGCGGAATCACAGCAAAACTTCAAACCCCAACAGAATTTGTTCCCGGTTTAGGACCGATAAGTTCAGGCCTGTGACAAAGATGGTTCTCGCTTTTACTTTTAGGAGCGAGAAGAGAAAGAGGCTCCTCAATTCTGACAGCGACCTGACTGAGGACTACCCCAAGGAAAATGACTCGTCCAGGTGAGAGCAGCACTCCTCACTGCTGAGACCGGATTGTAGTTGGTGCTTGGGTACACGCTGACTCCAGCAGCCCTTTTTCCAGAACCCCTTCCCTGGACTTTGGTACTCTTCTCACATCAGACGTGTCCTTTCACTTTCTTAGCAACAACAAAGCCACTTCGGACCCATCCAGGAAGTTTCTACTGAGCTGCAAAGAGAAGCTGAAGCAGGCCGAGGAGAACAGGAGCACAGGTAAACATCTTTGTCCACCGCATACTATCAGGAGGTTTGCAGCTCTTTTGAATCACTGTAAACATGTTTTGAGACCCTTTCCTATGTGTCACCACAACCCCCCCTCCATGTTCAGCTCCATTGGGTTCCACTCCCCTTCAGCCATCGTCGTTCTACGGCAGCCGATCTGTGACTAAAGACTACAGCCAGAGCCACTCTTTTCTGGACAGGTACACTTCTACACTGTCAAGCTAAAATCCAGGGGTCGGCAAGTGGCCGCCGAGCCAGTCACAAAAACCTCCTCTGCTCTACGATCCCCCCCAGGCCGTCCAGCGCAGCGCAGAGCACCACAGCCAAGAGGAGCCTCATGCTGCCCAACCACTCCACTCCCTTCAAGAAGGTGCGGCCCTCTCTGGACTACGGCGGCTGGAACAAGCAGAGGCCCTCCACGCTGGCACAGCCTCAGCCCCCGCTGCAAGGGTGAGACTCAGCTACCAGATGGGCTCCATTAAATGTGATTTACCTTTTCACAGTTGGGTAATAGCATTTAAAAAAAAAAAAAGGTCACGGTGTTATGAAAACCAGGCATATGTTCTCAGAACAGAATGCGTGAACTCTTTCACCGGACAGGGCATGTACTCTTCTAAGGTGCCGTTTAATTCAGTTCTCCCAATATGCATGTTGCAGTTTTTCCAACCTGGGCAACACTTGCTACATGAACGCCATCCTGCAGTCTCTGTTCAGCCTCCCCTCCTTCTCCAACGACATGCTGAGGCAGAGCATCCCGTGGAAGAAGGTGCCCATCAATGCACTACTCAGGTACAAACCATTTGTCCGTGTGCTTTTTATTACAAAACCTGCTTAAAAAGTGCTTTGAGCACTGTATTTGGATACACATCAAAGCAAGTTTTAAAAGCGCCGACGTCATTTTGCACCATACGTACGCTCCCTGCAGGCGTTTTGCTCACCTGATGGTCAAGAAGGATGTGGGCTGTCCAGAGACAAAAAAGGACCTCTTAAGGAAAGTGAAGAGTGCCATTTCCTCCACAGCTGAGCGCTTCTCTGGGAACATGCAGAATGTAAGATCTCCCTTGTGACTTGGGTGCTTGAAAAAGTTCCTCAGTAGATGAAGATGGATTTCATGTTTTAGTTATCATAAAATAAAATGAGAAGGGATCTGAAAGGGAAAACAAGTATGTACACTTAGAAATGCCATAACCCTATTCTTAGAATTCAGTATTGTGCTGTAACTGCATCCCTGTGTGTCGCAATGTTGTCAGGATGCTCATGAGTTCCTGAGCCAGTGCCTGGACCAGCTCAAGGACGATATAGAGAAAATGAACAAGAGCTGGACGAGTGAGGCCGCGGCCTTCCCATCGTCCTCTGTGGCGTGCGAGGGCGGACAGGAGGCGACGTCATCGGCGGCGAAGGCCGAGCCCGGCGAAGAGGCGGACACCTCTCGCATCTACACCTG
Organism: Psettodes erumei; assembly: GCA_016785225.1. Classification (NCBI taxonomy): domain Eukaryota; kingdom Metazoa; phylum Chordata; class Actinopteri; order Pleuronectiformes; family Psettodidae; genus Psettodes; species Psettodes erumei. Next base: position 1,736,877 of record JAFBJZ010000221.1, read on the forward strand.
TCCCGTGGCGGTGAACATGGAATTCGAGGTGCAGCACACCATAGTCTGCAAAGGGTGAGGCCCGTCCGCTGCTGGATCCTCACAATGTGGCCTCACTACGTACGGCGTCGGTCAACTAATCTGTTCCACCTATTATTTTGGTTTTGCAGCTGCGGCGAGGTGGTGACCAAGCGAGAGCAGTTCAATGACCTGTCCATCGACCTGCCACGCAGGAAGAAGACCCTCCCACTTCGCTCTGTCCAGGATTCTCTGGATCTCTTTTTCAGGGTGAGTCTTTTGCATATGCAGGTTCAAATTGTAATCGGTTCCTCTTCACACCACATCTCCAAGCTTGTTAGAATCCTAACTACTCCTGCATGTTTTACTTTCTCCTTTTGCAGATGGAGGAAATTGAGTACTCGTGTGAAAAGTGCAACGGGAAAGCGGCAACTGTTACGCATAAATTCAGCAAACTGCCCAGGTATCCATTCACGGACAAACTTATGTACTGCTGAGCTGCAAGTACAATCACATCTGATGATTAGCAGTTGTCTAAGGAGTAGCACTGAAATGCAAATGGATTTTGTTTCTTCGGCTGACCAACCTTTTCTCCTCGCAGAGTGCTCATCCTCCACCTCAAACGGTACAGCTTTAACGCTCAGCTGTCTCTGAACAGCAAGCTGGGCCAGCAGGTGGTGATCCCCCGATACCTGACCCTGCTGTCCCACTGCACCGACTCCACGCGACCCCCTGTTAGTCTCGGGTGGAGTTCCCAAGCCTCCGTGTAAGACACGCCTTGAAATAAAACGATTGAGTAAGAACGTTTTGGTCAGTGTGTCCTGAGCTATAGAGTAATTGATGAGGATTTAAGTAAAGGCTTTGCAGTTGACCTGGATGAAGCCAGATTAGCTCCACTGACTGAGAGGTGATGGTTAATTAACCTGATGGGAATGATTAAGCTAATGAAGGTTTTCTTTGTTTCCCTCAAAAGGTCCAGAACGCTCAAAACGTCCCAGTCGGTCAACTCTTCCACAGCACCTCTGCGGTAAGTGTTGTCTGGCACGCTACGTTGTTCAGAAGAGTAAAGCAGGCACCTGTTCATTCGGCGTGATCTGCCACGTCCTGAATGACGAGCAGGAGGACTTAGTGTGCCAGACTGATCTTATGGCTGTGTGTGCAGAAGGATTGGAGGGAAAGCGGCAAACTCCAGCTGCACCTCCATCCTCGTGGACTCCGACTGCGAAGAGGAGCCTATCCGAAGGGTGAGCGTGAGCCGCAAGCGTCGCTTCAGCACCTGCCTGCCTGACGACGACGACCGACTGGAAGAGGTGAGCGTTCGGCGGCCGCGACATTTTGGATTCAGCCGTGGATTCCGCCGTGTCACCCTCTTGACACCTTCTGATGCGTTCTCAGCGGGGGGCGACGATGGATTCGACAGACTTCAGCGGCATCAACGACGACGAAATGCTGGCGGCGGTGCTGGAGATGAGCCGTCAAGAGGCTGGCCTCTCCGCTCAAGCTCCCCTGGAGGAGGAGCTGACCAGCAGTCCAGACACAGGGTTTGGAGACACGGATGCCCATGACCTGGCCTATCACACAGACCTGCTGGAAGCAGACAGCAAACAACCTGCAGGTAGTCACACATGTTGACGTTAAGACCATCAGCACATGGGGTTTCCTCGGGGGACAGTTAGTTTTTATATACGGGTGTTTAAGTGGAGATAACTTAAGTACCTGACTTGTTGCGCTTGCGTAGATGCGCTGGACTCCTTGGACATGACCATGGACGAGAACAAGGAAAACCAGACTCCCGAGGGTGTGCAGCAGCAGGGCGAGCTGGACTGGGTTCAGCAGTACAGTCTGGATCAGGAGAGGGAGGAGCAGGAGCTGCAGCAGGCTCTGGCCCAGAGCCTCCAGGAGCAGGTAAGATAACAGGCCGTGTGACATCTGCAGGGTGCTGCAGAAATGTTGGCTGCAGTGTACATCCACGAGCATCAATTATTTGTCTGTCCTATCAGCTTTCTCCTGATTATTATAATTCAATGAGTAATGTTGATCATTCAGTCTGAGCAGGTTTTACAGTTCGTTCGTGAAGCGCGAGTGAAAACGAATTGTTGAAATGACAAGTCCCTGGTGTGTAAAATCCTGTTCCCACCCCGACCCTGCAGCAGGCCCAAGAGATGAGAGAGGACGACGACCTGAAGAGGGCCACCGAGCTCAGCTTACAAGGTACGGACCAGGAGCGGCCGGGCCCATGAGCATCTTTTGGCTGACTTCATTTTTGTAGTGCTGCGGGCAACCAGCGGCAGAGATCAACAGCCAGACCGCCACAGTAACCTCCATCTCACCCAACAGAGTTCAACAACTCCCTCCCCGAGCTGTGCTTCGACGACGACTCCGGCCACGACGACGTGCTGGACATGGAGTACACCGAAGCAGAGGCCGAGAACCTGAAGAGAAACGCTGAGGTACTTTACATCCTGCCAGCCTGAGTAACGGCTGCTGAATCCTTCCTGCGTAGAAGAAGCATTCGGTCTGGACGTTTCTCGCTCTAGTTAACGTTATACAGTTTGTACCGATACACTGAGCTGCTTCTCACCCTCTCACCTACAGAGCGGCGACCTGGCCAACTCTTTCAGACTCATCAGTGTCGTCAGTCACATCGGGAGCAGCTCCTCCTCTGGTGAGCTGTGTGTGTGTGTGTGTGTGTGTGTGTGTGTGTGTGTGTGTGTGTGTGTGTGTGTGTGTGTGTGTACGCGCGAATCCTCTGTCGACATGTCAGCAAGGAGTTTGCACTTGTTTGCAAACGCTGGAAATGGAAACTATTAGAGGTGTCAGACTTGAATGGCTCAAGGATACGGAGCTTTATGAGAAAAGCATTTGCTACCATCCCTGAGACGACAACGTTCTGTTAGTCTGGAGCGCTGTATCTCGTGCAGCGCCAGGCTTCATGTGTTACCTGGACGTGCTGCTCTTAGTCCACCTCAGATCAGATGTAAACCATGGCAAAATCAAAATGACTGTTGAATTGATTTGAATGTGGGGCCTCGCTGATTGTTCTGCGTAGTATAATTGAACTTCTCCTCAACCAAGCACATGACCACAGTTTGTCGACCACACCCAGCACAGTTACAACATGGAGTAGGAATCATGAATCGGTGCACATGAAATGCCCGTCCCTCTCCCGCCCCAGGCCACTACATCAGCGACGTGTATGACCTGAAGAAGCAGTCGTGGCTGACCTACAACGACCTGGACGTGTCGCGCACGCAGGAAGCAGCCGTCCAGCGAGACCGCGACCGCAGCGGGTACATCTTCTTCTACATGCACAAGTGAGTCGCTGAGCCAAATAATCAGTCGGCATTCGTACCAGAACCTCCAAGCCTCTCCGCGTGACCGTCAAACACCATTTAAAGTGAGTAATCGGCCATTCTGTCGTGCGTCCTCAGGGATGTGTTCGAGCAGCTGTCGGAGATGGAGAGAGCCGGAGCCGGCGGCGCTTCAGAGGCGGGGAGGAACGTCCTGCAGCCCCTCTGAACCACCCAGCGTACCACTGAATGCCGTCCTCCTCGGTCACCTCCAGGCACTTGTCCTCTCCGACTCAGCCAGCACCTGTAAATGCCGACACGTGCTAATCTCTCAAGACTCTTTACGATACCAGAAATGCAGTTAAAAATGTTCAGTGGATCAAAGTTTGCCTCCATGTTTTTGGAGCTGGAGTTTTTGTTTGCTTTGATTTTATCAATTACAGTTTTATACTTTTTTTCCCTCTCTGTTTTTTTTTTCTTGATACACTTCTTTCAACTTTAATGCCATCATTCAAACTTTGACTTAAAAGCAACTATCAAACACCAGATGTTCCTGGTGCTTCATGGATTGTATGTTTTGCAGACCCTTTATTTCCCATATTAACTAAATAAAGATATATTATATGTTGGAGTATAAGCTATTATAGAGTTAAAGGGTTGTTGTATTTAGCGGGAACTTTTGGTGCAATATTTATGTTGTGGCACAGTTCACAGTTCTGTTGTGGCCAATTCAGAACCAGCTTTCTGTCAGAGTGTGTGGATGTTTTTTTTTTCCAGTTTCTTTACGTGCTTGACCTGTGAGCTAACCTGTGTGTGTGTGTGCCGCCCCCATATTTTACAGACTGAGAAAGAAAGCGTCGAGCTCTCAGTACGACCCACTTGATTCTTTGGGGTTCTGACCTTGTGCCTCACAAGAAAACTTTTATAAATATGTATACGAGCTTTACTTTGAACGTTGCACAACATTGTTTTTGAATATGTTTGTCAAAAGTCAGCAATGTATAAGACAGATATTTCTCTATCTAAAGCCAACAGATTTTTTTTTTTATTTATTGCATTCTAACCTATTCAATATGGCAAATAGAAGTCATTAATACTAGACCTCCAGGGAAGCTAGCTCCAGCATACTGTCTTTTCTTTCCTCATTTTTCAGGCCAGTTGACAGTACTTAACACCTTCACCTCTGCTACTCCTGTTGAACTAGTTCCTATCAGATGTGCTTGAATATAGAATGGAGCAATTGGGAGTATTTTGTTATTCCTGTATTGGTTTTAATACTAGACACTGGTTGTACAGCTCTTGTTACCACTAGAAACAGAATCACTTTTAAGTATGCCATCATGGCTAACATTGACACATGGTGTTAGCTGGAGATCTTTAGATCACATTTCAAACATTTCCACCTCCCATAATAGCAGAAGAAAATGGACATAATATATCCTAAAACATTAGTATCTTAAAACTGTGACAGCCAAATAGGATATTGTTGATATCCAGCCCTGTATAGTTAAGTGTTTAGGAAGTGGTCAGCAGCATTGGCCTACTTCCTGGATCTGAGGTTCTCCATTGCACCATAGACATAATTTATTAAGAAATAAGGTTTTCATGTCCACTTTGAATGAACTTTTCTGAAACGTGGCACTTTCCCAAACATCCTGTCCCCAACAGAGTGTAAAGAACGGTAAACTGTATTTGTGAAGTAAGAATGAAACAGCCTTTTCTACCCGTCATACACAAACTGACTCTTCCTAAAGCAGATTTGAATAAATTATTATAGTGAAAGTGCACAGATGTTTTAATTTGATGTTTGAAAAAAAACCTCTTGCATAACACATGAATGCAGTGTTCCCGGGTGTCGGTGGGATCGGTAGCAGCGTGTCTGCAGTCCTTCAGGAAACAGTAGCAGCAAACGCTGGCTGTGAATCTGACAGCGACTTGTTAATGAACGGAGGCAGGACAGAAGATAGAACGGTCCTCCTGGGGGTTCGGAGGCGACGGTCGCTGTCACCTGTCGTGGCTGCATCTCTTCATCAGCGGCTCCAGATGACGCCCCGTGAGTCTGTTGTACTCGCCGAGGATGTAGCTTTCCCTCTGCAGCATCTGCACGCACATTTCCATTTACCCCTTAGTTTGTGGCGATAAGGAGCGTACTGTTTCATCATTTAAACACCTGCTGTGATTTCTATGCTGTGGGGTGGGGGGGTGTGAACCCTGATTAAAGTGCATTTCAGAAATAGACAGAAAAGGTTTTTTTCCTTGTTTGTTAAAGGGCCAGTTCGCCTGTTTTGAACAAACATTTTCTTAACGGCCTCTGACACTTACACATATGTCAAGATCTCAACATGTAAGTGAGACTGTTCTGAACCATGGCCGTAAGATGAAGTGAGAAAATGTATTACTTTGGTACTAGTTTGGGCGAACTGACCCTTTAATTGTGTTTCCGCACTCTAAAGATTCTCCAAACAAACCTCAGTCCATTCTTCCTCCGTCTCGTGCCTGTAGCCCAACAGGTGACAGATACCATGTGCAGTGACAACCTGAGACACCAGGGAAAGAGACAGCGAGACAGTCAATCAGTTCAGGAGGGATCGCCACACACCGTTCATCGACCACTTTCTGGCGTGTGTGCAGTTTGTTACTTACAGTAAGAACACCGTGCAGATCAAGTTTTTCCTCCTTACACTGCTTCATCACAAACTCCACTCCCAAGAAAATGTCCCCGAGGTTCAGCTCATCCCTATGAAGGGGGCAAGGCAGCTTGCCGGGTCTCAGGTCCTGCGGGACCCAAAGAGACGTCACGCCGGTGAAGACTTTAGGGTTGGAACTCAATCAATTAAATGTCACCCAGTCACGTTTACCTCGTAGAATGGAAACGAGAGGACGTCCGTCGGCACGTTTTTCTTTCTGTATTTGCTATTAATTTGCTGGATCCTGTGGTTATCCATGCAAACGATGCCCAGGTCAAATTTCTGGATGCCCAGTATGTGCCTCAGCGTGTCAACATCCTTGCGCAGTCTGGCGCGGCGGAGAGGCACCACCTTCTGGAGATTCCGCAGCACTACTCCCATTCTAAAGCTCCGCGTAAAGAGACACAACGACAACTAAAAAAAAACTCGAGGCATGTACAGACGTTAAAACTAGCCAACTGCCGACGGCGGACGGTTATAATTATGAAACTGTTGGTTAGCTTTGCGTTAGCCGCGACCGACGTTCCGCCATTCCGGGCAGGCGGAATTCAAGGTGACACGATATAGTTCCCCGAAACCGGCCGTGGAAGATTACTGTGAGACTCGTTGAAATATACCGAAGCTAACGGAAATTCAACATCTGCTGTCATTGAAGGGACGTTTGACGGTTCAAATCCTCCTCCAGCAATGAAACAGTCCTAACGCTGGTCGAACGGGGAACGGAGAAGCGCTTGTTTAACACTGGGCGGGGACCGAAAATTCTGTCGGACCACCGGAAGCGGAAAATGAGTTTGCACTGACCGAAGAAATCAACACAGCACCCAGAAGTTATGAAAGGTGGGTTTTTAGTTTTAAAGCTGCGTAATTTAGCTGCATTTCCCGATCATTTTATTTTATCAAGGCAGAGCACTTGAGAACAATGAAACAGCGAAGCTAACTTTCAGTCATGTTTGCTATATTGTTATATTAGCGTATGCTAACGGCCGAGCCATGCATGTTTAACCGTCCCTGTCTTCATAATGTTTTTGTTTGTTTTTTACTTCAACGTGGTAGGACATACAAGTGTCACAGATTCCTTCGTCTGGATTGTTTGGATGAGAAACATTCCCTTCAGATAAATAACGATTTATAAAGGATTGAACACCAACCTATATTTGCGCCATGAATCCGTCTAATCCTTTTGGCAGTCCACAAGGTGGAGCTTTTCAAGCCCCGAGCAACACCATGAAGACTGGTTTGTTCCAGTCATTTGGACAGCAAGGTTCCAACAACCAGTCCCAATCTATGGGATTTTTCCCACCATCAGCGTTTGGACAGCCATCTGTCATGAATCAGCCCTCAACTCATGGAAATACCATGTTTGGACAGGCCCCTGCCTTTGGACAGTCGTCTTCACAGCCTCCCTCACTGCCTGCAATAAGCCAGGCCCCAGCCTTCGGACAGCCGTCATTACCAAGGAGTAGCTCAGGTTTTGGGAAAGGCACAGCACCAACTTTTGGACAGACGAGTGGTGGGAACCAGGGTTCAGCTTTTGGACAGACGGGTAGCGTCAACCAGGGTTCAGCTTTTGGACAGGCGAGTGGCACCACCCAGGGTTCAGCGTTTGGACAGACGGGTAGCACCACCCAGGGTTCAGCGTTTGGACAGACGGGTAGCGCCACCCAGGGTTCAACTTTTGGACAGACGGGTAGCACCAACCAGGCTTCAGCTTTTGGACAGACACCTGCATTTGGGCAGACTTCTGCTTTTGGCCAGGCTCCAGGCTTTGGCCAGCAATCTACAGGCTTTGGCAAACAGCCCCCAGGGTTTGGCCAGCAGCCCTCTGGGTTTTCAAACTCCCAGATGATTTCTGGATCCACCACTGCCCTTGGGCAACCTCAGCCGATGGGGTTCAGACGGTCTGCGTTCGGACAGCCATCGTCTACCAGTGTCACCCCCAGTGTTTTTGGCACCGCTCAGAGTGTGACCCAGAGCAGAGCCTTTGGGTCAACAGAATTCAGTTTCAAGCCGGCCAACGAGGCGCTTTTCAAACCCATCTTCAGTGCCAGCCCCGAGCCAGCTAACCCTCAAACTACATTGTCCAACTCACCTTTTGGCGGCAGTGGGAACCAGACGAGCTCCAGCACCATGAGCAACAGCAACACCACAACCGGCTTCTCTCTGTTGACGACTGCCAAGTCTGGACCGCTGGGCTTCAGCTTCTCACAGCCAGCTGCAGCCGCCTCCGTCTCTGCTCCGAGCAATCCGCAGACAACTGGCAAAAGCAGCGGCCCCGCTAACACTCTGCAGTTCACATTTTCGCAGCCAGCCCCAGCCTCCAGCTCCAGCACTAAGGCATCCACCACCCAGCCCACCACCCCATCTTCTTTCAGCTTCTCAGCCAAAGCCCCACAGTCCCAGGTGACACCCCTTTTCGGAGGAACCCATTTTGGTCAGGCCTCAGCTTTTGGAAACACCAAAGGTCAAGAAGAGACTGGCATAGATGAGAAAAAGACCAACTTGGAGGCATTAGGGGAAACAAATGTATTTGCACGATTAGGCAAAGGCGTCAAGCGCAAGGAGGACGTAGCGGTCCCCAGCAGTGGCCCAGAAAAGCCCGCCACTGAGGAGGATGTTCCGTCAGAAACAGACTCACCGAGACATTCCCCCAAGAGGCCCCTAATGAGATCCCGCGGCCCACCGGGGGGCTTATTCAGCAGGGCGCTTAGTGGTCTCCGTAGAGAGGGCACTGCCCCAGCAAGGAGAGAGGCCACAAAGGAGACGGAGGGGGGAGATGTCCAGTCCCAGGGAAACAACCAGGCTGCTACACCACCCCCTGCACCAGCGCTCACCACAGATGTGCTGGAGAAAGACGAGGAGTCAGGTGAGTTATCCAAATCACACACACCGAGTTTTATCTGCCCTAATCTCTGATGCTCCTTCCAGTATTTATTTCCTTCAGTCAGGTTTTAACAACATACTGTAAAGTGTTGAAGTGAAGAGGACACACCTGATCAAATTAGATTTTAGATTTTTTTTTTGGTGAGTATTAGTGAGCAACATTAAATACACCTGTTCATTTGTGAACCTCTTCACCTGCTGGGAAAAAACACAATATTGTTTGGTTTTGATGAAGAAACTCGGTTTGAAATCTTCATGGTGCTGATTTTCCAGTATATATTTTAAAGAAGTTCTCCAAGCCGATTCCATTGTGAGTACATGCTCATCTTGCCGTCTGTTCAACTCAGCAAAATCCCCGGACCTGAATGTTCAAACCCCAGTGAAGCGCAACGTACGCAGGGAGAGCTCGGAGAGGCTCGCCGGCATGTCTCCCTCTGACTGCGTCGCCCTCCAGTGCAGGAACGTTCCACCGGCCCTCAACAGAAAGGACACCATCGAGAAGCACTTCGCTCATTTCGGCAAAGTCTCCAGGGTGATGTGTTGGCCTGCCAAGAACCTGGCCATAGTGCACTTCAGCAACCACGTGAGTCGTGTTTGTGACTGGATAACCATTCTTCCACATCATAGTCCTGAGCTTGCTTTGATTTATCAGCATCCAAACTGTTTTATTGGCTAGATGGTCTTCTTTTCATATGATTTGAGCCTGGACCAGCTTGATGCTTGAGCTCAGTATAAAACCAGGTGTAACTCCAAAGGCTGCTGCTTTATGAGGCAGACCAAACGTGATGACGTGTGCTTTTTTTTTTTTTTTTAATCTCAATTTCATTTTTCTTTCAGGCGTCTGCAGCAAAGGCCAAGAAGAAAGGCAAAGTCCTGCATCGACATGAACTCCTCCTGCTGTGGCAGAGAAAGAAGCAGAGTAAATACAACTTATTTCCAAACAACCTATTAAGCTCAGTTAATATTGAAATCTTTGCTCGCTCCCATTCTGCTGGATGTTTCTGTTTAGATGAATATCCCCAAAAGCAATAGTAAATGCAAAAGCGAGGACTTTTGTTTTATTTTGTACTAAAGAGTCCCGAGCTTTTTATTTCCTTGCAGGATGCTAAATTTGATTTGTGGTTTTTCTGTGCATTAGGTCCGGGGGAGAAAGGGGGCAGACCTGCAGCAGAAAAGGAGGACCCAGAGCCAGAGGAAAAAGAGTCCAAGGCGGGTTCCTCTGCTCTCAGAAGACCTCCACTCAGACCTGCTGCAGCCGGCAGCGCCGTCACCCTCAGCCGCAGGTAACGCCACACCAGTGTGACGGCAGCTGTCGCCTGCAGTGCTGGGATTTCCTTACATGTGGTCTCCTGTGTGTCAGCTCTCCGGTGAAGAAGTCCCCACTGGCCAAGTCTCTGCAGTTTGACACTGAGAGCAGCACGGAGCCTCAGAGCGCCAAGCGTCAAGTCCCGTCCTCCCTTCTCCACCTCATTGGTCAGGTGGCGGAGACCGCCGAGGAAAAGTTCCGCCTCTTGGAGCAGAAAGATAAGGTCCTCCGTCAAGGTGAAGCTCCCCCTGACATCCCATTCCCCCTTTTCACGTTGCTTAAAAAAAACACCCGTGATAATTGTTCACATGATATGTCTGCTCAGGCCGGCCCAAGCGGACCGACCTGGACCTGTCAAAGGTGTTTGTGGGGACGTGTCCTGACATGTGTCCTGAGAAGGAGAGGTACATGAGAGAGACGCGGAACCAGCTCAGCATATTCGAGGTCATCCCAGACACAGAGATGGTAATATAAAGGCTTATATTTCACCTTCAGCTCAGAGGTTACATCACGTCTCTTGTGGACACTTTATTCTTTCACCTGTGGCAGGTTTTGTCGTGTAAGTCACTTGGTGAACTCCCCTTCACATAAGCAATGCAACATAAAGAGGCACCAGAGGAAATGTTTGTTTTTACCATTATTATTATTATTATGAAGCTGCAGTTAGTGGTTATTTGAGTCCATCGGCGTAGTAATACATTTGTACTTACCACTTTCACCCAGGGATATGAAATATACAAATAGATGTAGCAGCTTAAAAAAAAAAAAACCAAACTGTCCCTTCTTGCCCTGAACTAGGTGGATCACGCAGCAGCCATAAAGGAGTACAGTCGCTCATCGGCCGACCAGGAGGAGCCCCTGCCCCACGAGCTGCGCCCCCTGCCTGTGCTCAGCATGACCATGGACTACCTGGTGACTCAGATCATGGACCAGGGCCAAGACAACTTCCGCGACTGGTACGACTTTGTGTGGAACAGGACCCGCGGCATCCGTAAGGTAAGGCCCAGCTTCGCATCAGCTGCCCGACATACACACGGTTCTTGTGTGAAGGAAGGAAAAGCATGATTTGCTTTAAGTAGCATCAGTCAAACGTTCCCCCTCCACAAATACATGCTGTTGAGGTTCTCAGAGCTGTAGGGCACACTGACCGGTCCGTTCCTCTGTCTGTTCCCACAGGACATCACCCAGCAGCAGCTGTGCTGCCCGCACACAGTGTCGCTGATCGAAAAGTGCACCCGCTTCCACGTGCACTGCGGCCATCACCTCTGCGAGGAGCAGATGTCCTCCTTCGACGCCAAGATCAACAACGAGAACATGACGAAGTGCCTGCAGAGCCTGAAAGAAATGTACCAGGACTTGGCTGCGCAGCAGATCTACTGCCCCCGGGAGCCCGAGTTCCACCAGTACAACGTCCTGCTGAAGCTCAACGACGGTGACATCCTGCGGTCAGTCTGCCCGACATACACACACACAGAGAGCTACATTGTTATTAATGATAAGAGTAATAGCTAAATGTTCATAATGTGTCAGTGAAACTGTAATATCCCCTGAGAAACTGGCTTTGAATTGGCGTCATGAGATTCTGATCTCAGGGTGTGTTTCGTTGCATTTTGCGAGTTCACACACTAACGAAAAACTTCCTCACACTTCCCGTCCACGCAGTGAGGTGCAGCGCTTCCGTGACGACGTGCGCAACTCGCCTGAGGTCAAGTTCGCAGTCCAGGCATTCGCTGCAGTCAACAGCAACAACTTTGTGCGCTTCTTCAAGCTGGTGAAAGGAGCCTCCTACCTCGCCAGCTGCCTCCTGCACAGATACTTCAATCAGGTCAGCAGCTCGCTAATGAACGAGACGAGGAAAGTCAAGCATGTCGCAGAAGTAGAAGTAAAAGTATGATGGAGCCAGGACAGACAGAATGTTGCATTTCTCTTTCTTTATTCTCCTCTGTATTTTTTTTTCTGTGTGTGTGTGCAGGTCAGAGCTAAGGCCTTGAAGTCCATAACCATCGCCCACACCATGGGTCCACGGTCCACTGCGTTTCCGGTCGAGGACATAGCTCGGATGCTCATGTTCCGCAGTGCGGCAGAGGCGGCTGACTTCATCCAGCAGTACGGCCTTAACGTCAACGACGGGTGAGCGTCTGCTCGGGGCATCCCACACTGGGAGTTTACACGGTCAAATCTGATTGGTCAAGACTGATTTTTGATTTTCCAGTTTGCGTCATTGCCGTTGTTTTCTTGTTGCAAGAATTGAATTTATTTCATGGGACACGTTCCCTTCTTTTTCTCATTATTTGAAAAGTCTGCATTATGGCGACCCTGGAACAATAATAATGTAGCCATTCAGAATACAGACAGCATGTAGCTTATTGTAAAAATACAACTACACAGTGAAACAACTTGATAATGAAACAACCAAAAAATAACAAGGCCGCTGTCAAGGGTCAGTATATCAAACTTCAAAGTGTGAAGCTAACACAAGAGTAGCGTTTGGAAGTAACACACAGGATAACACAGGCACAGTGCACCAAAGATAAGGTTACAGACAGTACAGGCGTTGTGATGCCAGTGGCTGTGTCAGTTAGCTGTCCCTGCGATCACAGGACGTTCACACCCTCCTACAGTTGCTGTCTGCGGGGCTCTTTGGATTCACCCTGGAACACCGAGACACTATTCAGTGCAGATGTCTGCTAAAAACGACACACGGTTTTGTTCACAGTATGGTCGAGCTGAGTCAGGCAGCGTATCAGGAGCCAGAGCTTCCGCTGTCCCAGAGGAAGTCCGAGATCATCCTCGCGAAGAAGACGATGCTGGTTGGAGAGTTGGTGAATGGAGGCCCCCTCCCTAACCCGCCCCAGCACGCGCCTGTCTGCAGCTTTGACTCCCAGAACAAGTACCGCGGAGACGGACCTCTGGCTGAGCCCACTTCAAGCCAGTTTAAAGGTACTGGGTGCTGGGTACATGTTGTATTGTAGAACCACTAGGTGCACTCTTATAAGGAATTAAACAGCTTACTTCTACAGGGACAGTGTGTGCATCCTCTTAAAGGAGAGCATACCGTCATCGCGTCAGTGTAAAGGTTCTGATCCATTCTCTGATTTTCTTTGTTGTCTCAGCTGTTCCTGCCAAGGCGGAGGTGAAGCCACCAGCCGGTGCCGACTTGGCGCCACAGGTCCCGTCGCTTCTGGACGCTCCCTCCATGTTCGGGCTGCCTCCAGCCGCCCCAGACGAGCCGGGCGATTCACCCTACGGCTCGGCCCGCCCGGCCGACGTCCAGCAGCTCTTCCAGCCCGCATCGCAGCCCCAGCCTGTCAAACCGCCGTCTCCTCCAGCCGCGCCTCAGCCGGTGTACAGCGACGAGGTGGGGGGGAAAATCTCTCAGAACACATCCAAGTCCCACCTTTACTGCCGGTTCACCCCCGCTGGATTACCTGCACTGTAGTTAGAACAGCGGTGGGTCGTACATTTACTCATTCGCCGTGCTTCATGGCAGCCAGGCGTGAATTTATCAGCTGGAATAGACCTTGTCTTTGCATATTGTGTGTTGACTTTGCACCAATATCAGTATGCAAAGATATCAGGTAGGCTGCTTTCTTAAAAAACTGAATATCCCACATAATTATACATGATCAGCTCATTCTGCCTGTGTAAATAGTGATGACACCATTTCTAGATCAGCCCAAGCATCGTTCTGTGCCTTTTATGTTCTGCTTTCAACACATCGATATGGATATCATCTTAAAAAGCAAGACATACATGCATACATACAAAATGCATTACTCCCACTGCATGCTCAGTACAACAGATACTTCAGGGTCAGACCTAAAATATGAGGATACAAATAGAAGCATATTCAAAAAAAGGGAGATGAAAGGCCGGAGTTTGTCTGTAACGGCAGCTCGTAAAAGCGACAGCGGGCCGCGCTGACTGGCTGTGTTGTCCCCGCAGGACATCGTGGCTGAGCTGGACTGTGTGATTGAAGAGGTGGTTGAAGCAGCAGTGAGGGAGGTGGCTGGCGCTGGTGCCAGCTACGCCTCGACGGCTCTCGCGTAAGTTCAGATTCATGATCGCCAATCCGTCCTTCCGCGCATAAGTTCAAACCGTGTATCTCTGAATGCAGAGACCCTACTGAGCCACTTCGTCAAAGTCACCTCGAATTTTAGAAGTGTAGAGCCCGGGTGGAGGTCTGCACCGTCTTATTTAAGATGCCTTAACTTGCTCTTGGGGTTGTGCAGTGAGAGCAGCGTGCAGGTGGAGTCGCTGGTGAGCGAGGTGTTGGAGCAGCTGCTTCACGAGGTGTCCTCCGGCGAGATCAGGCTGGAGCAGCAGCGTGTCGCCGAAGAGAAACGCAAGCTTGAAGAAGCCAGGTGGGTCAGCTGACAGCACGTCGTCCGCGACTCCCAGAGGACGGCTGCACTGCGATAAACTGTAGTTTCCCATAAAAAGTACTCACCCAGAACTCACCCCATGTTTTGATTGTGCGTCTGTACCAGGAGGAGGCAGGAGCACGAGGCCTTCCTGGCTCAGTTCAGCCTGTCTCTCTGCACGGAGATAGTCCACCAAGTTGTAGATGAGATGATCAAGGAGACCGCTGCCTCTCAGATCCAGTAAGAGTCGACGACTCGTCGGCACGTGACGTGGTCTGGCGTCAGTGCTGCAAAAACTCCGCGGGGTCCAGGCAGAGTTTAAAATGGATTTTTTTCTGTTTTCAGGCAGGCGGTGAATGAGAAAGCAGAGCGCGTGGCTAAATGCACAGAGCAGGTCTGCACCAGTCTGATCGAGGAGACTCTGAACGCAGACATTGCTCTGATGGTGGGAGAAATCCTCGACGCTGAGCTTCAGCATATCCACAAGTACATCAAAAGGTGAGATAATCATAAGAAAACAAGATAATCATGGAATACTAAACGACATATAGAAACCCAGGTCTTCATGCTGTAACCATGCCCCCCCCATCTGAACCACCAGGTGGCGAGACGTGGTCGCAGTTCGTCGGCAGCTGAAGCGGCAGATGAGAGGTTTCCCTGCAGCTCCGTGCTGCGTCGACCCTCGATTCAAACTCAAGGCGCTGGCTCCCAGCGCCCCCGCGCGGCCTTCCTTAGCGGATCTGGCCCGTGGTCTGGTCAGCCTGGGAAATGCCGGCACCTTAGCCCTGTCCAGCACTAGGTACAGTATCCAACTGGATGTCTGCACAACACGGGTCACTGCATTATTACATCATTTACGGTATATGATGCATTGTTTGGTTTGATTTTAGCACTGTGCTCTCTGTCACCTTAGTGTGCTATCTTTGCTTTACTGCTGCACCAAGTGTGAAACCTGTTTATAAATCTTCTTCAGGATATTAAAAATGAGGCAAGAAGCAATCCACCAGATGAGAGTCCACTACTACTATCAGCAGCTCCTTGAGTAAGTCTTGAGTTGATTAGTATGTTTATTCAGACTGCGCTCCAAGTCACAAAGCAGCATTTGAACTTTTCTCGTTTTGCTCTCAGCGAGGCGGTGTGGGCGCCGCTCGACCTGCCGGCACTGGTAGTCCAAAATATCCCCGACCCGCCTGAGAGAATCTTCTGGAAAGTTGCTCTCCTCTTACCCAGTGACCACGAGAGCGTAGCCAGCCTGGCAGACAGGTAGGGAGCTGCAGAGCAACACGGCGGCAGTGGCGACGTGCAGATGATTAGATTGATTTGCGACGAGGGCGCCCAGCGTTCATCAAAGCTTTCGTCCACTTTGCCCTCTCCTCCTGTGTGGCAGGATCCTGTCGGACTGGCTGGAGGTGAAACTTGGCGGGGACGAGGGGTCGGAGGTCAGGAAGGAGCAGCCGGAGGGCACGATGCACACCCTCAGCGTCGCCAACACGCTGCAGGAGAAAGGACGCCGTGCTCACAAAGTCCACATCAGCGTCAAGGTTTGGATCAGACTGCAGGCAAAGAAGGAATCATGCAATCAAGCATTTTGCGCAAAATCCTTTGCAGTCCTGTATATGTATTCATCAGCAAAGCTAGCAAACTATAGCTGTGCCGTTGTATCTTAACTTTATAATAACTTGTATTAGTACAAATAGTACAGCAATATAGTTTGTGTATTGTTTTGTAGTTATTTGGGTAGATAAAAATCATATTTACCCTGCCTTGGCACCGTGTAACCGGATGCCTCCTCACCACTCTTCCCGTTGTCGCGCCCCAGGCGTCCCGAGGCCCTCTGTCCGAAGACGGCCTGTCCAAAATGGAGGAGAGCTGCGAGCTCCACGGGACGGGAGCTCTGATCATGCTGCTCCCCGCCGCGCCCGCCGCAGAGCCCGGGCAGGACGAGCAGGACGTGCCTCTGCTGTCGGCCCTGCTTCAGCTCAAGCAGCTGCAGCAGGCCAGCACCTGGCACTGCCCGCTGCCGCTGGTCATCCTGGTGCCGGGATGCGAGGGCGGCTCTGGTGAGACGCAGAAATTTGCAGAAGGTAATTAACAACAGTAATAACCACATAAGTCAAGTTTTGGTTGGTATACGCTATAATTACTGTAATGAATGACAAAATGCGTCCACCTTGAACTGTTGCTCTCCTGCTGCCTTGTCTCTTAGCCCTGATGCTGCACACACTGGTCAGTGAAGGCCTGATATCAGAGTACACGTTCTTCTTCATACCAGAGACCACAAGTGACATCCAGGGATCCAAACAGGTACTACACATATAGTACACAGGGTGAGGGGTGGGGGGGGGAGCTGGATCTCAGGAGCTGGAGCTCAGTGTTGAGCTGCGTATTGCCTCTCTCTGCACTTGCAGCTTCCATCACACTTGAAGAGAGCAGTTTTTCAAGTGAAATGATATGAGAAGCTTTGAGGGGAACTTAACTATGCTCCCTGCTCACACTATGTACATGTATGCAACCTGCAATGATCCCTCTTCAGTGAGAATAGAAACCCATAAAGGTTCAGAATCGCTGATCTAGAATGTTTGAACATTTTAAGACATTTAAGTCTTTATGGTCCATTAACGACCTCCATCTTTTCTCCCACCTGTGCATGTGTGTTTTTCTAGCTGAGCCAGGCCGTGCGTTGGCTGCTGGCCCGTGCTCCACCACCGCTCCAACTCTCCTGCCAGACCCTGGAGCAGCTGGTCGAGGCCAGTTTGAGTCGCGAGTTCATTCCCAAAGTTTACAGCCACCGGCAGGAGCGAGCCACCGCACGTCTTCCTCCCCAGGACCCTGCACCTGTGATCCAGCTGTACAACGCCATCTTGGCTCACCTCACAGACAGAGTCTCGTCTCCGGATCTCTGCAAGCTCTCGTGGCCGCCGGGCGAGTTCTGCCTGCCCGACACGCGTGACTTTGTTCCTCACCTGGGCTGGAACTCGGCCGAGCACCTGGCCTGGCTACGCAAAGCCATCCTCAGCCTGCAGCTGCCACAGTGGGACCAGCTCCCCACACTCAGTCAGTGACATTATTTATATTGAAGTTTATTTGGATCTTTTTCACGCCTGTGCAATTTACATGTTAAAAAAAAAAAAAAAGACCAATAATCCATCCCGTTATCTCTCCCTCTCTCCAGACTCATGGTCTGAACTCTGCTCCTCCATCTATCGCTACGCTGCTCAGATCCCAGTCTCACATCGCAGTCAACCTGTCCTGATGTCACAGCTAGAAAACCTTCTGGAAAGGGTCAGGCTAAAGAGTAACTGTACCCAGACACCCAGACCCATGGCAACCGTGGGAAGCTTGACCGGTGGAGACGAGGGTGCGTGTCCAGCCTACAGGCAGATCCCTTGGGACGACGTGCTTGTGATTTGCATAGACCACAAGCTGAAAGACTGGCAGATACCTGGACCGCTTGTCTGTAAAGGTGAGTGCATTTTACTGTGGTTTAGATACAGAACCAACACAGTTTCCACCTGTAACTGTTTGTTTTCTGTTGTCAAAGGCGCTGTGACAGAGCAGGGGGAGATCCTGGTGTTCTTCCCCACAGAGCCTCTGAAGGGATTCCAGCCACCTGAGGAATGGACCCAGGCCGTCAGACAAACACACAGGGAGAAGCAGCAGCAGACGGAAATGTGAGGAGGTCCAAACAGCTGTTATAAAAAAAAAAGAAGGCTCATTACTCTTCTTGACATTTACCTTAACTTAAATCTGCAGGATGAAAATTAGTAGTTCAAGGCAGTAGAGTTTTGAATTCCTCTCTTGGATGAGACATTACTAAAGTTGGACCCTCCCCTCTTCTAACTTTAGAGCAAGTGCGGCTGCCTGTGCCACACCCACCGGGCTGTCCCTCAGACAGAGGTTGTTCCACAGTTTACCAGAGCCCCTCGATGCCTCGACATCCCCCCTGGACATCACGCACACTCCCACAGCGCAAGAGCGGCTGGCCCACAAAGTCCTCCAGAGCGTAGAGGAGGAGAAGGCTGAAAGCAAAAGGTACAACAGCTCTGCTTTACTGAAGCGTTGAGTTTGTAGATGAACATGACATCTTTTCTGACTAATTACTAAAGAAATTATTGTTTTAAATTTAGGATTACTGTATGCTGTATTGGCATAAAAGGCACTTGAATAATTCCCTTTCTGTTGTACACAAAAATAAGCGACAACATTTGCGTGTCATGTTTAACCACTGCGTCTTTTTACAGGTGCATGGAGCAACTTCGGCGCTGGCTGGATGATGACCCCTTGCACCACTTTTCCACACCGCTCTTCCTTCCATCCTCCACCCTGCTGTCCATGCCCACGACCATAACGCACACCCCCACAGCCAAGACTAGAGGCGCCACATTTGCTCAGGTAAGACATCTTTCCTCCCTCCATGATTCTGGGTCTTTTTCTGAAGCACCCTCTGAGGAGACGGCCAAACCTACTGAGCTTTAGGCTTGAAGCCAGATTGTGTTGGATTTGTTTTTTAATACGTGTGACTGCAAATGACAAGAGATTGAATTGGCGTGTTTTGTAAATGTTGCAAGTACAGATTACTGTAATTATGCATCATTATGATCTCAACTTGTCAGGAGCCTGATGATCTGTCAGAGAAAGCAAACCAGTCCAAAACCATCCCTGTGTCTATGGCATGGCGACTGAAGGAACTCGAGCGTCAGATTTTGGCAAGCCAAGAGGAAGAGCTGGCCTGCAGACTGAAACTGAGTGGTCTGCTGAGCATCATTGATGACTGATGGACTGTTCCAGGGTGGACTGTCTGATCTTTTTAAGAAATTTCTTTGCAGTGACAGATCCACTGATTGCATGCATGTCTTATTTTTTTGTTTTTATGAAGCTCTTTATTTTATTTTTACACTTTGTTAAATTTTGTAGCTTTAAAATAGCATTTCTGTCATTAAAATGTGTGCTTGTGCATGCAAGTATAAATACGGTGTCTCACATCTGTTGGTTTTTGCACAAACATTTTGGTAAATATGTTGAATTACACATGTTTTGATGTACAATGAATGAATTCAGCTATTGAATTGTGAAACTGTTTGAATAAAGTGTTATTTTTCATGTATAGTTCCCATTAATTCGCTCTCGGAATCATCATAATCAATGTGTGAGCACATGTGTAGTATTTACTGTCAGTGCCCTCTGATTGGAGGGCCTTAGAGTAGGCCCGCCTTTTTCTCCTCCCAGTTGAACAGTCATTGGACAGCCGGGTCTCTGCTCATGTCTCTCCATGTAGAAATCCGATCGGACGGCGCCGCCAACTCCTCTGGGAAATGTAGTGTGAGCTGTACTGACGCGCGAACCGTAGTGACTGCGAAGCACTACAGTTCCCATGAAAAGCGCAGGAGAGGCAGATCCCTCGGAACAGTCAAGAGTTCACTCGCATGGTTCAGTGAATGGCTCGACTCTGCATCTGTCCGAAGTTGCGATGACTGAAGGAACGTGAGTGCATGTTTTTTTTTTTTAAACTTGTAATATAACGATAAACTGCGTTCGCTCAGAGAAAGCGACGAGAAGGTTTGGATTTACGTATGACCGAATACAGGTGTTACGTTAATGAACCGGCTGGTATTTACTGTTCTGTTTACTCGATAGTAACTGTATTTAAGTACAAGTATTAACTCGTGTACTTTTCTGTCTCCAAATTCTTCTAGTACGCTATGCTACTTGACAGCTACTGGTGGACAGCATTCGGGTGTATGACTTTATGAAATGTTAGTTTCCCCAAGTATAACGTTGTTAAAAGGAGCTCCACATCCACCAGAGAGAAAATGTATCAGAGATTATTATTAAATTATAGGTAAAACACACAAATTAATGCCTCAGTATTATATAGGATTAGAGAAAACACTACTTTCATGATGTTTATGTTTTCATTACTTCATATTCTACACACAGTTTTGGATTGTGTGTCACACCTGTGCACATGGGCTAAAACCCACCGCCCGCCTGAGGAAATACTGTCCTGTGCTCGACTTTACATTTTGTAGAAAGTATGTGCCATATTGCATATGGAATAAAGAGGGAACAGCGTATGAACGTACTCGCCGTCTCTGCCAGGCACTTGCGGAGACGAGGGGGCCCGTACAAGACGGAGCCAGCCACGGACCTGAGCCGCTGGAGGCTGAGCAGCGTGGAGGGCAGGCAGACCTGGCGCTATGTGGAAGATGAGGAAACCCCGGACAGAGAGCTGACCATGCTGGAGGCCCATTCACTAGGCCTGGACACGGTGGGTTTGCCATCTTTTCTTAGTTGTCAAGTGCTCTCCTGTCTTCCTTTGTGTCAAATGCCAAAAAGAAGGTTGTGGTCTAGAAGGTGGAGGGGACATGGATGAACAGAGGGAGTTCAGTAGGTAAATCAGAGCTTTTATAATCACAAAACAGCAGGGGCACTTTCAGACCTGAAGTTCTACACTTGATGCTCTTAATAAGACTGTCATCATAACGCTTTAACTCATTATTCATGTTTTAGTAGCTCTTATGTACATGTATGTATTTGTATTGGACATAATCATAATCATAATCATCCACAATACATTTTCATGCTAGCCCATTGGTTAGTGTTTTTTACTTGTTCATTACTTTTTACGATGCATTTTAGGATCATTTAAATCCACCTTATAACTTCACTGGACAGGAGACACACACAGATCTTGTGTTTTCTTGTCACAGCAACAAAATACACTTTAGCGTAGCATGGAAGATTAGACTCTTAGTTGTATTAATGACCAGTAAGCCAGAGTGCGCTCCTAAAATCCACTGCTAAGTTCTGGTCCTGCTTTCTGTCCACAGAGTAAGTTTGTGTCTGACTCCCCTGCTGCCCACACGGCTGTGGATGCCGCCCTGAAAGGGATGCACTTCTACAGTCACCTCCAGGCTGAGGACGGTCACTGGGCAGGGGACTATGGCGGACCCCTCTTCCTGCTGCCAGGTAAGACAGATCATCCTCCCCACGCCTTTCCATTTCATACCTGAAGTATGCAGCGGCTGTATTTTGTCCCTCCGCGTACAGGCCTCCTCATCACATGCCACGTGGCTAAGATCCCTCTGGCCCAGGCCTGGAAGAAGGAGATGGTGAGGTACCTGCGCTCTGTTCAGCTGCCGGATGGAGGCTGGGGTCTGTAAGTGGAAAGCATACTTATTTGTCTTTTGATATATTCACATGTATTATAGCTGATATGCATCCACTGTAAGATGATGGCCGAGGTGCCGAGTGTCATTTTAACAAAGTTGAAAAGATGTCTGACATGATTTGATCATCTTATTCCAGAAAAAAACAACTATAGGGTCAGTGTTTATAGTGAAATAACAACTTATGATACAAGCATCTATAAATAACTGTCATTGAATTATTATCCCTTATGAAGATTGGTGTAGTCATTTGCAGAAGTGTAATTCTGAGTGTCCATTCATCCATGCTGCTGCAAAATGATAACAGAAGAAATGTCAAAGGTTCTACAGTGTGAAGCCGTCTGGAATATAGATTATGGCAGCGGTGTGAGTGTGTGTTCTCTTTTCTTTCTGCAGACATATTGAAGATAAGTCCACCGTCTTTGGCACAGCGCTGAGTTACACCTCATTAAGAATCCTGGGAGTCGAGCCTGATGATCCAGATTTGGTTCGAGCCAGGAACAACCTGCACAGCAAAGGTGGGGATGACACGCCTGAAGATTTCATGTGACATGTACCAAATCTCTCAGTGCCTTTTTATTTGTTCAGGCGGTGCCGTGGGGATTCCCTCATGGGGTAAATTCTGGTTGGCCATTCTAAATGTCTACAGCTGGGAGGGCATGAACACACTCCTGCCAGAGATGTGGTAAGCTGCATGTTCTCCTCTACCCATCGGCTGTGCTTTAAGTGCACAGAGGAAGCTTCAGGATCTCACTATTATTATGCAGCATCAGTAACGTTATGGGATATTTCCAGTAGTGTCCCATGCAAACTGCTGCTGGGATCACTGTGTGGTGAACCACAGTGCATTTAAAAGCATTTCTGAGTGAAGTGCAGCAAAGCAGGAAGGTCCTGGGAAGCTGTTTTGGTCACATGTTGTCTTCTGAACTACTTTGTGGATGACGATTGCGTTGCTGTCTGTTCCAGGCTGTTCCCAGCTTGGATGCCAGCCCACCCTTCCACTCTGTGGTGTCACTGTCGCCAGGTCTACCTCCCAATGAGCTACTGCTACGCTGTCAGGCTGGCAGCTGAGGAAGATTCCCTGGTCCTCAGCCTCAGACAGGTGCTGGAGCCAAAAAAAATCCCACAAGAGGGCGCCAGATTCTATTTAAAAAGCTGTTCGGTCTCCAGTCACATAAAGGGTGTCATTTGTCAACCCAACAACGCCTCCTTATGATATAATTCTGGAACTCATTTTCCACTGGAAAACTTTCTGTCTGTGTCTTGTTCTATTCACTATATCACTCAAACTATAGTTAGCCTAGTCCTTTAAGAAAGCAGTAAAGTTTCACTTGATTTTCTGATGCAGTACTGATGCAGTCTGATGTAGTACTGAAATTCAGAGTTGTGTTTAGTACAACACTCTTCACTCATTTTGTCACAAAGTCTGGTTTCAAGGTCACACTTTAATGGTAGTTGTTGTGTAATTTTACTTTAAAGACTGCAGGATTGATAAGTACTCATATTGTTATTGATAAGTACCCACATGTAAGTTCAGATGCTTGGTCTGAAAAAAAGCCTGAGGTAAAAGGCTATACACAAAAGAGTGCTGTTCAACCACAAGCCTCCTCAATACTTCCATGCTTCTTGTCATAGATTCAACAAGTCTCTGATCTGTACATGATGCACAGCTGTGGTTGCACCAAAAGTCCCAGAGGTCTTCAGTTAGGCTGAGATCAGGTGATTGTGAGGAGCAGAGGTGATAAGATGAAGAAGATACAGATGGATTCTAGATTCAGATATATGTATTTGACCGTGTTTGTCTTTATGTCTTTGTTCTGTAGGAACTTTATGTCCAAGATTACGCCACCATCAGCTGGCCTGCTCAGAGGAACAATGTGGCAGCGTGTGACATGTACACACCTCACAGCACACTGCTCACCTTCGCTTACAGTAAGTTTTTACAGTGCACGCGCATTTTTTGCACGTGGCTGAATAGCGGCGGTCTCGACAGCAGGCACTCAAGTGAGGCGTATGAAATAAAGTCAGCGACTGTGTTCCCGTTGCTCCGCAGCGGTGTTGAACGTGTATGAAGCCCACCACAGCACCACGCTGAGAGGAAGAGCTGCACGGGAGCTGTATGAGCACATCCAGGCTGACGACCGCTTCACCAAATGCATCAGCATCGGACCGGTAATCAATACACGCAGATCCAAAGCAAAGCACAATGTTAGAGTATGGGCTACATATATGCAAAGATGAAAAAATGGAAAGTGTATAAAACTAAAACAAGGAATGATGGCAAATAACTGAAATATGACACGAGGTGGAAATACATTTGCAACTTAACTTATTTCCATAGGGCTTCATTCTGTTTAGACTGTCCCTGTTACAGAAAGACGTGGGAACATGGAGTGTGGTTCTTTCTCTTCAGATCTCCAAGACCATCAACATGCTGGTTCGCTGGCACGTCGATGGTCCCTCCTCTGCGGTCTTTCAGGAGCATGTGTCCAGGATCCCAGACTACCTCTGGTCAGTCATATCAACAGAACCGCCATCACTGCTCGGTCAGGTGTTCAAGGAAAGCTCCTGTGTGTTAGAGCATGTGACAAATGGCTCCTTAAATAATGAAGAACATGAAAGTACAGCAGTGATGAGCTAACAGTCAGTCTCTGTGTTCCAGGCTGGGATTGGATGGCATGAAAATGCAGGTGAGAGCTGATTGTCTGTTACTTCTGGACGATGGGTGTCCGTGTGCACGTGCAGCAGCAGTTTTGAAGCGCTGCTTTTCACCTCTCTGTTGCACTCTTTTAGCAATTGCTAGTTCCAAACAACCTTCCGTTTTTTTTTCAAATATAAGAGTTTCAGTGCACTTGGGGACTTCAAATTGAACCTTAATCTGGGTGTTTTGACCATTCTGGCATTTTTGTTCTGCACAGGGCACCAATGGATCTCAACTGTGGGACACTTGTTTTGCTGTGCAGGCTTTCCTTGAGGTAACACACACCTGGCCACTCACACTACAATGCTGGCAATGGTATAATAAGGTCAGAGGCTGTTGGACCAGTTTTAATCTGCATTCTTGGAAGACTGCATGTAGGCTGTTGTTGAAAGGTGTTGCCCATTGTTTTAGACAGTTTTTGACTTCCTGTGTAGGTTTTCTAAAATTTACCTCATTGACCTGCTAATGCTAAGATGGAAATGTCAATTTTGTCACTCCAAAGTGACAGATGACTGAGGATCTTGAGAAGAGCAGTTTGAGCACTGTGTCTGACATCAGGTGGAGAAGCATCATGTACGGATTATAAGAAGTTGTGCCCTGGGTTCTTTCAGGCAGGAGCCCAGAATAATCCCAGGCTAGCTGAGTGTCTCCGAGATGCCCATCAGTTTCTCACCGTTACACAGGTATGATCAAAGTCCATCTCACTGCTTCCAACAGCTAATCCTGTTCATTCATGAAAATGTGATTAGATTTTTTTTTAAACACTTTCATGGTTTTCATTGTCAAAAACACATATTTTTGGACGTATTTGCATGATATTCAGGTGTGCATCTCATCTGCTTTTAATATCAGTGAGTTCTCATGTCTGACTCATTTTCCACTCCTCCAGATACATGACAATCCTCCTCAATACCAGAAGTACTACAGACAGATGAACAAGGTAAAACTAATGTCACACCAGAACCACTTTTCAACATTTTCCCCCTTAAATAAGAAACTAAAATGCTGCTGGAAATTATATCCAGAGAGGCAAAAATAGCCCATGAAAAAAAGAATCACACATGAATACATCCATGAGTTGTTTGGTATAACCCTGTGTGTGTGTTTATCAGGGAGGCTTCCCCTTCAGTACCCGCGACTGTGGCTGGATTGTGGCTGACTGCACAGCCGAGGGCCTGAAGTCAGTGATGCTGCTGCAGGAGCTCTGCCCGTGGATCAGGCAGCCTGTCGCCCCCGAGCGGCTCTACGATGCTGTCAGCGTGGTGAGTCTGGTGTGAGCTCGGAGTTCTTTCCACCCATTATATCTTTTAGGAAAAGCTCCACGTCTTACAATGTGTTGACGTCACTGGATTAAAGGAATAGTTTGTCATTTTGGGAAACAAGTTTATGCGCTCTCCTATGTACGTTAGCTTAGCATAGCAAAACATCCGACTGCTGTTCAAACCGAGACCACAAGCCTCTGTTTTCCAGTGCTGCTGCTGCTGCTGCTGCTGTAGTCCTTGTATCCCTCCACTCACCATGTGTCTGTTGGCTCCTTGTAGCTTCTGAGCATGAGAAACTCAGATGGTGGATTTGCCACATATGAAACTAAGAGAGGAGGGAAACTCCTGGAGCTGCTCAACCCCTCTGAGGTGTTTGGTGAGTATGTTGCCAGCGCGTTAAGCAGTAGCCGTTTCATGCTCTTCACTATGAGATATGTTTCAATCTGTGTCATTTTCTGTAGAATGGAGAAAAAGACGTCATAAAAAAAGTCACCGACTGCGTTGACTTATTGCTATGAGACACAGGGTTAATTCCATGTTTAATATGATTATCATGCAGTGATAACAACAACAAAAAGCAGCTAAATAGAAATGTGACATTCCAGACTCCTTTAATGACTTAGAGGAGTTAAAACTTCTTCCCTTGCTCCCTGGATATGTTGCAGTATCATGGCTCTTCAACATCAAAGGGCAACCAGCCCTATTAAGGAGGCGATGCAGTGTGAAAAGTAAAATGTTGATGAGAAACAATGTTCGCTCTGTCTCACACACTCAAACAGGCGACATCATGATAGATTACACGTATGTGGAGTGTACGTCAGCTGTAATGCAGGCTCTGAGGCACTTTGAGAAGGCCCACCCTGACCACCGTGCTGAGGAGATAAGGTACGCTACACGACACATGCACACGTGGAATGGATAAAATGTGCAGCTAATTTCAAACTAGACTGGATTCCTCTGCATATATTAAACATTCCCTGAGTGAAAGCTGTTTCTTTTTCAGGTCCACCCTGAGAGAAGGGTTGGACTACTGCAGGAAGGTGCAGAGGCCTGATGGATCCTGGGAAGGGTGAGCCCGCACTTGTGATCTTACTGTCCGACCTAACAGACGGGTCAAGCTCAGTCTTGTTCTGTGCTCTGTGCTCAGGTCCTGGGGAGTGTGCTTCACATATGGAATATGGTTCGGCCTCGAAGCCTTCGCTTGCATGGGTCACGTCTACGAGGACGGGTAAGATTTCCCAACACTGAACAGTGACGTGCGGTCGAACAAGCAGCACGGGACTCCCGTTAACTCCTGGCCTTCGCACTGAGCTGCACGCTTGTGTCCTCTGTCACCAGGGGTGTGTGTGTCGAGGTGCAGAAAGCTTGTCGTTTCCTGCTGGACCGGCAGATGCCGGACGGAGGCTGGGGGGAGGACTTTGAGTCCTGCGAGCAGCGGTGCTACGTCCAGAGCAGCACTGCTCAGATCCACAACACATGCTGGGCTTTGTTGGGCCTCATGGCTGTCAGGTAAGTGACCCTCAACACAATGACGATTAGATGTGATGGGTCCAGGTCTCGGGTTCGGCAGATCCAGGTCGGAGCGATGCTCTCCTGTTGATTTAAGTCACACCTCATGGTTTTGTGTTGTTTATTTATTTGCTGTGCCTGATCACATGCATACTGCGCGCTCATATTTATCTACAGTATATGGTTTATTCAACTAGCTGCAGAAGAAACTGCCTGTTTTCAATAGTACAAATGAATCTGTTCAGAATGAACAGAATCCAAACAGATGAATTTATTTGAATTTGTTGTTTGCATATCCAGGCATCCTGACAGGCGGGTCATAGAGAGAGGAGTACAGCTGCTGATTGACAAGCAGCTGCCTAATGGAGACTGGCCACAGGTGAGTCTCTGCTTGGCATCTGTTTTATCACTGACATGTGATGTTATGTACTGTAAATACACATAACTTACTTATGCAACTACTGAACATAGGAAGTGCTGTGTTGGCTTTGATACTATGTGACATTCTGTGCTTCCACCTTGGCAGGAGAATATCGCAGGCGTGTTCAACAAGAGCTGTGCTATCAGCTACACCTCCTACAGAAACGTCTTTCCAGTCTGGACCCTGGGCCGCTTCTCCACACTTTACCCCAGCAGCCCGCTGGCTGGGAAGGTGAAGCTGTGAAGACCTTTTGAAAGGTAAGCAGTTCCGCAGTTCGAGGAAAGGAGCTGTGTTAGCAATCCATCAGATTACCACATTTCATTCTTTGAATTTCTTACCAGGTTGACATTCCAGCACGGCCCATCCACTGCAGCTACTTCTTGCAGACCTGTTGTGACAATCTGCTGCTGTCCAAGACACCAGGTTAATGTGCTCTGGTTTATAACTGTTGCCTTATATTCCTGCCCCTACCATTGCTACCATTTGCATTTAGAATAAAGAATTTTTCTCCAGTATTACTGTGAGTGCTGTCTTCAATGAATGCATCAAAATTCCTCAGTAGATTTTGCCGATCAGTCAGTATTTGCAGGACTTGATAGGATCAACGAGAGAAAACGAACTTTCTAACAATGTTGACTTTTTTTGCCAGAGAAGACATGCTATCTCCATCGCAGCCATTATCATTTTGCTATAGTGAATTTTGCTAATAAATTGATGTTAAAGCACTACACACAAAAGCAGGTGAGTGTTTCTGCCTACTCTGAAGTCATGTTGTCAACTTAATGCACTGGTTGATTCACCATTATATTCATATAATACTCTTTCATCAATCCAGGCTAAAGTCAATAACTGAACATTTCATGATATTAATTTCACTAATAGAGATGCTTCATTACCACATTAGGGTCATGTGTCATGTAACATTTTATTCCAAAATTGGAACATTTTTTCTTGTAAATAGAAATGCAGTACACATTTTACCTGACGCGTGTCTAATCATGTGTTGGATAAATAAAATTCTAACAATTCAATAGGAAAATATCCCAAAATCATCAAATTCTGCGATATTCGTCCTCGTTTTCCGCATCGCAGAAGTCATGGGGCCCGAGGATACTTTGACCATGAACCTGAAACGAGGCCATCACCTACTGCCAGAAGTCACCTACAGGTATCCAAGTAGTCTAAATAACCCATAGAATATGACGCCATATTCTGACAATATTGTTTGTCATCAAATAGTATCATGTATGTGTGTACATGAATGGGGCATGTGTCTGTAAGTGTGTATAAAAATCCATAAATGTGCGTGGTGATCCGTCTTTGGCTAAAGCTCACCTCACAGTGTATCTCACTGGCTGTTAGCTCACAGACCACCAGCTGTCAGGAGCACCTTGAGATTTTTAACTGTGACATTTCAGACACATTCACAAATAATATTGCTGCAATACTGCCCACATATTATCAGTTTCATCATCATTTTTCATGCCTACTTTCATGCCTTTGTCTTTTGATGACAGGTATAATCATTTTAGGTGCTGCATTTAATTCATGTATGATGTGAGTGATTCTCAACGAAAGTTTTTGTTCATATTTTAATATCTTATGCAGTTACTTATCAGGAAAGGTGATCTCTACCTGCAAACACTTTGTCAGTGCTTCTGAGCTTGACAACCTGGAAAGAAAAAAAGCAACCAGTTGATTCTCCAGAAAGGTGCCATCACTTTCTCACTCAGCATCATTTTCCTCACTTTGCGCTTTATTATTTCAGCCATAATTTCAGTTTTTAACTGTGAAGTAGATACAGTAGATAAAGCTTAATCATGCAGTAGGTGGATTATGGTACACTACACGTCTCGTAGAGCAAATCTGCCTCCCACTGTGAGGGTATCCAGATTTTTCTCTGCATACCTAAGCTGCTTGACAGGACAGGTTAAAAAAAAAAGCTGTTGTCACATTTCGAAACCTGTCCGTTACTGTCAAGAAAGTTATTTGACTGGCTTTATTGTCTCATTTATGTTCTAGTTAGTAGTAACAATAACATTAAAAGATGCTGGATTACTACCTTTTCAGGTGCAGATGCTTATGAGAAAACTCCAGCTCTCCTGTCTACCAGTGACACTCATGCACAATCATACAGTCATTTGAAGAGTTTGTTAAACATTCCTCATGAAGGACACACTAATTTTAAAAAAGATAAATTGAAATAATTATGTTATTCAGTATGCCTTTCTATCATTTTTCCTCTGCCGTTACCTGTTGTTGTAGTGGCCTCTTTTAAACTGACTACAGAAACACACTACAGAGCATCTCTGGTCATTTGGACGTTGCTCCTGAAGCGCTGGACCGGCAGCTTCCACTCCTGGATGTGTTTCATCAAGGTCAAGACTAAATGAGAAGGTTTTAAATTCCAAGAAAAATGCACAACAGCAAAGAAAAGTAAACTGAATGGTGGACTGCCTGTATCTTACCTTACAGATGCATCAGTGTAAGTGGACATCTCCCAGTATGTTTTACCAGAGGAGCTCAGCAAAGCATCCTTCAGGAATGGCATCCTGATAGAGCCAGATTTCATAGGGAGAACATGCTCAAAAAGTGCTTCCCATTTCATTTTCCTTCTGTAAGAAACAGATTATTTTTGAACATTATGGAAGTACAGAGGGATATAAGAATAATCTTCTTTGTGCCATAGTTCTTGAAGTGCACCTTGTGACACTAGTGATTATCATGTAGGTCTTTGGTGTCAGCAAAAGCTCACAAAGGAATGGAGATGGCACTTTGAGAAGAAGAGAAGGATCCAACCTTTGTGCTGGGCTTTTCCTTGGCAGGTAATTACAAGGTCTAATTTCTTAGTTTTGTATTTAAAGGGGCATTGCACCAATTTTACACATCAAAATCACTTTCACCCATTTTAATATGTTGTGTTGGATGAAGAAAACCACGAGTGATGACATTTGTAGAAAATTGGCTCAAAAGGAAACAACATTCTGCTTAGAGACATTTGCTAGACTATGTAAGACAAAAAAAATTTGGATCTCGACTGGACTAAACATTAGAATATCTCTGCCTTTGCTGCACTGATTTTGACCATTTGACATTTGTGAGACACCAGACATATAGAAATATAGCTTCATCAGTGCTGGTAGCAACGCCAGCTAACAGCAAAGATGAAATTCCCGACGTTAGGTTGTCAGGAGTCACAGTCAACTGTGATGTCGAGCAGAGTGTGTCCTTCAGAGATGGTCAAAGACATCTGCCGGTTCCCAGACATCCAAACTCAGCAGACGGCTCCAGTCACTGCAGCACCTCAGAGCCCATCCAGCACTCCAGGTACAGACTGCTAATGTCCTTATAAAGACTGAGTTGATGATGCATTTCTCAGCTGTTCCTATAATAGCGTCATAAGCTCTTTAGTCTTGCAGCTTTGGTTTGAAACATGTTTGTATGTGTCCATGCTACAGAAAAAAAGGCTGATAGCTAGGAGGCCCCCAGCACGGTGACTCACTGTCATCCTGTGCTTCAGGTTATAAATCTCCTACTAACCTTGAGGTGCAGGATGGGAATATTTAATCACCTCTACACCAGCAAAATGATACAAACAAAGTAGATTGCCTGGATTAATCCATCACACAGTACTGCATCTGAGGCTGGGCTCTGCCATTTATTTTATCCTCATTTATTCAGTGGAATAATGAGTTACTACGGCATCAGTTTGTTTGCCCTTTGCCCAACAATACCTAAACTGACACACCTGAATTTTTAAAGTGGCGTTAAAGGTGTGGTGACAAGGAATGTTCCAAATGTTTTATTGATTTCAAGGTGTAGGATTGTTGGAATGTTTTCACTGGAGGCTACTTATGACATTCTCTGACGATTGTGGGCGCCGTGAGTAAACAATAACAAAGTGTGTTCTATAGTGTAGCCGACGTGCAGGGACAGCTGACTGAAGAAGCCTCTTCAGGCGCAGCAGCGATAAGAACCTGTTCTTGAAAACAGGCATACAAGACAAAACCCTGAGACTGGTCAGGCTTTCTGCTCTCCATTGTTTGCTCAGAGTCACGCACAGATGCTGATAAGAAACTGGTTTCAGTGCACCTCCCTCACCTGTATCCACTTACCAATAGCACCATCCAAGTCAGGTGATTTCATTTGTTACCTGGATGGAGAGAGTGGAGGAGGAGGAGTAGAAGGTGGATGGCTGCTGCATCTGAACTTTCCACTCTAGAGTTACAATTGAATTCTCTGGTAAACACGCAGGTGCATAGATATTTCTTTATCAGAGAAGAGGCGATAGATTTTTTCTCACACTCCGCTCCATGTATACTACAGATCTGAGGCTTAAGTTACTAAACATGTTGAGATGTGGCTCCCTGAAGACTTGACTAAGTTTGACCTGATGACCTGACTTCAGATAATAGCTATGTTAAGGATTGACTTAAGACTTCTGACTCCTTGACTTGACATGATGCTTGCAAGCAGAAAGCACGTCTCAAGCGATAAGCAGGCCTTGGTAAGCCACACTGCTGGGATATTTATTTATTAGACCTTGCCACTGAAATTTCCTTAATGTGGTAGTGTGTAAAAAAAAACAGTTTTAAATAGTTGTTAGAAATAAACTTTCCTTATTTTTCAATATTTGTCATTTTGTTTTCCTTACCCCTAAAAAGCCTCATTATAATGTGCAGTGTGTGTGTGTGTGTGTGTGTGTGTGTGTGTGTGTGTGTGTGTGTGCAAAGGTAACACACAGCACAAACCAAGTCTTTCTTCTTCCCCCTGCAGAGAGAAAAGACAGGTGTTCTGTCCTGATAACATCACACAGGCTGTCATTGAGGATCAGGTGTCAAATCAAACCGGCTTGTCAAAGATGCTATGTGGAGGACAAAAGAACTAAAAATAAACATGGGACCTTGGGTTGCAAGATTTGTTTGTGTGTGGTGTGTGCGTGTGTTGGACTAGAAGGTATTACAGAACGGTCCAAGTATGCATTTAGCAAATATCATGGAAATGCTGTGTTAACAAATCTGAATGCAATATAGACATTGTGTTTATGGCTACATGTACAGTACGGTGCAGGTGAAGGCCTCACATAACAAAGATTTTGTGATGGGACTTTGGGCACTGCCCCCTCTCAGCGGCTTCAGATCAAGGTGTGGTTGCTCATAAAAAGAAGCTGCTGGTAACTGCTGCAGCTGTGGATCTGCTCTCCAGCACCCAGTAAGTTCACCTTTCAAATTTTCTTTGACTTTGAATGTGGGTGAATGTAAATGTCCATGTTTCACATTTCACATCTTAAAATACAGTTGCATCTTCCAAGGCTGAATGTTTTGAATTTCATTCTTTTTATTTATTTTTGTGAATTTTCTGTCACTGGGGATGCATGTGAATTTATTCAAATCATTTTCATGTCTGTCTTTTTCAGTTTTAGGGTTTGGAGCTCGAAGATGTTTGGGAAAAAAGGTGGTAAGCAGAACAGTTGTGTTTGGCTCATCTTCACCTCTTTCTTCCAAATGTGGTGAACGTGTAAATATCTACATGTATATTGCATATTACAGGCTGCCACAGCCCTAAACATGGTCATGGGGGTAAACATGGAGGCGGCCATAAAAAAAAACACAGCCATGGCTGCAAGGACAAGGACAAGCGTAAGGGCAGGCACAGACGTGGCCACAAGCATCAAAAGTGTCACAAGAAGGGCAAGGACTGTCGCGGGGTAAGATTCAGTGCAGCGCACATTCACAACAACAAGTTCAATTAGTTGAGAATTCAGATGACAATATGTTTTTTGAAGGTTATTTATCCAGGGGTGCAAGTACTCCGAACTGTGCTCCACTTTCATTCCACTTTCATTTCATCACTGTCTCGTATGATGCCCAGTTATGGCTTTAGTGCCTTGCTGAAGGGCATCTCACCAGTAGTTGTAAGTGAGGAGCTGGTGCTTCTCTTCCCATTTCCTGCCCTCCAGTCTGTTCCGGCCTTGAACCGCTGGAGTCGTCAGGAAGAGCGTGACAAGCTGCCATTTTCACACTCAAATTTAAATAATATAGGTGTACCCACACCAACAAAATGAAAATCAGTTTGGGAGTTATCTCTGGAAAACTGAAATAGTAATACATCTTGTTGTGTTTGTCTTGCTTCCTGTAGTACTCCAGCAGCTCCTGCAGCAGCAGCAGCAGCAGCAGCAGCGGCAGCGAGTCTGATTAGATGACAATGTGTGGACAAAACAAGTTGTCAACTGGAAACCTTTGCTTAAATGTTTGGTTATATTCACATCTGAGCTTTGCGTGCCTTTAAACTCAACTCCATTTACATTTTTAACCTAAGAAACAAGCTTCTGTCAGAACTTATAGAGTGTAAAGCACATGTTGGGCTTTCTCAGGTTTTGTTGCCTCATCTTTCTGATGTAATAAATTTCAAAGTGAAAACGCAGATGGAAGGATTCTGTCAACACAGTGTCAGTCATGCTCTCTTCTTCATTTTTGTCTCTCTCATGGTTGTATCTCCAGGTCAACTTGTGAGTTAGATATACAAGCTTTTACACATTCCAAGATAGCAAGGAACATATTTCTGTGACATTTGCTCTTGAAAATAATAGTCCTCAGTACAGGCCTAGTGATTTTGATTCAACCATGTCATCAGACCAAAATCTCTTTCAGCTCATTTAACTGTTCCACAAATGACTGAGCATTTCCTGATGTTCCTGAGGTTTAGTCACTACATGTTAAAACATATTAAAAGACCACCATAAAATTGCTGTCATCAATACTTCATAACAGTTAAAGATCAAATGAAAGTGTGTAGCAGGAAAGTGTTGTAGCAATTAATCCCCCAACCAGTATCACCAAACTTTACAGTTCTCTCAGCTTTCTAAAGAGCCTTTCAGCTCACTGTTTTGGTTCTCTTCTTCTTCTTCTTTTCCTTGAATACTGTTTTTTTAATGGTTTTTCCGTAAACATACAAACTGAACACATTACAAACGAGCAACCACACAAAAACAAACAAACAAACAGTGGCCACAGAAATCACAATCTTGTAGAAATCCATGACATAACATGTACACAACCCAAAACCTCCTTGAGAGAGGCGACATAGCACCTGAATAAATATATGCAGTTAGTGACAACTAACCATCTAGAGAGGAATAAATGTAAAAAGGATACAAATTTCCATAAATCAAAATATTTAAAGTCTTAACAAAATTTCACAAGAGAAATATGAGTAATAAATAAATGAATAACCGTCGATCGCCAAGTGAGTAGAAATCCAGCCTCACAACCCAAGAATGTCATTCTGCCGATTGTCGGGGGGAAGTAAGAAGAAGTCTGCCCATCGGTCCAAGCAGCTGCCAGTGGTCTGTTATTTAAGTTTAAGTTTAAGTTTAACCCAGCTGAAAAATGTTTCTCCCTGCCCAAAGGTGTCAAGAGCAGAAAAAAGAAAATGCTATTCGACTCTGTTGAAGGCCCTTTTCTTCATCAAGATTCATCATCATGCTGGACAGTCTTCACTGATGCGTTAATTGAATTACATTTAACAGCCTTCTCATGTTATTACAGGAGTTCCTGCGAACAACAAATCCTGTCTGATCGACATAATGTTGGGAAGTACCTTCTCAAGGCACAGTGCTAGTATTTTGGAAAGTATCCTAAAATCAACATTTAACAGGCTGATAGGACGATATGATGAGCATTTATCAGCTGGTTTCCCCTGTTTAAGTATGAACTTAAGTGAAGATCCTCTAACAAACGAATCATTAGCATCTTCAGAAAAGGGTCCATTAGTTCGGGCTTAAATTCTTTATAGAATTCGCAGCTAAGGCCATCAGGGCCTAGGGCTTTTCCTGGCCGCAGGGTCTGCAGTGCCTCCTGTTTCATAATTGGTTTATTTAATTCTTGTTGTGGTTTTCTGACCAGCTGCTGCACTGTTTTGATTTAATGTCATAGAGCTGATTTAAACAGTAGCAGTGGAAAAGTGGCAGACCACGTGAGCAGCTGACATTCATCACTTTGTGATAAACAACTTGAAGCTGTTCATTACAAATGCAAGTAATATCAAGCATGTGTTATCTTACTGTGTACTTTTATTATCTTTATTTATCCAGGGAAGGTTGAATTAAGACCTTTGTCCAGCAATGTGTTCACTAATGGTTACACACCCTGCACTTCCCTGTTGCATTTTGCATACACAGGCATTGACAAATAAGGAGTCGTCTTCAGCCTTTTTCTATAAGATGTGAACATGAAACACTAAAAGCTCACATTGAACTGCCACCAGCTGCTGCTGTTTCTTCACCACCTTCTAAAATTTCAAATATATGCACCTCTGGTCCAGCACCAGTCTGTGGGGTTGTGTGTTTGACAGACGATAAAAAAAACTGCCATGCACCGTACAGTGCTTGATAAATGCAAATGATTTCAAATTACAAGTAGAAGGTGTTCTATCCGAGCAAAAGTATTTAATTGTTTCAAGTTTTCATTTCTGACTGTTGGACAAAAAGGTCAATACAACAACAATCTTTCAATTGTGTGTGTGTGAATCTTTATCTAAGATTGTTAATGGTTCCTAATAACTGTATGCTAAAGGTTATACACATATACCCACCCATTTGGGTCACAATCCCATTTTCTGATTGCAGTTCAGGCTTCACATTGAGGTGTGACCACACATAAAAAGGACCAACAGATGACGAGTGTGTCTGTGTACCTCCACTCCAGCACACGGTAAGTTCACCTCTGAAACTCTGCCGGGGATTCGCAGCTCTCTGAGTTCCATGAATATTATAGGACTGTGTATGCAATTTGAAGAACTAACTTTTTGTCATTTGCAGGATCTGTAGTTTGATCTGAAGTTTCAAAATGTACGGACACAACCAAGGTAACAAGTTACTTTCAAATAATGTGTATTAAATGCGCATGACATACTTGATAATCACTTTTGGTAAATACTAACTTACAGGATTCTTTATTTCTCCTAACCTTTAGGAAACCAGTACCCAGGTGGCTACCCAAACCATGCTCCACAGATGCCTGGGGCTTACCCTCACTATCCCCCAGGCACCGCCCCACCACCAAACTACCCTCCTCAGCCCCACGGTCCACACGGAGGTCAGCATGGATACGGACCTGGGCCTGGTTATGGTCCTGGGCCTGGTTATGGCCCTGGCCAAGGCCATGAAGGGGGCCATGGACATGGGCATGGACATGGGCATGGACATGGGCATGGATCCGGGCATGGCCATGGACAGTGCCATGGAGAGGGCCATGGACATGGGCATGGCCATGGACATGGGCATAAGAAAAAACATGGTCACAAGCATCTCAAGTGTCACAAGAAAGGAAAGGACTGTCACGGGGTAAGATTCATTTTCTCAAATATGATGCCCTGCATGTTGGCTTTACTTAAATTAGTTTTATTCAAAATGAATACAGTGAAATATAGATCATAAAAAGTGGTTCAGTAAATCTTACTATGAAATAAGAAATAGAATAGAAGTGCTGTATAATTGGTCAAACACTGGCACATTTATATGACTCACTGAGGACTCTGTTGTGTTCACCCCGGCTGTAGTCGTCCAGCAGCTCCTGCAGCAGTGACTCCGACTAATGAAGATTCCTGGATGGAGAGAGATGTTCATTGTCCTACCACATCATATAATGAACATTTTATCGCCTAAATGTGTCTTCACATAACTTTGAGTTTAAAAATGTATTTGTATCAAACACCTGCATTTTTCCAAAATATACAAAAAACCCTAATCAGGCTTCTGTCAAAATATACTGTGTGAAAAACAAATGTTTAGCTTCCACATCAAATATTCTCAGGAATTCACATCTTTGGTGTAAAAAAGGAATTACAGACATTACTGTATCCATGATTGTGTTTGTGAAAATCAGATTTCTGTGTTTGACAAAGTAAATTGAATATGCACTGTCTTGCTTTTTTATTTTTGTTTTGTCTGTTTCTGTTTCTTAGTGTGCTTGTTAGCTACGCTTTCTACAGTGACCAAAGAGGCTTTATTTGACCCGGGAGGGATGACTGATCATGTTTGCTCAGCCACACCTTGGTCATGGAACTGCAACTCAAATCTCATTTTGATAGCCTGTGTAATCAAAACACACTTAATGTTGATATGAATCTTTTTACAAGACAAATTCGCTGGTCTCTGGAGGCTACTAGTTCTAAAATAAAACTTGAACAAATTATACAGTATTGGCATCCAGATGCTTTAAGCAAAAGTAGCAATGTAAAACTGTGAAACTACTCCAAGAACAGTCCTGCATTTATAATTCTACTTTAGTAAAAGTGTATAAGTATTATGAGCATATTGTATTTGCAGTTTTAAAGGTCAACGTACTCATTAGGCGGTATATAATTATCAGTGATTTATTGCTGTTATTTAATAATGTAGCTGATTGAGGCAATCAAATTGTGAACAGCTGAGTAGCCTAATCTATAGCAAGACATCATATTTTATAAATTGCTTGATCTTTAAAGCAATTGGTAACTTCAGCTCTCAATAAAATGGTGTAAAACTTTATTTCCCATGTGAAATGTAGTGGAAATATCGAACAGTAGCCACTGAAAATACACAAATGAAGAACAAGTACTGTAGCTACTACAGTGTAATGTGTCCTTTAATTATCCTGCTCGAGCGCCTCGTGCTGACAAAAACATAAAATAACAGGAGAAACGCGCTCCATATTTTAAGAAGACTGGGGTGTGTGTTTTCCTCCCCACAGTTAGGGGGCAGTGTGGCGCGAACACGGCGGGATTCAGTTTCCGTGGCGTCATCAACGCCGACCAATCAGGCGCAGCTCGTTACCTCTTTCCAGGAAGTAAACGTCCAAACGTCAGGCTCGAGAACGAGCTGTAGTCGTCCAGCAGCTCCTGCAGCAGTGACTCCGACTAATGAAGATTCCTGGATGGAGAGAGATGTTCATTGTCCTACCACATCATATAATGAACATTTTATCGCCTAAATGTGTCTTCACATAACTTTAGTAGCCACTGAAAATACACAAATGAAGAACAAGTACTGTAGCTACTACAGTGTAATGTGTCCTTTAATTATCCTGCTCGAGCGCCTCGTGCTGACAAAAACATAAAATAACAGGAGAAACGCGCTCCATATTTTAAGAAGACTGGGGTGTGTGTTTTCCTCCCCACAGTTAGGGGGCAGTGTGGCGCGAACACGGCGGGATTCAGTTTCCGTGGCGTCATCAACGCCGACCAATCAGGCGCAGCTCGTTACCTCTTTCCAGGAAGTAAACGTCCAAACGTCAGGCTCGAGAACGAGCTGTCCCTTAAAGTGCAGCCTTTGGCGACACGACCCCGGGCAGGAGTGACAATGTCCTTAACGGTTTTGACATCCACATATAAGTAGGTGCTAAATGACGGCGTTTGTGGCCTAACACTTGTTTTTTCTTCCAGAATATCTGGACCTTAGTCACTTAAGTTGTAGCATGTAGCACTGAATCCAGGCTGCGTGCGCGATGCGGTGGCGCGCAGAGAGTCTGTGGTTAATTGTCCTGTGTCAGAGTTGATCCGGATCTCAGTTGATGTGTGATCTGTGCGTGCAGCCTGTCAGTCACCACCCTTTCACCCTGTCTTCTGCAGACTCAGGTCCCTCTGCAGACTGCAGCGACTCCAGGGACACATGGTGAGCGCCCCTCTCATGTACCAGCCTGTTGATGAGCATTTGTTTGCACCGTTGCATTTCTCTCCTTTCTGATAAATTTAGCAGTTTCCTCTGGCATGAAGTACATCAAATTATAGTGGATATTGTCATTTCAACAAGATGTTACTTGACCTTGATGGGGATTTGTGATTTTCACGTGATAACGATATCATGAAGGTGGTTGTGTAATGTTGTTTGCGTGTTCAGATTTCCATGCTGGACCTGGCAGGCCACGCACAATTTCTGCTCAATGTTTCAAGTTGTACTAGTTCTGCTCAGTTTATCTGTTACTGAAATGATTTTGTGTAAGTATGTACACTCTGCTCATCTAACTGTTTAAACCGAGTGGGTTGATATTGCTCTTTCTGAACTTCATGGCATCAGATGTCCAGTCACGTGCAACCAGAGGTTCTCCTGGAGAAAGTGGGCAGAGCCGGTGTGATCACCATGAACAGACCCAAAGTCCTGAACGCTCTCAACCTGACCATGATCCGACAGATCTACCCTCAGCTCAAGGTATGTGAACGGCTCGGTCAACGCAAACTCCAGAGACTGGTGTCGTTTCTTACAGCAGTTGGCGTGCCACTGATTGTAAACAGCTACTGGTATCTCACTTAGTGTGCCAGTGTTAAGGTCTTGCTCATGAAACTATTCAAACCCATTTAGCCTTAAATAAGCACTTGTGTTCTGTACAAACAGACTTTATTAAACTTCAGTACAGAATGTCTAAGCTAAAAACTAAACAGCTCCTTGCTTTGTTTTAGCTTAGCAATTTATAGAAATAACACCTGTTTTGTGTCTGAAGTAGGTTAATTTTCAGTTTCCAAGGAGAGTTATCAGTGTTCTCACGCCCATCTGCCAGATCCAATAACATGGGCTTGATGATTGCTCTGCTCGTTTTCCAGGATAACTTCCTGTGAATTCACTGCAGCTAATTTTTTCTGTGTGTATGTGTCATTGCAGAAATGGGAAAATGACAGTGACACCGACATCGTGATCGTCAAAGGAGCAGGTGGAAAAGCCTTCTGTGCTGGTGGAGACATCAGAGGTAAGTGGTGTTCGTGCAGGTGCAGTCAGAGGGTGGGGTGGGGGGTGGGGGCGGCTTTATCTTCATCATCAGGACTGCGGGAGAAAGTAACTGTGTTTCCTCCTGTCAGCGGTCACAGAAGCGGGGAAGGTGGGTGACTCCCTCGCTCAGGACTTTTTCCGTGAGGAATACATCCTGAACCACGCCATAGGTACAGTACGCTTCATGGTGTCGTTATTTGATATTCAATCTCCTACAATCACAGCGGATGCATCTCCAAACAACATCTCTGCTTTATCGGTTCACATGTTTGACGTCGGTTTACACATTGTTTTTTTCTTCTTTCAAGGTACATGCCAAAAACCATACATCGCCCTTATTGATGGAATAACAATGGGAGGGGTAAGTAAATTTATTTTCAATATTCTTATACTAGATGGCTATGTTAACCTTGGACAGTACTTACAGTACATACTTATTAGATTAGATAGTTATTATTTTGGGGCAGACGTCCCTCTTGTTGCTTCACTATCTATTTGAATGGGGTGTGATATAGAATTTTGCCAGTAGGTGTCAGTAGAGAACTATCTTCCTCTGTTACCCGCTGCCGATGGCAAGGTGGCCTGTGATTGGACGAATTACGAAGTGACCAAGCATTGTTGCTGCCGCTGGGTCTTCCCTCCCGGGGTCATAATGGTTGGAATTTGAATTGGAGGATTTGAACAGCTCATGTGTCAGGAATGACGCTGATAGGAAACTGATGAAGGACACGACGTCTGGCTTCTGGATGAGTCTGTCTCTGTTGTGACCTTGACTGTGATCTCGCTCCTGACGTGTCCAGTATCTACTGCTTACTCATTACTCATGTGTGTGTGTGTGTGTGTGTGTGTCTCTGTGTGTCCCTGTGGCACAGAGATGTGTGAGGACACAACAAGCCCTTTAGCACCACAGCTGGCCTCATTCTTTGACTCCTGACCATGAGCTATATGCTCCGGTACTCCTGGAGTATTTTGGCAGGACATGGCAGCGTGTGGTAGCGATCGGTGTTGATTTTGTTGCTTGTTGAGGAGAATTGGCAGGAGAGCCGTGTCTCCAGCGACAGGACAAATATGTCAGCTCTGTTTCGGTCCTCGCCAAACTGCTGGGAGAAATGTCTGGCTGTCTTCCAGCTAAACGCTCCAGGATAGCCACATGCTAACCTTGCCCCATCTCCACTGTGCTGGCCGGGTTGTGGACAGTAGCGCAGGAAGTGAAGGAAAACAGCAAATTTGCCGGCTGGAGAACCGAAACCAAACGCTTTATGACATGAAAACGCTCTGTGGAGCCCAGGAGAACTGCAGAGTTGAGTGATAATTCTTGGTGATCACCCTTTCTAAAAAAACAAAGTCAAAAATTGGACAACTTTAGTATTTTCGCTGTAGTTTTCCCACTGGGAAATCCACAGGGGGGGTTGAATCCTCGAAGCCCCATGTCTGAACAGCCATGACGGTGATGTCACCTCCGCTGACCATTCTCCTTTTACAAGAGAGACAAACGC
Organism: Psettodes erumei; assembly: GCA_016785225.1. Taxonomy (NCBI): domain Eukaryota; kingdom Metazoa; phylum Chordata; class Actinopteri; order Pleuronectiformes; family Psettodidae; genus Psettodes; species Psettodes erumei. Next base: position 1,778,695 of record JAFBJZ010000221.1, read on the forward strand.
TGTCATTTATTTGTCCGACAGAAAGCGAAGCCAAGTTCTCGGCGCTGCCCTCTGCCCTCTCCCTTTTAGGTTTCTGGCTCTGGGAACACAGTCGTTCTAAGTCCACCTCTACTATGTGTTGACACAACCCATCCTCAGACTGATTGCTGTTTAATGTGGGTCGAAGCTGGAAACAAGCTAGTTCTATATAAGGAAAAGTCTGAGAGGCACCGCGGTGTCTGTTCCCAGATCTGCGCGGAGCTCGGGCCAGAGCCCCCCGTTCAGCAGGCCCTAAAGATAACATGTCATCAGTAGGTCAAACGCCGGCTGTTACATCACGGCGAGCTCGTCTCCCGCACGTCGCCCGTTCCCCCGCTCTCCAAGATTAAAATCCCCAGAATTAAGGCCTGCGAATGCTCGAGTGTCATTAATGACACGCGCTCCTCAGCCCTCAACGCAATCGCACGAGACACACAGAATGGGAGGGGGGAAACAATTAGTACTGTCCTCATGTCATATGCAGTAAAATAACCATTTTATCCTGTGTCATAAAAACAAATCTCCTCCTCGGTGTGCATTCTCGGACGTCACTTTCGGCGTGCTGCGTCAGCGGTTCCTCGGCGCCGCTCACCTGCTCCCTCCTCAGCGGGCGGGAACTCGGCCTTCTGGGTCGGGCTCCCCTGCGCTAGTTTTCCCGTTTCCATTGTTTACCCCAGGATCTGGAGACGTGTTCTTATATGGTGCTCGGTGCTGCCGCAGCCACGCGTAACAATGTTCCACTACTTTTATGGCGGTGGGCGGGTCCAACAACACATCCAGCTTTTTCCTCGATTCGTCTCCGCTGTTGTGTTTTGTTTTTGGAGTTGTGTTATTTTTGCACGTCGGAGGAAACGTCCGCTATTATGCACGGTGAATTCATCTCCTGGTCTATGATCCAGGATCTCCTCCCTCCTCCTGTCCTGAGCTGCTGTCAGCGCTCATCCTCTGTGGGCAAACCTCTGGCGCCTGCTCAGAGGAAGGTGACACAGCTGCCAATTGTTGGCCCGGCGGTGATCCGGCTCTCGGCAGGTGGCAGCCTGTATGTTTGTGTACAAGCGGTTGTGTGTGCTTCATAAATAAGATAAGATAAGATATACCTTTTATTGGCCCCACAGTGGGGAAATTTCCAAATAGTAATCCATATATATGTTGGACCTTAAGCAAGCCCACATGTATCTGTGGCATCCAGGGATTTGAAGTCGGCGCTCCACATTTTTTCCACACGAGCAGACTAAAAAATTGTAAAATGGAAAATGACTCCCCGGGTTTAGTTTACGTTGTGAGTGATCTTCAGCCTCCAGACGTGAGGCTTTGCAGCTTTTTTGTCTCACATCTTTGTAAAGAGAGTATTATATGTTATTGTTTGGAACCTACAGACCCATTACTCCCCGTGCGCTTTCTGTTGCGTTTGTCTTTTTAACGGCATTGAGCTACTTTTCTTTCCGTGTTGTCACATCCTTTCAGCTCTTGCCGTGCTTTCTTGCGTGCTACTTTCTCAATCAGGAAGCGCTTTCCCCACAGTAAGATCGTAAGGTGCAGCAACAGCACGACTTTGTTGCAGCGCAGAATGGATGTGATGATAAGGTGGTTAATCAGTACCAGTGAGCCAGCGATAACACCACCAGCTGCCTTCCAGTCGACACTTTACCTGTTTAGTTCCATTCCCTGCAGCAAGGACAAACCCAGACTTTTTTTTTTCTCTCCGGTTAGAGAAGCAGACAAATGACGGAGAGCTCAGCTGTGTTGTTCCGGCTTTATTTTCCATTTTATTTTAATCATCGAGTAGTCTTCTTTTTTGTGAGTTAGACTTTTTTCCCCCCTTCTTCTAGCTGATTATTGTACAACTTGTCCTTTTTATTCCAGCAAAGCTTTGGAAAAGTCCTGACTGAAAATCCCAATTTGTTGCCATCCCTTTTTTGGAGACAAAAATCATATCCAAGCGCTCTCGTAAATCCATTGTAATTTGTATTGCTGAAGGGGAATAGTACTGTACACACGGTATATGTTCAGCTGCACAAACCCAGATAAGGAGAATTAAAAGCAGGTGCGTTCTTGAGCCGTAAGAGCAGATTTATACGTGACTGGAGCAGACACGGGAATTCATGAAGGGAAGCATCCAGCTGTTGTGGATGTGAAGCCCTCAGGATTCCCCTGCTGACCCTCCACAGTCATTAATCACCGCCGGTCAAGCCGCGGGCCCGTGAGCGAGCCGGCTCCTCGTCACAGCCAGGCGTGCGGTCAGGACATGAAAGATTGCCGAAGCGAAAAGAAATCATCCGAACGCTGAAGGCCAGCGGGGTCGTGCGATTACTTTTCTGCTGTCCAGAAAGAGAACACTTCCATCATCACCGCCTTCGTCTCAAACCGTGCCCGTCCCATTTCTACTTTTACATTTTGACATTTTTTATTCTTTTTTTTTAAATTTTCACTCCTTCGTCTTCCTGTCCCCTGCTGTTCTTACGGCAGCTCAGAGACTGTTTAATAGTTCTGCTGCTGTGGGTTTTTTTTATGTGAGTGTAGGGGTCAGAATCTGCCATTACAAAATTAATTTGAATCCTTCTTAATAACTGATTATTCATCAGAACTGAACTACAAGCTTCAGGGTGTATACAAAGGGACGTTGTTTCCATGGTAACCTTATAATTTCACAGGGCTTACTGTGCTGAAGATGTCCTCTGGCCAGAGCTCTCATTAGCCCTCACCTTTACCTTACTGGGAGCTGCACGCATTAATCTCACACACACACACACACACACACACACACACACACACACACACACACACTTGCGCAGGGTTGGCCTGGTTTCCTTTTTTTCCCCCCAGTCAGCATAATTCACCTCAAACTTGAGCTCACTCTCTCCTTGCAGAGGTATTTATCCCTTCTCCGTGTTCTCCCCCTCTCCTCCACCTGCAGGGCGTGGGGCTGTCGGTGCACGGGCTGTTTCGAGTGGCCACTGAGAAGACGCTGTTCGCCATGCCAGAGACTGCCATCGGTAAGACGGTCCAGCTGCACCGGCCGCCGTCTTCCTCAGTGGAGCGGTTGGCCCAGATCGCCGTTAGTGGCTTTCCAGCCCATCAATTATGTAGGAGCGGCGATTTCAGACCCAGCTGGATCCCGTCCAAATGTGGTACAAAAGTTCTGACTGTTAGAGTGGCGCACAGCACAGGACAGCATCAATAACCTCATCCCGATAATACTGGATACAGAGGATTTACTGCTAACGCGACCGGCGGCGGTCGCTTCAAATGAAACCTCCAGAGCGATGAGATCCCACGGAGGCGATCCAGCTGTTCATGATGTCACGTCTGAAGGCAGGAGTCCGCGTTTCCTCGGTTCCTCCTCCGCGTCTCCTGCTCGCGCCGCGAATGGGAGGGACGCCGAGAAGCGGGCGGGCGAGAGAGGGAGGCGGTTCAGCAGTGATTAACATCGCTGCGCTCTGGGCGTCAGCGTGCCAACATTCGCCGGGTGGCACTTAACATCAAACAGAGCGGCTGAATTAGTCGCCCCCTTAAATTCAGCCCTCTCATCTAATCTCAACGCCGTGAAATCCTAAAATCAGAAGCCATTTAAACAGCAGGAACTCATTTACATCACCTGATGCCACTTAGCAAAAACTAGCACTATAATCTCATAACATGTAACAATACATAATTGATCAAATGTAGCACCGTGATTAAATGATGCTACCTGCTGTGCCCGTGACTAACCGGCTGGGCGCGTGGTGTTTTACAGTGGGAGACGGTTGCTGCAGTGTGCCAGGTTTCAGCGCTATAGTTTGCTCTTTAGATAATTGACTCCTGCAGACAGATGGTCTGCTCCTGAGGCGCTGAGGGGATTACTTACAAATCTCCAACACATAACAAATTACAGCCGACGTTACACCATAAAGAAGTCTGGTGTCGCTTGGATCACTGTTCTCTGACTTGCATATGAATGCGAGTTTATGCGGATGAGCCGCAGAACGCCGGGGAACCGCAGCGTGAAGTGAGCAGGCGCTCATCTCAGCAAGTGCAGCATGGATGTGAGGCCTGAAACATGTTCGATGATCATTTTGAATACTCTGATGTTGTCGTACTCGCAATCAGATGACGTGTTGGAAAAGCAGTGAGGGGGTCATGCAGAGGTTGCAAGATAGACAGTTGGGTTTTTTTTTTTAAAAAAAGCTTAAATGTTCATCTTCTGATAAATTGACTGTGCGTTCACTCCCTCACACGTGCAAACTTCCAAGGACACTCACGTCACCCTCTGTTTTAGACACACGTTGAGCTCATTCTGCTGCATTCTGGGCTCAGACTAATACGTTTGCTGCCGTGGCATCTGACTCAGATGTCTGGAGTGGCGAAGGATGAGGATTATGTTGTCAGTGGACAGGAAATGAGTGGAACAGAGGGAAAAGGGCTGAGGTTCTCCCCGATGCGCTCCGATAGTTCGGCTGGATTTTCTCAAAGGCAGGGCCGCGACAAAGATTGGGAGGAAATGGGAAGATAATTGGATTTGCACGGACTATATGAGGGGGTTGACATTCAGCAGTGTGTGTGTGTGTGTGTGTGTGTGTGCGCCCGCGCATTTCAGGGTGTGTCTGGAAGTGTTCATTCTTGTATCCTTTAATCCACGCGTGTTTGTGTGGTGTAGCAGCACATTGAGTCCTTTCGGCAGGACCCTCCTCCTGTGTGCCGCCGCGTTACTGTGCAGTTGCTAGCGACCTCTGTGCAGTCACAAACTTGGACGCCGCCGCTTCAAGCCCCCCCCCCTCGATGCTTATTTTAGCCCTGATCCCGGGGTGGGATCCTCTCATGAGTTTACTGTAACTGCAGTCACAGCGTGGACTCTCGCTTACCACACGTTTACACTGTGGCGCTGTGGCGGCTGACATCGGCTCCACTCTCCTGTTAGCGGAGGTGTTTGAAAACACCTGTGTGGGTGTTGCAGGGCCTTTTTTTTTTTAAAGAAAGCACTTCCTGTTTGGATTTGCACGCCTCTGAATCTTCCGGCTGTCTCCTCCTTGTCTGGTTCTGTTTGTGACTCTACGAAACCCACGAACTCCAACCAAAGCAAGTGAGAGCCCCTGCGTGGGTAAAGACAAAGTCGTGCATAGACCTTGAATGTATGCTAATGAAACCTGCAGGCCTCTAGTGTCACATTAAAATCTGTTTTCATGGAGCACACACAATTTCAGCCACTCGTCACCAGCAGTTGGAGAAGACAGAGGTTGTTCTTGGGTTCAGTTTGGCTTTGTTTGTTATTTCTATCATTCATTATATATTTCATTTAAAATGCTTTAAGCAATAAGCACCTGGTAGACACCCTGGTTATATAAGCCATGCAGGTGAGTGGTGGTGAAGAACAAGCAGCAATTCTTGATATTTTATTTCTTCTCGTGGTTTGTTTTGAGGACTCAAAATAAAAGTCATGTTTTTTTTCCTTCAGTGCCCCCTGACAAGTGTGGAGTTTTTGTCTTCTTTTCCATGGAGTTTTTTTCTCCTGTTGAAAACCTCCCTGCACTTCACCTGATGACAGCCCTCCTTCCTGTTTGATCCTCTGCTCTGTTCTAACCGCAGAGCCCAGAGCTGTTTAAAAAAAAAAAAAAACGAACACACAAACCACACAAATGTGACTGTTTTTAAAGAGTTTCATCACCTGTAAGAACCAATGGGCTTGGAGCTGAGTGCCAAAGACACACTAGTGAAGATGGAAAGTATTGTGAGTGTGATGCACTGTTGGGTTGGGCTCTTTCATTTGTTAATGATTAAAAAAAAACAGAGAATAACACCAGCTGTATCCTCTGAGTGTCTTGTTGGGCTCATCGCTCAATTCAAATGGAATGTTCCTGCAAAGCAGAGCACGCACAAGCTACATGTGGAAAATGAAAAGATGCATATTTCATAGAAGAAAAAGATGACATTGTTTAATGGGGAGACAGATTTGCAAATCTCTCACACACACACACACACGGCCCCCCGCCCCCCTGTCTACGTTAACCCCTTCTGTGGCGGGATTAACAGATTGGACCCGTTCTGAGCAGCAGCCGTAATCTGACGCATTTATGATATTACATTTTCAGGCCTGAATCAGGTCAGCTCCTCTAATCCCTCCCTCTCCCGCTCACCTCGCGAGAGCACCAGCTGTGACCCGTGGACTCTCACATGAACAGGGTGCAGATTAGGCCTGGGAGTGGAATGGAAATGCAGTTTCTCCTGCAGATAAGGGCTTGCTAGCTTTAAATTGACGTCGCCTGGTTAATAAACGCGTTGGTGGTGAACAGTGATGGTTACATTAGTCGTTGCGTGTGCCATGCTTGCGGAGAGAGACGCATGACCTTTCTTTTGGTTGTTGTTGACAGGGCTTTTCCCTGACGTGGGAGGTGGCTATTTTCTGCCGAGGCTCCGGGGCAGGTTGGGTCTGTTCCTGGCCTTGACGGGCTTCCGTCTCAAGGGACGTGATGTCCAGAGAGCTGGAGTCGCCACTCACTTCGTGGAGTCTGACAAGGTAAAGAAGTCAGCAGACCAACTCGCCACGTGCCTGTGAAAACACGACCGCAAAGGTTTGCCCGCACATCGCTCTCGTCGGTGGGGTAACTAAACCAGTTGGAGTGTGAGTGATAGTGGTGCAGCATGGATGAGTGCACACAGAGTGTGTGTGTGTGTGTGTGTGTGTGTGTGTGGCTCCACTGGAGAGCGGGATGCTGAGTCACTGGGTGCCAGCATGCAGCACCGTGCTGGTCCAGAGGCAGGTCATGTTTGCCTTGCTGCCGGCGTGACGTCAGAACAGCAGGCGGCAGAGTTTATTTAAGACTTTAACCTTGAATTTCAGGATGGACGAGCAGCGGGGGTGGGTTAGGCTCGTTCGGACGGCTTTTACAGCCGGGTTTGATCGAAAAACAAGCATGGAAAAACATCTGACCTTTTGGGATGAGGAAGGACAAGTGAGATGGAGTCTGCAGCTTAACGTCACGAGTGACATTTGATTTGTTCAAAACTAAATAAAAAAACATGAAATCTGGAATGAAGAGTTACTTTTTTTTAAATCTATGGAGGACAAAGAGTGAAAGACCTTCCATCCAAACATGAGATTATTTATTTATTCATATAAAATGATGAGCTAAATGTAGCCCAGTACCTCAGCCACAGGTAGACAAGTCTTTTCTCTGTTCACTTCATGTCAAGGTGCCAGAGCTGGAGAAGGAGCTGGTGAACTTGAAGTCTCCCTCTGCTGAAGACATCACCAGAGTGCTGGACACCTATCAGAACCAGGTGAGACTCTGCACATCTTAGCCTCAATGCTATGGTTGAACTTCAAATATCCAAAACGGCGCCAACAGACCTTCAGACGTCGGTGTTCACGTGACTGCTCCGGAGCGTCAGCCTGCGTCTGTGCTCTCTCTCCACAGAGTAGCCTGGATTCAGAGAAGCCTTTTGTCTTGGACCAGCACATGCCTGATATCGACAGGTGGGCCTGGAATCTCCTAAATATAATCTGTACTAACGAAACAAACAGCCAGTTGGTTTTCTGAATGAGACATTTCATTATTATTATTATTATTATTATTATTATTACCAAATTCCATGAAAAGACCAAAACCTGCAAAGTGTTTCTCCTCCTCGATCGTCCCTGCAGAGGAGCAGCTGGATGCTGTTGCTGGCAGACGTTACTGCAAAGCAGTACAGTCAGAAGGTCGTTTGACAGGGACTATTTTCAGCGGCGGAGTGCCGTAGCTCCACAGCGTGGTTCGCTGATAGGACAATAGATGATGTCATTGTTGGTTTGGGTCTTTGCCTACTAAGTTGAGTCGCCGTGCTGAAAAACCTGAACCCACGCTGGTGTTTTCCTCCAATTAAGGCTGTTCAGCTCCAGCAGTGTGGAGGGCATCCTGCACAACCTGAAGGCGGACGGCTCCGAGTTCGCCAAGAAGCAGGTCGAGGTACGTTCTCTGCCCGCGGCTCGATCAGAACCGCTGCATGATGGAATGTCTCTGGTGAAATCTGGTTTTCCAAGCAGAGTGAATGTGCAGGAACCTGGTCACACAGGGTCATGGTGTTCCACTGTGGTTCTACTGACTGTTTTAAAGTCAGTCCTGTCAGCCCGGCACCAGACAGAGCATTATCTGCCTTTGGTAGTATATGTTAGTAATTAGTAGTTACCCAGGCTACACCAGGACTTAATGGGGTTGGTCTTATTGGCTGAACCAGAATCCCTCCTGAGACTTTTCACAGCTTCATTCCATAAACTTGACCTGGGCTCGTTCACAACAGTGCCGTCGAACCTGTGAACGACAGCCTACAATCTCGCCTCACCTTAGTGTTCTGCTGCTGGTCGCTCAGAGTTCACCCCAGGATTTAACGTGCTGCACCGGCAGCAAACCGCTCATACGAGCCTCCGTCCACTGGCAGAGGCTCATTATTTCATTTTAAACTCCGTTTCCAGTATCTTTGAAAATCTGATTTGGAGCTAATGGGGGTTAGGTCGGCCATCAAATATTTATCATAAACCCACATCCTCAGTTTCTGCCTTACCACAGACTCACTCTCATGCCTTCTGTATTAAAAATGCAGGAGCATCCTTATTTACACGTTGCTTTGCTTGTTTCATCCTTAATATTTTGCAGCTAAGTACGCTCATAGCGAATGAAGCAGTCCATCGCAGCCGTTCTGTTTGGTCACATATTTCCCCTGTTGCTCCTCCTCCAGATATTGTCCAAAATGTCTCCCACGTCCCTGAAGATCACCTACAAGCAGCTGCAGGCCGGTGCCTCCCTGAGCCTGCAGGACGTGCTGGTGATGGAGTATCGACTGAGCCAGGCCTGCATGGTAAAAACGACTTCCTCCAACTGGAGTGTCGGCCCGTAAACAATCAATATCCATTAGCCTCACTGTCAGACTTTGCACTCTGGTAGGGATCATAATTGGACGGGAATTGGAGGAATTAGTAACACATGAACTTGCTTTCATCTGTTACTGATCCTAATCCTCTGCCCCGGCCGTTTGACTGAGCGTGAGTAAAATGTAGAAATGTGGTGGGATTGTGTGTTTTCTTGCAGAGGGGCTGCGACTTCTACGAGGGTGTAAGAGCTGGTAAGTCGCTGCAGCGTATGAGCAACCAGAGCAGAGTTGGGTGGATGTTGGATTGAATTTCAGTGATGCAGAGTTATGGATTCCACAGAGAGCAATCAACAACTAAGTACAACGGTCAATAAATAATAGTTTTTTTATCTTGTAGTATTATACAGAATATCTGCAGCTACTTGATTACTCCCAGTGAGTCAGCTTTTTTCTTGCCATTAAAGGTTAAGAAAGGTCATAGATTAGTCACTGCTCCTCTTCCCCGTGTCCTGCACGTCTCCAGTGCTGGTTGACAGGGACCAGAATCCCAGGTGGAACCCGTCCACGCTGGAGGAGGTGTCGGAGCGGAGCGTGGATCAGTGCTTCTCCTCGCTGGGAGAGAAGGATCTGGTTTTGTGACGCGCCCGTCAGCCGCCAGCTGCTTCCCACCTCCAGACGCTCGCTCGCTAAGCCTTGTGTAAACGGCCACTTCCTGTCCCCCACCTCCCTCTGTGGTCATTTGAGAGGACCACGCTGAAGATGGGAGAAGGTCATACATACATACGTAGGTCATGAACTTCAGAACTTTGAGAAGAAAATTCAGACGTGCCCGGGCTGTGACTCTGCTGCTCCGATTCAAGTTCACAGCCACGCAAAACCAGCGGTGTGAGGGGTAGCTAACAGACGCGTCACGCCTCAAATATTCTCCGTGTGAACGTGCCCCGCGGCAGACGTGGAGTCTTCCACTCCAGCTGAACCAGTGCTTCCTTACTTCCTTGCACTTCCTGTGGGTTCCTGTTGATGGGATGCAGATCAGCATCGTCTGTATCCCTGCAGAAACGGATCAGTTGTCATCTTTTTTCATCCGTGTTCCTCTTTTTTTTTTAATTGAATCTGGTTTCTTTAGATGTAACATGAATTTCAAATAGCACTCCCAAGTCAGATGGCAAATTATATCAACTTGCATCTAAAATGTTTGATCGTTACACTGCAAATATGGTTTCAGCGGTCTGGAATGTAGTGTTTCTAGTGTTTATATTAGAAGGTTTTCTAGTAGATAGCGTTTGAATAGGAATCAAATCACTAGAGTAATTGCAAACATTAGTTTTCAGTAGCTGCATTATTTATGAGACAACCAGACCACAGTCAGACTGGACCTTTGTACTGAAACAGATGGCAATAAACAGAGCTGGTGACGTGAAATGTCGTGTCATTTGTGAGTGAAGAAACTTATTGAGGGTGATTTTGTTATCAGCAGGAAATCACTAAGCTGCCGCTCCGATAATAAATCCAAAAAGTAAACACACGCATCCATTTGGTTAATTGCACGTTGTGCTGGAAAACGGTCTGGTTTACCCCCAGTGTCGACAGGAAGTCCAGTTTATTAAATTTGAGCGGTGAAATAATAAAAGCTTTGAGTCCCAACAAGGAAGAATTGAAACCAGTGTATAAGCATGTCCCATATTCCCGGTCAATCCCATCCCCAATCCCTCCTTCTAGTCTCTCAGCATGAAGCTCCTCCACAGCGGCTCACTGAGTGGACCGCATGACGTCCACGTACTTGAGACAACAGACAGTCTGAGCACACATGCACCCTGGTCCCTCTTGTACAGGATGCCGCACATCCGTGTGTCTTGGCAGCATTTTGAACAAACGTTGTTAGAGCGCTCCTGTGTATGTCAACACCCAGGGAGTTGTGATTTAGAAAGTTAAAGTGAAATACTTCAGGAACAGCAGAAGGCATAAATTTGATTTATTGGCAGCATCACATTTTAAACTCGGGTACAGTTTGCATGTTGAATGAATACTGTACTCTCAGAAGATGCACTCGGTCACTCATTTTAACTTATTTAATGATGATCTATCCACAGGCTGACGTGTGTCGACTTAGGCAGCTGCTCCTCGCAGGTTTCTTTGCACTTCACAATTCAGCAGCAGACATGGAAACAGTTTTGGGCGAGTTACCTATGGTCACATCAGCTCATCTTTTCTCCGGGCTGCTGCTTCTGCTGTAAAGCAGCACTCATCAGCAGCCCGTCTGTGAGCACGTGACATCACACCTGTCGCAGGCAGTGCATTACTGGATCAGCTGACTGGCGTTCAGCCGTGTGGGCTGCTCTTTTCTCCAAAAAAGTTGAGCAAATAAAGGAATAGTTCTACTTGTTTCTAAATTCTAGTACGGGGAATTAGGGAGGAGCGGGTTCATCTGGCGACCAGAGACCCTGTGACAAACATTACAAACCATTCAGAAGATGACCACACCCATCTGCCACAACATGAAAACAGCTGACTGGGTTTGATGATGTGGCAGATCAGATCAAGCCACGGGAAATGACTAAAAGTGAATGTTTCACAATGAACTCATTTTGTGGCTCATCAGTGTATTTGACTCAAAAAAAATTCCAAACAGCTCCTCTGATGTCTGGATGTGCTGGAAGTTGACACTTTAACACAGGGTTAGGGTTAGGCTGAGGGAAATTTATACTGGCAGTTTTTCTTTACTAATTTTATGGTCAAAATGTTTCATTTTAGAAAGCAAACGATTGTTTTACTGATTATAAGAATAAGTATTAGTGGCATTCCTGATTTAACCTGACCCCAGGAGATCTACTGCACCTCAGGGAACCTGTTCTTGAGGAATAAAGGGTCAGCGCAGCAGCATCTCCCTTCTCTGTCCAAACACCTGCCGGTCTAAATACTTTAAAATGAGTGACTGCAAATTACAGTTTTCAGAAGGACGCGTTGGCAGCGTTTAACAGCATCAGCTGGAAGACACAGATGTCAGAATGAGACAAGCGTTCACACCCGATCCCTCTGTGAACTCCTGGCAGTGCAGATACTGTCTCCGTCCTGGCTGTCTGAAGAAGGAACATTCAGTTCACCGCATTTCTTTGGGACGACCACAACTACTGAGCTGTGCCGGAGCTCGACAAAAAACTGATGATAGCCCACTTAGTAAAGATTAAACCTCTCAATCACCATCACCTGTGTGGTGCCCGTGCTCTAAATGCAGTTAATTCATTAAAGTCAATATGCAAAATAAAATGAAGTTCACATTTCTGTCATTTCTTTCTTGTGCTATTCCAACTGACCTTTTGGTTTAGATCCCGACGTTCACAGAAAACAGCTGATCAACAGCAGAAATCGGCCGACGCGGCACATTGTTTTTACAGCGTTTTTGGAAACCGAGTGCAAGTTTGAGCTTCTCCGATGACGGGTCTGGAGACACGTTTTACTGGAATTTCTTGGTGCTGACCGGTTCCTCGTCTTAGACAGGAGAAGGCATGTGGTGACATTAACCTGCCACTGTTTTATGGCTTATTATCTTGCGGTGGAGTTTTCAGACAGTTAGGTGGTGGTTCAATGCTCTGAGCAGTTTGGCGGGCAAAGTGACATCAGTTACATTTTGTACTTGTGCGTACAAACCTCTGCTTTTTGGCCTGTAGCTACACCGTCCCTCCGGACCAGACCTTTGTACTGTGGCCTCTGACAGAAAGTCGTACAGTTTCAAATGATTCTCACCAGCCTCCTGAAATGCGTCGGGCTCGTAGCAATGTTCACTGAGGACTCTGTAAAGCTCTGTCCCAAATACATCTACTCCCCTGGAATGTGTCAGAGCAGCACCATACTGTTTGAAGAAGCCATATGTGTGTCCTGCATTGAAATGTCATGGTTTCGTGGTCATGGTTTGTTGTCCTCTTTCGGGCAGATGGCAGTATTTCTCACGGACACAATGCTGACACAAATGCACAATTCAGCCCAAACGTCAGTTCTGTTGCCTGGTTTTCTTTCTGGCTGAGGGTCCCCTGTGATCCGAGTCCTGATGCCATTGTTGTCCTGCTGCAGCTTGTGTATACAGAGGATCCTGGAGTGCAGGAAATCCATCATTTACACACGTCATTTTCTGGACCCGTTGTGAGGACTGCACCCCGGCGGATGGACGGCTGCCTAATGGCAACTGGGCGATGCTCCTCGCTGCAGCTCTGTCTCAGGATCTCCAGGGAGGCCATCAGAAGGGAGAACTTTCAGCCCGCGGGGCCTTTTGTCAGACCGGGTGGAGCCGGACAGCTGGGTGTGTTTCTGACCTGCTGAGGCTGGTGGAGGTTTTCAAACGAGAGCCTACACCAAAGGAAGGGAACTATTAATAACTTCCTCCTTAAGAGGAGAGAGCCTTGGCCCCGGGGCAGCATCAATGGACGGGATAGACTTTCACTGGCGAAGAGGAACGTCATGTTTCTGAGCAATATCTGATAGGATTTCTTGCTCTGCATTATGGGTCCAGCCGGGGAGAGCCGACACCTACTGGGAGACGGGGACAAATAAGGTCTGAGTAAGATGATATCTGACTGAAGAGGCTCTGTTCCAGCAAGGCTCCATCTTTGAAACGGATGATCAGAGAGGTTTCCTTTGGACTGGATCAGAGCGCGTTGGTTTTAGGCTCAGTCCAAGTATAATCCAATCTAAAACCAGGTCAGAGCTGAATTCCTGACCGCTCATTCATAGTGAACGCTGGAGTCATTTATTCTCAGCCAAGTTGTTTAGAGACTCTTGACCTTGTTTCACGTGCACATCCTCCAGCGTCAGCGTCCGAGGAGCCTCGGCTCGGCCCGGGCCTCTTCGCGTCATGGCACATCACATTCGATGTAGGGAATGTCGCTGTAGCGGCGGTCCACTTCCACCCACTGCTGCACGGCCCGGGCCACGATCTCCTCGGAGAGCCTTTGGGCATACTCCAGCAACACGGGGTTGACCTGAGGGGAGCTCTCTGACCCCAGACCCACCTCCGAGTGGACCAGGTAGGCCTTCTCGCCCCTCATCCCTCTGCACTTGCCTTCCACCCTCTCCGTGGAGTTTGCATTTTGGGCTCCAGATTCGCTCCTCTTTGATTTGACGCACCCCATGCTCCTGACAGTGTGGCATAGGGTGGGAGATGGGGGGTGGCAGCGAGGTGCAAGAGTTTTCCTGTAGATTTGTAACTCATACGGCAGTGTTTTCAACCCTGTGCTTCCCCTCAACTTCTTTCTGCTGCAGTCACCTTTGTGCCCCCGTCAGCCGCTCCCGCTCTCATCCATGCCTGAGTGGCAACGTGTGCGCGGGGTTGGTCACAGAGTAGGCGGTGGCGACCGAGACGACGCTGGATGGCGACTAGCTCGGCGGCCCATCCCCACGTGGGTTCGGAGGTTCTGAAGCAGTCACTCGCGCTCCCTCGTGGACTGGCTGTGGAGAGAGAGACAGGGGGAGAGGGAGGATTTCAGTGATTTATCTCCCATCAGACGCAGCCTAAAAATACCAGATGGCGTCAGCGAGGAAAGGATTGTGAACAATTTTCACAGCGGCTGTGGCAGCTACGTGACCCCGGCTCCTGTGGCCGGCTGGAGGTCAAGGTCTCACCTCTGCAGGGTCATTTTTAAACAAGCTCTGCTCCTCCACACATCCAGGGTCTTACTCACCCTCCAACCACACACACACACACACTTGGGAGTGTTTTATGACTCAATCCCTCGGCCTGTTTTGTATAGCATGTCACGGTCTGTGACTGCTGCGGTCTTGTGGTAAGCCCGGGTCTCCCATCTGTTCCCTGACCGTGCATCCCCGCCTGACTCACAGCGACAGCTCTTTTTCTAGGACCACGGGCCTTGGCGCACAAGGGAACATGTGCTTCATTGAGAAAGCTGCGTGCTGCGTAGCCTGCACAGCGTCTCTGTGACTGAAAAACACCGCAGGTCCGCACACCACTCTGAACTGTGACTAAATCCTCACCCAGATTTCACATGAGGTTCATGAGCCTAAATGGCAGCAACTGTGCCTCAGTGTGAAGGCGCCCATGATCTGACAGCCATATGGGATTTGGATTAAACCCGATAACTGCTTTGTTTAGTTCAAACCCAACCTGAGCAACAATGCAAACATCTCTGCAAACGTGACATTTAAATGCACATGTCAACACAATACGTTGTGGAGCTGCACATAAGTGTTGAGCTGCACATACTTTTACCAGAGTGTGGCAAAAGCGTCGGGGTTTTTTTTCCATCCATCCCCCCCGCAAAATAATCCGGCGACAGAGGAAAAGATAATAACCCAAGGTCGTTTAAGTAAACAGTAATCCGCACATCACCTGGCGTCGCGCCGGTTCTTCTGCCCAGTCCCCGCCACTTCAAACAGCATCCCAGCGATTTCAACTTGAACGTTACTGATTGTCTGCAACGTGTAAACAAACAATTATTCCCCAAGTGCTGCTGCTGCTGCTGCTCGCTGGTTCGGTTACTGCGGGATGAAGCGCTCCGCACCAGATTTCAAAATAATCTCGAAGAATGAAAATAAATAAGATCCCAGGCGCTCGGGTGCAGACGGGAGGCTGTTCCCCTGTTGCCTGCGCGTCGGTCAGCGCTGACTGCAGCTCCACAGCGCGGGAGGAATCACAGGTCTGGGTTGATTTCAGCGCGGCGACGCTCCGCGGCAATTACCGAGCTGCAGCGGCTGGAGCGACGCTGCCCCCTGGCGGCCACGACGACGTACTGCACTCATACCACTGCAACGTTAAAGTCAAAATCGACCCAGCAAGTAGACCCCGCTCTTTCTTATTTGAGGGTTTAAATCAGTTGTAAGTGGGGTATTTAACTTTACTAATGAACACACGCCACCTGCACAGTTAAATACTGCCATTAACATCTTACAGCGGCCCTTTTCCTCCATTAAATTGACATCAAGACAAAGAAGAAGACACACCGGCATATCTCTCACCTTGTTTCGTAAACGCACACGGTGGAAAATGGAAACATGGAAAAGGAGACACCTGAAGCTCCCACACTTTCTTACCTGCCCAGCTGCAATTTGTACTCTCTAATTATTAGCGCTCAGTCGCACGATCACAATCGATATGAAACGTCCAATCAAAAACCTGAGTTATTCTTAATATTTCATGATAACAAGTTAAACAATTTTGACAGTTGCATCATATTTTATTCAGGCCAAAGCCTAAATTGTCTCCAGTGACAGTAATATTCGTCGGGTATTCCGTATTTTGATAATATAGTATTATGATGGAATATACCGCTTAAGCATAATTTAAAGTGCACAAAATATTAATATCAGAAGCTAATGTAGGCAACGTACTATACCAACTTATGAAGCAGTTTCTTAAGCATCTACCTCTCTCTGTCTTTCTTTCTATGGATTGTAGGGTGTCATATCCTACAATCCATAGATAGAAAGCATTCATTCATTCATTTTACAAAAATGTATTTATTTATTTATTACTTACATAAAGTCAATCGGGTTTGGGGCTTGACTTTCCGATGCAGGTGTTTTTAACTTGCCTCACGATGGCGCTATAGCTCCTCCTGTGGAGCAACCAGGTTTCACCAACAAGGAATTAGTCAAATCATGGACCAAAGATTTCTTTATCTCGGCTTATTTTAAATCCCCGTTCGGGAAACGGTATATTTTCAGTTCTGAGGCTATGTGACCCGATGAGCCGCCTCTCACAAGGCAACCTGAGTCTAGTTTGCACCAGCAGAAATGATTTGACTGGCATTAGATAAGATTCGAATTCTTAATTTTCCAAAAGGGTGAAATGTCTTCCTTATTCATGTATTGTACAACACTGATTTTCTTCCAGGGCACAGAGAAATGTGAACACCTGATGGACCTGTCATCTCTACAGTTAATGTACAGCACATACAACACATCTTATTTTAAAATGTATTTCTTTAAATAACGCGTAGCCCATTCAGAATTCAAAGAAACCTGGCATGACTGAAACTCCATTATCTTAATTCTTTTTATCACAAAAGCAACAGATGTTGCTGTTTGCATTGCATGTATCACTGAGCTTCATCGGGGCATTAAATACTGCACACAGTCTCGCCTGCGCCCTGTGCCCATTGCGCAATCACCATAAGAAAAGTGAATTTATCCATCTGTGGCCACGTTCAGTACACGACACAGTCTGCGTCCCTTTATGGTTTGACAGCGAAAAAAAAAGTTTTCATGTCAGTCGGTTAAAATTCATTGTTGCCTGTCCAGCCAATCATAGTTTTTGACGACACAAAAGAGGCTAAAGTTGGAGTATAAAAAGGTGTGCGCTAATAAAGTATGATGACTATCAGAGTGCGACATTAATCCAAACGCAGTTCAGTCACGTACCAGGTCCAGCACACACCACGGGATCTTTTTTTCTCTTTCTACATCAAACTTCCCACCTTAGAGACAATGCATCTGTCTCAGATCGTGCTCTATCTTAGTTTGCTGATCGCTGTGGGTCCAGTAGTTTTGAGTGACCAAGAAACGCACCAGCAGCCCTCTCCCGCCAGCCCGGCGGACGCGGAGCAGTGCGCTACCTGCGAGGTCCGGCAGCAGATCAAAACCATGCGGTTAAACGCGATAAAGTCTCAGATTCTCAGCAAACTGCGAATGAAAGAAGCTCCGAACATCAGCCGAGATATCGTGAAGCAGCTCCTGCCGAAAGCGCCGCCGCTGCAACAGCTCCTCGACCAGTACGACGTGCTGGGAGATGACAACAGGGATGTAGTTATGGAGGACGATGATGAGCACGCTATCACGGAGACAATAATGATGATGGCCACTGAACGTAAGTTTATTATTATTATAATTATAATTCCGCTTTGTTTTGTGCACGATGAAAAGGACGAGCTCAGTTGCCTCCTTGATTTTTACGCACAGGGCAGAGCGCCCGGGACACTCTATAAATAGGCTTTATTTTTGACAAGACGTAGCAAGATTTTTTTTATTGGGGTTTTTGTATTCGAAATATTACCACGATTTTAAACAGTACGTGAATTGATGTGCTTTGGCAGACAGTGCGAGTGGCCATTACGCACGAGGCCCGCTTCCAGAGTTAAATGCCGTACCATGGATTTTTATTTACACCAGTTTATTTCTGTCTGTAAATGTCGATCACACATGTCCAGCAAACACAGATAACACTTTCACTCCCTGTCTTTCCCTAGCTGAGGCAATCGTCCAAGTGGATGGGGAACCAAAGTGCTGCTTCTTCTCGTTTACTCAAAAGTTTCAAGCCAGTCGCATAGTGCGGGCGCAGCTCTGGGTGCATTTACGCCCGGCGGACGAGGCGACCACCGTGTTCCTGCAAATCTCCCGCCTGATGCCGGTCACAGACGGGAACAGGCACATACGGATCCGTTCCCTGAAGATCGACGTGAATCCCGGCGTCAGCTCTTGGCAAAGTATAGACGTCAAGCAAGTGTTGACTGTGTGGCTGCGGCAGCCGGAGACCAACTGGGGCATCGAGATTAACGCCTTCGATTCGAGGGGAAATGACTTGGCCGTGACCTCCGCGGAGCCGGGAGAGGAAGGACTGGTGAGCCGAACTTTTATTTCATGTCAACCCGAACATGATGGAGAAGGTTTTTTTTTTACTGTGAGTGATAAGTCACGGTTGCATCACTTCAACGCACAGGAGTGAATAATGTGGGCGCATGTGTGCAGAGCCATTCACTGCTGCAGCTGCAGGATCAGTTCATTATCTGGGATCCCAGTTCCAATCAGTGTGGCAATCAGACAACCATGAAAGAATCAAAACTGATTTCTAAAAATGCTGACTTTGCAGGGTTTTCAAAAGCAACTATTTGGGATTTTCTGTTGTACTGTACAAACCTTTCAGTGTGCAGATAGGCTTTGCTGAATCAGCATGTGGTTTCACATTAATGCATTTCACTGCTGGAGGGAGGAAATCAGATTTAAAAGACTTCTGAAAGCTGTTAATCAACAAAGACTCCATGCAGGCGTACACCTGCATTTGGAGAAATGCCCAGTCCACAATAACCTCCAATCTTGATGCCGGATTACATAAAAGTTCACCTGCTCCACATTCCTCAAAGTATTCTGTGTAACTGTGCAAATCAGAGTAATTGCCTGCACACACACATACACACTGCTGCTATCAATGACAAACACATCACACAGCTCAAATACTGGCACCAGGCTCGGGGGCAATTAGAATACCTAGATGGCTGTGGTTAACCAACCGTTAGATGATTTAATTTCTGTAAAACTCAAAGTTTCATAATATTATCGTGCCATGTTTGAAAACCGGCATCACGGGTCGAGGGATTACAAGTTGTAAACTGAATGCTGTCACCCGCCTCTTTTTTTTTTGCAAACTAGTTGTAATACGCGCTCTGTCATTGCAGCAACCATTCATGGAGGTGAAGATCTCAGAGAGCCCCAAGCGAGCCAGGAGAGACACGGGCCTGGATTGCGATGAGAACTCTCCAGAGTCCCGGTGCTGCCGCTATCCGCTCACAGTTGACTTTGAAGACTTTGGCTGGGACTGGATTATTGCCCCAAAGCGCTACAAGGCCAACTATTGCTCCGGGGAGTGCGAGTACATGCACTTGCAGAAGTACCCGCACACCCACCTGGTGAACAAGGCCAACCCCAGAGGGACCGCGGGCCCCTGCTGTACCCCCACCAAGATGTCGCCCATCAACATGCTCTACTTTAACCGCAAAGAGCAGATCATCTACGGCAAGATCCCCTCCATGGTGGTGGACCGTTGTGGATGCTCTTGAGTTGGGACGGAGACCCGGGGCGAGAGGGATGGGAGGATGGAGGGGGCCGCGGCTCGCTCCGGCCTCCAACTTCAGACTTGTTGACACAACCAATCCACCAGTTCCAGTGCTTTCCTGCAGAACATGGTGCAATAGAACCAGAGTAGAGGCCACAAACAGCCCGACCTTCTCGCAGGGCAACGCTTTCACAACCGGCATAACTCTTTTCTTTCTTCCAGTGAAATGTTAGCCATAGAGGCTTGAGGTCAGATCGATACAGGAACACACACACATGCTGGACCTTGGAGTGAATGTAGACAGAAAAAAATGATCAAAGTTATCCACAAAAAACATTTTCTTCCATTGTCTCAGTGTTCTGTGCGCTATCCATTTATACAAACATGCTGAGATTATACTCATATGCCATCTACTCCACTCCACTCCACTCATAGCCAACATACAAGCTATTACACTTTTTGCTAAGCTGTTTGTGATAATCATTTTTTTGTTTTGAGTTATGTTTTCAGAGTGAAACCAGGAATCCTCAAGGACTTTTTGAAAGGGCTTGGAAAAACACAGCTGGTGACTCCTTAGAGTGATATTTCACACTGGTAGAACAAGCTTTAGTCCACATAAGTTCATAGGAGATGAAGAAGATAGCACGGCAAACCCACTCTGGGTCACTCCACACTTTGATACTGCCATTTATAAAACCCAAACCAAAAAAATAATAAAAATGAGACAGAAGTTATTATCTTTACTGCATTGGCTCAAACTCTAAGGAGGTGGTGACACGGGGGTTGATCAGATCCTGAGTTCCTATGGACACAAAAATGTTCTGCCAGGGTGAAGTACCACTTTAGGTCTCGACAGATCCTCACGCACTCATGCCATACGTACATGCAGCAACACACCCGACCAAGGAGCGTTCTTGCTCAGTCATAATCACAATCCAACCAAAACAGCCAGACCTGCCCAATACACTTGAATTGTTCTGATTGTAAATTCACATTACTGGACAGAAGGACTTGAACTGAAGGCACAGTGAATGCAGCCTACAAATGAAAATGTGTTTAAGACAGAGAAAAATGGATTGTTTCGATGTATGAATGTTGAGATCATGCTTCAACTCTGTCTTACATCAACACAGTTTGCACTATGGCACACCAATATAAAGAATTGGTTGCTACAAAAGTTGTAAAAACTGATTTTGATATGTTTGCTAATTTGTATTGTATACATATGCCATTGTTTCCTTTAGGAGTTGCCTTTCTAAACCACTGTTGGTAAATATGTAAAACCACAATCTATCAAGATTTTTAAAAAAAAATGTAATACAGCAACTCTATATACTTGTTTTAACAAATAAAGTTTCTAGCTTGTTTGTTGAGTTGTTTGAGTTGTGTGTTTCGGTGTCTTAGATTCAAACAGTACATCCTAACATCCACACTTTTTACAGTGCAAAGCCATGTCAGTTCCTGGAATACATCAACAAAATAATAGAGCCTAATCGTACACAATATGAAATCAATTTGCAATTTGCAACATAATTCAAAGAGATTATTGCAACAAAAATTTTTTTTTTCTTTTGCTTTTATTTAATTAAGATTAAGGTTGGACGTGCCTTTGTTTCTCAAGTGGCTTCGGAGTTAGCTCGGTGTCATTCTGCTGACTCACAGATCCCATCCAAACTTGATGTTTCAGTATCACAACACAACAACCTGAACCTGAAGCTCGAAGCCCCTTTTCACACTTCAGCAGCTGAGAATCTTTATGACTTCACCACATGGTGTAAACTGATAAGTTGCACAGGGAATGTGTGAGTGTGCACTCTGTGCGCACGGCCGTGGGGAGAATAGTTGTGTGACACACACACACACACACACTCTGTCTACCTGACTACACCTGCACAATCCCATCACCGTAAGCCTAGTTTATTGTAAGCGTGATTCAGACCAATTTCCCTGACTTTGCTTTTTTCCAGAGGAGGGATGTTGAAATTATTGCAGTCTAATGAGAGGATGTGAACTCTGGTGTGCTCTGACAGCATGACCTATTCGACTGATGGCCTCATTGAGGCCTGACTTCCGCCCAGTAGAGGGCGAATTGAGCACAGCCCCTGAGAGCCACTTCCTTTCCTGCTGAGAGCTGGAATGCTGCCATGAAGATCGGCCACAGAGGAGAGCAGACCCCGGATAGAGTGGATCCACAGAACTTCTTTTTCCCGGGGAAGGATTTTAGATTCTACCCTTCTCTGTTTGCTGCAAAGATCTGTAGATGAGAGGACAAGGAAAAGTTGAGGATAAATACTGTTCAATATGAGCTTGTTTAACAGCAGAATAGAGATTAACAGCTAGACTCCTTTTTGTATTCTAGGGACTGATTTCATAAAAGGTGCAAATGTTAGGACTTACCGTCTGGATGTGACAGAGAAACACACAACTCAGCAAACAAGTTAGAAACTTCATTTGTTAAAACAAGAATGTAGAGTTATATATCCATACAAGAAAGAAACAATTCAGTCTGTGTCTCTATCCTTCTGCACTATTTCCATCTGCAGTTTGACATGGGCATTAACTCTTTGAGTTTAATAGTCTTCAACTGATTCCAACGGTTTACTTTCACATTATTACTAATGGGGCTTCTTATACATATTAACAATTTTAGAATGTAACAGCATCACTGATCCTAGGTCTCATGTATTAAACTTGTTTTCGCAGCCCTCCAGGAAGAAGTTTTAGTTTTATAGAACCATTTCTGCATCTTTAGGTTTCAAACATAAAAGGTCGCTGCTAACAAGAAGAAATGGAATGAGACAGGCTTAACACGATGAAAATCAGCATTGTTCTTCTCACTTCATCTAAAGATATGCACCAGTGTGAGCTGCTCAAATGCAGTAATAAGCATTCCTGGGTGCATCGTTTCACTGATTCCCGTCCTGCACAGTATCTGCTGCTGTCTGCTTGTTTCAAACTCCTCTCCGAACACGAGCTGGGAAACGTTTTGACTGAGCATCCTTACATCTGTCAAGAGTCAGACCCTGGAGGACTGTATCCGCCAGCGACATTCCACCTCTGACAGGTGAGGAAGTGAGAGTGAGAGAACGGGAAGGAGGATGTTAGGGGGTAAAGGAGTAGTCCAAGGCAGCTGGAGACCCCGTTATTGGACAGGATTCCTGGTGTGTAAAGTTAATAGAAAATGAATGGATGGAACCTGTATTCTTCTTCAAGTCCTCCTTAATAAATGGCCAGTAGTGATGCATGATACGGCTGCTTAGCGATGTTCGATAATGATATGAAAATGGTTTTTGAATACTGTAAGGATGAAATCACATTTTTGAACCCTGAAAATCCCCCCAAATGTTGGATTTACCAAATTATATTTTTTCCTCCCATACCCCGAGTGAAGTCTAGCTGTATTTGTTTTACCATTGCAATAATTAAGATTTGCAGTGGTCAAAAATTACAGAAATATAAATTTAAAAACTCAGTTGCATCTTTCACTGGGACCTACAAAGGTTGAGTCGTTACCCAGAGTAACCAAGACATTAACAACACACACAACTATTGATGTGAACAGACTAGTCCACAGCCATAATAGTGAGGCTGTAATTCAGCAAAACATATCTTATTTCAAAGTGCTAAAATGATTATATTAGCAAAATACCAGAAGAATTCATATATATATACGCAGAGTTTAAAATGCAGTTGGAAACAAGACTTTCTAGTCAGTGTGGTTCTTTGGTACACATTAGGTATAATGTTTGCCATGTTTCCCATCTCAGGGTCTGGAGTATTGTCATGCTCGTAGTTGCTATTTAACACAATACACAAAGAATAGCTGAGGAAATGACAGAAATCCCATCAGTTATTATTACAGTTCATCCTGCGGAGATTGTGACCATCTCTGGAGGTCATTGTCTGCAGGTCAAGGCACCAGACAGATGCCAGCAGCCTGTCAAGAAATGGGTGATGTGCGGATGGAGATGAGCTGAACCGTGGTCAGTAAAAAGGACCAAAACAGAAAGTGCGTTATGACTAGGAAGACTACAGGCCAAAGTTGGTTAGGTGTACTTGTTTTAGTGCAGTTATCAACTGAGCTGTTGAGTTGTTTTCATATGATTATCCATCACAGTAGGCTAATCAATTATGTGTAACTTTAGAGACAACTGTATTTTTCTCTTCATAAATTTTGTTTTAAGTATCAATGTAGTGTCCATAGAATTTTACTGTGGGTCCTCTTTGTATGTGCATCACTTTTCCACCTTGAGGCCTGGTACAGCTGGTAAGATACAATTCCTGAAGGCTTGGAGACTTACAGCCTCATAATTTAAGACTAGTTCCTCCTCATTCTACAGCAAAGCTCAAAATATCCCCCACATCTGGTCAAAGGAGGGGGATGCCCTGTCCTGGAAGGGGTGCAGGGCTGCAGACAATGGGTGGGGAGACAAAAAGAGGCTTGCCAGGTGCATTTTAGAGCAGATGTGTAAGCCATCTGGGGAAGTGTTTCTACTGACAGATTGCAGCTCAGGTCTTCCTTGACAACAACATGGTTCATGAGTGATGGCAGATCAAGTTGTCAAACCATGAAGAGGATGAAGCCAACGTGTCCACCAGTTTTCAGTGAAATCCTGCAGCAAGCTTAAGCATTGCAAAAAGCAATGAATGAACATGAGGAGTTTCACCCCCAAACACATACAGTTTGGAGACAACAAAAAAACAACAACCTGCCACCTGTTTCAAGCTGTTGTGTTGACCACAGCTATCAGGTCAGATGCTCAAATCTACAGGAAACATTTGGGGGGAGAAGTCATTCATGATTTGTGCTCCACACAATATTCTACAAGTGACCTGGACAAAGCTTCTGGGCAGAGTGAAGGATGAGGACTTCCTTCGCACTTCATACCCACCTTCCTTCATCACCTGCTCTCCACCAAGCTACATTCATGAAAAACACTGCAACTGGAAAATGGCTCCAAAAAGAATGCCGGCCATGTGTGAGACGCAGCTGAACTGGCTGTTGGAACTCACCTTAAAAAATAACACATCTTAAATCTTCATAATTCTTTAACCATCATTAAAATATTAAAAAAAAAATTTGTGCAGCTGCTACCATAGCTCCTTTAGAGGCTGAAAATAACGTTGGAGTGATGCTTTGTCTTAGTTGGGGTAAAACGACCCACAGCCTCAGCATAATTTTAATTTGGTCTTTTTTTCATCTCACCCTTCGGTGATACAGTCTATCTTCGGTGATGACGGTTGCTATGAGATTTTAAAGACAGCAAACAAGAGTCATTTTAATCATTGACACATTTTGCCTAAAGCTCATTTCTATACATGCTACGCATTACATATTATACATAACATTCAGAAAAGCCTTGTCATTAATGACACCAGTGGTTGTTAAGTGAACTGAGACCCCCTACATAAAAACTTGTCCACAGGCTGTTGTAGGCAGCAGAGACAGTGAAGGAAAATCTAATTTTAACTTCCATAACAGTACATTCACACATTGTCAAGGAAAAGCAGTTAATACATGTAAACTTCATTCTTCTTCAACATTCTTACATATAGGACCTTTAAACAACCAGCAGAGGATGATCACCTCAGGCCAGATTGACAGGTTGTTTGTGAAAATCCCTCTTGGGTCTACAGAAAGCAATGAAAAGCAATAAAATCAGCCAGTCTAGGACAAGATAAGGGCCAGATGGCCAGCTGCTGAATGCTACCTGTCTTCACTTCTCCAGTGATTTATCCTTCCCGTCTGCGCTCTGCTTGCTTTTTCACTTAGGGATGAGGAATCACTACTCCTACTCCAAAACTGACAGTCACCTCTGGGAAGCTGTCATTTGATTAACGACTTTGTAAAGCTACTGGAAGTTTGGAGAGAGGACAAATTTGGTGTTCGCTCCAGATATGTTGACAAAATTCCTCAATGTCAGTGTTTGTTTGCGAGGAGGGGTTAGGTGACGAGCAAAAAATGTGGCCCTGAGCCATCCAAGGTCCAAAGTAGCGAAGCATTGTCTCTCTGGGGATGGAGAGCTGACAGTGATGAAGAATAGATGTTCCTCTAAGGAGACTAAGGGAGGGCAGATTATGGAAACCTTGTGTCTCCTGATGATATGCCTATGTTCTTAACACAAACGGATGCAGAGTAGTATCAGGTATGTGTCAAGAGAGCGGGATAGATTTTGACGTCTCAGAAATAACATTTATGGTACATTTTTACAGATTACTGCGCTCAATTAATTTTACAAGAAGCTTAGTTGAGTGACATTCATGCAGCAAGGAGGACTTTCCAGAATTAGGCCTCGGTGGATAAATTCAGGAGACTGTCCTGACATTTATCGATACGAACGGAATTCCAACTTTTAAAAATGTTTCAGTATGTTTATGGCATATTTATTTGAGAAATTAACAGTCGTTTTATTCTAAGTTTGATTATCGTGATGCCTGAAAGCATCACATGGTTCACAGTCTTGCGGCTAAAGTAAATATTCCTTGAAAGTGGATTTTCTTTGAGCTGGGCTGGGTGAATGTACATGTGGTGTTTTCCTCCTGATCACCTTAGGCTCCTTTTCTTTAAATTACCTAAACTGAATATAACTAACTTAAAAAACTTGCAGTTGGAGTTGCTGACAAGTGATTCAAAATTAAAAAGAGTAGACTTGATGGCCCCACCGCGGCTGCCCCTGACCCATGAAATTGAATGTGGTGTGGCTGTAAATTTTCCAACAGTTGACAACCCGTGGCTTTTTTAACACCCATCACATTAGTGTGTGCCTGAAGACCATAAAAAAAATCTTAGTGGCTCTTCAGTGGACGGCGAAAAGTGCAGATTCACAGCAAGGCACCGCCACCAATTACCAGCTGAAAAACAAAAACTTCAATTTTATAGTTGGTCCCATATGGAACACGGTATGGTTAAAGGTTTTAAGACACTTGATTAGGTCCGTGTGTATAAAGTTTGGTGATGATGGTGAGTGCTGGGTTTGACGACAGATTTAAAGACCTTTTTTCTTTGCATCTGATTCAAAAATTCTTTCATGGCTTTTTTAATGACTTAGACCAAGCTCAGTTTATCACTATCCCTTATAGAGATAAACCTCAGAGAATAATCATGTGTAATCCGTTACCAGGAGAAGTCAGGAATTTTAAGCAAAAGGCAGATAAACACACCGTATCAGGACTGAAAGTTGTCCTGCGATTTTAAAATGACTCCATGCAAATAACTCCATGCTTTGCTACAAAAGTACATTACTGTGCACAAGCCTAAGGGAAGTATGAATCATTCTGAATGCCAGTGCAGCAGTTCTGTGCAATGTCACTTTTGAAATAGGGAACATTTTTTTATAGGCAAAAATGAAGTATTTACTCGTCTCGTTTCTTTTCCTCAGGTTATTTTCCAGGTTTTTAGGGGGTGGAGTCTGTTCCACAGTCCTTCAGGCTTATGAATTCCATTACATTTATGAGCCTTTCAATTACTACCTTTTTCTGTAAGCCTTTTATAAAGGCCTCTGTAAACTCTGCTTTTAGGTAAAGATATGTATCATTATTGTGCTATTTTTTGGCCATGCCAGTGGCCTGACTGTGTAGATGCTACTGTCAGTGGGTTAGGCAATCCACCCGACTTCCCTTCCAGCTCCACCAGCAGGTTCATAATTTTGGTTTAGAGTAAAAAAAAAATTGAATGTATTGCCATGAAATCTGGGGCAGATGTTCATGTCCCCAACATGGTGAAATGTAACAACTTTGATCTGCTGCTATCATCAGGTGAATGGTTACATTTGTCCAAAACACTGGTTTATGTTCCAAAGGCCTACTCGCAAAACCAGATTTTGACTTCACCTCATACTAACACTAACACTTGCACTAGCATGATGATGCTGTGCGCCGTGTCCTGCAGGGCTCCCCGATCCTGTAACTCCTCCCCCCGTGTCACCTGATCTCTGGCACCTGGTGGTGCCAGGCTCCCTCTCTCTCTCTCTCTCTTTGCAGCCAACTCCAGCAGCAGCAGCAGCACTGCTACCAGCCATCACTCTGTGTTCTTTTGATTTCTCCTTTGTCATTTTGTTTGCCAATAAAATTACTTAGTGAATCACACACCTGGTTTGTTTCCTCTGAGCCCGGGTTGTAACATTCAGGGCTTGTCCAGGATAAGTTACATACAGAGGAGTTTAGTTGTTTTTTTCCCCCCCTTTTACTGTAAACCTGTGTTAATTGTTGTACTGGTGTGCTGTCTGCCACTTGTGTTTCTCCTCCTGGTGACTATATGATGAGTGAGTATAGTGGCTAGTAGAGTGTAGTTGGCCTGATGTCTCCAGTGATCTCTGAGTTTAGGGGTTAGTTAGGGAGTGTGCCAGCTGGACTGAGAAATCTGTCTGTCACTCATTTTTTTTTTTTCCCATTTTATTTTTGAGGTAATCCTGGGAGGAGTCATGGTTCTCTTTTGGGGGTAAACATCTCAGGTCATCAGCCGGACGGCTGTGATTCACTTAAGTTCTTCATTTAAAGACGCATCAGGAGATACTCTGGCTCTGGCAGACATTAGACAGGTACCAGGGAGTTTGCTTTGTTGTCAGTTGCGTTAGGATCCAGATCCAGAACCTATCATAGGATCTAATGATATAGATGGTATCATGTATTCAAAATTGCATAGCAGAGTTGGAGAAATGTTCAGCCTTGGCAGAGGTCTGCACTCTCTGAGTGCTTTCTAGTCATCTTCATGTGACCTCTTGCAAAAAAAAAAAAAAAAAAAAAGAAAAGGAAAAATCCCCCCTACGACACCCGTAACCTGATCAAACTTAGCAAGAGAATTCAAGCTGATTTATGAAGGATTTTTTATATTGCTCTGTTGAATACCAGCACTATTCATTCTGAAATAGCTTTAGCAGAGAGATGCCTATGTGGGTTTAAGGTCACGATGCCTGAAATGACCATAACTGAAGCCAAAGGTACTATAGCTGTTATGAACAGCCATACCAACTCAGCTTTACACAGCAGTGTAAAGACATGACTGACTGTTTTCAGTTTCTTCATGGACGTTTTAGGGAACTTGAAGGTATCTTAGGGATGGCTTGGTTAGTGATTATTCATTTGTCTAAATGATGTAATGTTTTTAAATAAAACAATTTGATGACATAATTGTGTGTCATCAAAAGTGTGACATAATGACATTTATGTATTCATGCATTCCCAAAGGGGGATATAAAAATGTTGTCTCTCTCCCCTCTTCTAGTTTCATATTTCTAAACAATAGCAGCCGGTGCATGTACCCAGTTCTGGGCAAGGTACTCTATGTGACTACCGCTTGTGACAGTTCCAAAACTGAGGAATTAGGAAAGGGGTTAATTATAGTTCATGTAGTTCTATTTTGGATTTGATGACTATGTTAAAGTGCATGATTACTTTGGGGTTGTGAGAGTGGTGTACAGTTGCCTTGGCTGCTGAATACGACCTGACAAGCAGTAGCTCTGCACATTAGGGCAGTAATAGGAGAGCAGATAACTATCTAGATGACGCTGTATGCGAACTGAGTATTCTTGTATCAACGTTTTTGATATGCAACATTTGCATGCATTCCCAAACAGCTCCATTTTCCATTCTCCACGCTGAGTCGGTCATCGGCAAATACCTCCGTTTAGCTGAAGAAAATGTTAAAAAAGAGTGCAACAGGTGGTTTTAAAAGACAGCTGGCAAACTGAACTGTTGCTGACCTTTTAAAAAGTTTGGTCACATGGTCAAAAGATGATCATCAGTTAATCCTCCCCAATCACTCTGATATGCCCCCTGGGTGCCAAAGACAGCATGTACAGGGCAGATTCTGCTGCTGCACACGTTTATGGAAACAAGGAACCGAGGAGCACGTATCCAACGGTGAGAAGTTTAAAACAAGAGTGTGTGCGGGAGAGAGGGGTAGAAACGCAGAGGGGCGAAGGGTGAGAGCAGGGGCAGGGGTCCTCGCTGGCATTTATTCCCTCCCCAAAGGCACTTCGCAGAGCGTTGGCCCTGCAGCAATGCCGAAGCCATCTGTGGGTTCTCCCAGCAGAGGCCACGTAAAACAAGACGTGTGCTGTGGTTTGACCTTTCACGGTCCTAACTATAATATTATGATAAGATGAGCGATCAGATTGCACTTTTCCCTGTGGTGGGATTCAGTGTCCATATGAAAAGGTGTTGAGTGAAAACCTTGCGGGGCTATATGTATCCCCGTTATCCAAGTGTGGTCAACTGACAGCCAATCCCTCTGTACTGCCTTTTTTTTTTTTTCCCTGTTCCCTCCCTTTTTGAGAAGGAGCCCTCATCATTACACACTACCACGTGCTGAAAACAATCAAGATATTATACGAAGGATTAAAAACAGCAGTTTCCTGACAGCGCTCTTGCTCTTTGGCCGATGAGCTCCCCGCAGGAAAACCTCAGGCAACACCGAGCACTACAATGACACAGTAACAGACTAATGTCTTTAGGAAGTGGCACCACCACAAGCTAGGCAGCGTCAAGGATTCGCTAAACTTTGTGGTTGAAATTACAGTGCAAATCTCTGAAGCATTTAATGCAGCCAGGGATAATGTACAAGTATCTGTCAATACTAAAGGCCGAGCAGCTGGCACTAATTAAGGGAAAAGAATTATGGGTAGTAGCTGGCACAGTGTACATCTCTGGCTCGGCGCTTGCCAATGCCCATTTCAATGGTGCCGATGAGGCTTAGGGGTAGTAAGATATACTCCGGCTTTTGGACCGAAATCAAGTCAGGGAATCAGGTGTCACTCTGCATTCTGAAGACTGCTGTTGTTAATCCAAGAAAATGCAAACTATGCAAGAAATCAGTCTACAAAACTAAAACAATAAATATATAGACTCAGACAGCTGAAAATGTACCAGCTGCTGATGAACTGAGTGTCATTACTGGTGCTTTACTCTGACAGTAAATTAGAATTTCTATGGCATGTTGGTATTTTAGGTCAGTAATACCTGGTACAGTCTGAACCTCACGGCACCTTACGGCTCATTTTCATGAATTTCTTCAATAAAAATGAATGATCAGAAAAACACAATGGCACAGGAGGACAAGGCACAAGGTATGTAAGATAAATCCATCATGAGCTGGAGCTTCATCTTCAGAAATATCTCAATACCTGACAAAAGATATAACAAAAAAAGATTTTTAAAAAGCCTTGCTAGTTTTTTTGAACAGATCTATGGAGCTGCACATGTTGTGCCATACAAGTCCAAAAAAGTTGTTTAGAAATGCTACTAATTTTAGGTTTTCAAAATAAGATACCTGCTTGATCCAAGCTCAAAATGTTATCAGAAATGTTTATTTTTAAATTCTGGTTGTAAGGAAGTTGAATGAGACAGCTGTTTCTGTTACTATTACTGCTGTGCTATTTCATGAAGGTGTCAAGCTGGCCTGAGCATGGCCTTAGCTTCCTGCTCTGTGGCAGGGATCTCAGTCAGGTGCTGGAGAAACGGTCGGCCGTGGATGCAGGTGCGGCTCCTCTCATCGAGCTGCTGTTCCATACGTCGAAGGGTTTCCTCCACATCCTCCCTGGATAAGTTTGCAGGCAGCTGACGGGCAAGTCGTACCGCTTCGCCCTGCGAGGCCAGAGGAACGATTCAAATGTTTAGTGAAAGGGAATACTGCAGCGATGCCATTCTTATTCTCTGGTCATGGCATCCCTCACTTGTAGGTAGTTTGTGACTTTACGTGGCCGGCACTCTTGCACAGTCTTGGCCTTCCTGCGAAGGACTGCAGTCAGGATCTCCCTGAGGTCCTCCACGCCGAGGAAAGGCACGCAGCCTGCCATTGCCGTCACTTCCAGATGTCTCTCGGCTGACGGGAGGCCTGGCCAAAACAAGCAGAAAACAAGGATTAATATACTCCAGACGCTACTACTATCTCCAGGAAAGAATAATAAATAAATATTGTGGTTTACGGCCGGAGTGGCGACCAAGTCAAACAAGCGAAGAGCCAAATGGAGTGTTAAATGACTAATAGAAGCCCCAGCAGACTGGAAGGAAGTTGTCTTGAGGGGTGGAAGAATGATGGCTTCTCATTTCATGAGGAAATACTGCAAATCATTTATATTTCTGATACATGACTTTGGATGCAAAATGAAGTCAGAGAAGTAAAAATAAAAACTGGAGATGCAGAGCCAGTTATATTTATTAAATAGCTCTGCGCTGGTTGTGTTTCTTGTGCAAGGCTGCATAGTCCAGTGCATTTGCTACTGAAATTTATGTAGAGGTCAAGAGCTGACAGTGACAAACGTCCTTATTGTAACAACAGCGTATTTACCTCCATTTAGACGTATGCTGTTTTTATACAGCACTTTTTTCAATTCCAGAATAACAGTCACTGCACACAAATTTGACAAAATAATCACTAGATGTTTTCAACAAATCAAGAGCGGAGGTTGTGCAATGAAAACATCTTATATACGCCGCACACCCACCGAGGGAGCCGGTGCCAAATGAAAATTCCTCGAATTTCTTAAAGGGCAACCATTCTCATCACCTGCACACTGGGGTACAAACCTACTGTGAGATCACGCTGCCGGGCCCGGAGCCAGTGTCAACTGAGGTGAACCGGTCCAGCAACAAAAACAACCGACATCCACCGGTCACCGTATATGCAGGCAGAGGAGCGGAGTCTCAGTGTTAACCAAGAGGCCGGCAACAACACGTGCCACTGAGAAAGTGATTAGCTTTTGTTTTATTAACAGTATCTATAATTTACATTTGTCTTCCTTGTGACGTTAGTTCTAACAGTGTACATGCATAAATTACACTGATGTATACTGCAATTATTCTAATAATCTTTAAGCACCCGAGACTTATTGAAACTGGAAGCAGAAGGGAGAAAAAGGACCAGACTACTGTCTAACAATGACTGATGCTTTAGTCTGGTAATGCATGCTAAATTTGTTTTTAATAAAAGGTGTAGTGGCAATGCTGCATGACTTCTCAATGTTATTAAACTTGTCACGATCCATTTTGTAATGATATATACTGTATATATTCATCAGCTCCTGCTTCCCACTTCTCTCACGATTTACAAACTCCTGTTTCTCTGTTCCGTCGTGCGTCTCTTTTCCTGACGGACGGACTTGTTGAGGGAATGAGAGTGTTTTGTCTTATCCACAGCTAATCCAGCGCGCAGAAACTCTGTCAGAAATAATTGCTGGTAATCCAGTTACTGCGCACTGTACGTTTGACATTTTTAAGTGACTGGTGAACTATGACATTAATGACGCTAAACAGCTCCCACATCTGTTAAATGAAACTAAACAATCCATTAGACCTTTAAACAGCATGACGCCTTGTTTTCTGATTGACTGGGTGTGTCCTGGACTTTTATGTCGTGCCTTTGTTTAGGGTCCGTCACCGTTGCTGAAGTCACTGTGCTATACTGTTATCATGGCACAGCTGCTCAAACAGTTGCGCACATCTTGTGCCTGTGCCTCTGTCGACAACGTACCTGGAGTGAGTTGGATTTTAAACCCATTAGCTACGAGCCTGGGGTCAGAGAAGAGGGCTCGTCCGTTCAGCTCGGGGCTTTGCTTCTCCATGCTGCACAAAGCGTCAGTAAACTCAGCTCCCCCTAGACTCCTAGAAAAGAGGGACAAGGAGATGTTTAACATACAACAGTGCATTGTCATACATTAGATACAACCTAATGGAAAACCAAGGATTAACATTTGTTTGTCTTAAAAGTAGTCTCCAACATGTATGTAGGAAAAGAAAAGGGGTTGAGTTTTCCAAAAGGAAAACAAATGTGAGGGTTGGCATTTTGCTGAACAAGAGGTGAGTGATACCTTACCCATCTGTTAACTGTATGGGGTTCTGCAGACTCTCTGCTGGAACTATATTATTCTCTAGAAGTCTCTTAAACAGCAAGGCTTCCTCCACTCGAAATGGATTTAACAACATGAGCCTCTGACCGCATAAAACGACCCAGGCGCTCTGAGAGGCCAGTCGGTTTACAAGACGGAGGCCCCGCGGCGCTGCGCCGCTCTGGGACGAGAGGCGCTGGAGCTGCAGCCGAAGGGCGGCCACGCTGCAGGGGAGGGGCTGCGAGGGCTTGGGCGCGGGGCTCTTCGCCTTCTTCTGGGGCCGCGCGGTGAAGAGCTCGTCCAGCAGCTGCTGGTTGGATGTCGGGGCCTTGCGTTTCTGGCTTTGCGCTTGGCTCCTCGGGGCGCTCGCGCCCGGCTGCGCGGCGGCCGCGGCCGACGCCAGCTTAGTCCTTCGGTCGTGCTGCTCCATGTGACTCTTTGCCTTCTCCTCGTACCTGCGGAGTCCAACCAAACCTTTTACAGTTAGAACAGCAGGGGCGGCGCAGATGTTTCAATCTCCATGTGCAATACAAACCCACAATGCAATTTTTTTCATATGTTATAGGATGTAAATATTGTGTGTGTGTGTGTGTGTGTATTTTTGCCTTCTTTCTTCCTGGAGCATTGACCCGATGCTCCTTCTTTACTTGAACATTACCTTGCACTGAATGGGGCCGTAAAGAGATGAGTTATTAAACTGGTTCTGAGTTGGCATTCCAGCACGTAGAAACAAAGAGATGCGCGGGCGTGAGGGATGATGTCATCGGGTCTGGACACTTGCAGCAAAGCCAGTAAAGGGAAGGGGTTTGAAAGACGTGAGAATGAGATGCTACTGAGGAAGTTTAGAGAGCGAGCGTGTTGGCTCCTCTACCACCTAGAATTGTTATACATAGACCTGTAACACCTCTCTCTGGGTAGGCTGAGAGTAATTTGAATTAGTTGTGTCTTTTAGCCATTTTTTTTCTGTGCGGCACAGCTGCCGAGCTGCCGTCCGTTATTGCCTCCTTAGAAGATATTCCAGCGTGTTCTAAAATAAGAATTTGGACTCAGGGTAACAGCTTGTTCCCAGTGTACACACAGCGAACATGAGAATGAGAATTTGATACATATATAAATATATGTATATATAGGGTGCTTCCCTCAGCAAAGTTGCCAACTCATGTTTCCGTAGATCTTCATGTGTTAAGCATTAGGGCTTACACTTCAGCACCCCATTATTCAAATGACCTGCTTCGTGAACTTGTGTCAGTGTGATTCCTAGAAGTGGTGTGCCACTTAACAGTGGAGGTGAAGGGGGCCAAGCGCTCGCCACATCTCATTTCACGTTCAAGGCGGCGGCGTGGCGAGGCGGGACTCTAAACAGATGGCTTTTTCCATACGCTCTTCCATACCTTATATAAGGCCCCGGGTACTGCTGATACGCATTTTCCGATCCTTGCAATTACTTTAAATTGGCACGCCGCAATCTGCCATAATTGGCTTGAAGAGCGCTCGGTGCAAGCATAACGGTGTTATTCCATGATGCGGGGCGGACGGAGATCGGACAGCAGCACGCTCGGTTCTCTCTTTTACTGACGGGTGGAAGGTACCAATGACTGAGTGACAAGATGTACCTGTGCTCCTCTTTCTTTTAGATTGAGAAGGACCCCCTGTTCTGCCAAAACCGAACCTCTGAGGGGAGCCGGGGTCAAACACAAACGCTTAGTAGTAAGTGTATGTGAGATTTTTAAATGCACAAAGAGACTTGTGTGAATCTGGAAACAGGACAAGTTCAATTTATGTTAGGGTCCCCGGTAACAAATAAAGTAAATACCAGTTCATATCAGTCAGTTTCTAATAAAGTTTGTCTTAGTGGCATTATTAATGGCCCTGTTTAATGACTACTGTAATTAAGGGAAATAAAATCAATCTTAATTTACTGTTGAATAAATGTGAAGTGAAATCTGCCACAAACAGGGCACTGGAGACCAGGGAATCCTCTGGATAGATGGAATACTTTGGAACGGAGGACATTTCATCATTAGTGATACCTGTTGCGCTGCGGAAAATGTTGTCTACTTAGCTCCCTATTAGGCACAGTCGTGTGGAAATTAGAAAGACAGCTCATATCAACCAAATTTCCAGACTAGGCTTTTGCACATGCAAATGACAGGTCAAACTTTCCCCCCGCTGTCTCCGCCTTACAAATAACAAGTGGAAACAACTGCTCGGAAAGGTGAAGGTCTGGAAACTCACTTCTTACGGTCTTCCTCCCTCAGATTTTTCCACCTCTCCTGAACGGCGACACTGATATCCTGCAGGCCGGCTGTGGGTTTCTCCCTCAGGACCGCCGCTCTGGCCTCCTTCTCGAACAGGGCGGCGGGAGACAGCGGTGCCCTCAGAGCGCGGTTGCTGATCAGGTCGTAGGCCGTCAGGGCGGCCCGCTTCTCAGTTATGGCGTTGATCGTCTTTTTGTTGGTCTGACTCTGGAGCTCGTCGGGGCCTGAATGGCTGTGCTTTGAGGGCTGGTGGATTTCAACGGGCCGCAGAGGTTCTCGCGATAAGGGGTCCATCAGCGCCGTCCCCCGGCTCCAGTCCTCAGCTGATATCTGGTCCTTGCTGGTGTCTGCTGCTGATGCTGCACCGTCCTCGGGTCTCTCTAGGGTACTTGCTTCTTTTTTCTGAGCGCAGACCCGGACCACTTCCTCGTCATCAACAGAAAGGCCGGGCTCCAGCCCGGCCGGGATCTGGTTGACGATCCAGTCCTCTGCTACGGAGGAGGAAGAGCTGCTGTTTGAGGTCTGGCGGCGCAGCGGAGCGTCAGTGCTCGACGGAGCCAGCTCATCGCGCTTTGATGCTTCTTTAAGGAAGCTGCCATCGCGTTGGCCAGGCCGTCATCCGTCTCTGCGCTTTGCTCGGCGACGAGCCGCGAAGCATCAGTCTGCGAAGGACCGGCTGACGAGGGAGACGTCTCGTGGTCGAGCTGCTGATAGCCATAGAGAGAAACCAGCAACGCCTCTACCGAAGTGAGCACGGCCTCCTGAAAGTCCGACAGATGACACACACAGTTTCATTTCCATCTTCCGAACAAATACACCTCATCTGCATCTGATCCCAACTACCTTGTTATGAAGAAGAACCTGGGTCTTGTCCGGCATCAGGTTGACGTCGACCGCAGAGGGTGGAACAGTAATTTTAAGCATGAGGGTGGGATAACGATTTCGGGCTGGGTCGCCCGGATACTGAGCAGCATAGTGCTGACGCAGCAGCTGATGATCGCACGTGCAGTCGCACCAGGATCATATTTTCAGGAAAAAAAAGAGAAAAGAATGGTGTTAGATTTTTTTAAAAAACACACTGTATGAAGTCTGTTGTGCTAATTTATCCCAAATGACACTACCTTCATGATATCTTTATGGTGCACAGGCCGGTTGTTGACAAATATGAAGGTTTTGTCAGGGCTGGATGAGCTTGTGGAGGAGTGATCCGCTCCAGGTTTTGGAAGAAAGCCCTCTAAAAAGAGCTGAACATAATAACAGGATAACAATGATATTAATAATCCATATTAATATATAATCTGTGATAATGTTTCTGAATCAGCTGGCACAGTTGACAATGAGAAAGGCAGTGAGATGACCCACTTTGGTGGTTTCCTTCTACGTGCATCAACCTGTGCTTTCCAAACTCAAACGTGCATCACGTATGACGACCTCTCACCTAAAATCCCACCAGGGGGACTTCTCGGGGGCTAAAATTGATGACTCGGCACAAAACTGAAAAATTGCACTTGAAGCTCCGTCATGAACCTGAGCTAGTAAGAAATTATGGAAAGCTGGTAATGTTCTGCAGATTGCAAGCAGAGTAGCTCAGCTTTTTTTTTTTTTTTTTTCCACGGCCCAGGGCTCATTATTAGCAGCAACGCGCACCAATGAAGTTAATGAACGAACTGCTGTTTTAGGTCATGGCACATATGCGTCTCTCTGTTTCTGCTCATTAGGGTCACTTTATGGGAGCGTGAACGGCACCTCTGGCTCCAAAGGGCCGCGCCTATGCGTAACCACGCTGCCAGAGAAACTCAGTGTCACGTTCCGTTCTGCGGCGGAACGGCTCTTACGACTCTTCCCCGAGCGAGGCCCCCGCGAAAAACCGTCCGCCCGCTTCCCTTGATCGCTGAGCCCGGTCTCGGGGACAGGGAGGAGAAAAATTGCTACGGGGAGCAAGAGGAAAAGGTGAAAGGTTGTTCTAATAACTGGGCGCCAAAGCGCTGCAGCAAAATAACAACAACAAAGAGGAGAAGGAGAGAGAAACGGGGTGAAAAGGGCTGCTCCATATCCGTCGGACTCGATTAGGCGGGAGCCCGGCAGCAGGTACGAGCCGCGTGACACCCACCGTGACCAAGCAGAAAAGTTACCGCTCTGCAGTAATTCAATTACGATCAGCACAGCACAGCTTAGCTAACAAAAATAATTCACTCTTCATCAGGAAAGAACTCGAAAGAAAAGGGCAAGGAAATAGTTGGCCAGCCACCAGCTGACCACATTCACTGGCGTGAGACCAGGCGCTCCCGATGAGGTTATTAGCTCACAGTCGAGTATAACGTGCAGGCGCTCATTTGCTGCGCAGAAATGATCCATCTTCACCAGGCATTAAATGTAGCGCTGACAGCTAAAATCGCCCTGTCTGAAACCAGTAAAACAAACAGAGCGATCATCAATCATATTGTTTAAAACCCAATTTCAACTTATTTTCCAGAAACGGGTTTCGTTTAGCACCAGCGTCACTACTGTGGCTCGCGTTACTTTGACCAGACGTCCCCGTATTCGATTCAGTTTGGACTTGTCAGTGTAGGATGGAGCTGTTGCCATCATGGTGCCGTAATGAAGGGCAAAGTGGCATGGGAGCCACAGTGTGAGAGCAAAGAGTGCAAGGTGTGTGTGCGGGGGGGGGCGTGCGGCCCCGTGCCAGCTCGGCCGTGCTACGTGCCTGCGCTCCGTGCGGCCTCCTCACATTCGCCGCATCGCTCGTCACAGCGTTCAGAGGTGACTTTGTCCGCGGAAAACAATAAAAACAAGAAACCTGAGACCTGTGCACGACACGGGACATGGTGAACCGTTTCTGACTGGCTTCTCTACAACTTGTTTTTGCTAACGTGCATTCGGGCGTTTTTGCCGGAGAAGACAAGCTCGTGCGTCTTCTCTAAACCTGCGAGTGTTTCGCTCCTCCCGTAAACCCGCTCCGTTTTCCCCTCGACTAACCTCGGGTTGCTCTTGGCGATGGTGGCAAGGGAGCAGGTTGGCAGCAGCGCCGGGCCCCAGCGTGGCGAGCAGGGCGCTCCTGTGATCGGCCACCCTGGCCTTCTGCCAAACCACCACCTGCAACAATATGACACCGGTCAGCTTCCAAGAATCGGCGGCGGGCGAATCGCGCCCGCATATAAACACCTGAAAAGATAGCAACTGGGCCGCCCCGCCGCCTGCTTCCCTGCGGCGCGCGCGAGCAACTCAGCGAGGTTTGCGAGGTTCAGCTGAAGTTTTTCCTGTGCGTGTAGACGCAGATGTCGAGCAGTTCATGGCTGAGCAAGTAAAAAGGAGTGGGGGTTTAGATGAACGCTATCCAACATCAAACCATAACAAGGCCTGTGATTCATTCTTTCAACCTTAATATCTGAGTCGACATGCTGAAAATCAAATATTTTAGTTTACGCTGTCATTTTGCTCACGGCTCACAAAACACCATCAAATTATGGAACATACGTTGTGACGTTATGAAATTGCGACATCATTATTTTCCTAATAATCTCAAACCAAACAGCACACGTGACTGCTAACTTGAGAAACGACAACTTTGTCAGATGAGAAAATAGCTCGGGTGTAAATTATGTTGACTCCCACGAGTGGGCTTGTAAGTTTGTGTCCGCCGGTGAATAGATCTCCTGGGTGTTGATTTCTGAAAGCATGCGCCCCGTTGCAGGGCACGTCTCAGCTATTAAACACACAACCTGGCCACATGTAAACGGATCGGCCCTGTAACACAGCTCTTGAAGGAGCCGTGTAACGCGACACGAGCCAAAAAGCAGACTTGGAGATACAGGATAGGGGCGGCGGAGCGCTGACTGGGCAAAGCGGATTCACTCCTCCAACCTGACCGCCTGCCGACCGATTTCTAAGAAATTTACGCGGCGGTGCTGCGGCCCTCTTCCTTCACCCGAGCTGCCTATAGGTGTCTGTGTAATAACCGGCTGTGGCCTGAAACCGAATCCGTCCTAATCGGCCAAAAGGGCTCACAATCAGCCATATTTGAGTTTGGGACGCAGGAAGGTTCCACTCAGCTGCGGCCTGAAACGGAGCGAGGATGAAAATGTCACCTGCCGATGGATCTATTCTTTCCTACCACAACAAATTATTCATACCAAACCCAATGATGACTGATGGTTGAGTTGTTGACAAATTCTGATTATTCTCTCCAAACTAGTTTTGACATTGTGTACATGCATTTTTGATGAAGTGTTCAGCTCAGCTTCTACTATGAAGGGCCTGGGCCAACAATGGGGCCGATGTTTTAGCAGTTTCTTTTTGGAGTCAAGGTGTGGCTAGAATCATATATGGGCATTTTTACAGATTTGGCTACAAGTCAAACATTTTATTGGTCTTCGACGTACAGCATGTTGTAGATTTACTCCCATTCAGGGTCATCTAGCCTGACGTTTCAGGTTACGCAGCAGAATTCATTGTTCCCTCAACAGCTGCAAAACCCAAACTCAACACGGCTTGCTGCATCGTGAGGTTTTCTTCCTGACATCTGTGTTGTTCCAGTGGCACGCGCGGGCGGGCGGACGCTGCTTGAACGGCCCCGTCGTCCTGAAAACAACGACAACGAGAAAACACATGCCCACGAATCTAAAGGGCCTTCCGGCTTCTATTCACGCCTCAGCCGCCCCGGGCACGTCAGTGTGAGACACGCTCCAGTACGGGCTCCTTTTACCCGATGAGGCGTTTGGTCCGCGTGTTTCTGGAGCACTTCGACGAGACGGATGACCGTTTTCTATCGCACGCGACAACCTCATACCTCACTGACGCGCATCGGTGCTGACAGCGAAACAGCAGGAGGCCGTCCTCGAGACGAGCTCCCGAGTCCGTCCGTTTGTAACGTTTGGAGGAGAACCTTTACAGGGGCACAAACGCACCGTGCAAACCGGATGCTGAGGAGACACATTATCAGTGAACTGTGAATTTGGGTGGAATTATAGAGGCTTTTTTTGTGTATGTGTTCTCCTCCACCATTTATCATGTTATCGCAGTTTCTTTTGCATTTTCCCACTGGACATCAGTCGTTATAAACTATCCTTTGGCTAATAGAACTGTTCAACCGACTCAAATAAACTGATCAGGGAAAAAAAACATTGAAGGAAAACAAATATTGTTGTTATTAGTAGTCGGAGGAGTAGCAGTATGAAATCAAGCATCAAACCTCTCCAGATCTAAATGAGGTTCCTATGAGGGCATGTCAACTTACAGAGGTGTTCAGTGCTCTCACTCATAGCCCTGTTTTCAGTGATGTTGACACCAATGTGACATGGTAGGACACATACTCTGGGCACGCTAACGGAAACGAAAGAGGCTTTCGAACCAGCGGCGCCAGTCATTTTAAGACAAATGAGGACACCTAGCGGCTGCTGTGTGTGTGTGTGTGTGTGTGTGTGTGTGAGGAAACACAACCCTCATGAGCAGGATTCATGTCAGATTTCATTTCCACTAACAACTCAATGTGTCCTTTTCCCAAGGTCCAGAGTTCAACAATTAAAACCTTTTTTTGAATTGCACTGTGGGCTTTAAATGAAAAAGAGTTAAACTCTGTAGTTTCAGCAGCTTGGATGATGTGCGTCAACAACACGTTTCATTGGTGAAGCCTGTGGGAGGTTTCACAAACCAGAGGCAGTGCAGCCTCTGCAGAAAATCTCTGCCTGGACACGAGTGCAACACAGCAGAGTAATTAGTGATATTTTGATGAAATGATGGCAGTCATGCAGAGGAACAGCAGAGAAAGCTTCAGCTGCAGGGTTGAGAAAGGTCATTTAGATCGTTGTAGCTGACATGAAACAAGCTGAGGGCGGCTGGCTTCCTTTAAAACATACAAAACTACTTGGCTGTTTACTTATTCGATGCTTTGTATATTGCTCTAAAAGACAAGTTGTTTGGTTGCTTGGTCATAGGATGGATGTTACTTTACATGCTGTAGTTTGCAGTTATTCCCAGGTGAAGGTTAGTTAAAACGGAAAGGTTCCTGACCTTATTGTGAACGAGCACGAGCCTCAGGTCTGGTTTTATGATGGCGTACGCCATCAGCAGGTCTTGTACTTTCTTCAGCTCCTCCTTGCACTTCTTGGTAGAAGAATAGTACTGCCGTCTCACCGGAAGATTCTTGAAAAGATTCAGGACACTCACTGTTGTACCTGTAAAAAAAACAAAAGAATGGAGGTGGGCGGCAGCATTTGACATCAACTTTACTACAACAGGGCTAAAACGCAGATTGATCTGTACACCATAGGGTGAAAATTTATTGTC
Source organism: Psettodes erumei (assembly GCA_016785225.1). Taxonomy (NCBI): domain Eukaryota; kingdom Metazoa; phylum Chordata; class Actinopteri; order Pleuronectiformes; family Psettodidae; genus Psettodes; species Psettodes erumei. The sequence goes on from JAFBJZ010000221.1 coordinate 1,820,658, forward strand.
AAAGTGGCCATTATTCTGACCAGTTTTACAGTGCACAAGAAAACCAAAGGTTTTCTGAACAGAGGCGCACCCATTCCATGTACAGGGCTGACAATATATCCATCTCAAAGTTTTACTATACATTATTAAACACTTGATTTGTCAACAGCCACAAAACTCAAAAAGGGTCAGGTGCCTTGCCTTGACCTAAGTGAGACGGCTTCTGAGAAACTATCTCCCCCGTGAAGTTCAGCGTGTACTGGGTGCTGATGTCATCCTCCGCTGTCTTTGTGGTGACAGCCACCTGAAGGGAAACAGAGCAAGACATCATAGAAGTTTATAGACTCTGGCAACTCAAGAAGAATGTTTCCTGATTCCTAATTTACAGGCTAATACATAAAAGACTCGTGTTGTAATGTTTATAGAATAATGGCACTCATCCTGTGACCATCATCATCTAATAACAACAGTTGTTAAATAGTTAGCACCTCGGCCACAGCACAAATGGAGCCCAGCGCTTCTCCTCTGAAGCCGTACGTTTCCAGATGCTGCAGGTCGTCGAGGCCACAGATCTTTGAAGTGAAATGTCTCACGGCCATCACGGGAGTATCCGCAGCTTTGATTCCACGGCCGTTGTCACGCACTTCTATCCGGTTCAAACCATAGTTCTCCTGCAGTGGGAAGGGCGATGCAATTGCAAATTGTATTATCAGATAAAACAATGTTTCTGCTTAATGGTCAAGACTCTGCTTCAAGTAATGCAATCATTATTTTCTTCCTCCAAAATCTTTAATTTCACTCTACCAGCTTAACGTCAATGCTTGAAGCCCCGGCATCCAGGGAGTTTTCCATCAGCTCTTTCAAAACGTTCATCACGGACGTGATGACCTGGGAGCTGGACAGCAGCCGCACGGTGTCTGGAGGTAACTGCTTCATGGCTGCACGTAGCTGCTGTCAGGCTGGTACTTCTGCTGGGGGTTGGAGCAGATATGGAAAAAATGCTTTTTGTGAGATCACCCACAGCAAAAACGCTTCCATGGAGGATAATTCAAGTGCAGTAACAACACAATAACATGGAAGGAGAGAACACATTCAAACTTTTTCACGTCTCCCACTAAGTGGCACACGCAAAGATTACTAAGAGAAAGACTTTAAAAAAAGCATTATGTGAGGTGAACAGTGTCGGTCTGCATTAATTAGCAAGCTCCATCTGGATGAAAGGACTATTTATGTTTAATAATTCTGATTTATCGCAGTGGATCACAGAAATAATCTAATGTTGCAAATAAGAACTACCAGCATAGCATGACCTCTGAAATGCTCACTGACTGAACTAGACTTACTGAAATGTAATATTTGTATTCCAGTACATGTGGTTGATTATGCATTCATAACTGCAATTAGTACTGCAGCCATTGCATTGTTCAGAATACTTTTACACTACCTGTTACATTACACGTCAGATCTCATCCAGACGACACGCTGGAGTTATCTTCTTTCAGTAAATACATCATTTCGTGAGTAACAACGTGAGTTACTGGTAAAACGTCATGTCACGGTGAACACGTGCATACAATGACAGTAAGCTGGCCTTAGCTGACTTTGCCTGCAGTTGCGTTGTACTTTAGCTTACATTTAAACGTCACTTTCGTGTAAACGTACATGGCGACATAACAAACTGTTTGACTGAATGCTAACGTTAGCTAGCTTAACAGTTAAATACTGACTTGCACGAGCTCTCTTGACTACAGTCCCCGTCGAGTCGTTCATAAACAACAGCCACCATCCACACGGCGGAAACGGCCTGTTCCCGCCCCCTCCTTCACCCGCTGATTGGTTAGAAAAGGGACGCCTATAAGGACTTTGGTTGGAAGTGAGACGAGGGCGGGTTCGCTAGTTCAAGAGTGCAATTTATACCCCGAGTAATGGCTAAAAGGCAACATTTTTTGTTAGGCTACTTGGACACTTTGATTATGGGAGGTTTTATTATATCAAAACAGAACCCACTCTGGCTCTAAGTAGCCCCCACTCTAGATATGTGCGATCTAAACCTGAACATAAGCACGTGGCTCGTGGGACTGTTTTTGGAGGGGAAGCAGGACTGAGCCTGAGAAGTCAAGTTAGGGAAATTAATGCCCTGAATAGTGCCTTGAAACCACGTCTGCTTCCGCTCGGGTCAGTCTACGACGTGCTGTCAGCGCCTGGGTCCTGAACACATCAACAAGAGGATAAACCGTTTCTCCCTTAGCTTCTCGTCTGTAGAAATACCTCCACTGCTCGCTACTACCTGTAAGTTTGCAGCGCTGGGGTTTTGGCTGCTTCCACCCAACTTAATGTTATTTAACGTTTCTTATTTACGAAATGATCAACTTGGTTTACGAACAGTGGCGAATTGGGTCAGGCTATGTACTGGAGACGAAAACATGTCGAAGGGACGTTTCATGTTTACACATCTGCTTAGCAATGCATGAGAGACATTATGGAACAGAAAGTGTCCGTGCACATCAAGTCATTAAGATAAGTAATCATTCTGCTCTCGTGTACTTGTTAACGTAGTCATTTAAACAGTCCTGCCGCGAAAATTATTCAGCAAATACTCTAAGCCAGGAAGTATTGTTTATGTGTAACTTCAGCTTCTTTCCATTCTCCTAGCCAAGTCCTGTTATTACTAACTTCCTACGAGTAAATGTTATCAGATATGCCATCCGACAGCGTGTATGTCATTTTTCAATCTTGAATTGTGGCGTGAGATGAGCACCAGCGTCCCCAGTGTAGCTGATCGCTTCACGATACACTGGATGAACAGCTGGGGAGAGTCATTCGGCCCAGTGCATATACTGATCCCATTTCAAGTAGGTAAACAGCATTTGAAATACGCAGAAAACTGACAACTTAACGTCGGCGTGCTTCCGCTCTGAAATTTGCAGTCAAAAATGTTTCCCTTCGATGGCTGCAAAGGATTCGGTGTTGCAGCTGAGAGTGGGCTCGAGGGCCAAGTTCAAACTGACTGCACCAGGAGGTTTTCTGGTTATCGCGTTCTGACCCGCAGGCAGGGCAAAGTGCTGCGGCGCTGTCAATCGTCACTTCTAATAAACGTTTATCAAATAGAGAATTGCAAATGGCGCACGCTCACAGTGAAAGTCCGTTTATATTGCCATAAACCGGGGTCGGGGAAAGGCCACACATGATGCTTTAGACTGGAACTCCAACTGCAGGAAAACTAGATGGTAAAATAGATGATGAGCTGGATATTAGAGACTTCAACTTGTCTTTTTCTTATCATTACAACCGGAACTACTCACAGTGAATTGAAGGAGGAAGATATTAACTGCAAACTTTTTTTGAATCTGTCCACAGACCAGAATGAATGTGGGTGTGGCACACAGTGAGGTGAACCCAAACACTCGGGTGATGAACAGTCGGGGGATCTGGCTGACCTACGCGCTCGGTGTTGGAATACTTCACATTGTGCTCTTGAGCATACCCTTCTTCAGCGTGCCGGTGGTGTGGACGCTCACCAATGTCATTCACAACTTTGTAAGTCACGTTCTCACGCTGTCGCTGTCGCTATCAAGGCCGTGGCGACAACGCGGGCCGCTCAGGTGCATGTCACGTAAGCTCTCAAAACAATCCTCTCTGGATTTGAGTGTGTTTCAGAGATAAGGTGGCCTCCAGCTGGTTCAAGCTGCGTGCTGTCAGTTAGCGTCTGTCTTGCCTGTGCTTGTTAAAATATGCTCTATTTTGGGAAACGCCGTCCTTGTGGCAATCTGACACATGACCTCTTATAATAATTTGTCCACTCCATGTTAGGCCTGCAGACAAAACTGAGCTTTCATTGTTCCCTGACTCGAGTCAATGTGTGTGACGTGACTGAATAGTGTGAGCTCGAAGCAGTTTGCAAGGATTGTGTATCACGGCCAATATGGAAGGCCCCTAACAGTAACGGCTAAGGTCAACTATAGCCTATTGTTCTCCACACAATACAACAGCAGTGTGCTGATGATGCCTTCGCTGTATGTCAGCATTTTAGTTTGATTACCTTTCCCTCTGTGATGCAGCTTTTCCGTTTCAGGTTGAATTCCAGACATGTGATTAGAAATGACCGAGATAGCTAACTTTGTTTGCAGCTAAAAGACATCATCTGATTCAACTCTTTTCTTTTTTGACACTTGAATTCTTCGAGGGCCCGTGTGCCACAAGCACCGGGCGGGACCTGCATTGTTTGTGTTGGGCTTTTTTCTCATTATACTCTCTCTGCTGCAAAACAGTGTGCAGTTCAGACACTCAAACTCCTGCAACAACCCCGCCTAAAGTTGGTGGATTTTAATCTCTGGTTTGTCAGAGAGGGGAAAAGTAAACACTGACTTTTGTCCAAACGCTAGAAGCTTTAATTATTTGAAACTCGCAGTGTTTAAGGACAAAGTAGATCCACTGTGAGACAGTGTTGCCCACAACATTAATTTGATGAAGCTCCGATGTCTAAGACAACATGAACGCTTTGCTCACTGTTGGCTTTGTTGTTGTCTCTACAGGGGATGTACGTCTTCATGCACGCAGTGAAAGGCACGCCTTTTGAGACCCCCGACCAAGGAAAAGCCAGACTCCTCACACACTGGGAGCAGCTTGACTACGGCGTGCAGTTCACTTCATCCAGAAAGTTCTTCACCATCTCCCCGATCATTCTGTAGGTCTATCATTTCATCCTCAGCTCTAAAAGACACTGATTGTGACTACAGAATGCAGTGTTTTGGAATAGCTATGGACATTCATCTCTTTGCTCTGAGCTCGTCTTAGAGGGATTCTGCGGAGTATTTTTGAATCAGCCCCTCTCTTTCCCTCCACAGATACTTCCTGGCAAGCTTCTACACAAAGTATGACACGACGCACTTCGTCATCAACACTGCCTCCCTCCTGAGCGTCCTTATTCCCAAGCTGCCACAACTCCACGGAGTGAGAATTTTTGGCATCAACAAGTATTAAGACGTTGTAAATGCTGTGCCTCGTAGCGACAGAAGTTAATTCCTATGTAGTGTGTTCTGAGTCGTACAGCTTGTGTAAATGTTGCTGCCGTAGTTAGATTTATCAGGCTGAGGATGGAAGGTCCGAAGACAGGATGCCATATGCGTAACTAACTTATGTGAATATTTAATGATGTATTTTTGGCCTGTGTAGACCTGGGCTGGCCCAGGCATCAGTGAGGCTTCTGGTTGAGTTCCTTTTTTCTCTCTCTCTCTCTCTCTTTGCCCTCAGTTCGCCCAGTGTGAGTGTGAGTCTGTTTCTAGCTACAAAGATGTCCCAATGTATTTTTCAAAGATGTTTACTTCCTAAGGGTAGGAGCCTGTGGCTCCTTTATTGGTACACTCTCATTTTGTAACGGGCGTCCGACTTGTTCATGCTGAGTGAAGAATGGAATCATACTCCCTTGGTATGTGAATCACTCATCACTTGTAACTCAATCAGAACAGAGCAGTGTTTTTTTTTCATTGTAGTTTTTTTTGTGAATATGAAAATAGTCTCGTGTGTAGAAATGAGACAGATTGTTGTCAGTCAGCGTTTAGTGATGGAGGTCTCCAGTGTCTTTCTGATGAAACTGCTTGTTCAGATTAAGACTTTTTGTTTTCATCGAGGCAGCTAGCTCTGCTTTGTTTGGCCATAGCTCATAGTACTCATCATATTTCTTGTTCTTAATCTTATTAAAATCTTGGTGACCTCCAAAGGTTACACCTCATTGTTGTGCGTTACTTTGCTTTCCAGTGAATTTCTGAAACGTGAAGAGTCTCTTCGACATTTACCTCAAAGTGAAAAAAGTCATCTACGTATGCTCTGATTATTAGGGAAATTTTCAAATGGTTCAGATGACACATAGTGTGAGATGTGAGCTGCTTTCAGAAACTGTACAGGCAGTAGAATTCTTACCTGTGGCAGAAACCGCACCGGTCTCACAAGTGACACTGACCGTCCCGCACTTCTCCAGAAAGGCGTTAACACCCAGCCTGAGGGATTACCACACGCTCAGTAAAATACATGCAGGGGTGGAGCATTACATCAGTCATCAGAAGCTCTCAACATTTATCTGGAAAAACGTTTCCTATACGACACTGTTTCAATTCTGAACATGACATTCTTTGTAGCGTCACAGAAGTGAAAAAAAAAACACCCACACAAAGTGACACACAATGTATCGGACACAGAGGCTCACGGCCTGCGTTTCCAATCCCTTATGAAAATAAGTCAACTCAGCAAAACTTGAATGAGTTAAAGCAGATTAATAAACTGCTTTACATCTGATGTCATTAGAAAAAGAAACTCATTGGGACTTTAGTTCAGAGAGCAGCACTTGCTCCTGACTCTCTGATACAACAAGTAAGTATTATGTGTGAGCAAGTGTTATATCCCAAGTCAGGCTTCAGTCACACAACACTAAGGGTAAAGAAAAGTTAACTACACACATGCTTCCAGTACAACAATCACCATGATTAAAACCTTTATTTAAAATAACTCCTGTAAAACATTGGTTTGTTCTTGTAAGTAAACCCTTCCAGCACCAGCTCACCGATTCAACTGATATTTGATCCACGTTCCTCTGAGCTTTGCTTTTTGACGTGGTCGTCCGGCCTGCTGACTTCCTCGCACTGCTCGCCCATGACTCCTTTGTAAACCTCAAAGCGATGGTTCAGATCTTTCTGCGCGTGGATTTTGAACTTGGTCCCTAACGCCCCGTCAGCGGAGGCGGCCCCGTAGAACACGCGGCCGATCCGGGAGTGGACCAGCGCCATGGCGCACATGACGCAAGGTTCTCTGGTGACGTAAATGTCGTACCCGGTGCATATGTAGGGCAGAGGGCTCGCCTCTCCGTCCGGCGCCTTTTGAGACGTGTCCGATGTCGGTGAAGCAAACCGGCAGGCGGGGTATCTGTCGAAAGAATAACATCCGCCGCCCTGGCTCCGTGCCACCAGATCAATGCAGACCATGACCGCGTGATGGAGGGGGTGCTCGCCTCGGCAGTCGTGGCCCACCGCGAGGATTCTCTGCGTCGCCGGGTCGGTCACGACAGCCCCGACCGCCTCCATTCCCATCTCCTGCGCAGCTTTGGCAGCAGAGAAGGCAGTCGTCATGTGCATGTGCATTGCGGCTCTCTGAGGTGGACTGAAGAGCTCGCCTCTCAGGGCCACTGTCACCTGTTTGTCCTCGTGAAAGGAGGTGGGCCAGTGTCTGCTCGCCAGCTCGAACTGAGGTCGGGTCAAGGGGGGACGAGCAGGGACCTTAACCACAAAAGGCTCGCCCAATCCGTCACGTCTGACTCCACCAGAGGCCAGCAGAGAGTCGATGCTGACCGCCTCCGCGTCTGGTGCATGGCTGACCGGGCACACGAGGACTTCTAGAGGGTGAGGGCTGCCCCTCTCCTTACACGCCCGCACCCGCTTGATGTGCTGGAGGCCGTTCAACGGGTAGAGGCCGTTCAGCTCCCTGACGAGGCGAGACGTCTCCTTCCTGTCGACGATGGGTGCAGCAAAGGCCTCTATCAGCTCGACGTCCTGCGACTGCTCATCCGACAGCACAGGATAAGCAACCCAGGAGCCAGTGTCACACACTGACCCTTTCCTGCGTTTGGTCTGTGGCTCCATTGTTCCACTGTCCTCCTGTGAAATATGATTTCACACCAAAGTGAAACAGAGTTAGTGCATTTGCAGAGCAGAGCACACAAAGACAAAGCCTTTCCTCTGTGTTGGGCACAGACCCAGCTTGATCTAGATAACGCAGCTGCTTCAATCCAAGATACAATCCAACCTTTGCATATTTCTGTTTATTTAACAGAGATCATCACTAAAAGCATGAACAAGCCAGTGAACTTGTGATAAATCCTCTCTGTTTGATAAATGACATACATCAGGTGGAATTGCTGTCTGATACATTTTTTCTGCAGGGCTGTGAATAGAACATTGGATCCTACAATTCCCACAATGCACTACCATTATGCACAGTCTCAGACTTGACAAAGCTCTGACCTGAGTTGCTGAGGACATCACATGGCTGTTTTCATGGACCTCTGACTGAGCTCCATGTCTAAAATTAGTGGAGTGGCCCTTTAAATTTGGTCATTAGAGAGCGGGGATGAAGGATGACACACTTTCCAAATGAACGTCGATCATATCTTTCTGAACTTGTTCTTGTTATTGATCAGCAACACAGGCTGACAGTGATACATCTGTGTCAAGCTAACGTAGCACAGCCGATAGCACAGGCAACTCTGATAGACTGGGTGAGCTTTTTTGTTCAGTAAATCCAGAAAGTTAAGAATCCCAACCTGAAGCCCAACCAATATTATGTCATATCTATTGTACATATGTAGTAATAGTAACCATGTTTTTCCTGTATTGCCTCATTAATCAACAAACCCTGATTGCAGTTCCGACAATCATTCATCAGCTGAAAATCCCGAACATTTGGTGGGTCGCACGTACAAAGAGAAAAGCTACTGCAGCTCCAGAGGTTAAGTGAGATCACTTGAGACAGCACAGATATTTAATAAAACTACAAGTGATCTATTACAGACACATGCAGGAAACTTCAGTGATGGTGCAAATGGAAAACGTGCTGTACTACAACTAACTATCAGCTCAACACGCAGTCTTCATTCATCTCCTTCCCAGCATAAGCTTTGTCTTTATGACTTTGGGCACGTGTCGTATAGTCAGCGACACCCTGGTGTCCCGTGTCAGCGTCTCTCCTCGCAGGGCCCCGGCGGGCGACAGGTTCACCACCTTGTCCGTCAGCGCGTCCCCGGCGCACGGTCGGATGCCGTGAAGGAGGCGACGGTACATGTCGTCCTGCAGGATCAGGAGGCTGCGCGGCTTCACCAGCAGGGAGAACAGGTAGCGGTTCTCCTCCGTCTGCGGGGTGTCGCTCTCCACGCCGCTCACGGGCGTGTAGAAGTCGAGGAGGGTGTGGGAGCCCAGGCTGACGGTGGTGACGGTGGGGTGGTACAGAGGGCCGTCTTCGTGGGGCATAATCCCTTCTCCTGGTTTGTACTCGTTCACCAACACATGATTGGCCGCTTTCCCGCTGAACGCGCCGAGAGAGGAAATTTTCTCGCAGTAAGTCTGGAGCCAGTCGGGGATCTTCTCTGCCACCATGCCTTTGGGATGTGGTAACCCTCCCCAGTTCTGCAGCCTTCGGCCTGACAGCTGAGTCCATTTATTTTTGGGGGACTTGTAGACCTGCTGTATGAGGTAGGACTCCTCGCCTTCTGATATGAAATCTGGGATGTAATAGGCTGTTGGCGGGGCGTCATGTAAGACAAACTGCTTCATTTCCTCCAGCATACAAGTTGGGTGTTCCATGTCTCCTTTAGAAGAGTCAACATAATAGTCTTGTTAAAACTCCGCTCCAAAAAAAAAAACTGCTAATGCTGGCTACGTCCCCTAGTAGCGGCTAACAGAGAATCGAGTGTGTCACAACCATGTGTGGTAACTACTGCAAGAAAACCCTAAACTGAACATCTTACTACCGCGCCGAGCGTGTAGTGAAACGTTCAGGTCAGGTACTAACGACCGAGCTATGAATACAATCTGTCAATCTGTCAGCAGTCATATAACCATGTGAGCCGCTGCACTTCCGACGTGTATGTTTGTAGCATTAGCCACTTTTAGCCTCCTCGTTACAACTCTTTACGTTCACTCTGTACCTACGAAACAAGTAAATCGACGCGCACACGGCCTCAGAACAGATCGTATGATCCATTACAAGTCCACAGGTTTGTTCGTCTGCGCTGAAAACGAAGAAAAACCCTCTCGACACAAACATCGCCGACCATCATTGCTCCCGACTTACTGAGCTGGTTCTCGGAAGTACGACATTTGTGGTCCCGGTGAAGGAAGCAAAGCCTACGAAAAGGCAGTTTCTGAAACACCGCCAGGTTTGAAACGCCACCGACATATCAACTCAAAAACTTTTATAATAGAATCGCGAAAGGAGAACAACGTGTACTTTACCTTTTTAAAGATCAACACTTGGAAAGAAATACACTTTGGTCAAAACGCCTACACATCCTTCGCCTCCATGCTTATTCTCATGTGCACCGGGTTTAACTGTCCCCGAAAAAGACAACATCGAAACCTTTGTACCCATGTGCTATTTTCGAAATTCACTAAGTAATTGGCTATTTAAAAGCATAGTAGGTAAAGATTGAAGAGCTATAATGTTGAGTCTCTGTTCCATGTTTTGTAAGTGACTTTTAGCCTACACTCGTACCTAATCTGAGCTCACAAACTTGCCAGTGCACGGAGTTATTTACATGTGACGCAGACAGGCGGCGTAGGAGCGAGAAACTCCACGAAGAAAGCCGGTGTTTCGTATGTTTTTGTCTGTCGTTCGTTGCCCGGAAGCCCAATGAGATTATATCGGAATATTGGTCTTTATTTTCACGTAGTTAAATTAATTCTATTAATCTGAAATTCAATGAGAACTGAGGTGAGGTCACGCTCAATTATTCGACTATTTTAAACCCCAGTGGCGAACACGAGGTTCGTGATCATGTTCTCTGCAAGTGTTAAAACTGTGCAGAGGCTGCTGCAGGTGAGACACACGCTTTGGTGCTCTCCTTCGTGTGGAAGAGCCGCCATCTCCAGGTTGGTTCTGGGCATCGAGACAAGCTGTGATGACACCGGAGCTGCTGTGTTGGACGAGAACGGCGCAATCCTGGGCGAGTCTCTGCATTCACAGAAGGAGGTGCATCTGAGGTGGGCGTCTAAACTCTGTTAAGGTCACTGTTCAGGGCTTTGCTTTAATCTATGTGCCTCTCTCTCAAATGCTGTAGGGCCGGTGGCATCATCCCCCCGGTGGCACAGCAACTCCACAGAGAAAACATAGAGCGCGTGGTCCAGGAGGCTTTGCAGAGAAGTGGCGTGGACCCGAGCCAGCTCTCGGCTGTGGCTACCACGGTGAAGCCAGGCTTGGCCCTGAGCTTGGGCGTCGGCCTTCATTTCAGTCGCAGGTTCGTGAGGCAGCACAACAAGCCGTTCATCCCCATCCACCACATGGAAGCCCACGCCCTGACCGTCAGGATGCTCCATCCTCTCGCCTTCCCGTTCCTCGTCCTGCTCATCTCCGGCGGCCACGCGCTCCTCGCTGTGGCTCGAGGGGTCGACGACTTTCTGCTTCTGGGTAACAGTCTGGACGAAGCTCCGGGGGATACGCTGGATAAAGTAGCTCCTTCAAACTTACATGCGGCTGGACACTGTGCTCAGTTTGCGATCATGAACGACACAGCAAATATTGTTTTTGTGTGGATTCACAGGTAGCAAGACGTTTGTCCCTCATAAAACACCCGCAGTGCTCCTCGCTCAGCGGAGGACAAGCCATAGAGCTTCTGGCAAAGAGCGGTGACAGGATGAAGTTCCCTTTCAAGACACCCCTTGCACTCACTCAGGATTGCTGCTTCTCTTTCTCTGGACTGCGGAATCAAATCACAATGGCAATAATTAAAAAAGAGGCAGAAGAAGGTATGAGGCCTCCTGAACGGTCACCCTAATCCATGTAACCAGTGATTTACAACTAACAGTATACAGTGATTTTTTCCCCCAGCACCTGTAATTAAATAAACTGTGTGAAAATGTTGACTTCCATTTGCTAAATTTGCAAAAAAAAATTGGTAAGTTTTCTTTCCTCCCTCTCTAGGTATAGAGCAGGGGACGCTGTTGTCATGTGCGAATGACATCGCAGCTGCAACACAACACACTGTTGCCAGTCACGTGGCGAAGCGCACGCATCGTGCCATCTTGTTCTGTAAGGCGAATGGCCTGCTGCCTTCAAGCAGCCCCACCCTGGTGAGTGTGTTCGCACCTAACTTTAGTTTAGTCCGTAATGAAGAGGAATCTTTTTTTCTTACTTCTGTTCTCATCGCACTGTTATTTCATGATCGTCCTGTGTGTGCAGGGATATTGGAAGACATTAAATATGACTCTGGACTGCTTGGAATTGACTGACTCAGTAGTACACCTCAAATGTAGAGCTAAAGAAAACCTCTTAAATGATCTTCTGTATTTCCCTTATTTTCACCAATAATACTTTAAATACAAAAAATGTGAATTCATTTGCAGCTGGAAATAATCCACAATAAATGCACTGCTGCCTCTTGCTGCTGCCTCAAAACATTTACTGAAAACTAGTGCTCAGTATTATTTTCTGAGCCTTTTCAAAAAATAAAATTTGTATTTTGGACCCTTTCTAAGGGTTCTGAAGTAACCCAAGAACATGAAATGTATAGAATAAGGACAGTTTTATCCCTCAAATCAAAGAACACTGTGCATATAACCTGAGATTTGAAGCTTTCACCACTATGTGTTTTTTGTAGGTGGTGTCCGGAGGAGTTGCAAGCAACCAGTACATCCGCAAGGCTTTGGCCATCATCACTGAGGCGACAGGACTACGCCTGCTCTGTCCTCCAGCCCAGTTCTGCACTGACAACGGCGTGATGATTGCATGGTGCGTGTGTGTATTGTCAGGACCGACAGTAAACGCTGTAACGGTGAAACAGGTTTTACGATCTGATTTCATGTTTTTGTTTATTTTAAAACCAGGAACGGTGTTGAACGCCTCAGAGAAGGGAAAGGGATACTGCCCCCGCATGTGGACGTCTACTATGAGCCAAAGTAAGTCACTGAAAAAGACTTCATGGAAAAATATCAAGTGAGACAGCATACTAAATTGTTGAGGTCAGATTTATCTGCACTGCTGATTAAATCAATAGTGGCTCACATGATTGTTGTATCCCAGGTCACCGCTGGGTGTTGATATGACCGCAGAGGTGAGGGCAGCAGCGATCAGGGTGCCGTCAGTCAGGATGAAGATCCCCAACTGACAAACTGTTGCTTTTGTCCTGTGCCAAAAATGTTTTGTGACTCCTGGATTTTCCCAGTTCAAAGTGTATTTTTATATATATATATATGTGTGTATATATTGTGTATACTGAGCATAATGAGAGCATAATGACTCTGTTAGGACAGGTTCGTCCTATCACAAATTTAATGATGACAAAATGGTACTTCTGTCGTTGACCACGCCCAGTTCTCTCAGTCACATATTCTACAACCTGAGAGCCCCATCTCGTAACATTAAGTTAGCTGCAAGAAATTTGGATCTTCCGTTGGATTCTGGCCTTTGTTTTGATGACTAATTAAAAGTTGTTCAGTCCTGTTTCCTTCAACTTAAGTCAATTACAAAAGTATATCCTTCTTATCCTTTGAGGATTAATACATGGTTGTCCATGCTTTTATTTTTTCCTGTCTAGATTTCTGTAAACGCAGGTATTACTCACTACTCCTTCCATCGTCTTCAGTTGTTTCAAATGCTGCTGCTGCTGCTGGGATTACAAGAAAAAGAGTTCCCAACTCAAACTCTGGGATGATTTTACAGATGAGATCAGATTCACTGGATCTGTCACTGCTTTTAAAACTCCTCCTGAAATATTATTTTTGAAAAGATTTCATTTCTGTGTGAATTAAAATGTATTTTATTTATTTATTTTATTCTTTTATCCTTTTGTGAAGCACTTTGTAACTTTGGGAAGAACAGTGCCATACAAATAATGATTAGTGGCTAAGCATTTCCCTCTAGTGGTCAGTTTATGTACGTGCGCCTCAACACGTGGTGGAGGGAAACTGCTCCAGTAGCTGAGCTGATGATGATAATCACACTTATTAATGATAATACATGGAAAAGACTGACATGTGAACGTGCATGTCATGTGTGAGAGTTAGCCATCTGGAAAAAAAGCCCATGAATCCATGTTTGGAACCAGGGAGGAAAATCTGAGCTTCACAGGACATACAGTTTTCAACATGTAGTAAGGTTTATTTATTGTGTAAGTACAACAATGGTTAACCCCACTACAATGCTAATCACCATCATGACCACAAACTAACGTACTCAAAACATGTAAAAAGTCTGAGAAACAACGACGACGCGTATGCTTGTGCATTTTATCGATTATGCTCTAACCACAGCCACTTCTGTTTACACTGGACATTCCAGCGGAGAAGTGTTTCAAAAGGCTTGGTCCTCAAAAAATAGTGCAAACACCTCACTCCGTGGAAGGGTGCGACACTGCAGATCAGGGGACAGCATATTCACAGGTAGCAGTGCAATCTCCGGGGTTGTTCATTGTGCTGCAAATCGAGTCAACGTTCAAGAACAAACATTTCAGTTACTAAAATTTAGTGGCGTTCGCAGAGCAGGTTTCACAGGTGTTGCAGATGTTCTTACGGGCATACGTTCACAGTTGGTATTATAACTGAGTGGCTAGACTGCAGCTTTGGAAGGGCGTGTCCAAATACCTGGACACATTTCTAGCCTCTTTGCTTTTTCTAGGAAAAATCCAGCCCTTCAAGATTTTCAAAGAAACAGCTGAGGGTGATTCCCCAGAATTTTTTAATCCCAATTAAGTGATTGATGTTTTACATTTACAATCATCTATTTGCCAGAAGCTTTGGTCCAAAGCAGCACACAGGTGAAAAACAATTCAAGCCTCAGAAGATCAAGGAGCAGTTTCATATTTTTATCTTGAAACATGATGTGTGATTGTGATATTTCCAGTTTTTTTTTCACAGCAGAAGGATCAGGGGAAAAAAGTCAATATTCTCAGTAATGCCATTTAACTGCTGGGGAGAAAACAACTCTGGGCAAAGAAGAGATTGACACTGCTCTACTTCTTGGACAGGACTGCATGATGGGGTAGGAAGTAAAAACTTAACTGTAGGAGAGGGGATGAAATAAAATGGGTGGGCCAAAAGAAATGAAATATAACTGAGAATTTACTTAAAAAATAAGGAGACATCTAACACTGCAAGAAAATCTGAGGATGGATTTTTCCTGTAACCTATTCATGCTTAATCGAATGTCTAATTGTTCAGAGCATATGAAGAAAAAAAGAGCAGCATCGACTGTTACTCACACTAGAGCTCATCATGTTCATAAATATTATACTCCTTTGCACTGATCTGTCCATCTTTGTCCTGGTCAGATTTGCGGAATATATCCTCTGCAATCTTCTCATAGAAAGGGTTGTCACGTGTCTTCCCTCCTTTTTCGTAGTCCAGTCTCAAATACTCTATTACCTGAAAATAAAGCAAGACTTTATTGGTTACATGTACAGAATAAGTAACAGGTATTGATTGCCCTTTTGTGACATATCACATTGGTGATATATAATACAGAGGCACTGATAGGGGCTCATCCACATCTTTAGCTTCTGTCCAATGTGCCATCAACAATCCAGATGACATCGTGACTGTAAAATTTTTGGCAATGTAATAACATTCTTTATCTTTGGTTATATAACATTAATTATTTCATTTTGGATTATTCTGGAATGCAGGCATTACGTTTTGTAGTACTAATGGTGACCTTATCCAGGTCAGTAAACAGTTGCTGTAAAGACATGCAGAAGATTGGATTGGAGGGGATTAATAAATTACTGATTTATAAAATAAATCTGGAAAGTAGGAAAGGTTCGTTCATTTATTCTTTATAAGCACAAATCAAAAATATATATAAATAAATAAACTAACTATTTTGCTGATGGTGAGAGGACAAAAGGGGCCCTGCAGCTCATTTTTGCATATTAGTGTAAAACAAGCCCCATTAGCCCTTTTATTCTATCTGAGCTACTTTTGTGATCATTACCAGTTTCTAAATGAATAGCTACCTCCGCCTTTGTGAGAATTTTGTCCTTATCAAGGTCCATCTCTTTGAAAGCCTCCATACTGCGTGGCCCCCTGGACACTACGAAGACCTCCACCTCAAACACCACCGTGGCATTGGGTGGCACTGGATCTATTTGGGTATGAGGGAAGAAAACAAGATATTAAAAGACTACATGCAATTACAATGACTCGTAATTACTGCATTACCAATTTTGACTTGCATGTTATCATGTGTCCAGTTGATTTGACTGCCCTTCTGTGGGGAATACGTTGCAAACAAAAATAAAAAATCACTGCCTGCTCCAGTTACTTACCTTTGCCTTTTTCTCCGAACGCCAGGGCAGGTGGAACAGTTATTTTCCGTTTCTCTCCGGGACACATATTCATCATCCCAATGTCAAGGCCCTTGATGACTTGTCCAACGCCCAGCACAAACCACTGAGGGTGCCCGGCTTTGTCTGATCGGCTGACACAGAAATAATAAAGAAAGACACGACATCCTATCCGTCAGTCAGCTTTCACATCAACAGACTCTACAAAAATGAATCTGAGCTGATGTGGACATCATGGTTGCTCCGTGGACCCGTGTGACAACTGTTAAAACAGGCCTGAGAGAAGGATTAACTCGTTGCAATATTTAGAGTCCCTTGCATTTAATAATGCATTTAAATGTGGCACTGAAATAAAGGGCTTTACCATCATAAAACAAACACAGACACAACCTCAGTATACAGCATGCCCTGTGAAACCTGCAGAGACGGGTCATCATCACTCACCCCAGACAGTAGGAATAATATGTATAATAATGCAAGCCTCTTTGTCAAATTTGCATGTAGACTTTTCAAAACATCAACTAGGCTTACACAGATAATATCTATTGTCTGCAGCTATTTTTTCAATCCACTAACCTGCAGTAGAATTGGGACCCATCTTTGGCGAGGAACCCATCATAGTGAGCGTTCACCATATCTCCTTTCTTACACTGTGGATTGCACTGCTCGGGCTTAAACACAACTTCGACCTTGACCTCGCCGTCCAGCTCCTCCGCCGCGGCCCAAACGGGCCACAGGCTGAGTTGTGAAGAGACAAAGAAGCACATTGTGCAGGTCACTAACTTCCACATCATGCCGCTGTGTATTCGTGGCAACTTCTGAAAGTGACGTCTGAACGCAGCGGAGGAGGACGTGGGGCGCGGAACTTCCTGAGTTCAGTCTGTCAGGGGAAACTATGCGCGTGCACGCGCGTGCATAGGCCCGCCCCTCTCAACCCCCCCTCTTGCATCGACAGAAGCTTCCTGGGGGCAGGACGCAGCCCGAGTGTTCTCTGCCTGACAGACCAAATTAAGGGCAAATCATTTTTTCACAAACCAATATTTATTACCTTTTAACATCTATCCAGACTATATTCTATATGGAAGGGGCGTGAAATTGGGGGAAATTTAAACGAAAGAGCACGGTACTCTTTCAGCTCATTTAATTGATTGATTTTGTGTTTTTGCTTTTTTTCTATTTTTCTAGATTAACTAGTAGTAGTTACATACATAGTACATCATAATGCTAAGATACAGACATAAACAGGACCTCCATGTAACAGGGCATTCATTATCGACAAAAAAATAATAATCGCTAATAATAATAATAATAATAATAATAATAATAATAATAGTAATAATATGATTATAATTATTATCATTAGCAGTGCTATTAGTAATATTAAAGATTACGTTTTGTAAATTTAAAGTAAATTTAACTTTGCAGTTGAGGAGAATAATTGGTCCGATACAGAGTCGCATTATATCCTGGCAGGCTTCTTTACTGACAAACACTTTGTAGTTATAAATACTTATATATAGCATATAGCAACGTACATATACGGTGGCTGGAAAAGTATGCGCATACCAGTTAGGCTACTGTATATAAAAAGGTTCTAAACGGCTCAATCGTCCGACCGTCAGAGAACGCAACAGGAAATGATAGACATGAAGACACTCCAATGGCCAATGCAGGGATCCTCGTGAACGTTCTTTGTACGCCGACGTCTCCTCGTTTCAACCAATAGGAGTGGCGGGGCGTAAAGATAAATTCTTTGGCCGCCGGAGTCCGTGACTCATCTGCTCTCAGTCAGTCAACGTGGTGTCAGTAGCAGTCTTAACGGCCCTAAACGCGCTACCGGACATATTTGGAACCAGGACTTTCTCTCTAATTGCCTGACAGGATTGAAATGTTACATTTTAGGTTTTCGACACAGCTGAAGGAGTTGTTTCAAGCCACCCTCAAGCGTACCTTGCCCGGCTATAGACAGAAGACCTGGTTACCGACCCGCCACTGCTGCTTCGGCGCCGCCTCCGTTGATGCCAGACCTGTATCGACTCAACTGAAGGTCCACCATGCCGCTGCGCACCGCCCGGCTCTCCGCGCCGCTCCGTTCCGCTCGTACTGCGCGAAAACTGAAGGTGCCGTGGAGCTGGACGAACAGCTGAAGAAGGATGGAGGCCTCGGTGAAACAGCCGGCGACAAGTAGGTTTCGATCGCTTTCTCGGGGAATGATCCGTCCCGACCCCATGATGTGACGATACGGCCGGCGTTTATGGCGAGTGTTATGACGCATGAAGGCGCAATCGGATGTAACGTAATTCGCTATCCGTTATAAACGTTAGAATACAATTTAGCTAATTAACTAGCTATCATCTCCCCACAAGATACATATCCTAACCCAACAAAGCTTTATTTAATATACGATGGGGGCCAGAAGTCTGCGACCACCTTCCTATTAGTCTCAGACTTTTGGACCCCAGTGTATGTAAGAGTACAGCTAGCTAACTGCAGTGACCTAATATTACAGTATAGCGGCAGGTATCAAACTCTGTGGGACTTGTTGGGCGCAGCCTCCAATGGCGCCGTGCCAGGCAGCTATATAAATACGACTCCTTCTCTTTGTCCCAACGGAAACTTCACCCGAACTTAATCAGGATCTTATTTAGCCTGACGTAACGTTTTGGTCCGCTCTCTGTGGAGAGGAGACGCAGCAACGCTTGTCACCGTCGAAAGTGAAGGAAAGGAAGGAAGTTAAAACATCAAGTTGAAGAAGCAAGCATGTCAAAATAAAAGAAAGTGGAACCGAGGTTGTGACGTCAGAAGGCGTCTGGAGATGTTGGATTTCATCCCCTTTGTTGTTACTTGTCAGTTTGAGGTGACTGAGGTTTCCACCGGGACCGCTGGCTCGATCTGCTGATAGGAGTTGGGAATCTGAGCTTGTGTTTGGCTTCAGCTGCTTCATGCGGCAGTAGAAGCCGAGGAGACTGAACATTTCTCCTGAACCACAAGAGCATCCAGCTCAGGAGCAGAACCAGGGACCTGCTGCCCAGGATCTGGTGTGCGCCCTAACCCTTTGGTTATCAATTCCCAATGTGACTCAACATCTCACAATGGGAAAGAATCGTTCAGAGAATTCCTGGATTCACTTCCAAGCTCGGCTCAGAGCCACCTCTGGTGAAAGTTTGTTGTAAATCTGTCCATCAGTTTGTGTGTAATCCCACTAAGAATTAGTCAGACAGACAAACAAACAAACAAAAGGGGCTGGCTAGTAAATATAGTAATAAAGATGTAAATCTTGCTTCTGTCATGTTAATTCACAGTCGTTTTCGTGCTGTTTAATTGCTCTGGACCCACTGGTGCAAGTTTTCTCTTCTTATCAGCCCTTGAGCTGTTTGTCGCCTTTATACTGTGTTGAGAAGCATTGCCTCTTCTGTATGGCGCTCCACACACGAGAGACGAGCCGCCCTGCTGTGGACGTGGAGTGCGTACCAAGTCTTTCCGTCAAGTCGTGCTGGTATTTGCGGAGCGGCGCGGTCTCCATCCCCGGACATCGCTGGAAGGCATGTATGTCCGTTGTTTTGACATTCTCTTTGAATGGCACCACATTGCCGGTGGTTTTGTAAAATGCAGCGCATCTGATCCACTGATCCACGCCGGCCGCCAATTTGCAATGCAAGTCTTAGCCCTTGCTCCCAGATGACAGTCTGTGCAGTGAATGCAGTCCATATGTTTCTTTTTTAAAAGGGTTTTTTTAAAGCTGGTTCTGCCAGAGTTACTGGAATATTTCCTGACCTAGAAATGAGGGTAGACAAGGACAAGATGGTGTCATTGCCAAGATATGGAGTGGAGAATTGATCCGCTCCTGTGAAAACAGACTCAGGAATTTAGCATTTAAGTTGACTCAGACCTCTGTGGATCAGGAGCGGAGCCGGAAAAATACTGGCTGTGTGGAGCAGAGAATGAAAAGATTGTGACAGCAAAATATCATCCGATATTTTATATATATATATGTGTGTGTGTGTGTGTGTGTGTGTGTCTGTGTGTATATATATCATAGAGTTCATATAGACTTGGAGAGCACTTGTTGCACAAAGTAGGTCATTCAGAGAGAGCGGGATCCTGCGTGAGGAGGATTGCTGCTTCTGCCTGAACCTGTTGTATAGACGATGAGCCCCCAGGTTGTAACAACACAAACATCTATGCATTGCTGGCACAGCGTTTAAAAAATTGAAACAGGTTTTTTTTATCTGGAGGGACAAACAAAGCGAGCAGCTTCACCTGACCCTGACTGTGTGTTCGCACGGAGCTTGGGAACTCGCTGTTCTCCGTACTTGGAATCGGTCCCGTCATTCTTATTTCATGGTTCCCAAGAAGTGTAGATACATATGATGAGATGAGATGGAAAAGAGATTAGGAGATAAAGGCAGGAGAGCGCAGTCTCCGTTCTGATTCTTTCAGTTTGAGCAAAAAGAGGATTTGACATGAAATGTGGTGGCGGGTGCTGTGAGCCATGGTGTGTTTCCTGCTTCCTGGACCACGCTGTGTGTGACGGTGGCATTTCTTGGGAATCCAGGCACCTGTATTATTTCTGTTCCTGTTCCTCAAACACGATTTTGAAGCACCGTCCAACTGATGGAGCTCCACCACTGGCAAGGCAAGCAAATTGGAGCAATGAACGCACAGTGCTGTGTGAGAGAAAAAATACTATACCGTGATCCCACACAACTGTAACTCCTCCAGAGCAAAAATCCTTTTAAAAAAATCCAGCCCCGTCGTTACCTTGTATCCAGGAACTCTCAAAGTGTTGTGCTTGTACCGGTGAGCGCTCACCCGGGGGCAAATGGGCAGAGCCATCTACCCGTGAAGAGGAAGAGATGTCGAAATGTGCAGAGGGGCAAGGTGTTTTCAGCGCGCCTGATCCGTTCGGGCAGGCTGAACGCGCTCCTGTGCGTTTGCCGATTGAGTCGGGCTCATGGCGGGCGGCGGCGCTCCAGCAAACGGAAACGGGCCGACAGCGGGATTACGCAACGTGGACGTGTTACTTCCTGTTGCGGTAAGGCGTCACAAAGCTCTGTCCATGCGGCACGGGTCACTGAAACCGCCCCCCCCGCCCCAGGAAGAGCTGCCATGCGGCCATCGCACACTTTAGAGCAGCAGGTGCACACTGTACAAACACACTTCCCCAGCTAAAGAGCGTGTCGGTGGTTAATGTGTCGTAATCGCAGCGGTAAACACGCCGCAGTGCGAGGCGTACCTGTTGACTCTGCCGTGCGGGAGTGCTGTTTTCAGTGACAGGTGCCCGGGCAATAACAGTCCCTTTTTGAATTAAGCACGCCTGGCGGACGGCGCTCCAGCCCGGCGTGGCTTGTGTGCTCATGTTGGGGACGAGGAGTGTTTACCCTGTGGGGAGAGGAGAGTACCCTGCAATTTCAGATGCGGACGTGGCGGCGGCGCACCTCGCGCCCGGGAGTTGGAGCAGGAGCATCGCACCAGCGGTGACGAGTTTCCCCACCTTTGTGTGGAATTCGGCCACTCTGCCGTCCCGCCCCGAGTTTGCTGAAGTGTGGATGATGCTGCTGTGTCACGGCCAGCGTGTGAAGAGGCCACGGTGTTGGCTTTATTAATCCGGCGGGGGGCGAGGGCCGGGCAGGGCAGGGACAGGAGAATTCCTGGAATTTCACCGGCTAACACCGGCGCAAGACGCTGCCGCCAAACGTGCGAGCTGACACGTAGCAGGGGAGGCGTCGTGTTTGCATAATCAAAATATGTGTGATTCAATTAAAAATGAGTCATGCACTTTGACATCCCTTCCCCGCCTTGGTAACTCTGTCTATTCCTCCCTATACCTCCAACCCTGTTGTCATCAATACTTTACGAATTTGGTCACAATTTTGAAAACCACTTTGGTTTAACAGATTTCTCTCATGTGGCTCCTGTCTGTGATAATCCTCTTTTTGTCCCACCTAGATTAGACAACACCTTTGCCCTGTGGAAAAGACTTATTTTCTCCACCTTTAGTCACCTCTCTCAAAAATTCAACCTCCCCCGGTTCAACTCGTTTCCAATATTTCCAGGTCCCTACTAACGCCTGCTCCAGCTGACCAACATATTATCAATAAGCATAAGGACATTATAGCATTTGCTGCTCTGCTTGCCCGCCGAAGGATCTTGTTGCACTGGAAATCCCCCAAACCGCCCAGCACTTCCTTATGGATGAGTGACCTTGTGCACCATTTAAGTCTTGAAAAGATCAAATACACACTTAGAGGGTCGACAAAAACTTTTTCATTCCACTTGGAATGTCTTTCATAAACTTAAAACCCTCCCTGATAACTCATGAACACACTCGCACTACATCCCGAAGGGTGGTGCATGATGTTGCACAAACGCAGTTTCCTCATTTACTCTCAAACTTGTCAAATGACCTACTTCCACTTTTTTTTTCTTTCTTTGTCAAATTCTTCATACCTGTTGAATGATACCTTTTACCTGTCAAGATCCTAACCTTTATTTATTTACTTATTTAATCTCCTTAAATGGGATGCACTGGATGTTGTAGGGGGGTGGGGGTGTTTATATGTGTTCTGAGAAAAATCCCAAAAAATATTGTCTTTTTATATTACTGTCTCTTTGTACCTTTTCCTCAATAAAAGTGCAGTCAGTACTGCATAACTCTGATCAGGGCCTCTCTACCTGCCACACCGGCTAATTCATCAAGGTTTGATGCCGGTCACAACCGCCAACAGGAAACATTGACACACGCACCTCTGTGGCTAATGCTTGGATGCTCGCTAATGTGATAAGACAGTTTATATGTGGGTGGGAATAGGCCTAACTTAACCAACTGTGCATCTTCCTCCTCCTCTTTGTCATCAATCCCACGTTGTTCAGAATCATCTGTAAAGATACTGAAGTAACCAGAGAGTAGCGGGTTATCTGCAGCAGACGTTACCTCTCTGAGCCTAATGCTGCGTCTGCGTCTGTCTCCCTCTTTTCCAAACCAGAAGAAGAAATGCAGGCATTCTCCCCAGTCTGGAGGATTTGCTCTTCTACACCGTGGCTGAAGGTCAAGAGAAGATTCCCGCTCATAAGTTTCTCACAGTGAGTCCTTCAGAATGGGTTCAGCATCATAAATGTCACCCGCTGTTTGTTTTCCGTTGTTCTGTTCCAAACTGCGCCTGAATGTTTGTTTATTCTCTCATTGCAGGCGCTCAAGGCCACGGGGCTGCGCACCGGAGACCCCCGGCTGAAGGAGTGCATGGACACCCTGAAAGAGACCCTGAAGAACACGTCGGACGGCGTCACGCTGGACAGGCACCTGTTCAAGAGGCAGGTCTCCTCGCGGCTCGTCTCCTTTTGAGGCTGCGACCTCCATTGGTGGCGCTTCACTTTGAATCACGTCCCCGAGTACATGCGCTCATTTCTTCCTTCGGTTTGATGAGCATATTTTTCGATGAGCAAATATCAAACATACTTGACTGTATAAATTTGCATATTTCACCAATTCAAAGAAAAATATCCATCAAACACCGCTCACACGAACATCAGACCTTTGTGAGACCTTGCTATTGTTGGAAGAGATGCCAGCTGTTTAGATTGTAACAACGCTGGTTTCCCTCTTTCATGACACTTTATCAAACGTTGTTACCCTTCACCGTGATTGGATGAGCTAAGAGTGACACTGCGGTGGACAGGAAACCCCCCCCCTGCCTTCCTTCCTTTCCTCATAATCCAAGCAGAAGTCATTAGAGTTTGGTGTACTGTAAGTTAAACTCCCACTATTTATTTTCACTTCCCCTAATGTGTTTTCTGCAGTGATATTGTTTTAGGAATCTCACATTCCGGGTTAAACACAGGTTTGTTGGGGGGGTCGTTTCCGTGGCCGACGCCGACGTCTGCTCGAGTGAAACGCGTTTTGGCTCTGAAAGTTCTCCTTCATCGCAGTGTCTGTGTTCATGCTGGATCACGAGCGGGTGATCACTGTGTGACGCTGTAGCCTCTTCATCAGTCATCTCTGTTAACATCCACGGAAGTTTGTCACACCTCAGGGTTGCGAACTCGGTTGGCAAACTTTTCCTTCAAACTTGCATGCAGTCACGATCTTTTTTGGCACGCTGTCTGTGGTTTGTTCATCAGGTGTGTCCAGAGCAACATTGTCCTGCTCACTCAGGCCTTCCGCAAGAAGTTCGTCATCCCAGACTTCCAGTCCTTCACCTCCCATATTGATGAGCTGTATGAGAGTGCCAAAAATCTCTCTGGAGGACAGGTGTGTCCTTAACTCCATCACTCCTTCTTTTCTCCCAGTGTATCGCAGTTGTCGTGTCATCACCATTCGGATGGCATCGCAGCTGTAGATGTGGTTACTTATCCAGACTGGAAGCCAGCAGCGACCTAGTGAGACAATATCATATACTGCGATGGTCAGTGTTGGTCGGGGGTGCCCTACCACCCGTCTCGAAGGAACGCCCCACCCTTGACCATGTTAGAAGTATCACAGGAGTGTCCCCAGCAGCAGTGAGCTGGGTGCATTGACATAATGGTGGTAATGTTCAGACTTAAGCAGAAAGAGCAGCACAATCCTGTGAAAAGCGACGTGACACTCCTGAGGCCGAGAGAAGGGCTTCCAGTCCCACAAGTTGAGATCCTTTTGAACATGACGATGGGTGCGGCCAAAAACATGAAAGATGGCTGCAGTTCATGAGGGTGAGCCAGTTCCAGGGCGGACGCTGGAGACATTGTTAATGTAACTGTGTGCACCTATGCCTTCTGTGATCTTCTGAAGGTCAAAACGTCTGGTCCTCAGTGGAAAACACCAAAATGTTTGATGTCCATCTCCAGCGGACTCCATCAGCTTGTCGGCTGCACCGCTGCCGCTCCGCTCGCGCTCTTTCATCCGCCTCGCCTTCTCTTTCAGGTGGCCGACTACATCCCTCAGCTCGCCAAATTCAGCCCTGACCTGTGGGCCGTCTCTCTGTGCACGGTTGACGGACAGAGGTGAGACCTCGGTTAGCCGCACCCGATATTAAGGCGATACTGACGCCCGCTGTGCCTGCAGGATGTTTTATATCTCGTATGTTGACTTCCCGTGTAAAGCACCCAGTATTTCCCAGAAAAGACAAAACAAGGACAAGGAGACACTTTTCCCAGATTTAGCGTCATGCCCTCGGCCGCTGTTCGGAGCGGCCTGTTCTCTGATAGGTCGCTGTAAAATTCCATAGGTGTGTAAGTTTGTTATGTTTGTGGAACAGAGGAAGTCATAAAGATAACGATAGTACTGGACAGCTTGTGTGGGGCTGTTATCACGCTGTGACGCTCCCTCGCTCAAGTTCACAGCCTCTATTATTAGTCACCGCTGCGGCAACCGCTCCTGATTATTCTTTGTCTTTCGCAGACACACAGTGGGAGACACCAAGGTCCCTTTCTGTCT
This sequence comes from Psettodes erumei, assembly GCA_016785225.1. Lineage (NCBI taxonomy): Eukaryota > Metazoa > Chordata > Actinopteri > Pleuronectiformes > Psettodidae > Psettodes > Psettodes erumei. The sequence goes on from JAFBJZ010000221.1 coordinate 1,846,079, forward strand.
GCAGTCTTGCGTCAAGCCCCTCAAGTACGCCGTCGCCGTCCACGACTATGGCACGGAGCATGTGCACAGCTTCATTGGAAAGGAGCCCAGCGGCCTGCGCTTCAATAAGCTCTTCCTGAATGAAGACGGTGACGTTTCTTCTTCTTCGCTTCTTCCCTCTTCCTCAGTCAGCCCACGTGTACCGTTTCTTCTCCACGCAATGATGCAGGGACCTGATGATGAGGGAGTTCAAGTGTTTCCTACTTTTGCCACATACCCCCGTGACCCCGATGACACGGGGTGGGAGGGGCTTGCCGTTAGCAACCCAGATAATTAGCATCAGGGAGAGAAAGTGTGAGAGCCGTGACCGCGCTGTCAACTGAATGAGTCAGAGGAAGCTTTAACCAGTATTGGAAAAGTAAATGTGGTTGGGTTGAACTGATCACAGGAGACATTTTGATATGAACTAAAATGTCACAGTTATCTGAGTCAAAGTTGCAGTAAGTGGGTGAGAGAAACGCCCCGGGCAGCCCTCTTCTTCCTCTGCACTGGCCAGAGGTTTTCCTGTGAAGTGAGGCAATCCTGAGCAGAAATGTGGGCGTGAGGGCTGAATTCTTTTACAAATCACAGGGGGGGGGGTTTCCTCCCCCATCGTCAGAAAGGAAAGAGGAAGTAGGCTCCTCTCAGGGTTAGTCATGGAGGTGGAAGGCAGCAGGTCTTGGTTTAACCCTGCAGTTCTGCTCGGTGAACTGCCAGATGACTATCTGTAATATCTGCGTGCAGTGTGTGCTCTGTTTGGTGTGTCTATAGACAGGGCTCTGACTCTAACGTGTGCGTGTTGTTTTGCAGATAAGCCCCACAACCCCATGGTGAATGCTGGCGCTATTGTTTGCACTTCACTGATAAAGGTAAAAGCAGTCGCACTTTTTTCCCTCCCCCTTCACGTGTGTGTTTTTTACCGTCCGGTCTGCGCGGTGGCCATCGCTGAGCTGTTTTACGATTAAAAAGAAGGTCCACGTACTGTAAATGTCGCTGACTGCTGTTTGAACGCAATGAAACCCACCGAGGAAAACGCCGCGGAAACCTCCGCTGGCCTTTTTGCTGATTACGTTACTGATCCGCAGCCCGGCAGCACTTCCAGGTCACTACCTGAGTCCAGTGCCGCGGCGGTTAAGACGTGCGCTAATCCTTCCTGAAGGGTACTTATGCCGCTCCCAGCACACACACCGAAAATAACCCGCACGGCGAGCCAGTCAGATGCAGGTGCACGCAGACCTGCGTCAGTCTGCAGTGTGAAGTCAGAGGGACGGTGAGCCGCTCCGAGGAATCGCCCGTCATCCGTCAGGTCAAAAGAGATGGAGAAGATTAAACCTGGCAGAATCAGGCTCATGTGGGAAAAAAAAAAGCATCTTTACGTCCCGTCATTAGCACATGCATACCCACACATGAGCTGTGTGCAGCTCTGTTGCATCTCACGGCTGCACGCTGGAAATTTGATTCATCTTACTTCCTTAAATCACAGAATTCAGGCACTGGTGTTTGATGACAGGAGGCGACCCAGCACTCGGGATTTGAAATGAAATGCTTCATCCTTGTCGCATTCTCATTGATGTTGTAAGAAACAACGAGCTATCAAAGCTGGGAGGTGTGATTATTAGTTTTATCTATCTCTTTTCTTTTTTTTTGAGAGAGTGTAAGGCAATGTTTGATATTGAGTCTCAGGTGGTGGGACCTGTGTGTTTCCAGTGTCCACGTGTTGAAGTCCCATTTGCTTTTTTTTTAAATGTTATTTTTCCCCTCATCTGTGCTTCTGGGTCATTATCACCTTGCAAAAACAGTCCCATTTAACTGAGGTTTGCTTTTGCTAATATTCTTGACCAGACAGGAAAATCACTCGGGCACATTGGCATCTATCTGCAAACTGAAAGCGACCGTATCAGCTGTCTGCAGTCAGCGCAGCCCATGCAGGGATGGTTGATTTACTCGCTAAATCCCAGCAGGGGCCCAGAAATAAAAGTCCATGTTTGAATCAAAGTACTAGCAGGGACCTTGCTGTAATTTGAAGCTCACTACATCACATGTCAAAACGCTGCTCCATCTCTGCAGACACTCTAACTGCAGTAAGGAGAAGTATTGTAGTACAAATACTGTACTGTAAGTGAGGCCTAAATCAGCTTGAGGAAACGCATATTTGCGCACAAGCACGACATTCAGAAACCAGCTGTCGCCACGTTGAACAGCTGGTTCGCCCCGCGAGAGCGACTTGCGTCGGATGACATACCGCCACGCGCACAGCGATCGCAGGCGGCAGCGAGCGAGTTGGCTTCTAAAAGAGGTGCGCTCATCCTCACTTCCATGAAGTCCCCACCTGTGATGTCAGAGGGGCGTGTTTGGGTTGTACGGCCCCCGGCGTCACCCGTTCTGGTTCTGCCCATTCTCACCAAACCTTGTTTCCAGGCGGCGCCGGCATAACGTGCTGTGATTAAAATCTCTGTGTGCTACCTGCCCAGCTCCAGACAGACAGTTAGTGACTAAGCGGAGCATTTAGTAGCTGCAGCGCTCGAACAAGAGCGAATACTTAACCAACATTCCTCAGGCAGCCGGGAACGCCACGGCTTCTCAAATGTCTGACACAAAAGCTTTATGTCAGTGTTGTGTTTACAGATGAAGAACATCCAACTGCGTCTTCAAATCTTCTACTCCTCTATTCTCAAACACACTCTCCAATGCCCCGTAGTGCACAGCGGCCCTGCAGTAATCGAGTAAAACAGGTCGCCCGACATTTGCCCGCGTGATTTACGATGCAAATTGCAGCGCGTGGAGCATTTTCCGTGACGCCTCTGAATCTGCCTGAAGCTGCACAAATGCGACCCAGAAACGATTCAAAGGCCAGAGAGGATCGGCTCCCCATCAGCGTCTCAATGTCGTTGTTTTTGTTTTCATGTCCTGAAGCACAAATGTGGAGCTATTGGCCAGGTCGCCCCAGTTGGCTTTTGACCTGGGGGGGGGGGGACTATGGGATGGTTGCCCCCAAACTGTTGTTACATGGTGCTTGAAAAGGCTACATGTTGTTGCTGTTTTTGTATGTTGTTGCATATTTTCCAGACTTAGGAACTGTGGGAAATAGTGACTGCTGCTGCAGGTCAAATGACGTTGGTAATTTTTTCTTCCTTTTCCATATCTATCTCCTCGCACTACCCCCATCCCCCGATCCCCCCCCTCCTCTCTCTCTCTCTCTCTCACCTCCAATCAGCTCTGTAGAAGCCCTCCATTTAGCGACTCTTTAACACCTCCATCAGTGTCACTTACGTATAACGTGTAGAACTTGAAATGTATGTCAGTCACACATGAAGCATCAGCCTTTTTTTTTTTTTTAAAGGTAAAGTTAAGACCCCGGCTGGCTCAGTCTTGTTGAATCCATGACAGATGCTAGAGCACTTCCAACGTGCATGCGTGTCCATTTGCCTTTTGCTGTGTTTTTTCTTTGTGGGACAGGCAGCATCATCTAGCTTGTGACTCCACAGATGTACACTGAGCTATACAAAGTTGTGAGTTTAAATCTCAGAGGAAGGCCATCCTCTCCTCCCTCCCCTTTTTTTCCTCCCCTGCCCCTCCCCACTGTTTTGGCCAACAGGCCCTTTTACACAGATGACTCATGTTGACCCACAATAGATGCACATCCTCATACATACACACACACACGCACATTATTGTAACCCATAATACAAAGTTGTCTGCATACACCCACATTTCATACTTTATGTAGAAACACACACAGTCAGGGCGGATTTTTTTTTTTTTTTTTGAAAACTTGTGTCTTTTTAGTTTTCACTCTTCAGATAACGAAATAAAATGCTATCTGGAATCAGTGAGATGTAATGGTGAGACATGTTTTTTTCTTTTACTGGCTAAACTGGTAATGCACATGTCTACTAAATCTCCCTTTAACTCCAAAAGACTTTCCTCTCTGTAACCTATTTGCAAGCCAATCTTAATTAATATTTTGTACTCGTGCAATTCTCTGGCAAAGCTCGTATGATTTTTTTTTTTCTCCATTTGTAATAAAATCTATTTACATTTTCTAATTCTGTAGCTGTAATTTGTCAGCTGTAGTCTTATCATTTTAGCGTTACCTTTTTATGATGCTGTGCTTGTCCTCTGCAAACAGCTCTCTGTGAATGAAAAGAGCTTAACTGCATGTTTCTTTGCTCCGTCCTCAGCAAGGTGCAAGCAACGCAGAGAAGTTTGACTATGTAAGTATAACAAGAACAGACCCGGGTCAGACGTTCGGCTCAAAGTGCTTTGTGAAGGCTCGTAGTGATCAGTGTTCATAAATAAATGTCATTTTGCCTCCAGGTCATGAACTTTCTGAAAGACATGGCAGGAAACGAGTATGTGGGATTCAGCAATGCCACGTGAGTGCCTCTCCATCACGCACCACAGCAAAACACAGAGAAGAGCTAATGTGCTGCAGTGTTCACATACTGTAACTGTTTAGATTTCCCCACAGCAGAAGTCTTCAGTCACTTCAGTCTGCATATCTGCATGTTTCCCTCACACGTTTTTTTACTTACAGATTGTAATCGAAAGTAATATGAACCAAACAGGGACGTCCTGTTATAACCTTTTGTTGCTGCAGATGTTTATCCTCTGATTCCAGATCAGACACTGGTTCAAACTTGCATGGATGGATTCTTAAAAGTTGCCACTTCCAATCAATTATATGCTGTGTCTTAGTTTTAGTCACTCGCGAGCAGGTTTTACAGTTCACTTTCAGAACTGGTTGCTCACGAGCGCTGGGTTTCGGCCAATCAGAGGAAAGTGGGCTTTTAAGGAGGCCTGAGCTAATATTGACTGAGTGAGAGACTGGCCTGAGGGGCAGCGTTACAGGCAGTTCTTTTTCAACTGTGAATCACACAACGCTGCCCGAGTGGAGTCCCAGAGTCAAAATAGAGAGCAGAGCCAATAAGCACATTATGTGTCCGCAAATTGAAAGCGTCTGTGGTGCATCAGAAATGCTTTTATCTTTGTTTTTATCTGTTTCTGCTTCACCTTGGACAAGAATTATTCCCGAGGCCCCGGCCGCCCAGATGACATAGTTGTGTCTCGACACTCACGAAATACCAGCAGAGGCTGCAGATCATACCTGCCACTCCTGTTTTCAGAAATAGGTTCCCAGTCTTTACTGCTCCAGTAAGGCCCGACTTTAAAAACAGCCAGTTGTTCCTTACTAATACACAGAGACTGGGATATGACAGAATGAATGAAATCACAGAGAGGCTGGTGTTGGAGCTCGAGTGCTCTGGAAACCATTTAAATTTAAAATCGCTTGGCGTTCGAATAACAGGCTGGACGGCGAGACATCAGTGGGTCGCCAAAGAAGGGAAAATGAGGACTTTAGTGGTAAAGTTTCTTAGTTTTTATCAGCAACCTGGCAAAAAAAGGCGAAGAGTGAACCTAAGGGGCCCTATGGCAGGAGCTATTTTCCATACTGGTTTGGCATCAGTGCTGTGAAGGTCAGCTCCGCGTGTGCGATTTATGGCGGCACCACATGCTAAACACAACCCTGGAACAAGACCAAGTGCTGCGGCTCACGTTGCACTTTGATCACGCGACGGTCGCACGGTACACATGACACACTTGTTTCCTTCCTCTGTGTAATGGGAGAGCTCTGCCGTGTGTGTGTTTTTTGTGTGTGTGTGTGTGTGTGTGTGACAGATTCCAGTCGGAGCGTGAGTCAGGAGACAGGAACTTCGCCATCGGCTACTATCTGAAAGAGAAAAAGGTTTGCCCCATGATTCATTGCTGACCTCGCTGTCTCTGCCCAAGAAGCTTTAGAGAGGTTGCCAGGTAGCATCAGATCAGTTTGGCTTGATGCCTGTGAGTGGGAGTTTTTCTCTATGTAGTGGATGAGCTCCTTAACCCAGTGCTCATACACAGGTTCACCACTTAAATACAATCAGGCTTTTTGTAGGGCGCTCTTTATTTCATTGTTTTTGAGGTTTTTTTTTTAAAAAGTTTGTAGGATAAGTAGTTTATTGCCAAATGCTCAATCAGTATTTCTTTCACCATAAAATTATTCACCTATATAATCCAGGAGATGAAATCTAAAGGAAAATAAGACAAATCCTAAATCTTTGTCCTCCTCAACTTGTTGTAATTCACCTTTGTGGGATGGTAGCGCTTATCCTTAAAGGGACAGTTAATGCAATTTGAAGTCAAATAACCCGAACTGTCCCTTTAACACTTGAACACTGGTGGTCTCTTCATTGTTGATGACCGTGCTGCGTTTGTTTCTCCGCAGTGTTTTCCCCGAGGGACAGACATGACGTCCATACTGGACTTCTACTTTCAAGTGAGTGTAGCAGTGATTTCTCAAGCCTTATCTCCGGTGCAGGTTTGTTGCTGCTCTTCTTCCATTATTGATTTTACCCGAGTGATGGAGGTCCTGTTTCTGCTTCTTCTGCATTATTAACCACACAACCCATTTTTTCTTTTTTTATACATCTTTCCTTCCGCTACTGCTACAAATAGCTTTTTTGCCATATGCAGGTGGTGAATTAAAGGACAGCCCAACATGTCTTAGTTGCACCTTGCTCCACATGAGCCTCCAGAGGAGATTTTAATGCTCCTTGTCATAGGTTCTCTCATTCAGGGAAACTCCAAATTAAATTCAGATATATACCCGTCTGCTGAGAGATGTTGGCTCGTGTGCTGTTGTGATGATGGGCTGCTCACGTCACACTTCTCACCCCCCCCCCAGCTGTGTTCCATCGAGGTGACCAGCGAAAGCGCCAGCGTCATGGCCGCCACCCTGGCTAACGGCGGCATCTGCCCAATCACGGGCGAGCGCGTGCTGAGCCCCGAGGCGGTGAGAAACACCCTGAGTCTGATGCACTCCTGCGGCATGTACGACTTCTCCGGACAGTTTGCCTTCCATGTAAGTAGAAGACACAGGTGGGCAACACCTGCCAGATCGTTTCATGGAATTTTTATTTGTTTGCAATTTTAAAACTGTCAAAAAGAACGACCTCATCAGGCCTTCAGGTGGAGCGGCTTCTTTTATGGTTTACCCTGGAAAGCGTTTATTGAGCACTAAGACATGTCTTTAATTCTCTGATTGAAATGGTGCAGACTAATTTGGTGAATGACTGTGTTAGCACATTATAAGGACTTTAAACACAAATGAAGCAGTAGATTCACAAAGCTGCCATGACGTCAAACCTGAGGCTTAGACGGAACCCAGCAGTGTTTACCTCTGGGATGAACGAGGGTGACCTTCGCTCAGGCTGTACGCCCCCACCCAATCCACACAAGGTCAATGGCCCCGTGGACTCATTCTGTACATGTGCATCCATCTTAGTCTGTCGCTGTCAGCAATATTAAAAGTATTTGAAATATTTCTCACGATAAGTCCCTCCTGCAGCCTTCAGTTGTGACTGATTAGCCACAAGTAAAACAGTTTGAATTACTTGCTGTCGTTGCAAAGATTCTTCATTATAATGTCACAAACACCATAAAAGATTTCTCCAGGTGGTAAGTGAAGCAGTGTCGAGCTGCGGCGTGTGCCGTCACACACACACACAAACACACACACACACACAGCTGATCGCCTCTTACGTAACGCGTCTGTTTTCCCCGCTGCAGGTCGGCCTGCCGGCCAAGTCCGGAGTAGCGGGCGGCATCCTGCTGGTTGTACCCAACGTGATGGGCATCATGTGCTGGTCGCCGCCACTGGACAAACTGGGCAACTCGGTCAGAGGGATACAGTTCTGCACGGTACGTGACATCATGAAAGAGGAGAGCGGAAAATAACTTTTCATATCCACGTTGTTTAAGAACGCGTTAGTATGTGCCAAGATATATGGATATTAGTGAGGCGGTGATTGCACGGATCTCCTTTTGTCTAGATGTGCGATATTCTTAAAGGCCCAATGACGAGTTAGCATATAACTGTGCCGTGTTATCAATCAGAATCATCATATTCAGTTTAACTGTATAGTCATTTTCTTTTACTTTATATTCACGTGTCTGTACATAAACAACGACCAAAACAACAGTGCCTTTGTGATAAGAAAGGGTTGTTTATGACTGCTAATTGTGCAACAGTGTCCTTGAGCTGTTCTGGTTCACATACTTTTTGCTGTTTAATGAGTAAGTGATGCGTGATTAATGATTACAGAGAACTCTCAGCAAACAGCGTGAGAGCTACTCACAGCTGAGCTCAAACCAGTGTTTCTACTTTCCCGTCAATTTCTGACGCCGTGTCCGCCTTTTTCGCTCCCAGGACCTCGTGGAGCTCTTCAACTTCCACAACTACGACAACCTGCGGCACTTCGCCAAGAAGCACGACCCCCGCAGAGAGGGAGGGGACCAACGGGTAAGGACGCACAACACGCCGTCGTGAGGAGGAGGAGAAGTAACTGCCGATTGGCCGAACAGGTTTTGAGCTCCGTTCAGCTCTCACACTGTCCCGCCTCTGTGTGATTGTGGTGGAGCTCCCTGCAGGTTACTTTAGGCACGCCAGTCGGGTCCCCTTTTTAAAGAGGGCGGATGCTTCGGTTATACCTCACGCCGTGTGCAACCTCTGTGGTGTTAGCACGCCGGAGCGAGACTAATTCACTATTCATGTCGATTGAAACAGCAGCACTTCTTCGGACCCATGGATTACGAGAGCCTCCAACAAGAGCTAGCTCTGAAAGCCCCTCTTTGGAAAAAGGTGTCTCCCACCGAGTCGCACCAGGACAGCTCCACCACTGTAGTCTATAGGATGGACACTGTCAGCAAGTGAAACAAAAGCAAAAGCAGACCCCCCCCACCTCGACCGATCTCCCTCTCCCTCCCTCTCTCTGTCTCCACCCTTCCTCGCCCCTGAGTATTATATACACAAATGATGTAGGGGACGGTTTATCGCTTGTGAGGCAGTTGCCGTGCGGACGGACCGGGAAGCTTCTGTCGTTTGTGTCTGTGTGATGGAGAAGCAGGATGCTGTAGCTTCAGGTGAGCTGGCAGCCTGAGCGTGTGCGTGTGTAGGATGGGATGCACGGTGTATATCATCTCACCCCCTTTTTTTGTGTTTATTTGTTTGTTGAGTCCTACTAAAAAAAAAAAAAAGCTTGTTATGAAATTCCTTTTTGTTTTATCAACGATACCTTCAGACTACTTACTGTAGCTCACACTGAGGCCTCGTGATGAGCGAATAACTACCGACGTTGATGTACTGTAGTAGCGGCTCAAAGCGGCTGTGTGTGTGGGTGTGTGTGTGTGTGTGTGTGTGTGTGTTTTGGATGACTAATGGAACATTGTTAACATATCAGTTGGCTGTGAAACACGGGCACGTGTGCAGCAGTGCTCTGTCTAAGTATCTTATTTTTAAAAAAAGAGAGAGAGAGAGAGAGAGCTCAAGATTTTATTTGTTTTTGCAAGATTTTGTTCCAAAGATTTCGGCACTTGACGGGACCTGCAGTTCACCCAACTGAAACTCAACACGACGCTGCCTCCAGTCTCACAGAGAGCTAAAAGCTGACTTGAGTCACCGTCACTGTGGACCTTCTTGTCAGACATTAAAATAGAATAAATGTCCGACAGTACACAGTAAACTCACCTGATAATCAGAATTCAGACACTGTATAACTTTGCATCACCGGTGCCGTGTTCCTGAGCATCTAAAACTCGCCGCAGGCTGATTCGTCTGGTAACGCGGGCGTCGACGCCGCAGGGACGGAAAGGTTCGGGGCCTGAACCAACAGGCTGCGTTCCAGAACCCGCTTGACTTGATCGTCGTCTTTCGCCTGCCAGCGCTGCTGCCCTCTGACCTGCTGTTGAGCGTGGTTGTGAGTACGCTCAGTGTTAACCGTGGTTGAGTGGCGTTGTGGTGCAGGCGGCATTCCAGGCAGTGTAGCTCATACATGGGTGGATGGGAGGAAAAAGGTGGAGTGTCTAAAACGTGTCCGTGCCTCAAAGTAAAGATCATCAAGTGTCTGGTCGGATATATAAGCTTGTTTATATGTTATCCGATCAGCTATCAATCAAAATTGAGCAGAAAAGCTCTTGTGTAAAACTTCAAAGAAGCAACAGTTAAAGTTTGTGCAAACGTTCTCGGTCAGAAACTCACGTCAAACCACCGTGAAGTTATTCCTTCTCGCCTCGCAGAGGCGGGGACAAACTCCAAACTTGAGTGTGTGTCTGTATGCAGACACCCACACAGCACGTATCCAGTATTTACTCGTCAGAGTGAGGTTGTGAATGCACAGACAGTAGCTCCCGAGGTGTGCGTCTGTGCACAAATGCCCATTTCCACTTCAGACGTTCCTAAGTCGTGACGTGATCACCTGATGGAGGTACTAGCACACGAAGGACCTGTCGGGCCTGTCAGCAGCGGCCTTGCATGTTGGTGTTGGGGGGGGGGTGTCATTATTCAAACCGCACAACAGGTGTGTGGTGTTCTTGTTGTTGTCGTGCCGTGACAACAAGAAGAGCGATGGACGTCTGTTTACTGTTTCTCTCCTTCCTCGCGTGTTGGAACTCCTCTGTCCTGAGCTGGGGATCTCCCGGTTAAAGTTGTAATCCTCAAGAAGCGGGTGGTGTCAGACACTGCTGGGCATTAATGCCGCTGCAGGCAGGATGGATCGCATGCGCGTGACAAAAGACCGACGCAAGGGCAGATCGTCACATGGAGCAAAGCATCCATCCTCAAGTACAGAATTTAACACCAGCCCGTTCTCTCTGCTGAGCATCTGACTCTTTGTATTCATAAAAGAATCATTGTGGTGCTGCAGAGATGCCCCCAGCCTACAAATCATCTTCATTTTTATATGTAGTGAAACATAACAATGACCATTCCTGAGATCCTGTATGGCAATCTTATAAGAAAACAAAAAGGTTCAAATCATCCATCCATCAGCTGGAGGGTCGGAGCCAATCCCAGCTCACGTTGGGAGAGGGCAGGACTGAAATCTTAAGGATTACAACTTTAAATGTACAAATACACCATGATGGTATGTACGTGGACTTCCAGAAACAGGGATGGAACTTTCTTCACGACAGTAAAGCGAGTCATGGCGGCAGCTGCTGCGTTTGGGATCAACTCTGTATCTTTTCTTCTTTCCTTTCCCTTTTTTCTCTGTCCCCTGGCCCGTCAGGCAGAAGTGTGAGTGAAGGGATGAGTCTGTGCTAGTCTTTATTTCCTTGCTGCTACAGGGTATCTCCCCCCCCCACCCCCCACCCCACCCCCACACACACTGGCGCAAAGTCAGAAACATGACCTGACACGAGACCGGCTTGACATTATTGCAGCCGGTCGGGCCTGGCGTTCCGATCCGGGACAACAAGAGGGCGGGTGAGCTGCATCGGAGTCGGTCTCTCACTCCTGTGATCATTACTCTGCAGTCAAACTCCTGGCAGAAGGGCTCTTCAATGCAGTTATGAGTATTTCCATTGAAATCATCTGATTTTCATGGCTTCATTCATGTAAATAGGATTTCCTGGTATTTTTTTTTTCCTCTGTGAATTCTCATTCTCCCTCTTGCATGCATATTTTTGTATGATTTGAGAAATGTCTGTTTAATCCCATGTAATCAGTTTTAAGTTGATTTGATTTCCTTTCACGTGTCTTTTTATTTATGTTGATTTGTGTCATGGACATGAATTTTTATCCCTTGTTACATGGAAATTGCATATAAATTAAAAAAAGAGCTATCATTACCATTGCAATTTGTTGACTTGGAATTGTAAGGTTCTCTAACGCCTCACTCAGATATTAGATATTTATTTACGTTGTAGTTTTTAAAGCAGCTCTTTTTGCCAAAGATTTAGTATTGAAAATACAAATTTAAAAGTCAGGACAGGTGTTTGATAATAAACCTACAGCAGATGAGATGAAACCATACAGTTCCAAGCTCATGACTGATGACTGTCAGACTTCTCCCTGTCTTGATTCCTCTTCCCTGTCCACATGTTTGTAATCTGTAAGTAAAGTCTCCATTAATTCATCAACTGTCCTGTCTGCTTGGAGGTGAAGACAGCGCAAAGACGCATCCTCCTTCGCATTCGGACCTGGCTGTGATGAAACCAGCAGACACGACAGTGAAAGCATTGTTAGGATTTTTTGTTGCCTTGGTGTCCCCTGTATAAAATCCAATAAAGCACTGTTGTCTAACAGCTCCTCCTCTGCGCCCACAACTGTTTTTCACCAACAAGTGACTGACCCCTGCTTCACTCCAGTAGTTGGAGGGAAATTGAGTAGCAGTATAATTACTCATATATATACCTAACATGAAATATCCCTGCATAAGTAAACAATAATAATAATAATCGAGGATAAAATGCATCTTGAGGATATTTCTTATATAAGGAATAGTTTGCCATTTTTGGAATACTCACTTTATAGTTGACTTTTTTATGTGTAATCCATACTAAAACTGACTTGTAAACTTGTTTGCTGTTAGAACAGGTGGAACAAACATTAATGAGAGAGTGCCGCTGGTTGAGATGGAACCTGTGTGGCACACGGATATGAGATGGGTGTTGCTCCTGGCAGAGCCAAGACGCATGTTTCCCAAAGCGCTGAGCGGTTCCTGTGTGGGTTGAGCACTCACATGTGGCCAAAGCCTGAAGGGTGCAGCATTTCTAACTGACCCTTCACACTTTAAAACAGGAGGGGGGGGTGAAACCATCACAACCTTGGCAGAATATAGTGAGTTTGTGTAGGATGCCATTTCTGATTTCACGATGGTTCGACAGGGCCTTCAAACTGAAGGAGCAGGCTGCTGCAGTCAGTTAGCCCTTTTTCAGCCAGCGACGCAAACTCCATTCATGATTCAAACGGCACTGGATGGCCACATAAGAGTTGAATAGATTTTCTACAAATGAAATAGATCTCATCAAACTATTCCCAGCAGGGGATAAATGTGCTGCTGTGCTCTCTCCGTCATGTTGTAGGTCGTGACCTTCCAGTGTTGTCCCTGACGCAGTATTCCAGCTTCAACCAACTCGTGACTCAGGTGTTCGATTGCAACCCGGCCTCTTGTTTTACTGCCGATCACATGTTTACTGAACACACTGATTCGCGGCAGCTCGGGTACAAACGCTGTTGCTCTGTCGAACCCCTAACAACGGCCAGCGCTTACGTCACAAGGTGGTGGAGCGTACATCACTGGAGCAGAGTGAGGTGTTGAACCACCGGAGGTCAGCAGAGACCAGATTTCCATGAAAGACGCTCTTCTAAATGTTGCTCTTTAAGTTTCGCAGCATCTTTTACAAGCTGTTTATCTTGTTCGCTTCATGAATACGTTGGGTGTTTGCTGTGGCCTTTTATTTCAGCCTGGCACACTTCAGTCACAACTGCTGGATTTTTTTTTTATTAATTTAAACCCATGATAAATGGCGTTGCTCTCGCAGCATGGGCGGAAACGTGAGCTGTCTGCACTGTCATGTGTCATGCCTCTTCCTGCAGTGTTGATGTCTCCGTGTGTACATGTTTTTTTTTTTTACCTCCGTGTGGTTTGTCCCTCTCATACAGTAGTAGAGGAACAGAAAAATGACCATTGGTCAGTCATTTAAATCATTTTCTGATAAACGTGATAAAGACTTCTCCCTCAAGTCCCCTAGCAGCGACAGGAACACACTGCAGAGTTTATAACAGAGGAAAAGTGAGTTATTTCCAGTAATTACGGCTTGCACTAAAATTTAGGAGTCCAGGAGGATAAAGGCCAAAATAGCAAACATCACCACCTGGTGAGTGATTACTGAGCTCACAAAAATAAAGCCGCTGAACAACAACTTAGCTCTCTAACTAACATAAAGGTAAAACTGATGGAACAGAAATTGGCAGTCCACCTCGACACACCTCTGCACACATACTTTCACATATTAAGACTTAATGCCGTGCAATAGTCTGCAGATTAACTGACAATGCGGGCATGCGTGGTTCATTTTAACTTATATTACACTGCTAATAGTGTAATGTAGTCTTCCAGATGCTGTTGGCATTTTAAATGTATCTGTGCTCATCTTGTCTTGTTTCTTTGTAAGAATTCAACTCTTTAAGTTTTGCTTACAGGAAATGATTGGTTCCTGCTGGATGGTAAGTCTTGATGGATGCAGGGATCTTTGTCACGCGATGTTGAATTGTTTAGATAAATGTGACAGCAGTTAGCACTTACAGCATTTAGAATAGCTTTCATCATTATAGGGTGGTAATATCAAACCTCTTAGAAAGGATGATACTGAAAATTCCCCTTCTGTGTTACATTAGTTATATCAAACAAATGTGGCAATCCACCTCTACCTTCTTCATTCCAAGGAGTTTTTATGAAAATAGATTTTTTTTTTTCAATTTCTCATGGCTGCTGGAGTTGGTGTAATGGTGCTGAACGTGGTCGACTATGTGGTCCTTTTGCAAATATTCTCTCTGTGTCTCTGTCTCTGTCTCTGTCTTTGTCTTTGTCCACAGGTCAAGTCTGTAATCAACCTGCTGTTTGCTGCCTACACAGGAGACGTCTCTGCCCTGAGGAGGTGAACAGCTCACACACTCACCTCTTCCTCTCAAACAGTGGAGAGTACCCTCACACACATTATTTCTAAATGACGCTTCCCTCTCTTGGCTACATGAGGTTTTGTGTTTTGGTGACTTTCAGTGGCAGCAAGAGGAACGCCCCCTCCTCTGTTTCCACCTTATTCTGGGATATTGGCATAAAAAAAACAGGTGTATTCATTAAAAATGGTACTTAGAAAGTTAGCCCAGAAAGTTCTCTACATGGAAAGTGCTGCTAACGGTAACGCTAAACTGTTGACAGCAGTGAATATGTGTGTAATCGCTTATTTTACATGAAATAGGTTTATTTTTTAATTACTTATTATTTACTATTAATTGTAAATTACTTTTTAGACATCTGTTTTCACTGACATTAAAGAGGGGCTTTTTTGTAAATTCTTTTTTTTAAGCCTAATTATATTGGCCATGATTCTATTCATAACAGCAAGGGCAAAACATCCAAGCGAGTGAACGCCTTTGATGGGCACTGTAGCTTCTGTTATTACCTTGAGCTGAAGAAATGAAAGTGGCTTGACTTGACACTGTTTGTGCGTGTAGGTTTGCGCTGTCATCCATGGACATGGAGCAGAGGGACTATGACTCCAGAACAGCTCTCCATGTGGCGGCAGCTGAAGGTAACCCACAGCCTGAAGTCAACCTGTCGCACAACCTGTGTTGTTGAATGTGCCGCACGCACCAGTGTAACCAGGACAGCGTTGTGTTTTGGGATCTGCATGCTGAGGTGAAGGCTCAGTCAGTTTTTGGGGTTGAACTGGACGTCATCCTGACTGAATGTGACTTCAAGCCAGCTTCACTGTTGCACCTTATGTTGTTGTGTCTGAATGTGAATAGATTCCATGGTGGGGGGAGTGGAGACTGTCATGCACCTGGAATGAGAGGAAATGGAAATACAGAAGCTTCAGGGAAATGATTGTGGCGGTTTTTGAAACTGTTTAGACAGAGATACGCACTTAACTGAAATGACTTTGCGACACTGACAGTGTGTGAAGTTTCTGTTGCGCACGCCTGCCTGCGCACATGTATCCAGCTTCTGCTCTGCTTTCAGGCCACACCGAGGTGGTCCGCTTCCTGCTGGAGGCCTGCAAGGTGAATCCAGTACCCAGAGACAGGTGAGCCCGGAACCTCGACCATAGTGTTGCCTTTTCCTCTGATCTGCATCTCATCAATCAAAGGAGGTGAATGCTTTTGATAGGCACAGTATATAATAATGATTTCTTTGTACAGATGGGGGAACACGCCGATGGAGGAAGCGGTGCACTTCGGCCACCACGACGTGGTCACCATCCTGCAGGACTACCACGACAAATACAGCCCTCCTGCTGGGGCTGACGACAAGGACACTGCTGAGAAGAGCCTGGACAGCCTGCTGTAGACCTGCCGCACACCGGCCGCCCTGTCCTTTGTACAGACATTTCACATGTACGATCATTTCCTCCTCCTGTGGCTGCTGTCTCGTCTGGTGCGCGTTGATTTGTGGCTGCATATCACTGTCATAATGTAACGTACGCTGTGTGTGTGTGTGTGTGAGGGAGCGCTCGATCAATACTGTTTAAACAAATGATATGACGTTTAAATATTTGTAACACAGTATTTACAGTATATTACTCACATAACTTGTCAGGGCCGTAAAACGCATTTGTGTTATCACAGTATTAGTTTAGTTACAGTATAGTTGAGTTTAGACTCTTTTCTTCCTGGGAATATTTTGGTAATACTCTGACTGTATTAGTCTTGTGAGGTAAAAGTGATGACACATAAATTGTATCTCTGTTTGTGTGAATGTATAAAAACTAGCGAGGCCATCAGCGGGTTTTCTGAAACTTCACCTCCTTTGAAATCACTGAAAGATTGTACTCTGAATGTATTTTTTCAGTGACAATACTTGCAATAGAAGCAGTGTATTTATTACAATGTGTAAATTTGGATTAAGATTTAAGTTTTGTGTTAAGTTTTGTGTATATTTTTGTTGGGATAGTTACACTTTTGGTTTGTTTTGGGTGGATAATTGGTTGGACATCTGTATTTTCCACCACTGAAAACAACGGGGTTGACGTTGAAGTTGAGAAATAACAGTCGAGACGTATGACCACTGAATGTGTTCATTTTCCTCATATAAATATTGTATTTATATGAGGAAAATGAACTGTTATAGAGGTTCAGAAAAGTGTAATGCATACATGTAACGCTGTCATTTCGCTCTTGGCAGTGGAATGAATTCAAATGTTTATTTTAATAAACAAAAGTTTAATCTACAGTGCAGTCATTTTTACCCACAGCACCAGGATTTTCCATTCACAACTTTATATCCCTGAAAGGCAGAAAGAAACTTGTGCAAATATTCAGCCTATAATGAAAGAACCCAAGTACGTTGCCCAAATATCTTTGCTTGTATCTTCGTATATGTACATTTAAAACATTTAGCAATCTTTACTCCCCTGTAAATTGATTCATTATTGAGTTTTCATATTAATATTGGTATTTTAACTCTTCATAGTATGCCACCTTGTTTTGTTTTCTTATTCTTACAACAGTAAAATATTCCATTCTGTTAACTTTGATTCTGACGCAATGACCCGGCCCGTTTTCAGAAGGGCTGCTGGGATTGACTTGGGCTTAAATTGTGTCTTGACAAGATCCAGGCAAGTCGAAGAGCTCGTCGAGGAGTTCCTGCAGCTGCTGATCATACTCCGTCTGGAAAAAGATTTTGTGGAAATTAGATGCAAAGGAAAAACAAACTGTATTTTTCTCTCTCTTCAGGGCCCTGCTCCAGGCAGCAGGTATAACATTTCCAGCAACAACCCAATGTGCGCTGCCTGTCCGCCACCAACCAGCACACACAAAATGAGCAACTACAGATGGTAAACACAGTGACACACGTGACTCCTTAAGAGACACTTATTTACATACTTTTTTCTTAAGGGTGAGCCCGAACAGACATAAAAGAAGAGTCATTAATGGACTTCAAATTACAATTGTACATAGGCAGCAGGTGTACAGCTTGTTATACTGCAGTGCAACCGTTTGCAAAATGTCCAACCTACATTTGGGTCCGGGTCGACGTCCATGAGCATCTTCCAAGGTGGTGACGGAGGTGGTGCAGGATAAGTGTGGGAAACATGTGTGCTGTAGAACAGGAAACAATACAGACCGGTCAAATATTCATGATGCAAAGCATTTTTTGTTTTATTATTATTGTCTTACTTACATTGAGATAGGCATGAGTGTTCTGTCAATGTACCCACTTATGTCCTTTTTAGGAGCTGACTTTTCTGCAGGAACAGAGTGAGCAGAGTGATTAGAGGTTATTTCGTGGCTCTTGTTCAACAAACAACAGCAGACTTACAGCAAACTGCAGCTGCAAGTAGGAGAGTGAGAGTATCGTCAAATAACCACCGTATTATTCCGGTTATCTCAGAAAATGTTTTTGCAGTAATCCAAAAATAAACACCACCATCTGTAAACTAATTCCTGCTTGTCTATTGGTGCACGGGGTGAAAGAAGTGATCTGACACCGTACCAGAGATGCTGCAGTAGCGCCCAAAGGCGGTCTCTTTGGGGATGTCTGGGTAAAGGTAGAGCAGAGGGTTCCTGGTCGTGTTCCCCTCTGCTCTCAGACTGTACAGGTGGATAATGTCCGGCAGAGACACGAACAACAGCTCCTTCTTGGTGTAGGGCTCTACTGCATGCACATGGGTCTCTGCAGGGGAACCATGTACACAAAGTAAGCAGACACACAAGTGTTTGTGTGTCTGATGCTGAAATAATTTCATTCAACACAGGACACGTGACTGGAGGCAGCAGCAGCAGTATGCTGTAAGAAGGGGAAAAATTAAACCCTGGCTCAGATTTGACTTGTTATTTTGTCCAACTGCGATTTAAGAGGTTTTTTTCCAAAAGTACCAAGAGCGTTAACCTTTAAAAAAAACAGCAAAAAAAACCTCATTTAAAAAATTGTTGTGATTTTTTTTCAAAGCAAGTACTTGTGTACAGAAACATACCATCATTGGAGTGTTCCACCCAGCTGAAAGTGATGGCTCCTTCTTTGCTGCTCTCGCTAAAGCGGAGCAGAAAGGTGCCGGTCGGTTTTTCCTGCAACAGGGCCTGCGTGGTCTTCCTGCTCACGAACCCCATGATGTACCTGACAACCACCGTCAACAATATGACAAGAGACGACTCAGCTGGAAAGCCCTTCCCATCCACATTTCCACATAGTAATGCTCAGAAGCCAGTGTTAATGAGGCAGCTTTGCACTCAAACTATACTGATGTACATGACACAGCTATGCACAGTGGCTTACCCATCCCGCCAAAGATCCACCAAGTGTCTTTTGATCAGATCCAGGATTCCATTGATCCATATCCATACACCTTCATTCTGGCACATGGGAAAGCATATGACAACATGCAAAGAGTATGTAAACACACACACTGAAGGCTAAACCAAATGTGGAAAGGTCAGTAAAACAAAAACCTTGCATGACATTCACCTTGGAGAACTTGCTCCAGTGAATGAGACCATCAGGACCAACTGTGAGGAAACACACAGTTACATAACAATCTCACAAATGAAATAGAGACATTAACTTGTCATCCATACAGTATACTGGGGACATGATATTTATGCACATCTCATCTAAATCTCTGAAAAAAGCTAGTAATGTCAAACAATTAAGAACCATTTAAGACACATGCTGTCAAAGCTGACAGAGATTCAGTTTGCATCATCTCCAATATGTCTAAAAACTGATTCAGAACAACATCCCTCACACAAGGTTCACTTCTTCTAATCAACCAGTAGAGACTGGTCGGCTTGCATCAGGGGACGAGGCGGCCAGACACTCACCCACAATTTTTTCTCTTAGCATGGAGAGCTGGTTTTCATCAAGTTCCCGATGGCCCACGGACAAAAACTGCCAGCTCAGCACCTGGGACAGCTGCTGCCAGGTGAGTGGAGGAGGGTCCACAAACAACAACAGGTTCTACAGAGCAAAAGGTGGAGACAGCGAGACAAAAGAAAACGTACAGGGGAACTTGAAGATAAATCTGCAAAATATTCCGTATACTGGGGGAAAAAAAATGAGCCTGTTCTTATTTATTTGTTGTGACGAGGTGCAATGGCTTTACCCTCAGTTCGCTGGTGGACAACATGTTGAACCACATGACGGCGGCCCAGGCGCTGGGGATCTGATTGCTACTGGTGACGACAACCACAGGCAAGGAGCTGGCCTGGACCAACACACGAGGAGACCGTTCAATGTGCCTGCCATTTTTGCTTTGTAACTTCCACAGGTTTAGAAGCTGAGAACTACTTCTTATTGTGCTTCACTGAAAACTAAAAGGCCCTCGATTCTAAATGTCACGCTCACGCACCTCGATCTTCATCCTCAGTCCAGCGTGCTGAAACTCTGTCACAAACTTAATGATGTGAAGTTCTTCAGTGACTCCCACATGACTCTGAGGAGGGAGTGAAAGACATGGAGTCCTGTTAAACAATCCAGTGAAATCATCAACAGTGAACCTAAACACTAACAAAAGGTAACACGGGTCATTCATGAACAAATAAACACGCCTAAGCTGTGATGTGGGGACCCACACAGAATGCACTGCCTGCCCACCATAAAACATCTCACCTGAATCCCTTTCCTGACTGACTTTTAGTATTTTTCTTCCTCCACTGAAGTCCGTCAGGTTGTAAATGAAATGAAATGAAATACCGTACATGGGATACCGCTCCCCACAAATGCTCATGCCACTGTTGCTTTAAACCTCCCTGACCTGAACTGATCTTTTGGCCACCTGTGGGCAGTACAACAAAACTCTTGGCATATCACCACTTTATAAAACCGTGATACCACATCCAGCAGATACAAAGCAACACAGGCTACATTTTCCCAAAAGGACAAGCCGAGCTAGGAGACAGGGCCTGAATTCAGGAGGTCAGAGAGAGTTTGATTTAATGATTTATTTCACAATGACTGGACTGCATAACTGGCTCTACTTTTATCTCTAACACATCTCCTGGTGGAGGTCAAGTGTTTCTTTACACCTACAAATGGTTTTATTCAACAATTTCATATAAACAGCTCCTCTTACCTCACATTTTTCTTTGGTTCTTGTTTTGTCTTCCTTGATTGCCTGAAATTGTTAATGAGTCAATAAAGTTAGCTTGTTAATTATGCAAATGCAATTATTTAGCATACAATATCCATTTGATTCTAGTGATGCATGCATGACATGTATTGTTTGGAAAAACAAATCTTCATGTTTGCAGAGAATTATCAGCATTAAAAGAATAAAATTAAAAAGGGCTTTTTGCTTTAATCCATGCTTTCTTTACAAAGGTTCAAACATCAACAGTTTGTGGAGGTTCATACCATGTGTGTAAGTTCTGCCACCAAGCCTCCGCCAGGCACATCCACATCCAACACCTTCCTCCTGTCCCTTACGAAATCAAAGTGACGGAACCTATGGAAATATCAGACCAGAGTGACTTCATGTTCAAAAACTAATCAGTACTCTGTAAGAATGAAGAAGGATAATATAATGAATTACCCATTTACAGTCATGGTTTCTTCATAATCCCTTTGTTTAGAGAAAACAGGATACAAAGAGATATCAGAAAACAAAGATTGCATTTAATCAAACAAACAAAACAATCAGAAAGATTTGTATTAATGTAAAGTGAGACTATACCACATGACTGCCTCAGACCAAAGTCTCTTTGACTTACTTGTCAAACACGGGTTTGACTTTGAGGAGGCACTTGAATTCAGGCAGGTTTGCTAGGAACCTGAGGAGATGAAAAACAGATAGTGAGTCATTATGACTATCATTAGCACATATAGTGATGGGAGTG
This sequence comes from Psettodes erumei, assembly GCA_016785225.1. NCBI lineage: Eukaryota > Metazoa > Chordata > Actinopteri > Pleuronectiformes > Psettodidae > Psettodes > Psettodes erumei. The sequence continues at coordinate 1,867,467 of JAFBJZ010000221.1, forward strand.
CAGCTGAAACCTATTTCATCAGAAGCACAAACGTTAAGACTCATTAATTGGATGTTGGCTCCTTTTTCTTCAAGAGCCTGTATAACACCATTGCTGTATGTTAAGCGCAGCCTTACCTAACTGTCGCTGTAAATCGCACCCCGGTCTTGAGTATTAGAGGTCGCTGTGGTATATTCGACAAGACGGGTTGTTTCTCAACCACTAGAGCGCTGCAATGCAAGGCCATAACAGAATAGGTCAACAACGTGAAAGGGTGTTCATCAGTCTGTGTGTATGTGCTGCACTGAGTCCTGATGTCTCACTTTGAAAGAAGCTTTGTGAGCAAGAACAGTGCAAATTTCTCCGTTTCCTCAGGGTGGCTGGAGGCGAGGCTGCTGCTGTATTTCTCGTTCTGGTCCTGCAGCCTCTGCAGCTGTTGGCGTATTTCTATCAGCACCTCTGCCACAGCTGTGAACCTGCGCGTGGAACACACGCACGCATAACACCCTGCTTCGTTATTCAGTGACAAAAGGTGTCGTATCTAATACAGAGCACGCCCTCGACGTGAAATGCGACAAGCCAAACGGTGCCGTGAAACTCAGTCTTACCATTTCTGGAGTTGGTCCAGACAGGTGTCGACCGGAGCGCTGATGCTGGCCATCTGCTGCCTGCGCTTCCACTCAGGCAGCTCCACATCAGTGAGAGCTGCAACAATCTGCTCTGCCAGTTTTAAAATTTTCATTATCTCCAGGACCACTGCCTGCAGGAAGAAAACAGGGGTAAATGTATCACTTGAGCATTTTATGTGTCAGCTTTTGAAGAACATTGATGGAGGAAATGTCCTTGTGCTGTGTCAAAAAAAAACCAACTCAAAGATGCATGTACAGTACCTGCTTTGTTTGTATGATAAAACTGGCCTGTTTAAGACATTCATCTTTCACGGCAGCATGGGACTGGGACAATCCAGTGTACTGCTCCACTGTTGATGACAAATAAGGGAAACATTAAGTATGAATTCAAACTCAACGTATCATCCGTTTCTTTTCGTCTCCCAGCCGACCTTTGCTTTGCCAGGTTGTCTCTATGTAGTCATAGTTTTCAAACAGGACCTCCAGTGCCTTGATCTCCTTCTTCACCTCCTGTATTACAGTTCACAAATGTAGATTTAATGAGCCATGGACTGTCAGGTGAAATACAAACCAGTTAACAACTTTGCAATAAAAAAATGAGTTTACCAAAGTCAGCTGTTTGACTTCATTCACTGCGTTGTCCAACTCTCTCCATTTTTGCTCCACGGCTGGAATGCCACAACCCTGATGAAGATATTTCTTTCAGTCTTTTGCTTACATTGGGGTTTGGCTATGATATTTCCAAAACACACTCTTTTGCTAACGGTGTGTGCATATTTGTTTTTGTTTTTTTTATCACAATGGAATCCGAGACAAATCTTGCAGACCAGCAGGGACCTCATATTCAGATGCATGGCACTTGATCAAACTGAAATACAAAGTTATCTGTGACAGTGTGTCTCCTTTTTTTTTTAACCTGTTGTTCAGAGGCTAAAACCAGGATTTTCTTTTCTTCCTGTAGGCATTCCGACAGGATTACTGCCAAGCTCATTGGCTGGTTTTGAAAGGTTTTCTGCAAAAAAATCAAAACAAAACAAGAACCATGTGTCCGTCAACACAGCTGAGGATGCTTTCAGAAAGCGACATCATCTCAAATACAGCACTGCTTTGCAATGTTGAGTCCACATAACAGGATGTCTTCCCTACCACCAAGTACTCTTTCATCCCGGGAAAATCGGGTCCCTGCAAGATGTTGTTCTCCACGACAGAATGGTTCCACTGTTGTTCCAAATATGCCAGCAGCGCATGAAAACAAGTGCTTGCTTTACTTTCATCCACAGCTGCTGAATCCCTGGCATGGAGCAACAGAAAAAAATCACATCAATTCAAGGCTTTTGCCTTAAACTACTTCCTCAAATAATGGAAGTAGTTTCCAAATAATGGAATTTTAATATTGGCCAATAACAAAGCACACTGTCAAAAGGGGGGGGCAGTCAGTGCACTTTCAGTTTATTTACCTAATCTATAATTTAATAATATCAGCACTTTGTCCATGACACAATGTAGACAGACTATTTCAGCTGTTACTTGACTCCCCAGTTCAGCATTCTCTCATCAAATAATCCAGCCAGCTATATATCACTTCATGAAATGATATCAAACATGTTCAGAAACAGAAAAGAACGTTAATTATTCACAAGAGCACCATCTAACATGTAACAGACCACCACAGAAGCAGCTGTTCCTTAGAAGACATGAAACCTCAGAATGTTCTCTTACTCATGGTTAAATTCAGAGCAAATAACAAAGTGGTTTCCTGTGCAAAAGTTGCTGCTGTGGCACAAATGAAGCAGGTTTATGACAATAAAAACAAACTGCGCGTAACCTTTATTTCTATAGCTTTTTTAGTGTGCAAATTAAAATGTATGAATGCCTCATGGAGGTGTGGCCTCTCTAATGTCTTTGCAGGAGTATTACCGGCTGGGTGGCCAAATCTCCAGAGCTTGACCATCCAATCAGCGCAGAGAGAGGGACATATAACCAAGATTTGTCTCTTACTTTATCTGAAAGTTTTATTTCAACTGTGATGTTAAGAAATTAACTGCATTTAGATTCCCCAACATTCCAACTTCAATCATTTCAGTGTGAACTGATGTTTGCAAGTGGTGGGAAAGGGCATTTCCTGTTCCTTCAAAAAAAAATCCCTGATCAGGCCACCTCTCGTGTGTGCGTTTTCCCCGGCAGACTGAAAAAATATTTTTAATCTCGTACCAGAGCCAGTTAACCCAGCAAGGGGCAGAAGCTGGGCACTCACCTTGTGTTTCCAACCATCTGTACACTGAGTGGGTATTAATTAGAACTTGGCAGTTCGATTGAATTTGATTAAGCACAATGAGGCAGTAAAACGCACCATCTAAGCAAAACAAAAGCTGACAAAGAGTGCTGTTGTTGCAACTGTGTCCCCTCCCCCCCCGTCAAAGCCATGCAGCATCTCTCTTACCAGTCCTGGCTCTCGATGCAGAAGCACAAGGAGTGGCGGATGTGTCTTGGAAATTTACGCTCATAGAACTGGCTCAGCTGTCCCTGAAGCAAGTTCTTCCTCAGGAGTTCCTCCCACTGGGCCATCTACAAGCATACGGCATTCAACTTTCAACACACATTCACCTCAGATCAGCCGCGGTTTTTAGAGAGCCCCCAGCTCGACGACGCCACTTACACGCCTCTCAAGAAGATATGTATTACATTAATAAAAAGAAAAAAAATTATCTCACCATATTCATCAAATAATATTAATCAAAAGTCATATTCACTACCTGCCAGGAGCAGACACACATATGAGTTTTTTAAAATGATCAGTTGTGTACATGTGTACATGATAAGATACATTTTAATTCGTGGAAAATGTCCAGGTCAAGCGCTTTCTAGTTTAATTGACATTTTATTTGTATACCCTGTATTCATTACATGTTATTACGTTATTTCAACATTTCAAAACTTTTTCAACAACAATAACTATCTAGTTGTTACTTCTTCTATGGTTAACTGTTTGTAGCCTAGTGTGTATAAACTGAAAATACCATTTGTTAGGCGTCATTCAGGAAATGCTGCATGTCCATGTGTTACTAATAAAGTTGTTTTTATTTTTATTGTTTAAGTACAGGTAAGTAAGAGCAGTGGGATTCTCTTAGCACAACCACGTCCGTATGAATCCTCATCCAGGTCCAGAACAGTGGATACGCGTTACGCAGGACGACTAACAGCAATGAATTAGGGAAAATCCGGTGGCTCAGTAAATTTCGTCTTCATCGGCGTCGTCTACTAAAATCTTTAGTGACACTGGCTGAAAAGCGCCGAACTTCACTGCTTCAACTGATTTAACCAGGGCGTGTGCGTTAAAAACGAAACTGATGCCATCGCAAAGCAGCTTCCTACGGACAACAAAATGAGTTACCTTCGTGGCTGCCGCTGTTTGTCGCTGAAGCTGACGCGCCCAAGCAGAACCGGTGTTCCGAAACGTGCGCGTCAGAGGTGGCTCATATATATTGCGCGCGACCCCGCCCGCCTACCAGCCCCGCCCACCAGCCCCGCCCCTCCCCGCGTCCACACATGATTCTCGGGAAACGGTCCTCGCGAATGGTGTCAAGCCAGCCGGTGGTTACCCGCTTTCGTTTCCGCCTTGAAAACCACTACGACGATCGTGTTCTTTTTATCCACGAGAAATGGCGATAAACGACTGAGCCAACCTCAACGGCAGAAAACAAAAATAAATATCTGGGCTGACCTAAATTACCAGAAAACTGGGCCAATGACCTTTTTTTTCCATAGCACACGTTAAGCAGGAAATGATTCGGCGTAGTTAGTAAGGAAGTACAAAGTTTAAGGGTCCCGGTGAGCTGTGAACGCGTCATAGTGATCCAACGTTTGTGTGTGCGTGCGTGTGCACACCGAACACGCGTGCACGCGCACGAGCATGCAAAGGGTTAAATATCATGAGAATGATTGACTGTTTGGTAGTTTTGAGCAAGGCTGAATTATGAAAACAAAGCGGAAAAATATTGATGTATGACGATTTAATAGCAGTTTTTGTAAGTACATTTTCGCCACGAAGGTGTCCAGAGGGTGTAAAATGCATCAATACAATATAAAAATAAAAAATTCTAAAATTTTACTAAAAAGAAAAGTTCATGCCACAGGCTGGAACACAGCCAAAGTGATCGCCAAATGAAAAAATTGAGAAAAATGTACAAAAATGCCCGAGGAGGGCACTGAATAAAAGATTCATTCTCTTTTATTTCCTTCTTTTTTATCATTCAAATATGTGTTTTGGTGTCTTTTTATTTAGCTTTGCTGCTGACCTCCTGAAATCTAAGTAGATTTTCTCAGTGGAAGCCTCCTTACAATTCTTTCAGCAACTGGGCGATTCGCGACTTGCAAGGATAATGCATCATATCGTCAGTTTCAGCACATCGTCTGTTAAATGAATGAATATCTAATCTAATCTATGAATATCTAAATCGACTACATCCGTTTTCTTACAAGTGACAGAATTCTGTTATTTGAATGTTGGAATACTGGATTTGATTGAGCCCATGTGCTGCGGAAGAACAAGATCACCAAAGATAGTAGATAGTGATCGTGGTTTGCAAAACCAGGAACGGTGGAGCCGCGCGACTCTCCGGCAATCACGTGATTCTCGGCAAACGCTGTCAAAGCATGTAGTATCAAGCAAGAGCCAAGTGGTTTGTAGACGTATTTTACTTCCAGTATCTTTCATAATAAAAGCCCGATACATGCAAAGTTATCTATCGACCTTACCTTGTCGGTAGGTGGCAGGCGAGCTAACCATTTATGAATGAATGAATGATAATATGAATGAGGGTGAATGCAACAGATTGAATCAAACTATTGTGTAGTGACTATACAACTGCCAGTAACAGTAATCTAAAAGAGACAGTGGTGCCAGTGATGCAGAAATAAAATAGCAAGCTAATGTCAATATCGTACGTTGTAGTCAAATGAAACATTTAAATTGTTTTATGTACAATAGAAATTCATTCAAAAGTTCAAATATATAATAAACTCAAAACCAAGATTTTGATTGTAAAAAAACATAATTTGAAACTTTCTTTTCAGAACAATCGTGAATATAAAAAATAATAAACAACAATGAATCCAGTTTCACCAAAAAAACCTGTTTGATCACTGGAGACGTTTTCATGTTAAACGATATGCAGACGGTGAGTGGAGGGTGGCGTCAGGGGAAACTTTGTCTGGAAGGATTCAAGGAACCTTTGAGCCAAATGTTGCACACTTCACCTCGCTTTACTCTGAATAGGGAGACCTCATCTGTGGAGTAAAAAGAGAACATCAGAAGAAGATAATGTGGATGAAAAATATATAAGAGCCTGACATTTGTTTCGACTCAGTTGAAGCTAATGGCTTTTACCTGCTGTTTTAGGAGCATGTGAATTATTTATTTATGACCCTAACCTATGAAACATACATATACAACAATACGCACACAGAATGTAACAACACATATTTTAACGCCTGATTATGAAGTATAATTACACAAAATACTAATGTGCTAGTGTTAACGCAAATGTTACAATATCAACTATTTATACAACAATACAACACTACAGCATTAGCACAAAGATTACATGAAAAGTACTATTTCTTTCATACCAATTGCTGTGTGGTCACTCAGATAGGAGGAAATAGTGCATTTGTTTTTGACTATTGTAGATGAAAATTAATACATGTTGAGTTCTCCAGTGAATATTTACACAACAGGACCGAGTCAGAATAATCAAGGGTGTGCTCATGGTAATGGCATTACGTCTCAATCAGTGCAGCAGTGCGGAATAGTCCATTGTTTTGCGGTTTTGGTCTTTTCGGGGGATTTCTTTACAACAAGGGCTACAGTCCACCAGATGCCAAGGCAATGCAAACTTACACTGTCAATGTCGAAGCACAGGTGCTCGCTGAGCATGTCAAACTCCCCAGGTGTCATTGGAGGCTCAGGAGACTGGCAAGAAGGTGGTGTGGCGTTTGCATTAGAGCTGGGATATAAGGCAAAGGCAGACAACACAAGTGAAGGGACTGCTTCTCCTCAGTGGATGTCATATGTCATCATATTGTAGGTTGCACTGTGCCATAATCAACTTTGGTCCACAGGTTAAGTTAATAGTGATTCTCTGTGACTGTATGTGAATGTTTGTTTGTCTCTGTATTTCAGCAGTGTAATGAATGGTCACCTCTCCACCTTGTACCCGGCCTGTCACCCCCTATTGGCTGAATAATGGTGAACTCACCGCAATTCCGAGATGGGGATCAGGGTAGATGGTATGTATGGATGGACTGGAAATGAAACAGAGAGGTGAAATTGATGAGGACTGTAGTCCGTATCTGGTCAGGCAGTTAAGATTCAAATCATGCTCTACGGAAAACAAACTCGAAAAGAGGAAATGGTTTGCAGTCTTGCCTTTGCTAGGCTGACTGTTGTAAAGCCGGCCGAATGCCTCATCCTTGGGGATGTCGGGGTAGAGAAACTTGAGTGGGTTCTCTGGAACAACCCCGTCTGAGATCACTTTGTAGTCACGTATGATGTCAGCAAATGGGAGAGCACTGAGCCGGTTTTTGGTGTATGGCTCCACAGAGTTGAACTTTACATCTCCTATTGTAAAAAGTCAAAATTAGCAACAACACGTCAAATGCTTCCTGAAGATCTGATAAGGATAATTATTCAACTGGCTAAAATGTTAAAATAATCAGCAGGTTAATATGCTTTTTATTGTATGGACACACAGGGTAATGGTTAATGGGTATATTTGAAAGAGACCTAACCATTGTCGTGCTCCACCCAGGTAAAAGTGATTCCTCCAAGGTGGCTCTCACTGAAGCGTAGGAGGAAGGTGCCCGGCTCTCTGTCCTTCAGCAGAGTGCGCTCCATCTCTTTGCTCACGAAGCCCATGATGTAGCTAAAAACAAAAAATCTTGTTATGCCCTGCACTCAAAGACACAGTCCATGATTTTAACCCACCACACTTGTCAAAATCAGCAGATATTTGATGAAATATATTCATGGGGGTGGGATGGTGTGTGTCTGTGTGTGTGTGTGTGGGGGGGTTAGTGATCAGTGATCTGGTGGCTTACTTCTCATTCCAAACTGGCAGCAAGTGTTTCTTGATCAGCTCGAGGATGGAGTCCAGCCACATCCAGAAACTGAAGGGCTTTCCTTGAATATTCTCCTTGAAGAAACACGAAAAAGACATAGAATGGGCACATTATATATGGAATGTTAATATTATATATACATAAACAAATACAAACATGTCCAGCATCAACAACACAGCATGTGGGCAATCCAAATTCTTTCTGATAAACCACTAGATGGCACCACCATATTTCTGATGAGAACACATGATGTATGTGGTTCTGTAATTTAATACTTACCTTAGAGAACTTCGACCAAGACACTTGATAGTCACTACAGGATGCATGCTGGCCTACAGAAAGATAAGGGATTAACATAAGTGTCTATTCTCAGGTGCCTAACCCACAGTAGCTTGGCAGGTATAGTCAGCAGCTACAGGTCCTGTTGAAGAGCCTTAGTAACCAGGAAGGTACTGAACCCTTTGTAAATCAACATCTACCTGTGTTGTCTGAACAACAAGCATCATTTTTCTGGGAAAACGCACCAAGAAGCTTTTCTCCCAGCATGGTGAGCTGCTCCTTGTTAAGGCCCCGACCGGCAAAGGTTGAGAACTGCCAGCTAAGGACCTCAGAGAGCTGGTTCCAGCTGGCCCGAGGCGGGTTACCAAAGAATGCCAAGTTCTGTGATGGAATTGAGAAGGACAAGGGAAAATGGTAGAGGAGGGAAATGGTGATGTGGAAATATTTTTTGTTAACAGTACAATCCAATGCAATTTAATTACAACCACGAGAGTGACCACGAAGTTGAATCATCACCCCTCTAAACCCATTGCATTAGACTGCATTCATTTTAGCAATGTGCACCTAAGTGGATGACCTGGCAACTGGATGCATGTCCCCACACATTTTAACACTTTTTCACCGTGTAGGCTCACCCTCGGCTCATCCGTCAGCAGGTTATACCACATGACAGAGGCCCAGCCTCCAGGAAGCTGGCTCACATTGGAAATGACCACCAGTGGCAGAGAGCACGTCTGAAAGGATTCACACACACGATGAGCAACAGTCAGCTTATAACAACACACAGCCAAACATCAAGTTAGAGGTCATCTGCTTCTGACCTCCAGGTCAATGGTGAGGCCCTGCACTGTGAAGCAAGCCTCGAAACTGAGAGAGTGAAGTTCTTCTGTCACGGAGAGCAGACCCTGCAAAACAAGCAGACATGCCACAGACATTCTGATTATGAGGCTCGCTGAGTTTTTCAAGTTTCAAAGTTTTATTCAGAAAATAACGCACAAACACATAAGGCTTCATGTAGCATAATGTAGGTATTCAGCATAGATGTTAAGAGAACGCTTGCTGGCGCATCTATGGTGAGCTCATCTGCATTTCTTACCTCATTCCCCTTTGTGCCATTGATATATTTCTTCTCTTTCAACTGCTATAAGACACAAACCCAATGTCAGTTGGCTGGCAGAAATTCATCATGATTTATGATTTATACCGTATGTGAAATTGCAGATTTAGCCTACTGATACTATGTGACAGCAACTGAGGAAGCTGAGGTATAAACTTAATGAGCTAACAGGCAGATTTCATAAAGTTACGGGAACGACTGCTTTTCCTTTTAGTTCAAGAAGCAGTGATGGACTGGTTATGTGCATTTCCCAGGTGTCGTATTTTCTCAATAATAAATCACACATAAGCATCAATATCATCAGATGACCAGACAGTGAACTGGTTTCCTCACCAGGTGTCTGAACTCCACTGAGAGGCAGCCATTGGAGTAGTCCTCTATATCCATGACTTTAGTGTTGTTGGTCAGGATGAAAAACTGACGACTTCTGAGGAGAAAAAGAAGGTAAAACAGAAATGCCTCACAGATTTGGTTAATCTCATTTAAAACTAATTACTAGATTGTATTAATTCATTAAATGAAGCAGCTGCTGAAAGTTTTTTTAGAGGATACAATGCAGCCATTGATGCTGGAATGAGAAATGTGAACTAAAAATTAAGATAACAAACACCATTTGATAGAACTATCAAACCTCAGCTATGGGATTTAAACAGGTTGTGGTCTGGGAACGCTAGCTCTCTCCAACTCATGAATGGCCATGTAAATACTGTGTTCATTTACTGTAAAATACTTTAACAAATCAAAATCTAGATGTTCTGTCATTACACAAATGAACATTTTGAAAGAAACTGAAAGAAAACATATCTAGAAGAAAGAGATACCGACAGAAAAAAACTTCCAAACATGGCGAGTTTTCAGACCAACAGATATGTGTCATTTTGCAATGAATTTCATTTCTTGAAGCAGTGAAGTGATGTTTTATAATGTTTGCAGTAATGAGGGCATTAGGAAACACTTGTCTAAATGTGTGGTATACTGCTGTGTACTGGTAAACCACAGCAGTACTTCCTATATCAAGTTGTTTGTACTCACACTCTGCCAGGGGGGAGGTCCCTAGAGACATACAAACACGCAAAAATAAAATTTTTTAAAAAAAGATTAGTGCCTCATCTACAAGATATGACTTTTACATTGCAGATGTTTAAATAACAAAATAGATACATAAATAACTTTACTTGTCAAATGTTGTTTTCACTTTCAGCTGATAATCCACTTCTGGAAGTTTAACCAGGAGTCTAGGAGAAATCAGGAAGAGAAAAAAACACAGCTTAAGTGAATTTCTCACCAAAGAAATAGTAAATATAAAAGAAAAAAATAAGAACATTAAAATATATTATTAAACTAACTGCCAGGGAATAAACAATAATAATATGGATATATTTATAGCAAAAAAGAAAAAGTAAAAGAAAGTCAAGGAAACATATCAAGTCACTTGGTGATACCTGACTTTGGTGGTGAATTGTACTCCAGTCTTGATAATGAGTGGTTTCTGTGGATGTGTGGGCATGCATGGCTGCTTCTCCACTACAAATGAGCTGAGAACAAACCACATTTCACTCATGCCTGTTAGAAAGCATTCAAGCCACAGTGGGCTGTGTTTGTCTTGTGTGTTTAGCACCTTTCTATAATGTATAACATGCTGCCATTGTTACATTGTTACTTTATACACAATCTGCACGTGAGAAAAAGGATCTGCCGCACAGATCTGAAGCTACAAAAACAAGAGTCCTTCCTGGAAGGCATCAGGCTGAGTCTGTGACAAACTGTAAGAAGTTGCTGACTTCCCTCATGTGCCATTATTTTGAGCTCTGTTTATGATTTTGGAAATGGAATCATGTTAAACGAGAAACATTCCGCAAAAGTGCAAAATGAAATTGCTGGGACATTGGTGTATTCGTGTTCAAACCACCGACCTTCTGAAAAAGCATGTGGAAACATTGAAAATATAAGAACTGCACACCCATTATGTTATGTTCTATGCATTTTTTAAATGTGCACACTGCTGGTTTTGTTTCATTGGCTGTGTGGTATTGTGACTACCTTTTGATGAGGTGATAGATGAGGTATTTAACTCTCTCCTCCATCTGAGGTTTTTGCAGCGGGATGGGGTCACTCTCATAGGTGACCTTCACAACCAGCTCCCCCAGTTTGTCCAGCTGACGCTTGACCTGGAAGAGACTCTGGGCTATCAGAGTAAACCTGAAAGAGGACAAGTGAAAGGAGGAGGGTGAAGAAGAGGAGAGTGACAGCTTATGCTTAGTTCACACCCATGGCCTTCGCATTTTATGTTAAACTGATCTGGGCTTTGCCATTTTGGTAGACAATTCACACTGAAGGGTGTTACCCATGGTGTTGCTGATTTTTAAAAAAAAGAAAAGGAACTTCACTGATTTGACACATAGAGGTCAGTATAATCATGACACATATGCAGGGAATCTCTAAACACACGCACAAGTAGAGCAGTATATCACTTTAAAGGGCATATGCATGGAAAACAAGAGATGACAGAGCGCAGACACGGGAACCACATGGGAATTAGGGGAATGTTCCCAAGGAATTGTAGGAATTGTCTTAGGTAAAGGCTCTATGTAGCCAGGGACACAAGCGTTGAGGGTTGGCCACACCTCTATTGTTTGATGATCCAATCATGTCAAGGGGTTCCTACATTCCAGTTTAACAAGTTACACATGTGACGCCGTCCATAACAATGCTATCGTCACTGTCAGTGAACTTTCCCTACACAATCACTACTTCAGGCCATAGTTATTTGGCTTATGTAAAGAGAGGACGCTAAATGAATGCATGAATAAATCCCAATTTTTTGTAGCACATGACACATATGTCACACATATGGGTATATACCTACATAGGTAGTACCTACATATGGATTTAATCATATAACTTTACTATTGTGAAACATGGTCATGAAAGAAACATTTCAGTGAACATTCAGGAATGCTCATCACCAGCTCTGCAGCTGATCCAGGCCGGTGAGCAGGGGACCGCCAATGGCGGCGATCTGCTGCCTGCGCTTCCAGTCCTGCAGCTCGGGGTTGAGCTGAGAGGTCACCAGGTCATCGATCTCCTTGATCACAACATCCATCTTGACAGGATCTCCTGTCAAAGGAGCAGTCGCAATGGTAAGTGAAAAATAACGCTACAATGAGCCTTTATTTGTACACCCATGAGCTGTTGACCACTTTAACATTTGGAGGCATTTGGTGAGCTCACACAGAACTTCACATGGTAGTACACATGCATACCTTCCTTTTAAAGTCGAGTCTGTTAAGTATTTCCTGTAGTCTCGTTACTTCCTGTTTCATCACCTCAGAGTTCCTATCTGATGATTCTGACACACAAACACACAACCACAAAGACATAGTTTTGAGCACATTCTTGATTGCTGAAAGCTGTGTAGTTTTTTGGCACACTTGTAACAATGTTTTAAATTATGTAATTCTTTTTTTTCTTTTTTTCCAAATCTTATGTGCAATATTTCCAACGGGGCTCACCCCGGGACTGCAGGGTCTTGTAACGGAAATCAAAGTCGTCCTGCATGTCCTCAATATATTTCACAGCCTGGTCCATCAGCTAGACATAGGCAGACAAAGAATTTAGAAACTCATGTTATAGGATGAACTGTAGTAAAAACTTTGGTTTGATGTTACCGGAAATGATCAATTACCTGCATGCTGGCCCTGATGATCCCTACTCTGTTGTCCATGTTCTTCTGTCTCTCAACTGCCACAGAATCCTGCAGTGATTTTTCCAGGGGACCCTGTTGAGAAATTTTCTTTTTATTCCTCTATTCATTTACTGTGTTTTTGAAACAAACAAAAACATGTATCTTTATCGTTTACTGTCATGGTTGACAGGTTATATAACAGATATTTTCCCCACAATGCTGCAGTGAACACTGATGTGAACTAAGCTGAACATGTTCAGTTTTCAGTGCAACATCAAGATGTACTGAGTCAGTGAAATAACAAATGAGAGATGAATTCAATATCACAGTTTAACCTCTTCTCCTCACAACAGGCTGAAACTTCTAATAAATTCCATTTGGGTGCAGCAGACACACACTTTGAATGCAGTGTCGACATTTTAGTCTTTTGTTATTACATTTTGAAAAATTAGACAAATCCAATATCCATCCTTTTAGCTTTTTTTTTGGTCTCTACCAACTCCAGAGGACAATCTCAGGTTCTTTAGTGGCTGATGCTCCATATGTTCACCAGCTACCTGTGTCTGTCTGCTGTTTGGTCTCTTGGGAATAAACTGAAGCAACTGGGAGGGTGGAGGCGTATGCTGTTCCTGGCAGCAGCCCTGGGTTACCAGCAGCAGGGACTTTCCCACTGAGAGAAACAGTGTGACAAACCTGTTCCTGCGCGCAAGGGCTGGAGAGGATACGGCGCTCCTCCCTGAGGCAGGTGGCGATAACTCTGGCCATGATAGCAGGGTTGGTCGCGTATCTCACCTGTGGGGCCCCACACACACACACAAACACACACACACACACAGAGAATATGCCAAGTTACAGAAACCCCTAAACAGCAAACAATGAGGAAATAAATGAAGAAATTAGGAAACACCTTCTCATTAATGTTTGCATAGAAATGTACCATGGCTAAAAGGGCACCAACAGCTTGGTGAGGATCTTTAGTTTCCACAGTGTCTCTTATCTTGCTAATCAGAAAACCTTGTGATCATGTGACACATGAGTCTTTTTACTGGAGGTGCTTTAATGTAGCGGATCTGAAAAGGAATGAAGTTCAACTTGACTGCCAAGAAATAAAAGGACTGTACTCCAGTCATACTGTAAGCACCAATAGGAGGCAAGTAGTCTAAGGTGCAGACAGATAGTTGGAGCATAACCAGTTTTTCCAAAGACGTTATAGCCTGTAGCTATAAAGCTCATCATTGAGAAACTTTCAAAGGCGTGTTATAACAGACCAGGTTGCGTAACAAATAATGACCAGAAGTGATTGGAAACTGATTTTAAAACTAATAGCATTTATTCTTATCTTCTATATTTTATGGACTGATACTGTGGTAACTGTGGAGCATCTCTAAAACTGCAGTAAAAAAATGGTTTTATTGAAAATAATATTGAAAAATATTGTTGTTGATATTGGGTTGATTGTTTGAAAAGACTGTGTATAAAAAAAATAATATTTCAAATCTTTGTTGTTTTTTTTAAGCATAGACAGACAAGACATTTTGGGAGAGAGTGTATGTGAATGACGAGAAGCCAATGAGTCCAGTGACCTGCTGCTCAGGAGCTTTAGCTTATGTGGTATGTGCCCAAAACCATTAAACCATTGTAACCATTCAAATTACCATTTTTTTTGCCCTCTCTCACAGTGGTGAAAAAGAATCCACCAAAATGTTCCTGGATCTATGTAGTTATCTGAATCATTCCCCCAAAGTTAACGCATACTAAGTTAGACCAAGATGGGTAATGTGGGCAAGAGCCTCCCAAATTTTTCTGCTTGCAATTGTGCATAAAAGTGGCTGGAAATTATAATAGTACTGTTTGTGGACGTTTACTGGAGCAAAACATGGACTCAACAGTGTCGAGAAAGAGATTTCCTTCAAGATTACTCATTGTTGTTATCCTGTAAAGACATTACCAGTGAGCGACAAGAAAGACATTGATGAATCCTGCACTTTCTGTAGCTTGCACCCAGAGAATATTTATCATCTCTTTTGTACTTGTGAGCACATTTGAAGGCTATGACAGTGCATCTGCTATTTAGTGTTAATCATACTAATATCTATGTTCTATTTTGTGCTTTATATATTTATATTATATGTAACCCCATCATATTGTTAGCTAAGTTTTATTTTCACAAATGAAACTGACTTTATTCTCCCAAATGAATATATTTATTTCATTTCACTTAGACTTAATTAATTTTTGTTGAACTGCTTGTCAACTCGCTGGCACTGAACATCTTTTCATGTAGTTCTATTTTATTACTTCCTTTTCCTCTTGTATATACTACTGGTCTATCTCTTCTTAAGAAAGTTTAAAAACAGTAGTACTGTGTGCATGTGTGTGTGTGTGTGTTGCTTTTGTTGCAGCCTCTGGATAGGCTAAATAAAGGCTTGTCATATTCACATAACCTATCACATCTTGCCCTGGCCGCAAAGCATCATATCAGTAGTGATCCAGCCAATCACTGACCAGTAAGTGTATTTTCAAAGTAATAGCTACATCGTGTTTATTCCGGCTGACAAAGTGGACAGCTGCACATTTTTCAAGGCAAAAGATCAACGCAGCCGTGACTGGCACAGTGAGGAGAGAGAGATGAGACCGGGATGGGAGGGAGTTACATCACACCCTGGTGTAACTGGTAGCCCCTCCTAACAAAGTATCCCAGAAGCATTTTCGGGAAATAGTCACTAACGCAGCGGCCCTACCCTAACAGGAACACTTTGCATTTTTAAATGATTTTACCCAAAGGAAAGAAAGCCAGGGCTATACTGGCGTATGGTTGAATACTTGATGTTATCTTTATTGACATATAAGATCTATCTCTGGTATAAATTTTGTGATAATCTCTCCACTACTTTTTGCATAATCCTTCTAACAGACAGACAGCTTGTTTTGGAATTGGGTAAATAGTTGACTGTGAACAACTTATCTTATGCCCGTTTAGTGAATTACTTCGAAGGGGTCAGCACACAGTAACAGAGCATCAGTACGACTGATCAAGAACAAAGAGCGTGATACATTTTCATCGAGGAAAGGGAGTGGGAAGAATGTAGGAGTACACACTTTCTCCCAGCCTGATATATCTGTGAGGCCTAGGGAGATATCAGTTGAATTCATAAGGGCAAATAGTTAGATGTGAGACAAAACAGGTCACATGGGAAGAAGTAGCAAAGTACTGTCAGACGTGTCAATAAGTCCTGTCCTAAAACATATAGGAAAGGTTTCTATTATTATTATTATTATTATTATATTATTATTATTATTATAACTTCTTTGTACTTTGATGGATGAGAGAATGTTCATTAGACAGTTGCACATTCAGCAACCTGAACTGTGCACTACACTGTCTGTGTGTGGGGTAAACCAGGGGTCCAACCATCTGCTCTTGTGAGTCCACAACGAACCATCTCTACATTGACAATTTCAACTTGTCACCTTGTGAGCATATCATTGAGCAACTGCATCACAAAAGCTTAGCCAGCTCTAAGCGTGAGCACAGTTTCCGGTGGAGCTTCAACTGTGTGCAAACACTTTCTTCGTTGCCATTCAGTGTCTTCACTCACGTGAAATGAACAGACAAAAAGTCAAGGGACCATTTTCTCATGTGATCAGGAGAAACCTTTTTTTTGTTTTTCAGCACTGAGTTTCTCTAGGCCAGCCTGTTTTTCCTTGTTGTTAATTTGTGTTTTGGCTACAGCTTTGATTTATTTTCATGTAGTTTGATTAGTTAATGCATCACAATTTTTCATATCCAGTCAGGGACATTGAGAAATACAGGACTTCTAATATATTTAAATAAAAAGGGGCTAATTTAAAAAAAAAAAAAAAAAACCCCATCTTTTTTCACTCAAAATGCAGATTATTCTCGCTTTTAGTGTCTAATTGGATTATGAATCAAATTTCACATTGAAACATAACTAACCAGAGGTGATTGAAAAACCTTGACTCAAACCCTGTCATTAAGTTTGACCAGAATAACATGTAGTAAACCAAACTTAACTCCAACAAACTGCATGGAAGCAATATTTCTCTGACAATTTGGTAGCCATGGTAACAAATTTGTATCACTTTGTGGTCTCAAAAAATGTTTCTATTTTTCAGGCATTTGGGAAAATGCCTTTTGGTGCCGCTGCTAACGGCCAGAACATGCAAACCGCAATGCAGCTGCAGTAAAGAGTGCCGAGCCTGAGAAATACCTTCTTCAATGCCACGTCCCAGAAGAAGGCTCTGAAAGAGGAAAACAAGGCACTGAGATAGATGGACTGAGCCAGAGGACAACCAGCTCCAAGAGGGGCTTGCACAAAAAGAAGAACTCCTCAAAAAGCTCACCAGCTGAAGGAGAGCTCGTACTGAAGCCCCTCATCAAACAAAAAGACCAGAACTCAAGCTCCGTGAAGAGCAGTGGGGGAGAAGGTGTGGGGCACTGCAAGCAAGAACAACAACAACAACAAGCAAGAACTACTGCGTAATGCTGCTTTGTGCCTGCTGGATGTGAAAGTAGGCAACTGTTGACTAACAAGTTTCCATATCAATTTCAAAAAAGCAATAATAGAAGTAACCAAACGTTCAAAATATGAAGCAATCCAGCAAATCCTCGACGCAAACTCAAAATCAGAAATGAATTCACATGGACATTGCACTTGCTCAACAGTTGGATGTCGCTGTCATTTTGTAAACTATATTTCCAGTGATCGCACAAAATTATCAGTAAGTGCATGTGGTTATATCACACATGTACTTACTAATTAAGTGCATGTGTTCTAGGGTTCAAGGGTTAAATTGCCTTTAATTGCATACATGTAGAACAAGGTGTGCATCTCAACATATGGAAGGTAGAGAGAAAACACTCAGTTAATAATGGATTTGATGAGCAGGAATAAACAATCACTGATTATTTTGTCAACTGATTAATCGTTACAGTGTTTCACTGGCTCCGTCTGCTCATTGTGAGGCTTTGCTGTTTTTATTTGACACTTGAAAGAATGTTTGGGGTTTTGAGCTGTTGACCACAAAAAACATTTTAACCCCTTAACGGCTGAATTTATTTCCAATTATCAAAAAAAAATTTTACTGTGCATTTTTGCTTTCAAGTAGATGCTAAATTAAGTTGAGAGTGTTAATTTGAGTATAGCACAGAAAATAGATATAAAATAGATATATTATATTATATATTATTATTTATTATTACTATTATGCAAATTAGCAACAACAGGCAATAAAGGTAAAAAAAAAATACCTGTTCCCATCTCAGGTATGAAGATTCTTTTATTAATGTAACAAAGCAATCCTAATACAGACGCTATTTTGGCTGTTTTGGAGCAGAAGTGGTTTGTTGCTAAATCGCGACAATAGGCGTTAAGGGGTTAAAAGACATCAGTAGGGTTTCTGGGTTATTCTAAAGAGCATTTGTCACTATTTTCTGACGTTTTCTAATCAACAATTTAGCAAGAAAATAATCAGCAGATCAAGGTTTTATATTCCCTCAGTGCATCTAAAGATGCTGCAGCCACATACTTTCCTTGAGACAGACTGCTGGCTAACTTCACCATAACTATAACTAACTATCGTCTCCTGCATGACATTTACATGAAAAGTGTCCATTCAAAAACCTGCTTAGAAAAGTACAAAAAATTCTGCTGTGGCGAGTGGAAATTTTTTCCTCTCGCCTCCAGCTTGTGACTAAGTCGTCATGCATCAGCATCATTGCCAGAGCCATGGCCGAGGATGCATCAACACACACCTACACTTTTACTTTCATCAACGAAAGAACGCTCGCAAGTAGCAGATAACTTTGCTCCAACTGTTTCTAAAGCACAGACTTGCATCTTTTTTTAGTCGAATGTGCAGAAAATGTGGATCATCTTCGGTGTTCATCACTTACTGCAGCGGTGTAATGCAACATACACATCTCAGCGCTATCTCAAACAGACAACCACTGTGCGGAAGCTTTCTTGAATTTCTGATGAAGACAGTCAAATGGGAATGAGGGGATTTCTCACAGAAAGATTCTGCTTAATGAGACAAACACATTCAGACTTGCCTCTGGTTTCGGTCTACCTTGTGTCATGTAAAGTGATAATACAAAACCTCACATCACAACAACAATAATGAAGAGCAAACACCCTCAATTGCCACAAAAGGAGTCACTACTTCCTCTGAGAAATGTTGACTCTTACACATACATGCACCCACAGGAAGCACCTTTACCTTCTGCAAAGGTACATTACTTTCTAGAACAAAATGCTTGCTGAGGCTTGTGACCTATACATATAATTATTATTAAAGGATACACTGTTTGTGCGTAAATTGTAATATCACGACTTGGCCTTAACTCAACTTATTTGACATTCAAGAGACTCCACTCAGAGATAAAAACAGCAGCTGCTTCTCTCAGGCAACAAAGAAAAACAAAAAAAACCAAAAGGAAAATACAAACCAGTTACACATCCAAACTGATTTCCATACTGAAAGGGGAGACAAGGTGTTTTGACTTCCCCATCAGCTCCAGTCCACAGATCACAACTTCTACTTCTCCTTCTTAGAGAGCTTTTAAACGGTTTTGTTTTCTACTGGCCTCCGTTTCTCTAACTTCCAGCTTTGTAAAGCATTTTTTTAAAAGAACATTTGAACATACAGTAGATGATTTCAGACCCAACCCCCCCAGTTGTTTTGCTGCAGAGGTTCTTCCTCTCTGCTTGCTGTGCTCTGATGCGTGTCAACAAAAACATGTGAATTAAAATGCTCCACTGTGCAGTCAGATCTCTCTTTCACTGTTGACACTGTCAATTGTTGACGCTTAAGCATTTCCTTTGTTTACTTTCTAGACACACTGCTGTCTCATGCAGTGCATATTGTGGTGAAAAAAATAGAAAGTTAAACAGTTAATTGAGTTATGCAACAGGCAGTGGCAGATCTGAAGTATTTTTGTAGAAAAGCAACTTTAAAATAAAGAATAAGACCAGAAACGTCCCTGCTGAAGCTGGAGCGAGGTGTGAGGCTGCAACACGTGTTGATGAGAGAAGGGCGACACACCTGTAGCTGCTGCTGTATGATTTTCATATTGTGCCTTTGCAGGAAGTTCTTCTCCTGTGAGCGCACCCTCTCCAACTGGGACAGCAGGTTGGTGAACAGCACCGCCGCCAGTGACTCATCGTTGGCCGCCGTGTCCCTGAAAACACCACAGTAGGTAACGTTTAGGAGATTCCTGGCAAAACGCATGAAGACGACAGCAGAAGAGGTTGAAAATGTTTTGTGTTTTAAAATAAAATTACATATTAGTGACCCCCCCCCACACACACACACAGAATGGGGGCAGCAAAACAAGCTGAAAACACAATATCTGACAAATCATATCATACAATAAGGATTTTATGGCTATTAGCATACATGGAGCACAGTATAATTCATTTGGACTCTTTTACCTGTCTATTATCCAGTGATATCCTGATTTGATCTCCACCATTTGGCTCTTCAGCTGCTAAATGCTTTACTATAGTTGTTAATTTTTGTCTATATGGTGCTCTAAAAGTACAGTAAATTACAATCTCCATATGTAAATCACTGGCTCTTTGGGTTTATTTCTGAAATTATGCAGCCATGATGTCTGCAGAACAAAGTGATGACAGTAAAACCAAAACAATCAACTGAAAGATGCTTGTCTACCCCTTTTACATTACACAGTTACAGATCTGAATGAAAGCCTGATGTCAGTTCAGTTATTTATGTCGACATTAAATCAGAATAGCCTGTGTGGTTTTGCGCTTTGGCTGTTTGTACTGTCTGTACCAGAACGTGTTGGGTACCTTTCAGTAAATTATTTGATGCACAAGCATCAAAAGTAGAAGTAACTAACAAATGTTTTCAACATGCAGAAACACACACACACACACACACACACACACAGGAGGACTCACCAGTCCTGGGACTCGATCCAGCTGGCCAGACCCTGTCGGATGTCCATGGGGAAGTTATCATCATACAGATAGTCCACATGTTCGAGCAGTCGGATCTCCAGCTGCTGGATCTGCTTCCACTGGCTCATGCTGCAGCGTGTACCGACAGCACAGAATACAAGCCCGTCACTTAACCCGCTGCAGGTGAAAAGGGGAACAAACGAAAACACGGCGTCTTATTAATATTAGATCATTTATCAAATTCCGTTATTTCTTCATTTGTTTGTTATTGCAATAAGTTTGTTAGTCAGCACAGGATTTACAGTCGAATGCCATTTCTTACCTGAGACGTTTGTGCGCTGCTCTCTCGTCAGTCGCATTCACCATGTGCACTTGTTGCTCTCTCTGACTTTCGTTTTCTTTTTTTCTAATGCGCCTGTCAGTTTGGGAAACGACGTCATTTACGCTCAGGGGCCGTATTCTCAGGTATTCAAGTCACCGCACGCACACACACACACACACACACACACACACACACACACAACACACACACACTAACTTTGAGGTGTGTGCGACTTGTGACAGGAAGAAGGTGAAGAAGGTGTTACCGGTAACAAGAGGAAACTCGGAATGTGCAAGTCGGAGTGAATGAATTAGAAATGATGAAATGATTGTCACGTGATCGCCAGCACAGATCGTTCATGGAAAAATGGGAATAATGGACTGATGTCACAGTCATAAATAATTGGCTTGTAGACTATATTTTTATCTTTATCAGCAATTTCAACATCGTAATGTTGCAACATCACTGTTTGCAAATATTAGTCTTTATTGAAATGAACACTTTTGACATGAACACTGATTTAGAGTAGAGTCTCGATCTGTTTAGAGAGATCTACATGACACTGAGGCATGTCCTGCTTTGCATTAAGTCAGTTTCCACTCAAACAATAGATGCATGGAAAAAATGTTTTAAATGTTATAAATGTTGTTATCTATATTTATCTTTTTGAACATTGTCACTGTTTGCCACACTGTTCGGACCGTAGTCATACGGTTGAGATCCAAACAGCTGATACAGCGAGGTTAACAATTAATACATTCAACTTTTTTTTTTTGTTAAAGCGATTGGTCCATATGATATCAAATAAATGACCCGCCACAGTTTCCCCAAATTCCACATCTTCAAATGTCTTTTAGCTGAGAAAATAACATTTCGTTGTTACGCTGATGCCGCGTCCTAAACTCCCGCCCAGCAGGTGGCGCCTCTAGTCGAGCGCACTAAGCTGCAGCGGGCAAGAAGAAGAAAAAGACGGGTCAGAGGTCAAAGTTGACTCCAGTGAAAACATGGTTGAACACGGGGATGTCCGCGTGGTTCACCGAGGTGGCAGTAAAATCAACTTCAGGGAGCCCGTCATCACCAGTGATTCGAGGTGAGTGTGTGTCTTCAGTCCGGTCGTGTTTCGCAGCGGGCGGAAGAGATTCTCGAAGCGTCTCGAGCTTTTATCAGCCCGAGAGTCACAGCCGGTGCTAGCTGTTAGCGTTAGCAACTCCAGCTGCTCGCTACCGGTTAACAAATCTGACGGTGTTTACCAACAGCGTCTCCCGATCGTCTCTCCTCCGCAGCGTCGGCACATTTCCGTCGTAGCAATTCCACATCCACGGCTGAGCAGCCGTGTTTTGTTTTGTGTTGACCTCGTGTGAGAAGGTGTGCTCTGCGTTCCTGCAGCTTCCTGCTGTGCGCCTCGGGAGAGAGTGTGAAGGTGTTCAGCACCTCCACGGAGGAGTGCGTGCAGGACCTGCGGGGACACACCGACCTGGTGACAGGCGTGCTGCTCAAACCCTCCAACCACCTGCAGGTACGTCAGAAAGCTCATCGTTCTGCTGGAGGTTTGTTACTGCAGTGCATCACACTGACAGGTGTTCCTAATATTGTGACCCTCTGATGGACAACATATTAGAAACAGCTGTCAGTATAATGCAGCCCAGCATCACACCACAGCAAACTACAAGATCACAATGATACACACGCAGCTCAATGAAAAGCTGTGACACTGTCAGTCATCACTGATCATTGTTGTCTTTGTAAAGGCAGACTGGACCAGTGGACCTAATGAAGTGGCCACTGGGTGTAAATAGAACTGATCAATCAGCTCCTCTCCAGTGTAATCATTTCCAAATAGAAATGTTTTTTATACATAAAAAATATTTTCCTGGTAGCGTAAGAACACTAAAGTAACTTAACTACATAATAATAGATTTGTTCCAGCAAAAGCCAAGAATATAAAATGTACAGCCACATAACACAGAAATTAGCAGCAAATTGTAAGAAGCAAATGTTCGTCTTCTTTCCTTGATAATTTAATAATCCATTGCTAAGTATTATGGATAAATCCTCACACTTCTGTAATTGATGATCTGAGTGAATGATTGGCTCGATTGTGTCGATGGCGAAAGACGTGATGTGATTCAGTGAAGTAATGGAAATGTCTGCTCTCACTGTGCCATTTACTCCCACAAACATTACTTCTTTACAAACTTATTTTGTTAATATGCACATTATATACACACGTGTTTATATGCACGCATGTTTTGCGAGTGAAATGTGCTGTTGTGTGACTCTCAGCATTGTTGTGTCATGCTGTGCTCCTGTCTCATTGCAGGTCTACTCCTGCTCAGCAGATGGCACAGTCAGACTGTGGGACTTCACAGATGGCATCCTCATGAAGGTACAGCCTTTACTGTTCGGCCCAATCCAGCACACACGCTCGCCGCTTCGTCTTTTGCCTGTGCAGTTATACCCTACTCCTTTATTTAAAGAGCCCGACACAGCTGGTGGTTAGAGATTGTGTGGCGGCGTGTCTGTGTCGTGTTTTTCTCTGACCGTCGTGTGATCTCTTCCAGACTTATGTCATCGGGTACCCGATTTACTCCATCTACGCTTCTGCGAAACACGAAGGAGTCCTCTTCATTGTTACCCCCACGCTGAGTGAAAAAAGAGCCGGTAGGTTTGACGGCCGCTGTAACTGGGATGATTTCTGGAGTTTGCTTTGACGGCAGAAATGTGTGGGGCGGATCATTTTAAGAACTCCGGCGTCAGAACTCAGGCGTCTCTGAGCTGGACCAACAGATGAGAGTCATCGGCAATGAGGCTGGCTGAATCACCGCAGCCTGCGATTCAACTGAAAAGCAGGGATTGTTTTTTCCTGGTTTTCTTTTTGACTGTCAGAAATGTTTGTTGAAAAATGGGACTGTCACTCTAGAGTGTCTGGGTCAGAATGGGGGTGCCACATGCTGAGTTGTCTACCTGCTGCATTATCTGTTCATCGCCTGCAGGGGGCGCCAGATTTTTAAAAAAAAGCCAAATCCTTGTCATCGGCCTCAGCAGGCGTCAGGTGGAAACTGGGTGAGAGGTCACTGGGTAAATATGTGTAACATGCTGATGTCTGACTGTGCGTTTGCTCAGAGTTGTTCCAGCTGGTTGCGGTACATCTGCCGCAGAGCGGAGATCAGCTGCTGGAGGTCCGAGAACTTTCTGCCGTGCTCGGCGACGTCAGCCCCAACCCGGCGGCCATCGCCTTCGGTAGAGGGGTACGCACACGCCGCCGCTGTCACCCGTAACTGTTCCATTACCACCACACAACAAACCAGAGGAGAATTTTCAAATGAGCTTTGCATAGTGGATGTTTTTCCTCCAAAAATGACCGTCAAGCATCACAAATACTGGCTTTTTCTGTAGTATGTACGAAGCGGGACAAATCCCACATCAAGTTGGCACTGGCATTTCTTCAGCAAGAAGTTTCTACTGCAGATCCTGGATCAGCCTCCTTCTCCTTTTTTAAGTCACGATCCAGCTTGTATGTGACAATAACCAAATGTTACCGTCCTCACAGGGGGAATACATCGCTTCAGCTAAAGGTTTGCATCTGGAGGTCTTCTTTTTCAAGAAAGAGAAGTCGTACAGGTGAGCCGGTGCACAGAGTCTTCTTCAGCTAAACCACAGAGCAGTCACAGCTGGAGATCACAAAGTGCAAAAACATTTCTGGTTCTTTAGACAAAAACAAGCACGGTCACGAATCATAAAAGCCCATGATGTCCACAAAGCCGTGAGGACTGTTTTAACTGTCGTGTGGGTTGCCAGGTTCGCCCTCAAAGAAGACAACAAAAAAGGAGGGAGGAACACGTTCACGTGTGTCGCCTGCCACCCCAAAGACGACTGCATCGCCACCGGGCACGAAGATGGAAAGATTCGTCTGTGGTGAGTGTAGCGACAACGTGATCTTGAAGTACTCACACAGCGCGCTGTGTGTGATCATTTTGAAAAGTGATTTAGACTAAACATCTGCTGCTCATTTTGCTGATACTTTGTTTTATATTTATAGCATTCAATTCATTTTTTTTTACTTTGTAAAACCGTATACACAAACATTTTAGTCTAACGTTAGCGTCCATCCTTCCAGGAGAAACTTCAGCCACAAGAAGGAGTACACGTACTCCACTCTGCACTGGCACCACAGCGCTGTCAGCTCCCTGTGCTTCACTCCAGAAGGTGCGCACATGGCAGTCCTTCCTTTTCTCTCCTTATATGTTATGTGAGGAAGTGGAATCACATCCAGGTTTTCCACAGGATGTTCAATATCCACCAGACCTTTTCATTTCATTGCAAAATGCCAGAATAAACTCAACATAACGGTATCAGTGGCGCGTTCCTGCCTCCGTCTGTATACCTCCGCTCTGTTTTCCCAGGCACCAACCTGCTGAGCGGAGGCGTGGAGTCGGTGCTCGTCCAGTGGCGATACAAGCAAGAGAGCCAGAAGGACTTCCTGCCCCGCCTGGGCGGCGCCATCACGCACATCGCCGTCTCACCCGATGGAGCACTCTTCTGTACCTCGCACAGTGACAACAGTGAGCAGCTCTTTACCTGCGTCATGCAACCAAAGGAGTAACTGTGGAAATAGTGGCATATATAAAGTACATAACCTTTTTGGTTAGTTTGTCAGATTTGTTCCCTTTTTGGAGCCATTAGGGGACCACGACTCAAGATTTAGGTTTAAGCCCTGCATTTGGAAGCTCATTTTGTAGTGAAGCGCTCACGTGACACAAAGGGAGGCAGTGACGAATGTGTGACCTGATGCTGACGTGCGCCTCTCTCCTGTTCCAGAGGTCACCATCATCCAGAGCTGTGTCAAAGTGTCGGCGATCATCCAGGGCCTGGTCAAAGGTGAGCGCAGCCAGCAGCACGTATACGCATCATAAACACACTGTAAGCACACGCACAAACGGTCAAGTCATGCCTCTGGGGAAGAGCTCGACCTTTAGAGAAGAAGCTTTTAATGCAGGATCTAAACCAATAAAATAATAAACCAGGCACCCCAAGTCTCTGCCACTGTAACAGTGCAAGGGTGCCGGAAAATAACAGGAAGATACCTCAAGTTATCACTGGGATGAAAAGACCACTACTTTTTTGTCACATTAAAAAAGAAATACCTCGTGTTATGTCTTGTACTGTATATTTGTATCAGTGTTCCAGCAGATTGAGTTAAGTTGAAAACAATGCGAGCAATCGATAACGATAACCTGCAAAATGATCACAGTCTTTTGCTTGGAATGCTCCTTTCTTCATATGACATTTCATCATGAGGTTTCATCCTGCCTGGTGACTCTGTGTATTTCTCTTTTTTTCCGCTCTGGTGCAGGAGACAGTGTCAGGACAGACCTGATGGTGGACCCACACACCAAAGCCATGGTGCTGAACGGCAAACCGGGCCACCTGCAGTTTTATTCCCTCCAAAGAGACAAACTGCTGTACAATGTAAGCACTGAACAACGAAACACAAATGCCTTCTGACCCGCGGGCTCACTGAACGCTGCCTTGATCTGAGTTAGCCTTAAATTTGAGTGCTCAGGTCCCGCTCTGTGTTCTGTGCAGCTGGACATCGTGCAGCAGGAGTACATCCACGAGGCGGGCCTGCAGCAGTTCGAGGTGGTCAAGGCGGCCTTCGATTCCTCTGGAAACTGGCTAGCAACGGTAGAGGAAAGAAAACAGAAGACTGCTGAGCTGGAGCTGAATTTGAAACTGTGGGCGTTTGACGAACAAACACAGAGGTACAGATGTCTGAAGTGCATGATTTCAGCGTCGGTTTGACCTGAGTAAAAGTGTTTTTACTCAGTGTAATTTTAGCAAAGGTTGGGTTTTTCTATCCCCAACCAGCACACTAACATGCTTACTGAATGACTTTGCAGTTTTGTGCTGAACACGACCATCTCGGCCCCCCACGAGGCCCAGATTACAGCCATGTGCTTTTGCCACGCCGCCGCCGACAGCCAGACCACCATGCTGGTCTCCGCCAGCAAGGACGGACACTTCAAAGCCTGGCAGCTGGCCGCGGCGGCCCACACAGAGGGTCAGTACTCCAGCGCCGGTACCAACGGGCACAGTTTGGCTGGGCCGTCTTAACTCGCTGTCTGTCTGGACGTCGGAGGCGCTGACTTTTAGAGTTAACGCTCACAGAAGAGCGTGCGCGAGTTGGCCCTGCACATCTTCTTTTACACCAATGCCGGGGCATTAACCATCTGACAGCCGCATACTGTACCTGAAATCATCAACATCCAGGCTCGACTTTGAGTTTGAAGTCTTCCTATGACATCTTAACTCCACATTAAAGCGCCTGTCCTTTGTCAGTGTCATGCAGTGGATGCTTTTACCCAGGATGCTTTGAAGAAGCACGATTTAGCACGTTTTAGTCTCAAAGACATCAGTCGGAATCAAGCAATTGGTGCCAGGCTCTCCCCTTTCAGTTCCTTCACACATCACCTGAATTTCAATGAGGCCGTGTTCCTCACTAATCTCTCTCTCTCTCTCTCTCTCTCGCCGGCAGATGAAGGTCCTTCCTGGTTGTGCGACTTCGTCGGAGCCTATCACGGGCTGGCGCCCGCGTGCTGCTGCTTCTCGGCCGACGGCTCCTTGCTGGCCGTCAGCTTTCAGGAGGTGGTGACCGTGTGGAGCCCGTCCTCCTGGGAGCTCCTGACAACTCTGTCCCAGCCGCCAGGGGCCATCAGGTCAGAGCGCGTGAAACGCATTCAAACCCACAGAGGCTGAGCAGCAGCCTGTAACAAGTCAGATAACCACTCTTAACAACTGCAGACGCCCACGTCAGGATCCTCCACCTGAACGTAACAGGCTCGCCAACACTGGAAAAACGCAGCCTGGTCTAAAGAATCTGGATTTCGGTCGGGTCTGAAATTGGTGGACCCGACCTGCCACAGAAACGATGTGCTGTAGTCATGTCGACGCGGACCACAGCCTTAAAGCAGTGTTTCCAACCACTTGTGGAATCCGCGCCCAAAAGAACCGAGGCTGTTTTGATAGCAGAAGCAGAACCAGCCCAGCCTCAGTGAGAGTAGTTACACCATGTACACACAAACTCAGAAATGAACTACACACCGTGTCCTTTTTCTTTTCTGTTTTTTTTTTTTTTTTAAAGAGAGATCATGCCTGGCCTCTAAACTGAGACGCGCACACAGATCAAGTCAAACGGTTGGCTGTCGTAGAGTTCGCTGAGCAGCTAAATGGCCTTCTTAACGCGCTGGCGGAGTTCCAGAGCCTTGTTTCTCACAGCAGAAGGCAGATGGAAGTGCTGCCTGTCAGCCAGCTGAACACGGGACGTGCTGCGCTTTCGCAACGTTTGCGGCAGCCACAGAAACGCCCCCCCCCCAAGGTCAACGAGGACACGCAACTACTGCTGAGTAAACCCAAATCGCTGAGTCAACCTTTATGTATATTTTCAAGAAAAACAGAGGGATGACTTGCAATTAATCTCAACCTGCAGGAGCCAGCATTAGAAAACACTTTATATGGTTTGCCTCTCACGTGAGCGCTAAACAAGTAATAGCCTACAGTCAGCCTGGCTCCAAAAACCTCAGTCGCACTCAGAAACCTTCATGTACTTTGGAAGCAGCGAGGCCTCAGCGCCGAACAGGGGGGAAAGTGGCAGCAGTTGACGGCTGCCCCTTACGTAACCACACCACCTATGGATGTGTGGAGCTTCCCCTCCGACCTCCGAGCTCACTTGCCCAGACGTGTTTAAAACGGATCGAGCAGACCCGACGGGAGAAAGTTTCATCTTTTTCTTTTTCCGACGATGTGTTGCGGTTCTCGGTGGGTGTCCGGGCCTCCGCTTCCATGTCCCCATTTGAAGCAGTAAACTCTTTAAAGGCTAATCCTGTGAAATATGTGTGCGGTGTGTGGAGCAGGGTGGTTTTGGGGGGGGGTCGCACTTGAGATTCTTCACTCAGGAAAACTAAAGGGACTCCTTTCCCTCCCTCCATCAGGCACCTTTGTTTCGGGCGACTGAGCTGTTCCAAGTATCTGCTGGGAACCACCACCAACAACCTGCTCTGCTGCTGGAACCTCCTCACCTGCTCCCGTGAGACCTCCCGTTTGCACGTCGCCGACGAAGCCCCAACCGTACGCGTGTTCTGCAGGTCCACATTTGAATTTGTCCGTGCTCTTTCTCCCCGTCCCCCGTCCTCTCTGGCAGTGGAGTGGAGCACCGTCATGGACACCAGCCTGCTGGTGGCCGACCCGCTCTCTGAGAACGTGGCCGCCTTCTGCCGCCAGGACGGAATCACCAACTGTAAGCTCCGCACGCGCTGCCCACCCCAACCTCAAAATCAAATTTGGCCTGCAAGAACTTCACAGGCAGTCCAAAGAAGTCCAGTTTACTTTGGCTGCTATGTTTTTCCAGTAGCATACAGATGAATAAATTAAAAAGTCTGTGGATTGGTATTTGCCAAGGCATAAAAAGCTGTTTGTTCATCAAATTAAAAATAGTTCTCTTAAAAGTTTGAAGTGCTTATGGAAAGAATCCGTGTGCCAGGGCTCTGTTAAGTAGTTTAATCTGTTTCCTTTAATTATTTTTTTTGTCCTCCCCACCCACCTGTTCCAGTGTTTGTGTTTAAGCCCAACGCGCCTCAGCCACTGTTTTCCCATAAGGCCGTGTGTCCGGGGGAGGTGACGCGCGCCGTCTTCGCCCCGAGGGAGGAGATGCTGGAGAGCTGCGAGGAGAGCAGCCAGTGGCTCAACCGCTCCCAGCTCTACTTCCTCACTCAGTACATGGTAAACAAAGCTTGCCCTGCAAAGCTTCCACCTTTGCAGGTACACACCATAGGTGCGACTTGTAGGCTGGTGTCCGTTTTGTTACACACTACGCGGCCAAGATTATGTGGACACCTGCACATAGAAAGTGTGTAAACGGACAGATCTCCAAAGTGGGAGTACGCAGGTCGGGTGGGGTTGTGTTGAAACGGCAGCGTGACAAAGAAAAAGCTCATTGTTGCAGGATTAACGTTTCTGTAAAATTAGATTTACAGGAGTAAGCGTCCTCCTCTCTGTGCCGTCCTCGTGTGATCTGAAAACGTCCACGCTGTCGCCGCGCTGTGTTTGTGTTCACCGTGCTGACTGACGGGGACTCTCCTGCAGGACCTCATGACGTTCACCACCAAGGCGGAGGAGGACAGGCTCATGGCTTCCAGCAAACAGGTACAGTCCCCTGTGCTCCAATCACAGCTCAGAGTCAGAAGACTGACTAATACAATGAAATCTTTGAGCTGGACTGATGCCTGTATTCAGTTGTTGCTTCATACGTTTTCACCTGAAATGAACACTTAGGTAAGTCATGGTGAAAACCCGCCTTCCAGGAAACAAGCCGCCTGTGAGCCCATGTCCATGGGCAGAACACAAATGATCCACAAACTCTAACCTCTCCGCTTCATCTTTACTGTTTATTGATGCGAGGCATTTCCTGATTTCCCTGACATCCTTTTTTTTTCCCCCCCCTTCAAGCTCATGATAGACGACAGCGTGGCCATGACACCGTTCTACCTGTTGCTGGGGAAACACCGGCAGCAGCAGCAGCAGCAGGAAGATCAGGATTCGCTGGGCGCCCTGTCCGCTGAGAGAACACTTCTGCCACAGGGATCTGTTGCTATTAAGGAGGTCAGTAGCTCGGCCCTGCTTGGATCACGCCTAAGTTCACTCATCTGGTTCAGTTGGACAAGTGAGGAGTTTGCCGCATGGATTTTTGAAAATTTAAACGCAAGGACATCTTGTCTTTGTTCCAGCTCCTGCAGACCCCAGCCCACGTCCTGCCCTCTACCGTCTTCCTCTGCTCCATGTTCGTACAGTCTCTGCTCGTCTCCGTCACAGACTCCAGGTCAGTGCTCCACTAAGCTGACCAGCCTCAGTTCAAAGTGGCAGATGATCTTTGGGCGTGTTTATTGATAACCTTTTTGAGGTTGCTTGTGTTGATGTATATTATTTGACACCTCGCTAACTTCATCGCTGCGGGTCAGATAATGTCAGCATGACACTGACAAAACACTGGTTGGAGTTTAGGCTTCTCATGATACAGCAAACTATCCTGGTGAAAATAGCACACATGGGAAAATATGCATTGTCATGTCAACGGGGTTTTTCTTCCCACACGTGTTCTTATGGCCACAGGGAGGAACACAAACATGCAGAGGAGGAAATCGAGAGCGGGAAAGAGGAAGAGGATTCGGAGGGGGAAATGGAATCCAGCACCTCGAGACGCGAGGAGGCGTCACTGGGAGGCCATGCGACGGGGACGGCGGCCCCCACTTTGACAAAAGCTCAGGTCAGGGAACTGAGGAGGGTGAAGAAACTTGACCACAGCTGGCTTGCTGACCTCCTGGACTCGTAAACATGACAAAAACAGACACTCACGCAGATACAGTGCCTATAGAAAGTTTCCACCACATCAGTAGATTTTTTAAAATGTTGTTGCATTGTTTTTTTATCATGAAATAAAAAGGAAAGAAGTCGAAGTAAAAACAAATTTCTGCAAATACAAAACAGAAATATCTCATTGTGTTACTATCTGACCCTTTGGCAGTGAATACAGCCTTATAGTTTGTCTGTGCAACTGCTCTCTTGCACAAGAACTGTATGAACAGCAGTTTTCTCAACTGGAACTCTGGACTGCGTCGAGGAAAGGACTCTGACTCGGCCACTCCTGAATAATAACATTGTTGGGGATTTTGAAGTCGTTCCTGTGTGGCTTCGGCTGTGTGTTTGTGGTCTGTGTGCTTGTTGGAAAATAAATCTTTCCCAGAGTCACAGTTCACTTGCAGACTGCAGCCAGTTTTCCATCAGGACCTCTCTGTATTTCTGTTCCAATCCTTTTGGACCACGTTTGCAACAGGCAAGCCGACATTTTCATCTCTGTCCAAGTTTAAATGTGTCTGCAGTTTGGAAGATCGCAATCGCAGTTTGGATTGCACAAATATAGCCATACTATATTTGATTCATTTGGGGGATTGTTCTTACTGTACCCAGAAAGACTTTCAGTATATATGTATTTAAATTAAATCATCACTGAAATCTTTCTTTGTCTATGTCGAGAGAAACAAAAATAATAAGAGAAAAATACAAGTTAGTCCAAGGGCAACTTCATGTAGGCACTGTGTACATGCGCATCTATTTTCACACTTTTTTATTTTGCATTATAATAAAAAAATTAACTTTTTTTGTAAGTTGACGGCCTCAGTGATTTTCCCTCATATCTCAGTTTCATCAGTGTGTCTTCCAGTCTAAAGTAAATCTGCGGCACACATGCCCGTCGCTCGAAAAAGAATCAGGATTAACATATGAGGCAAAATTCATGTTTTTAAAAAAAATCAATGCCAAGCACTGTGCCTGGAAATGCTGCCCATGTCGCCTTCTTGGAAGGCTTGAATAATAAAGTTCACCAGGACCTTGAAATGCAATGAAATGTTATCGGTGCTGTTAAGTCAGGCCCGGACACGGCGCGCTCCTGAGTCTGGGGGAACTGATTCTGAAGTCCTAAGTTCTTTCAGAGCGAGGTCTCGTTTGGCTCCCACCAAGTTTTCATTTCAGCATTTTTCACTTCCGACTCCCAGGACAGTTTGCCTTTCATGACCTCTGCATTTGTCAAACATGGAGCTTGTACGCTGATCAAACTGGGTCACCCTATACCTATAACCTTATCACATCCTAAACTCTTTATCTGTCACTTTTATGGTCTTGATATGAGCTGGTATTGTAAAGCAGATCCATTAAAATTGAAGAGAAGCAAGTTCTGTCCATATCTTCATGATAGACTTTCTTTGAAATGTGCCTATGGACATATAGAGTGTGGAAAGAAATGACGATGCTTCATCATCACAATTGGTCTAAACATTGAACTTTATGAAAGTTTTCCACTACCTCTTGACATTTCCCCAGCTACTGTGATTGGTGCAGCAACTTCTTGGATGAAGTGATAGAGCCCAGCTAAGAAATAGCCTGGCACAAAAAGTCCAACACAACCATCAAGTTTTTTTTTTATCAAGTTATGCAAAAAAGATATACTGACCAGCCACAACATTAACACCACTTGTGTAGGTCGCCCTTGTGCCGCTAAAACAGTTTAAGACGTGTACTTCACAGGACCTCTGAAGGTGTCCTGTGATATCTGACACCAAGATTTTGTTATATCGTGTAAATTGTGAGGTGGGGCCTCTAAGGATCAGCGTTGTTTGTCACACACATCCCACAGATCCTGGATCAGAGAGATCAGATATGGGAAATTTGGAAGCCAAGTGTAGGCCTCAAGCTCTCCGTCATGTTCCTAAAACCATTCCTGAACAATTTCACAGTGAGGCAGGACACATCATTCTGCTGTCGTGACGAAGCAGAAACTCCTCCAGTGGTTGCTGAGCCTGTACATCGTCTGTGGGGACTGAAGAGGCTAATGCAGATGTTTTGTTCTTGTTTGTGTTGTGATTGTGTTTAGGAAATGTGCTGATCTCTCTATCTCTTTGAGTTCTATGTGTTTTCATGGAGCACACACAATTTCAGCCACTTGTCACCAGCAGTTGGAGAAGACAGAGGTTGTTCTTGGGTTCAGTTTGGCTTTTGTTTGTTATTTCTATCATTCGTTATATATTTCATTTAAAATGCTTTAAGCAATAAGCACCTGGTAGACACCCTGGTTATATAAGCCATGCAGAGAGTGGTGGTGAAGAACAACACAACTGGTTGAAGCTCTGATATTTTATTTCTTCTTGTGGTTTGTTTTGAGGACTCAAAATAAAAGTCATGTTTTTTTTCCTTCAGTGCCCCTGACAAGTGTGGACTTTTTGTCTTCTTTTCCATGGAGTTTTTTTCCCCCCTGTTCAAAACCATCCTGCACCTCACCTGATGACAGCCCTCTGTCATTGAAACAGCCCATGAGACCTTCTGTTCTTGAGGTGCTCTGACCCAGTCATTAAGCCATCACAGTTTGACCCTCATCAAAGTATCTTTGATTCTTACACTGCTTCATTTATCCTGCCTCCAACAGCTCATATATCCCGCTCCCCTGACCGTTGCCATTGTAACTGTTAGCCCGGTTCTTTTGTTGGAAGCCCGAGAACAGACTGGAGAAACCTCCAGTTCAGAAACAGATCATACATAGTGTGAAAAGAACAAAACTGGAACAAAAGTTCAGTGGGAAAGTACAGAATAAGGATTCATGATGTCTTAAAATAAAGCGGAATATAACATAACAGTGCTATCCACTTCACCTCTCAGTCGCTTTAATGTGGCTGATCATTGTAGTTCTCATCTAATTCTCAGTAACAAAGCAAATAAGCATATTCCTCAAAATGTCAAACTATTCCTTTAATGTGCTCCATAAGAGTAAGAAAGAGATTCTGCTTGGAGCAAACCAACATGATAGTAACAAATGTGCCTCAGCATAAGGCTGTACAGGTGCTGTATGACTGACATTGAGCAATGTTTAAGCATACACCCAACTTTCCTTATCAGCAGGGGTATCTGTTAAATATTATTCCTAATCTCACCTTTGACATGACAGTGAAAGGCTTATCCAGGAATCTTTGGCATTGGGAGAACACGTGAACACGAGGCCTTTGGCATGACCAAGCATGCAGATTTTTGTTTGGGAGAAAATCAGCTCCTCCGTCACATCGTATTGTTTCAGATGATGCGAGCTAAATATTACTCTTATAGAGGAAGTGATAGCTGTACTGTGAGAACTTATCTGGAGTTCCTGTCTATAGACTTTGGACTTTCACTGCAGTCAGCAAACTCTTGCCTCTCATGTACGTGTTTTTACATGTATAGGGGGTTGTGTCACTCCAAGCGTTCAACCTTTTCCTCTAAGGTTTTGCTCCATTTACACTGAACAAACATCCTTAGTGTACACCGCAGTCAGTAAGTGAATAGTTAGTCCCTTGGCCTTTTATAATTGATGTTCAAAATGGAATAATCCTGCAGAGGGTACAAAGTCAAAGAAAATAAATATTGATGTGAGATATTTCTATGAATGACGAATGATGTTGTGACAACTTTTGACAAGCAAAAATATTTATGGAAATTCAAAAAGGTATCATTGTTTCCTTTTGCTGTCACTGATCAGCAGTGGGTTGGTATTCGGTGTTATGTAAGTATAGTACTAACTTCTGACATATGGCCATGCTGTTAATTAGCTCATCAATAGTAATATATGGAAGTGTGAAAACCATAGAACAAAACCCACAACATTCACAGCCACTTTACACTCACTCACTTTAACACTTGGCTGCCTCAGGGAAAAAGGATTCTGGGGAGGACTTCTGTGGTATGTGACCTCACACAGCAGCAGCCATGGCCAACATACACACAAACACCCCACACACACACACACACACACACACACACACAAGGCTTTACAGACATGTGACTGTAAAGAGTTCCTTTATTCAAGAAACCTCATGAAAAACAAGCAGTAGCAACATCCGCATATCAAGTTGAGTGCAATTATTGCATAATCATGAGTTTGATTCCTTTAATGATTCAATGTTTTTGCCTATTTAATTATGTTAACACTGATATGTGCGTGTACTGTATGTGTCAGATTAAAGCAGTAGTATGATACAAATGTACTGAAATGAAACACAGTAATTGCTTTGTACATAAATTTCAAAATCTTTTAAGAAACTTCAATTTGACAATAAAATGCTAACACTAGTTATATAAAACGTAAAAAAAAGTTTTCAAACAGAGCGACACTGTATACACACATTTTTTTTTACATTTTACAATTGTATATCTATGCAAGTTTATACTGACTGAGAGCTAATGTTATTTACATTAAACAATATAACATTTATGGCCTTGTGTGATTTTTTTCCTGAATCAGCAAACCAGCCATTGGAAAAGCTGGCTTTGTTCTCATGTCCAGACTGAGTTTGAGGTTGCATTAAACCTAGGTGGAGCATGAAAATTGAACTCCAAACCCAGCAAGGTCTGCACCTCATGGTACACCTGCAGACATCCTGACTCAGCACCACTTCTTCTACCAGGTTTCACGGGAACGGGCGGCCGACAAACGGCCCTCTGTTCCCCTACATCTGCCGCGGCCGCCTCTGTTTCCAACCCAAATATTTCCCTCTGCCGTTACCCACGTCTTGGCTACGCCGTGGCTGGCCGTCTCATGGGTAGGGTGCGGCTACTAACACTTGCTGTAGCCACATGTGTGCGTTTAACAGCTGTCAAGGCTAATTTACATGTAAGGCCTCAGAAATTACTGAAAGTGGAAAGGAAGTTGTAATTACTTTGTTTGGGATCTTTAGAGCAATGCTGCGTTCCCAACGTGTGTGATTTTAAACTGTTTTTGGAGACAACTCGTCCACATACATCACTGATCAGTCAAATCACTTCACGGGAAAAGCAACATGCAGAACATCCACAAACTATGCACTTTCTTTGCGAGGTACTATTAAATATGCTTGCTACACTATTACTGTAAAGCCAAAGAAGTCAAGACTGAATCCTACAACTTAGAGCATAAGAATGAAAAGCCCCTGACTTGAGTCCAGGTCCAGGGTTTGTTGGCAGTCCGGAGCAGGAAACTTAGATCAGGTAAGTAAGGCTGACTAAGCTGCCTGGTGGACTGCTGGAGGAAACGCAGGTATCTGAAGTAAAAGTGGGGGCTCATTCAGATGTTTTCACAGGGGCTGCTCCAGTTTCTCCTCATGAACGTGTGGTGCTGTGGTACAATATGTGCCTTTGTGACCCCCCCCCCCAGTACCTGAACACACCGACGGGGGGTGTGGGGTGGGGGCGCAAGTGATTCAAATATGATTGTGCGGGTTGTGGGGGAGTCAGGACTTCAGCCTTGTGCAAAAAAAAGATTGATCAAATTCCTGATCACACATTGGGTGTAATGACAGATGTCAATCACTTAAAGTGCCTGTGTAACAACAATCATGATTAAAAAAAAAATCACTCCAGAGAACTCAAATATAAAAATCAAAAGGTGACTAAATGAATCTATAGATGGTAACTCACAGAAAAACAACAACAACATTGAAATA
Organism: Psettodes erumei; assembly: GCA_016785225.1. Taxonomy (NCBI): domain Eukaryota; kingdom Metazoa; phylum Chordata; class Actinopteri; order Pleuronectiformes; family Psettodidae; genus Psettodes; species Psettodes erumei. The sequence goes on from JAFBJZ010000221.1 coordinate 1,904,589, forward strand.
CAATCTCAGAGCAGGTTAGAAAAATTCAGATATTCTAGGGTTATATGAAAGCTTTAGTGACTCTACACTTCTGTCACCTGATGCAAAAATATAGATTTGGAATGCTTCAGACAGATCACTGGTTTCCCTCACTTCCTTTTATGCCACATCTGGACTTTGACTTTGGTAAGTGAGATAACTATTGACAAGGGTGCATAGGATTTGCTGCTTGATTCTTATGGCACAACCATGAGCCCACAACAATACTGATGATACAGTTATTATAAAAACCACCGTCTTGCGTTTCTGTAATAAATACAGTTTAGTTGCATAACTCTTGTAACCATGCATTAAAGAGACTAGATCCCAGTTCTGTATTTGGTCAAATAAAAAGTACCCACCCCCAACTCGAGGAAAAACACCCGCAGCCTGCTGTATATGTAAGCTGGCACAACTAAAAGAGTAGGCAACCGGAGAATGGCTAGCAGACACATCTACAGCACCAGAGACGTCACTGAAAAGCAAGTGTCAAAAAACAGAGGATGTCCTGTCTCATGCCCATCTCAGACAGTCGCTCCCTCCCCTGACTTTGTTCAAGCCTCAGTGCCTGTTTCCCTGCAATGTTTCTCCCTCATGCTGCCCTTTTGTTAGTTGGAGCACCTTTTTTTTTTTTTTTTTTTAAAGAAATCACCACAGCTAGGTCCAGGCTGTTAGGAGGAGAATATCTTGCTGGTTTCTTTAGAAGACCCAAAGCGGGATCATAAGCCCAGAAATGACAGGTCCTTGTTCCACAGTTTGTTAAGAAGTGAGGACCCGTAGATGAAAGTCTGAGGCTCTCATCTGACAAAGGTAGAAAAAACACTTATCTAAAACTGTTACTATGGACTTCTTTTCTAACTATGAGCGTTCTACTCACCTCCTTCTGCTAGTGATTAATGCTTAATTAATAGCTAAGCATAACATGATAGCGGGGTAGTTATGGTTATTTAATTGGGGTTATATGAGGTCCTGACGTATAATCAGTTTATCACCTGCAGTACAGTTTGGCCTATGACTGCTCTCTGCGGAGGGGAGCGCACAGACCTAACTCTTCTGCAGCACCTCATGCAACACTTCAACTAACCTGAACTACCCCTTTGAGTAACTTTTTTTTAAGCTTTTTTCAAGCAATTTTGTTAGTTAGATAAATAAGATGCGGGGATGGGGTAGGACCTCAGAAATATGTACCCAGGACAGTCTCTTTAATGGAGTTAGACGGTGGTTGGAAGTGACGGGCTGTCCACCGTCTCCACCTTCTGCTCCGGCGAGCAGCAGAGGAAGAGGCGGCTGCCCAGGTTATTGAAGGCAAACCTAAAGTACATGACGTGACCCATCGCCACGAAGGACACGGAGATGATGACCAGCAGGCCGAAGGCCTCGGGGTTCGGGGCCAGAATCACCATGATGAAGTGCAGCAGGTCTAGGAGGTAATTCATGGAGTTCTGGACGCCGTTGATCACGCCACGCTCCGACTCAATCACATTCTCTTGGATGAGCTGGGTCACTGTCAGGTCAAAAGACCACAGGCCTGAGGGACAGAGGTCAACAGTCAGTCCCAATGCTGTTTTTACAGCCACGTTAAAATGACTGCAGAACTAGAAAGTAGCTGTGGCAGGAAATATCAGCCATATCACTGGCACCAAAGGTTGAAGATATTGCTCTTACAGATCTACAGAGGTCTGCTGTGACATTCCAGAGACTTAAGAAAACATTTAACCTGTGGACCCATTCTAACCTGCATGAGTCATCCATAGGAAGTCATTATTTGGAAAACAGCCTTTTATAATGTTATGAAAGGAAGTGAATAGCAGGGACACTAATTCCTACACACTAATTTCCCCTCAAATAAAACCAACAAACCTCCACTTAGACTTTGCACCATTTACTTTAGAGCCAATCAATGATGTTATGCACTTTGGAGCTACTTGAATTTAAGTGTGGATCTCTCCTTGAGCCAATAAAATATGGCATATATAACAGGTATGTTGACCACTGTTATCACCAGATCTGGAAAAAAAAACAAAGGGAGCTACTTTACTCACCAACTCTAGCAGCAATGACGCCAGCAAACAGCAGACTAACAGACATGTAGGACTGCAGAGGTGGCAGCTCTTCAGCCGGTGCGGCAGTCGTGGCGTTGCCGCCCGTGAGGACGCTGGTGAGGCTGTGGTCAGCCTCGGGCAGGGTCGTCTCTCCAATCAGGTGGGTGTAAAGGTCCTGGAAGGGGGAGACGCTGAGGTCGAAGGGGCTTCCGGGAGCGAAGACGGAGACCACGCACAGCATGAGGCAGGACAGCTGAGCCACACCCGAGATGAAGCCCGTGCGGATCAGGCCGCACTTCTTGCGCACCCAGGTGAATGCGACGGTGCCGCAGATGCCCGACACGGCCGAAGCCCCCATCAGCAGGCTGAGCACTGAACCGTTGAGGCCCTGCGTGTAGGCGTAGCCCGTGGTGATGCAGTCGAAGCCCAGCACCGTCATGTAGAGGAAAGCCAGGGACATGCCGGCGAAGAAGATGTTCTGGTTGTAGTAGGCCACCCAGCCAGCCTTGAAGGTGCGCAGGGGCTCAGCCACCTGGTAGCAACAGCCGTGCTGCTTGGGAGAGTCGGGCTTGACCGCCGCTGAGGCATCAGTCATCAGTGGCTGAGAAGACTCCTCAGGACTCTGGCCGTTCTCCAAGTCTGCAACAGAGAGGACACAGAGATTCCCTTACGCTCAGAACAAATCATCGACTGGGATTTTTGCGTCACGCGGCTGAAACACGAGGTTCTCGTGGCTACCTCTCGGGGAACTGAGCTGTTTGAGCTCCTGCTGCTGTTCCTTCTGTCCAGCTTTCACGGCCAACGCCGGCGTCTTCTGGTAGACCTTCCACAGCAGCGCGTACTCCAGGCACATGGAGCACAGGTTCCAGCCAGAGATGAAGCCGCAGCCAATGAAATGGGAGCCAAAGGCCATTATCTGGCCCACCAGCATGGGAGCCAGGATGTTGGTCAGCTGGTCGATAATCCGCACTGTGGCATTCATGTCTGTTTGATACAAGATGTGTCATCAATATGAAGCAGGTGACTGTGTAGGGAATGTGATTACATAGTGGCTCATGACAGTCCTCATGTTTTGGTAGCTATTACATATTGATATGAGCTTTTACTCAAAGGACAGTATGAGCGCAGCAGATCGATATGGATCACCAAGTTCATACACGCTCAGAATGTTTTCCACCATGTGAGCAAATCTTTTAAATAGATTATAACAATCAGGGGAAACTGCAGGGAGATAAAAGGTTAAAAAAAATGAGAGTGAGTCAGCATCTGGGATTCAAAGTCTGCCCCAGTGAACAGACCTGATAACAGGTCACGTGAGGCCTATAGCTGGTGAACGGGAAGGCTGCAGCCAAATGAGGAAACACCAACCTGCCAACTTGCTGCTGTCCTGGCCTGCCACGACCACAACCCAGTCCCTCTGGATGGTGATGGAGGTCGCTGTGCTGGCCAGGTTGGCGATGTTGGCAATGGTGATAACCAGGATGTAGCAAGTTGTCTAACAACAAAACAAAACAAAGATAGCCATTGTTACACCTGCATCATCTTGTTTCATGTTATCCAATATCAATTTCATGACAAAAGAGGACAAGGCTGGTAAAGACAAGACATTAACAAGTACTGTGTGTATCCAAAGTCTGATATACACTATACTTCTGTACTGTTATTTTGGCTTAACTATCTACTTGTGACCCTTCATCACAGGGTATGGTGACATTAATTATGAGCTGTCCAAACAAAGACAGATTTCTTTTTCTTTGTCAGATGTTTTTGTTTGGATTCCCAGGAGGCTGAAGAGAAAAATATATTCAGTATTTAAGAAAAAAAGAGGAAAAGTTTGCAGTAGAGAAGTAAATATGTTTTCTTTCTAATTTCTCTAACCATCTTCCTTAGATTTGCCCATGTTCATGTTGGGAACCACTGGAATTGGGCAGATGTGTAGTAATCCACAGCAGAAAACAGTCCCCAACACCAAATACACAATTTATGCTTGTTTGACTAACATTTGCGATACATGTTCTTGGAAAAATGAAAAAGGATTATTTGTAACCCATTTTCATGTATGTAAGTCTTCAGCAAGCACAAATGAACTTGGGGCTGAGTGCCGCAAACAGGGAAGTTGTCTTTGGTCCAAAGACGAACTAAAACTTTGTCGGTTTTGGCCTTTTCGTGGGATTTGCTGACTGTAAGGATTTAGACCAGTGCTGTGTTTGCTGCTCTTGGCCATTATATTGACACTATTTGGTGAAATTCAATGATGACAGGCGCCTTTACTGGTTGAAGCCTAATTTTTGGTAACATCCAAAATTTGATGAAAAAAAAGATCAATCAAATGTAAAGAGCTATGCTACTATCACATGTTATCCTAAGTAAAAAAAAAAAAAAAAAAGGAAAAATCAATAACCTTTCGTGGAAAGAATTTATGTTCTGTGAAAAAAATGGCTGCTTCAAAGAAACAGTGTGACGGCGAATATAAGAACATGTGACCTCAACTACAGCCGCAATGAACAAGTACCAGAGGAGGAAATTACTAAATTAGGTCCAATATTAGTCTGGCAATGGCCTGTTTGTTGAGCTGTATGTACGTGGTAATGCAGCTGCTCTGGTCCGAATAGAAAACATTCTTCAACAGGCCGGGTCACATTTCTCTTGCTCGCTCCATCTGTCATGTGACAGGCCTTGAAGAACATGCTGACTACACAGCCTTCAACGAGACACTCAATCTCCTATCCCTACACACACACACACACTGTAGTGAGGGCCAGCCCTCTAAACTCTCTCACATGGCAACCCCCCCCCCTCCTCTGGAAAACTAGAGCCCTCCCACCACAAATACAGAGGGCAACACTGGAGACATTCCCCTCAACAGAAAGGCTTTGTGTGTTTCAACCTGTTACCCTGACTAGTCTCCCATAACGGACGGTAGCCTGCCTGGAGGTCTGCAGGTCTGCAGCTCAGCGGCTCAGCTGAGGAGTCGGGTCTAAACCCCGGTGTTACAGAGCACAGCCGCAAGTGTAAACAAGCCCTTTGCAAATTATTGGCACAAACTCATATCCCGCAGAAGGCTGCTGAGGACATGCCTGTGGAACTTCCTGTCACGGTTTGTTTCCTTGTGATAAGACACCAAATTTATTGCAACTGAGCCACGGTCAGCTTTGTTTTGTCAATTCAAAATAATTCCTGCAAGTTCACAAATTAACTAGAGACCGTCTTGGATGGGCTCACACCAGCTGTGACGCTCCCAAGTAAAGTTCCAAACCAGGAGACCCATCGTAGAAGTCCTGCTCTCATCTTGATCTCAACTACACGCCTGTGAACTTTTCTGATTGCATCTTCCACATTTGTGGCGCTAATGTGGTTTGTGGTATATATCCAGACAGACAGACAGGCCAGAGGATTCAACACCACCTCTGCGGTAGACAGTTGGTGTCTCCAGGACCACATTTTACCATAATCTCACACGCACACACACACACACACACACACACACACACAGAAAACAATAGTGCTAATTGCAAAGACAAGAAAACTACGCTGACTTTTCTGAACTAAGAAAACAAGTGATTTGATGCATCATTAAAAATCATTTTCTCCTGGAAACAAGGATGTGCATAACAACTAACAAATAATGACGGTGCCGATTTCAGTTAGTGGAACAGTCAAAGGTCATCTGAGAGTGATTACTCTCATTTCACTCATCTGTAAATGCTGTTCAAGTGGCCATAAACTGACGTGGAAACAGCTATCAGTAAAAGTGAGCAGGTTTCAGGGGTCAGAGGAGAAGGAAAAAGATCAGAGCCCCGTCACATCAGCGAGTGTGTAAGAGACAGCGCATGGGGAAAGGGGATCTTACCAGAATCCATCCATTGTAGAGCTCGGCAAGCTGTTCTTTGAACTGGAAAACAACCATCAGGAGGATGCCGCACATGATGACACAACTGTTCTGGACGAGCAGCGAAGTCTGGGCCACTGTGGAAACAGCACGATGAGCATTAGGGCCAGAGATCTGATCACAGACAACAGATTTCTGTCTGATGAACTAGTTCATTAGAGCATTTCCACAAGATGGTTGGATGAATCCGCCGCTCCCTGATCTGATCTAATAGCAGCTTTGCCAAATTCCTCTGGATGAACATTCCACAAGAGGGGGGAAAACCGCACATGTGCACTTTGTGTGCAAACCTGAAAATAGCTGTCTTATGCAAATCAATCCTGTTTTTTGTGCTGCCTTACCTTTGAGTCTGGGATTCCTGTCCACCCAGTCACCGATGATTGCCCCCAGCAGCAGCACTGAGCCGGCCACCACCAGCCCGTACACGGCTGTGAGCAGCAGGCTGTTCCCGTACAGCTCCACCAGGAACACAGCCACGGCGAAGCCCCACATCCGATCGCCCTGGGAATTTCAAACTCTCGTCATTTACATCCAGGCTTTGGCAGGCGGGAGATGTGGAAACATTGGTTTGCTTGCACGAGCTGAGAAACTGACACACTTTAATCTGCCCCTTCAGACATGAGCCCTGTTAGTAAAGACCTGTATTGTGTGGTGAGCTACAAAAGGGAAAACATGTCATTTTGTATTGTAATGACTGTTATATAATACATCATGTAACAATAACACATGGATGTTGTATTGCACTTAGTTTGACACTGAAAAGCCACATCGGCGTGCAGTCATCGTGATGATCGCGTGTCATTTAAATAGATGACTGTGGGTAACTTACCCATGTTGACAGCGCGTGGCCCATGTAAATAAGGAATTTAGCTGAGGTGAAGAAATCCCGGATGGATTCTATGAGGAAACATGGAACTGTCACAATACAGCCCTGACGGCACACAGCTGCTCCACACACATCTTCCCGTGCAATGCAAAATAACCTACCACAGCACGTCTTCTTGGGCCCAGAAGTATCCATTTTGCAGCCGAAAAATAACGAATGTTGTTGTTGTTGTTGTGTTGTATTAAATTGCCGCCGTCGGAATCGAAGCAAAAACAAAAAGAAGACGCGACGAATCTTGCCCCTTTTTCCCTCCTTTCCAAACTTAGCTATCACTGTAGCTGAAGTTGGAAAGAAATATTTTCTATGCAATAAAGCCTTAAAAAGGCGGGTTAGTCGTGAAACAAAAAAAAAGCAGCCCACACAAAGCCAGGAGCTAGACCGAGCGCTGCTCCGCTGGACGCTGTGCTCTCTGCTGCTCCGTGTTTACGTCGCCTCGAATATAGCCCCGGTGACGTAACACGCTTTTATATTTACAGTGTGGCCAAAACAAATGTGGTCCTCCTGCCCCACCGCACACGCGCTCAAAAAAAAAAAGCATTGTTAACGATTCCATCAACACTTTAACCCAATTTTTTTTTCTCCACACAACGGGGTTAGTGAGCTGTTGTTTGGATCGGCTCTTTCTTTTAGCACAGATGAGAGAAGGCGTGAGTGGATCTACACAGATGCGCTGCAGCGCTGCGCTCGTCGGGTCTGAGCCCTGCTGTTGTCAGACGTGTTCTCCCACTCACTAAAGTGGTCTCTTCCACGGCCACTCTAACGCTGTAAGATCTTTGTATATATTCAAAATTGCACTTAAAGTGGGAAAATGTAGTGTAAGCATCAAAAGTAAAAGTCCCTGCATTCAAATGTTATATATTATATCTTTTGAATAATATCACTTTTGCAGTAATTATATTGTAATATTGTTGTTGACCTGGGTGGAATTCTAGGCAAAGTTTTATTCGGTGATTTACACCAAACCTGACCCGTGTCGCCAGTTATGGCCAATATCAGTCGAATTTTCATTTCAGTTATTCAGAGACATAACACCGTTCCGCCTTAAGAGGAGGAATGCTCTAGGTTTTCTCACACCCCATATTTATCAAATCCAATAATATCATTTGAGACTGTGATGATACACAACGAAATACAGAAGCAAACAACTGAAGAGAAAAAAAGAGAGAAGTTGCATATTTACTGAACTTGCCTCGGCACATGATGCCACATGAATTAAACTTGAACATTTTGGCAACAGGAGCTGTCATTGCTGCCATGACCTGGTGATGCTGTTTATCGAGAAGCCTGTTGCAATCAAGCTTGGTGGTGGGACAGAGAAGAATTGTGTCGAAAGCATACATTTGGATGACTTGCATTTGTCTCCCTATGTCAACAGAATCATGGCTATAATTACAGGCTGCATTGATGAGAGCTCCTTAGCCCTCATCCATAAAAAAGCATTAAACACTGGCTCTCAAGTGGGATATTTGTAATGAATAATGCCAACACATACAGTGTTTTATTAAAGCAGATTGTGGTGCAGGTTAGGTCCTGTTTCAGTATAACACTGCAGTCACTCATAAACCTGCTCTGCTGACCATTCCATTTTTTTTTTTACAAGTTATCCCTACAGTTCTACAAAAGTATGTGACAACAAAAATAGTCTCCATCAAGTCCCTAATCTCCCTCAGGCATACACAAAGCACAAAGGGCCAAGAAAACCAAAACCAGTCAAAAGTTATTTTTAAGAGATTTCTATTGCAGTCAAATTCACCAGATAAACTTTCACCCTTATAGCCAACCCTGTTATGACATATGTTATATGGAGTTCAACTTACAACAGAACAAATTCTAAAGGGTGGGGTGTGGTAATCTTATTCCACTCATTATATCTGATCATATCTATAGGCCCAATTACCCCCCCACCCCCACCCCAGCAGCAGTTTATGAAACCATAAAGTTTATGAAAAACATAAACTGCTGCTGGTCTACTAATGAGTCTGATTTTATTATTATTAGTTTCTTCTTGGCCCTGAGAAACACGTAGGCCTTCTATGCCTCTGTGCTATGTCATCGCATGAGGAAGCAAAACTGGCACTAACAAATGTCATGAGTGCATATTTCGAGCCGAGCAATGACAATAGATGCTTCTAACGCTTTGTGACCTATTCAAGGATCACAGAGGGCTCTCAGCCGTTTGAAAGTCTGCACACAGTGAGCTGGTACAAACACATTACCAGCCGCACTATTAGTGGGCCGGTGTGTCAGCCAGGCTCAGGTAACGGTACCTGTCATCAGCGGTCAGACGGCTGCTGTGTCATTTTGCGGCCATACACGCTGCAGGTTGTGTCTGTCCCTCTTTTCAACCTGGCTCTGAAACAACAACCGGTGTTTACGTGGGCTAAATTTATACTTCCAGGACAAAAATATGAGAATGACTTGCCTCATGTGGCCTAAAGTTGTCTGACACTCAGAAGCCACAGTGAAAGAAGGGATAGAGATGAAGGCAGGATGTGAAATGCCACCTGAAGGACAGCGTACGTGAGGCTGGGTCAGATTATTCATCTATTCTTCATGCAGGGCTTTTTTTTTGTCCTGAGCTCTTAGACCGTGTTGCAGGAGAGCTGAAAGGTATTCCCTTGGTTCAAGTGCTTCAATAAAACTGAGTCGGACTTAGCGAGGCTAGGCTCTTGAGGTCTCCCAAAATCTCATGACACTGGACAGAGAAAGATTACAAACCGTGGCCAAAGAACATGAGAAACAATGATCATAATTATTACCTTTACCAATTTTAGGAACGTAACAGTGTTGTGGGCTTGTTGTTTCTGTGGATATCTGTTGCTGACAGCTCCTGCCAGTCCACCCACAAACGATAAACATCAAAGGTCAGTGTCTGGATGTGGCGACCTGGCCACCTTGGCCAAAATGACAGCCCTCGTTTCCAGGGACTGAAATGGTAAACAACTGACAGCTGTTCCAGATCAATACATCGCAGCTCAATGGGCGGGAAGACAACGTGAGCCCTCAAACAGGTGTATTTGTTACACTGCGAGTTCCAAGGCTGTTTGACCCACTGCTGAACCAGGATCAACATCTGTGTCATCCAGGGCAGTTTTTCTTTACTGGTTGTTGACTGCTGCCAGGCCAGAAAATCTCTGGTACTCAAAAATAACTATGTAATGTTATTGTAGCACGTGTGCTCTCAGGGATTATATGAAATACGACAGTACAAGGTTGCTAGTTTAAATTCCTGCATGCTCCAGCTGGGAAAATCTGCTCTGGGGAAACTGATTGATGCTCTGCCCTCTCTCTGTAGTTTTTTAACCATGCTAATGACAGGGGTCTGGAGGTGGCTCTTTTCTGTCTGTCTGTATGTGTCCCGTGCATCAAACTGATGCTCAAATTTAGAACTGACTATCAGAAATCTCTGCAGCTCTTTCCAGATATCTTGTTCCTATACTCCCTTGTGATTCTCCGGTCATGATGATTTCCTTATTTCTCTCATCATCTGAGTCAATTTTCCACCAAGGTGGAAACAGCAACATGCAGGCTAAACTCATGATTCTACTGACCAGCACGGGCCAAGTTTTGTTTACTGGAAACTTAACATATGGCAACATGGTCACTCATGGGTCAACACTATTGCCTCACACTGGAGAATCCTGCAAGTTTGGTACTGTGTGTCCTCACAGTCTGTGTGCGTGTTCCCACCTCAGTCTAAAGTCATGCACATCTAGTGGGGGGCTTGTGTGGAGATGTGAGAGTGAATGTGTTGAGCACTGTGATAATGACCTTTCCATGATGTACCCAGCCTCTAACCCAGCATATTCTGGGAAAACATCCATTCTCTACCTATCTATCTACTATCACCTTGAATAGGATAAATCAGGTAGAGAACTTAATTAATAAATGTTGTTGACTTGCGCTCTGATAACTGTTAAATGTAATAAACAAAAGTGTGGAAGGTTTGTTTTGACTGATATGTTAGAGGAATGAGTGTTCTCTCAAATTCTCTACAAGATTCATTACAAAGTGGAATATTTGGAAATTCATAAATTCAAATAATTGACTTCTGACTATTCTGCCATGAGATAAATGGAAAGAAAATCAGAAAATAAGATGCCTGGATGCCTGAATTACTCTGTTTAAATTTGTTTCCACATTAAAAAGTACAATTTATGAAATATATTATATGTACACAAAGAAAACTGAAAACCAGAAAACTCAATATACATAAATGCAAATCAAACAAAAGTTTGTCCAGGCAAGGTAGGAAGTTGAAATCGAACACTGAGACCTAAAAACTCAAGGCATGATCCTCTATTCTCCCCAATTTGAATTAATTTACACGTGAATTATAGACTCAATCAGACATTGAAGATGACCAACCAAATCTGTTTGAAGTTGGTGACATAAGCATATTTGAATGGGAAAAGGTCTGACAAGGACAATCTCTGATGGAGTGAAAAGTAACGTGTGAGTCAACCGCCCGCCTGCAGGGGGCGGTGACGTTTATCCCGGGCGTTCATGTACGGTCTATGGCCCGGACACCGGAAAAGCTTTCGTTGACAGCTAACGCTAAACATGTGTTTGGTTTACACTGAGGTTAACTAGCTTCAAGCACACTGACATAAAGCGAACTCTTTAAACAAGATGTCATCTAAAAGTCGAGATAACGAAGATAACACTGAAGGGCAGTCTGCGCTCAAGGAGGAGCTGAACAAGAAGGTAAGGACAGCCGAAACATGTAGCCGGTGGCTAACGTGTGGAGCTACAAATATGAGCTGGTAAACCTGCGAGCGAGCACGTATGAATCTGTGCAGGGTTTAATACATGCGTCAATGTGCAGCCTTTGTCTCCTGTTTGCAGGGTAGTCTCTCGTCAACTTTTTGTGGTTACTTCATCGCGTCAGTGAAATACTTTGTCTTCTAAATTCCAGATCAAGGAGCAGAAGGTTGTCGTGGACGAGCTCTCCAATCTGAAGAAGAACAGGGTGAGTGGACCCGTGCAAGCGCCAAAACGAACCGCGGGATTTTCATCTGCAGAAATAAGCTTCAAAGCTTTTCATTTGGTATCTTTGCATGTATCCTGCACCTCACCAGTGTGATTTTCTGTTTTCAGAACGTTTACATCCAGCAGAGGAACAGTAACATATTCTTTCTGGCAGACAGAGCTCAGACACTGAGTTCATGCAAAAGTAAGTTGAGTTCATATCATTTTAGCTGTTGTGTTAGTTGATAACTTATGTGAAAAAGATAGGGATCATCTTCTAATTTTCTGTCTCCAGAGGAACTGGATAGCATGAAAAAGGAACTGCAGGATCTGTAAAGGCTGATCGTAACCGCGACGATGTGTGGCATCTTCTGTTTGCTGAGTCTGTCCCCCGCTCACTTTGAGCGGAGCAAAGCAGTGGACGACCAGCTGAAGAGAAGAGGGCCCAACTCCAGCCGGGATCTGACACTCGCGGGTACAAACCCTCGCTATCAGTGTTTATTCTCCGCCCACGTTCTTCACCTGAGAGGTCCTCTCACGCCGCAGCCGCTTCGAGACAACGCCGGTAACGTCCTGTTGTGGAACGGCGAGGTTTTCGGAGGTCTGCCGGTGATGCCGGCAGAAAACGACACTGCTGTTGTCTCTCGGTGCCTGTCGTCCTGCAACAGCCCTTCAGAGATCCTGTCTGTCCTGTCCAGAATTAAAGGGCCGTGGAGCTTTGTTTACTACCAAAGGGCTGGAGACTACCTCTGGTTTGGGAGAGACTTCTTTGGCAGGCGGAGTTTGTTGTGGAAATTTGACGCAGAGGTTTTGACCCTGACTTCTGTGGCAGCTCACACGTCTGGGAGTGATCAGTTTTCTTGGCAAGAGGTCCCAGCAGTTGGTATGTACAGGGTTGACCTGAAGGCGGTCACAGAAGCTGGCACTGTGACATTTGAGGTTTACCCTTGGGCTTATGCAGAAAACGATATCGTTTCTACTTGGAGTGACTCTATGTTGGAGTCTGTTCCCAGCGGTTGTGCTGCTGTGATGAACCAATCAGGACTGGTAGTCACCTCACCTGTGTGCGCTCTTAATATGTCCCTTCCAACGTCATCCAAGGAGACAGAAACCCATCCAAACTCACATTCATCTGTGGAACATCTGGAGCAGCTGCTTGCAAGCAAAGCACAAACTGCTGAGGAGAACGGTCTTATTGATGTTCTGAGCGAGGCAGTGAGGCGACGCGTCCAGTCTTTGCCTTTTGAGGCGCAAGGTGATTCACCTAGGAATGACCAGGCTAGTGTTGCCATACTTTTCTCAGGAGGTATCGATTCTATGATTCTGGCTGCCTTGGCCGACCGTCACGTACCTGCTCATCAACCGATTGACCTACTTAACGTTGCGTTTAAACTACGGGAGCCAAACAAGCCGAAAGAGTCTGCGAAGAATCCCAAGAAGCACAAAAATCAGCCTACAGATTTTAAGACTGGAGGAGCTGGTTCCCAAACATCCAGCCCCTTTGATGTTCCAGACAGAATTACAGGGAGAGCGGGTCTCAAGGAATTACAAGACTTGAATCCTGAGAGAAGGTGGAATTTTGTTGAAATCAATGTGACACAGGAAGAGTTGCAGAAAATGCGCCAGGGGCACATTTGTCACTTGGTGCATCCGCTGGATACGGTGCTTGATGACAGCATCGGCTGTGCTGTGTGGTTTGCAGCGAGGGGTACAGGGCTCATCACGGAGGACGATGACCAGAGGCCTTTCACCTCACCAGCCAAGGTGAAGTAAAATCTAAAAACTTTCCACTTTTAACTTTTTAGCCAGTGCATGAGATTTGATGCAACTGTGTCACATGAGCTGCTTCGCTGGCGTGAATGCTGAGACATAAACTGTTTGGCTAATAAAGGGAAGGAATATAATTAACGAATCACAAATGGATTTGTCACTGACGTGCTCTTCTGTTACGTTCCTTCACGACTGCAGGTCATTTTGACGGGAATTGGAGCAGATGAGCAGCTCGCAGGTTACTCCAGACACAGAGTCCGCTTCAAGACGTCTGGACATGAGGGGCTGATCCAGGAACTGGCCATGGAGCTGGGCAGGATCTCCTCCAGGAATCTGGGCAGAGACGACAGAGTTATAGGGGACCACGGGAAGGAGGGAAGGTCGGTGTGGAACTTGTTTCAATTTTCCGGAGCTGAAGCCATGTCTTGAAAGTGCATATTTTTGTCCGTGCAACAGTTAAACAGCAGCTGTGGAGCAGAAGTCATAGCTCCAGTCATTGTTTCTCACCAAAAACATCTTGTGCATATGGTGGAAGTCTAACAATGTGTTTTATGATGTTGTTTGCATCAGGGTTTGCCGGTTTGCAGGTTGCCGCTTTACTGCTGGCACATCGTGTTAGCGCCCCCTGCTGTTACTCAGCAGACCAGCAGGAGATGAGTGGTTGGATGGGAGAATTCTCACCTGATACAAACAAAACATGGACCCACTCATTAAAAAACACTTAATTATAGCATGTCTGGTGGTCAGCTCCATGGTACAACTTAAAGAATCACCTACTTTCTACTAATCATTCAAGTATTATTTGATATGGAGCCTTAAGCCTGGACAAACTAAGTTTTACAGAATGAATGGGTTGTGTGGATGCAGAATTTAGTTCATTCTGACCAATTAGTATCAGTAGCATTAAAGACAGTCATCTGTTTACAGTTTTTTGTGGCCTTCTCTTTGCGGAGAATGAGCTGTTGTAATGTCAAGTGAACATCCCCCCTCAGTTTACGGAATCTGACAAATATCACTCCTGCATCTGCAGATTTCCCTACTTGGATGAGGACGTGGTGAGCTACTTGAATTCTCTGCCTGTGTGGGCGAAGGCCGACCTGACGCTTCCTCGAGGCATCGGGGAGAAACTCCTCCTGAGGCTGGTGGCGAAACAGCTGGGCCTCGGCCAATCGGCGGTCCTGCCCAAGAGAGCCATGCAGTTTGGCTCCCGCATCGCAAAGATGGAGGACAGCCGTGAAAAGGCCTCTGACAAATGCACAAGACTCCTCACCGGGTAGACAAATCATTGGCAATAATTTAATAGAAAATAGTTATAAAATTACAAAAAAATTACATTATTAAAGTAAAGCAGCATGAATGCTGAAAAAACAACTGAAATAGGATTTGTTTTCTTCTGTATCAGCATTCACGCTAGTTCATGATTTTCTGTTGCAGATTCTTGGCCATGCTTTCATTCATTCATGGTTTTATTAACCCGACAGAATAAATATAGTGTTTTTAAGCAGTGTGTTTCCTCTACACCATGTACGACTCGACATCTTCAAGTTTTTCTCTGAAGTAAAGGTCACATTCAACGTAAGAAGGCAAGTTTCCAACATCGAACCGTCCAGAAATCTGGTGAACATACACTGGCTTCCTGAAAGGAGAAGAAGAATGCAGTAAAACATATAAATCTAAAAAGGTAAAACAAGAGTATTAAACTATCCGGATGACTTTGCTGTGTGAAGGGCCCGGTGGGGATTACCGTGGAATGAGCCAAGACACAAAGTTTCCTGGGGCATCTTTCTCTTCAATAGGAGCTTCCTGTGCAAATATAAATACTGCTGTGGTTAGAGGTAACATTCAAAAAGCACATAATCCCAGGTATCTGAGGTTACATGTTGGACTTCTAATAACTGAATTTACCTTCTTCTCCTCAAGGAAGGTGTCCAACAGAGGAAAGCTTTTCTTTGAAAATACATAGAAACAAGGACACTGAAACACAGATGGAACCTATTAGCTGGTTGTTTTCTTAAGAATTTAGCCACAATACATTCACTGTACATGTTGACATTACGTAAAAATAGCAGTAACCTTCACATATCAATATCACAATGATGGCTGAAGACCAAAGAGAGGTTGTATGCTCAGTGAGCCGAATGATCTCAACTGGCCAAGTAATTCACCTGACCTCAGTCTGACTGATGGAGTATTTCACTCGGTGAAGATCGGTGGAGCAAAATACCTCTGAACCAGCACGAAATGAAAATGTCATCATTTGGTAAGATAGCGTTCAGTCCTAACATCCATATGGCTCAGACATGGGCAGCTGGCGGCCCCCGTCCTTACTCAGTTAAAATGCTGAAGTGAGGTGAGGTGAGCTGAGGCAGGCCATCATCACATCTGGACCAGATCCCAGTTATAATGATCACCTGATCACCAGCAGAGGGTGCTCTGTCGGGCAAAGGAAAGCGGCACGACGTGTCTGCACTCATGTTCTGTCTTATCTTATGATAAGATAAGATAAGACAGAACTTTATTGATCCCGCCTGTGATAAATTCACTTGTCACAGCAGCGTGTGATAAGTGGCAACAGAAGCCCTCAATGGTGCTGAAGCTGCTCCAACAGCGTGGCCTGACCAATACCGCCTCATTCACCAAGGTGGGTCGTGTTATTATGAGCTGACTATTAATGTGGCTGTGAATGTGGATGTTCTTTGTGAGGATTACTGTAGGATAAATAAGCCAGGTCTTATGTCATTACTTGGGAATGTGGATATTTTGTTCATTAATGAACAGAGAAATGAAGAGATGCACGTGGATATGGGAAACTTAATAATAAACTTAAGTTACTGGTGTATTTTGCTCTTTATTCGTAGCCAGACTTATCCTCCTGATAGAATTGCACGGTCACACTCTGGCCCTCTCATAGTGAGGATGAGTCTGTCATCAGAGTTGCCCATCCCTCAACTAGCTGTCCTGACATAACCTACTTTTTCTTAAGATTGAGTTGAAAATGTTGGTTTCTTTTTCTACAAGGTCGTTTGCAGTCGTCGGGTTTCTTTTACCGCTGGTCAGACTTGGTTGGCGTTCATGGTAAACTTACTGCTCTCCTGGACTTTGTCTCAGAGGGAAGAGGTTTCTCCTTCATGCAGACGACGCAAAGATCTGCGTCTACTTCCAGAATCCCGTATTTATGCGTTTCTGCACAGATACAGTCACACAACATCAAATGAACTGTGAGCGTGAGGCGAAGCCGGGATTGTCATTCTAAAATGAGCTTCACCAACTAATATAAGGTAACGTTTCAGACCAAGCATCTAGTCATGTCATCGTCCAAATGTCTGGCTGCGAGAGGACCTCATCAGCATCACCGAGATATGCATGTGCTGTTAAAACTCACCTTCGTCTTTGCACTGGTACGAGAGAACCAAACAGCTGTCCTCACACTTTGCTTGGAGCTCGGAAAACCTCTCTTTGACCTGAGAGAGGCTGAAATCTTCTCTGAAGAGGGTATCGCTGTTTAGGATTGGAGATATGGAGCTGGGTCAGTTTGTCGGGAGCAGTACTTGATTTCACAGCATCGGCTCGGTGATCTTAAAAGCCTACCCTCCGATCACTACAACATGGTCTTCTATCTTGAAGTGCTTTACTGCCAGCTGCAGGCAGGCCACAGCTCCAAGACGCTCCTGGTGGAATGAGAACATCAGCTGGATTCAGAAGCGCATTCCTAAAAAACCAGGAGCCAGGACAAGGCACACTGGCAGCGATGACTGTGAAGGCACTGATGTTAGACTCTTATTTACATCATTGTTTCTTGTCTGATCGTTGAGAATCTTGACATTTGTGAAATGTGCGGCCCACTCTTCAAATGCAGCGTGATAAAGAGCGTTAGTCTGTGGAGAGGAGAACAGCATGGGTCCTTCATTGTCAGGTTGGTTCGGCCTGAACATCAGCACACATCAGCCCTGGTCCTTCATACAAAAAACATCTGGGAATGTATAATATGCAAAATGCTCATGGAGCTTTTAACTGTGGGATATGTATTTTTTTTTTTGCATAACATGCTTCTTTGCATGTGTTTTAATGTAAAATCTTAACATGCAAAGCTAATCGTATTACTTACATTAAACGCGTTATAAATCATAAATGTGAGTGTAGTGGAGTGTAAAGTAAACTGCTTCCCACTGAAATGTATCACAAAATAAAAATATTCAAGTCAGTTAGTACGTACTTACAACGACATAAATGCAGTCCACGGCGCCAGAGGCAGTCAGGGCATGGACCCAGTGCGATATCAAAGCGCAACTTCCCACCGGCAGCAGCGGCTTAGCGGTGCCCGCCAGGTGGGCGAACCTCCCGCTGCTGTCGGCCACCACATCCCTCTGGAGCCTGGTTCCGTACCCAGCAGCGAGAATTACAGCTTTCATTTCGCCGCGTTACCCGCTACGTTCCGCTGCACGACCGCTGTAAGTTGCCGAGGTGGAACGGTGAACGTACCGACGGGACAGGTTAGGAGAGAGGCTGCTGTTTGGACTCATCTCGCGAGGTCAGCCTTCCGGCCAATCGTCAGAGCGTTGGTCACGCGAGACTAGCTCGGTGTTTAAAACACTTCCGGTTTATATTTACAGATTAAAGATGCAGTTCTTCCGCTCTTTCCCATGAAATCAAGCATAGGTTAACATCTTGATCCAACAATAAATGAGCTGTTGAAAATAATCTATAAAACGGTGTTTATTCATACTTGAAGCAACTATTCAGCGTTATTTGATAATCTAAATCGCCCACATGAAAATGTTGTGTGTGTGTTTAACTTATAACCTTAAAATATGTTATAGAAACACTATATATACACTTATAGGTGACAGCTACCAATGAAAGAGCTGTTTCAGACCACAAAACTAAGGCTTTAAAAGTTACCACCCGACTGGCTACACAACCAAATAAAAACTGCTCATTCCGCATTTTAAAAAGACTTCATCATCTAGTTCTCACAGAGAAAGTCATTTCCAGAAGCAGTGACCAACCGTGGAGCTCTGCATGACAGAGAGCAGTGGTACAGTATGGTACTATATGGTATTCTTTAGTTTGAAACAACACATTTGTATAAATCTGGACTATGTTCAGTAGTTGTATGTGGATCTGGACATTTTCTTGTAAGATTTAACATACTGCATACAGACTGACAACTGCTTATCACACCCGAAAGTTTATCAGAAACCAACACTCATCCATGATCTTTATTACTCACATCCATGCTGAACTTAGGGCAGTAGTGGAAAGCATAACTGCAGCAGACAGAAAAACAGTGTTTTGTTGATTTATTTGCCAACTCATAACATGAATGCGTATGGAACGTTTCCATACTCAACTTTAACTTGTATTTATTTTCTCAAAATCTAAAGATACAAAAAGAAACAATGTTTTTGACAAGAAATCTTCAAAAAAACAGGACAGAATTAGTCCATTAACGTTGAGTGCGTGTGTCTTGAGCAGTCATTCTACATCCTCGCTGCCACTTCCACCCTCAGGTCCAGTGACGTCGGCTTCAGCAGCTTTTTCTGGCTCCTGGAGAGCTGAAGGTTCAGGCTGAGACGTCTCCATTAGTTCCTCCGCTGGTTCTGGCTGAGGTGACGGTGTTTTGCTTTTACTTTCCAGCTCCAGCTGAGGAGAAGCAAAAATGAGCTTACAGGGTGTCTACAGGATTCAGCAAAGTTCCAATTTTAAATCAGATTGAAAATTGATCCTAAACCTCCTGAGGCATGTAGATACAGTTAAACACAGTCAATTTTCTGTCAACCAGAGTGCAACCTTTAGACTTTTTGATACATTTTTATTTATCTTAACTCATCCTCATACACCTCCACATTTCTGTGACCAGTGGGTAAATGGCTTTGGTGGTCCATTCTAGTACGAAATATGATATGCTGCACTAACCAGCTTGTGTTTTTAAAAGCTCAGTCGCCAGGGGTCCATGCATATTTAACATGTACTGCAGGTTGGTTTTACCTGGCAGACAGTGTTTACACTCTCCTCCTGTATCACTGGATCCGACTGCTCTTGCTCCATTGGTTCTTCCTCGTCTTTCATGACGGCTGTTTCGTGCTGGAGGGGCGTCTCTGGGTCTTTCAGCGTCACAGTGGAAGCTTCTTCTGAAACTGCAGCACCCGGAGCAGCAGGTGGTTCATTCTGTGAGGTCAAAGAGAGAGGGACATAATTAGGAACAAAAATGGACAAATGTCTTGTTTTGGTGGAAAAAAGGGGCGTCTGTGATACTACTCTACACAAACTCTTAAAGAAACTCTGTACATCTGTTGCAGAGGAACATAAAATAGTTTTGGCACAGAAAAGTGAGTGCCAGCATCTTTAGCCATTACCTCCTTCTCCACGACAGGCTCTGCAGGCTTCAGCTGTGGTTTTGTACTCGTTTCCAGGACTGCCATGATGGAGGCTGGTATGTGAGCTTGCTGTTGCACAGAGAAACACAGGCAACTGGTAAATAAGTGAATCCCACGGGAAGTTGAAGGCTGGTGTGTGAATGAGGTTCAGTCAGCTGGTTAACCTGATGAGGGGTGAAGGAGTGGACGTGCTGTAGGAGAGGGTCTCTCAGCTCCGGGCAGCGTTCAAACACGCTCGTCAGCTGGGCGGGCGGCAGCTGTAGGAGCACGCTGTACGACTGAGGCTTCGTCCTTTGGCAGCACTTCACAAAGCCCTCCCACACCTTAGGATACTTCCACACCTACAGAGGAGCAAAACGACCAGTGTTATGATCCTACGGTGTTAGTCTGTCTTCTAGAGGCAGGTCAGGCAAATCGCTGACAGAGAGTTTGGGGCAGACCTGCTTCACAATGAGGCGGGACAGGATGTTCATGACAAAGCCGCCCAGTCGGGGATACATGCTGAGGGACTGGATGACGGTGCGCATGAGCAGCATGGGGAGCGGGCTGTGCTCCATCAGCTGCTGCATCACCACTGCCAGAACCTCTGATGTGTAAATGTTCTTCTCCCCAAAGCACAGGTTGGTGGCTGCGGGAACAGACACAAACAGAATATTGTTTTCTGAGACCGATCCATAAACCACTGATCATGCATGAGAACGTCATCTGTGCTCTACCAGGCATTCTTTCATTTAACCCATTATATTACAGGCCAAAACACATTATTGTTACCCTACACGAAAGAGTGGAGCTGTGTAACACACATGTGAGATTAACTTCATGCATGAGGGCTGAATCAGAGAGCACACACACCTTTTATGATTGACTTCATATCACATTTGGTTGAGTCTATGTTGTGTAAGGAAATGAGCAGGTCTCCTGGGGTGAGAGGGGACACAGATGAACTTCCCTCACCTGAAAGACAACAGTCAGAATACATGAATGAATTGAAACATTAATATATATACATACACATAAAACATATACAGAAGGAAAGGAGGAAGTTTTGATAGAGCTGCAATGCATGTGATTGAATATATTCTATATAAATCTGCTGATAAATAAACCAAGCCAGAATATAACTGGAAACAATACAAGCTCTTGATAAAATGTGTAACTGGTAAATGAGGCAGGAAGGCGTCAAAGTCTCTTACTGTGCTGAGTTCCCAGGAGACGGTTGAACACCTCTTTCACTACGATGGGGTTGAGTTTGATCAGCTTGGGGAGAGCCTGGATGACTTCACTCTGTGAGAGGAAAAAAAATGCATGATGCAGATACTTGTTCCAAATAACTCGACGGCTCGCACACGCCGATTTAAAGCGTCACCTTCTCGAGGCCGTTGATGACGGGGATGAGGAAGCGAACGTCTGGCACTCGTTTGTGGTAAAGGTCTCTCACTCTCTCCACCAGCTCTGGAGACGGAGGCACTGAGCGGAGGAGAGAAAGACCCGTTTGACTTCCTCGATCGTGCACCGGGGCCTGTGTTCAACTCATTTTCAGTTCATTCCGAAAGCGCCATGTGTCTGTGCTTCTCACCTTTATCTGTCAAAATGTGCAGGCAGCGAGTGACCAGTGTCTCTGCTCCTTTAGGACAGTTTTCAACCAGAAGCAGCAGCTCCGGAGAGTTCATCCCCATTCCACGGATCTACACAAATGGTGAGAAAACTTGTCAGTACTATACAAGAGATCATCTTCTTCATTTGGAAAGAGGCTTCGTTCAGAAGCACGAAACTGCAGTTTTACTCTGCAGGAAATGAGATGACATTACAGGCTTGAGAGAGTTGAGAAAGCTGCTCTTGTTCTAATTGAGCTTCTTTTATGGGCAGACCAGTCAAGATATATCATTAATATACAGTCCAGACTCTGTCCTCACTTGATTTCGTCATGTCCAGGTAAGAATACCTGTTGCATATCACATGCACATGCTCCTCTCCTTAGACACACAGAACCTTGTATTCTGGGGGGAGTTTCTGCTTTAACACAACAGCCTATCATGTACACAGCTTTAAACATCCATATTTCTGTTTTTCAGAGAGAGTTGTTCATGTTGTTAAGGTTCTCCTTGGGAGTGGCAGAAAGTCTAGAGGGAGACCAAAGAGGAGGTTTATGGATGTGGTGAAGGAGGACATGAAATTTGTTGGTGTGAGAGAAGAGGATGTTGTGGCGACCCCTGAAGGGAGCAGCCAAAAGAGGAAGAAGAAGGAGAAAGTTGTTGATGTTCATGACTTGACTGCGTCAAGTATAAAACGTGAACGATTCAAGAGAGAGAGCGAGGAGCGACTTACAGGCTGCTCGATTGCTCGGAGCACGCTGCGCTTGATGTCAGCGATGGCCTCAGTGTAGACGGAAGCCAGCTCGTGGACCAGCCGGTGGTTCAAGGGAAGCAGGGACAGGTAGAGGAACAGACACTGTCTCACTGTCTCTTCAGTCCAGGGGGCGGCGACCTCTGTCTCGACAAACGTACACCGGCGTGAGGCGACAGGTGCGCGCAGAGAGCAGGGACGTGCTCAGATCAAAATGAGCTAAATGTATCCCAAACCTGTGTCTTTGTCAGCCCCGAAGAGAAGAGACGGAGGGTTGGGGTGGACCAGAAGCTGCAGGTAGTTCAGGGCAAACTTCTCTATGTAGTCTCGGAGCTGGTCCTTCTCATACATGCGCTTCAGAAAGGCCAAGGCAGTGGTGCGCACCTGAAAACGCAACACTGTCACTGAAACACATGACAACTACACGCAAAACGGTGCGAGACGGCGTGAGTTGCACGAAGCATGAACGAGAACTACAGTCACCTTCTCTTTTTCATGCGAGCTCAGATCCAAAAGTACATGCAGGTACTGAAACTGCCTCGACGGCCGCTTGACGATGAGCTCCTTCAGCGTGGTCATGCCCAGGTACACCCGAGACTGAAACACAGGTTACAGCAGAGAAGCTGAGTGGACACGACGGCAGCCCGCGCCGCACGAGAAGCTGCGTCTCTGTCCCGCCCTTTACCTCGTCCTCACAGTAACGTCGTATCACTTCCAGAGCTGACTCTGTTATAATGGGAGCCTCCAGCACCAGTTTGGTGAACAGTCTGAAAGACACGCAAAACACAATGTGATGAGCGGATCCCGGCATCAGAAAAGAAACAGCGCTTTGCCGTTTTCAGCAGGGATGCTGCCTAGTACTTGCCTATACTGAACACTGAATAATAGCATTACAGATGAAACTTCAAAAAATGTCCTCAGAACATGTTTTATCATATCATCAGATGTGGTTGCTGTCTGAATCCAACAAACTAAACTCAGTTCATCAGTTTGTGCTCAGTGTTGATATTGTGTGATTGTGTGTGGGAAACTCTTTGTCATCATATTTGCAGACATGGCTCCTCCTCCTCCATCAGTCCACTCACTTTACCTGTGGCAGTGGAGGAGCAGTTCTATGAGTACCAGTATATGAGCGTAGTATCGGGCTGATGCCCCAGGCTGGTTTTGGTATCGGTGCATCCCTGCTTTTCAGTTAATATAAAAGATATAACCAGTATGCTGCCGTGCTCTTTTTTTCCCCAAGAAGAGCTGGAGTGAAAAAAAGCAAACAGGAGGGAATGATGACTGTGTTTCCTCACCCGTCCCTCTGCTCTGGTTTCTCCTGCAGGCCTGACAGCAGCGTGTACAGACACTGGTCGTAGCTGTCCAGCAGGCCGGAGGGCAGCTGGCTGAGGTAAGTGTTGTACTCGTGGTAGAGGAGAGAAAACGCCAGGTCGCTCCTGGTCCTGATGTCATCCAGGATGAATTCCAGCACTTCCTCTTTCATCATCCCTTCAAACTGCGTCACGAGCCTGGAGAGGAGCTTCACTCGGACCTGGCGCACACATTTCCTCTTATTACCTTATAAAAACGCACACTTGTGCTGACAGGCGGCTAATGGTGCTTCTGAAGAAAACACAGCGTGGGTTGAGTACTTACATGGGCCATGCCACTTTGAGCAACGGCCTTTTCTGAATGCAGGATGCGTTTGATGGCGCCGGAGGTTAACTTCTCCACCTGGGCATCTGACAAAGGCTGCACGACGTCTGACAAGCGGAACACTTTCTTCCTCCCGCTTGCCCCTGTCATTCTGTAACAGAACGAAGAATTATGGGGACATAAGCGTTTGACTTCTGTAAAAAAAAAGGAGGGGCTCACGCTCTCTCTGCCGGAGCTCACTTGGTTTGCGCAGAAGGCAGGATGGGTTCGGGGAGCCTCTTGACCGCGGCGGGCGCCTCGGCGGTCGGAGCCTTTTCTGCGTAACCTCCCACCACGGAGATCGCTTGACCCAACATCATGGCTGGAACCTTGCGCTTGATGAGCAGGTCTTTAGCTCCGGAGCCTTCGTCATTGTCCTCCTCTTTGCCCGCTTCGTCCTCGCGGGCTTTGCACTGCTCAAGTCCTGAGATATACGGGTAATACAGTCAACGTGTGTGACAGATACCAATACTGACAGAAGAAAAAAATATGTCTGGTGATTTTCCAATATTTGCGCCACATTTTTGATGTAGGTTCCTTCAGAATGGCTGTGAGTTGTGGCACAGACACTGTCTGTAATCAGGCAGGGCATTTTACAATTTTCACAAAGTTAATGGTGGTAAAACTTTAATTAAGAGCTACAGTCAAAACAAATAAATACAAAACCATATTTAAACTTCTGTTCAATCAGTCTCTGCAGTATTCACTCATATTGACAGAACAGCAGGAAACTAATGGTAACTTGTAGTTGGCATTTTTAACCTTTTCTCTGACATTTTGTAGACAAATGGAAAAATAACCATCTGATTAATTGATAAGGCAAATAATTAAATATTCTTAGCTAACTGAATAGCTAATATACCAGTATGACTTGATTTTTCAACAGAAATGAGGTTTTAAAAAAAAACCCAAAACAACAACATCACACACAAGCCAGTAAATTCTTGGCCCTCTCATGGTGCATATCTTTGTTACTAACCTGGACCGATCCCAGCCGCTGTCATCTGCGTCGCCATCAGCCTGGCCAGGTGTTTAATCTGGGCATCAGTGCCTGCTGACTCCACAGGCGTGTAGGTGGCCTGGAAGGATGCTGGCATGCTGTCAGGCAGATACACCATGCTGATGAGCACCTAGACGACGACACGGAGGCGTAAGCTGAGCTGTCGACACACAGTGAAACCAACAGGACAAAAACGGCCACCGCGTCTCACCAGGTTGGCCACGTTCTCGGGGGAGAGCAGCGGGTGCAGGAACTCGGCCGTGAGGTCGATGGCCGACTGCGCCACGGGAACGGCCGCCGGTTTAGGAATGGCGAGAGGGGCGGGCTCCTCTTTGTCCTCGTCGTCTTCGATCAGGGCCGGCTCTGAACGGAAGAGGAACAAATATCACGAATCCCGCTCAGACGGCGTCCTCCTGATAGATATGCCACACTTATGCTCCAGATGTACTCTTCAAACCTGAAGATATCCAAATATGTGAGATGGTGACAAACAGGTGTATAACTGTATTAACAATGGGACAGAGCGACAGAATCTTGGCTTATTTTTAAGCAAATCCCACACTTATGAAGGCCTGGAAATATATCACTAAATATTTCATTTTTTCACAAGTAAAGGAGCAGTGTGTTGGATTTCAGGGGATCTCCTGGCAGAGATAAACTATCAGATTCATAGTTGTGTTTTTAATATTGTATACTCATCTGAAACTGAGAATCATTGTGTTTTCATTTCCTCAGGATGAGCCCTTCATGTCCACAGTGGAATGCTCAGTGTTCTGCAAACACCATCCACTCGCTACAGGCACAGTGTCAGTGTCTCTGACTCCGTGATCACGACTCACCCATCTTGACCTTTTTCCCCTCCGTGTATTGCTCGTGGCGAGGCCGCTTGCGCAGCTCGCGCAGCGCGGGCGTCGAGCGGGTTATTTCGCTCTGCGGCATCCCCAGGTCCAGCAGCAGAGTGCTGATCTGACCCTGGAACTCCAGGCTGCAGGGATGCTTGAGGACCGCCACCAGGTGCAGCTTCAGATTCTTTCGCACGCTGCTGACCTGAGACTTGGCCAGAGTGGGCGGCAGGTTTGCTAAAAAGATTCAGGTATACAGAAAGGTGCTTCATAATTTCTTATATTACCTTGTAGAGTGAAACACAAAAAAAAAAACTCAACTTAACAATTCTTTAAAATCAATATCAGGCTGACACTTCAGGGTCTTAAACTGTATTTAAATGCTTCTTGGTCTTACCATGCAGCGTCTCATAAGCCTGCACCACCTCTGACATAAACATTGGTCTCTGACGGGCGATAGTGGCCAGTGAGCCCAGTGCTGTGGTGAGGTTGATGCTGGAAATGGCTGGGTGGACCATGAACTTCAGGAGCTTGTCCAGCGCAGACTTTCCCTCCTCACACAAGACATCTGTGGAGAAGCAAGAAAGATGTCAGAGGGGCTTCAATGGGGAAAAAAAAACATGTTCATATAGTTACATATATATCCGAGCGACAGTATTCTGATATCTTTACCATATCGAATGTACGGGTGGTCTTTGGGAACTTTATCCAGGCTGATGTCACCCTCCTGCCGTCTGGGGACGTCGGAGTCCGATGTCCGTGGAGACAGAGTGATAATAAGCGATTCTGTGAACTTGATGGCGTGAGTGCGCACGCCATCGTTTTCAGAGTCCAGCAAGGCCAGGACATCCCCTTTCATCTGTGTGACCAAATCCCAGCATGCCTCCTGCATGTCTGATGTTGCCTTGGAGCGCACCAGCCACTGGCATGAAAGAGACAGACGAGTTAAGGGTGTGAAAACAGACAGTGCTAATACTGTACTAACTTGATTTTCTGTACATTCCTAAGGAAAAACTGACTACAGGACATCAGGTGGACAGCATTTCCCCTTTGGGGTAAGTCACACAAATCCATGAGTTTGAGTGTTGAATAAATTGTTCTAACCTGCAGGGTAACTTTGTACAGCTGGGTGAGCGTGAGGATGGCTTTCTTCACCACATTCACACTTTCATCCTTTAGCAGCATGTTCAGGTTGGCGATCAGCCTGAGGAGCTCGTTGTCTCTTTTACTACACAATATAAACAAAAAAAAAAACAAATAGTGAGAAAGCTGCAGCGCATTTCTTTTCAGGAATGTGATGTTTACGACCACGTGACGAGCAAACGTATCGAGTAACTCACCATGCCTCCTCTATGAAGCCAATGACAAACTTTCTCACTTCAATAGACTTGTCTGTCTGGAAAGCAATCATCTCCTACAGGATGAAAAGACCAGTAGCAGGATTGTGACTCAAAGTTTGCATTTACCAGGTTGGTGTACAGCAGGGCAACAACACAGTGCATTTTAAACTGAACAGGGCTCATGCGTTACCTGCATAAGACATGCCAAATAAGCTACAGTTACTTAAGAAAGCTGCATACAGCTTTACTCACATCCAAAAAATTGTCTAGGAGAGAGGGATCCTTGTTGATGATAAGCTCCTGGACCTGGAAATGAAGAGAATCACAGATTCAGTACCGCTCTATACAAACCTCTCACCCAGGACAGATTAAAATACATTACAATATACAGTACTCAACCATGGTTGGAAAGCATTTTGTGTATGTACAGTATGGTTATACTTTGCGACATTGTGCAGTGTGACAGCATTGAGAACGGGATTCTGAAGCAGTGAAAAGCAAATTTAAAGAGGTCAGAATACAAACCTGTTTCAGCACAGTTAGCTTTTCATCTGTGGGAATCAGAGCAGCCTGATTCAGGAGCTCCACCACCTGAGAGGGCAAAGAAAAACCAATAAATATGTCTTTTCGTGGGCATATTTTATTGTTACTGCATGAAAAGAAAGGCCTGACGTCCATTCACCCAACTCACACTGATTCTGTTATTATGTATACGGTGTAACAGCTGTTATGGCACTAGGCATCAGCCGAATGAAGCTGTCCATAACACATTAGCAGGCCTGTGATGAAGCTCCAATTGTATATCATAATACTGATAATAATGTTAGTACAGTATTTAATTACAGACAGTAGTGAATGAATCCTGAAGTGTATAATCCCTACAATTATACACTTCATCAGAACCCCAGGGAGTCATAGGATTATTGTGTATTTTATATACTGCTCCATCTCTACACAATCGCAGCTGATATCTGGCCTCATTACTAAATGTGTTATGGCAATATAAATCCCAGCTCTACTCATCCTTGCAGTATTGGGATGTAAGCAGCACAGCGTTACCTTTTCACTGGTGGTCATATCGATGACACTGGAGGTTTCCCCCTCCTCTGAAGAATGCTCCATGATGCACCTCTGCTTCCCTCACTTTGTGGACAACATGGTCTTCACAATTGCTACTTAACTCTTGGACCTCTGTTAACACACAATTCCGAGTGTTATTAATATTAAGACGTAGTTCCAAATATATTAAAACGCTTTCACACTTATATAATAATAATCAACGACACTCTGATCTTGGCTAACTAGTTAGCGCATTAGCCCCATGCTAATCACAATGCTAACCCTTGAGGCTGGTATTACATCTCACTAGCACGTAGGTCATGGCTACTTACACTTAAACAACCTCGTTCGTATCAGCAACTGCAACTCGTGGCTAGTGTGACAGATTAATTCATGTACAACTGTAATCTTCCATAAGGGGATCCCATAAAGGAAGTGGCCATGTTTAATAGAAAAAGCGGCGCTGCTCTTCTTCTGCTGTTGGTGCGCGCACAGCACAGACGCGGTCGCCACCTGCTGGGGACAGCGAACACCCGCCTGCTCTTTTCAGAAACAATGTGGCCTGCAGTAAATTGGTGAGAAATAATTTTGAAGAATGATGATATTCACTGTTACTGTCATTTGACTGCTGGATACTGTTTTGTGGGGAATCGTCCTTTGTATTTATTTTTAAGTCAGTAGAGCTATGTTAATTGCCCTGTTTGTAACTCATCATTACAGTCTGCATGATTATAGTACAATTCTACAGTCGTTTACTGTGGGTTATTGTTTCTAATTGCAATAACACAAAATATTGAGTGAAATTAAATTAAATGAAACATTATAGATCTTTTCCCCGGGGTCAAAATGTCGGGTTAAAATACCTTAAGTTTTAAAGAAGAGATTCGGCACTTAAGACTTCATATCCCAGACATCTTTGCGTCACATAAGTGATGTCACCTGATAATGAAGAGGGCAGGGTGTGCTAATGTTTACAACCATCGGGCTGTCAATAATTTCCTCGTAAAACTGAGTGATTTTGTCGACATTTCCACAGCATATGGAAAGTCAAGCGAATAACAGCGCAAACTAAATGACCCCCTCTCGCAATCAGGTAAATATGGCAACTTTAATAAAGCATTTGTTCGTTTAATCAAGCCAGCTTGTTAGCGCTTAGCTCGTCAACGTTAGTTATCTGATGTTGATCAACAAGTAAACGTAAGCACAACTGTGTGACTTCCTAGCGTTAACGCAGGCAGATGGGTGGCCGTACACCGGGCTAACCGTGCACTGAGACGTCACCTACAGCTTTGCTCGTTGACATTCGCTCTGTAACGATTTAATAAATAGCTAGCTCGCAAACTGTCTCGCTAGCTCTCAGGGGTTGAGGAAGCGTGTTCATCATCTGACCACGAGCACTTCGGTTGGAATCACACACAGACAGCTAGCTGCGCGTTTGCAGTTGGAGCTTTAACACCCTGTTAAAAGATAACTAGCGGAGGCTGGTACGGTTAGTTTTTACTCTGCCCTCTGCGATGCCCTCTCCAGTCACCTACAGCTGACATGCAGCTAAATGGCACTTAGCCCACCTCCTTAACTTATCACTCAGGTGAGTGGAGAGAGAAACACGGGTTTCGTTTGGAAGTCTTTGGTGCTTTTATAGTCGAGCATCGCTTCTTGTTAGATTGATATTTGAGTCGTAGTTAGTGGTTTTGAAATACAGTACACATGTCTGTCTTTTGGGCTTCTCTGTGTGGCAGGTTTGGGGTGAACTGTGAGCCTCCCCACCCCCCCATCTTGGCTGTGTACAGTGACAGTGAGCCAGCATCTGTGAGAACCACAGTTAACATTTCAGAGTGTGAACTCTCCTGGTGAACAGGTAACAAAAAGTTTCACCCAGCTCTGCTGGAATATTCCGTGCCTTTTTTGCTCTTCTTTTATGTCATCTTAACCTCCAGGATTTTTACCTGACAAAAATATTTCAAGGTGACACTTGCTTTTGTGTCCACCGAACGATTATGAGTTATTTTTTGCACATCAGATCGGGCTGCAGTAATGAAAATATGAGACAGTGATGTTGCTCACTGTAATGTTGTTGTGTTCCCTTGTTAGAATCTATAACCATGCTGGCAGTATGTCACAAGAACGTCCTTGGTTAATGAATGATGTCTAAATGTGCGGGACAGCTGTCGAAGCTCGTTTTTGAGTTTCAGTAACTTGAGCGTGTTTGTGGTCACTCGTGCCTCTCTCGCCAGTGTCCCGATGGAATGGGTATTCATCATGAATCGGATGAGCTCTCAGGGTAGCTCCGCGGCCCAGCGGAGGCGGATGGCCCTGGGGGTGGTGATACTCCTGCTGGTGGATGTCATCTGGGTCGCCTCCTCTGAGCTCACCTCGGTAAGGACCGTCACTTTCCACACCTGATGTTGTCTTTTTGTTTGTGCCCTCAGTGCATTCTCTCCTTTAACAACTGGCCCGTGAAGTACTTCTTTATTAGTTAATAGTAATACTGCAGCCCCATTAAATGTGAAACTTCAAAATTCTAAATCCTTATTGAAACTTCAGTACACTTCCCTAATTACTCTAAATACTGCTGAGTAGTTAAAACTATTTACCATTCCCGTGAATGAATGTGTGTTCAGTCCTTGTCAACAGTTAAAAATGATCTTGCAGAAAAACAAAATAATAACTAGAAAAAGACAGATAGAATAGCCATCAGATATACTGTACCTACTGGATTACAAAGGATAAGGAGTCCTTTTTACAAGTAGTGGAGTGAACGTACGAAGTGTCATTATGTTGAGTACATCATCTGTGACTCATTCTGTGCCCCTAGGAAGAACTACTGTGCATTTAACAAGACAAACTAGAAATACAAAAGAACATAAACCACAGGAGTGTGTGAGAGGGCAAACAGAGGTGAAACACGTTCGACTCGAGAGCACGGCCCCGTGAACGCCCAACCCGGCGCTCTGAAGGCGCGGTTGACCCGTGGTTGTCTCTAACCCTTTCCTCCTGTCGATTGTTCCCACAGTACATTTTCAAGCGGCAGGAGTACAACAAACCCTTCTTCAGCACGTTCACCAAGACCTCCATGTTTGTGCTGTATTTGTTGGGCTTCCTGCTGTGGCGACCCTGGAGGCAGCAGTGCACCGGTACCCTGAAACGCCGGCACTCTGCGTTTGTAAGTAGTCAGGCCACGCTCTGACCACACGGGGGCAGTATGTTTAAACGATTTTAAAGGGTTTTTTTTTCCCGCAAACTTTTGTGACGGTTCGTTTATGAATGAGACTCACAAGCCATGCTTTCTGCAAGGTTTATAGACAGAGGGTACATCTGCAACAGAAGCAGAAAGTTAGGAAAAGCAGTTTATTTTCAGAAAGGTCTGTCTGTCGAGACTGAACGTCCTGTGATCAAAAAGCAGATTCAAAATGCTTTTTGATGGCCTGTAAATCATCCCATTGAACTTTGTTGAAGTTCACTTAAAAGCTGCAGGAGAGCGTTTCCAGGGCCTTTTTTAAATATAAGATAAAATTGAAAAGTGAAAAACTCCTCAGTCAGTGCAGCAGGAGCGGCAGAATTCTTGGTTTTGTCCTGTTGACAGTTGTCATGTGTCTCTCTGCAGTTTGCTGATGCTGAGGCTTACTTTGCACCCTGCACCACTGACACCACTGTAAACAACTGTTTGGTACGTTGTTAAATTGCAGACGAAGTGATAACTCAACCTGCGATGTACTGTTTACAGCTTTTTGTTCTTTTTTACCTTTTCCTAATCTGTCAGCCATGGAGGGAGCCAAGACAATCTTACAGAAATACCAAAAGGGTTGCTCTCTCACCACTATGTGTCTGACTGTCTCTCTCGCTTTTGTGCAGAGTGAACCACTGTATGTGCCGGTGAAGTTCCAGGATGTACCTGCTGAACACTCAAATTGTTTAATTGGAGACTGTGAATCTTGTGAGTACACAGTTGATGTTTTCTCTCTCCAAACAAAAAAGGCTTTGCTTGTATCAACACTGTTTCCCTCTCTGAGTTTACTAAGATCTCATAAGTTGTGACTGAAAATCTCATCAACTAGTCAAAGGAAAGTCGTTTAAACAGCAGAGGGCAGTACTGAGCCATGGAACTGAAATCCTTGTTTAGTCTGAAAGAAATTCAGTATTTAGCGCAAGAGGGAAAAAAAAGCACTGTCTGACTTTTTGCCAGACCTCAGATGCTGCCCTTCCTTTCATCTCATCTCTCATCTTCCACAAACCAGAACAATGACAAAATGATGAACGAAAGGATTTCACTGTCTCCTCTCTCAGTTGTGTTTTGCAGAGCAATAGAAAAATGTGATGATTCTTTCAGCTTTCCCTCCCTTTTAAGTGATGGCCTTCAGCCAAGCTGCAAATGAACTCAGCTTCTAAAGCTGGCTGACGGGCCGCAGCCACTCGGTGCAGGTTCTGAGGCCAGTTATTAGGGAATCTGGTGTGTTTTCATTCCAAGGTTTCCTATATTTGGCGCCTGTGTTCAGCCTGAGACAGGCATTAGCATCTGAAAAAGGAAGATGTGCCATGTAATTCAATAAAATGACGATCTTGCTGCAAATGCAAACGGAGCCTCAGAATGACATTACATTTCATACATGATACCTCCGCTAATTCACACCCTCGTCCATGTCCTACCTCCCAGCGGCTTCCAAGAAGCACCGGGTGCGTTTTAGTAATATCATGGAGGTGCGTCAGCTGCCCTCCACTCAGGCCCTGGAGGCGAAGCTGTCCCGCATGTCCTACCCAGCCGCCAAGGACCACGAAGCCATGCTGCGCACAGTGGGCAAGCTAACTATCACCGATGTGGCCAAAATCAGCTTCTTCTTCTGCTTTGTGGTGAGTGGGAATCAGCCGGGACATTTAGTTTTACTTTGCTCTGTCAAATTACTGATTATCCAGCTGCCGTAGAGACGAGTGACGTCACTCGCTGGTTTGTGAACTGCTGCTCTGAAGCCTCATGTTTGGTGACTGGTTCATTGAAACCGGACAGTACCATATTGAAGGTGTATGGCAGAGATGAGTTATTAATGAATCTGTTTTTATTTTTTAGAGGGAAGTAGCAGAAAATTGCTTCAAAACCAGCTGCACTGTGGGGGACAGAATTCTGAGTTGTCACTTTTTTCTGAAAGAGTGACGTTATAGTATAGGAAATGTTGAACACACGAATGCATAATGTAGCATACATTTAATATCAATAAATATATCAAATGGATGGAATCTCTTAGTGGATATGGCTGGTGTTGATTAATCTAGATTGTTGTTTCCCTCCACAATGTATGGCTCTTCATCAGCTGGATGTTTTACATCCTGAAAACAGGACAAAACAAGCTGCTACATCAGAACAGTGAGCTAAAAGAGGCTGGAAGCTTCATGATTGAGTCGTTGGCATTTGCCCATCATTTCATTGTAATATTTAAAGGTTGATAAGTTCTGACTTATCACCGCCGTCAGGCATCTCATCAAACTGTCTGCTGTGTATCCGTAAGGCTTCCCCGACACGTTGAATGCGTTTCTTCACTCAAACATTTACAAACGTTTGTGACGGCACTGCAGCATTGGTTTGCGGGGCTCTCCGTCTCCAGTTTTATCAGCGCATGACTTCCTTCACGCAGCTCATTACCACCATCAGTTTCCACTCAATAACCCAGAACAACAACGTGTTTTTTAGAAACGTTCCTTAAAAATCCCAAATCTCTAATTTGTGAAACGATTCCCACCCTGAACTCAGAGCTTTGTAGAAGCCGTTCGGCAGCGATGACAGCTCCGAGTCTCGTTGGGTGAGTCTCTACAAGCTTCGCATTGACTCAGCTGTTTCCCTGCTCGGTTGGTTGGCTTGCTGGAGGGTGACCTGTCACCTGCTGTCTGGAGCTGGTTCTCTTCAAGGACCTACACAACCCAGACAATGCACAGTGTGTAGTTTTGAGTCTGTCATTATGTTCATCTGTTGTTATGAGTGTTGACTGGTGGGCAAAGATTGCAGTTTTATCAATTAAAAACTGAAATCTGCAACAGAATGTAAAGTCACTGTAGTTGGACTTGTCTCTTTTGTATGCCTTGTCGTTGTCTTATAAAGCATAATTAATAACGCACACTCTTGAGCAGTGTTTTGCTCACATTTTAAGAGATGTGCCTTTTAGCACATAAGAATTATCTGACTGAGCAGGGAGTAATGATTTCACCAGCGCCGAACCTGCAGGTCATTCATCATGTGGCCTTTCAAGTGGCGAAGTGCTTTTAATTTGGGTCTCATCATCTCGGGGCACAGCGAAGATCTTCTGCAAAGTACTGAAGAGGCTCTGATGCGGACCTGCATTTGACCATTAAGGGCTGGGTTACACCAAACGTTTGCCACGGGACCCAAACCGGCCCGTCTGGTCGGGTTTTAGAATAGTGGGCACTGCATCTGTTTCGACAGCTGAGCTCTTCTTCTGTCCACTTTCGAGGTGAGGTAGTGCAGGTGGACGGTAGATGACAGGACGGAGGAAGAGAGAGGTTCTTGTTTGGTCGCACAGCAAACAGAGACTGTGCAGTGAGTTGACTTGTTGCACGTTAAGCTTTGTGCCATGTTGTCCACTCCCGCGTACCAGCTGTCACATCGCTGCGTCTGCTCGTCTTCCAGTGGTTCCTGGCCAACCTGTCTTACCAGGAAGCCCTGTCCGACATGCAGGTGGCTATCGTCAACATTTTGTCGTCCACCTCAGGTGACTCTCTCTCTCTTTGTGAAACTTAGACAATGAGTACAGTTTAAAAAAAAAAAAGACTCTCGGCCTTCAGCTGTCTGCACCTCTCCCTCTTCAGGCCTGTTCACCCTCATCTTGGCGGCCATATTTCCCAGCAACAGCAGCGACCGTTTCACCCTGTCCAAACTGTTAGCTGTGGTTCTGAGGTAAGGGCTGTGAGTGCACGTGTTGTTTTATGCCTTTTGTGGATTACCATTTACATTTCAGATGTAAAATGCTTCTGATCCTCTTTGGAAAGTTGCTGGAAAGTTTGCTGGACTTACTGGAGCAGCCGAGGGCTTGAAGGTTTTATCACTTTATTACCAACAACTCCGGTGAAAAGACTGAAACCAACAACGAGTTGGCTGCACTAAACTTAATGACATGAAAACTTAGTGATATGCTTTGATTGTGATTACCACAGCCAGTGCAGTTCATTCCTCTCCTGTCGCCGCTGCATTTTCTCCTCTGAATACGCTGGTTCATATTCGCATCGACCGCGTCCAACCCTTTTCCTGCTGAGTGTATATAGCAGCATAGTTAAACCCATCGGAGTCTGACACAGACATTGCAATCTTGTCAAAGTAATTTTCTCCCAGAGTGGCAAGGGGATAAGGAGCAAAGCAGTACGAACGCAGAAGAGCTGCTCTGCTGAATCAGAGCTGGAAAGGTTATTTTCTTTCCTTACTCCGACAGGCCAGTTTACACCGAGATATCTTGATTACTTTTGACCAGATTTCCACAAAATCTTTGAGTTCATCTCCAGTGATGTCCCCACCTCTCCTGCCAGTGATTCTCTGCCGAACTCAGAACAAAATGTAAACCTTGGCACGAGACTCTTGACTCGTTGCCCCCTTCACCTCGGCCCTCTGCAGCATCCCCTCCCCAAATGCAGTAGCTTTTAGGCTCTAGTATCTTGAAATGCTAATTGTTGAACTATTAAAGGAGCAGTTTGACATTTTGAGCTGAGAGTTAGATGAGATCAATGCCACCCTTGCATTTGCAGAGCAGAGCAATGTGGCTTACAGACGGCAGTCAGCAGTTGTAAATACAAAGAACACATACATCCACAGGCACAAGTATACGGCTCCTCTCTCCTGTCTGGCTGCAGCTTCATTTTTAGCAAACACGTGATGTGGGATCCATCATCCAACTCTCACTCTCAAATTTCACCCAGCTGGATTTGCATAGTATATAGTTTTAGTTAAAGTCGACTGATCACAGGTCAGTGTGAGGACAGTCCTTTCGCCTAAGAAGAGCAGTCACTATGTTACTAATTTCACTCAGCAGTGTTAGATTGTAGAATAGGGGAGCTTTGCAGCAGTGTTTTGTATCTTGCATCGTGTTTTTGGTTCAGCCTCGTTCACCTGACAGCTCTTGTGGCATCTCTCTTGTCTAGCATGGGAGGTGTGACCCTCGTCAGTCTCTCCAGCATGGACAACCCCGATGAGAAAGGTTTCATAGGTAACCACAGAGACGGCAAGTGTCTGTCGCTTTCTCACACTCTCGCTGGCATGCGATTAATCGAGTTTGAACCCGTCTTTGTGAAGGCTCTCTGTGGTCGCTGGCTGGGGCCATACTGTATGCCGTCTACATCGTGATGATCAAGCGACGAGTGGACCGGGAGGACAAGCTCGACATCCCCATGTTCTTCGGTAAGCAGATGCTCTTTGTTCCTCTGTGCTAGTGACAACCATTCATTATGTTTTCATCTGCGCCGTCATTTCCACCTTCAGCGACATCACAGGGGTGACCTGAGGGGATTTCTTAGACACAAGGATGATCTGATTAGAGTTTGATGGTCAAAGGTCAAAGGTCAAGGTCGCTGTGTCAAAAAGTGCCTTTGGCCATAACTCAAGAGTTCGTTCACAAATGATGGCAAAATGTTGAAGTCTTATATCTTATCTTATTATTATAACTAAGAGGTCAAAGGTCAACATTATTTATTGCCGTCACTCAGCGACAGAAGGGCAGAGTGTGTTATTTCACATTTAATCAGATACTGAGTTGATGACACTGACGTGGAGTGCCCAGCTTGAAACTGTGGTGACTGTACAGGTCTGCTGGGCTGAAGATGGGTGTGAAGCTTTTAGTATCTGTAGCAACGTTCATATTTTAGGCTACAGTCACGGCTAGAATCAGCCTTATTACAGTCATGTGAACACACACGCAAGGAATTAGACTGGACTGCTGTGTGTCTCTCAGGGTTTGTGGGTCTGTTTAACCTGCTGCTGCTGTGGCCGGGCTTCCTCCTGCTCCACTACACGGGCTTCGAGGCCTTCGAACTCCCCAGCCAGCTGGTGTGGACTTACATCCTCATCAACGGCCTCATCGGAACCGTCCTGTCAGAGTTCCTCTGGCTCTGGTGAGCACGGCACCCGCAACTTCTCCAAGTCGCACTTCTGGCTCCAAATCATCATAATTTACAGTTTTTATATAAAACATTTTGATGCCACCCTGATGATTTCAATTGAATTTATATAAAAAAACAAACAAACCTCAGTTTGAATGATGTAAAATTGTTTCAAAATGTGTAAGTGGAGATATTTTCTGTCCACAGGGGCTGTTTCCTCACTTCATCTCTAATTGGGACTCTGGCGTTGAGCCTCACCATCCCACTCTCCATCATGGCAGATATTTGTATGCAGAAAGTAAGTGTCCTGCAGGTACTTCAACAATCAGAGTCTGGTTTGTTAGGCTTCAGCAAGACTCCAGTTTGAGGATATTAAATCAGAGCAGATTGCAAAAATGAAAAGTCAGGATTATTTGGGTTGGAGTTTGGCTTGACATGTTAATAAATTAAAGTTCTAGACAAATTTGTATTTGTTTTATCTAATCTGACCACAGTGTTATTCTCTTTTAGTCAAAGTAATTCTAATGATTGTCATGTTTGTCCCTTTTCAGTGTGAATGAGTATTTCTCCTTTTTTCATTCTTTTCTTCAATCATTTATCTTGTTTTATTAATAAACTTATTTAATTGGAAGCAACACTTTGAATACAATGGATCTAAATTAGTCCTCAAACGTATTTTTTTCCCAGAAGTGGTATTTTGGTTTTTAATTCAATACAGTTTTACCAAGAAGTTATATCCTGAAGTTAACGTTGTGATGTATTTAATCATTAAGTTACGGCTGAGATGACTTGTGAAATTTGAACATACAGTTATAAATGAATCTAAAAAAAGTGAAGTTCAGTAATGTAGTTCTGACAAGTTAACTCCGCTCTGTTTGTGTGGACAGGTGCGTTTCTCGTGGCTCTTTTTCGCCGGGGCAGTCCCCGTCTTCCTCTCCTTCTTCATCGCCACGCTCTTGTGCCACTACAACAACTGGGACCCAGTGCTGGTGGGGCTGAGGAGAGTGTACGCTTTCATCTTCAGGAAACATCGCATTCAGAGGTATGGCCCAGGCATGAACCACATCTATCAGTGTGCTAGATAACATACATACACCCCATAGCCACAACTTATGTGTCAGTCATTATTACATATTACTAAAAAAAACTGATTGCAAAGACTTGACACTTACTTGGGATAAGTAATCCATTAACAGATAACACTGCAACACTGTTATTGTTGCATTATTGGTAACTCTATCCTATGTCAAGCATTCTGAAACCTCTGACTTGTGATTGGTTCAAGGACACTTATGCTGCGAAGATTTGCAACTTGATAGCCAGAAACATTTGCATTCATTAATTATACTGTCTGAAAAACAAACTGAGTTTACAGAAGAAAGAAGCAAAGCTGTTACACAGGCAGTTTAATCTCCAGCAGCAGTGCTCTGGTTTGGAAACTCCACTTAATGTGCTCTGACATTCTCTTGTTCTCCCGTGCAAACATACGCACAGAAATGTGGATGCATTTTAATAACAACAGCAACAACAACAATAATAATATTAACTGCTCTGTTTTGACCAACAAATGGAAACAGTGGTACAGTAAATGGTACGGCCACATGTGTTACTCCATCAGAATGACATGCAAACACAGTATTCAGCATGCTTATAAAACCTCCAAACAGTCCTCCATTACCACTGGAGCTGCCACAAAGCAGTGGTGCAACCGGAAAGCAGCGCAGCCGCAGCCAGCAGACATCTGGAGTGATGATGTCACAGTTTAAACTCAAGTATTTCCTTTTATTTCAGTCATGTCAATAATGGTTCGTCCAAACATTTCCAACTTCCTCGGGAGGAGTTCAGCAGCGACGAGGGCCTCAGAAACTGGAAAAAATCAGTTCCTTTTGCTAGTGAAGCAGCATTTCGCATGTTTGAAAACTTCTGATAAAGTGAAGACAACGTAACTTTTGTAAAACATAAAAGGTGATGGAGTGCTCTGTTGAAAGAAAGCATCCATCACGACTCTCTGCAATTCCGCGTGCCACAGTGAGTCTGATTATGACTAACTTTATATTATACCGGGCCATAACTTGATTTGACTCACCTGAGGCACGTTGCTTTAGTCTCCTGTGTTACACTTACCGCTGTATGAGTTTGAGGCAAATACATATTGTTGAGCTAATCATATTACCGTGTCTGCACAACGCTCATTTCCAGGTGTCTCTCTTTTTTCCCGGACAGGTTATTAGTCACACTGAGCCATTAGTTGTGTACAGTCATTTTCCAGACAACTGAGTAGAATCAAATATGGTTGCCATGGCATTTATGATGCCACTGCAAAAACACACACACTCATAATTAATGGGTGAAAATGTTGCATGCACACACACACAAACACCGGGGACCAGGCTAAGTATTAAATTTATAGTCAGCCCTGTGCGGGAAGTGAGTTTGTGACAAAACAGGAAACTCCTGTAAAATAGTTTTCAGTCCATTTTTTAAAAAAATGTAAAATTTTAAAATAGAAAGTGAGTTGTTGTTTCATTATATTGTGGTGTGTGACCTATTAAAAATGAATCGACCTTCTCCAACACACACTTTTAAGTGTTGTCTTCTCTGACATTCTCACAAGGACAATAGACTCTATTTGTAGCTCTCAGCCTCGCTAAGTTAAGTCTGTAATCAGATGTACATGCTTCGCTGTCTCACCTCTCTGCTACGCTGCCTATTGTTCCGTGAGCGCACTCGCTCCCACGGGATGATTATTAAAGATCATGACCGTGATGATGATCGACACCCCGTTCCCTCCGCCCGCAGATTGCCGGAAGACAGCGAGCAGTGTGAAAGCCTTATCCCTCTACACGCCTTCTCCCCCGGCGAAGGAAGCTTCTGTTCGTGATCCGGCAGCCCCAACAGCGACACCATGTAAATGATCCCTCCTGGCTTTGACCCGTGTGTTGGTGATGGGTGTTTGTTATGTGTGTGTTATGGCGTGCGTGAATATGGCAACACGTGCTAGTGCAGCAGAAATGTCCAATTTCTGAAAAGTGTTTATATATACACTCGGTACTTGGTTGTGGCTCCTTTACCACTGCATCAACCATTCTTAAATACCTGGTGGAAAATATAGAAGTTTATTGAGATGCACTTAGTAAATCAGCAGGTTTATTTTATACAAAACCTAAAAAACTACTTCAAGCTGCATAAAACTCAAGCACCTATATTTTTAATATAAAAATGCATCACAGTAGACTTTTTTTTGGTTTCCACATCTAATTCTGCCATTATCGAGCTGTATATGTACATGGCAGACAGATACTTACAGCAGTTGGTGGAGCCAAGCAGAGGCAATAGGAGAGTGAATATTGGACTTAAATTCATCAGGTGGCAAGAAACATGACTCCAAATTAATTCTAATACTGCTCCATTCAATGTTATCACAATCACAACAGCAACTTTAAAAAGTGACAGTGTGTCAGTGTTTTCCATTTAGCTTTTTAAAAAAAAAAGTGCAGCTTCAAAGGTGAATTTTTCTCCAAGAGTTAAGTCTCAAACACTAGGATTTCGCAGGAGTTGATTAGTTGCAGAATATCTGCTCTCTCCTCCCTGCTTTCATGTAGCGGTTTGCCTCGAACATCTGTCAAGCATTTGTCTGCCGCCCACCGTGTTTGGACGTGGTGTTGACTAAGAGGCACAGGACACGAGCAGGACAGGATGATCGGCACGCAAACATTTCACATCAGAGACCGGCCGCCCACTCCACAAAGTCTGCATCTCTGTGAAGCTGCCGTCTCTTCACTATTCATAGGTTTAGTCAAGCTTTTCTCATCTGCTTCCCAAACCCGCTGAGTGATTGCCAGCAGGGCCGAGAGAGATTTTGAACTCAGCATGTGGTTTCTAATAGAGGCGTTAGTGGGGAATGAAAACAGTGCAATTTAGGGCAGACTTAAGCCTGTCTGCTGGGCGTGTAGTTTCTAATAGGGGAGCGAATGCAGGAGCCGGTGTATGTGCTTGCTCATCTGTCTGTCCACTTTCATGAAATTAGTTCATCACGGAATAATCTTTTAATTATTTTTTCAGTTAACTGATTAGCTGTTAAACTATACAATGTCAAAAAGTACTACAAAACACTGATCCTAGGCTGCCAGGGCTGAATGTGCCTTTTCAGAGATTTCATGTTTCGTTTGAACAATAGTCAAAAAAACAAAGGATTTGAAATTTATAAATATATAAAAAGAGAAAAGCAGCAAATCCTCTCAAGGGGAGATGTAGAAACCAGAAAATGGACACTGCTGTAGCTCAGCTGTAAAGATACTGAGGTCCAAATGCAACCCCAGTCTTTCAGAAAATATTTTATTCTCATATACATATATATATACACACACACACACACACGTCCTACATGTAATATATATTATATTATATAGTGATGCATGCATCATCTCTGATTGGCTCTCTGGTGGATGATTTATGCATACATATCTGAATCCATATGTATGCATAAATCATCCACTCACCCAAACAAAAAACTTTCCCAGATTGAGAGACCCAGATACTTTTTCCCACAATTCCTATTATTTGTCATGGGATATTACATATGAATATAAGCCAACATATTAAGCTTACAAAGTAGGCTGCTTTTTAACGCTTTTTAATCTCAATTTTTTTTTTCAAAGTTCCTCTTTGAAAATGGCAACTGGTCTTTCCACAACAGGCTGAACACAGACTGACACTTTGAATCCTTTCAAACGTAAATTCTATATTTGAACGTTCACTGCTATTTCCTGATTAATATTTTCCTCCTTAGTTATGCTACATGTTATTTCACCCACTCAACTCATCCGCTGAGTTTAAATTTTTATGATTTGTCCATCCCAGTCCGTGGATAATCCGCGGTGCACACAGATAGAAGTGCGATCCATGCATCTCTAATATATGTTGTTTGAAATTGTAATTCCAAAAATTAAGGTTTAGATGCTGTCTGAATAGTAACATTATTTTCTTTATCACCCAAGGTGGCGATTGTGGATCTCACTGAGCTGACAATCTGGAAGCTTTCAGAGACATTCAACTTCCCCAGTGCCTCCTATTCAAACTATTTATTTTCTACAGTGTTGCGACGACCCAGCCGATAGTACATGCTCATTTTTATTTTCACTCGTCAGACACTCTGGGCTCACTTTTTTTCTGTGTTTAAAAAAAAAAAACCCTCAAGGTACTCAAGGTGCTGGACTTTATCAGTGTCACATGACCAAACGAAATGGTACATGCTGAACTTGATCTTTACACTAACCGAGAGGGAGTAGCTGCGTGTGCCTGTCTGAAAATCGTCCCGTCACTATTTCAGGAAGGACAGTGTTGTGTGCTGGACGTCTTTCTGTCTGTGCCCTTTCTAAGCCTCGCTGCTTGCTTGGAAGCACGTGTGTGGAGCTGTTTCACGGTCGCAGAGCAAACCCAGTCTGGCCGGATAGTGTTCGGTATCATGGAGGTGGCAGATTAGCAAAGCACCTCCTTGAATCAGTGCTGCAGCATCGTCTGTGCTTTCAACACCTGGATCTGTCGAAAGCAGCGCCGGTTGGACTATCAACTTCACAGCCATGTGGATTTCTAGTAAGCAGCAGTTATGATACGCTTAATACGATGGGTCAATGCAAAAGGCCGCGTTCTTTTCATGACCAATAAGCAGAGAGGATTTATGTTACCCAGCCTCAGCAGCTTTGGTAAGTGTGCTGCAAGGTATTTTCCACTTCCCTTGGACCTTCAGGTGATACTAACACTGTCCTGGCAGGATATAAGACTTTAACATCTCTCAGCAAAATACATATATTTCTCTCAGTCTGATGCTGGAAGAAGACAAATGAAATCCCACTGCAGCTGAACGAGCAAGTGTTCCATCCTGCAGACCAAAAGCTTTCCCCCGGTTCCTCCGACAGTGCTGGATCCTGAAGACAAACTGTGATAGTGACACATGCACACACATTGCATTCAACAGTTAACCTTCTGTGCTATAAGCTACAAAACGACTCACTGCAATAACGGTTGTCTGCACCAACGAGCCGTTTCTTTTCAGATGGGTGTAAATACTATCCACAGTGATCATTAGCAGAGTACTGATGTTTGTTTGTGAACCTCAGATGAACACTACAGATTTATCTTCTGAAAATATGTATCAGTTTATATTTGATGTATCATTGTGAATGATAACAGCCTGAGGAGGAGTTTGCGTCACCGCCAAATTTTTTTTTTGTTGCAACTGAGATTATATGACATCAGTCGAACTGTTTGTACGTGATCGATTTTTTTTTGTAAAACAAAAAAAGTGATTTCATGTGATGAGAAACAGCAGCTCTTTCAGCAGCCTCAGTGTCTGTCACATAGTCAAGGATGTATATATATTCCAGTTTAAGGTGAAATGTAAATGTTATTCCACTCATCCTGTTTAATGGCAGATTTGTGTACATCTTTACGGGGCATTTTTATGGCCCTCATCATCGAATGAACGTTAGAAGTGGAAGTAGTAACGAGGGGAAGCGAATGGGTGGAGCACTTAAAAGTGACAGACAGGCTGGTTTCATTCATGTTCATTGTTGCACTTGTTGCTGTGATTTGAACAATCAGTCCCACCTCTCTGTCATGATTACAGGTATGAAAGAAAGCTCTGTCTGGATGATTTGTTGCACGTGCTGATTTTTCTTGTGTTGTCTACGTCAACTTCAAAAGAAAATGATGTCTTCATCTTTTATCATTGGTGCTTGTGGAATCATGGATATGATTTTTTTTTTCTTTCTCAGGTTCTTTGTCTTGTTTTTATTATCTGAACAGTTTCTTTGTCTTTTAAGTGTCATTAATGAAGATGTAAGAT
Organism: Psettodes erumei; assembly: GCA_016785225.1. Lineage (NCBI taxonomy): Eukaryota > Metazoa > Chordata > Actinopteri > Pleuronectiformes > Psettodidae > Psettodes > Psettodes erumei. Next base: position 1,948,728 of record JAFBJZ010000221.1, read on the forward strand.
CTAAAGGAAGGCCCCAGAAAAAGGCTGTGATGGCAACCTCCCTTCTATCAGCCTGAGCTCTTGAATAATCCTGATATTTTGCAAAACGGTTTTCATACTTACACTGCACTATTAAAACATATCATTTTAAGTCTCTCCCTTAAATGCTGTTCGTCTACAGGAAGGAGACGCCGTTGATATTAAGGCATGCGCTATCATCTCCTGACTGCTTGGTCTGGATCGGTTGTGTAAATTTGGGGTTTCTTGCATAATTCTCTTATCAAATTTTTGGTTAATGACCAAATACCTCCAAAACAAACTTAATGACGTTCTCGACAGTGTAAGCTCTACTTTATGGGTTGTGCTAATTAACTAATGTTTGCATGTTCATGGAGTGCCTGTCAAACATCAGCATGTTAGCATTTAGTTAAAGCGCTGCTGCGCTAAACAGATTATCTAATGGAAGTAAGTCTCCATTCAGACATTCTCCTCCTCAAGGCCGCTCATCTTGTCTGCATTTCTTTTCCGGTACACAGAGAAGATATTCTCTTCTTGATAATGGAAGGAAACATTTCTGAGTCTGCATGAGATAGCTTCCTTCCTTTTAGCATATACTGTTGCATGATGCCTTTGCACTCAGGCACAAAGGCAACAGTGGCCAAATAATGTAAGTCGAACATTAAAAAGTTCAATCATGCTGCTGAGTGCTTGCAAACAGAGAACATGCCTTGCAACCATGTGCATCATTGCATTTGGACTTACAGACCAGTGGGCTAAATGTCCACTCTTACCTGTTGAACACAAAGCAAGTACACATTTTATGTCTTACTGCATACAATATATTTTCCCTGAGGCTTTTCAAATGGACCAAGGGTCCTTTAAATCTTTTCAGTGTCAAGCAAAGACGAAAGAGAATAGGCTTTTTCCTTGACAACCTTTCACTTCCTTTGCATTTCAACACTGCCGAAATAGGATGACTACCTGTACATGGACGAAAAGTTGTCCTTATCCCCTCAGTGCATGACTGGTTTTAGAATATAGACAAGTAGGTATTCAGAAAGCCCCACTCCACGTTAATCTGCGTCAGAAAGACAGTTTCACGCAGCCCCTCACACGTGAGCACCTCTTTATGGAGATATAAAGAATGTACGCCCTCATTCTATGTAATTATGCACACACAGGCATGTGAACACAATAGCAGATAATTCAAAGAAAAGACATGATGAACAATCAGCCGTGATTTTACCCTCCACTTTTGACAGTTAACATCTGACTGGCGATGTGATGCCGCAGCATGCAGGTTTAATTGTCAGTATCTGTCAATATTCAATCACAGTGAGAGGGCACTCCAGGCTTTCACCTAATCAGGTTCAACCTGTCTGCATCATTTCAGCTTTGTCTGAAATAGCAAAGATAGCAAGGTGGCTCCTCAAGTCTGGGGAAAATGTTCTTTCCTTTCTAAGGATGACAAACAGCTGCTCGGAGGATCCGTGCAGTCAGTGCTCTTCTCAGTGTTAAAAGGAGAAAATGACATTATCGTTCATTATCTTTAAGATACGGTGAATGCAGTCAGAGCTTTTAAGGGTATCATTTTATCTCCCGTGCAAATGTAGATCTGGCATGTCTAGTGGAGTGAACTCAGTGGAAAACATGTTCACCCCACCCATGCAGCTATGCCTGGCTTATTTCAGTCCCATTCCTGTTTGAACTTTTCAACTTCCCTGCATGTATATTTGAATGAAAAAAAGCCCCCGACGTTGTTGCACACTTGCCACTTCCAAAATGGTCATTGTGTATTGTTTTCATTTCCTAAGTGCACATTCAGCCCTGTTTGAGGTGTGTGTCACTTTCAGTGTCATATCTCCATTTTGATCTTATCAAAGCTAGCTTTAAAGCCTAATTCACTTGGATTTATTTGGTCAAAAACAGAACAGTTTTTCCTGTGTATCTCTTATCTGTTTGCACCCTGAAGCAACCTTTTTAACCGCGTTTCTAATCTCTACTCTAAATTAAAGTAAAACAAAATGTTTCTGTGTAAGGGAGGCACGTTAGTCCTGATGATAAGAACTGAAACTCAGCCTCAGAGCTCCTGTTTAATGTTTAACTGCCCTGCCCTCATCACAGGGAGGAGGAAATTTGTGGGAGTAAAATGTTGGCTAATACTTTGCTCAGGCTGAGGTGAAACCACTCGTCTCTGGACTTGGACCTGTTAGGGACTCTCGGCGATCCGGGATGATCTTCTGAAAATGGGAGGAGATGGACCAGGCTTGAGGCTACACACTGCTCTTTGGATCAAGATAGTGAATAATTAGAATCTAATAGAAAGTACAGATGAGTCCTCATATTTCCTACTGTGGACTGTCATGAAATGATACACCAACTGTAGTCTTCAGTATAAACTATTGTGGAATCGTTCCATTGGAAAACTGCTCACCTCTGGATCTTGCCTCACTCTCGACTGCGGCCAGCAGGACTGATAAACTCAAGGACAAAATCAATACCTGGGAAATCTGAGCTCACCACTCTAACCATGAGTGAGGAAATGGAGATAGCTGATGAGAAAGACTGGAGAGAACTTGAACCCAACTACTCTGTCAAAATCTTCCTGACGGTCTTGTACAGCCTCATCCTGGTAACGGGTATTGTGGGTAATTCAGTCACCATCAGAGTGACACAAGTGCTGAAGCGAAATGGCTACCTGCAGAAGAACGTGACCGACCACATGGTCAGCCTGGCGTGCTCTGACTTGTTGGTGCTCCTCATCGGCATGCCAGTAGAGCTCTACAGCGCCATCTGGTTTCCCTTCACGTCCGCATCGGGCAACGCTGCCTGTAAGATCTACAACTTCTTGTTCGAGGCTTGCAGCTATGCCACCATCCTTAATGTAGCCACGCTAAGCTTTGAGCGCTATGTGGCCATCTGCCACCCATTCCGCTTCAAAGCTTTGGGTGGGAAACGGACCTCTGCCCTCATAACCTTTGCCTGGCTGGTGTCTGTGCTCGTTGCCCTGCCATTGCTGGTGGCCACGGGAATGCAGGGCCACATTCCCTTCCTGGCAGATACACCTGTCCAGAATCTGACTTTCTGCACTAATCTGAGGGAGCGCTGGGTGATGTACAGGATCAGCATCTTTGTGGCTTTCATCGTCTACATGTTCGTGTTGATCTGCGTGGCCTTCATGTGCCGAGCCATGATCCTGGTCCTGCGGAAACCTTTGGTTTCCTCGGATGGAGGAATCAATGGAACTCAAAGTGCACCCAAGCATGAAAGTCCAAAGGTTAAGATGGCCAGGAAGCAGACCATCATCTTTCTTGGTAGGTGGTTGTTTTAATATCTTAAAAGACACGCTGTTCCAAAAACTGTCTGAACAAAGAAATGAGTTGTCTGACTCCGTCTGCATTTTGTGTGTGCTGTCTCAGCATTAATACCTTTTGGGATCAAATTGTTAATGTAAGAGTAGAAATGTCTGCGGTGTGTTAATAGAAATGTAAGTGATATATTTTGGCAACTGTGCACGGTGTTGTGTGCGTCTGTGTGATGCACAGTTTGATGTTTTATTACCATCACTGCCCGGGATGTTTGGAAATGTCAGACAGCCTCATCTGTTTACAGCATTGAAAATACCACCTGTGCCACAAGTGACAGTGATAAAGGCAAGTCCAGGCTAAGTTTTGAGTTTTATGACTATACACCCACACGTACACACTGATACACCAACTGCTTTTGGTCAGGGTGTGCTCTTAAATCAAAAGACACAATGCAGATTAACCATTTTGTGACTTGTTTGCAGTCTTGCAGTTTGGGTGTAGCTTTGTACACAGAAACCTATAGGATCCTTACATCTGTCCTCTGATAGAGAATGATAATAGTGACTGAAAATATGACAGCAGGTAGGTAGTCCCTATTTACAGTGTCAAAGGGCTGCATGGCAATGTTTTGATTCAGAATAAAATGACTCAGACAAAACTCAGTTTCAAGTACAACAAGAAAAATACTGCTGTTAAATCCTCATGAGGACAAATAAGAGAGAAACCTCACAGCAGACCTCACAGAGAAGGGCATTCAGGTGTGCAGTGGATGCCAAAACTGCCAATCGTTGGCCTCAGATAAAGTTTTAATAACAACATTCAGTGAGCACTGGACATTCCAAGTACATGAGACTGGACGTGACAGGGAAGGGTATCACAGATGTTAACAGATGCTCCACTGCAGACAGGCTGGAATAAAAAGAGAGACGAGACGGACCCTAAGACTCAGCAGAACTCCCCAGGTCTCTTATTCATACTGCAAACTGGTCACAGACAGTGAGCGCATGAATAAACAGCACACTGAACAAACCCAGGTCACACAGGAGCTAAACTCCAGAAACTGCAGAGAGAAGCTGTTTAATATAAACTTACTTTTGTTCCCTGTATAACACAGTTTTCTTTTTAGCCATGGATTATGAAAGCCTTTTTCTCTTGTGCATGCTTACACACTGATACACCAACTGCTTTTGGTCAGTGTGCACTGATCAGTATTTTCTACATTAACAATGAATTCTGTGTAATGTGTGTACTGTGGTGTCAAACTCTTTTTTTTTTTTTTTTTTTACATTTGCAGAAGGATCTCACCTGAATTGGAAGCATGTGTAGTGAGGGCAGCATATAATAGTGAAATCCCCTTGTTGTGTTGCACACATACTGGTTTCCCTGAACAGATGACTGGGATTTTGATGTTAAATGTGATCTCAGTGTGATTATAAGATAATTTCCACTAATGAGACCACAAACATTAGTTAGAAACATTAGTTTTCTGGTTGTGCCAATTCTCTGCATGTGTGTGTGCTATCACCACATGTCCTGTGTGTTTAGTGACGCACACACAACCACTCTTTGTTTGAATCCAGCCACTAATGATGTCATGTTTGACATTGTCTGCACACCAAGTCCCAGTCACAGGCTTGGGTTTGAATCACAGCAGCAGAATTCTCTGTGTACATTTCCAGCTCAGTCTCACATCTTCAGGACAACTATTTTGTGACCTGGCTGTTTGCTGACACAGTTGCAAGTCACTGAAAGACATATTGCTGTGTAATAATTACTATTGTGTTGTATGCTGCATCAGTGCTCAAGGTTTTTGCTGTGGTGTAATGCTGTGGGATACAAAATGTGGCCTGTCTTTTGTTGCCTTGAAAAGTAATGTATCTTGACTACAGATGCAATGTGAAACAGAAGACAGTGACTCAGACACTACCTTTAAAGTAAAATAGCCAAACTCTGAAGCCTAGTAAAATAGTGTGCCTTTTAAAATATTCTATAGAAAAGCATAGATTTTCCTGTCTGAGAGGGAGCTTATCAACAAGGTCAGTAGCTGGAGCTGCATGGTGTTCTCCAAAATGTAGAGAAATATTGTCAAGGAAAATGCTAGTTTTAAGACTTGAAGATCTTGAATGATAACTATTGGTCCCACATAGAAGTAGTGAGACAAATACTACTAATAATGTGAATATCATGAGTAACTTTTTTTCCCGTTACAATACTGTTTTTGCACATTACCAAGACTGGGACATGGTTCTTACCATGTCTGTCTGACCTCTGTCTTAAAGGAACAAAAAGTCTTTTTTATTCAGTCCAGTTTGCAGCTGCATGAACTACATGATCTTTAACATTTTGCAATTATACACACAACAGAACTATAATGATAAGAACCAAACACTTTTTATGCCAAAGTACGCATTCTTTCCACTGTACCTAACGTCTTCAGGACAGCCATGTATCAGCCACACAAAGACGTCTAATCAGCCTGGCAACATTTTGCAGCAGAGAAACTTTTTGTCATTTATCATTCAGTAAGATACAGCACATCTAACTTAACATGTCCTGCTTCTTATTTATAAAGAAAAAACTAATGAACAAGCATTATATTTCATCCAAGCATTCACGCTTGCGTGTTTGACTTTTCCTCGAGAACAGGACTGTGGCACCCCAGTCATGTAATTGATGATCACCCAATTGTAATTGATGATCAATTACCAGTCAGACGTCCTCACCAGTCCTCACCAGTCTAATTATGTATTTAGTATTAGACAACGTGACTCAAATTGAGTCGCTGTGCTCTGGTGACCTCAGATGGATGGGGAAGGAGGGGTTAGCTGCATTACAACCAATCCATAATTATTTTTTTTCTTTTCGTCACAATCTGTGTGCAGCTTAACTGCCTGATGGAGGATAACTGTTTTCTCCTGCTGTATAGATGTAATGTGAAACCTGCTCACGCATATTCGTGGTCGCTGTTGTTAACTGATGAGGTGGACTAGCTTGGCAATGATGATGATGATGACTGTGATGGTCATGATGGAAATGAGGAGGGATGACAGCTATGATGATGATGATGAGAAGGAGGAGGAGAAAGGAAAGGGAACAAGGTGGAAAAAGGTAACAGTGACAAGTATATTCATAGTGAAGAGAAATGATGATGATGAAGAACTAGTAGCAGAGAGTGCTGACCATCATCAGTCAACATCAGTTTAGCTGATGAACAGTCTATGCCTGTTCTGTCCTGTTTCATTTTTGAATCATCTTTTTTTAATACAGTAGGAACATAAAAGTTGCTGTAAGACATTCAGCTGATACCTAAAGAATGTTTAATGTGAGCTGCACTTCAGTCTGAGAATTCAATAATCGCAGTTATGAGGAAGATCAAACATTTTACTCCCCAGACAGAAAGCCAACACTGCTGTAATGAAGCAGTGAACTGATGATGGAGTTAATGCAGGTACTTTGATTGAATGGATAGATTGTCTCAGTAATGGAAGTTAATGAGCGTTCGATGTTCAACAACACAAGTGGAAAGCACAACACTAACTTTGGGAATTCTGATTCAGTTTCTAGAGCAAATACGTGCTCTGGATGAACTCGTGGCCTGCTCTGCTCTCCTTGTCTTATCATTTCATTGTGAACCACCTAATATGGTAGAAATATCACCAGTCCAGGAGATTTCACAGCTTGGGAGAGGCAGCTTCACAATTTTGTAAAACTCTTTTCCGGGGATGATTCATGTGGCATGCTAGTTCTTTTGGAGACAGAGAAAGTTCTAACAACGTATTGTGGAAATAGGAATAAAAGCCTTTCAGATACGTGGGCCTCTTTGTCTTTAGCTAAAAGATATTCTCTGAAAATGCACCAAAGTTGCTGCTGTAGCGTTTCTCCCATGTTCCTCACTGTCTTTTTTCTTCAACTGTAACAACACAAGCTAAATATGTAAACTGGGCCCTGTATTATGAAGTGCTACCATTATTGTTTAATTCATCTTAACAAACCTAAATCATCCCAGTGTTTACTCCCCTCATGCTTTCTTCTTCTTTTACTACAAATCAAACACACATCACAACCGAGCCAGCTTGTTTGCAAACCTTGCTGCTGTGTATGAGATAGATGTCTTTTTACAAAAATACAGGCAGAAACAGACAGTACACTAAAGTCCCATGAAGTTGCAGGTTGTAGTCTGTTAAACCCTTTGTCACAAGGTTGATCCTTTTTATTTATTTTTGAGCAGTTTGAAAAGCAATTATCAAACTTTTGACACTTCAGCTGTTTAATCATTCTCAGTCTGCATTGATTTTTTTTGGCAATATTACTGATGCATTTTAATGCAAATAAGGGCAGTTATATTTGAAAAGTCAGCATCGAATTGATAATATAAACTTGCACCAAAGAAACCACATAGCTGCCTGTAAGGTACTTGTAAACAATTGAAACTATGTGGTAAAAATATAAAATGTAAATGTTTTTAGGGAACAAAAGTGGTGTGCAGTGACTTGTAGAGATAAATCAGCAGGAGCAGAGGAACCAAATACAAAAGAAGAGGAAGGAGAACACTCCTCTTAACTGACAGTAAACATGTGAAACATACAGTACCTAGGAAACATATCCAAAATATGACTTATATACTAATCTTCATAGTCTTTAGCACTGAGAATGATACTCCAGTGCCAATGCTGTGTTTTCCTGCCTTAATATGCTGTCGGACTTCTCAGACTTGCAGATCTTGCACCGTGATTTATAGAGAGGAAAAGGTTCCACACACGTTGACTGACCCATTGATTTAATTTATGACTTGAGATGGGAAATCACAGTGTAATTTGTTCCTTTACTCGCAACTGCTACCTCTTAACAGTTTCATCAAGAAAAGATGTTGAAGTTTTCACACACATCTGCAAATGTGAGTAATAATGTATGCAAGCACACTTGTGCGAAGCTATCGAAGATCCCAGGATTATCCAGGATAATCCCTCATCCCCCCTCTGCTTTACAAGCCCCAGCCTTTGTCAGCAGAACAGAACACGCCCACCAAAATGAAGGAAATGATACATACATCTACAGTGGCCCTGAGAGCTCAATACACTGCAATTTAAGAAAACACATGTAAATACACACAACACAACCAAATAGACAAAAAGCAGGCAGACAGACAGGGGTTAGAAATGAGGTATTGGAATGGAAGAGGTAAAAGAGTGAAAATTGGACTCAGCTGAACAGAAATCTAAATGAATCACTCTATTGCTCCATAACTGCTGTGTGTGTGAATAAGCAGTTGTTGTATCAACTTAAAGAGTTCCATTTACTTAAATTTGATTAAATCCACTGCACGTAATATTTGAGGAAAATACTTGGTGAGAGCTTGTATTAGCTGAGAGGAATGAGATGTAGAATTCTTAAAAAAAAAAAATTAAAACAAAAAATACAAAAATCTACTGCAACACTGCTCACCTCTATTTTTGCATCTCTATGTTCTTTCTGGTCACATGCTTGTGTGCATCAGCTTAATCTTGAATATAGTTACTTAAAATAAACCCCACATTCCATTTCTAAATCATATTGTATATTGAGAAATACTGTAGCGATACTGCAGCCTCAGGAAAAAGTTAAAGAGATGATTACTTTTCTGAGCTCAGGGAACAGTGACATTGACTGGATCTACCGACTCCATATTGTTTGGAAGAAATAACTGCTGCCAGTATATACATGATTAATATTAAAGCTGTTGACTGTGCACTATTTCTGTAGCTCTTAGCTCTGTTTATTGGAGTTTTGTTTTTATCCAGCACATAATCCTTTGTATGGCTTAAAAGACAGGGTTATCCCAAACTGCAGATAGAAAATTGATGGTTTTGGAAAAGGAAGAAGTGGAAATGTGAGACTAAAACTTGACAGTTTGACAAACTTCACTAAAGCTTTTTTTATGCTAATTATAACCAAGAGTCTGGAATATTGCTGTTTGTAAATGTGATACACAGAGATATAGATAGGATTGTGTGTTTTTCATCCTTGAGATTAAAGGCATGCAGGTGTAATACATAAACCTTCTTTAAACCTTCATTGTACCCGAGGTTGAAGTAACTGAAGTGATTTTCAGGGTAATCACGATATAACAGAAGATACTGAGTACCTACCTATGATTTCCTGATAACAACATGGCCATATTGTAATCACCTCACCCACCCTCATCTCCATCATTACCACATCTATCATAACAGCTCCGTCCACATAAACAACTCAAGCTCCAAAACATTGTCAACTGGCCTTCATCATCTTCATAATGGAATATTACATTTTACAGAATATTACTTTGGGGGTGGGGTCATGACCAGTCTTCTGGCATCAACAGTATTCGCTCACGTCATTGACCACTGGCTAAATCTGCTACGAGAATATCTGTGTTAGAATACGAATATGAATTGAATTGTTATTGCATTTGGCACACAGGAAAGACCTGCTGCAGACTGCATTGAGTTCCACTCTGATGCACACTCGAAAAGTTGTAAGCAGTGATGTCAGTTATCTCTCGAGTGGCCACGTTCCTGCCACCGCTCGACTTTGCCTGGAGATAAGTTTTAAATCTTGTGCAGGCTGAGCAACTGTGGAGAGTAATTAAACGCAGGGAAAATCCTTGTTAAGTTGCCCACACATCACGTCCAGGACAGAAGGTTAATTGCTTTAGATTGCTTTTTTCAGCCACTGTGAGCCAGCACCGGTGAAATGAATATTAATTCTGTTTGCCGCCGTCAGCCTTTGGCCTGCAACCTTCGACTTTCTGCAGGCCATTTGTGATGGGAGCGCTTGCTGAGGCTGAAGAGATGTGAAAAAGAGGGACGTCTGCACACTTGAGAGAAATAAAAGAGCAGGGAGCGCCATTGTTATTCTTCCACACGTTTCATTCAAAACATTTGCAGTGATAATCCTTTGCCTTCATGCATGTTATCACTGCTGAGTATTATGCAGCACACAACATGTTCTAGAGAGCTAAAGAACGCTATACTGTATGCTTACATGGATACCATTGTATCACATGAAACTTTTGTGTGTGTGTGTGTGTGTGAATGTGACATTTAGCTTCAGACTGCAGTGAAATGCACAACAACAGCTCTTTAATTCTGCATAATTACTTATTATTTGAAGTACAGTTGACTGCTGGTAAACAAATTACTTGTTCAGTCCCGCTCCAACAATCACATTTAATAATCTTCTGTGTTTGAGCTGTGTGTCAGACACCACCCACACACTACAGTATCAAACAGATCCAAACACAAATGCTAAAATAATTTGACATCTTAAACTCTTTTATAAATGGACATGCACACAGAGCAGGTAACTGTGTCGCTAGTGCATACATTTTGCATTTGTATTTTGACAAGAGATCAGTTGAATGTATGACAGCATTAATTGGGGTTAGCAACAAAGGAAGACTTTGGTGATTAGACTCCACTGATGTGAAGCATCTCCAGGTGAAGACAGGAGATGAGAGAGTGTCCCACCAAGACGGTGCTGGAGTAAAAACAGCAGGTGGTTGATTGAAACGTCTCTCTGGACATCCTGGAGATTATGGTGGTGGCAGGGAGGTGGTGGGTACACAGTAGTAGATCTGAGAGACAAAATAATCAAATCCAATAATATGTAAAGAACAAACTCTATGGCCTGGTTAGTGTTTACAGAATTTAACTGAATAGATTTTGACAGCATGGAAAGTGATAGAGATCATTCAAACAAAAAGAAGTAGCAGTATAAAGGCAGAATTTTCATGTTATTTTTCAGTCATATGAATTAGACTTTTAAGCAAACATCTCAAAGGAGGTATCCATCCATAAAGTATTTGCTTGCTGGTGTGTGTCTTGTGCTCTTGGTCAAAAGTAGATGTTTTTAAACATCTTAAATACTTGGAGTCTGAGTCTGAGGCTGCTTCTTCTCTTTCCCCACTTGGTTGTATGAAGGCCAAAGTGGAACTGTTTAGTGTTACTCAATGGAGATTTTTTTGGTTCAACTGATTGAGTTTCATTCTTATCCAGAGAAAACCTTGTTTATTCTGTTTGAATGTATCACACGAGAGTTGCATTCAGGGGGGAATTCCTGACTTATGCGGCCCACATTAGTGAAGTGCAAACAGGGCTCATCATTTATCAGTCGCGCAGGGACAAGTCTTCATAAACAAAAAAATGCCCTCATACTAATGACACTGAAAGAATTCTGAGTGAAGCAATAGAGTGAATGCAGGAAAGGCGCAGAGGCGTGGAAAATCACTAACTCTTGATGTTAAAACAAGATAACCTGATGCCATCTAACAGTAGATAACCTCAGCTTCTTTTTCCTTTAAGAGGCTTCCAAACTTTCTTGGTCTTGGATTGTCTTACCTGTTCCCATCAGCCACTTTCCACCAGTCTGTCAGAACAGAGCCATAGCTCACGAACTGCTGCGACAACCCAACTTGCACCGACGAACCTCTCTCCTTCCGATCGATGGGGTTTATTTATTGTGTTTGACTACACATCCTGACTCCCCGTCAGCCTGTTTACGCTGCTTGGGTGGCCTCTTTCAAACCCTTTTACTATCAAATATAAAATAAACCTCTGGGAGGATTTGTTGCCACACTTTGGGCAGGTTGATGAATGAGGTTCACCATCCGTCCTCTCTCGCCCTCGCTCGTCTCCCAGCGTCTGCTCTGCGACTGAGTGACAGCTGCATAGTAGCAATAAGCACCAGAGCCTTTTGGCCCCTTGGCACCCAGCATAGCTAAAGGCAAACCCTCCTGCGAGTGACAGCCTGCACTCAGCGAGCCGCCTGGGAGACAATCCTGCTGATGGCTGAGAGGGAAGCTGTGCAGCTTCGTGGCATGTCAGTGCTCAGAGGGGAAATCATAAGCCATACTGTGTGGGTGTGTTTACTTATCTGCTTTACAACACACTTTACATCGCCACACACTGCTCGATTGCAGCATGCCAGTACTTGGCACTAACTGCTGGGATTGAGTGATGTTTGGCTGATCAAACAGATTCAAATCCTGTTCCTATCCTCTGATAGCTTCTTGGCCTCTTTGAGCTAACTGCATCATTATCACCTTATACTGCTGTGAAAAGTTCCTGCCACAGTCACCAATATTAAGTCCAATTTTCAGGCAGTGTAGCTCTGTTTTGGTCTTTTTCACTGAAAAACAGCCTCCTGTCTCGGCTGGGAACAGGGTTGATGAGGGTGGTGATGCAGAACCTAAAGAAGATTTACAGGCTCTAAAATTGAAACAATTCGCTGAAAGATGCTAAAATACTCCTGAGGGAAACTGCAAAGTTAGGCAATGATAGGGGTCCTTCACTTTGAACAACCCTTCCCACACTACACATAGCTAATAATCCTTTGTTTATATGAAAATGTTGTCTGTAGCAGCTTTATTGAGTTTGATTGAGTTAGACAGGCTAGTGGTGATATTAAAATTCTGATGTTACCTATTGCTAAAAGAAAATCCATAGATTACCCTCCACTGCACATTCTCTTTTGTCTTTCACAATAATCATTGGATCAATTTTTCATGCAGCTTTAATGCTCTAGACAGGCTGAATGTGTGTGTGGTAGCCACACGTTCACCAACAGTTAATCCAGAGACTTCTATGTCATTCACCTCAATAAACTTCTCTTTTCTTTTCTTTTGAAATAGCAGATATCAAAACCTACTTTAATGCTGAAAGTTTGTGTAACGACCCTCCCCTCACACATATTTGGAGTAGAGACTTGAGTTTTGCGCCCAGCCCCTAGCACAGCATGCAGCATTAAAACCTCGAGAGGAGATTATGGATGTGCGACTTTCTGGTGTGCCTGCACTCACTCGCTCGCACCACACGAGGCACACTGTGGGAGACTCATACTCTCTTGTTAGTACAGTGATTGGTATTTCTGAAGCATTTTATTACATACTATTACACTGACAGCAGGGCCCTTGTCTCTGAGTGCCACAGGTCCATTCTAGACAAAATTCAAATTAATCAATTAAAAATGTATTTTTAGATAAACTTTAATCAAATTTCATATCCATTCATATGAAAATGTTTATCAGGAACTAAATAGGTTCATTTTAAGGTTTTCACTTGTTCTTTGAGAGCTGCAGTCAAAACCATATTTCTCTAGTTCAAGTCAATTCCAATCCCCAAAAAATCCTTATTGGCAGAGAATGATAGCATCTATCATCTTTTTTGTTTTGTTTTATAACAGGATATTGATTAACAACACAGTCCACAGCCTGTGAAGTTGAGCTTATAGATGCAGCAGTCTTTGAGCTACGCACTAGCAGCAGCATACTAATAGAGTTTCTGTGATAATGCTAATCTGCTTATGTTTAGCAGGTATAATCTTTAATATCATCTCCAAATCAGTTTATTATGCCACCATGCTAACATTTGCTTATTAGACATGCAGAGTATAGATGGTGCTCATGGGACGTCATCAGGTATTTTCTCATAGAGCAAAGTATTGTACAAATACACATTTCGATCCAAGATTAGCGTAAAAAGAGAAAAATTCAATATCAAGACGCTGACCTCTTTGAGAAAAACACTATTGATCATGTTTGCCTGGACCGAGCAGCCGCTGGTCATTGCATAAACCGCAACTTAATGCACCACTCATGCTTTCACAACAGTTTACAACTGAGAGAAATTAATCACACATAAAAGGCAGCATTTCAAATAAGATGTGAACATCTCTGAGCCTCCTCTCTTCAGCAGAATTGAAGCTGAAAAATTGTTTTCTTCCCTAACGATGAGCCCCGGTCATGTAGGATGTTGCTGAGGCTGAAGCTGTCGACATGAGAGTGAGCAGGTGAGGATGCTGGAGCTTTTTCAGCGTCCTGTGGGACGCGGCGCTTGAAGAAGCTTTGCCTCGGTGAAAACAAACTGGCATGTTTTCTCACGTTCACGCTTCAGAAGTATTCAAATGCACGAAATGTGAGCAGAGGCTGTGCCCTGTGGATGACTGATGACTCTCTACGGTGTTGATGTCGCTAAAGGACAAATTGGCCACATTTGTTGTAATTTTTCTTGTGTGGCACATGAATTAGGGCGCTGTTCGCCCACAGTTATGCATTCCTATTGAATTATTTATCAGTGGATTTTAATTGATCCTGCTTTTCAAAATAAACAATAGAAGCTTCTCACCCTGAGATAAGATGAGATAAGACAAAATCACCTATAAGATAACAAGACTTTAAAAGGGTTTGCACATAGTAGCGCAGAGAATCATCACCCATCCCTGCTTTCCCCCCCAGAGTAGTAGTATTATTATTTTGGTTTTTCAGCCAGCAAACTAGGTTCCAGCTGCCACAGGTACCCCATGTCTGCTGAAACTTTGGCACTCTCTTTGGCACTTTAAAACTCTAAGATGCCACCAAGCACTACCTGCTCAGCAACAAAATTCAAGTGATGAGCTGGTGAATGTAACACAACTGAAGGGCCACATATTTCCTTCCTTTTTCTGTTTACCCCGCTTACTGTAATTGTATATCAAGTTCTTTAAGAAAGCAACAACAACAGCAAAAAACTTTCATGATGTATTGCCAATATAATAATAATCCACAATATAGGTATAGGGTTATAGGGTTACACATCATCCTTTTAATCTTGCCCATGTTAATGCAACCTGGCACCTGTTAGTTTCCTGTTGTGTGAATGATGGATATTCCTTCATTTTCGTTTTATTTACTCCTGTTTCATTTGCAACAAAGACATCTTTTGAACGAATCTTGTCATACTAAAATCGGCCAGGGTTATAATGCATTCACAGCAGGTTTGTTAATACTGCCCAACATCATCACATCCCGCTCACGAAGAGTCTGAACAGCAGTTACCACTAATTAATTAGTTGACTGGATGGAGTCATCTGCTCGCAGCTGCTTGTTCATGTACTTGTACTTTTCAGTTGAAAGCAAAAATGAACTACATGTCAGCAGTTATGGAACTAATAGGCTAAAAACAAAACATGGTCAGCGCACACACAGTTTCTTTAATCCTTTCTCTGTTCTTACTTTTTCTTATTGCTGTGGAAATCTGTGCAAACTGATTTATAGACCTTGTGAAATGCGACTTAAAATGTGACTAACATTTCTACATCATGCATCTGGCATTCAGAATAATATTTAGAATTTCTTGTTTAAAAGGAAGATTGCAAGAAATCTAATGCTGTCAGGGCCTGCCAAGGTGCTGCTATTTTTTTTTTTTTTTAAAAAGATAAATAATCGTTAATGTCAAACAGTCTTTCTGGCTGATGAGCCTACTTTCTTTAATACCCCCCCCCAGTTCTGTTTTGCCCTGCTGTTACTGTCACATTCCTTGTGCTGTTCCTTTGGATATATGCTTTACACTATGTTTTCCTGTTTTTTCCTTTTTTTAGGTTCCTCTAATGCACAATGCAAGGGTTCCTACTTGATTTATTGTTACAGTATTTTGAAGTTGGAAATCATGGCCCTTGCTCCTAACCAGACTTTTTTGTGACATAAAAGTGAAAATAAAGGTGACACTGGGCCGCACTGGAACAATGAACAGAGAAAAGCAGTCTCTTCCATAAAGTCAGCGACACTTGCCAAGTTGTTTTTTTCACAGTGGATTGATGAAATGAAAGGGGAAACTTAGATATTGTATTCGGCTCAGTCTTTGTTACCCGGCTCCTCCAAGAAATGAAGCATTGTTATGACACCTCCATTTAATTGGACCGAAAACCAACCTCTCAAGCATTAGTGTGATTGATGTAGGCTGGAGTGAAACGAGGTGATTGGGGATGCAGCGTTCTGTTGGAATTCATAGAAAGCAATTGCATTGAATGAAGTGTTACTGAGAGTTGAAGCACTTCCTGCCGGTCTTTGTTTTGGGTCTAGTGTCCACAGCTTTCCTGTCATCCTAGATTTCTCCCTGTCTCATAGGTGTACTGAGGCTGAAGTTAAAATGTCATAATTCACATTGATTACATGGATGTTCACTATTTCAGTGTAGAACCCTGTAGATAAATCTACATGGAGGGCACCTGTGTGCATGTTTGTGAGGTAGCTCTGACTGCGACTGAAGTGAGAACTCACCAGAACCTTCACTTCTTTCCTCTCTTATTCTCAAGTGTCGTCCTATTTTTTAGTTAAAAAACACAAGATAAAAACATTTTCTGCGGAACCTTCCATGCCTCAGTTAAAGCTACCTGAAAAACTTCACGTCTTTCTGTTGACTTTGCATGGACTCATGCGTCATGTAAAAAGTAGCTTTCCATTCTGCCTGAATGAACCCAAACACCAGCATCACCAAAACTGTCACATCTACCTGAAGAAAACATGACCAGGCATCATAAAATGTTGTCCAACACGAACATCCCTGTAGCAACATTGTAAGTGATTGTAAATCTCTGCAGATTGCACTGTTGGTGAGCAGTATGCAAAGTACAAAGTACAAAGTATGTTACCATTAGCATATCATTTACGACACCATCAATAAATACTGTCATCCAAGGCTAAGATATTTGACCTCGCTGTTAACTTCAAGAGCATTTCCACTCAAGTAGGACTGATCTTCTATCCCCTTTACATTTAATTATCATAATATTAAGCAGTTCAGCACTAAATCTGCCGTCAGAACGAGCACCATATTGAGAGCTTATATGCAACAGATGTTGTACACCAGCTCTGCAGGCAGAAAACATGACAGTGTCATCTGTATACATAAAAAGATTAACAATGATGTCATAAAAGTATCACCACCAGCTGTTTAACAAACATGTGACCCCCCCGTACATGTATCCCAGTGAAGAAACAACAGGCAAAACACAGTTTTAAGCAGATGTGTAATAATAAAACATGTTTTTCTCTGGGCAGCATAAATATGAAAGATGATGTAATGATATGAGTCTTAGATTTTTTAAATTCCCATCCGGCTCCATTACTGAGGTCTGATCTCTTCATTAGATTGTGAACCGTAAGGCTCTGCACTGATAATATCAATGTCTAAACATCTATTTTAATTTTAGAGGATCACTATACTTATATAATGATTCTCTAAACTATATATTGTACAGTGGATATTGCTTAACCTGTTCTTGGTCCCTTCCTCTAGTTTCAGTTATGCTTGAGTCCTCTCGGTGGGTCTGATTTGGACTGTGGAAAGTGGATTTGGCGACTGTGACATGGTGTGTCAACCATCAGCTGCAGAGTTGCTGAGACAGAATAACAATTTGGGGTAATGCCATTTCCCCTGTTGTAACATAATTTACAGATACAGTTCGATTGACTTTGACCCAAACTGACAGTGAAACTTATCCACACACTAGAGTCACTGCATGATTTAAATGTTGGACAGCTGTTGACTGTAAATGTGCGACTAAAATGATTTAAAACTCTGCACAAAAACATCTGTGCATATTCAATAGCATCCTCTCTGAGTGTCTAAGATAACAAACAAGACTCTCCAGAGCAGGATTATCTATCCTCATGGCCCATGTCTCCATGACAAAATCTCTTCTGAAATTATTAGATTAGTTACATTATGAATAGCATTCCCCTGTGACTTTCTCAAGTTATTCAAGTGGTTTAATGACTGAGGATCTTCCGTTAGCCTTCAAATTAATTTGCTCACACTCTTCCTGGATTTCAGTGCAACATTACTTACAGTCACTTCTTTCTCCATTTGCAGTGGGAGAGGAAAACACTCTGTTTGTACCCGACAGACTCATAAATGAGTTTAGATTTTCCCAGTCTGAGAGGCTTTCATGGATAAGATTTAATGACCTCAATGCATTTGTTAGACTGTGAGACAGAAACCTTAATTGACCCTTTTTTGAAAACTGTTTGCAGTCAGTCTTCATGGTTTAATTTAACTTTCTATGTATCCGATGAATGTTTGCGTTGAAGAACACAATTAAAGTTAGACATTTCTAAGTATTATGAGACAATGTTTGAATATTTGAAACTGAGGATGGTTTTTCTGTGATTTATGTCGACTTGGCACTGTCTAAGCTGGCCTGCTTGTTAAACCCACCCATCTGGCAACCCCAAAACTCCTTATTATGCAATGGATATGCCAAAAATTCAGTCTGTAAAAAGCTCCTTTATCTTGTCTGTGGGTTTAATTCATCCCCTGTTTGATCCATCCACTGCTTCTGGTAGTGTGTGCAGTGTGTGTGGGTTCAAGGGATATTTGTACTCGCCGTCATGGGCTTTGATAATATTTGCCTTCATCACAGGCTGCTTAGTATCCACAGGACAGACTTTCGGTACCACGTCATCAAAAGTCTGAGGAGAGAATCTAATCAGATCAATAAGATGGCTGCTTGATTATTTACTCATATCATTATTCTGCAAGTGATTGATTTTCTTCTATTTTCATTTCCCTCAGTAGTACAGAGGTGGCACGTATCACTGTGTGGCCACATTTATTTACTCACTGGAATGTTAACTGATTATACACACAAGCACACGGGCCCCTGAAACTGTCAACGTGAAGTGAAGGGTTAAGAAAACAGTAATAAATATGACTGAAACAATCAATAAACAACATCATTAGTTGAAGAATTAAAATAAGGGGCACATTATTCATCACCACTCACTTGTCAAACAAAACAGAAAATGTTTACTTCCTTTGCCAGCAATCAAATGTTAAAACTCTCCCTTTTCTCCCATGCTGTCATGGTCCTCCCATAGAGAACTCTTTTTTATTTTGGTAGTATTTCCTAGTGTGTTTCCTATAAACTTCCTGTCTTTGTGTGTTTTCTTTCTTTTGTGATTGGTTGCTAATGTATTAGGGCCAGGCAGCCAATTACATGTGCCCAATTATCCCTGCCATCCCTGTGTATATACTGTGAGTCAGTTTGTTCCTGTGTAGATCCCTTCCAGCATGTATCACCTGTCCTGTGGCCGTTTCTTCTGTGTTCCCGTCTGACTGAAACCCCAGACTGCAGTGATACAAGTTTTGCTTCATACTCCATACTTTGCATTGAAGCAATCAGTACATTTCAGTGGTTCATTTTACAGTAAATACCATACTGATGCAGATGGATATAAACAACTTCTGAGGGTGAAACAATTCCTTAACTTCCCCCCCATCATGCAGATCAGAATAATTCATCCCACAGTCTTCTCCTCCTTCATTAACATTTTGGTAGGTTTATAGATCAATATGCAGTCAAGGTGGCCATGAAAACTCGTGGCAACTGACAAGATTCAGTCTTCAGTCAGGTGTGGATATGCTGATATAGTAGAGGAAATATTTCACTTCTCTTGATTGTATGAATCTACAGAGGCTTTTCCAGCCATGGAAATGAAGTGCATCAATGATGTGGTGATGCCCTCAATTTGAAAAGTTCCTTACTAAGTTGTGAAAGAAATTATGCATTTCCAAAGGCCCTGCTAAACATTCATGTGCAGCTTTATGCAGCCTATAGCAGTGCAGGCATGTCATATTTCCAGAGCAGACTGTCTGCATCCAAAACAGTTAAGCGACAGAGTCAAATCAAGCTGCAACAGCTGCAGAGTTTTCAAAGTGATCATTTTGGAGGTTCTGCTTGTGCTGTTGGATATTCTTTTTAGGGCACTTGGTGTCATCATCAGATTTGTGACCCAGATTCTTTGGTGGCAGAGATTTATTTGTTTTGAGTCAAAGAGCATCTTGACACCTGTACAACCTGATCTTTAATGAATCAGTTTAGATACAGAATACTTCAAGATCCTTTATATTTTAATAAAGATTTATCAGTAAAAAAATCAATGCATTACTTTTACAAATCACCCATGGAATATGTGCAACTTATTTATGTATTTATTTATTTTCAACTAAATGACTGTTAATTATGTTGCTGTTATAGGTCTAAACAGAAAACATGGCTCTCTCCAGCAGTCATTCATCTCATTAGTGGTGATAGACAGTGACTCTGACTTCTGTGAAGTGTTCAAGGACTATTAAAGGAGAAGCTTTCATAAGGAGATTATTTCAAATATGGTAGATAAATTATCTGCTTTCAGTGTAAAATCAGTGACAATTCTTATAATTCCCCTCCTGGCTGATTAGGCAACACCCCTGGTTCATTGTGGTTACAGCAAGCGCAGATTAATGCAATATTCAATCAAAAACTCCTCAAGCAGCTCCTGGTGTTGTCTGTATATGTCTGCTCACAGAGCAGCCAAAACTGCAATCTGATTTGATGATGCAGTATATATTACAAAAGTACAAGTTGCAAGTAAAAAAGTAATTCTTTTATGCCCCATTGTTTGACTATGGTACCTGCTGAATGTCAGCCCGACCCCTACGCTGTGACTTGATGGCAGCAGCAGTGGGCAAAGTTAGGTTTAGCCTTAATAGGAATTCAATACTGCTCTGATCTGACCATGGTCAGTGACACTGTTGTAATGCATGATTACATGTTGCAAAACTTCAATTAGTAGTAGTGTTCCCTGAATGGTGCTGACTAATTACTGATTACAAAGGTAAACTACTAGAGAATACTAGAGAAAACTTTAGAAGAAAGGATCATTGCTGCAAAGGTTTGTAGCTGTAAGGAAGGGAAATATGACCCTACACTTTCAGCTCCATCTTTCAAAGTGAAATTGAAGACTTAAATGATAGAAAGACATCTTGTGTCCGTCTTCTCTTCTCAGCACATGTTGAAAATGTAAATCATATTTACTTGGAAAAAAAATGGTTCAACTTACCCCTTTTCACCCCTACTGTGTACTGCACCAGGGACCTGAGAAGCTCAATCAAATGCATTCCAGTTACACCATAGACAGACAGTTAATTGTTCTAATAATCTGCTTTAATTGCTTTCTAAGTAACTGACACTTTTGCTCATGGCATGGTGTGTCTGGTTTGTGTCATTGAGTTTGGGGAAGCAATATTATTACTATTATTGTTGTAGTTGTTTTTATTATAATATTTTATAATTATTATAATACTCTTTATTAATTACATTTTTATCAGCTAAATGTGAGTGCACACATGCACTGCATGCACACTTCATAAGGAAACTGAAATGTGTTCAGTGGTAGTCTTCTAGGTTAATACCACACCATACCAGCAGGCTGTCATTCCATACATGATCCTTTACCTTGAGTACAACTAGTTACAATAAAGGCAACTAATCAGCAACCTGCTGCATCATCTGTCTGAATAAGGTCTTTAGTTGCCCGTTGAATTTTGAACATTGATTGATTTAAATAGAAGAATGCTAGAACTAACTGCCAAACTACATCATCCCTCTAAGTTTTTGGCCAGTTAGTGGTCATCAGTGAGGATGGCAGGATAAAGCATACCAAGCTTTCATCAACTGCTCTTAAAATAAGCTTGTTTAGTGGATATAGCTGACTATGCTTAAATGGAGAGGTAGATATCATTAAATATTGATAAACAAAAAAGAATCCCATCCACATTAATGACTGTGCCTCCCTCCCACATTGTGTCAGAACATAGTGGGTCCCAATGCTCCAACATTATGTGATGATGTGTCATTATACCAGGTGTCTGAAAATTGATTTGATGGAAGCTTGTGTGGACATGGCCTCAAACAAAGATGATGATGATGATGATGATTTTTGAGGATATGAATGAGAAAAATTGGAACATGTAGTAACAGGTTATTTTGCCTACAGCACAGGTTTTATGAGTGGAATCTGACAAGATGACCTGTTTTCAAATTTTTATAAAATGCTCAATAACAATTTAATGTTTATTACTCACAGGCCTCCACTCTAGCTGTAACCATAAAAGCAGAAAACATTTAATGAGAAGCATCATGAAATTTGACATTAAACAGCTGTTATACTCCATTAAATATCCTGCAGAGGAAACATTCAGAAAGAGACGGACATCCTGGTGCTTGGCAGGATGTTTTCAACCACAGGATTTAGTTCACTTTCACTAAGTCACAGTTGGGATGCTGAATAACACCCTGAATATTACCTTCTTTGGACCCATAGATAATGATAATGGTGAGGTTGTCATTTCATTACAGAAAATGCTTATGGAGCCATAAATCTGGAATTGGCCTGGCTGAACAATAAGTGTTTGGGCTTTTGTAAAGGTCATGAAGAGAATACATTTTGCTTACAGACACTTTGACAGAGACTCATTAAATTACCATTGTGCCTTTAATTATCTATCAAACCTTCAGGCAAAAATGATGCATGGCAATAATGATTAATGAAGGAGGTTTATCCTCCTCCTACTCTTCCGTCTCTCCTCACATCTTATGTAAAACACTTCTATTCCAGGAGTTTATTATTATCATTATTTTAGCTATACCTTTACCTTTTTTTATCTTGAAGTGTTCAAAGGTGCATTGTTGGTGTGCAATGAGTGTGACTGTGGTTTGAGGGTGAATGTGCGTGAATCCTGTGTGTTTCTTTGACAGCTGTGTGTAGTTTCCTCAGACTTGGCAAAGTTCTAAGCTGAGAGACTGTTTTGAGAGGGAACTATTAGGGTGTATACTTCAGCTTGCTTACAATATATTTTTCCTGCATTCAGCTGATTTTCACTCTTGTCACACGCTTCATTATAAAGCCTGTCAATTCAATCAATACAGTACAAACAGTACATACAAACAGTTCTCCATACACCTCTTCACTTTCAGCTGGTTTTTATACTGAATGCCAATGTCAGTTGTACTGATTGCAAGTATAAGGGATCATATCATTTTCAGTTACTAAAAAATGGAAACAGAAGCAATCTTACAAAAATGATAATTTTTGAAAAAAAAAAATTATAATTAGTAATTAGTTGACTGTTTAGAGGTCAACACACAGAAAGGTCTCTTTTTGTCAGAACAGACACATGCTGGTGCCGAGCAGATGTTGTTTTGCTAAAGACAAACATTATGTAGAGAGATGTATTTGCAACAGTTTTTCCTAACCTGGTGTTTACTTTGCTTAAAAGCCACAAGGCCAAAATGAAACCTGTGGCGATGAAGCAAGCAACCTTGTCAGGCAACAGCATATGTCGCTCTGGAAATGGGGCTGATCTTTCCTCAAGGCTTCCCAGACTTGAGTCACATCAGCTTTTGATGCTTAGCAGTTTTGATGTTTGCAATGCTTATTGCAGTTTTGCTTGTTAGCGTTGTTAGTTTTGAAGGAATTTGGTTGTGAAAACGGAACAAATTAAGATTTGGACTTGAAAATGAAAAGTAAAGATAATCACCAAGGCATCTGTACAAATTTTATTATTATTTCATGACAATACACAAAATAGTTGTTGAGATATTTCAGTATGGTGGTTGATTGACACTGCCATCACAGATCCATGCTGCAAATGTAGATAAATACAAATCTGCCATGATTACTTCTCTGCAACTTTTATTGGCCTTCAAACAATCATACTGACTGAACATCATCAAGAATGGTAAATGGACAACATTTATACAGCGCTTGTCTTGTCTCATTGACCAGTCACATGCTTTACACTAGAAGCTACAAGTACCCATTCACACCTGCCCACAGCATTCCTATACATACAGTATGCATGCACTCACACCCTAATGGGTTCAGCATCTTGCTCAAGGACAGACACAGAAACAACATGCAGGCAGGATTAGATGGGAATTGAACAACCGACCTTCTGATTAGTGGATAAACCAAGCCAAAGCAAGCCTCTTTCCAAAAGGCTCCTTCTTTCTTTCTTCAAGGAAAGCATTTTATTAGCAAAACAAAAAGCCAGTGTTCGCACTTCCCCAGTGTTTGCTGCACTTTTAAGGCATCAAAATATAACCAATTCAGTCCAAAAAACATTGCATAATTAATCTGCAATGCATGTTATTTTAGCAACATATTTTCTTGAAAATACTGAGAACATCCCTAGGCATCATCCATGAAAACTATGGCCCTGAATACTGTCTCAGACATGGGCTGAAGTGATCAAGGCTTGCTGACGTTAGCAAAAAGTGATTACACTGCCTCTAAGGGGAAAAAAGTCGCCTGACCAAAATCTTTATGCAGTTCCCTGTCACTAATGATTAATATTAGTAGGCAAATCTTAATACTCCATACATCTTCTGTGCAAGCAGCTTATTAATAACCAATGTTACCTTTAACTATTGGGTCATTTTAAGTGGTCTCAGTAATTATGACGGAAAAGGAGGAAGTCATGTACTAGTCAAATGCTGATGGAGAAGGTACGGACCAGAAGTTGTTTAGGTTGAAGGACTTTAAGAGGGATTTATACCAGTTCTTCACATTTGTTCATCTGTTTCCTTAAATACCTTTGGAAGAAATTATTCCCCTGGTCATCTTGGGTTGAGTATTAAGCAATAAATAAATATCAGCTGATATCTTTGTCCCGAAACAGGAAGTGATGTGTGTTGAAATTCTGTTTGGTCACATTGTTAAAAAAAAACACTACAGGGAATTCATAAACACTAGATTATAGAACAAGGACTTGTTAATCATTTCAAAGAGTGAGCCTATGACTCAGATGGGACAGATGAGATCTGTCAGTGGGCTGGTTTAGGTCATCCTGGGTCCTGGAGGTCAATGCACAGGAACAGAAACTTTTTGGCATTTTTTGAGCACATGCAGTATAGTTGGAAAAGTATACTGAAAAGGTGGTATGATTAGCCCAGGTTGTCCATTGTCCATCAGCCTGTCTCTTCTCACTAAAGGGAGAATGATACTGTGTGCATCACAGTGGTCTGTCAGTTTGTTGATAGAAGAAAACAATCTGAAAGAAACTCCAGCTTCACCTTCAAGAACAAATGTGTGTCATTGGTGCAGAACTGATGGAAGTTCACAAAGTACCTTCTTCAAGATTAAGTAAAATCATTGTGGGAGGTTTCAAAAATCTTCATCTTTGTGAACTGATCTCCTGTTTAAGAAAATTATGATGTTTAATGATGTCTGAAGATATGAGACAAAGAGCTAAACAGCCCCTGGCAATGAACTGCCAGTTTACTGAGTGCATGCTGAGTCACAATACAGCAAACATATGTTTGCTACATATATGCCATCTCTATAGAGAGATCAGTGTGTCCAACCACAGGTCACCAACCTCTGCCTATTTGCTGGTTATATTTTTTGTGTGAGTTTTTGAGTGACAAATGGCAGCATAACTGTAACCCTACTAATAAAACCATGGTCTTGATTATTTTATTTCTAGACTAGTTTAGACATTTTGAGCAATATGCTTATGCTATATAATATGCTATGATTTACTTTCCTGCTGAGAATTAAAGAAAAATGTTGATGTTGATGCCTCTTATATTTGTCAGTTAAAAATAAAGCCCCAGCCAGAAGGAGGATACTGTGGCTTAGCATAAAAACAGGAGGCAGTGACTGTCCAAACTGAACAAGGTCAGCCTATCAGCACCTGTTAAGATCGTTAACACATAATTTATTGGGTTTGTTTCGTCTAAACAAAAATGACAAATTGTTTTCCACGTAGCTGGGCTCTGTCCATGAGTAAAGTCTTGGATGGCTGTCTAGTAACCTCTCAGTGTCATTGAGATTCCAAGTTGCTGCACAGGACAACAGGACATGACATCTTGCAAAAATCATCTTGCTATTTCTGTATAGATTTAACAGCATTGCATGTTAGCTGTTTCCCCATTTCCACTTATACCAAGGTAAGTGAATGGGTTGTAGCCTAATATTTAACACACAGATATGAGAGTAATATCACTAATATGTCTTCTGAGCAAGAAAGCAAAAAAGTATTGAGTATTTTATTTCACATATGGTGCCTCTGACTCCTCTGTCTGACTTTCCCTCAGGGCTCATCGTGGGATCATTGATGGTGTGCTGGCTGCCCAACCAAATTCGTCGTCTTATGATGGCCGCCATGCCCAAATCCCGCTGGACTACTGCCTACTTCCAAAACTATGTCAAACTTCACCCTGTGGCTGACACCTTCTTCTACCTAAGCTCTGTTCTCAACCCCTTCCTTTATAACCTGTCCTCCAGGCAATTCAGGGAGGTCTTTATCCAGGTACTGCAGTGCAACCTCACTATCCAACACGTGAACAAGCGCACCTTGCAAGACTCTCATGCTGCTTCTGCACGCTCCCTACGGCCCCTACTAAGAAAGTCATACCATCGAAGTGGTGCAAACCGCACCACTCTTTCACAGGAAAATACTCCTCCTACCTTTACAACCTTTCAGAAGCAGACTGACTCAGGAGTGGCTTCAAATACACAGATGTCCCTGAGCCTGACTGAAGAGTCAGATTCAGTTCTCAAAACAAAGGAACACGAACCATCAGAGACAGAAATATAATGTGGTTTAATGCAACACAGTAAAAACAAACATGGCAAAAAAATGCTTGGTCCAAAGACGCTTGTGCTGTGCCATTAGTAACAAATACAGATATTCCCTACACACAGTAAACACAGTACAAAGTGTTCAGTCAAGAATTTCATTGACAGAACAGGCTCAGCTGACAATTCGTCACAGTGGAAAGCTGAATGGGACGTCTCACATTTAACTTTGGGAAAGGGAAATTGTAGGTCAGAAAATGAATATACAAACACTCCAATTTTCAGCACAAAGACCCCACCATTTGAGTTACAGGTAAAGGTAACCAATGGAGTTTTTGACTAATTGTATTATGGAGCACTGTTTTGATATGCAGGGCCTTGTGATCTTTGCCTATATATTCAAACAGTATTTGAATTCTACATAAATTGATGTATTGACTCATTTTCACAGGGGTTCCAAAATTGTTGTAGAACATCTCCTACTCAAACACAGGTGAACGCATAAAAACTAATGAGCTTCCTGCTGATGCTTTCTGCTTTCCTGTTGACTGCAGAGGGTGGAATTGCAAATGTTGATGGTGCATGCAAAACCCCAGGAACCACTGGGTCCAGACTTTTCCCCTTACACATTTGTCATTTGTGTAAAAGCAATGGCTGTAAAATGGTGAACAACATTTTATGAATTATGTATATGTGCCAAGGTCAACAACTTTCATTGGAATTAGCTGAGGTAACCAATGAGATTTCCCCATGTACATGAGGCTGGTATGTTGACTGACAAATCCAATAAAGTAGTAGAAGTATCCTGCATGCTTGCTGTTGGGGAGTTTATGTAGTACACACTTAAGAGTATCAATGGCACAGCAAGCTCTCTGACAACGCATGTTGTTTGTCCTTGCCATCAAAGGGCTAATGTCACTTTAATGTAGCTATACATTAAGGGCACTCACTGAAACAACTGATGGTGCTGTTCATCTTGGAAAGGCTTAAGCATAATATGAAAGTTCTTCGAGCTACAGTATAATGGGTCAGGGTAGTCAGCGGTGGCATGTGAGGTACATGACGTCCATCAGAGCTATTCCACTCTCTGGCAGCTGATGACGCTTAAAACCTCAATACACATAGCAATGCATCAGGAAAGATAGAGGATGGAAACCTCAAAGATACACACACAGGGTCTTTTTTATGAGAAACCTTAAGGTTCGGATTAGTTAGTAAGAATGGAGAGCCCAGACATAAAATGATCAAATCAGCAAGAAACATATTTTTCATATTTTAACTTAACCTCTGCAAGAGCAATACAATATTACATTTTGATGAAAGTATAGCACATCACGGATAATTTTAAAACTACCTTGTGTCATGAAGTGGGTTTCCAAAGTGGCCAAAGGACTAATCTCCCCAAAAGTTGGGTTATGTGTATATATGCCACCACGCAATATATCCCTCAGCTTTGTCCATTACTGTTGCTCACAGCTCAGTGCAAACCAATATGCAGTACATAGTTTGAAAATGGTTTGGGTATTTCAGCATGCTTTTGTAGCTCTGTGTACAATATTTGTGAGCAGACAGCAATGGATGTTGCAGTGGACAAATGTTTCAGGTTAAAACTGAATTTTTTATGGCTTCCACTGTGCTATTGACTGTTGCAGAGGAGTTGTAGGTGCCATAATCACTGGCATATGTACATCTTCCCTCATCCAGTTCCTGACTGCACTTTTTTTTCAAGAAACATTAAACAATATCTTTGTCATACATATCATATGTAAGTCTTATGCAGTTCATAAATATGCTGCACACTTTCATGATTGTTAATGGTATTCATAGAATAAAACAGAAATATTTAGTCTGGAGTTTCCTCAGGTTCAGAGCATGAATGATGAATCTGTATTTACTTATCTTTCCTGCAATATGCCTTATTTGACCTTGCAGTCTAAATTAATAAAGACAAGTGACGATCAACCCCCTGGTGTCCAATAACTAACACAGAATCTGTGTCATCCACGGCACCATCTTCCACCTCTCCTTCCCCACCTCCACTCGCAGCTGCACAGTGATACTGTTTGTGACATGACATGAAAAAAATTCCCAGTACTGTATGGTGTTTGAACTTTGGAGGCAAGCTGTGACAAAAAGCAGGGAGGAAAAAAAATACTGCACAAAGCTTCCACGAGCCTTGGAATATATGGAATATACATTTCAAGGTAGGTATGTCTCAGCTTACACAGCTCTGGTTCATGTCTCCACTCCACTGATCGCATTAGAGCATTCTTAATGCATATCTTAACTCAGCATGTGAAGGCCTGTCAGCACAGGGCGGAGGACAGTAGGAGGAGGATACAGAGAGAAAACACGGGGAGCCGCGGCATGGACAGAGCAATGGCGGCGGACGGTTGGGGTCGTTTCCTCTGCCGTGGTCCATTACACAGCGGTGTGTTACAGCAGGTGATGCAAACTGAGTTGAGCTTGCCGGTGCAGAACTGCTGGTAGCCAGAAGAAGCAATAAGACAAGCTCCTGATGAGGCGCAGGACTTGCGATAATGTATCCCTGAAATTGGACAAAAATAGATTCATTAGGCTTAGTGAGAGTGTGTGTGTGTGTTGGTGTGTGTGTGAGACAGAAAGAACTAAGAGAGAAACACTGATATGGGTGAGTATAATGATAAATAGGATGTTTTCTCTTATCAAGGGGTTTTCAGTTTAAAGGGAAACTTGATTCTCAACATCTCTTTATAATTGGACAAATGCTCCTAATGGCATTACACTTGGTTAAGCTTCTGCGTCAGTGTTAGCATTCAGTCTAGAATAATTAGTCAAGGAATGAGGAAAAATACAGTATTTCTTGCTTTTAAACTGCTTCAATGGGCTTGACTCAACTTTCCAAAGGCCACCAGCAATGCTAACCATCAGTACAGTAAGTTTGCACTGTAAAACTAGGACTCAGAATGGGAGCGAGGAGCCACTCTCAGCGAAACACACAGCACATTAGGTGGTTATTCATACGCACAAGACAACCCAAGAAAATGAGGAGTTATAGCAAGATACTGAGGCAGCAGCGTGAAACACCAGCATTCACTCAGCAGCAGCAGCAGCAGCAAACTGGATGATCCAGACTGATCCAGAGTATGAACACTACAAGGTGTTCAGCTTCTGATATATATGGTTCACTGTGTACATGGCACACACAGGCTGCATTACATGTAAATGAAATATAAATATTCTGTAGATATTATCTCTTGGTGAATCTTTGGAAAAAGTAGTGAGTAAACAAATCTGGCATTATATAGAGGATAATGACTCACTGTTCATCACCATGCATATTGAGGTGGACATTTTGATACTGCAACTTTTGGAGGCTGGGACAGCCGGACAAGGGTATTATAGCTAGAGCTTCATTGATTGATTTTAGTGCTGCATTTGATATGGTTGATTGTGATATTAGTGGAGAAACTGTTGATTGATTGACATTGATTTCCTTTGTGAGTGTCTGCCCCAACCTTACGTCTTTCACCTGTGCATTATTATTCCTACCTTCCTTGTGTATGTAAGCCTTAGTCTGTCCCTTTGTCTTTCTCTGTCTGTTCTTTGGTTTGTGCAGGATCTTGTTTCTCTGCTTTACCAGTTACTTTGTAAGCACTGTTTTTTGCCCCATAAATTGTTGTTTTGTGTTTTCAAGGACACTGTTTTTGCAACTGGCCCACCTGAATCTTCCAGAATTATTTAAAACACATCTATATTAGAGCAAATAAGGCTTTTAAAATATGAGCACAGGAGCATTAAGTGCCCAGTCAGGCTTCAGTAAAATTACATTTCTTTGTCTTCATAGTGATAGGCCTTGAGACATAGAATTGGTCAAGCTATCATTACATCTGCACCACAATAAACACTCTACAAGCACTGTAAAGAACACAACAAGCACAGAGTCGAGTACATGAAGCCAGAGAGGACAACAAATTTTACACCAAGTGTGACTGTGCAGCCATGACATCTCCTCAACCTGATAATAAAATTAACAAAATCGGATGTCCACAGATGCAGGTGGCTTGCCTAGATAGTGGTAGCTACACAGAAACATTTGGTTGTGTCTCACAGCAATGCCTCTTCCTGATAATGTGATCTTCCTAATTAGCTGCGGCATTTCATGCGTTGAGATACATACGTTTACCCTCCGGTGTTCATGGTTCCTGTCGGCACTTGGCTGAACTCATTTGCATTCCCTCTCTTTAGACACTTTATTGCAGGATTGATTTAGAGAATTTCAGAAAGTAGCTTACTTATTCATTAATTATCATTAATCAGTTCATGATCAAAACACTCTCAAACTATACTTGTAAGGGTTAAAAAACTGGGTTCCAATACTGTGTCCAGTACTGTGCAGCAATCCCACTACGTATTCTTCAGAAAAGGCATTTTCTAGTTTTCATATGCAATATTTAGCACCAATGTTTAAAGGAACATCTGTCTAAATAGATTTTCAGATGTTAAAAATAAAAAAAAACACTTCAACTTCACAGTTTATGAAATTAAATATATTAACTTAGGCACTTTTAAATGCAATTACTTGGTTTGTTTGTGCATGAAACTGCATTTAATTGGCGTTGAATCCATTTAAAGATTTGTAATTGTTCAGTCTTTTAATATGCACTGTCTAACTGACTACTTTATACTTACGCACAATGATTGCTTTAATACATACCATGGGCTGCTTACCCTATATACTGTAATTTTCAGCTGTTATTCTACTCCTGCACAGAGTACACACCAAAGATAATAAAAAAGTGGAATATATGTAAGTGGAATATATATAGACAGTAAAGCTCTTTAAATAAGACTGTGAGGGAGTTGAAGCACATCTCTGTATGGCTGTTCTTAGCAACTCTGGACAACAATTCACCTAAATACACACTCTGCTCTGATACAACAGCACAACATATCTACTCACTTAGTTTTTGCAGGTTTTTCTGAAATTCTGGCTAATAGAGATGCTGAGGTGTTACAGTGTCCGTAATCAACTGTAAAACTGCCTCATTACATCATTATTATTATGTTAACTAGTTGATTTATTACCCTGGAATTATGCATTTCCAGGAAATAATAAATAATAAATGATGATTATGTTCCAAGTATTCCAGTTATGACTACAGTGCTAATACAAAGTGCTCTGCCAAATTTTTTGTGCAAATATCACCACAATTAATCTCAGACAGCAGGGAACAGGGAAACAGGTTGTAATGTTTGAACTGCTTGAAGTCTGTTCATGGGAATTCTAAGATCCAGCACTTCAATCTAAATTATATACTTCTGAGTTAATTTAGGGGGAAAATGGGGAAATTTCTGAATAAATTTTAAGTTCTGAGGACTTGAACTGTACTTTAACAGCAGCTGGATATGACGTCTTTACTAAATTTCTTGCTGCACTGATGAGCTGCAGACAGTGCACGGTGACTTCACTGCCAGTTGCTGTTATAGATGCCAGAGAGTTGAAACCTTTAAACAGAAGTCAGTGCTCAAGCTTTAACAATAACTTTAAAAGAAAACTGTTTTTTGAAAAGCATCCAGAACAATCTTAAGCCCACAAACTTCAGCATTCAAAATGCTAACAAACTTCACCAGCCATATAGGCTACAGTCCCTCATTTAACAAAATTAATGTAAACTACTGTGACTAACCACATTTTCATTTTCTTTTTCGGACACAGTAAATTAACTTCTGCGAACTGCAAAAACTAATTTAGATAAGCCATGAAATCAGGGAGACAAGAAAGCAGTTGCTGCTTGTCTCTATCCTGCTCTGTGTTGCTCTGTGGTGACTTCATCAGGAAGAGCAGCGTGACCCAGACAGTTAGCCTTGTATCAACTGGGACTGGGTTTCCGGTTGTGTTTACAGAATCAGGACCATTCCTGTGACTGTGCATTAGTCTGCTTTTGCCAATTAATAGATTAGGTACAGGAATTTAAGATGGTGAAACCAAGTTTCAAGCCCGGTCACGATACTTAATTCTTACATACTAACTGTGTCTTAAGAGAAGACCACACAGCAAAAACCCATCATTCTTTGTTTAGCCAGTAAACTTTAACACCACTTGCATTACATGCTGCACTGTAACACATCAACACACTATTATTTAATCTTCAGAGGAATCTGATGGGAATCTTCCTACGTTTTTGCCACTATTATATCTTCTGGGTGAAGAAAAACCCTGCAAACTTATGTTTATTACAGTGACAGGCAGCTTCTGGGACATATTCATCAGTAGAACATTAAACATTTTAAGGAATAGATTTATCTAGTCGACTATTAGCCATTAGTTCAAGTCATTAGTTGACCTGTCCTTGCATGTTCGTGATACTAATTCAAGTATTTAAATTTACAATTTTGGTGGAAATGGTTCCAGGGCTGAGAAAGAATGTTATAGATAACCAAAATTATTAACACGGTGCTGTAATACAGAGAAATACAAATCCATAATATGCTTTTAAAATCAAAATCTTACAAACCCACATGATGCGACTGAAGACTAGCTACTTGTTAAAGATTGGCAAAAGCAGTAATGATTCCAAATGTGTCATGTGTGGAACAACCATCAAACTCATGTACCAATCTTTTGTAGCCACAAAAAGCTTTATATAACTTTTTTTGTGGATCTGTGATCCATTAAACCAAAACATGGCCTGAAATATGCCAAAACTAAAATGAAGTTGGGTTATAAATCTAAATGAGGGCCCCCTTTCACATACTTATTTGATCTGTTGTTCACCAAATAAACATTGATTAGTGGAGCTTTAAAATACAACAACATCAAAAAGTACTTAAGTGTAACATCTTTGTGGCACAAAGAATGCAGAATTAAAACAACATTAATCACGTTCTTTTTTTAGTGTGTTAATACATCAATTTAAATACTCTCCCTTTTGAAATTGCCTCTGAGAAATTGAAGGGTGGCCAATTTCACATCCCTCATCACAGCACATCTTACTCCCCCTCCTTTAAGAAAAAGGACTGAGGACACTGAAAGTGAAGGTGGCCTGCTGGACCATGGCAATCATCCCTCCTCTAAAGACATAGGGAGAGGAACAGTCTTCACCCAGGTGAAAGCACACTCTTATGATTTTTGAAGACATAATCAGAAGAGAATGATGATGGTAGTAATAGAAGATGGGCTTGGAGTGGAAGCCAGGCTCATCTCATACTGCCCAGTAGAAAAATAGCCATTATCTGAAAGGAGTGTGTATGTGTAACTCCCTAGTCTTGGTGGTTTGACAGAAGTGTGGAGCTGTGTCATATAGAGCAAATGCAAATGGATTGTATAACATCCTGGAGATACAGAAGGGCTAATCTGTCAGCTCAGTGGACAGAAAATAGCTCAGTATAAGACTATTTTAGCTTCTCCGTCTCATTCATCTGTATTATAAAGCTACATGCAAAGACACTGGCTCATTCAGGCAATCATAGTACACTTATGAAGAACTGAACAGCCTCAGTGTTTTTTATTCTTATCACTGAAGCAGACTGCATAGAGGTGGCAGTGCAAATGTGAATGTATCTACTGCATTTCAAATAGCGATATGATGCGGTCAATCCAATTGCTTAGTCAAAGTCTTATTTTCATGCAGAGCAGAAATAATGACAACACTGGATGATAAAGGCTGGGATGTACACAAGCATTCAGGCAGAAATTTTCTTATTAAAGAACTGTCGACTCTATAGTGTGGTGCCTTTTGATTGGGAAGCACATTTCCAAAGATGGGAGTTTATTGCTTTTGCTCATCAGCAGTAGGGAGAGGTGATGAAAATGGCCACCAGTTTTGCCCAGGTGTAAAAACAAGGCAGACCTCAGGCAGGAGGAGGAGCTGACCTTTATTGTCTGGTTTCTAACTGTCTGGTTTCTAACTACCTGCAGCAGAGTCGCAGAGAGACACAGCAGAGACGCATCTTCATTGCTAAAATGGCAGCAATAAACTGTAAAATCCATGGAAACCTGAAACCCAAAGGCTGTGTAACTCATACTTGAAAGTCTGAGCACAAAGTGAACATAATCAAGGCAGAGAGTTCACAGAGAGTTCAAATGTGCCTGTATTTTTTTCTTGAAAAATACACCAAACCTGCAGGTTATGAATATTTACTGGGTATACTTATGTGTACAAAACAAAGGCCATCTGAAGACAGCAGCAGCAGAACATGTGAAACAAAGCTGAGAAAATCCAAACAGATCCAACACTCTTAATGTCTTTCATTTGGTTAATTTTAAAAAGGGAAGACACGTATTTGCATGGTCATCCATGTTAATAATGTTGCTCATAAACATTCATAAACATAATCCAGTACTGATGGCTTCTAATGCTTTACCTCAATGCTTACCAAGAGGATTTTTGTTAAAGCCTGTCCATATAATCCACAACATAAAGTAATGTTTTTTATTTTCTCTGTTTTGAACAATTGCAATGAAGCATAAGCCAAACTAAAACAACACCACAGTTACACAAAGCATTTTCTGCAGCCAATTTAGACAGATATTCATAATATTATTGTGAAGAATATGGGACCTTAGGTCATTTAAGAATAAAAAATTATTATTGTCTTTTGTGATTGAGGGTCAAAAAAGAGATTTCAATCAGATTTTTGAGGCCAACGTTGATATTTGAAAGCTGAGAAAGATGCAACAATTTTTTATTAGATATAAGTTTTAATTTTCTTTAAAGGAGCTGCAACCGACAGAATCAACTCATTATGCTGTTAAAACAAATTTAGCTGTGCCCTCTGTATAATGTACTGGGCTGTAGCCAGAATTTTAGAAATGTTGAGATCATTGGTCCATCACTACCTTAACTCCTCTTAATTTGTTTTATTATTTAGGTATTACATATTTACTTAGGTAAATAACAGGTCAATTTTTTTTTTCTTTGAATTGTATTTCCTAGCCAAAGGGAATGTTTCAAAACCATCTGCAGCCAGAAGTAATAAGAGATTGTGGGACCTTCCAAGTGGACAGTATTCCCAAAAAATCACTATCTTTTCAAGAGATAGTCATGATCCTTAGGTTGAATTGCTGTCTCACTTCCTAATTTTGAAATGTACTTTTGACAATATCCAGAATACTAAAATTTTTCATCAGAACGTTATGCCATACTTTATTATGGCATTTTTATGATGATTTGTGCCGTACTTTTTGTATTTGTAATTGTAGTAATTGTACACCTTACTATAATATGACATCGGCAATGCTCCAGGAAAACATTTTCTAGGAGGTTGCTGAGGTGAGGACCAAATCTGGCCTGAGAGTTGTTGTGGCGACATTTTCTGGGAACTTCAGTTGTTTCCCCAGGTCAGCTCCGAGCTCCCAATCTTATGCCTTTGCCAGGAGGCCAGAGGATGTCGTTCTGGCAGTAACTGGTGGCTTCTCCCTGGCCCTGACAAATGTGATGGTTTTCTTTACTGGGCAGCAGTGCTTGCATTTGTCATTTCCACTACAGATGGTATTTGCAATAGCCTTCAAGACCTGGTCATGATGCCAACAGTATCACCCAGGTCAAAATATGCTCCAGGGTCCCTCTCTTCTGCCAAGTTTGCGATCAACAAGTTGGATGGGTTTAGTAGAACATCGTAGACAGTCTGGATTAAGAACTGAATGTGATGGGGCTCGACCTTCCACAGCTCAGCCCATGAAACTTGCTCCCATCTCGTCCAGGCTCCCTGCTGCCACATTCCAACCATCCTGCTGGACCGCTCCTCCTCCACCGATACTCGCACCTCTTTCTGGACCAGCGCTCCTCTGCCCTTCTCCTTCGCTTTGTCGTAGTGAGGTGTCATGCTGCCTACCTAGGCCTGCTTTCCCCCGAGTCACTATCCCCACCAGTGCTCTGTGTCACTGCTGGGATTCAGTCAAATCCACGGCCTCCACTACTCTCCACTTCTGTCCTGTCCGGACTTCAATCCCAGCCTGAGAGGCCTTTTGGTCAGAGGACTCTCCGTATTGCAGCACTTCCCTTGTGTGGCTCACCATGAACTCCTCATTCAGGCTGCTGATGGGTAGCTTCAGGATGTCACTCTGCCTGTAGAGCGCTGTGCTGCTCCAGCTCTGAGGTAGACCGGTCACCTCTGCAGGTACCGACTGACTCTCCTCTCGAAGCCCTCAACTGTTGAGATTGGGACTTTGTAGACCAAGAGGGGCCAGAGGATCCTTAGGAGGATGCTGTGTTGGTAAATCCAGGCCTTGAACTGGCCTGGAAGGCCTGATCTGTCCACTGTGGCCAGCCAGGCCTCCAGATCTTGGTTGGTAGAGTAGATGGCTGCCCTGTCTCTCAGGCTGCAGTTGAAAACCTTCCCCAGGCTCTTCACTGGTTTCTCTGTGGTAGATGGTATTCTGGTGTTGCCAACTGTGAAGTGGAACTTGTCAGTGACCTTTCCTTTTTAAACACAAGGGATCTGGATTTTGCTGGCTTGAAGCTCATGCAGGTCCATATGGTCAGCTCCAGGCCTTCCAGTATCCACCTACTCCCAAGGACATGTGGTGTTGTGACAGTCAGGTCATCCATAAAGGCTCTGATCGGAGGTTGACAAACACTGTACTTGGTGTGGGGCCCTCTGCATTGACCCTCCGCTGACTTCACCAGCATGTTCATAGCAAGTGCAAAAAGGATCACGGAAATGGCAGCATCCAGTGATGATTCCTTTCTCCAGCTTATGCCAGTCCGATGTTAGGGGCCCTGAAGATTCTTTCAGGCTGAATTCATTGTAGTAATCCAGGATTAGATCTGGGCCCATAGGCATTTGTGAGGTCCAGCCACAGCACGCCAGGTCGCCCTTGTTCTTTTGGGCCTCTCTGATCAGCTGTGTCACTATGCCTGTGTGCTCCAGACACCCCGGTACCTTCATGATCCCTCCTTTTCTGGACCGAGGTATCGATATAGGAGTTCCTCAGGAGGTAGTCTGTCAGGTGCCTGGCAACAATGCTGAAGAATATCTTCCCTGCAACACTGAGCAGGCAGATGGTTCTGAATTGATCGATGTTCTTTGACTCTTCATGACTCGTCATGAGCTTCTTGCAGAGAATGTTCCGCAGCTCCGTCAGGGGTGCCCTCTCCTCCTCCCTCACCTCCTTGAAATGCCGCTTCAGACTCTTGAATTCTTTCCTGACTTTGTGGATCTTGTATGCATGGTTGTTCTTCATGTAGGGGGGCCTCTCTGCTCTCTTCTCTGACAGTGGTCATGGTGTGGAAACAACGTATTGGCCTCTCCCTTGGCAGTTGTCTCTAAGATCTTGTCAGTGTCAGCATCAAACAGGAGCCATTCCCTTTCCTTTTTTGTTTGGGGTAACTTGACGTGGCGATGTTGTGATGGGTTTGGGGCTGGTGCCACCTGGACGTTCTGGGTGCTGTGGGTTGACTCTGGGCATAGCTCCTCCAGCGTCTCACCAGGGGTAATCCCTGTGCACTGTGATGCCTGTACCCTCAGCACACATCCCATCTTGGCCTGATGGATCTTCAGTCCATGTGGGTTCTTGCACACTTTGCTACAAATACTTAAAGTCCTCATTCTTGCGTTAGTCCGAGTGGGATCCTCAACCCCCCACCCAGGGATCCATGGGGGTGTCCGATCTGTAGCTTCAGGATGGGCTCGTCCTCTCAGAAGATGCAAGATCGGGCTGCTAGCCCTACCCTACTGCCCCGTTACCGTCTTCCGGGTTGTCCAATGTCTCTCCAACTGTCACCACTCTATTCTTGGTCGCCAACCAGTCTTTCCTGGTAGTCACTTGTTGTTCCAGAAAAGAGCACTATCATGTATTAATATAGTTTTGATGGCTTCCTATACGATGATTTTTTCGTGAAATTGTGATGCCTTATGTTATAAAGTTTTTTTTATGATATTTTCAAGAACTTGATAAACTGTTATGTTTTAATGACGTTTTTCATAACTTACTATTCTATGTTGTTTTTATAGTATTTTTGATGCCTTATACTTTAATGGTGTCATGAGGTTTTAGATGCCTTACTATGCTATGTTGTTTTCATGATGTTTTTTATTCCTTAGTATACTTAACAATTTTTTAAATGAAATGTGTAAGAACACTTTTGGTGCCCTACTATACTATGATAATTGGAAACATTTTTGAAGCCTACTATGTTCTGAAATTGTTGAAATATGTTGTGAAATTTATTGCTGCTAATCTATTGATGCTTTGCTATACTGTGATGTTTTTATGACATTTTTGATGCCTTTTAATGAATATCTTTTGAGGTCTTTTGTGACATTGCCTTAATATACTGTGTTGTTTTTATGGCTTTTGTAAAAAGGCCCAAAAATGTAACAGCATAATTTGTCATGAAAATGTATAAAAACATAAAAGAACAGTGTTTCATGAATAATTCACAGTATACTATGTTAGAAAATGCTAAAGAATGGTATAGTATGCCATAAAACATGAAAAGTATTATAGTATGTTTTA
Organism: Psettodes erumei; assembly: GCA_016785225.1. Classification (NCBI taxonomy): domain Eukaryota; kingdom Metazoa; phylum Chordata; class Actinopteri; order Pleuronectiformes; family Psettodidae; genus Psettodes; species Psettodes erumei. The sequence continues at coordinate 1,987,639 of JAFBJZ010000221.1, forward strand.
AAAATATGTTGTGTAATAGTATTTCATAAAAATACAAAAAAAAACCACTGTAGTATATCATGTTGTGCAAGTGTGAAAGAAATCTCCTCATATAATATGTTTTGGAAATGAAAAAAAATCAAAGACTAGTGTTTCATAAACACTTGATGGTATAATATGTGATGGAATACTATACTGTGGCACCACAATATGTCATTTAAGGATTGTATTTCCTAAACACCTGATGGTATAATGTGTGGTGAAAATGCAAAGAAATGTCATAGCATAGTATCTCAATAAAATGAAAAAATAAAAGCCATAGTATAGTATGTCATAAAATTTTTAAAATGACAAAGTACAATATGTTGTAAAAATAGGAAAAACATCAAAGAATAGTTTTTTGAAATGCATGCTTACACACAAACAACAAAAGATTTTATACTCAGATGAAAATGAAGTAGATTATACTGTATCCATGACTGTTATTTCAAATACTGACCAACACCTAAGACTTTCACCCTGTAATGATAGTTATTGAGCACTGAATGGCCTGGCTCTGCTGACCTCAGATCTGTTTGATTCCAGCTCACAGTAAAAATCTGGGCTTCTGAGTGTGCCAATGAGCTCCAGCTCAGCAAAAGCTTCCTTGATGTCAAAACATCCTTTTTTGACACTGATTCAGTAATATAAAACTGAACAATTCAGTACTGAATACTGAATGAATGGATCCTGCTCATAGACGACCGTCCTGAAAAGTACAACAAGATTAGTCTCCCACACACAGAGACATCTCTCCTATTAACCTCAGTTTTAAGCTAAATCGATTTCAAAAGACTGCTCTTCAGATTCTGAGTCAAGGCCCTTGATTCAAGGTTGAAATCCTGCCTCCCTATCACAAACAAAATCTAATCTGTTGTCCTTGGATTGAGGCCAGTCTGTCCAGATTTCATGGACACCTGTTCTGCTCTGAAATATACTGAAAGAAAAATAAGTGGGTATGTAAACATGTATTTATGATCGGGGGGCAGCAGGGGTGAAATATGCTGGACTCTTGATGCAACTTACCATCATCCTTCACCAAAACTTCCTTCTGGCACATGTCCTGCACATTCACGGTGCAGTTGACAATGAATTCTGGGGTGGAGCAGTCGTGTCTCATCTCCTCACACTGGTAGCACTGAATCTGCAGAGCCAGCCCTGCAAACGCATCCAACCACCCACCCACCCACACACACACACACACACACACACACACACTCTGAGCATTCAAAATACTCCTTCCATATTTTTCTTGAACTGATAGAGGGGTTGTTTTGACCCATCCTTTTGTTCTGACCACAGTAGCATTTAAAATCTTTTGGTAGATGAGAGAGATAGCTCTGTGTTGACAATGCTAAACTATAGCATGTTATTATTTTATGTGCACTCAATGGTCAGGTCTAAGCACTTATCAATATTTTTTAAAAATAACAGAAGGTACCTCAAAATGTAGTAGTGGTAATTTTATGTGGTATTGCAAAATAATGGTATAATAAATAATGGTAAATATCTTCAATGTATATAAGTACAACTTGAGTACATTTTGAATGATTTCTCCTGTACTTGAGTATTTCCACTTTAAACTCCATTGCATTTCGCAGGAAATGTTGCATTGTTTACTCCTCTGACAACTGTTAGTAGTAGTTAGTTACATTACAGATTACAGTTTTCATCCCAATGATATGAGCATTTGATAAATACAATGCATTTCCATGATTTATCCCCAACACAATGAAAAAATAGTTACACACCTCCACCAGCTACAACATTAAAATACAGATTTACATAATACTACTACTAATAATAATAATGTAGTAATGATGTATAAAACTTTGGGAGGAGCAGTTTGCACAGCTAATTTTCCTTTTGATAATAAAACATATTTTGCCGATAATAATCCTTTACTCAGGTTAAACTTTGATGGCAGAACTCTTGCTTGTAACATCGTATATTTTAATTGTTTTTGTCGCACTTTTATTGAAGAATCTGGAAGCTTCCCCATCACTGCCTGAGACTGATCAAATAAATCGCATTGACAGCCGCGAAAGAAAGAGAAATACAGCAGCGTTTCACAGTGCCACTGTGATTACTGCATAGCATCATGGCAGACTAAGTGGAGGTCAGATTCAGGGAAATGTAACCACAGATTAAGGTGGAGTGAGACGGGACTCTGCAGTCCATATCTAAACTTACCTGGGTTGTCTCAGACGCACCGGAGCGCAGTGCCGCGACCAGACTTGAAGGCTAACATAATCTATTTTAAGGGGAAAACATAGTGAAAGAGTAGCAACCTCTACTTTGATCTAAGTCCATCCAAATTTAGGTTGTCCATCATCATAATGAAGAGACACGATCAGAAATCTGCTCAACTTTAAAAAGACAGTGTTCCCCCAAGCTGAGCGCCGGTCTCCCACTTTTACCATTTACTACAAACGAGCACGGTCCTTCCACATGTCTCCGCGCGCTCCTTCTCCAGAAACAAGCGGCTTTGGAAGTTCAGATGTCACACGACATCATAACAGACGCTTTTAGATCCCGCCAAGTGGCGAAAAGGGAAATGTGTGACCGTACCTGAGCTGCAGAAGAACAGGAGCAAAGTTGAGACGGTAAGGAGCCGCATCGTCCGCTTATTGCAACTCTGAGCTGGAGCATGAGAGACGGCTGTTGGCCGACTCGAAGGCGCAGAGACACAGCAGCTGGCAGCCTGGCATCGTGAGCCTGACACCTCCTGCGATGCTCCACGTCTTATCCGCTGCTGCGCACGCTCGCGTGCGCTCACACACGCACGTGCTCGGCCGCATCGTGTGCCACGAGATCACAAAGTGTCTGACAATGACGCTGAATCTTCAACCTGCTTTCCTCTCTATGTTAGTATTATTACTTTGGATATTATGTGTTATATTTGTGCCTGGCCCGTTAAATCTCATTACACTGGCTGCTGCTGCTCGGAGCCGATTTCCCCACTGGGATCAATTAAGTTTCATGAAGTGTCAAAAGGGGGCTAACAGACAGGAATAATGTCAAAGCAGCTCTTCTGGGCATCCTAAATCCTTCTTACTGGGGCAAACAACTCCAGAATTTTAACTTGCTTGATTTAGAGCTCATGATTGAACAGAAATTAGACTATAAACTGACAGAACAGATTCAGTGCTGTGACCTCCAACGTCCCCAGTCAGGGTTCTATTTATCTCTGGACTAAAAATCAGTTCATCACCACTCCTCAGCTGTATCCCCATCTCACACTTTGACCTGACAGATGTAGTCTATTAAATATAATAGGACCTCCCTTAATCATAAAATGAACAAACCTATCTGCTCCTGAACACCTGAGTCAGATAATACATGTAGTATCCAAGTATTTTCAAACAGTTATTTGTTTGCATGTAGTTTCATTTCCCTGTGTCTTTTGTAGACACAAATGAGATGATTCAGAATTCACCAGGGGATCTCTGAGGACTACTTTTAATGAGCAAATCATATACTAACAATATAACATAAGATATATAATCATAAAACAGGAGTTAAAACAACATATTCCTGTGGAATATTTGTATAATATTTGCAGGCAGTGAAATGCATCTTACGTTAGGTAGGGTTAAGCACAGTCATTGTCTGTCTGATCAAGCATGTGGCAGCATGGCACAAAAATCTGCCACAAGACGCCCCCAGCATTAAGACTCTATGAAATTAGATACTATTCAATGGCATTTCAGAAACTAATAACAATGTCTGCCACACTTGGTGGGTAAAACCCCTTTTTGATACTTTTTCAAATTCTAAAGATGGATTAGTCTCTTCAGTGCTACACAGTGTGGGCTACTATTTTCATATGTTGCTTAAACTGGGCTGAACAATTCCTGCTCCACTCTGCTTCACAACAATGGCCCTCGGCTTTGAGCCCGACACCATATCCGCCTGTCCTTAACCAGACGGCAAGCTAATTTATAGTGTATTTGTCTCACTATGCCAAACAGCATCCCACTGCAGGAGCAAGAGGACTTCAGTGCAAAACAGACCCAGATGAGGACAGACTGTTGATCTGCAGCAAAGGAGGGTCATGCTATACCTTGTCATTGTTTACTGGTCTTAGCAGAAGAAGCCTTTAGTGTGGTTTAATCCTCAGTCTCCAGTAGTTTCATTCAGAGCTGGCTTGATCAACCTGTTTTAATTAGCAGATGAAACAGTGTGTCAGCACTGCATCAGGGGTCTGTGGAGAAGTTGTTTGTGATTTACGGTGCTAATCGGTTTAATTGGAAGTTGGATAATTACACATTAAGACACAATTAAATATTATGAATCCCTACTTTGGTAGAACTTTAAATTAGCTAACGGTCATTTACATTACATTCTAGGCAATGACAAGAGTTGTGGAGGGCAGCTGAGAAGCTTTTTACTCTGACATGACATGTCCAGGAAGATAATTAAGTGAAACCTCGCTGGAGTGAAAGTAAAAGACATGACATGAAGCTGTCACTTGATAAAAAGATGGTCTAGTATTTTGAAAAGGGAAATGTTTCAACAGAGTGCTTAAAACTCATCATATAAGAGTTCTACTTTAGTTATTTATTTGCTGTGCGTGTGAATGAAATACACTTACACATATTGCAGTGCCTGCAATATTTAGCAGAGTTTAGCTTAAAGTGCAGCAGCTGTAATGTTTCTCCATGGCAGCTTTTGAGCAGGAATGTCATAACATGACTGATGGCACACTGGGAGGCATTATGTATAGAACTTTTTAAAAGAGCAGGACTAATCAAGGATGTCTGACCATCAGATCAGGAAAAAAAAACAAAAATGCCCTCGGCATATGCAATGTGCCCAGCATCTCAAAAGTGGATATAAAGCCTTTTGAACAAAGTGTACTCAATTTATGAGTGAAATATGAGACTTTGTCTTTTTCCTTTGTTATATAATTAGAGTCTATAAATCAGAAGGAAGTCATTATATCAAAGACAGTAAGTAAGTAAGTAAAACATTGGCTCTGACAGCTCACACGGCACAAGGTTAGAGGAACCTTGATACTTCCTGAGAGGCTGTTGGCTCACCTGATTTGCAGTCGAGTCCCATGTTTAACAGGGTCCCTGTTGTCATCAAGGATGAAATTTTGCAGAGCCTCATGCATTCAATCAATTTGGACCTAATTAATTGAGCTTCATAGATGTGACAGGGTGGCTGTGTAAAGAAAGACAAAAATACAGTATTCTGTAACTATTGAAAGACACGGATTCAAAGAGATGTTTCTGTTTCAAAACTCCTAAAGCTTAAAACTTTCATACACTCAAATTAAATTAACAAAATCAAAGGAGCACAAACTGAAAATGCAATAATAGAAATGAATCAAGACAAATTCAGTAAATATGGCCTTGCAGCATAACATTTGTTAAGATTTTGAATTGGGGAAGCCAAAGTTCAGCTTTGTTAATGGTGAAAAAAAGACATGAAATTGCAGTCTGTGCTGATGAATCAACTCCTTTGTTGCAGAAACAATGTTATATATTTTTTATTTTTTGTACATTATTATTAGGGCTTTCTGATCCCTTGGAACATTATGTAGTTTGGTAGTTACCCTACCCTAAAAGAAACCATGGAAACTTACAGTTGTCAGCATATAACTTAGGTACTCACTTGTTGTGAGTTATTCAGGAATAAAAGAGCTGTCTGGTATCCACAGTGTCCCAGCTCTGTGGTGGAACCCAGTAGGTGCTGGGGTTTGTCATATGTAGATTTCAAAAGAGTTTTGATAACAGTTAAATATTTTGGGAAATACACTTTCAGAGATACAGTGTGTTAACTAATGAACTTCACAGGTGCTCAAAGGTGGAGCAGACAGAAGCTCGCTGTTTCCTCCTGCTCCCACTCGTTTAATTAAGCTAAACTGTGCCCTCACTCCAGCTTCACACTGAAATTACAAACAGTTAACGAGTGCTTTCAATCTTTTCATCTAATTCTGGGCAGAAGAATGTTGAGGTTAGGGGAAAGACATGTTATGGGGCAGATGATAAAAAAGTTAGCACTGACCACAAGACAGGAAGAGTGAACCCAGGCTACATAGTTGAAGGGACATGGTTTTACACACACTCCAGTCTCTGGACGCATAAGTTGCTAACCCCTTAACATCTACATTTATTTCCAATTATCAAAAAAAAAAAAATTGTTGTGTGTTTTTGCTTTCAAGAAGATGATATGTTGAGAGTGTTAATTAGTATAGCACATAAAATAGATATAAAATAGATATAAATCTATTACTATCTATTATCTATGATGCAAATTAGCGACAACAGGCAATAAAGGTAAAAAAAAAAAACCTGTTCCCATCTCAGGTATGAAGATTCTTTTATTAATGTAACAAAGCAACACTAATACAGACGCTATTTTGGCTGTTTTGGAGTGGAAGCGGTTTGATGCTAAATCGCGACAGTAGGTGTAAAGGGGCTAATGCAAAATCATTGCATATGAACAGAATCTGTAGGTATTCATGTTAGTTTTCATCTGACAACCCTGAGGGCTGCCCGGCAGTGTGTTTGACACTAGTTTGAGCAGACCTGGTCCAGTACATGTGACACATTGTTTGGTATTCTGCAAACTGCTTATTTAATTTATTAAAAAAACAGGTGTGATGAGAGTTGGATGGGTTGGACTGACAGTTCATGTCGAGGTTCCTCTGTAGTGCTTCCATCTTTCTTACTGGCAAGTGCAGATATTGGGATGCAGCCTGGAGTGGGCACTCAAAGTGAGAGCAAACTCTCACCCCGTTATCATAAAATCACACCTGGAGCTTTTTATAGACATGATAACTGGGTCCAGCACAGCAAACCACAGGTTAACGCCCATGACATCTATAAGTATTGAAATAGTTTATTTTTCTTTCTTTTTTCAACATAAAACAAAGAATATCAGTAATATACAATTCTCACTTTGTACTGCTAAGGTGACTGTCACACAAAAACATTACTGTTGGGTACTGAAATAAAAACATTTAGAGGAAGAATTACTGTTATAGTGAGTAACAATATGTGCAATAAATGGTAAATTACACTCTTCAGTGCTGAGTACAAATACAGGGTATTAGAGTAAATGTTAGAAAAATACAATACTCTTGTGAGAGTGACGCTCTTCATTATGTGAGCCGTTTAAAAACACAGACATCATGCTCCATCGACCCGTATCAGTACCGCCAATCTGTTCCCTGATCCATTAACACCTCATTTCACCTGTGTACGCTACATATTTCATTTAACTGGCATGAACACCACTGCAATTTTACAAATAATACCTCACGTATTATACATGTAGCAAGTGAGCAAAGATTTACAGAAGAGGTAAATACAGCAAGATGACGTGACTAATGGAATTGTGCAACATTACAGTGCTTTATATATCTACATCACATGTAAACTGTCTCTAGTGTTTCAAAAGAATATGGCTATAGTCACCATGACAAGTCTGATATGTAGATTCAGTTGCATTCATTTTCTGTATATGTGATTAGCTCAGAGCAGTGTTTGGCAATATGCATTTTGGCAAATATCTACACATAAGAAAGTACAGAGCTGACAAAGGTGTGAGAGGTGGGAAAAACGTCACAAAAGTAGCTAAGAGTGTCAAATATGTCAGGATGCATCCGTCACCCGACACCAAAACCATTACTGTAAAAAGACACAGCACAGACAACAGAGAGAGCCACCACGGTGTGATATCTTACAGTTAAATGTACAGACAAAAACAGACAGGACAGGTAAATATCCTTCAACCAGCACAGTGTAATCTAGTGTGCTCACTCATAATGAAGTTGTTGTGCATGTTAATCCACAGCATCTATCAGAGACAATAAATGGTATTTTCCCTGAGCTAGCACAACAATGTCTTCTATGTGCCTACTGGGTGCTCTGCAACTAAGATCACATGCAAAACTCACTGCATTGTCTTGATGTCATAACTGTGGAAAAACCAAAAAACAACCAATCTAAGAAACAAACAGAAACAATGTGATTCACATATGAAGAGTTTCATTTCAAGAGGAGATGTTCACTATTTTAAAAATGTGAAAGCTATTTAATATATCTGCAGGCCTGAAAGGTGATTTTGCAAATAAGTAGTAAAAGATTATGTGCGATATTTCATTAATACTTCACAGTGCACATCAAATTTGACATATCAGCATTTGTCACCTCTTGTGAAGAAACTCTGATGGATATGACTGTGGATATCAGATTCATGTTATGCATGTCGTGGTTAGAGTAAGACAGAGGGTGGTTGCATGCAGGTTGATATTCACACAGATAATAAAAAAGTTTCCAACAAGTTAGTGCACACTTCACATTACCCAGTCAGGTATAGTGCTCTACTGTACTGTACATAAGGAATTTCAGGAAATCATGGAAATCAAAATTTGATATCTTGAGATTATAAGTTTCTATCTAATAGCAGTAGTAGATCTTCCCATGAACATCTATGATAATGTTCGCACATGGCTGGAAAATGTAAATGAATGAGCTTCCATCCCTTTGTTCTGCAGGATTTCAGAGGTCTTGCATTTGCATTGCTAATCTCCAACAGTGACCACATCTGGTGCCATTATGGAGGTGTGGTAGCAAACTGGTAGTGCTAGATGTTTTTGATAATAGACTGGAGTCAAATGATGCTGTCAGGTGCAAGTGGTCACCTGTCATGCTGAAATCAAAAAGGTTCCAATTCTGAAGGTCTAAAGAGCATTTTGGATTCTTCAAGCACATTGTTTTTGTAGGCAACCAGCAAGATGAACCCATTTTTAATAGACTGCCTGCAGCAAAGATTTAACTAAACCAGGTACCATTGAACTGCAGACCTCCAAACTGCTGCCAGGTGGTCTTTTACAACATGTAAAAGGCTATTATCTCAACACTATACTGGAAGCCTATAGTCTACAGTGCCAAGTTAACTTGTCCAGTTCTGAACCTCATACATCCAGACTGTTACGAGTGATAAATCCAACTGATTGCTCCATTCCTCACTTCAGGCTGACTCATTCAGCTTCACAAACTCTGAAATTGAAGAAGATACAACACAAAGTGAGATGCTGCAGCACTTAATGTCCAAAATGAAAATTCTGTAACATACTCTAATAAACAGTTTATACATAATTCAACATTTAAAAACTGTCATTGAAGTTAATTCATAATCATTTATGTGTTTATTTCCCCAGAATTTGTTAAATCATACATTTTAATACAATTCTTCAACATGTGTGTCAAGAACCTGCACATACACGAGCAGCTTTATAGAAAGTCAGCAACTTTCTTCTCTTCTGACAGTTTACAATGATTTTAATAGTATTATTGTTGGAAGGAAATTCAACATGTCTGAATTTGACTCATAGGAGCACCTTGGTTTAAATTTAAATCTAAATTGATTGTAATTGATTACGATAGGTAATAGTACAATAGGTAAATAGGTACTATAATCATTTTCCTGCATAACTCAGCGAAGTTAAAATAATGCCAGGTCCAATTCCTAGTGTGGAGGCCACTGTGTGAGTACTGTAAATCGTTTTGAAGGTGATTCAGATCATTAAACATTTGTATTTATTAAACACTTGTGTAAGGGATCAATAAAATCACTAGGCATGCAAGGGAAGACAGCATTTTATGTGCATTTTGAATGTGTGTGTGTGTGTGTGTGTGTGTGTGTGTGTGCACATGGCAGCCTCAAACCTGTAGCATTTTTTTTTAGCCAACAGGCATATCTTACTATCTGCCATGCATGCCCCCACACACACACACAGACATTGTAAATGCCAGCGTAAATGTACTGTAGTAAGATGCAAATGAGGTTTGGGAAACTTGTGTTAGTCATGTGTTTAGTCACAACCATTAAGTTTGCTTTCTGCTCACTGGGGATGGAAATGATTTTTTACAGTTAAGTGTATGTGAAAAAATCAATGTGAAAAAAGTGAAGTTGCTGCACTTTTCAGTCATGTCTGACAGGGCTACTGGAAATTTAAATTTTGGATACTCAGTAAATAAAAAACTGAACTGCTGGAAAATTATGAAAGTCTTTTTATGAATTTGAATACAGTATTCTATTATATTTCCAAGGCTAGAGCTCCAAGTTAATTATACAGAAAACGTCTACAATATCACTTTTGTGCATTACTTTAGTCTGGAATCAGAACAGTTCTGCTATTTAGTAGATTAAAAGGGTAACTTTGACTTTCAGAGATGATAACATTAAAAATAATTCTGGGATTTATTTTTTATTTCCATCCTTCCATGGGAATTCAGTGTTTAGCACTAAATAATGAAGTGAGAGAAGGAAAATGTGGAACAATGGAAAACACTTTGTGGGTGATGATAAGTGGACGCAGATTATGACATGGTTTTTTTGACTGATAGTTTCCCCAACTGGGTCACTTCAGTAAATCTGTTTCATTGTGTGTCTTACAGTTGGCAAGCTGAAGTCTTGTCTGTTCTTTCTGTTGGCTTGGGGGGGCTCGTGTTTTCGACTTGATATAGGTTAACTTCTTTGGTTCCATTCCACCTGGAAAAAGCACACAATGGAATTCATTTAAGAGGTTTTCTTGGCAGACAGACTTAATTCTCTCTCCTGTTACGAAGAACAGTCAAATGTGGAGTTAGGAGAAGAGAGTGACGCTGACAGACTGACCTCTGAAATCTTCAAAGAGCGCAAGATTATCACTCTGAATTCAAAGTAGCAGGAGAGGTGAGTGGCACAAAAGAAGCAGCAGCTGACATCGTGAAAGATGACAAATTTGTAATTCTGACAACTATCTCATGGAACTAAAACAGTGCAAATAAAGCCAGGGTTTGGTTTTCCAGTTATGGAGAGACAGCTCAGGCTGCTTAAATCAGCCAAAAGTCTCCTCTCTTGTCAGAGGAGAAGTCCCTCAGGACACAAATATTTAAATATGCATTTCACCATGAAAAGCATTCAGTCTGATGCAAGGTTAACATCAGACTGTCCCACTGTCTGTGGCTTTAGTGCCTGTCAAACACTTTTCCAAAGTTACCCAATAACTTAGCAAAGTATGTATGAGAATTAGCTAAACCCCTCCCCTAACATTGCCATTACTACTCATTGTGAGTGGCATCTGCCATTGTGATTACAGTAAAATGCAAATATGCCATGCAGAAACGGAAAGCCCGTCAACAGTAACTGAGTGGGCCAACTGCACAAAGGGTCGATATGTTGTTTGAAGCAGCAGGTTCAATTCTCAAGCTTTTCAGGCTGTACACATTTTTAAAATTGAATTTTTTCCCCACAGCATGACTCTTGTGATGCCAGATGCACTTGTTAGTACAACTGGAATGAGAACATATTGTCAATCAATTTCAAATAACTAAGTTGAGTGAGACTCAACTACTCTAACTGAGCACCATCTTATTATGAGTTCCTGTGTACATCTCCCCATAATAGTCCTTCTGCAACTGCAGATGAAAGCATGTGTCTGGATGCGAAAACATGAGTCATTAAAAGCCACCAAAAACACATCACACATTACATTCTCTTGACAGTGACAATGAGTGTTTTTCTTGGGCGCATGCTGGGTGCTGAGCATACTTAGCAGGTCATGTCCACTGTACCTTCCTGAGTGAAAACTATTAGTGCAGTGATAAAGGCTCCTGTTGCTCTAAAGACACACCATGATCTCTGCTGCTTTCCCTGGTCTACTCACTGAATTTTGCTCCTTCACTTTCACTCATACCCGTTTGAAACTAAAGCAGAGAGCATGAGATAAACATGACAGGAGTGCAGCTTCATGAAATGTGTTTCTCTATCTTCTTGAAGTGCTCCTTAGAAAGCATAGATGAATAATGAAATACTCAAGCAAGATTTTCAGGCGTTATGTCTTCTTTTTTTCTTTTTTTACAGAAACTGACACTGACTGAGTGGTAGAGGACAAGAATGAAGCTCCTTCCTCACTGTAGTTTACACAAAATGTCTGTTTTCAGTCTGGTGTTGTCTTCTAAACCTTCACAGTTGCTTAAAAAGTAACACTCTACCTCGGATGAAAAAATCCAAACAAAACAGGAACCAGGTACTTCAGTGTATCAATAAATTGACATTGACATCAAAACATAATGTGGATCCAGTAAATGCTATCCATCCTTAATGTGGTTAAGTCAAATACAAATACAACTGTGGTCACAGAGAGTACCCATCCAAATGCATTGTGTGTATTTTATCTCAGCATTAGACTATCCCGAAGTAAAATTCTACAGCGTCTCAACATAAATGCCTTCATGGGAGACCCACTGGTTTGAACAGATTTGAACCTGATGTGTTATGTTTGAGTGAATGAAGAGATGTTGTTCAGAAATGTTCTCACAATTAGAATTTTCTTAGCATGGATTAAGTCCAGACCTGTTGTATGAAGTCATGTACAAAAAGTCTACAATAAACAAAAAGTACAGTAAATAAAAATAAAATAGATAAATACTTTTCCACAGTTTAGAGAGTTTAGAAATAAATGCCTTAATCTGAAAGAAATTGGAGTTTAAATAAAATCCCCTAAAACACTTTTGTTCATGGTGAAAACAATGACCTGTTTTATGGGTCATTTACAAAAATCTACAGTAAATAAAAATAAAGTAGATAAATACTTCTCCACAGTTTGAGTTTAGAAATGTAATGCCTTAATCTGAAAGAAGTTGGGGTTTAAATAATATCCCTTAAAACACTTGTTCATGGTGAAAACAATGTTAAATTCCAGTATTTCCACAGGCAGTACCACTCCAATCTGTACTTCCTTCCTGAAACAAGGTTTGCTATGTCAGGATCTTCATAACCTATAATTGATTGCTAAACCTGTCCATTTCTGGTATAGTCACATTTCTTGGACTGCCTCCCATCTACTTTGGACTACACACTTAAAAGAGAAAACCCTTTTGGCATCATCGCTACTGCTGCAGTACAAAGCTCATGTTTCTTGCTGGAGATTTGTGTGTCTTTACGGTACCTTGTGGTGGTCTGGGTAGCCTGCTTTGGGAATCACACACACTGGCAGAGGTCACAATGGGTTGAGACTGGGGTTGGATGGGCTGGAGGAAGGCCACAGTGGGGAAAGGCACTGACTGGACATGGGTCATGGATGAGTCAGACATGGAGTTGGGCACCCCTGCCTGGCTGCTGTCCCTAAAGCTGGAGGGTATTATCCACCGAGGTAATGGGGAAGGAGACACATCCTTGCCGGAGGAACTGGGGACACTGGGACTGAGGGACTGTTCTGGGGTTGATGAGGATTTGGGGAGGAGATGCAGGATGGAGGAGAAGAAGGAGCAGGATTCAGGAAGAGGGATGGTCCCGATTCCACTGTCCAATGTTCGCATCTTGCAGCCAGAGCCTGCGGTACAAGGAGATCAGTTGAAGTGGCTCGGGGTAGAGGGGCAAGAAAGGGGGCACAACAGGAAGGAAACAACAGGGTAACCATGGTTAAAGTGGTGCTAATGAAACTGTTCATTGTTTGTTGTTTTATATGCCCTTTACTGCAACTGCACCAGTGCCTCTGAAATGATAACTGAGAAATCAGTGAAAGAGCCGTCATTACCAACTGAGGGTGGCTTCAACAGGCAGTAATAATGGATTTTCTCTGTGATTGTTTCCATCATACCTCCCTGTTATTTCTTCCACATTATTATGTATGAGTTCAAAGCAGTTTATCCGAGTGTTGTGCTATGGTCATTTCAATACAGACACGCAAAAGATGGTTGGTCTATTTATTTTTTGTTCACTCACTCTGTAACTTGCAGAGGACTTCTTTTTAAAAGCCAAGTTGAAAAATGGTGGTTGAGTACAATCTAATTATATATAAATATGAAGCTAGGTAATGATTTTTTTTGCTACTTATACCTTGTACTGCTACAGAGAATGACTCAGCCAATGCAAATCAAGCCCACTTGAACCACTGTTTTATATTACAGAGTTGTTTAATGGGTTTGTGACTTCGAGCATGCACTGATCATAATGTGAATATGAAATGCACGTAATGGCATATGAAATGAAATTCAAATACACCGCAAATGTGTGTATTTTATTTGCAATATGTAAATCCTAACTCTCAGATAGACCCAGTAATGTGTTATTCCTTAACTTTAAGTCTTACATTAGATCATAGGTCTTTCACTAAGAAACTTAGGATGAAGCTTTGTACATTTTAAATATGCAGTTTCTATCATTGTTTGGACCAAGTGTTGTCATGCAGGTTTATGTTTTAATGTGTATCCTGTAGAAGGAACCTGCAGGTAATGTCACACTGGAGCAACAGCAACAGCTGCTCCCCCTTTATTTATTAAGGCATGTACAAGTGGGACCCCTCTTCTGGGTTTCCTCAAGCTCATTTACTCACATTACAAAGTGTGATGTGGTTTAAAAAAAAATTAAGTGTTAGCCTTCAAAAAAAGTTACATTATTTATTGATATGGAAATATATTCTTTGGCTACAAAATACAGAAACATGTAGGATAATGTTAGCAGTTTTATATTTAAATCATCTAAAAATGGCACAGCCACTACTTGCATTAAGAATTTAAATTAGATGTGAATTTCCTTCATATCCAGCATAAAAAACAGAGTTGCCAGAGGATGGTTTATGGCTACAGCAGACATAGTTAATAAGCTTTAAGTGCTTGTTAGTTAAGCACCAATGGATAGGAACATGAATCGGTCAACTTGGCTTTTGTCCTGTTCTAAACAAGAGCAAATAATTTCATTGAGAAGACACAGATGAGACACATTATTGATTAGTTTTTAGTTAAACATGAACAAGAACCACTGTGACACAAGCTTCTGTGAAAAAACAGAATCATAGAGGGTGAGAATTGATTGGTTTCAACAAGCCTTTAACATAGAGACTGAGTTTGTTATGCTCCTCACATCTCATCTCTCTCTGTCTGTTGTACCAAGCTAAATCAATAACTCATCAGTGTCACAAGACAACACTGCGGTGAGATTAAGATTTTAAAACAGCATTGTATGTGTATGACAATAATGTCTTGTATTTGTTTAAGTCCCCTAACCCAAACAACTACATAGGCCGGTTGTCCCGACCCTTGGATATGACCGAAACACTGGTAGATGTACTCTTGTTGGTCCTTGCTGTCATGATACTAATAACTCACCCATTGGAGTGATTCTAATGGCAGGTGTACCAGACCTTCATCATCATGGTAATAATAATAAACAACTGATTAACTTTGTGAAATGGCAATGGTGCTTAGGTTTATGCACAAAAGTACTTGGTTAGGTTAATAAGTTTTGGGTTAAATAAGTATTTCTTTGGGGTTAAAGGACCTTTGTCATCAAGGTAACAATAACAAACATGTGATTAGTTAAGCAGTGTCTTTAGTGTCCGAGCCTCTGAATTCATGGACCAGTATATGTGTTTTTGATTGACAGCTAAGCCAGCAGAAGCACAGAGATATAATGTAAACAATTTTTGCACTGGTACTAGCATACAATACAAGAAGCAAGTGCAATTGTAATCAGTATTAATAATGAAGT
Source organism: Psettodes erumei (assembly GCA_016785225.1). Classification (NCBI taxonomy): domain Eukaryota; kingdom Metazoa; phylum Chordata; class Actinopteri; order Pleuronectiformes; family Psettodidae; genus Psettodes; species Psettodes erumei. The sequence goes on from JAFBJZ010000221.1 coordinate 2,003,152, forward strand.
GCAATACATCATTTAGATTCTGACTGACCAATGTGAGGGTATGTTCTTAAGCTGTTCAGTGTGCTGCAGCCAACTAACTCATTAGCTAATTGGCATGCCAATTTGTGTTAGCAGTGCACTTTGCTTGGCAGTTCACTTAGTGAGCAATAGTCTGACACAAACAACCCAGTATGTGTGCAGAAGCTTTGCATTTTCAAATAGTGTGCAATTCATATGCCAATCCTTTCCATGTCATTTTTGGTTGCAGTAGTTAGGTCTAGGCACAAAAGTTGCTTCAAAAGATTTTGAAAATCAAAACTAAACATAAAAATGTGACAAAATACTACATTATTGTCAACATGTTAGACCAACATGTTATGGTCAACATTTTTACTGTACCACTGTGACAGTAATAATGGCTATTATTGGTCTTGAACACTGGCCTGCTGCTGCTTGTACAACTTCTCAAGTTTTCAAGGCATCCAGCCAATGTCCACCTCCCCCTACCAAGCAAAAGCAACTACCTATTAAAAGAGAACAAATCAAACAATGTTCTATTGGACATGGCAAGGATTGGCATCCTTTACCCTACTCTGCACCAAAATTTGGACTGGAAACTGTCTTTCTAACCAAATCAAATTTTTGAGCTGGTAAAAGTGTAGAAGCTTCTGTGGAGGAGGAAGGGTAATTATTTGTTAGCAATACTAATGATGGCTTTTTAAGTCCTCGCTGCTCTGTTAACATTACGTGAGGCCCAGCAGCTTTGTATGTGGACAGTATTGTTCAGCTCACAACGGAAGGCGAAGTTAATGCACTCAGTTGTGTCTTCAGTGAGTGTGCTGGTGCATTGCTGAAAATTAATGAGGTGATTAACCCGAGAGGGCACATGTCTGTCCGTATCAAACATGCTTGATATTTGTAGAGCTTTGCCCATGGTGTCACTTTGGCCAGTACAATTTTAGCCAGGTCTATCACCAGAGCATTGTAGAGAATTGTAATAGTAATAATTTTGTTTTAAATAGTAACCTGAATGAATTGACGCCCCCAACTACATTTATTGTGAGTGAGTGGAAAATGCTTACGAGTTTTGGTTGGAGAAAGCAAGAGTGGGAGTGTGTGTCGAGTTCGTGTCCCAATCCAAGATGGACAGTTGCCAAAAAAGATATACATACACATTCCAATATATCCAAGGTTGCTTTTGCACTCTTTGTAATAAAGAAGGAGCATAATTCGTATGGCTCTATTTGAACAAACATGCTTGTTTGCAAAAATACCCCAAAATAATCTTTAACAAAAGAGGTCTACAGTTATTCTAGAGAGCTGTATACAATTTTTAAAGTCAATCCATCCAGTCGTTTATGAGGTAGTTCAATCTGAATCAAACTGGCTGCGTGCCTGCCCAATGGAGTGACTGAGAGACTGATATTGCCTTCCCTTGTGAAAACGTTTCAGAAATGTAAAAAGTTATACTGCTCTTTGTCATTATCTGTCACAGTAGCACTGTGTGTCCACTTGTTAGCCACTTGGCTCAAATTCAGAAAATTTAATGTAACAAATTTCATCATCACTCCACCTCAATCATATGACAACACAACCCAGTTGATGTTGGGTTCCTTCAGTAGAGTGGTCCATGATAAAACACAAATTCATTATGGGTCAGCTCTTCTTCTAGACTTGGTAGCTGAGAGGAGAGGCAGTAGAGTAGCTTGCCCCCCTCCCACACACCACCACCAGCACCACCACTATATGGATAAAGAGGTTCATCATGGTTGGATGATGGCAAATTATCGAGGGTATGGATCTGTGAAGATGAGTGGTTATACCTATATAGAATATCTCCATTGAACTCTCTGTGAAATACAACTGAAATGAAATGGTTCCTTTATTTACCTTGATTCAAACTGCCAATTAAACAATAATATAGTAAATGCAGAGGTAAAATAAATAAAATTAACATAAAAATGGAGGGAAAAAGCACACCATGACAAAATTAGGCATTATGCATGTTTTTTTGACTGCTCATGGCATATTCATCGTGTCATAACTTACACATATTTGTCATATTTGGTCTTCACTTCTGTCTGCAAACTGCAAAATGGTAAGCACAGATGAAACCTTGAGGCTAGAATGTTTAAGTTAGCTTAAGTTCTGATTTTCAGGTACCAAGATGTTCAAGAGGCAGCCTATAATTACTATTTGCAGTCACTAAACAATTATGGAAAATGCAGCACAACAAACAGAAAAATCTGACCTGTTACTGAATCCTGGGTGGGGCTCTTCACAGTAGATCCATTTTCACCATTAGCTCTCCTGCTCATCATCTGCATATTTGTGTTTTTGCACAAGCACAAAAACAAAGTTACATACATACTCTTCCTGACTCACATATACAGTACAGCCTAAATGTGGTTCTTGCTTTTATCTATAGTTCATGAGTATATGAGGGTAGCAATCTTTTTTGGCTGTGGCTCACAATGAAAACATAACCTTAATAATGTCACAGTCATAAGGTAAACTCACTCTGCTTGTATGCTTTTGCCCTACATTTTATTCCCATGGTCTTTCCATTCACTTTGTGTCACTAACATCCTTTCTTTTGACTGATGCATGTCAGGGATATGGTCAACATGCTTGTGAGTGTGGGAGGTAGAAGGAAGGATGTCAACAAGCATTCTTCCATGGAGACATTTATATACACCACTTCACAGGTTTTGAATTTTAAATAGAAAACTATGACAAACATTTTGTGGATCTAACTGTCAGTGGAAAATACAGTTTTATTAGATTCCACAGACATTTGGAGATTTATAGTGATCAATTGGAGAAACAAATGGACTCCAATGAATGAGATTATGGGCACAGTGATAAATTTAAGACTTCAAATAAGGGTTAGTAATGAAGGACAAATTGATGAAATTGTGTATAAGAGGGTTTGAAGCACAGTAAAATACTTGAGACCGTTAAAAAAACATGAAGGATTATTTTGCAAAATCCTGTTTAACCTGGCTCAAATTTAGCTGCATTGCAATGTGATGGCACTGCAGTGGCCACACGTGTAATTTCAAGCACACATTCCTGGTGGATTATCTTGTAATGAGAAGACCATATTTATAATGTTCACTATACAGTGCTGTGGCATCTGAGAATCCTTACTCAAATTGGACATCCTGTACTGTATTTCATGTCTCACTGGTATCTGAAGCAGTATATCCACTAACATAGCCCCCTTCTTTGTTTTAATGCAGGGCTGATTTTAGTCTAAATTGCCCCTTAATTGTCCAGAGGGTGTCTTTTTAAATTAAATTTTTTGTCAAATTTTAAAGTGTCTTCCTGGTGTACTTCTCATGATGCCATATGAACAAACATCTTGTATAAAAAGTATATACATCTGTCTATATAGACACTTTTGTAATTACAACTAAAACCGGCTACATAGAATAAAAGAAAAGCTCATTTTATATTAAGTAATGATTTAATTTACCTTTGGGTCCCCAGTGATGTCAGTCTGCCCCTGTATGTCATTCAGGGACATTCCTGGGCAGGGCATTGATATGCATGCCCGCACAGCATCATGAGACTCTCTTCTTCCCACAGAGCTGAAAGAAAACTGTTCGTCAACAAACTGCTACATACTTATATGACTGATCATAATTGTCTGAAACTGTATTGACTAAACATGCCCAGGGTCATTCAACTGATAAATTACTTTATAACCCTTGCTACAATCCTTTGTATGAAGTTTGTCTGAAATGATCTCTGGGCTAAGGAGACTGATAGATATGTCTTGATAATAATGACCAAGATCTTGTGAAGCAGTCAATCACTTTACTGTTATTAATTTATGAAGAAATCTGCAGGAGCAAGAACTGAAGGTCTACTGTAACATTGAGATTAAATGAAGTGAAGGGATGATATTCATTTATGGATTTACTGAATTTCTTACCAGTCTTTTCCATCGCTTTTTCTTCTGTCTCTCTTTTTGTCAGATTTTCCCTGCTTTCCTCCCAGAAGTGATGTAATCTTTTGCTCCCTCTTGTCCTCTTTTACTTTTGGTGGATCAGACTTTTTGCCGCTTGGAGCAGGAAGCTTGCTCTTACGAAAACCAAACCAATTTGCCAAAGTTGAGCTGGATTTTTGTTTTATTTCATTGGTTCTCTCTTGTTCTTGAGATTTGTGCAAGTTCTCCTCTATGCCGAGCATCACTTTCTCCTCAATTGTGGTTATAGTACTTTGTCTCTCTGGTTCTTCAGAAACTGGCTCACCAAAGGCGCTTGAAAACTGTTGCTCAATCTGTAGGCGTCGAGCCTGCTCTCGCTGGAGTTTAAGACTTTGAAGTCTTTCACTGGAGGACCCCAAATGTGGTGGAACTGTTAGGCCCTCTTCAATCAAAAAGTTGTTCAAAAGTGATCGATTCATTGGACAATGGTAGCTGCTAGAGTAACTCATACTCCCTGGAAGGACATCACCAAGCGAGTTCAAGGAGCTCCCTGAGTGTGTTTTGATCTGGGTGCGGACCTTTCCAGATCTGTTGAAGCTTGGCCTGTCCATGTAGCGTGCACCAAAACTCTGGCTACGAGCCTTGGCCCCGTTCATGCCCATTACTGGCTTAAGCATAGGTCTGGTTGACACTGACACAGACCTTTTAAACAACCATCCTTCCTCATCAAACCCCCAATCTAACATGACACCACTGTCAGATGCAACAGGTTGAATGTGGGGCTCAGAATCCAGCGAGTTACAGCGGGTCTCAATCTTTTTCCGGGCTTTGTCATGAGCACCACATTCATGTGTCACCTGAGGATCACACATAAAAGTCTGAAATGTCTGGACACTTTTTGTAGTACAATTTGTATCATCTTTGTTCTGTCTTCCAAAAATGAGGAAGGTACTGGTTTCCTGTCCACTGATTGCCTCATTAGATCTAGCGTTCACAGGAAGAGCCATTTTTACAGCTCTTGAAGTGGAACTCTGAGAATTATATGGAATCCCATGGCAGTAAACATTAGAATATGCCTGAGGCAAGACTTCTGAAAGTTTTGGCTCACTAATGCTCTGTTGGGATCTTTGTAAGATGCTCTGAGTTGGAGGTATAGTGGGAGCACCATTTTCATCATGGTATGTGGAACTTCTGTCTGTAGATAACTGGCTTGACTCTGAGGCCAGAGTCTGAGATTCTTGAACTGGGACAGGTGTCATCTTAGATAAGTGGGTATGGTAGAGCTTAGCAGGGATATCTTTTAGTGGCTTACCATCAGCATCCATTTGTGGGGCTGTATGTTGATTGTCTTTAGTTGTATTGGATTGTTGGGGCTGTAAAATAGAAGAAAGCTGATGTGATTGGGGTTTGGTGGTGCTCAATGTTGTCTTCCCAGTAATAGAGCTTTGAGCCTCACCTACAGATTTATGAGCTTCAGATAAGGAGTCACAACTGGGTCTAAGAAGAAGAGAAGTAGTTCGACCTGGGGGTGGTGGTGGGGGTGGTGACCTAACCTCTGAATGAGACACATCATAGCTCTGGTCTTGGCGTCGCTGTTTTCGTGGAGAGCAGGGTAAGTTATCATAAATGCTTTCTTCCAAAGATTCGTTGCTTGATTGAGGTCTTGTGACTTGCAAAGATGATTTTGTTGGGTTCTTGGAGCATTCAGTGCCCCTGGAGGCTTAAAGGTCTTTGAGTATTTCACAGGAGAAGCAAGAGGGGAACAATGTTGTACACTCTCAAGAGATTTGGAACTTGTTGACACAGCAATATCCTCATCTTTCTCAACTTTAGATAATGTCCCTTTGCTTGAACCATGAGTTTTACTGAGATTTGTCCTTTTGCTAGGAACATTGTGTCCAGTTGGGTTTGACTGTCCTTTTGACCTGTGACCCTTAATAAGCTTTTGGTGGAGAGGTGAATGTGTATGTTTAGTTTGTTCTGGTCCTCCATCCGCACTCTTGCTCCGCAAAATAAAAGCCTTCCTTGCTGAGCCACATGGCTGAGGTTTTGGTTTCCTTTGTGGAGATTGCAAGATCATGTAATCCTGGCTTTCAGTGCCAGCTTGACTGGCCTGGTCTCTACAATGAGAAACTTCCACTGAGGAGCTGCGCTGTCTGGCTTCATTCACACACCTAAGAGCTCTTGTTGCAGTATGTGGTATAGATGAGCTCACATCACTTGTTCCTCCTTCCATTTGTTTGATTGGGAGTCTGCCCTGTTGTGTTTTCACATGATCAAGTCTGGATTTACGATCAGTCGACTTCTCTTGGTTATTGTTTCTGTCACTGAACTTTATGCCTGATAATTTGTGCTTTTCTAATGAGTCTTTATTTTTTTCCTCTTGACGTGTAAGATTATCTGTTGGGCTTACACCAGGTTTGACTGTGGGACCCTCCAAAAACAAAAAGTTGTCTGTCACAGGTGAGGGGAAAAGACCAGAATCCCCTGCAAGTTTTATTGAGTCTTTGAGAAAATTACCATCATCATCCCTAGAAATATCTAGTTTTTCCAAGCACAGAAAATCTTTTGTTGGTTGATCACTGGATTCCGTACTTTGTAATTTAGATGAATCATCATCTGCATCATCAGAGTCTAGGACAGCAATCCCTTCTTTAGCCTCGAATGGTTTACTTGTAGGGGTTACTTGTTTGGCTGTAGCCCCTTGGAGGCCAAACTTTACACCAAGTGAGTATATACCCTCATTTGAGGTCATACAATCTTTGCAGTGTGGTACAGATGCATGTGAGGATGCATCTTTGGAGCTACACATTTGGAGACGCTTCAGGCCTTTCAGAATATGGCCTTCCTTCCATCCTAGGTCTGTCTGCTCAATGGGTGCTGATGGATTGCTGGATACTGAACCTGTACTCATCCGTTTGTCCCGGCTTGTGGCACACTGGGCATTACAAGAGATTTTTACAATTATTGAAACAGTATTATTACCCAAAATGCCAGAGAGGCAAGTCCTTTACTTTGACAATCTATTTGTACTTGATGAACTGATGAAGTGAACCCACCTGCTTGGAGAAGCCACGTCCTTCTGCCCAAGTGTGGGAGCCACTGGAGTACTCACTGCAAGCACTGGATAGTGATAGTTCACTGCCACTGCCACTACCACTACTGCGTGGGCATGTTAGGCTCAGCAGGCTGGGCCACCTGCCTGCAGGAATACCCGCTTTTCCATTTCTTTGGACATCCTGGAAAATAATGAATTATGTAATCAATGAACAGACAGCAGCAATAACTCATGTTATGTTATGTAATAATTATCAAAACAGTGTGGTAAATTGCAAGTCATCACTGATGTAGTGAAGACATTTATGGGATATACAATTTAATTAATTAGTACTAACAAATATTGGAATTATGAATCACATTCATGCTGGCCTTGGTTCATCCCCTTAATTCCTTATATTTAACAGATTCTTCTTGCTGTGTGAACAATATGTATACTGTATATAATAGGGTGTCCCATGGCTTTCCATTTGTCTCTGTCATAGATCTCAAAGAATCAATATGCTGGACATCATGCTGGAAACTATCACATAACATTTCCACTGAAAATGTCTTCAGCAAATGCAAAATACATGTATGAAAGGTAAAGAGACATGTTGACAGAGGTAGCTTTAAAAAGAATATTGAAAGTCTTGTAAGGAAGTTTACTGCCTAATATATCATGCCCATTCTATTTTGACTCCCTTCGTCAATGTCTGAAGAAGTAGTTTGCTGTGATGTTGACCAAGCTGTCATCTGTCAGGCCAAGGTTCATTGACTGATTGGTTAATTGATTGATATTAAAGTGTTTTCCTTCTTATCCAATGCAGTGGACGCTGCAAGTGCAAAAAGGCTACTCTCAAGTGCACTGCACTTTGCTCATGCTCTGAAGATTGTTAGGTTTCACATGATCAAGGACACCCATAATCATACTGAATTAATGATGTCATTACAGGGTGGGTTATGAGACACCAATAAGACAACAACATTGCTCAGTCAAATTTTACATGTAAACTCTACCTTGTTTCATGCCCACTTTAGTCATAAAATGCTTAATGCTTTCTATATACAGTACACATTTACCTACTGCACTAATTAGGGAACTTAATCTGATTCAGAATGCTGCAGGTTGAGCCACGAGAACTGAGAACATTACTCATGTTCTTAAATCTTTATTCCAGGCTTCCAGTTACTGACACAATAGGTTTTAAAGTGCAGCATCTTGTTTATAAATCGCTCAATAATCTCAGGCCAAAATATAGCTCTGATTGACTTGAGGAAAATAAACCCAGTACGGACTTGAGGTCTTTAAGATGCAGTCAGCTGGTGGAACCTTGAGTCAGAGCCAAGTGAGGGTAGTTCAGTTATGATACTGCACACAAATCCAACTTCTTGTGCCCTAAATCACTGACAAATCTAAATGAAGGACTTGCCTTTGATACACTGTTTTTTCTCTTTATACAGTCAGTTCAGTTTCTCTATTGCACTTTGACTTCCTTTGTTGAATTTGGGTCAACTTATCATTACTTCACTCTATTTTATCTATTTGTTTATTATCATCTCATTTATTGTCATATTTATTGCTTACTGTTTTATTCTTTACTGTTTTTCTTTATCTATTTTTAAGGCACTTTTGTGAACTGCCTGTATCTTATATTTGCTATAAAACAGTAAGAAAAACAGTAAATAAAGCTGCGTTTCCTTGGTTTGCCACAGTGAAGGTGTGCCATAGCGAAGGCAAAGCCACAAAGTCTCACAAAAATGAAATGTCATCCTTTATTATGATTATTGCACAGGATGGATAAAGGATGGACAACTGAGTCACATTTGATTATGAATTTTGTGTCAATTTTGATTTTCATAAATTGAAAGATATAAAAATGTGCTGAAAAGTGTGTTTAATTTAAAATTCTCTATTACAGAAGTCCACAGTTTTAATGTTTTCATTTCATGGTTCACAGGTCCACTTATCTGTGAAGACTCCTGTGTAGAAAGCCAAGTCTGTTACTCGGAGCCGCTGGCACAATTCACTGGTAAGCTGCAGATGATGTGAGCATTGGTGCCACTTCCAATCAGAGGGACCCAAAGGTATCAAGTGTTGTGACCCCATTTGAAATAGCATTGATCATTGGCTGGGCTGCTATGGCCAGCTTCCTCTCAAAGTCATTACTGTCATCTGTTAGCAATAATTAATGTGAATGGGAAATAATTGCATAAGGGAGCCGGGGACTAAAGGGATTTGGTCCATTCATTGATATTCACCTATTATTTGATTATCTGTGCCAGCCTTTATTTCACAAGCACTGTAGGGGAAGGCCACATTTGACCAAGCGTGTGTGGATTAATCCTGGAACTAATTACAGTTAGCATGTCGAGGGGTATCTGAGATTTGACACAAGTGATACAGTTTAGCAAAACCCTCAGTCAGAGTGGCACTATGCTTCAAGTCAAGGGCAAACTTGAGGACTGTGGAGATTTCCCCATCATAAGTTTCACTGTTTTTCTACCTTGTAAATGCCTTTTTTTCTTTTTTTAAGAAAGAAAATATATAATTCGCATTAAATTCAGACATGACAATTTCATAGAAAGAACAAGCAGGATGCTGCTTTGACAACAGAAGCACCAAATCAACATCCAGATACTTTTCACGTGAAAGATTTGAACCTAAAACGAAATATCAAAGCTGAAGTACACTACCAATACTCACGTCTTTCTAGTTTTTCTTTTTTTACCATTTAGTTTTGATGGCTGATGCTCAGAAAGTCCCTTAAATAGACAGATCACAAGAGCATGTTTAAGAACAGATTTTACTTTTCTGTCTCTTAAAAGAACATCTAAGAGGTTAAAGTTAAGAGGAAAAGTCAGTGAATAATTAAATGTATGACACATTTATAAATAACAGTGTGAGAATGACTTGTTTTCTTTTTGACCTGGGGCAGTTTTTGGTCTGGCTGTGGTAGATCAGAGACAGACAATTATTACTATGAACATTGTTTTATTCACAACAGCAGTGTAATCACTTGGAGATTTCTAAAGAGGACTGCAAATTTCAATAAGAAGCCTGCATTACAAACTGGGGGTGTGAAGTTTTACAGACAAGGGTGTTCATCAGACAGGAGAATCTGGCAAAAGACGTTATCAATTTGCATTCATGGGACATGTATGAATGAAGGTTTTTGGTGCTTGACCCACAAAAGAGTCTGAAAATCGGACTGGCCCTGGAGCCATCCAACTTCCTCAGTCAGAATAATACAGTTTGTTCCATCATGTCAACTTTGGTTGCTTTTGATTGATCACTGATGCTTCGATCCTGGGCACTTTATATATATATATATATAAAACATATAAAATGTACAAAAAAATATATAAAACATTACTATCAGGGAGTCATACTGTTGGCTGCAATATGAAAAGTAAGGAAAATTACCCAAATAAATGCCAATACACTATTAGATAACAGTATGTTGTGTAATTAACATAATTAACAGAACATTTCTTCAGTAGTTTTTCTGTTATTTTACGGAATTAAAATCAGTTTAGTGTTTTTTTTCTTTAGATACATTCACACTGGATTCCATACATTTTTTACTCTTCTGGTAATTATCTACTTAAAGGCTGGGGGGGAAAGTGTGAAATAATGGCATGTCCTGGATATTGAAGTGGTAATTTGTTATTAAGCCATTTTTTCAGATTCACTGCCACTGAACCAGGCAGCTGATCAGCAAACCGTTCAGCCACAAGGACAATGGACTTTTGAGTTCACTTTAAATTCCACAGTCTCATCGAAATTTGTCCATGCATCCCCGTGAGCAGCCCAAAGCAAGGTTACACTCACTCAACCGCTCCTCAGACCACAGCTTTCTCCACACTAGTATTTTGTAACAGTCCATCTTCACAGCTCTCATCTCAGTCACTATCAAACGCATCAACAATCACTTCATCCACACGCTTGTCTGCAGGCCCCTGTCATTAATATTTCTTGCTCATCTACACCTTGCTGTCTTTTTTTCATGTCACCTTCACCTCCTCTGCCCTCTTTCCTTGCCGCTACTCAGTATTTTGCCTGCTGGGCTGGACTCTAACTAGATGTACTGCTGTTCAATCTAGTGTCAGTTCACAGAGATAGGAGGGAAGCAGGGGTAAGATGGTTGGAAACAAGCACACAGCAGCTCTGCATGGTGTAGTGTACTGTTCCAGTGACAGACTAGGTGTTAATGACATTAATACCTATCTTAGAAATATTTGCGAAAAAATACTTTAGTGAAAGTAAGTGACAATGATGTATCAAATCTATTTCTGCAGCGTGGTGCTTGTGGTTAAGGAAGGCTGATTCAGCTCTTAAATGATAGAAATCCAAGACAGTCAGTGTACTCACTGATTTCCAATTCCACAAAGAGGCCAGTGAGTACATTGTACCTGCTTGGCAAAAGCTGATGTATTTCTAGGCACTTCAAAAGGGGCAAATGAGTTTGACTTTGTTGCATGAACTCACATAGTAGCAGTATCAAATGTCATTTAAAGCAGTTCAAAGGGGAAAATTCATTTGACTTTGTGATATATTTGCCTTTATCTTTCACTGAGTCCTTGCAGGAAGTTTATCTGAGGAAAGAGACACCTGCCGTTGCTTAAAAACCTTGCAATCCTGGGTCTCTGGAGTGTCACTCTGATGCAGAATTACAATAATATTGTGAAAGACAACCCTACCACACAACCACTAGACTTTTAACAGCTCGGGCTCTCCGGCACAGGAGACAACATTGCTGTTGTAAACAGTAACATGCAGTTATTGAAACACCCAGAAGAACAGCAGTCTAATCATAGCAATAAAGCAACACATTGTGAGAACTCGCCGTTACATCCTGAAGGTCCCTGTAGCCTGTATCCCATGATAGGCCATTGCATGTGCTGTGCATATCAATTTAACCATGTGTTAAACTCCCACCCCAGCCACGCTCAATTATGTTGCTACATCTGTCAAGCTTTCTGTCCTCATGCACCACATTATGCAGCTAGATTCACGACCCAAACAAATAACATTTTAAACCTTCTCATATTTGCAGGACTGATTGTAATGTAAGGGGGTCTTAAATAAATGTTTGATGCCCATCAGATGCCTACATACAAAACCTTGTACTAAAAGACTGAGGCCAAAGCTACAGTACATGTCTCAGGCCACAAGTCAGCACCAGTTAAGATGTAGGAGACATAGAAATAAAGAATGATTTTGTATTGTAGTGTGGAACCATCCTTACTAGTATTATAATAAATTAGCTCTGAATATTTTTTGACTGCTTACATACTTGTTCATAATTTGTAAAGAGTCTCAGATTTTAACATTACAAGGCTTTTAGGATGCAGACTAAGTGACATGCTTGTCAATCATTATGCTACATTGGGTAACAGTGCAATTAATACTACTATACACATTCAATATTTCCATTTATACTATAAGAGAATAACACATTATGTAATACTTTCACTGTTGTGTTTTTGGTTTCGGAAAGGTTAAAAACACTTAAATACAGAGAATTATATTATTACATCACTAAAGAGTTTCAGCATGTGAGAAAAATAAAAATAAAAATAGAAATTCTTAGGTGTGGCAAGTCTGCTGTGCCTAGACATTGTCTATAAACTATTATTGTGCAATTACTGTTGAACAACAGGTATTCTGTTTACTTGGGTTTTGTTCTGTGTTGTTGTTTTTTTATATTTTAATATTGCACTGTTTAGATTTAAGTAATGCCCAGCTTTTTGTACAACGCAAGATATTGTAGTTTCATTAGCTAGCTGACTGGTCTCAGATGTTTTAATTACAATATTGAATTGTGTCCATAGAAACAAGTGAGTCCTAAAGCAGAGCAGCTGGCTGTGAGCATGAATATGTTTCCCTTCTTCGTGCACTTTGTCTTTGTGCCTGCTTGCCTCTAGTTCTCTATATATCAGTGAAACACTTAGACTTGAAACACCTACTGAACTGTTCTCATTCAACCTGACTGGGAACAGGTGTGCTGTCACAGTGATTAAGGAACCTAACAAGCATAACTCAGAGTGAAAAACTAATTTTCCATTTCAATAATTCATACATCATTACCTCTGCCTTATCTGGCAATGATCTGATAATAATCTGATACTCAGCCAGAGTGTTATGTTTCCAAAAAAAACAAACAAACCCTCTCCATCACCAATTGTCCCCATCACTGATGGGGACAATTGGTGAAGTGGTTGATTTTTTTCAAGTACCCTCCTCAGGTGTAACAGTCCTCTTTGCTCCCACTCTGTGAAAGAACAAAGGCCATGATCTCTCGTGGTGGTAATTGCACTGCTCATCTTGCCTCAAAGGCCAGGCCCATCACTGAGACGGATGAGCAGTCCAGGATCTTTTGAGAAAAGGGACTTGTGAGGACCAGTGACCTTAAACCATATGTCTGGTGTGCTGAGTGTGTTCAGCATGAAAAGATGTTCCGGCTAAGGCACCAAAAATGTTTAAGAGCTGGCAAAAAACTGTCATTCCAGTATATCTGTTGTTTTTTTAACTTTTTGCAATAAAAAAACATGGTTACATTTATAGTCTGGCTTCCCTCCTAAGTGTAGTATGATTTGATAATGTCTGTTCAAGTAGTAGGTTCAGTGCAGATTAACAATCATGGCAAGACAAGAGAATATTGGACTTACATTTGTCAGGTGGACAAAAACCACTGAAACTAACCCAAGTCCAAGTGAATGCAAATTACTGCTTGATAAGTAAACTGGTATCAGTTTGCTACCATTACTTTAATCAGCATGTTTTTAAGGTGATAATATGAAAAAGTTGTATCTATAACAGCCAAATTTTAAAGTCAATTTTACCAATGAATTGTTATTTTATGATTTTTTTTAACGTTATTTTAAGAAATTCCCTGACTTCTGGTAGTGAATTCATCCATCTGGCATAACCGCAAATAAAATAAAAAATAAAAGTACCTAATGACCAAAATACCCCAAACTTTGAAATCAGGGATTTCAAAAGGGTTTTTTGTGACTTTGCAGGAGACAAATCTGATAAATACAACAACAGTGTTTAATATTCAAGCTTTAGGCGTGAGATAATTATCTTGATGTGGCCTCCTTGAAAACTGGAGGAGATGCATTAGTGAATCAAAGGCTCAGTATTTGGCACATAAAAGGTTTTTCTCTCCTTAGGCTGCCAGCAATGTTGTTATATTAACATTTTGGACATTTTTTATGCTGTAAATATCCATCTCACCAACTAAAACAGTGAAGTTAGCTAGTAAGATTTGGAATTGAACATCCACAAAAACAAACGCAAGAAAATAAAATTTATCTTCTACCCTGGGAATGATCTAATACCTGTGAATGTTTAATCAGAGGAAACTGTTGATGAAAACAGACTGCCGGTCAAACAGTCACAAAAGTGACATGAGCACAAATATTAAAGTTTCTGTTACATTATTCATTATCGGACTGTCTCAAATTCAAGAAATGTGGTCCATTAAAGGTCGTTCCTGCAGCTCATTAAATAATTCATTCTTAAATTAAGTAAACACTGTTGTATTAAAATTCTGTCACCAAAGATCTTAACTTTCCAAAGAAATAATCAGACAAACAATATAAAATGTTAAATCAACAGTAAGTTAACAAGGAAGCTGTGTTTAATCGTGCTCTAAGGAGAAATGTCAGCATGTACAACACTTCTCCTGATCAGGAGCAGCTGAGCGACTCTGCAGTGAAACATGCAGTTCTCCTACAAAGACACAATCCCTCTTTTAGCAGCATCTGCAAGTTTGACCTTTACAGAAAAGGTTAGAGATGAAGGACAGCATTTCCTGCTCTGCTAGGTTCCCAGCATACTTAATGACCTGGTATGGGAATTCCTAGACTTTCCATGAAGCTGTAAAAAGTTAGTTGTGCAGTAATTTTAAATTTTACCGAGTATTTTTAAATATGAATTACCAATCTGATCTTTTATAGAAAAACTGATCCTCTGAAGGATAGGTTTGTCAGAGGAGAGGAATCATGTTGAGAGACCTGACAATCCAAAGAGACCTTCAGAGACAAAAAAAAAACATCTAGCCTCTCTTCTGCATAATGATTATGACTCTCTGCAAAAGAGAGGGTTCATTTCATTAGGATTTGAGGGATCCAAAAGTTTTATCTGAAATTTTACCCATGCTCTGATTAAAACCAATTTTGCACCTAAGTTTCTATTGTTGTTTGCAGAGACAAAGGAAAAATAATTCAAATTTATATAATATAATAATACAAATTTAAATTATATTGATCTCTATACAATATAACTGACGCTCCCTATATACTTGACACACATTTCAGTAATACACCTGAAATTTTGGAGAAACAAGGAGGTTAAAAGTCAAAATGTAGTAAGGTATTGCTACACATTCTGATATTGCATAACTTAGCAATATTGAATTGATTCTAAATATAATAAACACAGCGGATCTTTAAACTGCCAGATGAATTCTGCAGGTGAAAAGATGATCAAGTTATGCTACCATAGTTACCATGGCTGTTCAAAGATGGCATATTGCTACAGCAGTTACAAGGTAGCATTGATGAGGTTTGGAGAAAACACTGTTTCAGTGCGGTGCTAAAACACACAGAGTATGCTAAAACACATATGCACACAGGCTAATAGCCTGGACTCCTTCAGACATATTTCCCAGAAAACTGGATCTGATTTTTGCAAGGGTTCATGGGAAATTCCAGGGTCTAAATTCTGGACACTGACCCATTATAGAATGTGCATGTGATGTGAAAATGCATTATTTCTTAGTATTAATGACAAAATATGGATTCTTTTGTATACTGAATGGAACTGGATACTTTTAGGTTACTGGGGTTTTGGCTAAGTGATAAGAAACATAAACTACTAAATCATCAAATTTAACCAAACAATAAAATTAAGAGGAGTGAAGGTCAAGCCCAGGTAATGCAATGCAACACAGCATTATACTGAGACTGGGTATGGGATCAAGGACTACATCCCTGACACGTACCAGAAATAAAGAAAGCATGTGCAGCACAGTGCACCAGTATGTGCAGAGCTTTGGCTGATCAACAACAGAGCTCACTCTTTAAGTGTGTTGTAATTGGCTTCAACAGGCACATGTAATTCCTGCTGCTATAATAACAGCAAGATCCTCATTGAAGTTCAACAAGCCAATGTTTCTGACAATTACAGCTTACACCTTTTCAAGTGTAGGAGTAGAATAGAGGGCTAACAAGCCATGCTCAGTCTTCCATCGCAAGGGTTTTCCTGCAGTAGTATAAGAATTATCTGTCCATCAAAAGTATCATCCATCATTAATTATTAATGGCATTAATACTGGAGTCAGTCAGTAATGACTATGCAATATATATGTATACTAATACAGCTGTCAGTAGCTTGCCAAGCAACTATGAGGAGCAGTTGTAGAAACTCTAACTGCACTATTAGTTTTTTTTGGCCATGTGGGGGCAGCAGAATAAGAAAAACACTGACAACATGACTTGTGGAGTCTTGATTGAGTTTGTACTTGTTTCTCCATCAGCTCCTGTGAAAAATATGACTTCAGCTGCCAACTGCTCCTGTAAGTTCACAAGCTTCTTGCTTGCTCTTTCTGCTGTTTGGTGCTGGGCAGGTAACAAAATGTTTTTTTGGGGCTTTTATCCTGAAAATAGATGCCAACTCCTGCTGGAAGGTGGAAGGTGGCCTTGTGGGTAACTTGTGTTACGTAGTGTAGGGAGGCTGCCAGTCTCTCATGGTGTGTGCAAGAAGTGCCAGCATGTGGCTGCAGCCCCAGTAGAGTGCATTAAGTCAGAAGGATGCTGCGTTCATGTAGTCAGCAACAAAATGTCTCGATGAGCTCAGTTTTCAGAGTCATAGCAGCTGAAAGGATGAGCATTGTGTTCACTGCCACACAAGATAAATAAAGTCCTTGTTTATGCGCATTTTCCACAAACTACAGCTCAGAGCTGCAAAGAGTTTGTAAGCCAGAGCATCAGAACAAAAACAAAACACTAAAACCCTACAAGCTGAAAGCTGAACTGTGGAGCTGGGTGATGATATCCTGTGGAGTTGAAGTGATGAAACTCAACAGCTGAACAATCCCTTGTCTTAATGACTAACGGTACTACACGGCCCAGGTTTTAACCAGTTATACCTAAGGTTCTACGGCTGAGCGCTTTCTAATTAAAGAACCATGTTCAGCACACTTTCTGATTTCTGCTCTGTCACTTTGCAGCTACAGTTGGATGAAAGGTCACTCCAGTGCACTCAAGCAAGCCACAGTGACACTAACTTCACTGTTTGAGAATGGAAGAATATGAGGGCCTAATGAATCATTTCCTTTTCTAAATCCTACTGTAAAACTGTACAGCCAACCCATTTAAACTAAATTGTATTCTGGGTGGATTTCTCTCCCTCTGTGGTCCTTTTGCAAGTTAGTAACCTTTAGAAGCAGAGCCCCGCTCATGTAAAATTCAAACAGCCTCAAAGCAGGCTATGTCCGTAAGTGTCTGTATCCACTGTGCCACGTGCTCCTACCTGGGAAACAGGAACCGACATTTTGACACGTTGTTGAAACAGCACGCTCAGTATGCGGTTCTGCTGCTCCAAGTCAAACACACGGGTCCGCAGCTTCACACATTCCTCTTTCAAGTCCTAGAAACACCCCAAAGAGGAGAATGATGGAGACTGTGAGTCAGGGAACGACATGTGTATCAGATGCTAATTCATCAGCTCCAGGACACAATGCTGTGTTTGTGCAAGATGCACAAGACAGCAAAAACACACACACACACACACAAAATACATAAATGCAACAGCCACAAAGGGTTTTAAACATTTTGTTGGTGAATCTGGTCATTGCAGAAGTATATATTGTAGCACATAACGTGTAATATCAATATGTGTTAAACAAACAAATTATACCTCAGTGTAGCTTCCATACAGAAATGACGAGTAAAGTTAAGTGCCATTATACTTCACTTGAGTATTTACTCCATTACATTCATCTTTAATTACAATGATAATAACATTTTTCATCACACCTGTGAGAAAATGATCCTCTGAAAATAAGTTCATTTTCAATTCTACAGGCTACACTACAGTTATTTACTGGCCACATTAGCACCCACACACAACATGATTGTATTTTATGAATATTTTGTGTGTATTCATTGACATCTTATATTATATATAGTATTATTATTATTAAGATACTGGATGCCAAAATTTCCCTTGGGGTCAATAAGGTATCTATCTATGTGACGTCACAAGTCATTGGTATTGGTCGTGTCAGTCTGAAGAGTCAAACTGGTGTGGAACTGATTATGGACATTAAAATGCAACATGGAGCACTTAATGTCTTAACATGACCAAAACTATCCCCAAAGGATTTTCGATACTCTTTTACTTTCAAAGGTTTTTGAGGCAAAAGACATGCTGTCAATCCTCCTTTTGGTTAGTGACATGCAGCTACTCTTCTTTATGAATGTCATAATTTTCTCTGGCTGAGTCTATTAGCTGTTCGAGCACTGTAGAGACAAAGACACACCTTCTGTGTGAGGAGGGCCTGGACCACTTGGTTGGCCACCTTGAAGAGACACAGGGAAAAAAAAGAAAAAATGTTAATAAGATATTTGGACTCTGGTCATTAATTCAAAATGGATTTTGGAAAGTCCTGTGAAGCTTTGAAATGCAGACGACTTAAAATAAAAATGATCCCGTACAAACACCGGCAGAAGAATGTAAGATACTGTGAGGACAAATTGACAGCACATTGCATCATAACCCCAGATTTAGTGAAATCACATAGCAGCTGCCTGCAGTTAATATATCTGACTTTGTCCTCAGCACATACACAAACAAAATTTTTGTTGAAAAAATGTTTGCTTGCCTTTGTGTAATTAGGATAAGCTTGGCCTAACTTTTCTATTTTACACGCAGCTTTATAGAAAGCAGTACAAGGTTCAGTTGAGTTTTATGGCTAATAAAACAGCAGAGTGTGAAATGCTTTCTGCACAGCTTATTTTGAGTCATACATTTTACCTTGATACTGGAATGATAACTATATTTCCACTTTTGCATGCTGCAAAATGATTTCCCTGGACCTCTTTAATCTATCTATCAAATCGACTCGCCTCAGCTCATTCAGATCATGACTGGAAGCCTTCTGAATGCTTTCCTCCCCCCCAAAAAAAGATTCATGTGTATAATTAGACTAAAAAAATCTGCAGAAGAGAAAGAAATCCCTCAGCAGAAACTCTGAAATTCCTGTCCTAAACCAGAATATGCTAAATTCTCATGGGCAGCCTTCTCCATGGTAACAAGCCCATTAGTGAAGGCTGCAAAAAAGAAAATAATCAAGTGGAGCTGTTCTGCTGGATGGAGAGGGATGGAGGAAAGATGGGAAGAGATGTAAAGAGACTCAAAGCAAGAAAAGAGGAGTGAAGGAGTGTGCAGGTAGACAACCCACATGCAGGAGCTGAGAGTCAGTCCTCCCCAACGGCATGGCTTGCATCTCATCGCCCAGGGCTCTGTTGTCTATCCACTTCAATTAGAAATATACCCTTCTCTTGGCTGTCCTCCATGGACTTGACTAACACTGTAGATAATAGTCACAGTGTGTATGTGACTCTCTTAGCTACAGAAGCTGGTGGACATCTCTGATTGTCTCAGGCTGACCACCAGAAACCTTTGTCTGGCCTTAAGTTAAAAAAATAAGGGGAGAGTGGAACATGTTTTGGGAAATCACTTGTGTGCTTTGTTTCCAACAGTGAAATAAGAAGATGGATGGTTTCCCCATAATAGTGCTGTCATTAGCCTGGCTTAGCAAAAACAAAAAAGAAAGGATGGAAGCAAAGAGAGCAGAATCAATCTTATCATCTAACTCTCTGTACGAAAGCAAGTGTATATTTCACAGACTGTTCCTTTAAGTCTGACAACGATGTGAGAGTGCAGCACATCGCTTGCGTCTACATTCAGTTGTGATGATTTTAGCTTACATTTTCACTTCCGCTGAATGGTTGCATGGTTAAGGAAACAGTGGGACACAGCACGTTTGTTCTTGAACGCGTCGTGAGACTCACCTCGTCCAGACAGCGCTCATACTGCTTCCTCTGATTGTCATTCTCCATTGACAGAGCAGAATTCTCCGCCTGTACAAACAAAAACCCAGACAGATAAACTGTATGAATTACAGCAATTATGTTTGAATGCGCTGCTGCCCAGGTATAATTTGTATAAACGTATACATATATGGTGCAGGTTTCTCATCTCAGCTCAGATCCAAATAGGCTACACACACCAACCTAATGTTCAACGTGATAGATTCTGAAGACAGCATACTCTCTTAGACAGACAAACAAACAGTCAGGTAGATCCAGAGGCCATCTCGTTGCAGCACTGTGGGATTTGCAGGTTGACTGGAGAATGCCGGTCCTAAATGAATGATGCTTTAAATTTCAGGTGCCCTGCAGACCCTCGCTGTGTCTGTAAGGCTCACTTGAGGTACCCTGGGTATAATTCAATTACTGACAGCAGGTTTTCTGCCCAACGGGGAACAGAAAGTATTCTGGGAACTCAGGAGGTGTCTTTCCTCTGAAATGATTAATCCAGTAAATCTTAAAAGCTGAGTTACCTGAGCTGGTTTGTTTTCACTTGTGGTGCTGTGGGCAACTGCTCTGAACAACAGGCAACAAAAGATAATCACAGAAGTGGCTGATAATCACAGGAGCGAGCAGGGTTCAGAGAAGAACCCACCTCACACAGATCAGTATCATCTAATCCTAGGTAACAGCCAAATATAGTGCACAATATTGTACAACAATATTTGGACCTGTGTCTATGACTGAATGCTGAAGTGATGTTGATTAATATTAATATATGTTGATTAATATTCTGATACTGACCACAGTAATCCAAGCATGACTTGATTGTTCTGAACTGGTCTTTTCTTAGGAAGGAATCCTAATCTTCACTTTTTATGTATATATAAATTAAGAGCTGCTTTTGAATCTGCAAACTGAATCACATCTGCAAAAATGATCCTGAATGTAAAAATAAATCACTTGCTAAGATGTTTGGAAAAACTTATTGCCATGTTCCCTCATCCTTGTTTTTCCACAGTTAACATGTTGATCTGCAGAGAGCATCTCATCAATCAATCTTTCAGGCTCAACTGTCAAATTCCACTGAAAATTACTTTTCAGTTGAGGAGTTGAGAGTCAGTGTCGTGACTTCTCCTCTGTCAAAGACAGAGTGTATTCGTTATTTATCTTCTCACTCTTATTTTTGGTTCTTAAGGCAAATTTTTCATTTTTCATGGGAGATTACATGGAGGGTGCCCAAGTGTGCCATAATGACTGGAAAGTAGTTTCCAGCTAAATATAAGCCCTGTAATGTTTCTTCAGCGCAGCGTTAAAGTTTAATTACAAATGTGGATAAAATAAAGGCAGCCACCATGAAGAGGCAACAGCGTGGAAACCACAAAACACACTCAGAATTATCCATTAGGGTCAACAAAGTAGACAGGAAAATTGGTGTAATTTAAAGGGGCTCTTTGTTCTAAAAGATAATCGCTAATAATGGTCATGTAGACTTTCTGGAACTAGTAGTAGACCAGAGAAGTGCAAGAGAAAATTAAATCTGACTAAGATATCAAAGAAACGATGTCCAGTAATTCAGCTGGCATCCATGCTGGTAATTATTGTCGCATTATCAGAATGCAATGTTGAAGCCTTTGTAGTCAATGCACATAGATTACATATGCTACAATCTTGCCTATAAAATATTAAATATTAAAATCCTCCAAAGTGTTTTCTGTTTACTGGTAAGATTAATTTGAATCCTAATTTGCTAGGATTTGCTAAAATCCTAGTTTTATACTACTCATCTTTTAATGAAGAAAAACAGATTTTTTCACCCTGTAATTATTCTTTGTCTGTGGACAATCATGCTTGAAGTTTTTGGAACTCCAGTTTCCATGTTGTTTTGAGGAAGCGCACTGTATGTCACCATGAATTCAGTAACACTGAAGCTTTCTTTAGCCTATATTATATTAGCTTTAAAGTACACCATAATTGTCATTACTGATCATATTTTTTAAAAAGAATGACAGTAGTATAATATAAATTGGTAAACATTTATGACTTTTAAAACCACATCACATCCAGTAAATCACAAGACAAAGTGGAATAAGAAAGTTAATCCTCTTTTTAGGTGGAATTTTCCTTTAGGCTATTCATTGCAGCAGATATAGCGGCATGACCAATAATGAATGTCTGAGACTTCTCAACAGATGGTACGTCCTGTTACCTTTTCAGAGGGGTGTACTGTACATTCACCGGAACACTGGCTCCAAATGTTAACTACCCTGTCAGCATTTTAATTATCACCTCCTGGATATGAATAACTCCTTTGTCTTCTGTCATACCACTGCCCCTTGGATCACTCTACAGCATAATGGGGTCTCGTTCTCTCTGTAATTTAAAAAAATGATAGAGGCGTGACGAAACACCTGCTGTGCTTGTTTGCCATCTACATATCCTACCACATATACTCAGATGCTATAAGTGACAGTTCATTATCATTTAACATTTAAGTAAATGCTGCTGGTAGGTCCATCACTCATTCCAACATTCCAACAGGGTAGATTATAACTAATAAAGTTTAAACATGCAAGAGGTGGACTATGGTACACTACACATCTCGTAGAGCAAATCTGCCTGGTACTGTAAGGTTATCCAGAGCTCTCTCTGCATACCTAAGCTGCTGGACAGGACAGGTTGAAAAAAAAGAGATGCTGTTGTTTTCATATGCAAGTCAATACTGTAGCACACGGTTATGCAACAGATTTCTGCAACATGCCTAAAGATTTTGATGAAGCACCAGTAAAAAAACTAATTAATTTATAGCAGCTTATAGTCTGCTTAGACAAACGTTTCGGAGGAACTAACACCATTCCATAATATATATATATATTCAGTCCTTTCAAAAACCCCAAACAGCCTTGTGTGTTGTCCTTGACCTACCCACTTATTCCAAGTCTCTGTAGATATCAAATAAAATAATTTAATCATTGTGGTACCCTCAATGTATTGATCTGTCTAACATTTCAGGGGTGAAGGGAAAAGACAAGAGGAGCAGGAAGAGTAGTGGTGGAGTTGGAAACAGTTCGGAGAAGGACAAGAAGTGGACCATGCAATCCACTTTACCTCGAGGGCCCTGAGTCGCTCTAGCAGAGGATTGCTGTCCTTTGAATTTTCCTCCGATCCACCGCCGGCCTCAGGCAAAGGGGGCATTTCTGCTGCTGTGGCTGTTGGACCCTCCAGACTGTCCTGCTGCTTCCACATTTCCTCCAGGAGTTTGTCCTGGAGTGCAGAGAGAGTGGATCAAAGATGCATGCCTCAAAATCACAAAGAAATTAAGACGAAGTTCTCCGTATGAAAGCTTGCTCCAGTTACAACAGCAATACGCAACATTTGAATAAACAACACAGTGAGTGCTGCATAAGTAAGATGCAAGGGAAGTAAATAATGGGCCAGGGAAGAACCAATACATTTTGGTATCCAGTCCAATCCGGTTGAAATCAGCAGATCCATAAATTATTTTTAGCACTTTACTTTCAGATTGTGAGTCAGGGAGGGCATTTTTCTGCATTTCTGTATGTCTGATTCTCTGGAACTAATTTATGGATCTTAATCTAAAGAATCTAGGTCTATGATCTATGAGCTTGTACATTTTATACACTTTTTTCCTTTTGTTTTCTATTATAAGAGCCAGACAGGCGGATTGTTTGGCCTTGGCAGAGGTATGCACTTTTACTGAATGCCATTCTAGTTTTTGTTTGTCCTTCCAATTATGCATTTGTTACTAAGTGATTAAGTTGAAGCCTCGACTATCCTCCCAGTGGTCCATGTGTCATTGAATTATTATTCATATGTGCATTTACACTTCACTTTTCTGGCTGTGACTGTGGCTTTTTCCACAGATGTCACAACTTCTCCTGCACGAAGCCGCAATCACTGTGATTGTCTACTGATGTTGCCACAATGTTTTACCGTGTTTTCTACCTTCAAAGTTGCAGCGTGGGGTGCCAATTAATATTTTACTGTTAACACCAGGAAACGTATTTGTTCAGGTTGCATCCTCCTTTTTAGGAAGTTAGAATAAAACCGGCACCACATGAAATTCACTTACACTGTAGATATATTTGGTAAAATGCAAACTAGACACAGAAATAAATAGACTCTACAGCATATTGTTTTCTTTAATTTAGCATTACTAGCATGTTTTGTTTAGATGCAGAAAACTCAGTGGGACATGGGGAGGTGAGGGCCTTTCATTTATGCTCTACAACCAGGCAGATAATCACACACATCACCTGTGTGGTGGTAAGTACCATTGTTTGATTGTGCGTTGATGCTGTGAAACTAATCATTTCTGTTCTTTATTTTGGGTATAAATTCCTGTCAAATTCATACATCATTACTTTGAGGGACGTATAATACATTTTGTATTATAATTTTTAATTTTGTCTGAAATAACACTGGAGCATCTTGTTTGCATGAAACTAGATTGTGAGACATTTGCCCGCTGTTTATTGGCCCTTTTTGTAATTTTGCATTATTTAGCACTTTGCATTATTGATTAGTGTAAAACTTCAGAAACCAAATATTCAAAAGCCTTGAGTCAACAAAAAAGGCAGGCGAATGGCAGCATAAAAAGGATAGGAGACTGGTAAGGCTGAGTTACTAATTAGTTCCATGAACATTAATTGTATTTGCTATATTGTTCATTAGTTGTATAATATGTATAATAGCCTGTGCTCAATGTTTAATTTGATCATATAATTTTTTTGTTAACCAAAAACAAGACACAGACAAGTGTACATGTGTACATGTACAGACAAGGCGTAGCGTGATTCAAATCAATATGTGGAGGACAAAGACAACATTCTTGTTGTTAGGATTCAAGTGTCATGGCCTGCTTTTTTCTTGTG
This sequence comes from Psettodes erumei, assembly GCA_016785225.1. Classification (NCBI taxonomy): domain Eukaryota; kingdom Metazoa; phylum Chordata; class Actinopteri; order Pleuronectiformes; family Psettodidae; genus Psettodes; species Psettodes erumei. The sequence continues at coordinate 2,028,109 of JAFBJZ010000221.1, forward strand.
GTTAGTGTAGTTGTTTACCTTTATGTTTCAAACAGTTGCATGGGCTCTGTTAGAGTTTGGGTTTTTCCATTTGCCATATTCTTCTGATTCACTAAGACAAGTATTTTGTAGGCTCTGTTAGAGTTCTCCTTTGATTGTATTATTTCTCATTTAAGACCCACTTTTGGGCCCTGTTTTCTGTTGAATTCCCCCTTTATTTTATTTTGCCCACTAAAACTGACTTTTGTTAAAAAAAATCTGTATTTTACCACAAACATCTGTTTTTTATGTTGCTTCCCTTCCTCACACAAGCTGCATCGTAACAATGAGCATCAAAGCAGGGTTATTTAAAGAAAAGATTCAGAAGGACTTAAATATATCTACTGCTGATAGGATGTCTTAATTGTACCTTGTATGCTTTCATAAGGTCCAGTGGGTCCACCTTGGGGCCATCCAGCGAGTCCTGGTTCTGTAGTAGTGTTCGGACCGTCTCCTCCATGCTGCATTCAAGAAGAAAAAAGGCAAACTGGTGAGTGTATAAGTGCTAGGAATCCAAGTCTTACTAGAGCATGAATGAATAAGGTTTATACTTATCATCCAAAAATTTAGTCGCATTAATAAGATTTAGTGTCTGGACTCAAGACTCTTAATCTCATTCAGATAATCATCATCTAGAGCCATGTTAACATGCTACAGTTTGTCACTACACAGGTATAACCAGTTAATGGTTCAGCGTCAGTTACATCTGGTTTTGTCCGTTTTTAGCAAGTCTGCAAATCACTCCATATCGTAGATTATACAATAAAGCAAAGTATAGGTTCCATATTAATAATGCTTAAGTTTAGCCAGGAAACCAATCAACTCCAATTTAAAGAAGACTTTCTTAACCGTACTGTCTCACAGTCTCACAGTCATCAGCACTGGCTCAGCTCCCCCTGAGATGAACTGACCTACTGATGCTGCATTGCATCATACCCGGTGATGCAGCACTGACTGGAAACAAAAAGCAACTTAAGGGTGGTCATGATTTGAGAAGTGCTGTTAACACACATCTCATCTACTGAATGAACAAACAAATTTGCTGGAAAAAAGTTATCTGATTAAAAATCTGAAAATAATGAATATTCTGTTTGATGGAGGAACACACTAAATCACTTATCCATTTAGTATACACAGCTTTGTTTCTTTATCTATTGTACTTCACTGGCATTGAAGGATAAAATAAAAGCTGAAGGTTGTGAAATGTTGTTAGGAATAATGTATTAATTATGTTTTTTACTTGATTCATTGTACTTGTCAGGTAGATAAACAAAGGAAATTCAAGGTCAGCTGGGGGTGCAGGAAAAATGTTGCAATATTATGTTGATAGAGCAAATGTGTTGGTCAACATTTGCTTATTCAAGGATTTTATGGAGCAACTTCGGCATTCATTTGAAGCACAATTTTCCATTCTCCTGAATGGAAACGTGCTCCCTTCAGCTGTTTTGGTCTCTGCTAACTCCTGAAGGAAATGTCAGGCTCTTTAGTTGCTAAATGCATCAGCATTTTCACCAGCTATAGTTACTAACTTTGTCTCTCTGGTGTTGGACAGTCAGTGTATGTTAATGGAGCAGACATTGTAGTATTGTTGCCACACCACTGAAGTGGCTGAGACATTTAATTTGTTTAAGGGCCCCAGGATTTCCCCCTCCTTCTCTCCCACAACTAGTTTATCACACTGATACGAAAAAGAGACAAAACCAAAACACTCCCAGGAGAGGCCATTTTTTGCATGTCAGAGACAATTGCGATAGGTGCCTTGTGGATTAAAACAGGGCCAATTGGACAAGGCAAATGGGAGCAAACAGGCAAAATCTCCACAGAATGAAAACAAGTTTCAATAAACACTCATCTCTGATTAATATTGACTGTTTCGCTTCCCTGTGGGTTAACATCAAACGATCTGTGCTCATCACCAGAGACTTAATCTTCACACACACACACACACACACACACACACAAATGGTTCCCCCCTTTTTGTTTCCCTCTTTAGATGATACTCATAAGAAGCCACAGAACATGAGATTTCCCCTGAATTAACAAGAAATGTTGTTTCTGCTCCACTATTCATGAATATTGTTAATATTACTCAGACAATGTTTTAGACATAAATTAGTCAAATCTTCATATACCGAAATATGAAATGTAAACTTTAAGGCTACATCTATGACCTTATTGTCAGGAATGAGCCTAACTCCACCCACTCCACAATCTTTAAGATGCTAAAAAGTTTACAAGGATGTGTGAGGCCAGAGAAAAATACTAGAGAAAAATAGAAAGTGACAAATAATCGCATCACACCTATGGTAAACGGTTCTTTTGAATCCCCTGAAGCAGACATTAGTGTGGTGGAGGACCATGGCGGTCCCGCACTGCATCAGTTCTGCTGGATCCAGTAAAGCCTGGAGCCGGAGCTCTCTGAGCCCAGCATGGTGTCTCCTGAAAATGCCAGTTGCAAATGCACATAGCAGTGTGTTGCTATTGAGGGACCTGTCATTGGCAACCACAGCCGAGCTCTACAGCATAAGCAGAAGTCCAAACCACTGCACTGTTTTTTTTGTGTGTGTAAATTTATGTTGTCATACATATAACACCCATACTGCAGCTGACATTTGTTCAGATGGCTTCCCATGTATCTTGAGTCTTCTTGCCTTGTGATTTTGTAATCGTTTTTCCTCCGAGCTTTGTATGCTTTACGGACACTGACCAGTACGCAGTGACATTTTGCCCTGTCACTTCAACAGCAACTTTCCCCCATTTGATGTATATGACACAGCCATTAGCACTAGCTGCTGACTGTGAGCACACCACTGGCATTCCCGCCGCAAGTCACGGACACTGACCTGAAACAAACCCGGACCAAAATGAAAGCAGCATGTGAGGTGGTGGTGGTGGGGATTACTGAGCTCAAATGTGAGTTTAAAATGCAGAACAAGGCAAACTGAATCATTTGATGCAAATACGTGCAGTGCAGAAGGCCAGATGTGAAATGCAGATGTCACTGTGTGTTGCCCAAATGTATAAGCAGAACTGTCAGGGTTGGCAGTTCAAATCCCACGGGAACCACTCATGCTGAAAGTGGCTGCACTTGTGGTCATGCCACTGAGGCACTTTGGGTTTGAAAGTGTCCAATTGGAAAATGCAATAAAACTTTAAATTCATGACAGACCACACATGAAAGACCTACTGCAGAAACTTTCACGCCATCAGAGTCACTGGCTGCAGATTGTGCATATTTACATGATCGTTGTCAATAAATAAAACAATCATTTTCATATTAATGTTTGCTCCACTGAGTTTGTTCTATTAGAGTCTCTTCTCTGGATGGAGAATATACATGCATACATGCAACTGTTAAAAAGCTTGCAAATATTTTATAATATATGTCATAATTCAAATAGTTTAAATTGAAGTTCTGTTCTGAAAATTTGTCTCTTCTCTCTGAAAATGTGATATAACATTGTCAAACTCTCTACTTTTTTTTTTTTTACATCATCTGAGCAACAACATCACTTGGTACAGCTACTGCAATGCAACATGGATCATTACTCCACTACACTAGAACTGATCCTCCTTAAACTTTGGTCTCACCATGCTCCCTCCCTGTGAAGTTGCAGAAGTCCACCTGATTCCTATCAAAATTCATGTTATTCTCAGCAATATTTCATTCATCGCATCCACTTTTCTCCCCGCTCAGTCATCACTCACCCCATGCTGCTCTCCTAGCGACGCTTCTCATCTGAAATGAGGCTGACCACGCAGGCCTGCCGTTCCCTCAGTTCCAAGTTAGTCATGGCTCTGTGTTTGTGATTGGGCACTGAAGAGAAAGTGGGTCTCCTGGTCTCTCTGTGGACCATGAGGGAAGTAATGCACAGCTGAGTGCTCTCGGAAAGGGAAAAACAAGCTCCCACCCTGTCTGACTCAACCCTAACAAGGCCTCGTTACTTTCCGTGCCATCCCAGTCTCATGACTGCAGTCTGGCAGGGGGGACACGTCCAGTGTAATTGTCCCTCTGTGTTAAACCCCATTTCAGAGTTGCTGCTGAATGAACACTGAGTTGTTGTTTTAACTTTCGCTCAGCTAGTAGGAAACAGGATGTGTCAAAATGTTGCACTATGGTGATGGTTATACCAAATGTTACTCATATCACAAATTATAGATGGGGCTGGGTCAGCATGCGCCTTTCAGTAAAACTCAGCCAATGGTTAGCCTGCTCTCTGAGAATTTCAACAGTTAGTAACAAGAGGCCAATTACAGCAGCACTCAAAAGCTATGCAGAATTCCCCATTGCTAGAAAACAGACCTTTATTTGTAGAATGGATGGACCTCCCCTTTAACCTCCTAGGACCTGGCGTCCACATATGTGGATTAAAAATGCATGCCATGCAAGAGTTCAGGTTTTAGGAAATTCAGTGAATGCAACACGGCACATATAGCATAATAACAAAATAAACCCCCTTATTGTTGTCTATTTAAGACAACTGCATTCATCTTGAGGCATTTTGAGATGTGTTATTTAAACACCTGATTCATTGGTAGTGTTTCCAAATGCAGATTATTTTGTAGATTAAATGCTGAGTTTTATGAAAAAACGTATGAAAATCAGTTTGGCAAAAGGTAGAACACATTATGTATCCTGACCATCCAGTATTATTTGAATTTGTACCTTGCAAAAACAACTCTAAAGTAACTATTGCACTATTACTATCCAATTACTATTACTATCCTGTCTGCAACAGGGTCTTCTTGATGCTACCGCTGATGCTAGAAAAAGAGTCAGAATTCTTCCAAATTTACATGTAGGGCAGTGGCTTTAAATTATTCATGACACTAGGGTTGTCAGAGCACAGAAGCTGACTGCTTGAATTTGGATTTTAGCTACCAAACCTTTGAGTTAGAAAGTATTTAGCTCAATTCTGGTGGCTAAAAAAGAACAGATATCAAAACTGAATTTGTGTACATGTGCACATCTGGAATGTTGAAACATCCATCTTATCTGTTTCTACTTTTGTTTTCACTCAGGAATCTTGAAATAATTAATACTGGCATCAAGTGTTATTCTTTACACAACATGTATGTGTTCACTGTGTGTATATAACATAGCTTCAGTGACCGTGCATAGATGTTTGTCGTAAATGGGAAAAGCCTCCTTCCCTCTTACCGGAGGGGTTTCTACTGTTCTGTGACGTTTTGCTACAGGCCTCACTTTTCAATGCAAGACCATCAGCACATCATCATGCACAACAATGCATGAATGAATGAATGGCCTAGTTTCTCCCTTAAATACCCCCCCCCCACACACACACACACACACACACACACACATACAATGAGAACAGAAACAAGACTAGCTATTGGGAAGCCTGACAGTGTTTCTCCTCTCACACTGGTTTTCATTTATTTATTTACTGAGTTTGACATAATGATCAATTTGAATGGTACAGCTGGACTATTGTAAATCCCTATATCTGGGCCTTGCCCAGTCTCCACCAGCTCATCTGCACATGGTCCAAAATGCAGCTGCAAGGATGCTGACTGGCACTAAACAGTGTGAGTGTATCACCTCATTCCTGGCCTGTCTTCACCTTAGCAACCAATTTAAGACCTTGCTAGTTGTTTTGAAGGCTCTAAATGATCGAGTCCCGTCTTGTATCACAGCCCTTATTCACAGCCACCCAGCTCTGACGTCTGTTAGATCTGGCAACAAATCTCTCCTGTATGTCCCTTGGTCACGACTAAAACGAAAGGGGTTGCAGAGTTTTTAAAACAGAAAATAGATGTGCTCCACTCATTTCTGGTTTTTAAACAAGGGTAAAGATCATTTTTATTGACTGTCCTTTTTGGCCCACTAATCTTTTTATCTGTTGTATGGTCTATAATGCTGTATTTCTCCCTGGTTGTTTACCAATAATAAATAAATTAATAAATGGACCAAAGAGTAAAGAATAAGAGGATGTGATTTAAACATAGAATAATTACATACATTATAGGTATAGCTATTATAGGCCCAAGGTGAGCTCTACAGCTGACTGACACATCATCCTGTGCTAACTAGCAAGGAGAGGAAAAAATGTATATAATTTCCCTAAATACTGGGCAGAAGCGGAAATATCTTCTCCATGGCAGGGTTGAATTAATTTACAGTCACAACTCATCAGGGCCTAATCTCACACCTCGCTGAGCATATGCAGATCCGATCAAACTCAGATTGTGAAGGGCCGTCGGCAGCCGAACACTTGGCTGAACATAATTCTTGCTTATTATTTTTGCTTTATTGAATGCTGGGAGGGGAGATCAATAAGTAGGACAATAGGACATAACAGTAGCCTCTCACTGCAGACGGTTTACACTTCATATCAAATTTCAGACAATAGTTTTTGATTTCTTTTAAAGACAGCCTCTGTGTACAGTGTAGTGGGTTGTCAAGGTAATGAAACAGTTGATGTGACCATGGACAAGCATTTCATCACATCTGGTGTTTGGTCTTTGATGGATGTACACTATGCATTATGCTTGTTGCACTGTTGCAGGTTTTTGTCAAATAAATCCTAATGTTGCTTTGTGTCTGCTGGATGTGCAAACTACAACTGCATGCTGATGCATTTGCCATAACAAGCCTAACACTCTCCAGGACCTTTACACAGAGTTTCATGTATCAAATTGTGGAGTTCCCCTTTCATTTCTCAAATAACTGTGCTGGTATTGGCCTTCAAACGTCAACCAGGCTGCAGTAAAGTATGTGACTATATTTTTACTCCCCGAGTCTGTGGTGAAGGTGCTACCTGGAGAAGTGCTGCTGCAGTGTCACCATCTGCCACCCGCCCTGCTGAGACTTCACCCTCTCCCTTCTCTCCACGGCCAGATGTTGTTTGGTCTCCAGCTGACGGATTATTATTATGGACCAGTGTCTGTGGCGTAGCTGCAGGGGAGAGGAGTAAACACAGTTAGCTCGTTGTTAATCTTGCATATCATAATCCTAGCGAAGATTTCAAACATACACTACATCTGTTCACACACACCCTCTGCCGTAAAAGCATCCTTTGTCAGCAAGTTTAGTTGTTTGGAGGAGAGCAGCAGCCTCCGCTCACCTCTCTTCTCTCCTCCTCACACACTGTACTTTTGAATTAGTGTTGACATCCATGCTTTCCCCACAGCTGACAGGTTGTGAGAAACACAAACTCCCCACTCGTAACATTTCAACAGGGCCTTGGGGTAAACTGTCATTTTAGAACAAACCACCTGTATATCTGCAAAGAGTCACGGATGCCCAAACATAGTTATGGTAGCAAAAGTTTAGGTAGAGTTAATATTATAATAAGTGTGCGGCTCGTCCGTTGGGTTTCTCCCTGTCTGGATATTGCTGAACTGAAAAAAGACACATAAACACCGCATATTCAAAAGAGATGTAACATTTCAAATTCTTTTTTTGACAGTAAACATGAACACAATATACCATGTGTGATTACAGATATTGTCTGTATAATGTCCTAATAAACCTGTCAAGGATATGGTAACAAAGCTCTTTTCCTCTATGGTCCTAGGGTATGGAGAGATGTGAAGTGACCAGCAGGAGTGTCATTTGAATTTAATATTTTTTCTTTCTTGTAGCCTGCATGGTACTAGCCTCTATCCAGCGGCTTCCCGTGACTCACTTTAGCCATCATACTCACTTGTTATTACTGACCCACCATGCAGTAAAGCAATGCCGTTATTAATTACAGATTTTCATAAATGCTGTGAGTGAGCATTTTTTCCCTTTTCGTTGCTTTAGTCTTAGTTGTTCTTCACTTGCTGATACTTTTTTGTATCATGTTTACAGCAAACTCAGTCAAAGTTCAGACCAGAAGTTATTTTTTTCAAAACAGTGCAAATGAGCATGTGTTTCAATTAGTAGGATTTAAATCTTTAACTGTATGTCAGACTAATTATAAACCTACATCAGCTTCGACTGCTCAACTGTCACTACAGTTGTCACCCCCACTATACATCTGTCTCAAGTGAAGGCATCACTGCAGGTAAACAAGAGGTATAACTGGGAGCCATGAGCCACGATGTACCTTTTTCACAGCAGATGTGGAAAAATCACAAGTAAACAAATTTCAGGAGTGGTGACTGAGTTCCATGCCACGTCACGTCAGCCACCGTCAGCCACCGTCAGCCACCGTCAGCACCTGGCTCCATTCAGGTGAGTCAGTACCAAGAACCTGAAACTAGCTCACCTGAATGGAATGCAGATGTTTGTAATGTTATCAAACCCTTGTATTCCTGCTATGGAGTGCCAAAATATCTGCTGTGAAAAAGGCCTGTTGTCACAGTAAGTCAGGTCAGTGAGCCAGCATGAGCAATAACAGAGCCCTGAAAATGAAGCAGCAAAATGCAATTTGGCCATTATGAATTTGATTATTCACACCAGATTTCCCTAACTTAACCTTCTCAAATACACCTGTACTTTTCCTGCTATGACATGAAAAGTGATTGCAGTGAAAAAGTTCTATAAACTGCAGCTATTTACAGTATCACTGTCACTAGTAAAGACAGAACACCTTCCAAATGCAGAGGAAGTAAAGGCAAGGGACATTCAACAGAGACTTAGCATTAAATATGGAGTGAAACCCCATTTCTCCACAAGCAAAAATCTCAGCAATGAATAACAATCCCATAACACAGCAGCAAGTCAAATCCAGACTATACAGGATGGAGTCTACTCTTCCAGTTTTAGTTTAGAGGTCAGAGGGCATTTTTACAACAGTGAGCTAGTGTGGCTATTTCTTGTAGCTAAACCTGATTAAAGTGCAGAAACCGCCCGCTATCTCTGAGTTAAAACAGATCAAGTGCTAAGGGTCTGTGCACACAGTCACACCTGCTCACGTTCCCAGTGCAGAAGTTAGAAGTTAATGTATAGCGTGTACCGAAACATGCTCACTTTTCAATCCAGTAACCCAGGAGTTAACCACACAATTCTACCATTTCCACCTGCTCTGTACAACATGTGTAAGAAGAGACTTCAGGATTACTACAATGGTTTATCCAATTAACTGCCACTTCATATTTTTTAGTCCTGATCTGCAAATTGGCTCAAACATTTTAAAAATGACAGTCTTGATTTGCAAAAAATGATACTGACAGAAGAGTAATTTACTGCAAGTGACAAAACGATCGTCCCTGAACCTCCATTCATGCCAGCGACAAGGATTTATCAGTTTTTAAATTACACAACACAACTTTCTATTACTTCATTGAGAGAATGTATTCAATCTGCTCTTCCTCATTGTTTGTCTGTCCTTCAACCCAGAAGGGCACCCACATAGTGAATAATAGCAGGTCCACAATAAGCTGAGAGGTTTTTTAATTCATTATATCTGGACTGGTCCCTAAAATTACAAGTTACCCCAAACTTCCCCAGTGATCTATGGTGGGTAAAAGAAAATTTAATTTTAGGGGCCTGGCAAAGATGTCAAATTTGAATCAGCACTGCCATCTAGTGGCATGAGCACATCCCTGCACAGTTTAAACACCAATCACAGACTGAAGGTTTAAATAGTAGTAATAATATTTTGACACTGTAAAGTGGCTGCAGTGGTGTCAAGAATGAACTTTAAATGTCAACTTTTATCACATGATGATTAAGAAGTTTTTAAGGTGTTCAGAAAAAGGGTTAAACATTGACAGTTGCAGAACAGTTTTCTGACACACATATATGAAGAAATATTATCATCTGCAGCGCTACTGTTGTAGTAGCTATATCAGCACACATATGCATGTAATTCTTTTACACAGAGGACATACCATGAAAGACATTCAAAATTCTAAGAATTCCACATTGCTCATGCTTTGGTGCATGGTCCCATGAAGATGTGAAGTTTTGTTACAGATTGAAGAACACTTCTCTTCCTGAAGCATCATATTTGTTTCTTGAGTGCATTTTAAGATTGTGTGTTTTTGTTTATGTCAACAGTTTAAGTATAATTTTCCAGAGGAGGAACCTGAACAGTAAACTTTTCACAGCCATGTTTTGACAGTATGTCTGTTGTGAAAAAGGCCTATTCTGACACTTCTTCCACCAGACCTTAAATCACAGTACCTTTTTTCACTTTATTGTGACACTAAGAAGCATCTTGTTGTTCCCCTCCTAAATTTCCCTATGAAATAGTGTAATAGTAAAGCTGAAGTAAGCCTATATTGTCCACATGTGACTACTCTCATGGAAACATTGTAATTTCAACACATTTTGTAAATGAATTTTAACATGAATGCCTTAAGGATGAGGTATTCTTACATACATACTCTTACATCTTTGAACGGCAGCCTTGTGCAATGCAATGAATTTGTTTCTCAGTCCTTGGCCAGTAGATGGAGTTCTTTGTTCATTTTTATTCTATTGTCCTGCATCATCAGAATTTAGCACTTGCTTCCTTGTGTGCATGTTCATTTTTTAGATTATTTTTTTTAAATTTTGTTGTTTTTCCATTGAGCCATAATAAAATGAAAGGTGGAGAAGGAGATGAAACGGTGGAAGATACTTGCTAGACAGCCAGATACCTCCTCAACCTGCTGGTGTTGGTTACATGGTGCCTTTAAATGAGTTAGATAACGTTCTATTCATAAACGACCCATTTGTTTGAAAGGAAAACGCCTCACTCAACAAAGAGAGTCAAAATATGTTTAAGAAAAGTGATCCATGGTGTTTCTTACTTTTTCTAACTTCATCCATAAGTTTGAAATCCTGACACAGACTTTTAAATAAATCCATGCAATTGCTCAATTTGTGCTGTAAGCCATTCTGTTAAGTGTCTCATATAATCATGGTGATACTGTTTCTATAGATCAGCCTTTTCTGTGTTTCCCTGGGGATCTTTGGAAATATTAAGTGCACATATAAACTGCACACAGAATACAACTGGCACATCATTATGTGTCCTTCACACTAAAGGAGCTATTGTCTTAAACTTCATCCACACAGCGACACATGCATCCGTTTTCATTAAACTACATACACTACTACACTGGTGGGACAACAAAACCACAGTCCAAAAAGTAAAAAATATATGGGAGGGAAGAATTCATGGAGATAGTAACATATACTGCACCTATACAGTTTACATAAATGTGCATCGGTGCATGTTAGCTGTCAAATAAATGTAGTTAAGTAAAAGGTATGCGTCTCCCTGAAATGTAGACATGTATGAGTGCAAAGCAGAAGTAAATGCATGATACCTCAGAATTAAGACAAAAATATTATTGCGGAGAGAGCTCACTGTACTGCAATTTACAATAACACAAACAGAAAGAACAAAAAGAAACAAAGAAAATAGTTTCAACACATGCGCATGTTGAATGTACATATATTAAAGGTCTGTTTGGTGTAGAGCAGGTCATAAGTTTTTTTTTTTCAGGTCAAGAGTTCTTTCACTGGGAGTACAGCAGTGAGACTGAACAAAGACCATGGATTAAGTTGTGGGTCAGACAGCCAAACAATTAGCTGAACCTTGGGCTCGGCACAACTCATAGCAATGCAAAATTAGCGCAACACAAATTAGCACAAATACTGCATACATAATTCTGTCTGCAATTTCTGGTTGTCGTCCAATAAATAGATAGAAATAATTATATATGGTCACTATTGTTTTGCCTAACCATCAAATCCAATACTGGCCTAAGACTTTTGCACAGAACTGCATATGCTGTTGAGTTGTATTCCATCTCAAGTTTAAGCTCTGAATCCCTCTACCTGTGTTGAGCAACATCGTCTGCTGAAGTAGACACGTTAATACCCAAACTGATGTCTGCAGTCTAAACAAATGAAGCTGAATCATCTAAACTACATTATGTATTTATAACTGTAATCTGATTTATATGGAGCAAATAAAGTCACACTGATCACTGCAATCGCAGACAGACAACATTTTTCACATATAACACATAAACATATTTCACATATTTAAATTAGAGTCATGACTATGAGAGCTCTCAATGTCTCTCTGCCCTGAGACAAACAATTTGAGAATGTGTTGTGCTTTTCATTCGTAACCCTGCAGTGCAGAAGAAAAACCATGTAGCTTTTGTTTACTTGGGGACCCTTCAGTGAGAAACGCACTCCAGTGTAAATAGTGTAATTACATGTCTTCCTTTTGGGTGGGTGGGAGGGTAAATTGGTGTAATCAAGGCCACAGTTCAGCCTCTGGCATTGATGTTGGAATGAATTAGGACAGGACCTCGCTGAGATTTTTGCCCCCTGGGTACTTAATGAACACATACTTCGCCCACAAATCACATCCTGCTGATAGAGTGGCGAGCCAGTCCTGTGACTGTGCTGTACGACTCGTGCCAGGAAACAAGCCATGCAGGAATGATAGGTTTGAAATGGAACTTTGGATACACTATCAGACAACAAGAGAATAAACCTCTCTGTGTATTTTGTTAAGTAACGGTTTTATCCTTCCCTTTCACATATTCATCAGAGCGATCTGGGTTGTTTTTTTTTTATTCTATATTTCTGTCTTTCAGTACTACTTACTTTATGTATGCACTGCAACCACTCACACACAGAGGGCTACCGACAACAATTTTAATATCTTAATTCTAATATTTAAAAAAGACACTCTCTACTCAGTTTTATAGGTTTGATGGCCCAGCTGTGAAATCCAGCAATTTATCTGTGCCAACACTTGGCCATTCATTTTTTATTGAGAATTCTCTTACTCACTGGTAAATAAAAAATTGTTAATGATGCAAAATGTAAATCGTAGCTCTTAACTATAAGTTACTATGTAACTCAGCTATAGAGACTATCTTGTGATGGGATCACAAGAGCAACAATGCCTGTCAACATGTTTCAGGCCCATGAGTGCTCAGTAGTCATAACTACACACTTATGTGGTGACTGCAACTGTCACAGTTGTGATGCTATCAGGGTGAAAAAATCTGTCCACACAGATGGAGACATTCCTGCCAGAGTACTTAAAACTGCCTCTGCTGTTTTGTCACGATCATGCCCACAAAAACAGACACACAGATTCACAAAGTGAAAACGCTGTCAGCCACACTGCCATGGCTGGTAACAAGTCTGCAGTCATGCTTGCTGTGAGCTCTGTGAGGCACGTGGCTGCCCACCCAGGTTCCTTCTGGTTAAAAGGGAAGTTTTCATTGCCACTATCACCAAACATTTGCTCATGGGAGAATACTGGGTGTCTGTAAATAATATTGTAAAGAGTAAGGTCCAGACCTGCTCTATATAAATAAAACTGACTTAAATCGAAACAAAGGGAAACCTTTGAGCCTACTTCAGGCACACGCACCCAGCCAAGGATCAGCTAGGGCATTTCTAAGGGAAAAAGCAAAACACTGACCAGTTTTGACCCACACTGGGTCTTCCACAGGGTCATAAACAAACACCAAAACATGTATAATGTTAATCATGTTCATAAGCCTCATATTGGCTAATTAGCATGAAACACAAAGGGTAATGGGATGACATTTTTGAAGCTGTTTCAACATAAATCAAAGTATTGGACACATTTTGATTTATTACAGTGACCGTGACAGTGATTTATGATGGTGATTCATTCTTTGGCGAACATGCACATTCAATGTCAATGGAGATATTTCAATCTGGACCAAAATGGTCAAATGATGAACCAATGTTAGGATGGCACTGTTGGACAGGGCAGCTCTAATAAATAGTCACAATACGTGAAAGCTAAAAAAAATAGACAGAATTCGTAAAGGTCAGATGTATTAACTGGGAATTAACAGAGCAAAATAATAATAAAAAACAGGTAAGTAATAATAGTTGCTTTCACCAATATCCTTACACAGCCAGTACAATGATGGTCAAAATCACAGTGCTTTAAAAAATAACCTTACACCCCTGCAGTGATTAAGATATGCTGAAATGTCCTGAGAAAAAGATTCACTCTGTTACTCATGGAAACATCTAAATTAGGCCAGTATTTGGGAAGTCTTTAATTAATCTGGTAAACATGGAAATATTATGCATCCGCCCTCTGCTTCCATTCCACAAATAGTCCTTGGCTGAGATATTTTTAGGACAGAAGCTATTTTTTATGCATCCTTGATGTTGCAAATGTTCTCGCTCACTGTAATGCTGTTACCATTCTGTCACTGCGTCTCTAATCTGATGGTGCACCTTCATTACTTTACTATTGTGTTGTTTTGGACATGATGAAAACACTATGTCTTTTTCGTGTGTGTACACTAACCAGTCAGGTCCCTGAGCACCTGCACTTGTAATGCATTTAGAGACTTTCATAAGGCATCAAAAACATCATGGTACAAGATGGCATGAAAAGATTCAGTAGTGTAGTAGGACATAAAAATCACATTGAGAAACACTGTAGTGTTTCAGGAGTATGTGCTCTTACCACTAAGCTATCAGTCCTGCAGGAAGCTTGTGTAGTATGTTGCAACATACTATAACAGGCCTAGGACTTTCCCGCAATAGCCTGGGAAAGAGAACATTTCTCTTTTTTTTCACTTTCCTTACTTTCATTATGCACCAAGCAACAAGAGAAAAATGGTCATACATACACTACAAATTCACATCAAAAAAAGATTTTTTTTTTAATAAAAAAAGGGGATGGGGGTTGTTTAAAGGATTTTTTTTTGGTAGTCCAGTTTTCTTTAAACATGTCTCACTTTTTACCCACATTTTCTTGACCAGTATATAGTCTACCCTGATAAAACCGGTCTTTAACCTTTAGGCTACCGCTGACCCCTTTTATGCGGCTGCACAATGCCCTTCTTCATCTAGTCTCCCAATCAAATGCATTAACCTATGTGCTTCAATGCAGTTAACATGAGATAGATGCAGGAACATACAATGGTTATCCCCTTGCCGTAAGCGACTGCACATCCACTCCTGTTTAAATGCTTTTTTGACATCGAGGTCAGATTAACCATGTTGCTAAAACTTTAGTCTTCAGATGTGTTATAATCTTGAATAGGTCAATTGAGTATCACAGCATGCTGATGAGATTAAAGACTATCACAATGAACAAACCCTAATTTTTCAAATGGACTGACATAGCAGTGGAGTGGTTACATTTGTGTGAAGGGTCAGAGTCTGTGTTGTAATTCTTTTGCCATGAGGGACAGGGCCTAATTGTTCACTTTGCTTTTTTCATTGCGATTCACAGCTGTCACATGCTTCAGCCATGTCTCCTGTTAACTATTTCTGCTGTGGTTTTCTGTGTAGCTAAGAAGCCACAGCTTTACAAATGGTCTGACAACCAGTCTGGTTCAGTGGCGCCCACAACTGTCATCAGCCCTACACCCACACAAACATACTGTAGTCAAGCTTGTGGTATTAAGACACTTCTTCATGGTATAAAAAAATGGAAAATTGTTCATTTGGTTAATTAGTTGGTAAAAGTTTTTTGTATGCTATACAATTCACTTGACGGTCTTTAGGTCAGTTTACAAAATGTTATGTAAGATCACTCTTAAGTACAGCTATGTACTGCTATGTTTGTCATGACATGATGAAGGAAGACAAATTTACACTCACCAAGCAGTTTATTTGCAACACCAGTACACTGCTGATTCATGCAACTATCAGCCAGTCACGAGAGAGCAGTGTAATGCATAAAATCACGAAACTGGACAAATGGACAAAGATGAGATGATGTAGCCTGGTTTGATGAATCTGGATTTCTGCTGTGGCTGCAGATAGTCAGGTCAGAATCTGGTGTCAACACCATGGACTCAAACCTCAACCTGCCTTGTGTCAGTGGTGCCATCACTGGGCCTAATCCCAGAGGAAAGTTTCCAACTTCTTTTGAAACTATGAAATGAAGAACTGAGGCTGTTTTGACAGCAAAGAGATAGTATTCGTTGGACATTCCTAATAAAGTGCTCCAATCAACATAAAAGTCTGTATCACTTCAGGTATTTTGTTGGCGCCACAACGGCCACTCACAGCGGCCTCACAGGCCCATGGGACAGGTGGAATGCATGATAGTTGAGGGGGGATGATACAAATAATCTGTTGTTTTTTGTATCAGATAGCAGTTTTTCCAGCCCAGCAAGCAATGTTTGAAAGTGAGTGTAGTGTCTGGTTAAGGTAATGAAATTAATTGGAAATGTAGGGAAATCATCTGAATATTTTTCTTATTTAGATAATGGCTCCTCTCAGTGGTTGATCATTTTGCACAGTGTCAGAATTTGGCATAACAAAATCCCACACCAAATTTGATTATTTTTATAATTGTAAAAAAAATAATAAAAAATCACACATCATTCTACTGGCCTTGTGTGTACGCGAGAGGTTTTTGGTGAACTTTGTTTAAAAATATATAGAAACAAAAAAAACCCCACATTTAACAAAAATAAAAGCACTGTACACTACAGTGTTAGGCTACATTCTTCAAGCCTATTCTAGGTTTTTCAATAAAAAAGGCAAGCATATTTACTTTTTGTGCCTTAAGCAGGGCACATAATGGACGAACAACTTTACCTGTGGTCTTGACACACACACACAAGGATATGCCCCTCAATCACCTGACTGTGTAGCTCAAAACAGACTCTTTTGTAGATCTATAGACTTGAGTTCTATTCTTATGTGACTCAATGAACTTTTGAAGGCGAGTGTGCAAAGGAACAACTGAAAAGAGAGCTCAATTGTTTCAGCAGTTATCTAAGGCCATTAGAAGCCTGAATGCTATTTCAGAGAACTTAGGTTCAACAGGCCACGGCCTGGTCTATTGGCTCAATTGGTTACAGTGCTGCTTCTAAGTTCTGAGAATGTGGGTTCAAATCTTATGAGGAACTGTTGAAGTGCAGGCAGTTGGATGACTGCTTGGATGTTCTATAAGCATGGATTCAAACCTTCTGAGGCATGCAGGACTTTGAACACCCAAAAGTAAAGATGAAAAAGGAGGAGGGGTGGGGGTTATATGACACAAAAAACTATAGGCTGACATTTTATCTACATGTAGGTCCTCCTCCTCAGCAGTCCATCCTGGACTGAATATAGGCTATTGCGGGCTATAGCCAACACCAACATCAAAGAGAAAAACTAACTGTCCTTAGAGACTGCTCATAACCAGGGTTTTGGGTTTTGAGGGTTGCATCCAGATGGTGTGTACTTAATTTCCGTACATTTCCATTAAGACAATTATGAGATAGAAACTTCTCACATTTGTAGTGCACCCTCGAGGTTATTTATCCAAATACTTGGCAGGTATCCTCGCTAGCTAGCCACTAGCTACTCAAATTTGGCTGCCTTAGGTTATGCCAGTTTTGATTTAGGGGCATCAATGTAAAATGCTATGCTTATTCTCATTTTCATATTTACAAAACTGATTGACATGTCAAAATTCCTTTTTACCCTCGGTGGATGTAGATGATGTGAGCCAAATTTCATTATGGTCAGAGGAAAACTCTCAGAAGAGGTCAAAAATGAAGGTTTCCCTTACTGCACGTTGTAAATTTGAGGGGAAAAAAACTCTGGCAGAAATGGGCGTGGACTACATCAGAAGATTTAGCTGAATCCACGGAACATGCTCATATAAGTCTGTGTAAACTACTGTTTGGGAATTAAAGCTCAAAATGTATTGACATTTGGAATAGCGCCACGTGTGACATTTGTGAATTTTCGCGACAGATATGTGCAGGAACCCATACCACCCCTGCAAGTATATCTTACATTAAGGTTTCAGTTTAGGCTTCACTACCACTTAAAGCATTGGAAAAAATTAAAAATAAAAACTGAAATGAAACAATCAGATCACCAGCCCGCAGGCTTGGATGTCTAGACATGAACATAATAGTCAGAAGTGAGACGACTGAAGTCATCATACAACGTGTGTCATTACTAAATGAAACAAGACTTTGCTAAGCTATTGACCTCTTTCTGACGTCAAGGAAAAAAACATGATCTCTAGTTAAATGACACTCACTCCTTTGTTTCATGGCAGTGGACATGCTGATCTGTGATGTGTTTTAGCAACTTTTTAAGCGTGCTGACTGAAATTCAATTAAACTGTGCTGAACTGAGCTGACCTGAGCTGAACTCAACTGTACGGAGCAGACTGAGGAGAAGGAGACTTTGTCTGTATTAGTCTGGTACATTTAGGATCCAGCTGAATAAAATGTATCTTTCCTAGTATGAAGGAACAAACTACTTTGCCCCCAAGTCCATTATTCCCTTCAAGCAGACTAAAGACAAATACCTTGAGAAACCAAAAGGACTTTAGTAAATTATTTACCTAGGTTTTTTTTGCCTGTGCCATCTTAGCCTACTTTCTTTAGTACTTTGGGGGAATGGCAGTTACTTGTTGCTCACCATATCTCCCAGGTCATACATTATACATGCAGATAGTCTGCATTTTGCATGCATACAATATGGCATTCAGTTTGTCATCACAGCTACATTATGGTGCACTGTGAAGCCTGTCAAAGGAAATTTTGTTTTGCTTTGTTTTGGTGTCCAACAAGGTAGAGACACGTGTGGATAACAAAAAATGGATCTACATGGTTGTAGTAGTCATACAACACAAAGAAACATGCACTCACATGCACACACACTCAAAATCCATCAGCTTGACATCTGAGCACTCAGCGCAGTGCATCCTTACCCTGCCAGTTGCTGTGTGTTTCCACAGAGACAGATGTCAGCAGAGGCAGCAGGCTGAGCGGTCTCCACTGAGGTGTAGAGCATGTTGTGTCCGCATCGCATTCACAGAGCAGCCAAGGAGCAGCCCGCGGTGAAGTGCCACGACTCCACAATCTGGGTCAGTGCTGCTGAAGCCATCCTTACGGGGGAGAAGACAGCCACGAATGAGGAGTACAGACGTCACAGGCCCATACGGATGCTATAGCACCCAGCCACAGTCACATCCTCTGTCTGCAGCTGTTTTGGATCCGGATGCAATGAATTCCACTGAGACTCAGACGGGAGCAAATCCACAAGGTTCTTCCATCTGCGCACGACGAGAGCTCTCTGTTGTGAGAATGTAACCTCGTCTGCATGAAGCATCACCGCCTCAGCGAAAGACTGGCTCTATTTCTCCTCCTCCTCCTCCTCTCTGCCTAATTCACTGCTTTATCGCTCTATTTCTGTCTTTCTCTGATGCTCACCCATATTTCCACTTCACTGCTCGCTCTCTCTCTCCCCCCCCCCCCTCTCTAATTCTCAGCTGTGTCTCAGTGCTCTACTCAGCCTGTGCCCAGAGGATGCTGAACATGTGTTCAGGGTGGGGGTTGGGGACTGCTGACTTCATAGGTGGCACGCTTACTTCCCACACTGATAGGTTAGGGAGGATGGCAGTGTGCGCTCACATAGCTGCATCAAACCAGCAGTTGGTTTAGATGAAACCTGCTTGGACCTCTTTTTCTTCTTTTCCTTTTTTTGATTCAAACATCTGAGTTGTAACAGAACAGATTAAAATTTATAAAAATTAGACTCAACTCGATTGGTGGAAATCTGTGGAGTCGTGCCATAAGGAGGGGAGGAGGAGTTGGTTTTCTCTACGCAATAAGATAAAATCGCTGTCATTTAACTAAATAGCCCCACAGGACTGACAGAGGGGAAAAACAAACCCTACAGGCTCAGAAAAGATATGCAGCACAAGAGTGTTTTTGTTCCCACTTAACACTACTGCCTCTTTCGAGACAGACAAGAGCATTTCTCTACATTATATGACAGGAGCAGAAAAAAAAGGGAAGATGTGGGAGGCAGAGGGTATGTAAGGGGAAAAAAGGAGAAACAGAGTGGGGGGAGAGGGAAAGGGGGGAGGGAGGGGGAGAACAGAGGAAGCAGCAAATAAGACCAAAAGAACAAGAGGGAGAGAGAGAGAGAGAATAGAGAGCTTTGGAATATTTATAGAAGGTTAGAGACTGATGCAAAGAAATAAGCTCCTCTATTTCTGTGCTGTGACACGGGGTCGCATCTCGGATGATACACTGTCAGGCTAAGTCATGTCAAAGGGATCCTATGGTGCTAACTGCTGCAAGGATGCACATGAGCTGCAGCAGCAGCATGCAGGGAGATGCGTGACTTTATTTCAAGCAGATCTCACACAAAAATAGATCTGGGTTAGGTTTCAGTGGGAAAGTATCTAGTAAATGGATGTTGAGTCAGCAATGAGCTGCAGAAGAAAATGAAATGCACTTAATCAAGGAAAAGATGGCCTCGTGACAATCACGAGAGCCATTAGACTGAGTCACATAACCAGGGAGGTGATTTGGGAGGGAGAGGAAGGCGATGAACATGGGGAGGGGATTTTTGGCA
Organism: Psettodes erumei; assembly: GCA_016785225.1. Lineage (NCBI taxonomy): Eukaryota > Metazoa > Chordata > Actinopteri > Pleuronectiformes > Psettodidae > Psettodes > Psettodes erumei. Next base: position 2,048,378 of record JAFBJZ010000221.1, read on the forward strand.
AATCTGAGATTCACTGGATTTATTTATAGTCTTCTTTGATGGGTCTGAGGTGTGTCTCTGCTCTCAAAAGGAAAATGTTTTTGCTGTTAGCTGAAGCAAAATGACCCGAGTCCAAATGGATTTTATATGTTAGACATGTGATCTTGCTTGCAAATTTAAAAACATACGAGTGTGTGTACGTGTGGGTGTGTGTGGAGACTAGGATACTGCTGGGTTTATGCTGTGACCTAGATTGGGCCTTGATGCTCCCAAGCCTGGCAGGCTGAGTGTATGAGTGTGTATGTCTGTGTGTGCATGTGTGTGTGTGTTCCATGGGAGCAAATACGTGTGCATGTGTGTCTAGATACAGAAGAGAGAAAGACAGCAGAGAGGGAAGAGAAAGGCTGTTTGTGTATGTGTGTGTCTGTGTGGTGGTGGTGGTAGGGGGGGGTAAAGGGAGACAGTCATGTATGTACGCATGAAATGAAGCTGCACTGCAGCGTGCTGTGCCCACTTGTGTGACTAAGAGCCTCAGCTGGATGGTGCACAACGAGGTGAACGTTCACGCAGTACGGGAGCTTATCCAAAGACGCGTGCGCACACTTAACATCACAAAACTTCCGCCTCAGAGAGCAACCGTATGTAACATCAAACGCAGAAAAATTAAAAATCACACAACATAATGAATAGACACTGACACTAAAGCATAGCAGTAATCACCAGGAGATGTTGTGCGTTTGTGCGTAAATTTGAACAGATTAGCACTCGATCTGTATATAGATTAGGCAGTGGAATCCTGTACATATGGCCTAAAACTAAACATCACCTCATGAGGCATTTAAAAAGCCATTATACTACATCCATATACTTCAAGTTATTAACTAATGACTCAAATCCATACCACCTCACTCCATGAATGTGCTGCTATTTAATGCATTATGTCGGCCTTATGTAAGAAATGAGTGGAATCATCTCGCCCCAGTAAATTCCTGACCTGTCCTCTGGCCAAATTCGCCTCCATGTTATTAAATAGTTAATCCTGTGCATCATGTGCTCGCAGTATATATATATATATATTGCAGTATATTAATTAGAAATTGACTGGGTGGTAGAAGTAGCTCAGTGTCACTGTCACATTTCCAGAAGAGTCTACTCTTTCTGAGTCGTACATGGCAAGGCTGCGGGTGGAAAACGATGGGAAACGAGTCACCAGTAAACACATGAGACCAATTTTCACAAAACAGGAAATGACACACACGCGCACACACACATTAAATAATTTCTAAATCCACTTTGGAGGATGACATGCTGGGATTTATTGCTTTTGGATTGGTTGGGTAGAGAGGGAAATCAGAAATAAAAACCCTAATCTCACTCTTCCTTCAGTTAACTTGATCTCACTCATGGGAAATGATACCAGGAAAAAATCTATTTCTCTGATAAAGTAATATTTTTAAGTAAAATGGTCATAGACAACTGCTTATCAAATGTGACAACAGTGGCGTATTCATCTTTGAGTAGTAAGTGAAAAGTGCCATTTAAAGGGTTCATTGACAATGCTGAAAACAACCAGAGAGCTTAACAGATGCACAAGTGTGTTATAGATGGTCAGTTGTCTTAATTTTTAAAGTGACATCACACAGAGATCGGATTCTTTTATTTGAGGTTTTGGCTTTCACATACGGATCCTGCGCTGGTCTTTCCAGAACTCAGCAATCCCTTGAGACAGCGCTACCTCTGCCAAGCCCTTGCACTCATGGGGTGTGAACCCCACCAACGCCATGCCCTTTATGCCAACCCCCTGCCTGCCTGCCAGCTCCGCAACCCTTGCCGTGATGAGGGAAGCTGGGGCGTGACAGTACGGCTGGCCATCGACGCTGAAAGACGGCCAGGGTTCAGCCGCCGTCATGTGACTGGGCGGGCTCCCCTTCACACTTTCCACGTTACAGGCAATTTCCACAGCACCCTCATGTGGTAAGGCCATCACCTGAACCCCTGGTATGCCTCCAGGGGTTGACTCTCTTATGGCTGCGGCGATGCTGCCTCCCATGACGATATCCTGGGTGTTGATGGTGACATTGCAGTTCATGACGTATGGACTGGCCCCAACACCTGCAGCACATTAGCCAATGCAGAGCTATACTGTTAGAGCACTTACAAACTGCAAGTAATCCTGTTTTTGATATTATTTGGGAGAAAACATCATTTATATTTCCTTTGTACCCAGTGTCTCTCAAAGTGTCTCCTCTCCTATTTCAGCTGCACTCCATCTCCCCAAATTACTTTCAACAGCTCCAGAAAATGAGCATTTACTTGGGGCTTCCACCACCTCTTCAAGCACATCTGTGCAGAGAGTGGCAGTTCTGTCATTGGTAATTGTGAAAATGCAATGTGTGGTAACTCCATTACGGTTTATTAAGAATTTAATTATTATTGAATTTTTATTAAATAATCCTGCAGTTGGTGAAGAAATTTAAATTTCTGCCACTCTTACGAAACATTTCTCTGTGTAAACCACACAAAAGAAGAGTTGGTCGAGGAGTACAATTTTATTATTTTTATTATTATTATTATTATTATTATTATTCTTTTTTAGCAACAGTGAGAACACAACACAAACCAAGGTAGATAACACCTGCAGCTGTTTTCCAGTATTCTTTCAACTCTTTCTTAATCCAGTCCTTATAGAACATGCCACATGTATGATAAAAGATGTTTAGTTGCTGTCCATCATGGCCAAGACATGACCTCTACCTGGTGCACTAATGTGCCTGCAACATGAGAAACTGGAGAACAATATTTTAGCCAAAGCTAATTTTAGGCTTGCGCTTCTTGGTTAGTAAAAAAATAGTTATATTTTGTCCTGGTGGGATCAATGCTGGTGTTACATGTGGCTACCAGGGCAGCAGGGCATCATCTCCATGGCTCTGCGCTATGATAGGCTCTACTTTGTTTGTTTGATTTGGCTTTAGTGTCATGCTGATTCACTGCATTGTTTCAGTTCGCTAAATAACCTGTCAGAACAGGAGGTGAGGCGGATGCATGGTTGTGTTACAGTGTCAGCCCACGGCATTGATTGGGGGTTAATAACAGATTAGTTTAGCTACTGTTCCTACAATAGTGTTTGTTCTGTTGATGATCCTACCTCAAATGCTGCTGTGTCATAATGCTGCATAACAATTTTGTGATTTGCATGATTCTATTTTAGGGGGGAAACTTCAGGAATACATTTTTCATGGAACGAGAACTTGTCAGTATGAACAGTGTTCAAACAATTTATAACTGTGTCAAGTGACATATCACGTCAGTATTTGGGTTTTGGGAACATATCTTTAAAAGAAGCAGCACTCATATTGTTTAGATCACTTCAGCTTTTCCCTTGAAGAGGATTATGTCTGGGATATAAATTTGAGCTTGTTCTGCTCACCTGTGAGGCCGAATCGTCTCTGTGGCTGTGGCCCCAGGTCTGGCTTGACCGCCTGCAAGTCTATGGTCTTCTTGAACCACCCCATCTCCTTCCTCCTCTGTGCCAGCCCCCGCTGAAGGGGGGAGTATGCCCAGCCAAACAGGAATGCAGCAGTGCCTTGGACCCTCTCTGTAAGTCCCCGAGCCACAGCTGAGGCCAGGAAAGCACAAAGGCGTGTTAATCCACCGGCAAACTGAGCACGCGTCATCACATGCACTCTTAGAAACACAAGAGCTACAAGAGCATGAGAGACTAAATATACCTGAGGGGGATACAATTCAGAAAGAAGAGAAAATATGAACACGTGGACTGCCATTTCATGCACGTATACATAAATACAGTGATTTTTAGTGAGCTTGCCAGTTACATATTGCAGTCTCACCATGCTGCATGCACACATCAGGGATGCCAACCACATGCTGAGTCACTGCTCATTATTAGCAACACAAATGGCTGCTAAGTCAGCTGGTAAACTGTGAGACTAATCAACAGCACAGGAAGCAAAAGATGTCAAAGCATCAGCCACTAGTTCATTACAGAGTATATACTACACTGACAATATCAGGAAGATAAAGGCAGGTTTTTCATACTGTCTAAATTGCTGCAGTATCATATACTGGGAACAGAAACCAAAAAATATACAAGGTTTAATGTAGATTACAGCTGGATATTGCAAAAGAAACAAGTATTTGTGTGACAGGGTGGAGTCAAAACATCCTCCTCTCTATCCTAAACAGATGCTGGACCACATACAAAACAAGACAGTCAAATCATAACTGTGCCCTGAATGCTAATGCACAGATACAATATGGGATCAAATACATGCCATATTTCTATGTGCACCAACACACACACACAAAAATGCACAAATGGCAGAATTCACCCAGAGCCTCTTTTGCACAGTCGTCTGCTCGCACTTCCTCCCCCAGGGGGTACATGGGTATGAGGTCGACGGCACCCATGCATGGGTGGACCCCCGTGTGGTCGCGCATGTCAATCAGCCCACAGGCTTTCTCGCATGCAGCCAGAACCGCCTCACCTGAAATACATCCAAAATGATATCAAACAATACTGCAGTTGTGAAGTTACAGTTTTGTGGATAAGATTATTTTTTTTGTCTTTAGGTGAGTGTAGGACATATAACTGCAAACCTCGACAGCTTTGACTGCATTGACAGAAAATTGTGTTTCAGATAAGAAATCACAAAGATAAAGATTAATAATCTTTAATCTTACTATAGCAGCAGGGCTACAACAAGTAACGGACTAGCTCTCCCTCAGAGTGAGAAAATGAATAGAAACATCTTAAATCCCATTGAAGCTTCAGCAAAAAAGCGCAACGTTTTAGTACTTACTGATGGAGTCGATGCTGGCCACAATGGTGATGACGGAGCGGTTGTAGTCATGATCATTAAAGATGTTCAGTACTGTGGTCCCCTCTCGTCTCACACCTGATGTGTAATAATGACAAAATATACCTCATTTAAAATAACAAACGCTTAAATGCAAAATATACATAAGTAATAAACAAACAACAATAGACATAAGTAATAAAACTGCAGAGTCAATGGAAATTTAAAAAAAGATTTTAAAAAATTCAAATGTATCATTTTTTTTTTTTTACATAAAAGGTCAACAGTGACCTTTAAAAGCAACATTAATAAATGCAAATAACTTCAAGGTTTGAAATGTTAGTGATTAGTCATAGTCCCTTGACATATAATAACATTACATTCACCTTCACTGGTGTATAAGGCTGCCTTGGCCACAGTCTCCACCACGTCTTTCTGGCGAGCCTCGGAGATGTTGAGGAGACAAGCCACCAGTCGCCTGCCCAGGGAACTGGAGGCCATGTCTCTGCAACCACAATAACACAGGGTGAGTCGTCCTGCTGTTTCAAGTGCAAGTGCTTCAAACTGCAGATGAAACAGATGCTTGGAAGGAAGAGATTAAAAAAAATTCCACTCATAATGAGAAATGATCTGGACAGAAATGTAGTCAAGATTATTTTAAATGTTAACTCAAGTGGATGAAGACGAGTGTTGAAGTGAGACTGTTGCTCTTAAAATAAACGTTTGAATTCATAAGCACTAAAACACACCTTTGCTCAGTTTAATGTACTAAAAGGTTTCACTTCTACTGTGTTACTTTCTCTGATATGACCAAACTTTAGATAGATGTTGCTGTGTCACTGCTGACTTGATGATAATTGTCATTTGTGGCTATAGAGGCTACTGAATGAAACACTTGAGGTGTAAGTAAGTCTAAGTGACTAAAAGGCATTATTCTTTCCCTTATCCCTTTTTGTTGTTTGTCCATCTGCACATTCAGGTTTGTTGCAATGTGCGAAATTGTGTGAAATTTCATCAGCTTGATTATCTGTCAGTAAGTGGAGGAGTTTTTTTTTTTTTAATGAAAGCATGGCTGCCATAAACCATAAACTAACTGTTTATTCAAAATGAATAATTGTCTTTACTGGTGATGGCATCTACAGACAGTTTGTGGAGATGCCCTTTACCACTGAGCAAGTACCATAATATTTGCTTGTGATGAAAAAACAAACAAAAAAATGCATTTATTGTGTTGCAACTAACATGTTTGATGACACAAGCAGTTCTGTAAAATATTCAGTCGGCATGGCAGTGAATACCAGATGATGTAATCTGTGAGGTTTTCGAATCGAGGCTACCTTTCATCAGATGAAGACGGTCTCCTTATGTCTCCACTGAATGTGAAAGTTGGGTGATCTCAGTGTTCGTCCACCGTGGCCTTTCAGACCTGTTAAACTGAGTGGCGTTGCTCCATACAAGTGTTGTCTGTCTCAACTGTTGCAGGACACGTTCAAAGTCCGAGCTGGAGTCAGCTGACTCTATTTATCTGCGCCGTGCAAGTGAAAAACATATCAGAGTCAAGTCATGCGTGCGTTATACTGAACTCTTTCATAACTGACATGTGTAACGCTTCTTCTGGTGTCGTATCGTGGGGAAATGTCTAACTTTACTGCAGTTGCTAACTACCCTTGCAAGTGCAGACCTATGACGATGTGCGCCAATAGAATTTTGCATATATAGTCTGAGTTTAGCATGTGTGCTAAAAGAGTAAAGATAGTTCAAGAGACTCACGCCTGTTTCCGGCCGACTGGAAACGCCAGCCGAACCGTTTTCTCTTAACAACACACTACTATGCAACCTTTCTACAGTGCGTGCTTAGTTTTCAATCTGTTTTTACATTCTTTGTATCATATTACGTTTTATATATGAATGTCGTTTATTTTTTCATGCTTTTTGGTTTTGTTTCCCCTTTTTGTCCGTAGGTCTGCTGTGGTTGACCGACTAGTCGAAAACGGAGGTAGATGGGAGTGCATCATCTCTACACTCGATCATCTCTGGAGCCAATAAAAACACAGACGTGCAGCTGCGCGCAACTGCTAATGTGCGTATATGTGTGTGTTTTTGCTAAACAGCGCCTCTCAGTGGATCAAAGAAGACCCAAACTGACAGGATGAATTAGATGGTATATATTTTTCCTTTAAATATGTTATAATTTGAGACAGGTACAGTTAGAAGACGACCTGTAATGCTAAGTATTCTGTATATCAACACGTTAAGGTTGTGGGGCCTTGTTTTGTCGTTACCTACCGATAGTGCGATGCTAGTACACAGCTACCGTAGGTTGGCTAGCTAGTTGACAGCAGCAGTATGGAGTGACTGCGCTTAGAAAGAAAGCGCCAAATCATTTTCTTATTTTAGAGTCCATGCTATCCGCCCGAGCAGTCGCGGTGGGGTTCACTCTAATAACGGTGGCCAAAGCAATGACCTCTGCAGCAGCGACGGCATCCTCTGAGTCTCCGGGGCTGCGCACAGCAGCAGGCGGCCGGGATGCGTGCACCGGGAGCCAGCGGCAGAGGCTGCAGAAGCTGCTCGCGGTGCCCGGTCACGTCCCGGATCGTGTGAACGACCTGCTGCTCCTGCGGCCCGGCGCAGACGGTCAGAGCGCACCGGAGCGAAAGGAGAGGAGCAACAATAGGCATGTGGTGTTTTTCCACGGGGATATTCAGGTGAGTGCAGGACGGGAACGCAGCCCGACTGGGAGGGGTCTCACGCTATCCACGGATGATATTATTCACTCAAAAAATAATGTCAAAGTAATTGCAAATTGGCAGAGAGTATCTCTATTCACTGATATCCGCAGTGAACCCGGGACAAACAAGTGTAGTCTTGTCAGAGGTCATTATTTCTGCACAGTAATGGCTGCAAGCTGCAGGGTAGTAGCTGACGGCATCGAGTTGATTTTGGTCTTTAGCCAGTATGTTTTCAAAGTTGAGGTTGTGGAAACGTGTCGGTCACACCCACTCAACTTTGTTATTGTGCCTTGATTCAACTTTACTGAGACACAAGCTGTAAAAATAGTCCCACTGACAGAAATGACTATTCATTTATTTAAGCTAAATGTCCCTAAAGGTTTTAATTTCAAGTATGGGCTTGTACAATTATGAGAATATATGTACTTTGATGTGCAGCGATGTGCATGGCTCACTTACTGTAATTGGACCATGAAATGCCACATGACATTTGTTAGGTAATTGTTATGTACTTGGCAGATGTAACAGTGGTTTTATAGTTTATACCCAACATGTGACACCTTATGGGTGACACTGTGGGACTCAAGACCTGCATGTCATTGTGCACAGTATGTGGGAAAGCAGTTTTTTTCTTTAGAATAAGGAAGTAAGCAGGAGGACATTGAGTTCCTTCTGCATTAATTATTATTATCTTTCACTTTGTAACACAAATCTCAAATTCCAGCATCACACAAAGGATTGAAATGAGTAAGTCTGAGAGAGGGTTTCCACATATGAGAGGAGACATCTGACCCTGTCGCACTTGGCTGCTCCCAGCCACATTGATATCAAGTTAAGTTTATTTATATGGACCTTCATCCGTGAATGAGCCCGTGCAGTGCTCAGTAATAAAAATCACAGATTTTGCTGAAGGCAGCGCTTCTCATCGCAGAGTGAGAAGTGAATGGAGCAGACCGTGAAGCGCACACGACCGGTACAGCGACCACCCGTCCGCCCAGGGAGAAGAGCCCATGATAACTGGGATTAGCGCTGCACTGCACATGTGCCAGAGTGGTTTGATAAAGTTCAACGTGTTTATCTGAGTAGGAGCTGAAACCAAGCCGGCCACAATACCCATGGCTTGGAGTTACAGAGTAGCTGCAAGCTACAGTGAGATGTGAATAAAGAAGAAAACATACACCATCAACATCATTCACGACAAATCAGGACCTGTACTGTATCTGTTGATGGATGTGTTCAGCTTCACAACTGCTGAGATGAAACTGTAACAAAGACACATGAAAACACACATAGACACTTTGTACATGCACATGTCAGCCATCTGCTTTTTGGTCAAGAACATTTTTAGTCTTTAAAATTGTGTGCTGGTGTGATCTGAAGTCTGAAACCATCCTAAGCAGGTGTATGTTGAAGCTTTTCACTACCATTCTTCGTTTTGTAAGTGAAGTCAGCATCGCCAGTCATCTTACCTGCTTCACCTGCGTGGTTAAACCTGAAGGTACCTCCTGGACATAAATGCAATGTGACAGTGGCGGCGGTATGAATCCCGTTTTCTATGTTATTTCTTATGTGCAGGTTGAAAACATATTGCAGCTTTAAATGATCTCTCTCTCTGTTATTTGAGCAGAACTTCCAGGAGGAGATGGCCCTGCAGCCCGACGGAGCCCAGTGGCTCTCCTGGAGTCTGGAGCAGGTGGCCCTCACCCTGGGCCGACGCTTCCCCGGCCGATACATTTGGGTGGTCCGAGCCGCGCGCATGTATCTCCACAAGTTCAGCTGCTACCACAACTTCGTGGAGAGCAACGTGTTCGGGGCACCGGAGCACTCGCCTGATTTTGGGGCGCTTCGCCATCTCAGGTTTTTTTTTAAATTCTTCTCCGCTTCGATCGGTTTGACGGAATTTCCTGGAGCGTTTGCACTTTGCACGTGATGCGTTCAGTCAGTAGTTTTGTGGTTTCTCCAGTTTCCAGACACTTTCAGCCAATAAAATGATTCAAGAAGCTCTCAGTGCTCAGTTTTAGTAAAATAATTTATTAATTATTACTGTAAAGTGTTAAATTATGAACTTTAACTTCAAAACAAAACATGAGTTAATATCAGGGACCAGCTTGCCGCTGTGCACCCACAACATATAAATGGTGATCATGTCTGTAATGAAGCATGCTGTCCTTGCACTGAGTCCGGGTCTTTCCGTGTGCAGGGCTCTGCTGAGCCACGGCATGGAGCGCGCCAACTTGCCAAACCCCCTCCAGCCGCAGGGGGGCGCGAACAGCATCCCCTCAGGGTTTTCGCTCACGCTGGTGGGCTTCAGCAAAGGCTGCGTGGTGCTGAACCAGATGGTGTACGAGCTGGGCGGAGCCCGCGCCGACCCGCAGATGTCCCCCTTCGTCAAGTGCATCCCAGCCATCTACTGGCTGGACGGCGGGCACCCGGGAGGCAGCGAGACCTGGGTGACGGACAAGCAGGTGCTGAAGGAGCTCGCCGCCAGCGGCGTGGCGATCCACGCCCACGTGACGCCGTACGAGGTGTGCGACCCCATGCGGGCCTGGGTTGGCCGTGAGCACGGATACTTCATCAAAACCCTGGAGGAGTTTGGGGCCTGTCCGAGCAAGAGGCTGCACTTTGAGGACGAGCCCCCCACCATCGAGAACCACTTCAGGGTCATCCAGGAGTTCTGAGTTTGGGCTGGAGCAGCCACGCGCACTTTAGACAAGTCACCACACACACACACACACACACACACACACACATACTGAGCATTTGAGATGAGCTATTAGAATACACTTTGCGCGTCTTACCTCAGTTGGGTTATTGAAGGGCTCAGACTGTAGAGCATGTGATACTTTATATTTCCTTTCTACTGCTAAATGCACTTAATGTGAGGCGGGAGGATGGAGGAGCCTTACAGCCCCATTATGGCTAAGCTTACGTCGGATTCTGGCTCAGACATCGAGATGCCCGTCTAAAAACATGAACGATTCATGTTGATTCATGCCGTGATCATGCTTCAGTTTGTCTGCCGTTATATGAAACATAACCGGTGTATGTCTGGCTGAAGCGGAGCAGCCTATTACATTCTTATATACCTGCACTTGCTACTTTTAGACACGTGAATGTGTGAATGTCCGAGTCTGACTCTGCACAGTCAGGCTTGATTGTATTTTCACTGCTGCCGACTGACGGAGTCACGCACTCGGTCAGGGAGTTAAAAATGGTCCAGTCATTCCGATCAGACCTTATTTCTGGTTAACTGTCATGTAGCTGCGCTCCTAAGAGGAAGAAAAAAAAAAAACTAAAGTTGGACTTTATTTATTGATCTGTATTGCTTCAAACGGTGAACTAATGTATCAGTTGACACTTCAAGGTCCATTTACTGTTGGATGTTGTGGAGTTTATGATCATAACTGATGGTCTTCGTCAGCCAATGGAGTTGCAGCTAGTGATGAAGATCCCGTGGACCTGGAGGTGTAGCTCTGGTAACTGCTGTTGCCAAGTAGTTGAAAAATTATCTCTCTAACACTGTTACTAACCCTAACAGTGAAAAACATATCATTTTTTCCCTCATATTAACCACTAATGTTAATTTGCTGTCCTTTCCTCCCCTCTGTTTTAACTTAAAAATAAACATGCTTAATTATCCTCCTTTAAAAGTTATGATTAGACAAACTGCAAGGATGTTTAGCACCTAAATATTTTTTTTACATTATTAATGAAAACATCAGCATTTCCGCATGATGGCAGAAACGTGTCACGCAGGGCGTCGTCCAGTGAAACCAAGCGGCTCGTTCCGATCAGACGGGTGATGGCAGCACGTGTGTTAGCAGCTGTGTCTGTGCGATGGCTGTAAGCTGCAGCTTCTTTTTCTGAATGTAACTTCAGAGCATTCCATAATGTTTACTGACGGAGCGCAGGTGGCAGCAGGTGGCAGCGGTGATGGAGGAAGTCAACAAAAGACATCAAATGTTCCGTCATGTATTTTCTACAATCTTTAATGAGCTTTTCCAGTTTGCTTTGTGATGCCTACATATTAGCCTGCGGCCGATCAGAATATAATATGAATTATCTTTTTTTTTTTTTTAGTCATTTCAGATACAATCAGAACGCTCATACATTAAAAAATATATAAAATGCAAAATAATCATACATCTCTTCAACATTTATTGGCTTGTGCTTGTGGCTGGTTTGACTTTGCCCTACAGTGACCTTCGGTCTCCCTGCAGTGGAAAAAAAAAAAAAGGAGCGAGCGTCCTCGCGGCCGAGCGCCTCCCGCTCGCGCCGCAGAGGCCGCCCGGTGACGAGCTGCTGAAAATAACACAGTACAATGGCTGTGCAAAATAACAAAATCAACACCGCGGCACAACTCCCGTTCAAGTGACGCACAAACAATGCGGGCAAACACGAGCCGCTCCGCACAATCCCTGACATCACTGCACTGCAAAATGAGGCCATCTCCTCTCCAGAACCGCTGCTCGTCAGTCTTCAGTCTTGTTTCTACAGTTTGTGCTGCAACAGGAAGCTGAGTTTGGACTTCAGCAACTTCCTTCATCGAGGCAACTCATTTTCAGGACTCATCCGGAGAGGTATTAGAAAGAGCAATGAGATGAAGTCAGATTCAAGCTTATTTCTTCATACAGTAGTGAAAGAGACTTCTCTCCCGACGAGCTCCAGTCCAAATCAGCGAGATGACAATCTTTTACAGTGCGGCGCTCCAGCTCGAAAAGGATGACAGCATGCAAGATGAGCGCACGGCCCCGTCTCCCACACAAAGGCCACTGTGCCGGCCGGCGACAACTCCAAACAGATACCGTGCGGTCTCATTCAGTTTGGCACCTCGTAACAAAAAGAGGAATGTTTCACTGGAGGTTAAGAGCTGCATTTTAAGAGAGGTGTGTGTGTGTGTGTTTTTTCCCCATTCAAGCCCTACTTGAACAAAAGATGGCAGATCCTGCCTGGATGTTAACTCGTTTGGCAGATGTTTGCATCCAGACCGAGTGAGTTCCAGTGGTTCTGTCACGTTAACATCCTCACTCCCACTTTATCTCCGCTGAAAAACCTTTCATGGCTACTTATCTTAACAGTCGTCATCAGAACAAAGAGCTCCACGCTTCGGAAAATAACCTTATTTCCCCGACTGTCGAACTCCCCCTTTAAATGCTTCGTTCAAGACCGATGCGTCAAGTATTTCATGATCATCCTGACTCGGCATCTATCCATTTTCACCTTCTGCTTTACTTCCCAGTACCGCCTAAAAACCAACCCTCCCCTTTTGTTATTCGCCACGGCAGCATCTCCCCCTTTTAAATAAACACCTCTGGTCGCTCGCCTGCCGCCCACCAGAACACTGGGACACACGAGTAAATAATTTACATCATAAAAATAGAAGTCCAGCACATAAATAACAACAGACCTATGAGAATAACATTAAGAGACTGAAACAAAAGTCAGCAGAGTGAGTGGCGCGCCCTGAGATGAAGAACAACAGGAACCGATCACTTCAGGCCTCCTGACCCGGCAGGACGGGACTAAAGCAGACTGAATGGCTTTGGCGAGGGACTGAAAGACACAATGAACCTCTGGAGGACGCACACAAACACACAAGCGTTTCATAAATAGCTCCTGTTTCGCTTAGCGGTTCCCAACGCGTGCTGATGGAGTAAGTTTCTACCCTGGCCACCGAACAAAGAGGAACTCAGAGCTCGGTGGGGAAATGATTTGAGTAAGTGTGGGTGTGGCATGTGAACGGCTGCATGACTCATTCGCTTTCAAGTTCCTATCTGACTATTATACAAGAATTCATGACTCAATGAGCCAAATGCTAAATGTTGAGGCCTTTCAGGTCTGTGGAAGGGGATTGCACTACAGATCAATGTATTAAAATTATCTCTATCTAAAAACCCTGAGCTAAATTTAACCCCCTTTAATCTATGGCACGCATGGAGAAATTAAAGTTTGACATCACGGGCCAAGGCAAATATAAAAAGGAATGTAATGTGCTGGTGTGTAACCGTGGCTCAGACGGGAGGACACGGCTACGTCGCGGGCGGGTGAGAAACGCAGCCGGGACGTGGAGTTTGAGAAAAACAAAAACGGTGGCGAGATCAAACGCAGCCTGACGAGGTTAAGCCAGGTTACGTTCTGTAACACCTCGACCTGTTTTCCCCGCAGCGCCGCTGTCCGGCTGTCCCCGCTGCTCTTGGGCGCTCATCTCCACGTCAGCCGCTTGGCTTCACCTCTTTAAGGTTTCGTGAGAAAAGAAATGAGAATAGACGAGAGAAGCGTTGCATAGATGTCCCGAGAAATACTCCACACTCGCCTGCGCCGCTGCTACAGTGACAACTAAACAGATTTACACAGTCCCTGAAAAATCCCAAAGATCTGAGCAATGAAAGGAATTAAATACTTCAGGTTAAACACACTGCATTAATTGAGAAGTGCAGTTTTCACACTTTTTTTTTAAACAGCCATTGATAAGTGACAGGTTTCAAAGTATAGCTGGTTATCTTTGGTTTGCGTGGTCGATCTCGGAACGTCGCACGTTAGTGGAATTTAAACTCAACCTAAGTGCTCTCAAGTAGCGGGCAGCTGGTTCTGTGGATGCTTTTTAAAAAAATGTAAAAGCTGAGGAAAGAAGCGGAGAGCCCCCTGCCTTCGATCCTCACCCCCCCCCCCACTTCAAAAGTCCCCGTCACCGGGGGCAGACGCTTCCTCGTCGAAGCGAAACCTCTTGGCGTGAGAGTGCGGGGACTCCAGGAAGTTCTCCTTGTCCTCCTGGTCTTCGGGCGGGGCCGCCCACTTGGCGCCGCAGCTCCTCTCGGAGCGGACGGCGCGGGTGGCGGAGGGGTCGGGGCTCAGGCAGAGCTGCTGCTGCCACAGCCACGGGTGGCTCATGCACTCTGCAGCGCTGGGCCGGTCCCTGCGGTCAAAGCACAACGTCCAAGACTTAGAGTCCAGTCATTCCTGTTAATTCATTTATTAACAGGGAAATTCATCTTTTAGTCTATACAACATCAGAAATTTGTGAAAAAGTGACATATTCCGATTTCTTCTTCTGCTGACCTACAGCTCAGTCAGTTTAGTTGACCGTAATGTTTGACATGGAGAAGCAGCAAATCTCCGTATTCAAGAAATTGGAACCTTCAAATGTTTGGAAAAACTCCACAGTTCCTGTTTAATTTATTACTGAATAATCAGCAACTGAATCAAAACCTGATCGCCTCATTGGTCAATATACAACATCCAGAAATCATAGCTCAGGGTGTCAGGGACATTATTTCTCCAGCAGGTTGCCTCCTGCAGGAGTGAAGAGGGAGGGGCGTGACATCAGGAACATCTTACTAAACCCTTGTGGATGAGAATGACTGAACCAGTGAGTTCTGTGCTCTGGAATGTGTGAGTCCCTCACACAGACTTGTCTAAATAAGACGTTAAAGGTCGTGTGGGTTTCCCCCTGTGGAAAAAACGGCTCAGCTTTTGCGTTAACGTTCGTTCACGTCTCCTCCCGCGCTTTTCGCCCCCCCCGTCCCTTACTCACTCTGGCGCCTTGACCAGCAGCTTGCGGATGAAGTCCACGGCCAGCTCGGACACCCGGGAGAAGTTCTCCCTGCTGTAGTCCACGTTGACCTGGGACACGTTCAGGTACGTCTCCTGCTTGTCGTCCCCGGCGAACGGAGACTCGCCCGTCACCAGCATGTAGGCTATGACGCCCACGCTCCTGAGGGACGCACGACACGCGTGAGGGACCGGACAGCAGAAAGGCGTACAGGACAGCTGCTTACGTTCATTCTTCTATTCACGACAAACAACTACGCAAAACACTAAGTAAGAACAAAAGAGAACATCCTACATGTAGCTGACCTGCCATCTTTAGATGTCAGCGTTTTGATCGATTACTCCTCACAAAGTCATGGAAATGTCACCATCTATGTTGCAAACCTATTCGCAACTGTGAGCCGGGGGCCAAATCTCACAGTGCTCCAAGTTATCAGTATTATTATCATGATATTATTATATAGTACATATCAACCAAATGAATGTGCAACACCATTTCTACCCCCCCCCCCCATACAGTTTGAAAAAAACAAGTTCTCATATCAGCGCATATCAGAAAGCATACAGCATATGCCCGCGCTGATATATGGTTGTGATAGGCCAGTATCTGCAGGTAATATCAGCCTCCTGATGCATGGGTGGAGCACTAACCAGAGAAGAGGGCTAAAGCTTCACACCCAAGTGCTGAACATGCTCCCGACAAGCCACTCCCAGCACTGCAAGTATGGACTCACCACAGGTCTGTCGCTGTTGTGATCGGTTCATAATTCAGGATCTCTGGAGCTGGATGGAAAACAAAGTCAGCTGCGTTACCAGTTATGTCTTTATTATCTGTATGCTCATCCCTAACTGCCATAAGCAACCAAATCGAAATCATGGAGGTCCGAGTCAACTTTACGCAGTGCAGCTTGAGAAAAGCAAGGCAACGCTGCGCGGGCGGACCCGTGGCAGCGGGGACTGTGTGTGATGCCTGCACACTGGAGCCTGTTACTCACTCTAATGTCTGCTCTTGTCTGATGCCTTTCGGCGATCAAACCCGTGTTTATGAGCGCTGCCTTACCCACGTATTCAGGTGTGCCAAGAATCTCTCGGAGCTCCCCGACCGCACCCAGTCTACGTGCCAGGCCAAAGTCTACGATCTTTATGTCTCCTGGAGGGGAGAGGCCGGTCAGGAGAATATTCTGAGGCTGAGAGAAAGAACACCGGGGAAAAAGAGAGGAAACAGTAAACATCACGAGAAAGCAGAAGTGGAACTCACTTTAACTTAATTTCTTTTAAAGGGGACATGTTTACATTTGTGTAAGACAGGATTATTTGGTTATTTTGTTTCTGTATTCACCATATGAAACTGCAGAAACCCCAGATTCTCATTTTTTTCCCCATTCTCGACAAGAGAGGTTGAGAATATACAGCAAAGCTTTGATGATACGCATCTAGAATGTACAGTTCTGTAAAAGCTGAGTTTTTTCAACGCGGGGCTCCAATGTGAAGTTTGAGTGAATGAACATGACGCGCGCGACGCTGCGTGTGTGTGTGTGTGTGTGTGTGTGCGCGCATGCCAACCTTGAGGTCTAAATGCACCAGGTTGCTCTGGTGGAGGTAGTGGACCCCCTCCAGCATCTGCCGGATCAGACGGGTGATCTGTGCCTCCGGCAGCAGCTCCTCCGACACGCAGTGGTCAAATATCTCCCCGCCTGCCGCGCTGGCCGGAGACAACACAAACACAGGCGCTGTCAACACGCAAATATACACACACACACTCTGCAATAACATTGAGATAAAACAACCGAGTTAATTGTTCTTAAATGCCACTGTTTAACCATCCAGCTGGCAAAGGCATAAGGAAATAACAGATAATACATTATTAATTTGTATATGTTTATTGTTGTTCAGTGTACTAAAGATAAGATCAACTATAGTTGATCTTATTTATTATTTATGTATTTTTTCTTTATTACTTACAATGTTATGTTCACGTATTATATCATTTTATATTTAATGACCTTAATTTTGTTTGTTTTTCAGTCAAAATGATGTCCAACATTGAAGTTATATGTAAAGAAAATCCACCGTTAAAAGGTTCAATAAAGGTTGGACGTTTCGAAAGTCAACGATTCATCACTTTAAATAATCGTGAGTTCAGTTTTGGCCAAAATAATCACTGTTTTTGCCAAGAAGACTAAAATATACTGTATTCATGGACTGAAATCATGGATCGAGGTTGATCTGGCAAAGAGAGCACAACCTGATTCCTCACTGTGGTGTCAGCTGGAGTCGCTCTGATCTGGTTACCTTTCAGGGTTTTTTTTTTTTAAAGTTTCTGACTTAGTAGTTCTCTCGAGCGAGTCTTTGAGCTGCGCCGCATGTCAAGAAAGAGCTGTTCACTCCACCTTTGCTCTCAGGAAGGGATTACGGCGTCTCTGACAACAAGTATTACAGGTGCGGTCAGACAATCCCAGCAAATGACTTCATTCAGCCGCTGTTTTTAATCTCAGTCTCACTTCTAGTTTCTGTTTTGATGATGCCAGGACAAAAACAGGTCAAGTCATGTACGTCCACAGTTGCAGCTCAGTCATAAAACACGACATAAATCTAATTTATGTGATAAAAAGGCTGATAATCCATTCAGAATGGACAAACGGGGCTTTGCTGTTAAACAAGCATTCAGGCTGCTTGTCTGCAGTAGAACAAGCTTTAACAGTGTTATGTTCAAAGATGAACTGGCAGAAGTTGAAACGATACTGTATGTTACTGGTTCTGGTTTGGACTCACTATTCCAGCACCAAGACGATGTCGTGGTCCGTCTCGTAGGCGGAGTGCAGGTTGACCACGCGGGCGTTGTTCCGGGCCATCTCCAGGACGGCCATCTCGTGGATGACCTCGGCCCGGCAGTCGCGGCCCCTCCTCCTCTTCCGGAGGAACTTGGCGGCGAACACTTTGCCTGAGGCCTTCTCCACGCAGCACTTGACAACTGCGAACTTCCCCCTGAGAGAGACGGGAAGTGAACTTTAGAAAAGTGACCGACTGCGAATCAGACATCAGACCCAATGATCCGTTTCATTTGATTTTTTGTTTTTAAACCATCACGTCGGGGGGGTGAAACATATTCAGAAGTGGCTGCTGTCATAATGTAAGTCATCCTAAGAACCTGAAAAGCAGCAATCCAACTGTACAGGATTATCACAGTGTGAATGCAGTGCTAACATCAGTAAGTATAATAATAAGTTTGCGGTTGAAGCTCATATCATTAGCTGATACTGAAAAAGAACATTCAGATCTACTGTATATTTCCATTGCATTCAGCTGATATTTAATGAAACACTTCTTCACAAGGCCTTGAAATGACTGCAACAAAAGAAAGAAAAAAAAAAAACTAATCCAAAAATACAGGCTGGGAAGGCCTTGTGTTAAAGAATAGAACAATGGCGCTGAGCTCCCCTGCTCCTGTGGCACCGCCTGTCACTGTTCCTTAAATCATATTCTCATGCACTTTCAGCATTTTCTTCACAAGTTGTGTCATTGCACGTTTTCAGAGCTGATACTGAGGAGCTCTAAGGGGGCGTGTCCAAAGTGGATCTCTGGCTCCTCGTCACACTAAATAAACACTTGGTGACATGCGATGAGCATTGCAGCACTTTTCAAATTGTCTCGGAAATAACCACACACTATCTATGATTTTCATGAGCCATAAGCCATACTCATCAAAATTAAACCAAAGTAGGCTTCAAATATTCCACTTTATGTGTAAGGACTACAGAATATATGAAAGTTTACCTTTTTGTATTAAATTGCAAGAGAAAATGAAATTTTTCACGACATTAGAACGTTTAGAGATGCACTACTACAGTCTCCTATTACTGATGTCATCAAGATTACCCTGATGACATCATTAGGGACTGAGCTCCTCCAGAGACCCAGAGAACACTGTGCAAATGTTGTCAGTGAGTGAGTGACACCACTGATGACATGTAAACTGGTTGTCTCTTACTATTCAGTTGACAGACAGATACAGATGACACACAATGAATGTCCAGCGCTCACGCTCCGGTCGGGTCGACACACCAAAGCTTTCTTTAGCCTGCCAAATGCTAAGCTAAGCAGCTACTCGCAAACTGTGTTTGCCCTTTGGAGCCAGGCAGGTAACTTTCATTTGTTTTGCATACAAGGTTTGCAGGGAGTGTCAGCTGCGAAGTGGAGGTGCGGGCTGGAAAACCAAAGCCGACTGCAGAGCTGGTTTTGTTTCTGTCCTAAGCAGCAGGTTTTACATCCCCACTACACATTTCATTTTTTCTGTTAAGGCAGAACATAGCAACTGCCATCCAAAATACCTTTAAGTCAGCAGCTCCCCCCACCACAAAAAGAAAAATGTCTATTTCTTTAAACCTATGTTATACCATATCTTCAAATTACTACTAATCTGTCTCAAGGTCAGAAGTTGAACTCGAAAACTTCTTGTTTTGACAACCCACACAAACTCACAAATGCGTGAACAGAAGGGCCATTTCTTCTTTCTAACGTGGGGTTTGCATATGTGCTCGCTTCCTTCCCCCTGGTTTTGAAAGCAGATTTGTACAGTGTGCGGCGTATGACACACAACTTCAGACACACCTCGGGGATCTTCGGATGCGATCATCGACCATCTGCGGTTGCCATGGCTCACACACAGCGCCAAACACATGACAAAGGTCTTACTGTAGCGCGAACGAGCCGGGCCCTGGCACTGCACGGCTCTGGTGTTTACAGCGTTTAGAGATTACAGTGCAGAATGCAGATGCAGGTAACGTCAGCGCAGTGATTTACTTGATCTGTGCTAAACAATAAGAGTAAATGCAGAAATTACAGACAATACAGAGTTGATTTTATATTGCTATGAACTGACACATTAAGGATAAGAGTCAAAAAAAGAAATGCTTCTGCCTTTAAATGTCCATGTGAAATGCAGAAATATTAATAGTACTGTCATGTCATCTAAATGTATAATGATAATGTACTTTAGTTCAGTCTCCCAGATTATTCTCTGCCTTTACTGTCTTTAAGGGTACAGAAGTTGACTCCCACTTGTAAATATGTTACAGTACATAACATTTTTTATTTAATAAAGAAAATCCAGCCTGTACATTCGTGAGCTTTGGCTTATTTTTGAATGACTTGTACTTCATGGTAGTACGACATACTCTACTATACTTCCATGAAGTTGAATGCCACATCAAAATGAAAATGAAATAGCATGGCACATGCTGCGTTGATCAGGCCAAAGTAGAACAGACATCCACGTAATGCAAGTGTTGGTATGAGTACGAAGAATCTAAATAAATATCAAACACAGTATTTAAACTTGATACATCCCAGTCCGGTCCAGTCCTAGTACAACAGCGCAAAAGTGACTGAACCCTGTATCCAGAGCTCTGCAGCTCTCATGAAGAGCACTCGCGATCGTTGACCTCACCTTCCCAGCTCTCCGGTGATCTCGTACACGTTCTCCATCGGCTCCGTGCTGATCGGGGTTTGAATCTCGCCGAGCAGCCCCGCGGAGAGTCCGCTGCGACTGTCCAGCCGCCTCCGAGACATCTTTTAAGCGCTCGTGCTGCCGGCCACCAGGCTGGATGTACCGCGGTTAATGCTGAGCAGACGAGAGACGAACGCTGAAACTGACCTACGTGGCTAGCTAACGCTGCCCGCTTCCCATTAGTTACATGTTAATGTCATATACGCCGCGCTGTGTTTCGGTTTGTTTGCCGACTCTGTTTAGCTCACCTGCCGCTAACTAAGTTAGCTCGACGGTCAATGTCGCGGATTGGAAAAAGCGAGTTTGATCGATTTTCCTCAACAGACCCGAGGAGGAGCAGCGAGTGAATCAAGTCTACAGCTACGGCCGGTTCCTGTTAGTAAACTATCTAAACTGCCGCTGCGTGCCACCGTTAAACTCCTTTGCTGCTAAACTTCTCCAGAGAGTTTTCGGTAATTTTCACATCCCCCTGTTTGACACTTTGTCGACGCGTCACGACTTGGCGCATGCGCACTGTTGTCATATTTGAAAAGCGCTTTGCAGTTTATTTGAAACGAGACCGTCATGCAGTGCTCTTTGTAGCAGTTGTGGAAACAACATATTTCCGCCTGGGAAAGAAAAAAAAAATACGTCTGAGTTTTAAGTGACGTTAGAAAGATGTCAAATCAAACTTTGGGAATTTAAAATACCATAAATGTGACACATTGAGACAAAATGATAGTAATAATAAAATAATATATACAATTTCATCATTTCTAGCATTTTATCTCTACCTTTTTCTTTTCCTGGCAGAAGTGACTTCATGAGGACTGCAGCTTTCACAGCACCATGCAATTAAAATTGTAAAAAAAAATATAAAAATGTCAAGGGATGGTTTTAATTTGCTATTTTAAAAAATATATGTTATATTTTTCTTTCCTATATTTGATAGAAGCAGTGGAGACAGAGACAGAAAATGTAGAGAGAAGGGAACCTGCTGCGCAGTGTATTTATCGTTTTGTCATATTTGGCTGGAACAGGCTAGAACCTTGGATTTAGCAGAGGGCTGTTTAATCATGAAGAGGAAGTGGTTACTTGATGTTTAATGAAGTATGGAGATAATACATTTTGTTACTTCCATATTCAATTGGTACAAAATTCTACAAAAAAGATAAATAAGTATCATAAATCAAAATTGGCCATTTGTTCTCTTTTATTACAATCATCTGGGTGAAATGGAGACACACATACAGGAACTTTGCATAGAGTGGAAATCTGAAAAGTGGAGCCGGGTCCTGTCAGAAATGTATCTGGAAAGAAAAGAGGTGCATTGTTTGGATGTTAAGCAAGGAATCAGTCTTAGTCAGTCCTCAGCAGCAGAGAAGCATCATCATGGAAACTGTCAAACTGACTGAGCGATGTATCCTAACGTGAAGCATTGCTGCCCATGCCAGAAATCTGGTCCAAACATGAGGTGATGATCTGGAAGGATCATGTAAGAAGCCAGGAGTGGGATGTGTTTGTTAGACTGAAAGAGCAAGCAGGCCTTATGGTTGACTTTGCAAGTCCCAAACCTTTGGTACATTCGGTGCAAAATATATATTTATACACACAACAGGACAGACATACAGTTATATACAAAGAGACAAACAGGACCGCACATATGGTACACGTACATGTGCTCTCACGTTTCACAAAATCAGAACAGCCCTATTGATTCATCACCGATTCATGAGCAATGAAACATAACCATCGACCTATTACTAAGATAGGAAGACGCGCACGTGTGAAAGTAATGACATTTTTGAAACATGCTGCCAAGATACTCGCCATCACACTGTCATAGAGAAAAGAAATTGTAGCATTCACACGTCGTCCATTCCCAGAGCTAAAACTAAGTGACCAAAGCATCTCTTCCCCACACCTTGTTCCCCCGACCTTAATACTCATGGTATGACAGTGCCCAGGTAAGCATAAGGTCACATGCTTCAAGTGAAACAACTTAACCACCTCCCTCACCCCTTTTTTCAGAATGGAGAGCAATATCCTAATGCAAAAAAGCTAGTAAGGACAGTGTGTTGCACTATTTCAGCATGCAATATCGAGCTATAACACAACGCCATCTAGGGGTTTCTGCCCTGGCACAACTCACAGAGCTCACCAAGACAAACCCGCATGCAGTATTGGGCTAGGAGAGGGGGGCTGGGATACGAAAGTCTGCCTCCACATCTCGTGTCCCATGTGGGGCTCTTTACCACTACTCCAGCCCCTGTGGTCTAACTCCAGCAGGACTCTATACAGTAGGTGTAGTCTTGCATGCACCCCATAGAAAATGAGTATGTGTGTGTGTCTGTGTTGTGTGTGCATGTAGTAAAATGTGAGAGAGACTGAGTGAAAGGGTCCTTGGGGTTGTGGTTGTGCACTTAGAGAAAATGTTTACAGAAATGTTTTTTTTTTTATCACATGCTTCCAAGACAAAATTATCGTCTGCCATGGATTTGTATGCCAAAAGTTTTAAAGTACAATATCCACACAGCTTTATAGGTCAGTGCTTGCTCCTCACAACATCATCATCACACTTGGTCAGGTCCTTCAGTAAGGACTGATCACTGGTTCTTTGTTCAGAACATGCCATAAGGACAGCACACCTTACTGTCCCATTGTATTGATGTTATTGTATTGAGGGAATTTAAACTGCTGCTCCTTCAATTTCATCGTCTTTGATTTGACACATTTTACAAGGAAATAAAACTGCTTCCTTTATGAAATTTCATTTTATGGTCTGACCAAGAGGCAGTAAAGAAATATCCCGCCAGGAGCCTGGGTGAAGCCAGGTCTTTGTCTTTCAGCTAACAAGGCCCAATCCGGTGTCGACATCAAGTGAAGCGCATCCTCACTGCTTAAGCAACCTGCGCAGCATTTGATTTCGTTTCCCTTACAGGTTTGAGTCTCCTGTGCAGGATTTTCCTCAGGGGCCCAGATGGTGTTGCTTGAGGTTGATACATTCAGTCACCAATTTGGTACATTCATCACTTTCACCGAGTGGAGAGGCCGGTGAATCAGCGAGAAGGACCTTGTGTGTCAAACTTACGAGCAGGTGTCGACCTGTTGATGTGAGAAAGTGCATCTATATTGCTCCTGATAAATGTGTTTAAGAATTTGAAAGACGGGAGCCCTGCATTTCTATCTGACAGAAGTGTGCCAGTCAGTGTGTCTGTGTACTGTGTCTGTTGAGAGTGCATGTGCAACACCGTAACAAAGTACACCCGAAGGTGCAATGCTAACACTGTAACACGGTATGTTTGTGTGTGTGTGACACTGGTTGTTCTGGTCGAGTGACAGTGTTTTTCTGATGTGTCTTTACCTTTCATGCTCAGGAAAGAGCTCTGATGTTGTAGTACTGATGGTAACAGTCCTGACTGTCATTATTACAATAGGTCAGTGACACTGTCCATAAATATATTACTGATGATATCTGAAGCTTAATCAAGAATCAGAACTGTGAAAACAAATGTATTGTCAGTCTTGAAATGATTTATGTTTATGTGTGTGTTTGTATGTATTTGTGTACACCAGTGTATCTCTTTTTTTCCATGTTGATAAAAAATATCTTGGGGGAAACGTCGGTTTGCATCTCTAATAAAAACAAAAGGTCTCATGTTAGTGTAAAAGTCTGTGTAAGATTGTTGTGTGTGTGTGTGTATATCACTGCTGCCCCAGTGCAGAAAGGACACAGTTTAGAGGTCCAGGGAGAGAGAAGGGAGCTTTGTGGTTTTTGAGCAGTTGTCTCTGAGGTGTAGGTTGGAGGAGGACGAAGAGAAGGTGAGATGCTAGAAACCCAGTATCCAAGGCCTTTAACCGAAGAGATAAAGCACATGTATGGCTCAACGAACAACGGTTACCAGGACAACATGAAACTCTGCCATACAGCTTTTCAAACAATTTTCCACTTCTCCGCCCCTTTCCACAAGGTGGTTCACTTGATTGATCACTGTCAGAAATGTGAGAGAAAGGCGGAGAATAGGAATGAATCCTGCATGCTGAGTGACGAAAAGCCAGTTGAAAAAAAAAATCCACAGGTGTGTATTTGCCATGTGAGAATATTAGTTTTGTTTTCTGTGTATCGCTCCAAAGCGAGAAAAAGTGGATTTCCAGATGAGGGTCTATCTTGGGGTAAACCTGGGTGTTATTCCAAACCGAACGTGCTCGTCTCCTCCACAGCAGTGACCAGCTTCTCGTACAGCATGGAGAAGGAGGGGTAAGGGGGGAGGTCCAGACGATTGAAGCAAGTGTGAGCCCTGCGGAGACGTGACCACCAGCAGGGTATGAGACGGAGGTCAAGGTGAAATAATTCTTATAATAGACAACAATATTAGATATGGACTTAGCATCATTTTGAAAAATGTGAAAATACAGGTAGATAGATAGATAGATAGATAGATAGATTTATCCAATTAAATTATATATGGCTATCTTGATAAAATGCCAAATGTCTTTCCCATTCATTGTCCTCTTTTAAGTAAAGATCTGTTAAAAATGGTAGTTGCACCCGAATCATCCTGAGGTGGAGGTTCTGTGGGTGCTGGGTAGGTCAGGTAGGTCCGATAGGCCATTATATGACCAGTTTACAGATGGGTGGTAGAGAGATGTTTAGTCACTTGGATTCATAAAGAGTTATCATGCCCTGTGTTTGCTCAAATTGACATATTCATCCCATTAGATGGCAACCCTACCTGGGTAAGGAGGTGATTTTCCCCACTTCTCCACACAGAATCTGCGGGGTCCGTTACTGCCCCGTAGAGAAGCAAAACCCTCATAGGGAATACTGGAGGTGCCTGTCACAAACTAGAGACAGGAAGAGTCAGAAATAACAGAAATCAAACCAACAGCTTTATCTAACACGCACTATCACTAAAAGCCAGACCACAACCATATGAAGCTTTCAGTGTGTACACAACTGTGCAGTGCCTGCAGGGCGCCCAGCATCCACAAGGGGGCAGCCTGCAAGCATGCGCTCATCCACGTGCCCTACCTGCAGCAGCCTCAGCCTCTGCTCATTGTTGAATCTCTCCACAGCTGCCCAGAACCAGCGAATCACTATGTGGTTGTCATGGTAACCTGAGGGATGGAGGGGAGGAGGTGTGTGCATGAATCAGATGAATAACAAATACGATTTTGGTGCCCTATTCCTCTCCTGTCTTCCACCTCCCAGCCCACTATATCTCCACGGTGACGTTTGAATGGGCTCTGCTGTTTAATGTTTAATGGCCGGAGCTGTTTTGTCCATCTCAGTCGATTCCTCTATTAAAAGAACCTTGCACTGGAGCATGGCCGATTGTCAGCTTGAGTTCTCTCGAGCCCCTGCTGCTGGCCGCCTTTCAGCTGTATTGACCCGACTCTTAAAAAGCCCTTTAATATGATCTCTTATAAATACTCTGGACACAGACACCTGCACCTGAGTACTTTACATAATATTTACGACAATAATTAGTTAGTAGTAACTCCCCATAGTTACAAATGCCCATTATAGAGTACATGAAAGAGACAGTTTGGGTTATTTGAAGTGGAATTGTATGAGGTACTGATGTGGAGATGCTGAGGCATGAACTGATGTGCACAGGATCAGCCAGAAAAAAATCCAATGCATTTTAATTACCGAACACCATGCATACCAAAAAAATCCAATATCAGTTCAAGAGTACAATATAGCTATAGATTTTGAACATTTTCATTTTCATCAAACAGCCTTTTCCTTTGGCACTACTGTAGGACACACACTTTATTACACCGCAGATTTTGACCCAAACAGCTGATACAGTGCACAGTGTAGGTGCCCTTATGTGTATTAAACTGACAATACATCAGAACCTCACCTCAGATAACCCAACTGTCCCTTGAAGGTAAAAGATTATTCAGTGATTAAATAGGAAATGGACCTAATGGAGTTCTCAAAATGAAGAGTCACTATTTTTTGCCAGGGAGTAATGTTACATTGTAGAAGGCAGTATAAAGTTGGTTATCTACATTTGTCATTTATTTTATTTTATTTTATTTTTTTATATTTTGCAGCTGGTCAGGAAAACTACACTTTCTTTACATACTGTACCTCCTCTGTACTCTGTGTTGTTCCTCCAGTCAGCGAGGTCAATCTCTGCGGTGCCCGCAATCACCAGCTCCAGCTCCCGGGCGTCAAACACAGACACCAGTCGCACATCCACCACCTGAGAAAACACACACACACATTGTTTATTTAACCCAGTCCTTCCACACGCATCAGAATGTTTGAGGCATTTCAGAGCCCTGAGGCAACACAGTTACAGTAGATCTGTCTGGAGATGCACAGATGGCAGGAAGATAAATATTGTTGGGGAAAACGTTTACATTACAAAATTTGGGATTTGATTTTGTCTATCAAAACAGGGCCTATAAGCAAACACAGCACACATATAGCCCGCAATGCAAAGTAATCTGTCATCCTGCCAGACAAGGCAATTTAGCAGTGCGGGGGGGGGGTCCTACTGACTGACTGATTGTGGGTGCACAGCACAAATATGACAGAAATACTCACGCAAGTTAAGCCTTAATTGTGCCCTTTGCACAAAATCTAGTGCAAAAGTAACTATGCCCTGGAATCATTACAGACATGAAAGAGACACTATGAAGTCATCTATACCATCTGTAATTTTTCTATTTCATTTTTACCCCTTTCATTTCCTTGGGGATAGATAAACTGACTAGCAAGGGGTAGGAGCTAGTTAAACGCGAATATATCACATAATACTGCTTTGACAACAAGTATTTTCATCGTTGACTCAAAGCATCATCTACCACCACTGAAAATGCCAGATGTCAGTAGGGTGTGTGTTAATGGATGCTCAGAAAGTACAAAATTTCAGCACCTGATGGTATGAATCTGACATGGCACAGCATGTCATGGCTCCTGTGTGTTACAAAGCCATAAAATCCCACTGGTTTCACATTTAAGAAAGAACCACGGCCTCAGCAACATCTCCACACACTGATAAAGTGTGCTGTACCTCATAAAAGCCTCGAACCAGGCTCTCTGTCTGCTGGGCCACTCCCCTCTCTATGCGCCACTTGACCATTCGCTCAATGTACTCCTTCTTGTTCTTCTCTGACACGGGGATGCCAGCCCCGCCCGGCTTCAGCTCTCTCTCAGTGATCTGCACAATCGCAGGCAGACAGGAAAACGTCATCTTATAACTGTAGATTTATTTTCTCAAAGAAATGAATTTAAATGCAATATGAATCTTTTGAACCAGTCACTCATCCACCTGTCCAAAAACCTCCTCGTTGACGGTGAAGGTGAGGTCCAGCATGTCCTCAATGTCGTTGTCCTTCATCCACTGAAGGCTCTGGTGGAACTCCTCATCCAGGAACTCCAGGTCGCTCAAGTCACATGGGCTGTGTGAGCGGTGGCAGAGGTGACACTGAGCTTACAAAGGGGTCAGCAAATAACGTATATATGATGGGTGGCCCTACTCGTAAAACATGGCTGAATGTAAGACGTGAGGTCAAAGGTCAATGACCTTACAGCTTTCCACTGCTGTACCTCAAGTACAAGTAAAATATAGCACAATGCATGATGTATGGCTAGAAAATACATTTGGTCAAATTTATTACATCAGGAAAAAAAGAAATATTTTATGTATTTAGAAATTATTTTTACTAGCATTTTACAAGCGTTCCTACTTGTTTGCTAATGCTTATCTGCAAGCTAATGGTGCAGCCAAGAAAGGATCCATTTTGATGACATTAAGAACCTTTATCATTACATAAGCATCTGTCATCTGACCTCTTAGTGCAGACACTTGGCAGGATTTGAAATTGTTTGGACAAAGCTTTTAATAAGGGATGGTCTCTTGCTGATAGGAAACTTGGCCGGTAGCTGGCTGGGAGGATGTCATATTATCAGGACAGTTACAGTTAGTCAGTGGGATCTAATTAGATGTGTGTGTGCCTTGCAAATTGTGTAGAAATGGGATGTCAGAGGGAAGCAGGCAGAGGGACTTACATGCGAAGAAGCCCCTTGTAGAAGGGTCGAGTGAAGAAGGCATCCAGCAGGTACTGATGGACGAGAGCCAGCCCGAGGATACGCCCACTGAAGCGAAACCTAGACACGGCACAAGAAATGCAGGTGAGTACAAATACTATCACCAATACGGGTTTGAGTAGTATTAAATCATTTTTTCAGAATAAGTGATGGGGCATGCTTTGAGCAGAAGATGCAGAGAGTTTGCTCTTCTTTCTGCAGATTCATAAACACTGTGGAACACTGTGTTTCTTCTGCTTCGTGTAGTGTTGGACAGCCTTAAATACCCACGCCTCTTATCTTCTTCATCCAGCCTACCACATTGTGATTTCCCAGTCTAGTTATCTGCCCACCCATTCATCAGTCTGATCATCCATCTATCCAGCCATGCATCCATCCACTCCTCCATCCAGTCACTGTCATCAGGGCAAAATTGATTGATGAGCCACACACCGCTGATCCAAATTTCTGCATGACACCACGCAAATTGCCTCTATTTTGGGATTAGCACACAACAGCAGCCACAACAGGGAATTTTTTTTAACACTTTACAGCCACACAGCACACAGACGTACAGAAACCTCACCACTCATGGTGGTTGTCTACAAAGGCAGACATGGGGCTAATCTGGACGGTGTACGTGTCGTTGGCTGAATATTCGAACAGGCCGTAGTACGGGTTGAACAGTTCTCTGGACACTAAGAAGAAGAACTCTCTGGAGGGCCCGCTGTAGTCCAGCCTGGTGACACACACAGAAGGACAAGTGAATCAGTGAATGTTCTACTGTGCAGTCATGCAGAGCACTTAAAGAAACACTGTATATTGTAAACTGAATTAGTCCAAAACAGTCTGAGCAAAATCTGGAGAACTATTGGTTATTTCAACAAAGATACACCATAATCATCTGCCCTTAAGTATTTACAATAACAAAAGGATACAAGACGATACAATTTACTGAGCTCTAACAATATATTGTCACTAAAACACAGTGTAGATGATATTAGTCAACTCAGTTAAGAGCTTGTTTATTCATACTAACTCTGCCTATTGATGTTAAAAAGTGTAGTTTTATTCCCTCCACTCACTTACCCCAGCAGCTCATTCATCAGAAGACTGTGGAATGACTGGATCATTAACAGCACAATATAAAAATAAAGTGGCAATGAATTGCATCTTTCTCACCCGTCCTCGCCGACAAAGCTGACGTAGAGTTTGCTCCTCTGCAGGTCTTTGCGGGAGTAACACATAATCTGGTTAAAGGCGTCTTCCAGAAGGTGGTCCCTGCGTATGATCAGCCTGGAAAAGTTGATGCTATGTTATGTAGTGACATTGGTGGCAGATAAAATACAATGGCTGAGTCCTAACATGGATAAAATCTTTTTCTCAAAATAAATAGCTCAATTAAAAAGTGATTGATAATTTCCTAAAATGCATTTTAACCAACATTATTCAATCAGGAATGGAGAGTGGACAGTACATTTGTTGGGGTCTGTTTTCATTTGTGGATGAATCAACACTTGGTGCGTGTGGCATTGAGTGTCAATAAAGGGACATTTCATGCAGAGAAACAGTGTGACTCGCTGATGTGTATTTAGTAGTTTTTGGACAACAATGGATCTTTGAGGAATTAGATAAGTACTTGGTTTTTGATACATAAACAATACTTGCTTGTAGGATCAATTCATTGCTGGTTTGGTCTTTTCATGGGGTTGGTGGACAACAATAAATATATGAAACGTTTACGGAATTATCCTTCAACACAGGAAAGTGCAGATGAAGGAATTCACAAGGTATTGCTGGTCTGTGTGACTTTTCTTTTTTTTGCAGAAAAACTGTTTTCTTCCCTTCAGGGAAACTTACTGCATCTCCCCTTAGTATCTTCACACAGTGACATAAGAGTATAGGATGATGTTATAAGCAGAGGATCCTGCTTCCCAACCCACAACTGAAAAGACATCACTTCCTTCTTTGCCCTTCTGTTTCCATTTACTTAAATCAGTAAATGAAGAATTATCACTATTCTTATATTGCTGTATATATCATTACCACATGAAGTAACCCACACTTAAATCTAAAATGCAGCATTTAAACATACTTGACTTTCCCTGGTCCTTGGCCATAACCCTTGGTCTCCAGCTTTCGATAGAAGTTTCTCAGTTTAGCCTCAAAATCTCGCTTGTAGGGAGCAGGAGCACGGGCGTTGGCTCGCTGAGTGCCTGAGATATATATATATCAGAGAGAGAGGAGAGAAGGTGACACAAAGACACAGGAAGACAGATGAAAAAGAGAAAGGGAGCAGTACATACCAGAGTAGACTGAGAATGCTATATGCAGGTTAATCCTGGATTGTTCGTACTGTTATTTTATTTTATTTAGTCATTCATTCATTTCAGAGAACATGTTCTTTCCAGCTCACAGCTTTATCTTTTCTACTGTATCTAATTTGTGTGATTTGGTTTGGTAATAGTTTAAGGTTGGAAGAAGAATCAGCACTGGTGTTCATCCTAGCAAGAGGTGCAGATGGCATACAGAGGGTCAGTCAGAAGTAGATAAGCAATGAAAGATCAAGTGAAGAAAAGAAGCAAGTGTGTATTTGTATTTGAAATAGAGACAAGGAGACTAGATGCGGACGAGTCGACAACAGCTGGCTTAATCTGTGCCATCAGAAGTGCTTTGATGGTCAAATAGCTTTGACACCTTTTTAAAAGTTGGAATTACAGGGGCTTCATTTGATGAAGAATACACAGCGATTGGCTATGTGGCCCCAATCTCTATGTGTGCCCTCCAACTAAAATATAAATACTCCATTTTCAGACACGTTGTGTTGTGACGGACCTAACCCTTAACTACTTACTATTCCAGCAGAGCTAATAATATATTATATAGTAATATTTATTCACTTCATTTGTAAGATACGTTGCTTCTTTACATGCACACATCTTAAATTAAGTCAAGTGGTTGAGGTTAATTGCTGCAAAGCTAAATCTAATGGTCATGCAACAGAAAATAGTACAAAACAAGCATACTTGACGGTGGATTGTTTTTAATTAGCTAACACTTTGTCTTTCAGATAATCATGGAATGAATGTTCTGTCTTATGTTTTGTTATATCCTGACATCAAGCTACATTATTATTTAAACACATGATATGTTAATAAAGACGAGAAAAGGCGTATGGTTATGAAGCTGCTGCAACAGGGTTGAAGCAGACAGAGTGAGACGGAGATTTACCGGGGGAGCTCTGAGGAGAGGAGAGGCAGTAACCAGGGTGGAGTAACGGCGGCACATATGACATCACCTCTTCCTCGAATAAGCTGGAAGCAACAGCATAGTGTTAGCATAGGCGGATAAGATGGGAAGTAGGACCCCCCCCACACACACACACACACACACACACACACACACGCGTGCACAGGACACACCTCAGCAGCATGACGAGGTCAGCGTCGCTGGAGAGACGAGCCAGCCCGTTGACTCCCTCACTGCGAATAAATTGCACCTTCTCCCTGCAAATACACACACATCATGGTGTAAACTGGAAAATTCCATTACGATTGAAGGTTAACTGTTTGTTCAGATTGACTGATGATGATGATGATGATGATAATGGAGGTGGTGGGGGTGAGCAAGGCTTAGAGATGAAGAGAGAGGGGGTAAAAAAAGGGAAGCAATGAAAGAAAGACACAATAAGTGTGGGAGAGAAAGAAACATACTTGAGTGAGTGGTTCCTGGCCAGCTCAGGCTGCCTTTCCTGCAGTATCTCAAAGATGT
The DNA here is from genome assembly GCA_016785225.1 of Psettodes erumei. Taxonomy (NCBI): domain Eukaryota; kingdom Metazoa; phylum Chordata; class Actinopteri; order Pleuronectiformes; family Psettodidae; genus Psettodes; species Psettodes erumei. The sequence continues at coordinate 2,080,760 of JAFBJZ010000221.1, forward strand.
TGGGTTGCCGTAGAAACGCCACTATCTTGTCATTGTAGGCTGGAGGAATAAAGAAGAGAGGATTAGCAATGCGTGTTCTGTGTCTTGTGTGTGTTCAACACTTCAAAGCTGGTACCTATGCGCTGTGTACATGCACCCGACTCACCCACAGGCACCATGTCGTGGTACTGACTCCGACTGGAGCCGCTAAAAGTGCTGGAGGGGCGAGGCATAACGGGCGGGTTGGTTTGGCGAGAGTCGTCCACCACCTGGGACAAAAGGAAGCACTACAGTTCAGGTCGCATCCTAGTTCTGAGACTGATCCTCCCACCAGCCATCGCTGACCTCAACTCTACCACTATGACACCATTAACAATAAATCTGATCTGTGTTCTTCGCAATTCTACGAGCCATTTTCCATGAGGGGGGGTATTCATTCCATTGCAAATTATCATAAGGGTGCAAAATGTTATATCAAAACACTGTATGTTGCAGAAACCCCTGGCCTCTATAAAGACTGCAGTGTTGTAAGTCGACCCCAGGTGATGAGCGCTGGGTCGTCTCTCACCTCCCCAGCACTGTGGCTGCGCTGGCGGCTCAGATGCTGGCGGTGGGCCAGCAGCCCCGTCGAGCGAGAGCTCTGCAGGGGCAACCGTGGATCAATGAACGTCGTGGAGCGACAGTTGTGATCCACGAAGAAGGGCTGGAGATTGAGATGCAATTACTTGCAGTCATGCATGAATGAAATCCACACAGAGATGTAACTTCACATGTGAATGTAAGATTTCTAAAACTGAAAGCTACTGGTAATCTGAGGTCAAGAGTCAAAGGTTAGGGGTCATGCACACACACACACCTTCCCAGTATGGTCGTGCTTCATCTCCCACCCTCGGGGAAGCTCCAGCTGCTTGTTGGAGAACATGTTGAGAAAGGTGACGAGGTCGCGGTTGTGCTGGTAGCGCTCAAAGTAATGAGCGTCCCGTCGCACCTTACTGATCATGTGCTTCAGGCAGGTGTTGCTCGTAAACATGCGGTAGGCACTCTGGGCAGAGAGGGCAGAGGGTGATGTCATCAGACAGAGGCAGAAGACAGACTCAAGAGCAGTTCTGAAATCATTTTAAGTTCAAGACCGGTGTGAATTTTCCTCATTTCTGGAACTAAATTAAAACTGATTTGACTTCAACATATTAACAGGGATACTGTGTGTTATGTGCTACATATGGTATCCATGTATCATCTGTCTGTCTCTGAGGCAACAAGCATACAGCAAAAAAAGGCAACCTCTCTTGGATAAATAAAGTTTTATCTTTCTATAATATTTTCCATAATAAGAAAAAACCTTTGGTTCAGTTCTGCTCTTATTGAGCTCAACCATAATTTAAATTTGCCACCAAATTTGCCATTTGTCACCTTTCAAACATTGCACATGTCTGGGGCTACAACTAACAACTTTTTTACAATATGCATTGATTTTTTCAATTTATTGATGACTTATTCTATAATTACCCATCAAAAGTTTTTATTGTTCTCTGTCTGGCAGCAAAAGAGCACAAAGTATGCATTTTATAATGATGAAAAAGAAGAAATATCAAGATAGTTACTGAAAATTAATTGTGACTTTACTTCCTTTACTAAATTAATAATGAATAAATATAATTTATCAACCATATGTGTAGCCTCTACTAAATAGCATTGGGTCACACACACCATGTACTGCAGCTGTAAATGCTGAACTGTGACTACATAGTGAACTCAGCGGCTCATTCAGGCACTAGTAACTATATATCTGAGTTCAACAGCTTTTATCAGTCACCCGTGTTAAGTGGACAAAGTATTTCTGTGTGTGTGCAGACAGCTAGCTGTATGTAAAAGAAGGTGGAGCATGTTAGACTGACGGGGTTTGAATGCAGCACGGTGAAGAAGTCGGGGCTGCACAGGAACTTGGCGCTGGGTGACTGAAGCAGCAGGGAGAGGCGCGAGCGGCCGCTGGCGTGAGCAACTGCACTGTCTCGTCGGTATTCTGCAACAGAGTCAGCACACAGTTGTCAAGCCAGCTTACTCCATGTCAGCATAAGACATGTGTTCTGATACAGCATACTAAAGCTCTAACAATTAGGATCAACAAATCTAGCATTTCATCACCATCACTTATATGAAAACACTGTGACAGAATACTGCTTCCAACTCCAGTTTGTATAAAATAATGTTTTTTTTAGACTTGTGGGTTATATTATTTCAAAAAATGACTTGTTTTCAAGAGGTGAGTCTTTTATGGAGAAATGTTGTTTCTTAAAACAGACAGAATTTTTTTCTCTTTTTGTATTTCTCTGCAGTGGGTCTGTTGAAACTAACCAGAAATGGAGTGGGGCATCAGTTCACTCTCTGGTTCAGGTAGCAGGTCAACAGAGCTTTCCTCTGACCGGTCACTGTTGGTTATGGTCCTCCTGATGCTCTGGTATCTGCGATTGAGAGGACATTGAAAGTATAAGGTAAAATTATAAAAGTCAAAGTATTGAACCAGTGGAATCTAAATCAGTGGAGCTAGAATAATCGAGAAGCACTGCACTATTCAAAGTCTCTGTATACAGCAGCTTTTGTTTATTCAAAGGAACATTTGTTCAGAAAACCCTCAAGATGAAGAGAAACCCACAGGCAAGTCCCATTAAAAGAGAACACAGTTAAAACAAAGGTTTCTGAGCAGATGTTTCTAAAAGCATGCACATACCTATACTTCTAAATAGTAGTATTTACCAGGGAGAAAACTATGCTGGACACTGCATTACAAAGCCAACCTGCGGTTGAGTTGCTCCATCTGCTGAATGGAGTTGGAGCGGGTCAGGCCCTGTGGGGCAGGGGGTCCGGTGGGACGCTGCCACGTGGTTGTCCTGTTCACATGATCCACAAAGAAGATTCTCCCATGGCTGTCGATGCGAGCCTCCCAGTCTGAGAAGCAATCAAAGAAGATGCAAAGCAAAGTTCTACCTCAGGGGAACATCATTTAAACTGTGAATGCTGATGACATGAACAACTGACAACTTCCAAGGCAGACCATCTGACATTTGTCTTGATATTTTACTCACAACCGAAACCATTGGCATGCCAAGATAATAAGAAAAGAGATCACCAAAGAGTCCACTGGATTTAGTCTCTGGGGATCATGAATGTGTATTAAAACATTTTTATCAGTTATCAAGATACATCAGTGCAGAACTGGGGAACCGACACACTGACTGGCAGATATCGGCAGTGAGCCCTGCTCATGTGGCTAAAATGGAATGCAGAGAATTCTCGTCATATCTTTTTTCTGTCATGTCTCATTACAGACTGAATCAATAGTTTGTGGTGTGAGTGAATCATTTGGGGTTTATATGTGGTCGAAGGTTACTAGTTATGTGCATGCTAGCAACGCGCCAGCGTCCCCATCGGTGATACAAGCTACTGTTGTCACGTGAGAGGGTTTGGTTTGGGGCCTCGCACTCAGTCTCTTCTCATTGGGATTGCCGGCCTCTCTTCAGTTGAGAGCTGTGTATCACCATGGCAGCTCCTGTCTGCTGGAACAGCTGATTCAGATCAGCCAATTAGACGCCTTCTCTTGACCCCCCCCCCCCACACACACACACACACACACACGTTTCTCACATGAGGGGGCATTAGATTGCCTTGCAATGATTTCCTATAGACTGAGTCTAACCTTCACCATAACTGCGACTAGCCTGACCCTAACCGTTACACTAACACAGAGACACACTCACACACCCATCCAACAAACACAGGCACACACTCAGCAATACAAGCTACAGTGTTTCAGTTAGGCTGCGTCCTTTGAGGCCACGTTTCCAATGTATTTTGGCCTTTCTCCCAGATTCACAGGTTTGAGTCCAGTTGCCAACAGCATGCCCATATCAAAATTTCTGCTGAAATTTTTCTAGTTTTCCTTTGGGTCCCTCAGTTGGACATGACCATGGACACACATGGATACATGTACAAAAAACCCCCACAAACACACAGATGGCAGCATACACATTATGATGCATACAGACACACACTCACTGGGGGGCAGAGGCTCGTCCACACGTTGGTATCGGTGGATGTCCTGACGCACAGAGGGAAGCGAACGTACAGGGTGGCCGTTGACATGGGTACCTGAGCACAGAAAACATTTAAAAGACAGGGAATTTGTGTTTGAATAAAGTGAACATGGTGACAAGTGTGACATGTTTTGAGTGGCACTGTGGCAATTTTTAAATTCTCCCTGGGAATTAAAAAAGTCCCACTACATGGAACTGAATACCTTCCTCTCCATCTGTTTCTGTGGTAACTTGCTCCGAATCCACAGACCCTGCCTCCTCGTGGAGCTTTATCTCCTCCCCTTCCTCTTTGGCCACGCCCCCTGACGCCTGCAGACTGAGCCTCCTCAAGCTGATCTCCTCGCCCTCCTCTTGCCTGGTGGCTTGCGGGGACTCCGCTTCAGCCTCGGCAACACTCCCGCCCCCTTCGTCATCCACAGTCTGGGTGGTGGGTGGGTTGCTGCAAACTATAAGTCCCCCTGGATCTATGGCTGCCTCCGCCCCCTCCTCCGCTTCCTACAAAATGTCCCCAAAAAATGAAAAAAAAAGATCAGTGAAAAGAACGGACAAAATGACAGCGCTGTTAGAGGTGTTGGTGGTGATCCAAGTTAGGCTCATTCACATGCACACAGCAGCTGTGCAAGGCATTCACACCTAATGCTGCACAATATCTGTGAACTACAGGAGGTCTGTCGATCCAAATGGCAGCTCAGGACACCAGCAAGGGCAGTAATGGCTGTCACCAGTGCAATGAAAGAAAGCTCAGGCTTTTGACATCATTCAAACATGCGTTGGCACAGGAGTGACAGCTCAAAGGAAACAATCATGGAACATTTGTTGAAAAGTGGATGCAGGTAATTGGTTCCCACTTTCATGTTCTGGTCCTAGAAGGTCTCCAAGAGAATAGGACAACATGTAAAATGATATCCAACTAAATGACTGAATAGAAAATGTGAAAATGTGATGGTGCAGCTTTACACAAAACCAGCTGGGGCGAGGACCCAGCAGAGACTGCTGCTCAGTGCAGCATGTGCACTGTGAAGAAAGTAATGATGATCAGCCACAGCATGGTGGACTGATGGCAACGGTGGTGATGATGGTGGTGATGGTCAAGTCCACAAGTTGCTGGGCAGACTATGATGAGGATTGGTCTTATGACTGTGAAACTGATAATAATTAATGACAGTTTTGCAGGTGATTTCCTTTTTTTGGTTTTGTTTTAGTATTGTGGCAGATTTTACTGAATAAACCTCATGAGATAGTTCACTAGTTCTATCCTATAGAACTACTATTCTATATATCTATATAAGAATAGTCTCATGAGAAATAATTATTGCTTAAACTGAACTGGGAATGAATCCAGTTTAACATCAAGTTTAGCATACAAAAAGATCTTGAAATGAGTCAAATCAGAGCCAGAGCCCATTTACTATACACTATGAACACTGCATAGCGGTTACTTTTAATGCACATTCAACATGGTTTAACTATATATGGACAATTAGTTGCATCTAGTGTCACAGTTGATTAATAATGTGTTCAAATGTTTAAAGTGATTCTCTCAATTTATGCTTGCTACTGCATTTCAGTAGAAATCCTGGCTTGTTTGAATGAGTCTGTTTGCTTAGATCCACAGTAGTGTTTGAAGGTACCATGTGGAGTTATGACTACTGGTAGTGCCATGGAGCAAAGATTTTATAAGCACACCACCTTTTTGCTTGTTATTTGTGCAAAAGCCCAAAACAAAGGCAGTAAAAAAGAAAGTGAGCAAACACGAATGCAAACAATACATTAACACACTCACCATGCTAATACACAGGCCAATAAAACATGTTAAATTGTCTACATGAAATTTGAAATCTTAGGTTGCCTTGCTCTGCTGATGTTATTTGGATGACAACAAACAATCATGAAAATGACTATATTGATTCTCAATACCAACAATGCTAATCAATTGATTGGTCAATTGATTGACGAGTAAAATGGCACTACTTTTGGTTCGCACATTTAGATCACTTAATAAAGTCATAAAAAATAATCAACAGTCAACAATGAAAATAAGCCTCAGTAGGGACATGTGTATTTTTTGTTAACAAATGAGAACAAAGAGTTGTGACCATATAAGGACAGTGAACTCACCACAGCAGTGGTCAGTGTGATTGGACAGCTCTCTGATGATGAGACGACTGTCTGTGGGGCTGTTGCCATGGAGCAGGTGTCAATTTCTGATGAGGGTTCCTCTCCGGGGGCTCTTTCTTCCTCAGGCACTTCTCTGCCCTCTAGCAAAGCATTATGGGAAACAGCCTCTGTGAAAGGAGCCTCCTCCACTTCAGAGAAGACGTCTGGCTCCAAAACATCCTCCAAGTCCAAACCTGCCCCAACCTCAGCCTCAGGGAGCCCATCATCTGTCCCAGCAGCTGCACCTTCAGGCTCCTCCTCCATCACTGAAGACTCTAGCTGCTCAGGCTCTTGTTGGAGCTCAGGAAACGGATCGTCTTCATCGGGTCCGCTGATGTCTGGAGGTTCTCCGTTCATCAGCAATGGGGACAGTGGTACTGGGATGATGTCATTGGCCCCCGACCTCTCCTCATCTTCGTCGGAATCTATGTGCAACATGGCGCTGAGCCTCGTGTGTGTGGGGAAGCTAGAACGCAGTTTGGGTGAGGCCGCACCAAGGGGTCTTTCACCAGGACCCTTGGGGGCCTCAATAGCATCCAGGCCCTCACTGAGCGACCTCTGAAGTGTTTCGTGGCCCGACAGGCTTTCAGGCTCCACAAACCTGGCTTCGGCTCCAACAAGAGACAGGTCCTTCTCTGGGCAGGCCACAGCCCCACCTTCCCACATGCTTTGGGAGCCCTGGGAGCCAGTAGGTGAAGGGCCCGCAGAGACCACCCCTGGAAGGTGATGCGGCAGGTCCTCATCATCAGACGGAGTTCCTGGAGCTCCATTCAAGGAAGAGATGCCAATGATGGAATCAGGAGAAGCACCTACAGTTGGCAGAATAGGTTGCATGTTAATGAAAACAAACCCAGGTAAACATACTTCATTTATATACAAAACGCAAATGCACGTTAAAGGCAGACATACCATCAGGCCCAGTGGAGGTAAGCTCCACTTTGAACTGCAACTGGCCACTGACGTGTTCAGTCGGCAGTCGCCGACACAGGGAGAAACTCACGGGCTGGACACTGGACGCCAAACAAAGAGGAAAAGATCACTGTGAGCATGTGTTTGAATGAAGTAGATCTTAAAAATGTCTTTCCGATAGAGCTGAGGCTTTACTGTTTTACACCAAGTATGCACAGAGCATGTTTTGTTTGTGCGTGTGAACTTGTGTCTGCCTGTTTGTTACCTACCCGGGAATTTTCTCAATGAGCCGCTGCACAGGGATAGTGAGCTGACCGAGGAAGCGTTTAATGATTGGTCGGCTTTTTGCGAACTTGTCCTTTACTTCGATGTACAGGATATCTGTCATTAATGCTACAAATGTGTATTTCTGCAGAGAGGCAAAAAGCATACACGTTACTTTATACATGTAGTTTCTCAATACATTGTTTGACATAGAGTGTGTGTGAGTCCATTGTGTGTTCATTTGTCCTCTGAATGATAATGAAGTGATTTTGGATGAGTACGAGCATAACAAGCACCTCTCCGTGCCAAATGGGGTTGGTGGTGTTGGCAATGATGGCCGATCGTCGCTCCTGCCCATGATGGCTGAAGACGGGGAAGACGCTCCTCTTCCCTGGGTGGATGGACATCTTCAAGTACGGGTCTGGATTAAAGAACATGCCCTTCTTCAGGCCAGTAGCACGTAAATCTGCAACACAAAACAGCAGACATAGCATTAGGACCAGATGGCCAAACGTCAAGGCAAGGTACCTGCCTTCAGGTACAAAACCTGACCTGACTCTTTAGACTAATCTTGACATTGCCTGACTTCAATGGAAAACTGATAACGCTTCTTTAAATTCCAAGACCGCTGTGTTTCCTGAACTAATTTGAAAGTCTCTTCTTTCTTCTTCCTTCTTAGAAAATGAGATTGCATCTCTCAACTAAACTTCAAAAGTCTGTTCTGTGTCTGAATCGCAATGTGCCACAAAAATATGCACTCAAATGCATTCAAAAATCAATCAAAATGTCTTCCTATACGTAAACTTCTTAACTCACCCGTTAGAGTGAAGCTGATTAGTTTGCGAGGATGTTCGATGCCCACCTGCTCTGCCAGCCCTTCCACCTGAGAGAGGGGACAACATCACACTCTGCACACCACAGGAAAATTAAAATAAATCACAAACACACACTTGCTTTTGTCCTGCTGAATTCACGTGAACACTAACACAGAGGAAAGCATGGGAGAATTACATTTACTGTAAGCAGGCAGCACTCTCACTGCTCATTGCTAATGTAAGCAGTGTAAGCACACTTGCATTTCTCTCTCACATCAACAAATACCTATTTACCCATAATGCACCAAACTGCATGACTAAATCTCAGACTGAGAATGCCCCCCCCACACACACACACACACACACACACACACACACACACACACAGACCAGGACTGCTGGATTCTTCACAGTGATGCAGGGGGTTGTGGCTCGCAGGGCTCCACTCACTCCATGGTAGTACTTGAAACAGATTTTGGTCTCAGCTGTGGAGGAAGCAGCAAAGGCTCATGGGAAATGGCAACGCAAACATTCTGCAGTTACATCACCTGTACATAGGAATGGTTGCATATATGAAAATTTACATGAAAATTCTTTTTACAATTTATGCCAGAAAAAACAGAAATATATCATCAAGTCTGACATGTAACTTACGCTCCATAAAGTAGGGCCCAGCCTCCAGCCTCCAAACTATCTGACCTTTTTGGGTGCCATTCACGCCTCTGTTCTTACAGTCCCACACGTTGGATGGACTGGTTTCATCTGTAAAAGAAAAGAGCCATTAGGTACGAGTGTGTGTTAATTCTGGGGTTAGACCCACAACTTGAAATCAAACAGCAGATGACACTGCTTAAGCTCTGGACCCTGCTATGAAAAAGACAACCAGGCCGCCTCTGCTCCTCCTTTCCGGGAGTTTAGTCTGCAGATTCCTTTAATCAGTGAAATCCACTCCCAAAATAACCTCCCAACAACCTCTAACCATGAAGGACAAACACCAAACTTCCTCTGAGTTAAAAACAGGGAGGGGGGGAAATCCGCCATACATAGCACTTTCGCACACAGACTGATGAAGCGGCAAACTCAGCTGGCTGGTGGAAAGTTTGGAGGGAGGACTGTGTTCTCTATGTGTGTGTGTGTGTGTGTGTTTGTGCACGTTTGAAGGGGAGCAGAGGAGGGCAGGGCAGATTGCTTATCATTGAGTGTCTGCTTAGTCGAGGAAAGCGGTAGCCCCTCTGGGGTATAAGACCCTGGAGCAGATAATAACTCCTGGCAGCCTTATGATCGATATGAAGTGATCTGACGCCTGGCCAGCGGTTCACACTATCTCTTTCCCCCGCGCAGCATTCCATCTGCAGGAAACTAATCCAGACGGGGTTAAGTCCTGGAGGTCAAAAAAATCTAACTAATCCTTTGGTAAACAAGTTTAAGCAACCATGATCTTTATTCTTTTGTAAAGTAATTGCATGGCGCCCAGAACCTTCAGCTGACTGCTGTTGCTTTGTCTGACCTCTTGGAAGTCAAAGCCATCCATTGTTTTCAGAAATCCATTATCCGTTATTAACACAATAGATCATGCTGAACAGCTCACAGGCTGCCATTTTCCCTGAAATCACTCTATTACACCACTAATTTTCTGGTGAGAGAGACAACTCTCACTTTTTGCCCCACCGCATAATGAAAAGGGCAAGCTTAGGGACTTAGCAGGGATCTCATTTAATTTTGTCACCTGGAACAACAACACTGGTTCTTCACACAATGTAATAAAAGTCCAATGATGCTGATTTTTAGAATAATGCATTATTTTCATCAGCGCAGCAGTATGTCTGCACGGTTGCTTCTGTCAGATATTTCGAGGTAAGGCTTTTATCATCATTAGCAAAAAAATTGTCAAAATCAAAGCAAGAAATACCCTAGCATGGCTTACATCCCTACATTTCTCTACAAAATGCAAACAACGGCATCACTTTCTTTGACCCTTCCTGTCTAGGGAAACAGTTCTCAGGCAGGACTTATGTTACATTTTTTTGGGGTCTGCAAGCCAAAACAGAGATGAGCCTGATGACGTCACCAGGGATATGGTTTCACAGAATAGGAAATCGGTCTCCTCAGAGCCACATATCGCTGTTTTCACAAGAAACTTTACGTTGGGGCACCCCGGTATCACCTGATAGAGATGCACCATGTAGTAAGCCTGGGACCTGGGGTCAAATCTGGCCTTGACCTTTTGGAGCATTTCATCTTCTTACCTGGGTCTCTCTCTCTCTGTCCTTTATGGTTAATAATGGTGAAATGCCCCGTTAATATTTCTTTCTCTTTTTCATCATTCCCCATTAGCCCCAGACCATTGTAGGCTAGACATCATGATAAAGCTCAAGGGACTGTCGCTAGTTCAGACAAGTCTGGGGTGTTGATGGGATGTTTTGGGGGGTAGTGTAGATACAGCTGCAGAGCTGGAAATAACTTTAGTGGGTATGGGGAAAAAACAAGTTACAATATATATAGTTTTTTATGCTAAGAAATGAATAATCTAACTTTGTTATGTTCAACTTGTAATAGCAAGGTAGTCCTTAGTAACTCATTTGACTTAATTTTATCAGAGTGAGTAATAAGAGACTGCTTTGAGTATCTGGTCTGTGCTCATTCCACGGCAGCATCACATCAACTCTTTACTATGCAATTCATAGATTCTTAAAAAGAAATGTGCCAGTAGAACACAGTGTTACTTTTCACTGCAATGGACAGATCTGCCAGACAGCTTGACTCTGACAGCTGTTTTTTCAGCACACCGGTCAATGTATTTCCCCCTGTCAAATTCCTGCCTCTAAGCACGACTGGCATACATTACTGGAGACCACCCTGCTTGCGTGGTTTGTGATGGTGCGTGTGTTATCATACACCGAGGCAGAGCGGCTGCACGTTGACTCAGCTTCCAGTCCTGCGTAAAGTCTCTACAGCTCCTGTTTCAGTATTGACTCACAGATGGAAGCTCCTGCACAGGACTCCTTCCAATGATACAACAGCTTGGTCAGCTGATGAGCTCTGAGGACAGGCAGGGTCAAGTCAGCTCTGAGACATGGACTTCGGCCAGTCACAGAACTGAGGAATCGAGACATGAGCTTGCCCGCTCTGAGTGTTGACTTAAGACCCTGATACACTGTACAAAAGTCTTCAAAATTTCAGGATCACATTGTCACTGTGTGATTGCTGCTGCAACCCGTGGGAACAAACAAACAAACAGCATTTTTCAAAAGCACAGGTGTTCATTGAGCTGCTTTAGGTTCGGGGGCTGGTGTTGAGCTTGCAGACCCACTGTCACACCTTGCCTCATTGAGTCACTTGAACAGAACTAAGCCATTGGTAATATTATTAGTTCCACGTGTGCTTTTCCTAATATGACAAGTCAAAAAATATAAGTCACAGCATATACCAGTCCATTCAGTCCAGCATAAGCATGAAAGTTCATTTGTGAACATGAAAATAGGACTTTGGTAGAACGATCCCATTTACAAGCCTGTTCTAGCATTTTGAACCATTTAACTGGATCACAAATACGACCACAGTAGACATCAGTAGTTTATATATAATAGTTAAAAACATAATGCAAAGCTCTTTCTATGGTCAAGAGTGTTGTTTTCTGAAAAAACCCTTAGTCAACAAAGAATTCCTAAGGTGTTATGGATTACTGAAAATAATATCTGTGCTGGGATGACAGAAACACTTTATGAAACTCATCTGACAGTGTGACATGTAATGAATTGCTGTTTGGGCCCTTGCGTAAAACCTGACTCCCTAAACACTTGATTTGAGATGCAAAAGCTCCAGTTCTGCCTTTTTTAAACCCTAACAGAAATATTAGGGGAGCACTGCTTTGAAAGAGATCCGTTTAGATACTGTGTCATTCTAATGGTCCACACACAAGAAGTTCAACTTGACTTGCATTTGCTTATGAACTGACATTAACCTGTTTTCAAGGCCTCGACACTAGATGTAAACTCGATGTGAGATTTGATCGTAACTTGTCCCAGCAAACTTAAAAGCAGCCCTACTAGCAATGCCTTACATGTGTTAAAATAAGTAACTAACCAATGTGGTACAGCCCGATCCAGTCGGTAGCATCCACTTCCTCCTTAATGTCCCAGGATATGACCAGGTTCTGCCCCCGGTTGAGCGTGTGTACTCCAGAGTGGACGCCGTCAGCGAAGACCGGCTCTGAGAGGTCACCAGGTCGGTGTCACTGTTGGCGCGCGGGAGCCCTATGGGACCACTAACGACGGAGACGGTGTCGACGGCAGCCCCGCCCCTCTCTGCCAGGGTCCGCAGGTTCTCTGGGCTGAGGGTGTGCCGGAGGTGGGGGCTGCGCCTCCGTGGAGCTGACAGGTGCTCGCGGCCCCCCACGGCCAGGTTGGGTGGATTGTGGGAGCGGGTCCTGGGTGGCAGGACTGCTGTGGCGAGGGAGGGTCGCATGTCGTGCGTCTGGTGAATAGACAGCTAGGAGAAATCACGAGAAGTCCCAAGAAGAGGCGGAGATGAGTAATAGCTACTTATTAATGGAGCTGGTTGTCGATGCAATGACGCATTGTGCTGATTTATCAGCGATGACTCAACTTAAACTCCCATATTTTAACAGCGAGAGTTGGTTTGACGAGGTTCTTGTTATGGGAAATACATGGGAGCCATGGAAATAAGTGTTGATTCCCAATCAGGCCCAATCTTTGCCACTCTTACTCCATGTTATTTGATACCAATGGGGACCTGAAGATGGGGAAAGAGATATCAGTGAGCCACAAAATCGCTTCCACACAACAAAAGCAATGATTGCATTTCATGAGTTGAAATCAACATAGGACTAAACAGTCACAGACTAAACATCAGTCAACAAGGAGCGTGTTTGCTGTCAAAGAACCCTGCACAACCATTTCTCTCTTACAACCCTTATAATGAAAGGAGATGTGTTTAAGCATTTAAGTTATTTCTTTTATCAGTTTATCGGTTGCTAGTATCCAAATGGAGAGGAGTAAACACAATGCACTATTTACATACCCCCTGCGGAGAAGAGTAGACTGAAATTATCTCATTTGAAATCCATTATCTCTGTGAGACTGCTGGAAGACAAAACGTTTAAATCATTCTAATAACCCTCACATAGAAACACACACACACACACACACACACAGGACAGGCTGCCTCAGTCCCAGGAAGAGCTTCAGTCAACAAATGCCAGTTTGTGAACTGTCTTATGATTGCTGCCAGGGTCTAGACCAGAGCCATCTTGTTCTTTAAAGGAAGGACGACATGTGATTTCAGAATCTAGCCAGAGGCAAATGGTTTTAGACAGGCTGAGAGGATGCTTGTTTTTTTATCCAAAGAAGGAAGGTTTGGTAATATTCAACAAATATGCGCCCAGGGCAATCACCAAAAAACTATGTGGGCTGTAGCCTGAGCTAAGCCTCAATATCTCTGACATTTTAAGTGCGCATTCGTCTCAGAAGCCATGCTACACCCTGATGCTTTGAAACCATCGCCTCCTCCGCAGGCCTCGGTTTGTGGTGTGCAATGCTAGTGCCATTGTATTTATTGAGAGAAAAGATTGGACTGTGAAGCTTTCAAATAAGCAAAACTAAAAACCCACAACCTTGATATCAACTTGTGTGTGTGTGCTCTGTCTTACACTTGGATTTTACAGGAACAGTTTGACATCTTGGAAATAAATTTACTTGTACATATGTCATATGACAAGATCAATACCACTCTCCTATCTGTGTGGGAAATAAGAAGTGCCCGTTAGCTAAAGTAACTCATAAAAGAACTTTAGCTCTTATGCAATCTGTAAAACTGAAATATCTAAACTGAAATATCTAAACGGCTGTGGACAATTGTGATGGACTTTTCTTGAACTCCATTTTTTTCCATTTTTGCCTATAGCTATTAGTTTACACTTTGGCAAATTGGAATCATTGTACTTTTGCCAAATTAAATATTGGTAGTGACAGTTTGCAGTCTTCTCAGATTGCAGAAAAAGCAGAAAGTTATCAAAAATTTGCCAACATGATGATTCTTAGGCAAGTTCTGCAGTGAAAAGCAAAATGTGAGTCACACTTAATTGAAAAACACATGTATAATGATTGTGTGTTGAGATTTGATTGAGTTGCGATGCCATTTCTGACAAACTGTGGCAAATTTACACTAAGGGTCCTAAAGGTTCCATGAACTCTTGAATGTTTTGGCGAGCAGGTCAAACTTACCTGCTGTCCTCCTGTCCACCTGTCCCTTTCGTCTCACCTCAGTATCTTTGACTCAGGTCTCTCCAGCCGTGGCCCCCTGGGAGAAAAAAAAAAACTTGTTTGTGTGTAGGTTTGCACTCTTTTCTGCTCTTTACGTTTGTATGCTCTCTGCCTTCCCCCCACTGCACCCAGCAACAACCTCCACAGCAACATCTATCAAAATGACAGAACACACTTACAGTAAACCCAGTTGGTAAAACCCACAAGCAACATTCCTGCAGCATGTGTGATGAGCCTGTATTCATTACGAACATTTATTCTGACTCATTTTAAGAAGGGGCTGAATCATTGAGTGCTGACCAACGTTTGACTTTAATTCAATAAGTGTAACCCACCTTGTATTCAAAGTTTATTTTATCTTATCTGCAGTTATTTGTCACTATCAGGGGCGTAGCCTTTACAGCACTTCTAATTTGCTTTGACACATATTTAAATCGCTGAAGTTTCAAAACCAAAAATATCTCATTTCCATGCTTACACTTCCGTTTGAATGAGTTCATTTTTTCTGATGACATATTGTAAGTGCTTGATGGTTTACATCCCATTCAGTACAATACAATCACATGGTGTCACAATATCAGAGATAACACCCTTCTCTGTTGAGACCAGAATAGGATATCATCCATCTACATTAATTATGTTACACATGTGCAAGGCACAGACAAAATGATGCAGACCCTCCATTGTAATTTGTATGAAAAATGGACTAATACACTATATACAGTATATATGACTCTTAAACGGCTAAATCAATTCACTTTGCATTTTGAACGGACTGAAGAGAAACGATGAGCTAGCCCCTGCGCTGATGGATGTGGATTGGCTACTGAACTACTGAAATAAGATCTGCTGCATTTGACATGAGGAAACCCTGGACATCCCTGACTCGACAAGATTACAAGAACGCGGCTCCATCACACACACAGACACACACACACACACACACACACACTGCATACAGGGATTTATGACAGAATAAAACCTTCGTCACAGATGCGGGAAAACGTAAATCCTGCTCATGCGTGCACATGGCCTCAAAGGCAGTCCATATAGCCCTGAAGCAGGGAGGGGCTGTTTCTATCAACAAGCAGGAGCTTATTCAGTCAAAGAATAATAAAAAAGTGTACATGTAACTGCTGAGTTGTTATGTAAGTGTTCCTGTGGTCCAAGTACCCCCCACCCCCTTGTTTGCCAGGCATTGTCTAACCCTGATGCTGAGTGGGAGATGCCATGGCTACACTCATCCCACTCAAAGCAGAGGGGACGAGAAGTCTGTCTGCCAGCTCAAAACAACACGGACCAAAACATGACCTCAGGAGGGGGGCGTTCAACAATCTGGACTCATTCCCAGGCCTTTTTCTTTAAAAGAAAAAAAAAGATTCCCATTTCCCATTATAACTTAGCTGCTCTGCACAGCTTTGACCCGACGTGGGATCAGCGATTGATTCTCAGGAAACGGACATGGGTAAACAAGGCATTACATGAGTGGCCAAAAATGAAAAAATGTTTCTAATTCTTGTTGTTCTCCATGACGATGTTAAATTTAAATTTAAAGGACCGTCACTGAGAGCACTGCTCTGTTATCAGGCTCTGGATATTTTGGACTCTGCACCACTGTGCAGTGAATATTAAAGAGAAACATATCTGCAGCAGGAGATCTGATGGAGCATGGCAGAATCTGCTGGATTGTTGTTTTCCTACATCGTGTCAAAAAGAACATGTTCACAGAGGATTTCAAAGGGAAATCCATTGACGCCATTCTGATGCGATGGGTCTGTTTTTATGAATGCAGAGGCAGAGAACGTCTCCTGTGACAGTCATGACTGAGAGACACCATCATATGTGTGTTTCACTGTGTCTTACTGTTCCAAGACAGTCGCTGATCAACAGAAAACTCTTTTTGTGTAATTGTACATCCAACACCTGATATGTCTTACTGCTCTGTACCACACAGCTCTGTTGTCGCCCAACAACTATTAAAAACACATCAATAAGCCACAGTGTTGCACACAGCAACATGTCCCTTCATTACCACGAACACAAACTCTGCAGTTTATTTTGACTCACCTGCTTGCTGCCCACAATACTAACTGAGCATAAAATGTGCATGAATCTGCAGCTGAAAATACCTTGCTTTGTTGTTTGAACCCCAAAAAGGTTGTAAGGATGCTGTGATTTGCATAATTTAACATTTGCTCATTCTAACTCTAAACAGCTGAGAAAATCTTCAGCTTTTGAAAGGTTTGATTAATCAAGCTCTTTATTTGCATCTCATTAGGTTCTAGAATATTGTGATGGTCACATTTCACAAACTTTTGACATTTCAGAGGTTAAACAATTATTGGAACAAAAATAACTGAAAGATTAATCAATAAGGAAAGCAGTCTCTAGTTTCAGCCCCTTTGTCGTGTGTTATGACCTATACGTGCTGTGACGTCGGTATGGAGACTCCTTCATTCACACTGTCTGTCTTTCTCTTCCTGTGCGTGTGCATGCACGTGTGTGTGTGTGTGTGTGTGTCAGCAGAGGGACCACCTGTGCCCCTGTGGAGGTGACTGCAGCACTTTACAGCCTGAGAGAACGGGCACCTTGGGGAGCTGGCACAAACACACACACACACACACACACAGTGGCACTGAGGTCTTATCGTGCCTCACTGACACATAAAGTTAAGACCAAAACACAAAACTGCCACAAAGCAGCTTTACACACTGAAACAAATAATCTTCCACTTGACAAAGTCAAAAACAAACCCACATCCAAGCTGACAAAACCCTTTTTTCCTATACAGAATTTGGAAATACATTCTCTTCCCAAACAAGCGCACAAAAGTACCTCCTGCATGCACCTAAAGCTGGATGAAGGCTGAGCAGCCCGTCTGACTCCAGCTCACTGCAGTGAGGCCTCCGTGGAGGATGCAGCTCTGTGAGTCATTCTGAGAGAACACAGGCTACAGGCATCAGTGCCAGTGTGTCCCCACTCCCAGAAAAAGCGCAGCTCTGTCCCACACAGGGTTTTTCTTTCAGAACATCACTTCAGAAGTACATGTCTGGAATGACTCACTCTACAGGACATGAAAACGGCAATTAAGCCAGAAGGCTGATTGATACGCTCTCTCTAAGTTTAGAACACTGACCTTTCTATAAACAGAAATGTGGCTTGTACATCGATTTATGAACTGCGTACAGACTTATAATATGCAAAGGCACTGATGGATCTGATAGATGCTTCTGAGCTATTGAATATTCCCACATTACCTCATTCTTCAATCAAGTGGAAACCCCAAAGTTTCCAAAAATACCAAATAGGTCATGCTAAAATTTGGAGAACTGTGCATTAAATGACAGAACAGAAATACTTAGAACGCTTCCATTTGATGAAGAGCTGTAGCCATGAAAAATATGTACTGTCTTTACCCCAGTAACACCCAGTAGAGTAAGAAAAAAAGGATACTGGTACTGATACTCCTATTTGATTTCCTGACCCATAAGTTAATTAAGTGTCTAACAAATGCTTTACAGCCTGCGTGGTCTTTAACAACATTTTGGATTTATGAGAATGAAACACTTTCTCACCACATCACAACACTAAGTCATTACATTCACACAGTGTAACTCATACCCTAATACAGCTCTTTGTAAAAATTTAAATGTTTCAGCTCTACAGTGCAGGAAAGTCAATAGCAAAACAATACTTTTTTGATACCTTACATTGAAAAACAAAAGTTTTTCATTAACTGAAAGAAGTCAACATTGATTGTCACACTGTAAGCAAGACTGCAAATCTAACAGATGCCAGCTTTCAGTACTTGGTAGTTTCTTATACTTGAGGGAACAGATGCATCGTGGCTGGTGATCACTGAAAGTATACATTCAGTAACCGGCCCACAATACATATGGTCCATGATTCTATGATTCTGTCATTTTAACCTCAGGTTTAGTTTCAGAGGTCTCGCTCATATAGACAGCAGAGTTCCTGATTGAATTAAGCGTTGTGTCACAGTGAGTCAGTTAATGTGGGAATACAGTTGCAGGACAGATCCAAATATTTAACACAGCATCCAACACAAATCTTACCAGAGCAACAACATTAACAAAGGCCTCTGACACAGAAGACATTGTGACCCTTCACAGTAAGAACAGATGTAAACACTGACATGGCTAAATTCCATTCAACTGCCTCAGTTTCTGAGTCCTGCTTGCTCTCAGACTGTCATGGCTTCCTGTGACACTTGGACCAATCAGAGGCATGTTAACATTTTTGGTTTACACCTTTTCCTCCAGTCAAACTATTCTCTTTCAGATAGACCGGTTAAAAGGCCCTGCACACCCACATAGGTGTCTTCAAGTCTTCTGGCTATTTAGGGCTCTACTCGAGTAAAAATAAAAAGTTGGGTGGATCTATGCTGAAAATTCTGTGATCTTGCCAAACTCTAAAAGAATTCTACAGTACATAGACCTGGTGTAACAAAACTGACAAGGGAGTCCAGGAGAGCAGTTTGTGTAAGCCAACGCATCCCAGAGAAGCTGAGGTCTATTCAGGGAACAGAAGTGAAGTGTCAAGAGCTTCAACAAATTCCATCATCTGTAGACAAACAAGTGTCACTCCCCAGCAGAGACTCACATCAAACACAGGCGTCTTCCTCTAGCTCCCCACCCCAGAGGAGCTTATTCTCACAGGACCATTTATGCTGCTTTTATCTCACACTTTGATCACTTTAGTGTGACTGTGTTGTGATATGTTAGTGACACAGGGCAAAGAAGCGTTCCTTAGTTCTTTAGACATTTCTCTCTCCCCCTCTGTTCATCCATTCAAAACTCCAAAACTTTCAGCATGTGTAATCACCTATCATGCATCTGCAGCTGACATTATGGGTTCTTCACTGCATCAGAACCAAACATGCACAGGTTGCGCCCCTTGTCAAATTCCGTCAAGTGAGGAATTTCGCTTTAGTGATGATCTGCAGATCCAGAATAACGCAAAATTGTACTTCTGCTCACCCCAGTTCACCTCAGAGCTCAGATTTGTTTCACGTATCATATTTTTTCAGAAAGCTGTCAATGTTTGCAATTTTGCACATTGAAACCAACACCTACACTGAAAGCAGCTCACCGTGGGGGGGAAAAAGAATAAGCAATTTATGCAATGCAAGGTCTCAAAGGGGAATTAAGCAAAGGCACTGATGGTATGATTGGTTTTGAGCATCCATTCTCAGTGATGGCTTCAAAATTCTTTTACTGCGGTTAACCGTTCATGTGATTGTAAATACAGGCCACTTTCTGAACCGCTGAGCATCTCAGCATCTCACAGAAAAACAGACGCGAAGGTAACCCCCACTTATGACAAAATCACGTCAGCAGAAATCACGTTACATAACAGTTTGCCTCCAAGTTTAATCATTTCAAAGCAACGTGTCGAGGCCGCGCACTGACGCCTGGCGCGCATGACTGAGCAGGCCATATAGGGACCGCACTGGCGGAATGTGCAGGTGTCATCGCTCGCTATTGGATTACTGTGGGAATTCCCTACGTCATTTACAAGACGCATACATGAATCCAAAAAAATCGATCAATTATCCCTTTCAATGCAGATCTGCAAGAAAAGCTGATTATGATAAGCGTAAGACGGCGCTGCGGTTGTTCAATGGCAGATTCCGCTGTTTTGAGTATCATCATCATCATCATCACCATCATCATAATCCGAATCAGCACTGGAAGCCATGAACACCTACACGGCCCCTGCATTCCTGAAGGCGCATTGGGTGGCGGAGCTTACCTTTGGCGCAGAGGTGCGGGACGGCGATGACAGCGCTGCCACCAGGACCTGCTCAGCGGTTCCTGCACGGGGAGATCACGGTTTAGGTCGTTATCCCTGCAGTCCAAATGAAGCGAGACGGGCGGGGTGCCGAGCTAGGGCCCCCCTCCCTCCCTCTCTCTCAGATCCCGATCCAGGGCAGCTTTGGGCTCGGAGTCACGTATCAAGACGGTATTCCTCTGGAAAAAGCTGCGGCGCTGCAGACACCACGGCCCTTCTCGGCAGCCGCGTCCAGAGGTGTAAGCATGAACTCCGACACCACCTCCCCGCACTCCTTCTGCACAGAAGGCTGCTGCTGAGCTTACGGTGGTGGTGTGGGCTTCAGGCGTGCAGCTCATACATGCATCGCATCCTTATCCACCCCCCGCCTCCTCCTCCTCCTCACTCTGCATCGCAATGCGCTGCAGTCAGTGCCGACGTCGTCCCACCAGTCCCGGCAGATGCACAAAACCTGACTGGGCAGAGCATGCAACCGCTGTCAGTCTAACACGGGGGGGAACCAAGCTTACCGGAGGATGGCGCAATGTTTGGTTATTTTGCAGAGACTCTTCTTACGGGGGTCGCGGAGGGATTTATTCAGAGGACTGTGGCTCCTGAGGTGCGATGGTGTTCTGTTGATAACATACATACTAGTGAAGGAAAACTGAGTACTAACTTAGGTGGAAACATACCTCACAGACAGAAGTCTGTCAAAATGTCATACATGAGTGTAGAATACTTATTTAGTTAAGTTCGGTTAACTCAGTGGAGTGGTACTATTAACATTATTTATCCAAGTTCACTTAGTACTTATTTAAGTAACATACTTAAATCAAAGATGTTTTTGTCCTTTTTAATTTTTAAGTCAATAAACCTAAATATTTAAGACGATCAGTTCCCTCAAAAGGTTTGAGTTGAACGAGCTCATTAGACAGTGTAGCATATGTACAAAACACAGTTATCATTATATGACACTATGTTGTCCTGTTTGAAACCACATTGTCTTGGTGTTAACTATGTATACAACCAGACTAATTATTACAGCAGAAAAAATATTTACCTTCTTCCAGTTACAATTCAATAATATTGTAATCTAGATGGTCTAGATTGCCCCTGAAACTCCCAAAGTGTTCTGTTTACTTAAAATGTCACCCACCCCTCCAACATCATTGTGGTGACTTTATGGGGAATTGTCATTTTTAGCTGAACTATTCATTTGATGTGCACATGTGACTGAAGGAATTGCCCCATATTGTACTCACCAGACATGTCAAGAAAAGCTTCTCTGAATTGTCACAAAAATAGACCTCCCAGACATTCATCGGCATCATCGTTCAACAGCGTCCGTCAAATCAGACCCACCATTAACCTTGATGTTTACCAGTTAAAGTTTTAAATAAGCAATTGCTTCAGCACCATTCTACACTGTCTTCAACAAACAAACTCACCTTCAGAATCCATGTGGAGCAGGAAAAATCGCTGGCGTGTGGACGAAGACCCCAACAAAACTGATCAGGAAGTCCCTTCACTGCATCATGTGCAAAGAACTTCCCCTTGCCTCAACTCGGGCCCATTGTTCTCCAACTTACAATTTTGCAAACATATTGTGAGATCAATTTCACACAATAAACTTTTTTAAAAAGTGAGTGGAAGTAAATCAGTTGTTCAGGATGCAACGAAATACACTGCAAACAAAACACCACACGCCATGTCACACTCAAAAGTGAAAGAACCCCCAGCACCCCTAGTACACGGTGATGCCACCAGCCTTAGAACTGGCAACCCAAGATGACAGAAGGTTAAACTTCCTGACTTTACAAAAAACAGTCGTATTATAAGCAATACAACCAATTATCTAAAATACATAATGGTGAAATAATAGTAAAATAAACAGCCGGTGCTTTGTATGGAGGCAAACAAAAGCAATGTAAATTTCCTTTGATGCAAGATAATAAAACAATTTTAAAATACTAAATACATCTCATACCTTGCCTTCACCATCATTTACCACTTTTTATTTATTTTCTTAGCCAACAACAAGTAATGGCAGACCCACTACATTAATGCAATGATTAAAATACAAATACCTCAGGGTGCTCACAGCCATATAGTACACAACAATAAAAACACTGCCATGCATGTCAGATCAAGCTAAAAACCCCAAAGTTCAGCTTACCAGAACCATAGAACCAACCTTCAACCTTGACCATGACCTGGATGACTGAGAATCTTTATAGATACATAGAAGAGTTACATGGAGGAGCTCAAAGATCAGCACCTGGGGAGAGTGAGACCTTCAGTCTCACACCTGCTACCCATCAGCCGATTTATCAGTCCCCATGCTTCATGTGACGTTCTGTTATCAATACTGAGTTAAGGAGATATGTAGTGTGAGATTTTGTTTTCTGTGATGTTAATTGTGCCTTTAAGTGTTTCTGTAGTTGGTTCAGACAACAAGAAGGAGTTGATAAAACACACTTTTTTCTATTCTCTGTTGTATGGCCAGGAAATGTTTCCCTGTAAGTACTTTATGTTCAGATGCCTCGATATGTTTTACAAAGAACCTTTATACTGTATATTTTGTTAATGAATGAAAGTTTATACTTTGCTAATTTGTAAATGCTAACAGGTAGCACCTCTATGGTATTTTCCATACACGTTAGCACTGAGCTAATGTTGATTTTGAGCATTTTGAAAATTGAGCATTTATTTTTAGTTTAAATATATTATGTTTTGTACATAAATGCCTTTAATCCATGAGTGTATTCAGACAAGATAAATGGTATATTCTTTATGTTTTCTTAGTTTTACAGTGATTCTCAAGTAAATATTAATAATATAAAAGAACTTCAGCCTCGGATCTTCCTTGGGTAACTGTTAGCTATCTGCCAAGTTGTTGTAACAGGCTAGACCACGTCACACACAAGCAGGGATAATGAAAAAATGTTTGTTGGTAGTAAGCCCCACCTTATGGCACTATCACATTCATGCCCTCCATACCACCCACACCCCAACATATAAACACAGAAATTAGCAGACCGTTCTGTTTAGAGTAGGGATGAAACACAGTCACACAGTGTGTATTATAACATATCCCCTGTTGTAATGTGTTTCATTGTCTGTTGTAATAACAACTCCAAATTATAAAAATACTATAATATATATATATATAATATGTGCCACATGTTGTAATGCTTCTGTTTAATATACCGAGTTTCAGCCGTGGAAA
This sequence comes from Psettodes erumei, assembly GCA_016785225.1. Classification (NCBI taxonomy): domain Eukaryota; kingdom Metazoa; phylum Chordata; class Actinopteri; order Pleuronectiformes; family Psettodidae; genus Psettodes; species Psettodes erumei. The sequence continues at coordinate 2,104,275 of JAFBJZ010000221.1, forward strand.
AGGTATTCTATGTGCATGTAGAGAATACACATTACCAGATCCACAAAGAGATTCTGCCGACGCACAATCTCATTTTGCCTGCAGAAGGAAGAAGGGATTTCTTCTCAGATACACGAATAACCTCACGTGTGCTGTTCTCCAACTAAGTCAACTTTGCTGTTTCTTTGCTTCCAAATGGTAAACCAGCTGCCACAACCCTCACGGACAGAGGACAGCACCATCAGAAACACACTGGAGCTACCAACACAGTCAGCATTAAGGTGATCCAAAGACAGATGGGTGAACTCAATGAGGAAATGCCAGAAATCCAACAAAGAGACTCCCCATCTAACGTGAACAGTTACAAAACACAGGAAAAACCCTCCAGGGTACCATAATAATGGTCAATCGCCATTCAACCCTAATCAATAACACCATGCATGCCTTAGAAACGCTGTCAGAGGTAGTCAAGGATGACATCATGTATGTGTGGATAGTCAGGGATCTGATGAAGGACCTAATTAGGGAAGTTAGCTCCTTGGTCGCTATCTTGGGCATGAGACAGATACCAGCCTACCTTGTCCCCCTGAGTCTGGTAGAACAGACCCTCAGATCTGCCACAACCACTACAATACAGTAATCACAGACCCATTTGGCATACAATCTCAGTGGTGCAATACTCATTTACTTAAAACCAAAGAGCCTAGAAATAGGGTTTATTCTCAACTTTCCTCTGATAGAACCACAGAACATATACAGGCTAAAAGCAGCACTGAATGTTGGGGTTTTGGCAAGGTAACACACATGTCCACCTCAAGACACCTCCAACACTAGCCTACCACAACGATGACCCTCCGCTCTACGCTTAGTCCCAACCTTAACCTGTGCACCAAAACAAAAGATATCCATTGGGTTTGTCCTAGTAATCTGTTCACACACAATGTAACTAATTACCTGTGTGGTTTGAGAGCCGAATCCCCAGAACAAAGGTGCCAGGGTAGACTACCCAATCAGATGATGTTCTTGATGGTTCCACAGGGAACCACTGTGCATTTTGGTGATATGGTCCTCCACCACCTCAACTCCAATAGACACAACTTGAAAATTGAGATCATGGATTCTTTCAAAGGCAGCAATTTGACTATTGACGACGTCCTTCAACAACAGCTTCTGGCTGAAGGGACTAAATTTGTAAAATCAGCCTCAAGCCATTAGGACTCTCCACCACCTATTCTAGCCATAAGGCGACACTCTACCAAGAACATCCTACCAGTTGGAATGCTCTGGAGCTCCTCTATAGTGGTTGGGTCATCACGACAATCATAGCACACATCATATACAGATACTTTGGCAAACTACAGACCAGGCTGGGCACTCTCTTGTTGCTCCCACAGTGCTTGGTGCATCAGCCTGCATCCACTCCTCTAACCAGTGCCAGCCGTCTCTCGAGGTAAAAATACCATCTTCCACTGTTCTGTCTTTCTCTTCTGTCTTTGGTCTTCCTTAGCACCACTGGTGAATATTAGGCAGCAAAAAGATGTGATCTATGATTGACTGTTTTGTTATTTTGTAATGTTTACGTAGCTAGTGTGTAAAAACAATTATCCCAGATGTTTAGCTTGTTATGCCTGCTCAGGTGCTGGACCTATGAAATCCACTGGACTATAATGATTTTTACCTTCCCTTGTACTGGATTAATAGCCCTTAGGTTGCTCTGAGGGCTGCAGCCAACACCCCAGTTATCAGGTCGCCCTCACAGACTCCATCTCCCAGCATGCCAGTGTTTCACACCTGAGTGTGAAATTAAGGGGAGCCCCAAACTCTCATTGGCAGAGATAAGGGGAAGCCCAGCAACAATCTCTGATGTCACCGCACCTATTTAAGGAGGTATTCTATGCATGTCTACTTTTTATTTTTTCCCCGTGGAGTTTGAAAGATCTCCCCCTGCTGGACGAGTTGAGACATTCCGCTTTGTATTCAACAGAATACAAATTAAAGGATCCACAAAGAGATTCTGCTCTCCATACGCTCAAGTTGCCTGCAGAAGGAAGAAGGGATTTCTTTGCGCGAATAACTCCCAGCCGTATGTGTGCTCCCTGTGGCCTGAGTAACACTTTCCTCGTAGTCACCTGACTTCGTCGCAAGTCGTTTCTTCCCCTTTCACTGTTTCGCTACACACACGCACATATAGGGATTTATCGAACACACATATTAGACATCCACACCCCAATCACAGATGGTGGTGGTGATTTAATCTGGGATAGCACAGAGGTTCCGACCACTAGTCAGTGCCAGTTTTATTGTTGCTCACACGAGGCACAATCCCATTCACCATTTTGGCTCTGGGGACACTACTCTTTCAGAGTCACGTTTGCCATCTTGGATTTTGCGTGACGCCATCCTCCCACATCATGTCACCCAGACAGATACACCCACACCCTCTTTTACCTGACAAGACACAGATGCACACACACACAATTTTACAAGTTTAATTGTATAGCTAGTGTTCCTGTTCCTCTTAGTTAGTTAGCTGGTGTAATTCATTGAGAGTGTGATTAACACTGTTGATTACTGTGCAGATTTAATAAGCCTCATTGTAGTTTAAGGAGAAATATGTTGTCATTATTGTGCATGTTTATTGTGACCTGTGGCTGACTGAGAAGGTCAGAGTACGATCTTAACCCTTCACTACTCACTTATGGCCGTTGATCCCAGGAGGTCGACTACGGATAAGGTGAACTATTGAAGTTATGAGATTGTAGCCTGATTTGGTTATTGTTCACAGTTTCCACGTGGTGCCCCGTATTATTAAGTAATATTACTTCCATACTATTCCAATAATAATAATTAATAATTTCAAAATTAATGACTTATGATTTTGTTTCAATAAACATAATTCATCATTAATAACCAAGCGCATTCCGACCAGATTCAGCACATGCAGTATTTAAGTATGAATTAATAACATGATAACTATAATACTTCATAATTTCATATAATGAAAAATTATATCTTTGTATAAAGACTTTTATATAAAGGAAAACATAACTGAGTAAATAACTGAATAACTGAGTGTTAGTTGTAATTGATTATTACTGTCATTTGGAAAAAATGCTGCAGCAAAAAGAAAGGAGAGGGAAGGAGGAGCAGAAGAGGAGGTGGAGAGAATAATAGCAAAGGGGTGGAGTGTTTACCAGTAAACTAATAAGGTGAGACAGACATTAGATACAGATCAGTGGTGCACGCTGCAACATCAGAGGTTCTCAGCTCATGACATGGAAACAAAAATCATCTACTTCACGGTGAATGGGAGACCAGAGCAGGCCGAGTTCCCAGTTGATTGCCCTGCCCAGGATGTCAAAGGTATGATCAGAAAATTACTATTTAAAGTTCATATTGCAAGATTAGAAAAGCGTTTTAATGTATATAAGGTATGTCTGATTGTACACATCCACAAATATCCAAATGTACAATTTTTTAAGAATCAGTTTGTCATATGATCCATTTTTTATAATAAGAGACTTGGACAGTACCCATTATTTTAAACTGATGAATTAAGGCAAATGTAATGTGAATATCTGATGAACACTTCTCAGAGAAAGAGAGAGAGTCAATCAAAGACAGACAAGCTGTTTTGCAAACACACTTGATAAATGCATGAACCTAATTGACAGATTAGTCAATAACCCGGCACATGAAAGAGTTGTGTTGGTGTTGTGTAGGTTGTCTGAGCTGCAGACGGTGATACAGCTGCCACTGACAGCTCCTCACTTGTCACATCGGCTTGAGGTTTTATCAAGTACTGGCTTCACATCCACTATTCGGCAGGCCAACAGGAGTTGAACTCTGGAAGGAGGTACAGGGTCCCTCTGTGTAAGCACAAGCGCTATAAATATTCATTCCTACTTCTGTCAGTTAAACTTATCAAACTTCTGAAGGACAGACAAACAGCAAGGGGCTCAAAGATAACTGCAGGTTTTATCAACTGCATATGTTCCTATAGGTGTGTAAAGTGAGAGGTGTGTTATTGTGGGGGTAATGGTTGCAAATGAGGATTTTATTGTGTTTGCAGTGTACTGTTTGTAATGTCTGTTTGATGCCCCAGTTTCTTTGATCCAAGACACATTTCTATGCACAATATATCCGGTGCCTGTCTCACTTTTCATGAGAAAAGATTTTTCAGCAACAGTTGTTTCTTCTTTGGAGTTAGCATGTATTGACTGGAACCTATTGTTTATCTACTGTAAACAACTACTGGCTTTATTAATGTTGATAAATATTTTACTAAGGCATTATATATTATAAGTCATTATTGAGAATTAAATTTGGTTTTGCCAGCAGTGGTGGAGAAAATATTCAGATCTTTTACTCAAGAAAAAAACTACATTACAAGTAAAAGTGCACTCAGTGCAATGATTGATTACATATTAACTGGTTGGATAAAAGCAAGATGTTGATTATGCATAAAAGTAAATTTTTTCAACTAGTAAGCTTATCATTTAAAATAAACTTAAGCGCAATGTTACTGTAAGTTCACAGTAAATTATCTTAAACTGGTTCAACCGCAAAGCATAAGATCTCCTGCTGCCTTAAAAATGTTTCCTTCCTTAATTTATAGAGACCTTCCAACTTTTGAAAATGTATAGCTAACAAATTTAAGTCTGAAGACAGCGGCATTGCTTGATGCAGCAGATATACCTGGTACTTTTCTAAGCCTAACACTAGCCATATAGAATTGAAACCAACAATTGTTTAACATTTCAAATTGGCATTGTACAAAATTGTACAATATTTTCTCAGGGCATAGTGTGAAATGAGTGGTATTCTACGCTTTCAGATCTTTTCCGCTCCGCAACCGAAGCCGGTCCCCATGACATCCTGAAGCTGTACAACCCCAAAGGCAACATTGTCAACATCTCCCCAGGTTTGGAGCCCAACAGCCCAAACTCCTGCTACAAGCTGGAGGTGGTGGCTGCTGACTGCAACAGTGAGCCGTTAGGTATCTTTAATTCAGCACCACAGGAATCACTCTACTTAGGTATATTTAAAAAACTGTTGACTGTCGCCCTATTTTTTGTCATTTCAGGTGCAGAGCTTGCTGGTGCACTAGGATTTGACCTCTCATCTATGGAGAAAAGGTAGACAGGATTGGAAAAAATGAAACAGGAAATACTTAAAATAAGATGCAATATTGAATTCACATATGAAAAAAGTCTTTTTAAAACAGAGATCTGAAGGTCAGAGGCACATTGCAAGACTTTTTTACAACCCTGTCCAAAGGTATGGATGAATAACTGATGGTGTGTGTGACTTCAGACTGCAGGGCCTGGAGAAGAAAATCCTGATCAAGGCTGGCGAGACACCTGCTGTCTTGTATGAGATGAAGAAACAGGTGGATTCATTTCGGGAAAAACTGGAGGTATGGTAAAAGTGTTGTGTGGCTTTACAGCTGCTCATGAAACTTTGGGAAATCCAGATGGAGCTTATTAACATAATACAACAGCATAGTCGTGGTGAGAAAATGGCTTTTGTGTTACATAAAATGGGGTGGTACCACCACACAACAGCTAATGTCAAGAAGTATTACTTGATTTACGATGTGTAAAGTAAAAAGGGCTGGTTCACAGTGATGAAACCCCTCAGAATTATCACCAAAGCCTGGAGCTCCTCTCTGCACTGTGTTGCTTTTTTGACTCCTTTGGCTCATTGATTTTGTTTGTGGCCTAAACTTCAGTTGTTGATAACTTTGAAACACTCATAAAACCAGCGTATGCCACCTGGCCAGCAGCCAAAAAAAGTTGCTGGCTGGCGACTGAACATAGTGGACCAATTAAAACCAAACATTTTATCTAAGGAGTCTGTGGAGACCAAACTAGAGTTAAAGGCTGAGTAAATATTAGAATTAAATTCGCTAAGTTTGCACAAACATGACTGCAAATGAAAGAATAATGTTCCAAATCTACTAAATCCCATAAAATGTTTGTAACTTGTTAACCTTAACTATTTGTGGTGATACTATACCTTTGCTATGCCCTTCTTGTCAATGCGATTAAAGGAGTCATTAATGATAATGATTATAATGTTGATAATATTGACTAGGGCCTGACCTAACTTTTGGTGGGTCATTCTTGGGATTGGATGTGATGAACAGTGTAGCTTCCTAACCTCCAGCCTCAGCTGACTGGATTAATTCCCATTCTTTTTCAGAGCGTGGAACATTTGAGCTGGCTCGGCTTGTTTAAAGACCTGTCAGAGGGAACACACAAGCCCTCTCCGTTCTACCACAAGAGAACCCTGCGGAAAACCAGGGAGGAGTGTGAGCACGTGCGGGAAAAGTTTCTTCAAATGAGGTACATACACATACAAACAAACCACACAGAACTATTCTACAGCCTGTATGACATGTCTGAATATGTCACCCTGAAGCTCTCTGGAGGTGTCAGAAGAAGTGAGGCAGTACTTAAAGACCCCAACGTTCGATAACTGGTAAGTTAAATTTGAGCAGCAGGACTGTAAAGGTGGAAATGTTTGAACCTCCGGTGTTCATCACTGTGATGTGCTGGGTGTCTGTGCACCTGTGTGAGCACAAACAACTAGCTTCCTCTGATGCACAAACAGCGAGGCAGGCGGTCAGCTAATGACACTGGCGCCCAAACAAGCACCTCTGATGCGTTTCTGAAGAGGATAGGTGCCCTTACCCTTTTCTTCTGATTGAGACACTCATCTCAATATGAATGGGCCTGCAGAGGGCCTCACAAATGAAAAGGAGGTCTTCATAAAAGGCTTAATCAACGCACTGTGTTTGAAGTGGGCTTCATGGGGAGAAAGCGTGTGCTGCGTGCGCGTGTATGGTCCTCATTTTATTTGTCCAGAAGCTTTTAAAACAAATCCACAATGATGTAGGTGGACGCACATGAGGTTACGCACAGGCTACAAAATGAGAACTGGAGCTTGTGGTCTCACACAATCATGGTAAATTACAGAATCCCTTTGAAACCCTGATAAAATATGCTTTTCTTTGTTTTTTGCTATGCGGACATAGTATTATAAAGGATAACACTAGCTTTGGTCTACAATTGTCAATAAGACTCCTACTTGGATGAAAAGACCAAAACCCCAACACTGTCTTATGGAAGTCTTGGACTGTCTTATTTAATGTACTGATTTGTGGACAAGTATTTGTAATTCGTTCATTCTGTGACTATTTCACAGACTATTGTAAGAGTGGGTTGGAAGCCAGCAACATATAAAGTCAGCCTCTCAGCTCTTTCTCTCTTCTCTGCTGTGTAGCACTGCCAAACATGTGGCCACTGTAGTCTTGAGCAAACACCATTAAAATCAATGAATAAACATTGAATTTGTTAAGGATTATTTTCAGCATTGGATTGGCTTTCAAATTGGAACCATTATCTACTTTTTTGCATGAATGTATCATGTTTCATTGTTTGGTTATTGGTGTTGTATGGAGCGGCTCTGCTTAAGCCATCCCATGGTGTTGTGTGTTTTGTGTGCGTGTGCGCAGGCAGTGGGAGGACGCAGAGATCATGGTGCTCCTGCAGGTCATGTACACGGATTTAGATTTCATAGCGACTTTTAACATTGAGCCCGAAGTGCTCCAACAGTTCCTGTTTGAAGTCTACCGGAGATACAACAACATCCCTTTTCACAACTTCAAACACTGCTTCTGTGTTACACAGATGGTGAGTGTGTGTGTGTGTGTATGTGTTTTAGCAGGGCAAATCTTTGAGAGCCCAATTGTCTGTAATTATGGAACAGTGCAATCACACCATCACCTTGATGGCTAATTGGTGAAGGACAACTTGTCCTCAGGGTAGACAGATGATTCTGAGTGCTTATGATCGTCTGACCTGATGGTCTGAATTACTGTGCAATATTTTTATATTTTTGATGCACAATGGTTCCACTCTTATGTATTTGTTGTGTTTATGGCTTATCCCATTGCCCTCAATTGGACAAAAAAATCTAATCCAATCAATGAACGCAGCTGTAACTTTTTCATAAGAATAGATGGCAACCTTGTTTTCCCATATTACATAGAGATTATCTCCAGTCCTCAAGTTGTACATGAGTGCTTCTGTATCTGTGCACAGATGTATGGTTTGATCTGGCTGACTGACCTGAGGAGTAAGATGGACAGCATCGACCTGCTGATCATGCTGACCTCTGCAGTGTGCCACGACCTCGACCACACAGGATACAACAATGCCTATCAAGTATGTCAGATTCCTTCTTTGTGTTTCCACAGACGGTATTTCATTGCTGAGCACTAAGCAAGGATTTGATAGTAATAGGACACCCCCATGATTTGTATAAACTTCAGCTGAACTCAGAAGGCATTTCCACACATGACAGCAACCGTGGATATTGTGACCCATCATTCTAGAATGGGTGTTTTCAAAGTTGACAGTAGCAACAATTGCACTGACCAATAATACCTGTAAGGAAAGGGAGCATTGTACTGATACCTGTTGTAAATCAGCATTGAAATTATTCTGACCTGGAAAGGTTCTGAGGTGGACAATTTACAGCTGAAAAACCTATAGTGCCCTCTAATGGACAAATGTGACACTGTTCAAAATCAGCTTTTGGGCAATTTTTAGACTCAAAACTCTTATCAGTAACATATGTGTTAATGCGAAAACATGCAACCTTTCATTCTAACCAGATACCCTAAAATCCTCTCTGTCTATTTTTCAGATAAATGCTCGCACAGAGCTAGCTCTTCGCTACAATGACATATCCCCACTGGAGAACCATCATTGTGCAGTAGCTTTTGAGATACTGGAGAAGGTAAGGTGAAAACCCATCAGCTGGTCAAAACTTTCTGTCCAAGCTGACATAAAACATCCATTTGAGTTTAGGGATTTACACTGACAGAACAATATTGCAGACAGAGAGCAACATCTTCAGAAACCTGTCCATGGATCAGTACAAACGAATAAGAGAGGGAATCATCAAGTAAGATCATCATTCTCGCCTTCTTACCATGCACATTTTCTAATATTATTCAGTCATAAACACATGATGTACAGTATTCCTTATTTTGTTGTAATTGCAGATGCATTCTGGCCACTGACATGACAAGGCACAATGAGATTCTAAATAAGTTCAAGTCCATCCTGCCGCGGTTTGACTTCACTAACAAGGACCACAAAGACGTGGTGAGAGGATTGCTGGTGTAAACTTAACAGCGACGTGACACTGTGACAGTACACTCACTGTGCACATGACTGTAAAGACCAGCGAATAGGATTTAAATTGATCGATCAGCATAAAACTGAATATGACATATAATTATGCTTTCATTATTACTGCCATAATCTAAGACATTGGTTTATTTTTGTTATGCTGGAATGAGCCCTTTGTATTTACATAGGGAGAAAGAAAGAGTTTAAATGTTTAATGTGTGTGGCACTGAGTGACCTATATTTCTACTTATACTACTGCCTGTGCTCATGATGAGGCTGGGTGAAGGTACTGTATAAAGCAATAACATGAGGCCAATGAAACTGCACAAATGATAAAGGCCCAACTTCTCCCATCCAAACAACTGACAAGAAATAAATCCTACAACAGAGTCAGAGACTATAAGCTTAGAACAGGCAAACCAACAGGATATGGATTTTTTAAAATCTGATTTGATCTGTAGTCTTACATTGGTCATCATAAATAAATCAGGAAAGTTTGAGTCAAGTGAAAAACTCCTAAACACTGGGACCTCTAGACTGTTGAATACTGTTGATACATGTGTCTTTCGCATAACTGAGAGAAACAGCTCATGCAGTATCACATTTATGCCTGTAGACCATTTAAAATTAGATTTTCTTCAGCACTTTTAATTTAATCACACCAAGGTAGGATTAAAACTAGCTGTCAGTGCTAGATGCAAAAGTATGTTTTACTGATTAAAATCAGTTTCTGACACCTTCCTGCACCTACAGGTAATGATGATCCTGATCAAAGTGAGTGACATATCCAATGAGGCAAGGCCCATGGAGGTGGCTGAGCCCTGGTTAGACTGTCTTCTGCAGGAATTCTACAACCAGGTACAGTTTCCAATGTATGTAAAAACATTTAATACTGTGGCAACACAGTATTAAATGTATTAATTCAACCTAATACCTGATCTGTACTCATTGCATGTGCTGTTTGTAATATTTAGTGCAATTTTGTATTAGGTAATTAAAAAAAAGTCATCCGTTCCTAAAGTAACTAGTAAAATTCCAGCTCTCCCATCTGTGTGTCATCAGAGTGATATGGAGAAGCTCGAGGGTCTTCCAGTCACCCCCTTCATGGATCGGGACAAAGTAACAAAACCCTCATCACAAACTGGCTTCATCAGATTTGTACTTTTACCTCTCTTCATTGAGCTAGCCAATCTCTTCCCCTGCCTGGAGGTAATTTATGTAAAAAAAAAAAAATCAAAAATATTCAGAAATATACTAACCCAAAGCTGAGATGTAGTAAGTGAAGGCTGAGGGAAAGATTAGTAATGCTTTCCTTTTAATTTCTGTATTTTTAAAATTCATTCTGCAGCAACACATTATTGACCCGGTACGGAAAGCTCTTGACTACTACACAGAAATGGAGAAAGCCCTGGAGAGGGAGAAACAGAACCGAGCTCAAATTGAGAACGCAGCCAAGAGCAAGGACCTGGCTGACAGCCACATGGAGGCTGGACCTGAAGCCTCGAAAACAGACACACAGCAAACTGTGGTGGGCGAAACCGTCAAGAACTGAAAGCAGCCAATCTTAAGCCTGCCATCTAAAGATTGTATCACTTTATATTGATTGCAAAATGAACCTTTACTTGTTTATTAAATGGGCTAAACACAAGAACTGTATGCTGTTCAAAGAAGTTCAAAGCCACCACATCTTAAAAATGAATGGGGGAGGGGCTTATGCAGCAGGGCCCCGGATCCTCAACCGGCTGCAACCGGTTTCATTCCTCTGCTTGCTCTCTCTCATTTCAATCCTTACTGCACCAGTCACTAAAGGTCCTGTGAGAGGACAGGTGTGACCTCATCGCTGTCGTTCACAGCAGTCAAATGGTGTAGCAAAAGTTCAGTCAGAGTGAATGACAACAGCATGGCAGGAATGCAGTGACGTGAGTTGATCACAACGAGGTTGGCTGCACATGAGCAAAGCCTTGCCCTGAGTTTTTGGATTATCACACCTATAATGCAACTCGGCATACAATCCAGTGTACTATGAACACACTGTGCTTGCTAAACACACAAGATTTTAAAAATATGAAATAAACATTGATACAAGTTCTGTGCAACACTCATCAGTTCAGTTTTCCGGATAATTTTTTTTTCCTAGTTTCTAAGTTCTTTAATACTTAAAACCTATGACTTTGGCAATTAGCTGTTAACTGTCCACTCTTTGGTTTACAGTGAGTGAATCATCACTATGCCTCCAGAGTACAGTGTGGTGAAGACAGACATGAAACCAAATACAGGTCTGTACTATATTTAGGCTTTAGACTCTTATTATCAGCAGAGGAGACCCATTTGACTGAAAGAGGAGAAGGGCCATTCTGTGCTGTCCAAAACTCCTTCACCCTGCCCACAGAGAAGGGGCTGTTGCACCAACAGACCTCTTCTTTTCACAGCAGTCACTGTGATTACGCTGTGATTCTTAAAGTTACAGCCTCTCGTCTGTATGAATGAAGCTAGTGAACCAGCGAGCGTAGTCCGGCGTGTCAGCTGGTTCAAACACAACGGTCTGTCCTCACACGACTCAGCCCCGGGAGCCCGTTCCGTGAGAGCGTGCCCTCAAATTTGATTGGACAGAGCGCGGCGACACCTTCCAACGAGCAGCCAATCGTGCGCTGGGCCGGTTCCGGTATATCGTCTGCCTCGATCCAGAGGGTCTGGCAGCTATTAAAATAATAAATACTCGTGCCTGGGAGCCCGGCCAGCCTCACAGTCAGCAGCCGGTGGTGTATCACGTCTCTTCTCCGCGTTTTAACGGCTACAGGACAATCTAAAAGTATCAGCATGGACCCGCTGGTTGCTGCGATTGACCAGGGCACGAGCTCGACGAGGTTTCTGGTGAGTGACGTGGTGGAGTTAGCTGAAGTTTGACGTACGTCGTGACGGGACTGCTTATATTTATATTTACCAACAAGTAAAGAGGACGAGTGAAGAAAATCAAAGTTACTGTGACATAAATTGGGCGAGGTCGGTTAGTTTGCAGGTGACACACAGGGAAAGTAACCCCCCCCCCAAAAAAAAACGAGAAACACACACGCGTCCGCGTTGTGTCGTCGTTCTGTTATTGTATGTATGTATGTATGTATGTATTTATTCTGTCGAGCTTCAAATGACAGACGTTTCCCGAAAGAACTAAGCCATAAAGTTGATCAAATTAACTTAAACATAGGGTGAAGCGGTTAAAATAGAGTGGCATTCTGTTTGAAAACCACCAGTTTATTTCACGAAAATATTGTTATGCTGTCAGTATAAACAGTGAGGTACAAATTTACATTCCACTTCATTTTGTACAAAGACGGAAAATGAACTACTGTAATATTCTTGTATACACTGGGGTGCACAGGTCTGACACCACTTTCCCACTGAGTTCAACTGAACATTGTGAAGTTTGTCACATTCAAGATATATTATATGAACTTTAACTTGTCAACCTTGTCACAGTATATTACAGTAGGAGGAAGGGTGAAAGAAGTGCTGATGATGGTGATGAAGTGATGAGCAGTTCATCACCTGGGTAGTGTTTACATACGCTGAAAGGATTATTCAAATGCCTGTCATCTCTTTTTGTGCCGTAAAAGAAAAGGCTTGCAAAATCAAATTACCCCGTTAGGCCTAATCAACTCAACTCCAACTTTTGTTTTGTTGCACTCGCACTCTTCACCAGCTCCATATCTTCATCCCGTCCCTTCCATCGTTTCACCTGCGGGCCGCACTCCAGGCAGTACCTTTAAAGTTCTCTTTCTACGTGAGGAGCAATATGAATGTTTAGTGATCCACTGTGAATAAAGGGGCCTCAAGTAGGTCAGCTGGACAAATCTCAACACGGATAAAACAACAGGAAGGATTTGGGATTCCTCAGAAGATCATATAAAGTGTTTTTGACAAATTTAATCTTAACAGAGGTACAAGGCAGGGATGCTGCCTCAGCCCCTCCCTCTTTGCGTTATTTATTGAGCCGCTTGCTCAAGACATCAGACAAAATGATGAACTAGAAGGGATTAACATAGCAACCGAGGAGCATAAAATAGGCCTGTTTGCTGATGACATTATCACCTATCTAAAAAAAACCCAAACGTAACAATCCCCAGACTTTTAACCACCTTGGAAAATGATGGCATGATGTCAGAATACAAACTGAACATCAAAAAAACACAGGTACTTTGCTTAAATTTCCTACCAAATAGTAAAAATAGGGGTAAATATAAACTAAAGTGGGATACAAAATGGAAAAAGCATCTAGGTGTGATAATTACACAGAATTTAAATGACCTGTTTGAATTTAATTACCGTACTTTGACCAACAAAATTCAGAAAGATATAACACGCTGGTCAACATTAATTTTAGATTTCAGTTCGAGGATAGAGGTGATAAAAATGAATGTACTGCCCAGGTTATTATATGTCTTCCTCTCACTCCCCATTAGGATCCCTGAATTTCAGTTCTCTGCATGGAACAAGTTAATATCTAGATTCATTTGGGCAGGCGCAAAACCTAGAATAAAACTCAGAACGCTCCAGCTAGATAAAGAGTGAGGAGGTCTTGCCCTGCCTGACTTTAAACAGTACTACTACGCAGCTCAGCTGCAATACATTGTCTACTGGTGTTCCCCAGAATATCAAGCCAAATGGAAAAATATTGAACTTAATTTAGATAAAGTGCCACCCGCTGCTAGATTAGGGGGGAAAGAATGTATAGATCATAAGGAAGATAATACAATCTTGAGAAACACTTTGAAAACATGGTTTGAGATTGTTAAGAAAAACAAAATGGAGGGGGACAGTAAATTATTAATATGGCCCTCTCATTCACCCGACTTTGGCCCCAGGTTATTAGATGACACATTTATTAGGTGGACAGAGAGGGGCATAACAGCAATATGTACACTTGTTGAAGGAAAAACTTTTAAGAACTTTGATAAACTCAAACGGGAGTTTAAACTTGAAAACAGAGTTTTGTACCGTTATTTACAGCTACGTAACTTTTATGACAAGGAAGTGAATAGGCACTTATCAGCGGAGACTAATGAGATGATTGTATTTTTGATGGGTGCATATAAAAGAACCCCCTCAAAGATTGTATCAAAACTGTATAGCAGTCTCCAAAAACGTAATGGAAGAAACTCATTATATATCAAATCAAAATGGGAACAACAATTCAATGTTGTATTGTCAGAGAGTGATTGGCTGATCTTTAATAACTAGTTCGAGAAGATGGCGAGAATTCGGATGGAAAAATCTCATACGCTTTTTTTATCACTCCACACATTAAGACTAAACAAACACAACAACAGCAGAATTGTTGGAGAGGGTGTGATCATGTAGTAGCCAATCATTCTCATATCTTTTGGACATGTCCAAAAATACAATTATTCTGGCATAATGTTATCCAAACAATGGAGGAAATTTTAAATCTAAGAGTACCCAAAGACCCATGTACTGTATACCTGGGACTTATCCCTGTTGAAGTAATTGAGAAGAGAGACATCTACCTCTTTAAAATATTAACTGTTGCCGCTAAAAAGGCCCTGACAAGACTCTGGATGAGAAGCGATCCCCCAGGGCTGAGACAATGGCTAGACATTGTTGAAGAAATATACGCCATGGAAAAATTGACTTTTTGTTTGAGAATTAGAGGAAGGGATTTTGCTCAAAAATGGCAAAAATGGACTGCATTTAAGGTCAAATCCCAGCCATGCCCTTAAAGAAGAAGGGAAAGAAAAGAATGGCAATATACTTCATCTCCCCCAGGATGTTATGATGTTATAATTGTTATAATCATTCTTTATTTTTTTCATTTATTTTCATTTTTATTTTTTCTCTTTCCTTCCTGTGAAACTTGAAAAAGACAAAATAAAAAGTATTTAAAAAAAAAAAAAATTTCAGGGTTCAAGGTTCCATTTATTGTCTCCCACAGGAGAAAACTGGATTAAAGAAAGAGCACGAGTGCAAATTACCTACAAAAGCACTCACTCCGGTAAACAGTGGAAGAAAAAGCATCAATGACATGCAAACACACCTCTCTTTACAGACTTACAAACAAAAACAAGATCATCCAGATACCTGTAGTTATCTGAAAGTTTTCACTCATCTTAAAAAAAGAGAAAAGAGCTCAGTGTTTTGTATAGAAACTGCAGCTTGAGCACACTGTGTGAAGGTCATTCTGTTTCTGTGCGTCATCTTTAATACTTAAAAGTGAGATGTGTCTGTGTTGTGCACACACGCACATACAAGGGTTTGCGTTTGTGTGTTTCGATCAGCTGGGTGGAAGAAGACCCCAAGGAGATAATGCAATCCGTGTACGAGTGCGTGGAGAGGACGTGTGAGAAACTCAGCGAGCTCAACATTGATGTCTCCAACATAAAAGGTGGGGTGCTGCACGCACACACACACACACACACACACGCACGCACACACACACACTGATACCTGGGGACCATTGCGGCCGGAGGCTTGTCGGCCGAACCCCACGCCCCAAGCTGGAGGAGAAAACCAAAACCAGCTCTCAACCGCACCTAGGAACAAATGGGAGTTATTGATTTTTTTTTTGACATTTATGTTGTTTTCTCAGCGGTGGGAGTGACGAATCAGAGAGAGACGACCGTCGTGTGGGACAAAGAGACCGGGGAGCCGCTCTACAATGCCATCGGTGTGTGCATCTTACATCTGAACGTCAACGTTTCACTGCCAAATACTTTATTTGACTTTATATTATTACTAATTTAATAATGAGAATTCAGACTTCACTTCACTTGGTTTTAACATGTCAGGGTAAGTGCTAAAGTTGAGTAAAACCAAAGGGAGGCGTTTAACTGTATTTACAGACTGCATTCCCTTAATTCGACAAGTGGTTGTGAGTGGCAAGATTCCCCAGATCTCCTCCATGTACAGTCAAGTCACTACGTCCCTCCTCCCAACATCTTTCATTGAGCAAGTATCACGTCATCGGGGAAATATGTCGGTCCTCGCCCCATGAGCCCACGAGGCAGTGACTCAGCGTAGCCTGGTGTGCCAATCAGCGAGGGGCTTTCATTCACATCTCTCAGGTCATTGGTTTCATTGGATGGGCTAGTTTGTCTGCAAGAAGCTTGAACTGATTTGTAGTTGTTTCGATGGGATATGTGTCCGATGGGATCATGTGTTAGGTGTGTGCACGGCGCACAAAAATATAAGATAAGACTTACCAGTTATAGGGTTTATTCTGATGGCGTAAGTCTTCGTAGGAAGTTGAGACACTCCCAGTGAGATGTGCGTGTCAATTTCAAGGATTGCAAAATATTTCAGCTTCTTCAACCTTTTCTTCTTTTCTCTATTTTACGTCATTGTAAACTGAATGTTGGGTTTTGGACAAAAGAAGACATTTGAAGATGTCACATAGTACCCCATATCAGGATCCCTGAAATGTGCCAATTTCTGACATTTTTCTAGAATGAATAGATATGTCGGGGAAAAAACAGCAGGTTAATCAATGATGAAAGTAACTGATGCAGCTTTAAGCCTTGAGTCCAGCGCAGTCCATCAAAAAGTTTTCAGGACAGTTCACAGTCAACCACAAAAGTCAACCTCACGGTGGAGCTGGTGGAAACATCAGGGCATCACTGCAGGCAGAAGGCCAAACTCCACAGCAATCCACCCTTTAGTTGTTGAAATATTTCAGTCTGGACTGATCAGGTAACCTTCTGGTCCTGTCCCCGGTGTGTCTTCTGGTCCCAGCATCACTGTAGAACTGGTACTACTGGCCCCCTTGTATCTTTTAGTGTAACTGAGATGAAAGACCTTGTAGGACAACTGTCAGTGTTTTATTTTTTATTTTGTTTTAGGTCAATGAGCTAATGAGCTAGCAGCACTAATTTGAAAGAAACAGAGGTGCTTGAGAGTTGCTCACAGACGTTAGGAGACGGTGTCCAATGTCAGCGCTCCTTCATTTGTTTTTGGACATGAGTAATACAGAAACACTGATGTGGGTGTCTGACATCCCCATGTGTCCTCACCTGCCTCTGTAGTCTGGCTGGACCTACGCACACAGTCGACTGTGGAGAGGCTCATCGACAAAGCTCCGGGCCAAAACAAGAACCACCTCAAGGTGAGAGATGAAGGATAAGAAATCCCCTCATCTGTTCTTCTCATTCTGTTGTTAGTAATCCTGTCAGATTTTTGATTGAGGCTGCAGAAGAAGCAGATATAGATGATGTATATATCAATGAACGGAACAGTTTTTTGACAAACTAGAACCAAACCGTGTGGGCCATCGTCTTTCCCCCTTCATTTTTCTGATATCTGGGTTTCATCTGGTTCAGTTAGACCAGGACAACATTCCTTTTTTGTATCAGACCTCCAATCTGTGTCTCTGTTGTCCACATCTGTCCAGCACAAGACAGGCCTTCCCATCAGCACCTACTTCAGTGCGGTGAAGCTGCGTTGGCTTCTGGACAATGTGGACGAGGTGCGGCAGGCGGTGCAGAGCGGGCGAGCCATGTTCGGCACGGTGGACTCCTGGATCATCTGGGTACGTTTAAAAATGTGCACAGGCATGCGCCTTCTGTTTACAGTGTGCAAAGCGCGCTCAGTTCGTTGCTGCTTTCCCCTCAGTGTTTGACGGGGGGCAGGAACGGAGGAATCCACTGCACGGACGTGTCCAACGCCAGTCGCACAATGCTCTTCAACATTCACACTATGGAGTGGGATCCTGAACTGTGCAGGTAAAATGTACACGGCGAACCGTTCTGAAGAGCGCGTGAAGAACACATGTCTCACTGAGAAAGTGTAAACAGAACTGTTTGTTTGGAAGAAAACCCCACAGGGTAACTTCAAGGACTTTGACTTAATGGTGATCCAACTCCCTTAACTGAGTCCCAGTTTCATTTCCAAATGTCCAAATACCAACTGTACTGTAATCGCTTACGTCTTGTGCGTGCATGTGTATAGTAGCACCACACGTCATAGCATCTGCACCATTTTCAGGTACTTTGAAGTGCCCATGGAAATCCTCCCGACAGTGAGAAGCTCCTCTGAAATATACGGCTGGATGGTGAGCTCAGATCTCCTCATATGCACTGTTTTGTGTTTCAGAGAAGGACCTGACCTACATGTGTTTGTCAAGAGCTGTGAATCTAAATCCAGGCTGACTGTGTTCATAAAATTTTCTACTGATTAGTCTCATTAGATATATTCATCATTATGATGACCACATGGCTTGATAAGACGCAGTGTGTCATTGATCAGAACAGCTGATTATAGATAAAGTAGCCAAGGATTTCCTATTAAAAAAAAAATTGTCCTCTTGAATGAAATTTGGATGTTGTCTCTGCTGGCCAGAATAAGATCTGGAAAGTCTCGTTGAGGGGGTTTGATTTTGAGATCATGAACTGATTGGATTCCCTGTTGTTTGGTCACACTGTTATCGTGTGTCTTTGTTTGTCTGTGCTCATCGTGTCTGGTGTTAAACATTTTCTATGCAGCGTGCACCTTGGCCTGCAGTCCAGAGTCCAGCATCATGACAGTTTGTTGGTCCCCTCTGCCAAGATGGTCATGTTTTAGGGTTTGATGAATGACGTGAAAAGTTGTGCTGGGATTTTTTACTAAATTTTTGGTGGCTTTTGGTCTACCTAAGAAACCAGGAAATTCTTGGAGTGATCTGGATCAGCATCCAGATCCAGGAAGCATTCTTCACCATTATGAGAATTCACTTTTTGAGTCATGTCTCCATTAATGCATAAAGATTTGAAAAAAAAAACTGGGGGACAAAAAATATTATACTGTATATTCATCATTATAAAGACAAATAATGACAGTTTTAAACAAGTCATATTTACTTAATTCCAGGAGCGAATGTCATATATGGGAGATTGTTAATGATCAGCTGAGAAATGTTCATGATTAGAGACATTTTGGGTAAAACTTGGGGAGATGTTCAGACATGATGGAGGTCTGGACTCTCAGAGTGCTTTCTAATTTTCCTAATTTTATGGATTAGCTTGTTGTTTTGACTCAATATACAGTATGAAGTGTTTTATTCGTTGAATTCGATCAAAGAGAGTTCTTCCTGCAGCAGACGGTCTGGTGCTGTGAACTTTGACATCATAACTGGTGTGCACCTCCACATAAAAAAAATCATCAGTTCCCCATCAGCTGATAAAATGCCTGGACTTTGATGGATTGTAAATCCCCAAATTGTTGGGCAGCTGCATTGATAATGGACTGACTCATCAAGGTCCAAATGGGACTTCATTGTCCAACAGTGTATGTGGACATAATAGGCTGCAAAAAGGGTTTGATTCCCTGCAACCGCAGTGTGTCCTGTTAAGGCCCAACACAGTAATACAAAACATCTACAGTATTACCCAGCATGTGACAGTGAACTGTAACATTTCTGTATAAACACACTTGGAGTTTACTCTCATTGTGTATTTGCTGAAGACGTGAGCCGAGTTGTTACACAAAAATCTAAGCGCATGTGTTTTTGTCTTCTGACCAGAAATCCAGCTCTCTGTCAGGAGTTCCAATCTCTGGGGTAAGAGCTTCTGTATATGCTCTAATGTTCTGTAGTGTTTATTTGAGTTATGTTCTCTTAGATCTTTGTTGTATGTGTTATTTTTTTTTTATATAAAATGTCCTTCTCAGGACATGTCTTAGTTCCTTTTTGTTACTTGCTATTTGTTTGTGTCCACTCCCGTGCGTGTGTGTCTGTGTGCATCCATACACGGCTGGAGAAACTGTGCGGCCCTCTAACAGCCACTTTGTGTCTTCCAGTGTCTTGGTGACCAATCAGCTGCTCTCGTGGGTCAGATGTGCTTCAAGGAAGGCCAGGCCAAAAACACGTAAGCTGTCACCCTGCGTCTACGCTGCCGCTGAGCTGCCGCTGTGTCATGCGGCTTAACCAGCAAAACGGGCACAAGACGGCAGCTTAGTACAGAAACGAAGGCGAGGGAGCTCCCCAGACGAGCAGCGATCGCCGATCAGCCGTCAGTTACACACGCGTGAGCTTCTTTGCGGCTGCAGATTGGACATCGCTCGCCAGCTCAGAGAAATGCAGCCCCATTCACTGAGAAGTCTGAGACGCACGATTTAAATCCTCATTGAACAGATAGTAGGGGAAGCTTTCAGATCAAAGCTCATTTCCTTCACAACCTTTGAATCAACTTCAAAATCAGAATAGGAAGAAATGACTGTGGGGAAATAAGAGACCAGAACTTAAATATCTTTGTGTCTTGAGGACTGTCATCAGTTGTGTCTTGTGATTTGTTAAAGGTATGGGACCGGCTGCTTCCTGCTCAGAAACACAGGGACCAAGGTGAGTTATTGTGGCTGTGTGGAACATATTTTGAATAACAGTCCCGTCCTCTGTTCTGTTGTTACTCATGTTGTGTATAATGTTCCGTCTTCTGATTGTGTTAGGCTGTTATGTCAGACCACGGCCTGCTGACCACAGTCGCGTACAAACTAGGAAAAGACGAGCCGGCCTGCTACGCGCTGGAGGTGTGTGAGAGCTCGGTGGCCGCTCGGGGATTTCTCCCCGCCTGCTACTTGACATGTGACCCGGGTCCGTTTGCCTCTCTTCCTCCCAGGGCTCGGTGGCCATCGCGGGGGCAGTGGTGCGGTGGCTGAAGGACAACATGGGCATCGTTCAGTCCTCCGCGGAGATCGGTGCTCACACTCACGACTCCCACATCTCGCTTTGAGCTGCGTGTAACGTTGAGAGAAGCCGTTTTAGTCTGAACGCCACCTCGTCATTCTCTCGTTTCAGAGAAGCTGGCAGCGGCGGCAGGCACGTCTTACGGCTGTTACTTTGTGCCGGCTTTCTCTGGGCTCTACGCCCCCTACTGGGAACCCAGTGCGAGAGGGTGAGGCCTGCAGCTGTTCAAACACACCATTATGATATTATAGTAAGAGATGATGGTGTAATTGATGGAGCTGGTTTTCTCTCTGTGTTCCCAGCATCATCTGCGGGCTCACTCAGTTCACCAACAGGAACCACTTGGCCTTTGCTGCTCTGGAGGCCGTCTGTTTTCAGACCAGAGAGGTGAGCAGCAGCTCCTTTTCACCCCCCATTTCACTACCACCTCAATTCTTTTTGCTTTGATTACGCGTGCAGCAACAGTAACGGCACGCGTTCAAAAACGTCCACAACAAAGGCGTGTTGCACAGTAATACTTCGGCCACCTCAGGCAACCC
Source organism: Psettodes erumei (assembly GCA_016785225.1). Taxonomy (NCBI): domain Eukaryota; kingdom Metazoa; phylum Chordata; class Actinopteri; order Pleuronectiformes; family Psettodidae; genus Psettodes; species Psettodes erumei. Next base: position 2,125,664 of record JAFBJZ010000221.1, read on the forward strand.
AGTCAAGATACTTTAGAGACTCGATTTGCCTGTTTTTTGACCTCTGCTGGAGGATTTTGCGTGGTAATCAGCTTGTGCTGAAGTGGCTCATGCGTGTGCGTCAGATCCTCGATGCCATGAACCAGGACAGCGGCATCCCTCTGACGCAGCTGCAAGTGGACGGGGGCATGACAGCCAACAGATTACTGATGCAGCTGCAGGCCGACATCCTCTGCATGCCCGTAGGTAAGAGGACGCTGGTGAGGCCCACCATCAAACACAGACGCTACACACACATGTATTTGTGTTTGATGTTTTTCCCTAAGATGCAGGCAGGAAACACACTGATGTGGATTTTTAAAATGGACACAAGTAAAGCAAACTTGATTAAAGTTCATTCAAAGCAGAGCAGGCCAGTTAAACCTCCTGATTGAGGGGTGCCACTAAACAACAGCAGTGATGAGAATGTAAAAAAAAAAAAAAACACGGCGTCACAGAAACTGGCATTTGCACTAATGAAGTTATGAAATGTGTTGAGTGTGAACATGGACTTTCTGTCTTCCCTGACTTTTGTCCCATTTTAAACACACAAGCACATATGAACTAACCCTGACTTTTAAATGTGTATTACATGTATATAAGAGTGGGCTTAGGGCACAGATGTCCTTGTTCCTACTTGTTACATGTTTAGTCAGACCTGAGCTGACACTACATCATCCATACTGTTGGATACCAGGCACATGGATTGTGATGCTGCAAAGAGGTCTTGTTTCTAATGTTAAATCTTTGAACGTGTGCTCACCTCCCCGTCGGTCCAGTACGACCCACCATGTCCGAGACCACAGCCCTGGGCGTGGCCATGGCGGCGGGGGCGGCGGAGGGGGTGGATGTGTGGAGCTTGAGCTCCGATCGCCTCCCCCACAACACCTCTGAGAAGTATGAACCTCAGATCAACTGTGACGGTAAGATAAGATCAAGGACACTGGTTGACAGACAACAAAGAAGCTGTCGCCATGAGGCCAGCGGGCTACTTCACTGCTATTCGCTGCCTCTTTAACACGCTGTCGTTGCCTCATCTCTGCGTCTGTGTCGGTCACAAACAGAGAGCGAGTTCCGCTTCGCTCGCTGGAAGAAGGCCGTGCAGAAAGCCATGAACTGGGAGACCACCGAGCCGTGCTCCACCCACAACGGTACGTGGCCGCTCGCCTCGCACCCGACACGTGTGACTGGAACGAGGTCACTGACACGCCACGGGATTGTTTGCGACTGTGATGCTGATCCATGTCGGCCGCTCTTTCTCTCGTTTACCAACAGGTTTAGGGAAGAAGACGAACAGCGCCCCCTGAGGGGTGCCTCCCACCCCTCCCCCCACCAGAGTGGACCCCCGAGGTCCGATATGTATTGCTATATGCCACGTGTGCGACCTTTTGTGACGTGCTGTGACTCGGTCACATTTCTAGGCATCACTGACAAAGTATGTTGAAGGGATGGACTGACACAGAGTTGCCATCGCCTGACAACATATGTTTTAGGTTACAGGAGGCCTCTGGAAACAGCATACAGAGCATCATTGCACTGTTGGATTGGCAATGAGGAAGAGGGATTCAGCTGAAGGGAAAGAGTTGTGTCTAAAATAAACTAAGTTACGTAAAACACTAATTGAACAATTAAGAAAATGTTTAAAAAAAACACAATTGTTAAAGCACTTGTGGATCAGATCGGTTGTGGATAACGTCACATGAATCAACTCTGTTTCAGTGCAGCCACAGTGTTTATGTGCATGCGTGCGCATGTTTAATGGCTTTTCTCCACTTTCTCCCTGCTCACAAAAAGAGACTGTTGCCCTGTCAGTAGCCTAGCTGCAGTTTACACTGGGTTCAAACTCAGGGTTAAAATCATGTGGCCTCTAAACCAACTGCAGCAGCTGTGGCCACAAGTCCACATACACTTGCAAAGAACATATATATATCATGGCAGGTCTTTGGTTTCAGAGATTTGGACAACTCTTAATTTTCTGTGATGGAATGATTGGAACACATACTGTACATCTTTGCCATAATGATCCATTTTGGTTCATTTATAAATTTCTGATAGGTCTCTGGACATATCACACAATCTGCTGGGTCAAAAATATACAAACAGCAACATGAAGTATGTGTCACTCAGATTTGCTTCGCGGCACGTTGCCTCTTAACGTGACTTCCCTGAGCCACTTTAAATAGGCCCCATGCTGCAGCAGGGCCTCAGGAGCTCAGCACGGATGTGAAAAAGCGCATCATTTGCTTGGAACAGGTCAGGAAAGTCACCTGGAGCTAGCTTCAAAGCAGCTCTCAAAATGTACTGTGCAAACAACTGTTGATAAGTATGGAGTGCATGACACAGTTGCGCTTGTGTCAGGATTCCAGTTTCTGTGCAGCTTTCCTCTGTACTTGTTTATCATTTGAAACCCCTGCAGCTATGATACCAAGTGACAGAGCAACAGCCTGTTTCAAACCCGTTCCTGGAACGAGCTGCAAGAATGATCCTTCTTTTCTTTTTCTTTTTTTCCCCCCCACAGAGATCAGCAGCAGTAACATAGCTGCGGTAAAAGACCTTCATGGGAACATGGAGGGCTGCTAGACTGGAGGAGGAGATGTGCTCACGGTGAATGACGGGACCCGTTGGCTGCGTGATGCCACGTGCAGCCAATCTCAAGTTTATATAAAGCTTTTCTACATGTACGCTGTCGAGGCTGTGATACGACCGAGCAGCTAACTCATCCAACTCAAGTGCCAGCTGGAATCAGGTAACCAGTGGAGCTGGTCTGAAGCAAAACGGAACTGTTTTTTTTCTCTTCTTCCTCCTTTTCTGAAGAAATATTTTTGAACCATCCTGTACAAACTATGAATTTGCCTTCAACTTGGTGTACCTCATGCCTTGTAACAAAGGTACTGTATTTCACTGTTGGACGTGTACTTCCCTCTAAACTTTGGGATGCCAGATAATACTGAACAGATGCTGCACATGTTGAATGGGATTCATTTGTTGGTGCTTCGCTTATGTCCTTTTTCAAAGTGGGGTTTGTTCTCAGAGGGCCTGATGGGGAAGGAAAAATACTGCCCTTGGAGTTTTAAAGAGACATTTCGGAGGATAAAAAAGGGAAATCCTGATGCAATAATGGCATTAATCATCCACCTGATGTGATCTGAACTTCATCAAAGGCATAAATACAGACAAACAAGATGTGCTTAAGCTGATAACACACACCTGCACACTGTTCAGTAGAGATAAAATTCATAACTGTGTGATGAAAATCAGATCACATCCAAGTTGATGTTTTGCAGGCTCTTAACAGCACTTCATACTGAATCCTGTGCACGGGCAGGAGGATTCTGGGAGCCATGAGTGTTTTTCACATGATAGTTGTTTAGTTTTTTTTTATTTGCATTGCTGAGGTCAGCACCAAGATTGCGGACAAACCCTCATCGCACCTGCACGCACATACAAATAAGATGAGTCCAATCAACATGGTACATTTTGATTCTACATGATCACATTTTTTACACAGTTTTCTAACACAACCTGTTTAGATCAGAGCCATCGCACATCTGAAGCTCACTTTAATTCAGAGTCAATCCACCAAGGTGAGGTTTAATTAACAAACATTTGTTTCAGGATGTTTTTTATGGGGGAACACTTGGTTACTGTATCAATTTGTGGCCATCGGTGACAGTTATGATTTATTCTGTAAGGCATACAGACATTTCTTGGACCCTGCTTATATGTCTATTTGGAGCTTTTCTTTGTAATTTGTTGTACAGAAAGGAAAAGTACAGCAAGCGTTGTTCATCTCCACCAGAGTGTAGAGATGCTGTAGATGTGATGACTGGCTGACTCCCATAATTAAAACAAACGCATCAGAGCCTCAGTTTGTATCAAGTGATTTCATTGTAATTAGCATTAACAGCATCAATAAAAGAAGCATACTTACTATATTCAAAGTTAATATATTTCATATTCCTGCCAGAGGCAATGAGGAAATGCTGCTGATCACACGTCCGCAGTAAGACACCGACACACCACAATGATGTTTGTGTATGTACAAAATCCTCTTACACACCTTATTGGAAGAGATCTGTGTTTATAAATGATGTGTGAGGGAGAGAAGGTCTGTGACACAACAAGTCACATGATAAAAAAGGGGCAGAGAGCAAGGAATCAGTCCAGGAGGAGAGTTCAGCGGGAGAACTGCCTCTTGTCGCTCCTCCCTTTGTTGACATGCCTAAAGATTTTGGACTTGTGCACATTTTGGGATTTCTGGTATCCAAACCCGCCTCCGCCGCCTCGCTTCTGTAACTTCACGCCTTTGCTGCTGTGGACGTCTGGGGAGGAAGACACGGGTTAAGGAAAACAACGCAGAGATTTGTTTGAGGGTGAGTACAGTCCGGTTGTCCATGCCCAACCAGAGGAGCGCTGGCCAGATGTGCCACAAACTGACAACACCTGGAATGTGGAATACTGACACAATCGCTGAAAACGCTACACAGAAAACAAAACCAACACTCCGTGCAGAACCAGTGCAAAGGATACTCAGATCAACGTATGGGGGAACTTTGAAGCCGAAGGAGAGCGCCACCATCTGGAGGTTGAGGGTGTTGACGCTGTAGATCTGTTTGAGCGAGTGCGAGTCGTACGCCCTCACGTACGACTTGTAGGCCTCTTGCGCCGACTTGTGGAGGTAGTAGTTCTTCTCAATCAGCTTCTCCAGCTTAAGAACATAACAGTTTGACGTTAGCGTCTCTGCATTTCATTTTGTAGCTAAACATGACTACTCACACGTATTCTGAAGCGAACAAGACAAAATCCTTACCTGGGACTGGATGTCAGAGATTTTACTCCAGGAAAATTCAAACTCGCTCAGTGGGACCTGAACAACATGAGACCCAAGAGAATGGAACCAAATTTTACTGAAAGTCATGGAATATACACAGCTTGTTGGAGTCACAATTAAAACAAATGGATGGGATCTGAAAAAGAGCAAATTCAAAAGCAATGAAAGCTGTTACCTTGGCCTGTTTGAGGAAGCGCAGGAAGCCGAGCTCCTCCGGTCGAAGGATCAGGAGCGCGTGGCCTCTTCCATCGATGCCTCGGGCTGTTCTGCCCACCCTGTGGATGTACTCCTGTGGACAGGGAGTAAAGCTTCCAGTGATCTTAAAGTAGGGCTGAACGAGTCATCCAATTTAAACTGAAACTGCGATTTGAGCTAATGCGATTAGCAAACCACAGAGGCTGCGATTATTAGTTCATATTAAATATTAACTCCTGACTCTGGTAATAATGTCCCTGTGTGACAGACAGTCCTGTTCTCTATTGTATAATCTATTATTAATTACATTACACTGTCTCATTCTCCACACGCTTCATTTACAGAATGTACAGTTAAAAGATTTTTACAAAACGTTCTATTTTCTTAAATGAATATTTTCCTGCTCGTTTTGTTCCTTCATTATTTAACTTAAAGTGAGATTCAAAGAGACCTGATCTATGGTTCATTATGTACATGTTCTGTACCATTTAACCATGTTACAATAAATACATTTTGGAATCAAGTTCACTCTCATCCTTGGATTAGTATACAGAACAGTAAAACTCCATCACGTTTTACATTTATACAGTGAATTCTGAACTGAAGTTCGACTTTCAAAAATTATATCGAAAATGAAATCTCAATGGCAATTAGATATATTAGCAAAATCGTTTAGCCCTATCTTGAAGGTTAAAAACAAGCATAAAAGTTACACACTGTCTAAATTCTTATCAATCTCACTACCTTGGGGTCGTCTGGAGGGTCGTACTGGACGATCCAGTCCACCTCCGGGATGTCCAGCCCTCGAGCTGCCACGTCCGTACACAGCAGGATGCCTGAATCAGCGTTGCAGAACTGGAAGAAGGTGGTGGTGCGTTTGGTCTGCTTCTGCTTGCCCTGCCACGTGAAACGATAGCGAGAAACACGTTTTACAGCAGCTGGCTTTCTGGATGAACGACGTATGGATGCTGGGAGGTCAGACTCACGTGGATGGCCATGACGGGCAGGTCGATGTAGTTGAGGAGCTCGTAGTGGAACTTCACGGACATGCAGGAGGAGAAGAAGACCATCAGCTTCTTCTTGCGGTTCTTCTTCAGGAAGGTGAAGAGCAGCAGGAATCGTTTCTCTGACGGGCACACCACGTAACCCTGAAACACAGGCCAGACCAGTCAGTTCTGCATGCTAAGGAGGCCAACACTGATACGATCGCCATGCAGCACACAGTACCTGCTCCAGGCCATCGACGGTAGCTTTGTCTTTGTTGTCATCAACTCCCACGTACAGCGGCTCTTTCTTCAGGGATATGCGAGCCAGGTCCTCCACCTTGCGGGTCTGGGTGGCTGAAAACAGCATGGTCTGTCTCTTCTCTGGACAAAACACAGGCACAAACATTCAGCAGTCACTCAGAGAGCATCGTGGGATGGAGCTTTGAGTGCGTATGTGTTTTATAACACACACAAACTGTATATAACCAGGCATCCCATCCATTTTAGACCATTACAACAGTTTAGTGGTAGTGAGGAGTGATCAGGTTTGGAGACTTCACATGTTCAAGAGAAAGTCGAAATTACAAACTGGATGTGTGAACAGTGAAATGTGGGTGTTCAGCATGCGGGGGTGGTCTGATCAAATATAGTAGCGAGCTGCATTCTGCAAAGGATCCAGTGTCTGCAGTGTATTATGGACTTAAAGTCAGCACATCTCTGCCACTGCTGTATCACTTTTCACCATCTAAAAAAAAGTTGTGTTGCTTTACAGACGTGCTCCTTTAACAAAGCAGTATAAAACCAAACCATACCAATCACAGATACATACTGGGCAGCAGTTTGATGATCTGCTTCAGCTCCTCCTCGAAGCCCACCTCCAAGATGCGGTCCGCCTCGTCAATAATGAGACACTGCAGGTTCTTGAACATGAACCCAGGGGTGTTCTGAAGATGCAAACCAGGGAGTTTTTTTAATGTTCTTCATGTACACCAAGTATTTACAGTAGGGACACGTTGCAGCTTTCCACCCCGGCTCACCTGCAGGTGGTCCAGCAGACGGCCAGGCGTGGCTACCAGGATGTTGACGCCGTTGGCTAGCTTTTGGGCCTCGGCCGAGCGGTTGCTGCCCCCCATAATGAGGCCGTAGGTGTGCACGTGGTGCGTCATCAGCTCCTTCATGACCCCGTAGGTCTGCATCGCCAACTCGCGTGTGGGCGAAAGGATCACTACACCAGTGCCTGAAAAAAGGAGGAGGAAAAGTAGAATTTTAGATTTATGAAGCCCAAATGACAAAATGCATGTGGGCAGGAATAAAAAATGAACAGGATGCTTACCGTTCCTGGGCATGAACTTGAGTTTGTAGATGAGCTCTATCGATGGGATGAGGAATGCCAGGGTTTTCCCACTGCCTGTCTTGGCTGCAGCCAACACATCCCTACAGATTACCAAACACAAACACTGCTGAAGTGTCTGCAAAATAATAAATGAACTCAAAATACAGTCAGTATCATCGTACATGAACGGCAGGTTTACAAATGATCCACTGAACCGTCCCTCCAGACTTACCGTCCTTCCAGCAGGGGACGAATGCTCTTGTGCTGGATCTCAGTCATGTGTTCAAAGCCCATTTCCTTCACGCCGTTCAGAGTGTTCTCACTCACCAGCCCAGCGAGCGAGGCAAACGACGTGTCCTCGAACGCTCCTGTGTGCACAGGTAATAACCGGTATGGTTGAAAGGCCAAGATTTTTTTCTTCTGGAGAAGCTAAGATAATCAAACATGTGAAGACCACCGTGTCCTTGTAGCTACTCCTGTCAGAGGAGCCGAGGGGGACTCCTCCTAAAGGTAACCACAAGAGTCTCTGTATGCCTTAGCTGACACCCCATTCATGAGGGAAACACTGACAGGGCAACACAAAGGCAACGCTGCTGAATTTAGTTCTTAACTTCCACTGAATGTGTGTATGTGTCTAGCCGAGCACAAAGTGAAAAATCAAGATTCTGATTTAATGGGAGCAGATATATTTTTGTTTGTTTTTTGTTTGGTACCTGTTAAGCCAGATGGTAATTCAGGTTGATCTTCGACTTCATCTTCATCTCCATCTCCATCTCCAGTTTCATCATCCTCTTTTTTCTTCTTCTTCTTCTTCTTCTACTTCTTCATCTGCAGCTACCTCTGGTTTGTCAGTAGCCTGTTCTCCATCTTCATCTGCTGCTGCTTCCTCCACCTCTTCATCCTCGTCTTCCTCTGTTTTGGTCTTCTTCTCAGCTAGAAAAACAGAAGTGACATCACGTTAGCTAGCCATCACAAAATAAAAGCTGTAGTTCGTTCATGTCAAGAAGGAAGGCTTTTCTTCACAACACCTGGTGATTCGGCAGTGTCAGTCAGCTTCCGTTTCTTCTTTTTTTTCTTTTTCTGAGAAGGAGTAAGAGTTTGTTCTGCGGGGGTCTCTTCCACTGGTGTCCCGTTCTGCTTCTTCTGTTTCTTCTTGGGCTCCCTGCTTGCCTCACAAGCAGCCGATGGTTCCTCACAACATGCCTCCTCCAGGCCGTTTGAGTTCACTGAGAAACACATCACTAAATCAGCCACATATGCACAAAGAACTGATAAAAACGATGTACATCGGGACTACATTTCCTCGCCATTTAAAAATGTTTCTTCACTTTTATGGTAGTTGGTGAGAAGTTAATTCTTTGGGCTGTTCTGCAAGTAAAATATTTAAGGAAAACTCTGGAAACTTGGATATGTCACCTCGCTAACCCAGCTAAATGTTTGCTAAGCAAGCCAGTATTACAGAAGCGTGTGACAAAAGACGATGGCACGCAAAATTCTCTAGTATGTAATAAATTACTGTGCATGAATTCCAGAATGTTTAAAAAACAACGTTCGCTGGTGTTATATTATAAATCATGCCGCGAGGAGCTAACGCAGCTAGCTTAGCCGTTCGTCACCGCTGCAGGAACACAAAACAAGTGAAACAACATCGATCTTTATTTACAGAACGTACCGGTCTCGCCGTCTTCAGTCTGTTTCCTCAATATCGTCCGCTCCTTCTTCTTTTCGTTTCTCTTCTGAATTTTCTTACGGAGAAGTTTCATCTGTAAGTCCGCCATGGTAACGGCGCACAGCACACGTGTGAATGTGCGTCTCGTTCAGGACCCTTCAGAGCACCACACCGCGTTGCCTGAATGGAAATCCAAAGGACCTCGTGCGCATGTTGCTTGTGCCTCAAGAGAATGGCCCGAGAGAAGACAAAATAAAGAGGAAGTAAATGTAGACAGACTGATAGATACAGCCGTGGCCAAAAGTTTTGAGAATGGCACAAATATTAATTTTCTCAAAGTCTGCTGCCTCATTTTTTATGATGGCAATTTGCATGTACTCTAGAATGTTATGAAGAGTGATCAGATGAATTGCAATTAATTGCAAAGTCCCTCTTTGCCATGAAAATGAACTTAATCCCCCCCCCAAAAACATTTCCACTGACTTCAGTCCTGCCACAGAAGGACCAGCTGACATCATGTGTGTGATTCTCTCGTAAACACAGGTGAGAGTGTTGATGAGGACAAGGCTGGGCATCCCTCTGTCATGCTGATTGAGTGAGAATAACAGACTGGAAGCTTTAAAAGGAGGGTGGTGCTTGAAATCATTGTTCTTCCTCTGTTAACCATGGTTACCTGCAAGGAAACACATGCAGTCATCATTGCTTTATACAAAAAGGGCTTTACAGGCAAGGATATAGCTGCTAGTAAGATTGCACCTAAATCAACCATTTATCGGCTCATCAAGAACTTCAAGGAGAGAGGTTCAATTGTTGTGAAGAAGGCCTCAGGGTGCCCAAGAAAGTCCAACAAATGCCAGGACCATCTCCTAAAGTTGATTCAGCTGCGGGATCGGGGCACCACCAGTGCAGAGCTTGCTCAGGAATGGCAGCAGGCAGGTGTGAGTGCATCTGCATGCACAGTGAGGCAAAGACTTTTGGAGGATGGCCTGGTGTCAAGAAGGGCAACAAAGAAGCCACTTCTCTCCAGGAAAAACATCAGGGACAGACTGATGTTCTGCAAAAGGTACAGGGATTGGACTGCTGAGGACTGGAGTAAAGTCATTTTCTCTGATGAATCCCATTTCCGATTGTTTGGGGCTTCCAGAAAAAAAAGCTTGTCCAGAGAAGAAAAGGTGAGTGCTACCATCAGTCCTGTGTCATGCCAACAGTAAAGCATCCTGAGACCATTCATGTGTGGGGTTGCTTCTCAGCCGAGGGACTGGGCTCACTCACAATTTTGCCTAAGAACACAGCCATGAATAAAAAATGGTACCAAAACATCCTCTGAGAGCAACTTCTCCCAACCATCCAAGAACAGTTTGGTGACCAACAATGCCTTTTCCAGCATGATGGAGCACCTTGCCATAAGGCAAAAGTGATAACTACGTGGCTCGGGGAACAAAACATCAAAATTTTGTGTCCATGGCCAGGAAACTCCACAGACCTTAATCCCATTGAGAACTTGTGGTCAATCCTCAAGAGGCAGGTGGACAAACAAAACCCCACAAATTCTGACAAACTCCAAGCATTGATTATGCAAGAATGGGCTGCCATCAGTCAGGATGTGGCCCAGAAGTTAATTGACAGCATGCCAGGGCGAATTGCAGAGGTCTTGAAAAAGAAGGGTCAACACTGTAAATATTGACTCTTTGCTTAAACTTAATGTAATTGTCAATAAAAGCCTTTGACCCTTATGGAATGCTTGTAATTATACTTCAGTATATTATAGTAACATCTGACAAAAACATCTAAAAACACTGAAGCAGCAAACTTTGTTAAAACCAATACTTGTGTCATTCTCAAAACTTTTGGCCATGGCTGTATTTGAAAAGAATCGGGAGTGAATTAAAATATGAATCTGTTGACATGGAAAGTATCCATTGAGTAATTTCAGCTCTGTATGGAAATGGGAAAAATATGACATAGGAATACAAACACAGCAATACTTTCATCAAACATTCAGTACTTTAATCCTATGAATAACGTGAATCCAGTCCAGTTGAGTTTTTTTAAAAACTCTGATTTGATGCAAGTAAGGCATTGAAAAGTGTTGCATTTAGAAATACCACTCTGTGGTCCGTGTGTGATTCCATACTTCAACCCACTGTTGTTCAGATCAATGGCACAACATGTGAGTGCAAGAGTTCACTTGAATTGAAAGCAAGTTGACAGTGACAAAATTACCCCACTGGTATCTGCTGGTCAATGGTGAGAACTGCCTCTATTTTCACCCAGCTCGGGTATAAGGTTCATTTTTGCAAGATACTGTCAAAATACAACCAACACACATGGAACACAGAAGAAAACCTAGGCGGACACAATTGTTTTATATTTAATATATGCAGAACATCAAAACATCCATTAACCTACATCTACAGACTGGGTCAACTGTATTAAGGGAAAATGTGAAAAGTAAAACTGTGTCTAAAAATTCAATCTGGTGGAAGTGTTTCCTCCTCAATCTTGACTGTTGGTGTCTCTGTCTCTCTCTTGATGTCACAAGCCTGACATCTGCCGGTCATGCCGTTCAGTGCTGGGCATTGCTGGATAGGCTGCAACAGCTGATTCCTGGACACTCTCACTATGTTGTTGTTATTCTCCTCCAATCTCTGCATCTTCTTTCTGAGCTCAGACTCTTTGTTCCTTATCTTTAAAAATCTTTTCTGTCTGTGAACATGATGGCTGAGGCCTGGAGAAGCTCTCTCCTGGCATGGGTACGGATAATACTCTAGCACATTATCTCCGCACATCCTTTTCCACCATTTTGAACATTTGGTCGGTGATATCTCGATGAAGTCTGATGAGCACCATAGGGTTTTTAATCTGCCGCATATCAGCGAACATAACCTCTACAAACTGGTTTAGCATGTCATGTTTGGATGTGTCTGGTGCAGCTCTTTTTTTAGGATGATCAGCAGAACTCTCATCATTGTGATGGTGTGGACAGCTCAAAGAGATGGCCTCTGTTACTTGAGGCTGTGGGTTCAGGCAGGGCAAGGGAGCAGGATCTGGGGATGTAGGTAGCAGGCTGGTGTTCATCATTCAGATCTGGCTCTGTCACAACTTTAGCATCAAGCAGGTTTTCAGATGAGCTCAGATGATCAAAACTTCCATCAGTGTCAGACTCCTTGTTGTCCTCTTCCAGAACATCAGACTTGTCCTCCTGTGAAATTTGTACACACAAACCTACAAAATCCACAGTCCAGAGCTACAGGGAAGCATCGGCAGACATTGTTGCATTCATTTCCACTCACCAGATATGAATCAGCTTGCCTGCGGATTATATAAGGCCTCAAGAAGTCAAGTTTCTCCCTTAGCATCTTTTGCAGGTGAGTGCTGACCTTCTCTGGATGACAAAGCACCATCCTGTACTAAGCGTGGAGCGATCCTGATCTTCTGTCAACATCATATGCTGCATGGAAAGGATGAATATGCAAAATGTGACTGAACAGCAGCACAGCAGCACTGCAGCAATAAAGAGGAGGTGAGAATAAGCCATTTCCATAAAAATCCTTGATCCTACTTCTGTTAACCTTTTCATCTTGCATAGTGCTCACTACAAATGTGTATGATTTAATAATATTCCTGTCAATTCCCATATATTCCTTCAATTTATCCCACACACCCCATTTGCTTGAATGTTGTTTCAGGACAATGCAGCATTGTCATTATTGGCAGATACTTGGCCTCACAGTTTTCAAAATGGTAAAGTTTTGTGTTGTTGTTATTGATTTGAAAATTGTGACAATGAAATTAGGTACTTAATCATCAAGACATACATTTTCTGAGTCTCTGGATATCAAACCTAATATTTTGGGAAGTGTTTTTCCTACCATACACCTAACCATTTTTTGCAACCATGTAATGAAAGTGTCGGCAAAGTTTAAATGTAAAATTGAGTTTCAATGGAAACTTTAAAATACACCATTAAGGTTTACAGTGGGAAGGTAACACTGAAGTTTTTGTCAAAGTAAAGAAATTGAAGAGAGGGTAGTCACATTTACACTGCCCATGCTGCAGAAAGGACGGGATACTTCCTGTTTATGGAATGTTCAGTTTGTGGAAATAGGGTTGGGCATTGTTTCGGTTAATTAAAAAAGATCAATTTCCACCATTATTCATACAAATGTTTCAGTCTTGGCTATTTTAACATTTGGTTTTAAAATACATTTAAACAAGTGATGGGAGTGAAATTACGCTCCATTTCATGAAATGACACAGGGAACACTGGCAACAAGTGCAGCATCAAAGACACTGCTTTCTTTTTTTCATAACAGTCCTACCTCGGTCTTCCGATGGACCGCGCGCACTCGGCCCACAGTTTTCTTTTCAAACCCTTGTACTAGTAAGACTCAACCTAAGAATTAGTAAGACATTCGTGTTTGCGCCAGAAATCTATCAACATGTTGTCCGCCGTGATCCCCGTATGTGAGCGCGTAAGTGGGTCATAGTCTATGGAATAAACTCCCGTTATTTACCACAACATGTTTGATTCACACCGGTCCGTCCTCTCAGAGAGTATGTGTCACTTCTTCTTTAGTTTTACTACCCCCCAGATAGGATCACAATTCGAAGGACGATTACTGCCACCACCTGATCTGGAGCTTTTAATGTTTATTTTTCATCTTTAAATTCATTTATGTGTGTGGATATTAGAATAAAGTCTATTTATATCATTTATACTCATAAAATATCCATGCATGATTCCCCCAGGTGATTATTTATTATTACATTGCTTCTGTTATACTGAGGCAGCGTAGAAAAGTAATTTGATCCTCTGTAAGATTTTATAATATGAGATCAATTATTATCATGAACCGTATTGTAGTATTTCTACAAACTGGAATAATAATGATGATGATGATACTTGAGAGTTAGCCTACGTATGATAGGTGTAAATATGCATACATGAAATATTACCGATCATTATTATTATCAGAACTCTTCAAATTTTACTCAAGTGTCACTTGCAATAAAATGTTCCATGTTACACAAGGAAAACAAATTATTAATAATCAGTAAGCACAATTGAGCAATGTAAGTGAATTGCACGTGATAGTAATAATAACTTATATGTAGCCCATTAAAACAACAAATGACGTCGTACTAACTATACAGGCGTTACAAAACTACATCTTCATAGAGTTGCGTGTTCGTGCAGTGATTGACAGCTGCACAGCCCTGCCTGGAGCTCCCGTGTCGAGCAACCCGGCCTCCGCCATCTTGCCTCTCCCTGCCTGCTAGGAGCCGAGTGCGGAAGTGGAAACGGCACTGTGCGGGCTCGGGGTTCCGCCTGTGGACGGCTAGCCAATTCCTCCCACCGACACAGCCTGCTATCCATCCAGTTTAACCGTTTCTAAACGGCAGAGAACCAGGGAGAGATGGCTGGACGGCTACCGGCGTGCGTTGTCGACTGCGGCACAGGGTAGGTCGTTCAAATGGGACCGCCGTGCAGACAGGGGGCTCGGGTGTCATGGAGAGGCTGGTTGGGGACTGTCAGTGTCAGCAGCGACTGGGTGTGTGCGTGTGCGTGTGTGTGTGTGTGTGTGTGTCTGTGTATATGCAGACGGCTAGCTTGCTAATGTGCTAACGAGCGGCTAACTGTGACACATTATTTGCGTTCGGAGAGAAACCCGGTCAGGTCATTTGAGCAGTCAGTTATTGCCCAACGTCGTCGCGCTGCTCGTTAGCTAGCTTCACCGTTACAAGCGTTTCATCACAAGCTCGACTGTGTTTTCTTCCTGTCGTGGAGATTCCGCTGCTGTTGCAGCACCGACACATGACACATCTGCCTTCATTCATTTGGAGTCGCTGGCCCGCGGTTGCCGATCAAACGGATCATCTGTGCTCATTTACCAGATTGACTGACTGATATAACTACCAGTGCGATTCATAAATCTTTATGCCCATCAGTGTGGGTTTGAGCAGGCGCAGTACTACTTCCTATACAGCCGACACTTCCTCATTCACGCTTTTTAGTCCATATATGGTCGTTTCTCGGCATCCGAGCATGTTTTTTTGATTAACGTGGCTAATTTCTCCTGTTTACCGGTCGAGTGATTCTTCTCCCAAGCAACCTAGTTGTATCGAAGTAATACTATTTTTTGCTTTGACTGCAAATGGTGTTTTGAGGAACACACTGAACATTACAGAGCGAGATGTTAATCTTAGCTCCCCCTGCAGCACCGTTTGCACTGATCGGTGTGCATACATCCTCTCCTGCTTCGGGATTAGCTCGTTTTCCACTTCTGATCGTTGCTGTGTTTTTCTTTTGAAATGATGGTTTAACCCACGGGAGGAATTTGAGGTGCTCTTTAGTTGTTACCTCTAAAAACTACATCCACATGAACCCACAGAGTCATCATACCGACTCTCCCAGGAATGATGCTCACTTTGGGGAAGAGAAACGTGGAGGTTTTTTCAAATAGCAGTCTCCAGCTGATTATATGCTCAGTTAGTTTTGGGGGCTACAAGTGGTTTGCATTGGCTGCATGTTGAGGCTTGAGCTCGCAGCTCCTCACATTGCATACCTCTCCACCCCCCAGGGCTGTTAACCAGTCTGGTGCTTCTGATCTGCAGTGGGACAGCAGAAGAAAGTGCAGCCGAGAATTGGGTTCGCCTGTGCTAGTCTCTTACTCATCGAGCAGATGGCTTCTGCTTTTCTGGCAGAGCCTTGAAGTCATAACACACGCAGTGGGGTCCAAAAGTCTGAGATCACTTTCCCATTCGTGGGAAACTGTGTGTTCCAGTGTCCGTCTACAGTAAATCTACAAGACTTACTTTTTTATCCGCAGAAATAACGCTCGGTCGTAAAATCACAGTCTAAGATCTGGTTTCCGATTACCTCTTTTTAAGTGAAAACCTCGACCTTTGCAGATTTACCAGGGAGTGCCAGCTGTTGACAGATGTTGTAAAGTGCTGAAGGAGATGAACAGCTGCCTGAGTCACGCTCAAGATGTCCAAACGATGACAACACCACTTCCTTCAATGCTTCAACCTTCTTAGTGGCCCAGCTGCTATTATTAGAAAAGACTGCTTGAGTGTGCGACGAGAGCACCAGTCACATTGTGAATTTCTCTTGGAGATCAATAAAGTATCTATCTATCGATCTATTCAGATTAGGGTGCAGTTTAAGCTTGGTCAAAGCTCCCATAGCAGGAAAAAAGTCTCAGGTGTTTCACCTCAGTGCATCCAAAGGGCTTGGGTGGAGCCATTGTTCATCTATCCTAAGCAAACAGTTGAAATTTCATAACACAAGGCTGCAGTCATGAATGAGCCTTGATCAAAAGGAAACCTGCATCGCAGATGACATGTTTGCTGTTAGCATTTACTAAAAAAAGCACAGCATATGCTCAGTTCTGATAAAAATAGCAAGGTGTGCGATTAAAAAAAAAAAAAAAAAAAAAGGGATTTACTGCTGCAGCTGAATGCGCTCGGCTCCAGTCACCCGCCGCGGCGTTGTCCACCGTCATGTGCTGTGTTTTCAGCCTGTCGGGGCAGGTCCATGCAGACAAGCTGAGACTGTTCTGTGGTATGAAGGTGTAGCTGCCCTCTGCTTCAGCACCGATAAGAATGGTGAGACATCCAGACACTGGGCTGGCTCAGGATGCTCAAGCTGTCTGCAGAGCTGAGGGGTACCACAGTCAGCTGACACCTCTCTCCACTGTCACATTCAGCATAGCTTTTTAAATAACTTCACGCCAGCAACTCTGTTTTCATTTCCTTGTCGTGTGTGTGCTCTACAAACAGGTTGAGATGGTAGATTAGATTCTGGTCTTTTCAGTTCCCCACAGGCTGGAAGTCATGGAGTCGAAGTAGGAATAATAGGTGGTGGTGGTGGTGGAAGCTTCACTCAGCCCTGTTGACATGAATCAAGGTTGTGAGTATTTATCCAGCTGGGGAGCAGACTTTGCTTTTTGTCCACAGGTTACACAAACATCCATGCACAGACGGGATCCATGTGGCTTTTGGATCTGTTCCCCTGAATAATAATACATTCAAATTGCATTTCTACAACTTTAAACCCCCCCCCCACAAAGTACCTGTGTTGTGCAAGTCTTTAGTGATAATATTTACCCATACTGTGTGGTCATAAGTTGTGCCACCGTGTGTTTCTGTGTAAGTGGAAGAGACCCACTGCTATAGAGTGCTTTCCTTTATTAAAAAAGAGTCCAGTATACTGTGCTTAGAACAAATCTAAAAGCCTACATGAATGTGTTAGATGTTGAACATAAAAAAAAGAAAAGAAACCAAAGGCGTAGTGACAGAGGGCAGTCGTTTGCTTTCCAAAGTTAAAATGAAGACCATCTCTGTTATGACCAGGATGTGGCCTGTTGTGCCCGCAGTGCTTTTGGCAGTTGTCAGCAGTGTCCTCCGTGAGTCCCCGGGGCTCTGTGGTGGAGGAAGTATGGGAGTCCAGTCTGGGCTACATCTGGTCAGCACGTGCCCCGCAGAAGCCTCTTTTCATCAGATCAAACGCAGAGCCGTAAGCGTTTTTTTTTTTGCCTGGAAAAGCAAGAAAAACAGGATTTAGCAGCCATTGCTGAGGTTACAGGTAGTTTACATTAAGTCATTTTATACAGCGTGATCTATTATCTCTGGACTAATATGAATAGTCCTTGGCTCCCAGTGGGATACGAATGGCTCTTTTAACAGCCTCCTTTTAGCAAAGCCCAGAGCTGCCGCTGCTTTTGGCCCCTAACCAGCAAAAAAAAAAAAAAAAAACAGGAACAAGAACCAAGAACAGTGATGGCATTGATCAAAACAGTAGGCGATAGCAGCCAAAACTAATCTTTACTGAAGTAGACTTCCACGTAGCAGTGGAGCCGGTGCAGCTTGCTTCTCTGTTGTGAAATGTGATGTGTTGTTCTTTTCTCTCGCAGTTACACCAAGCTGGGGTATGCAGGGAACACAGAGCCACAGTTCATCGTTCCATCATGTGAGTGTTTCCCAGCAGGCCGGCCACACTCGGGGATGACATGGGCTGATTTAAAAACCAGTCACACTCACCACTTTACCTCCTTTATCGCAAATGTGTAAATAATTCTCGTCACCAGCTGTGTAAGAGAGCGTATCCTCTCTGTTTCTCAGCGTTGACTTCTCTTTTCTCTTTTCTCTTTTCTTGTCAGGTATCGCCATCAAAGAGTCAGCCAAGGTGGGAGACCAGGCCCAGCGGAGGATGATGAAGGGGGTGGATGACTTGGACTTCTACATCGGCGACGAAGCGGTAGACAAGCCCACATATTCCACTAAGGTACGCGACCCCGGATGGCTTGGCACGCCCACAGAAGCGACTGCGAATGAATGTTGTCTGATTGTTCCTGAGATGCATTTAGCAATTTGTAAACAGGCTGAAAGAGAGACCCGAATGTGGAGGAGAGAGACACCACAGGGACAAACGCAGCGTCCAGGTTCCCGCTCACCATTTAATGTGATATTAGAACCAGCGTCCACGCCGACGTGAAGTGACAGATTAAATGAAGATGGCTCATTTTAGAGTTTGGTTTGGGACTTTGCGGAGATAATCGGCTTTTATTAGCTGGGTATGTTCATCAAAAAGAAATAAAAAGTGAAAACTGCAGCACAGGCAGTGGACCTCTCACAGCAGACTTGCTCAGGGGTTAATAAAATCATTAAGCACTCTGTGTTATACGTCTGATCTCGCTGCAAACGCAACAGCAAAACAACTTGATTTGTGAAGTGTGACGCTGAAAGCCATTACTCTCCCGCAACTAATCACGCGGCTTTGTGAACCTGTCTGAGTGGACAGTCACAGCCCAGTCAAAGGGCAGCTGCTCCTTCATTCACACAATTACAACACACACGCTACACAAACTTGAATTTGACCTGCAGGTGTATTTACAACTTAACGAAGGACGATTTACTACGACAAACTTTGGAAGGATTTGATGATCGGTGAACGCCACTTTACAAGCGCAAAATCAGGTTGATCCTAATCTGAGCCCATGCGCACTGAGCATGTAGTAACACACAACACACAAGCGGAACGCAGCCCTAATGACTGTCATCAGCAACATCTGCTCAAATGATCACCGTGTAGCACGCAGAACGAGGAGGAGGAGAAGCCCACGCTCACGTGATCCCTGAAGAAGCTTTAACTGAGCTACCGCCCTCTCCAGGTGGATGGTGGCACGCAGCTGCATACTGTACATTTTACAGGCTGTTGCTGCAGCTCCGTGCTTGTAGAAGAAACTGTCCCGCGTTGTCAGGACCCGTCCTCTGCGTTGAACGGCTCTAAGTAAACGTGGCGGTGGAAAAGACATGTTGAGGACAGGACAAGTGTTCCTGTCAGGTTGGCTCACATGCATTCTTCTGATTGGCTGAACCCTTGTGTCGACAGTGGCCAATCCGCCATGGGATTGTGGAGGACTGGGACCTGATGGAGCGCTTCATGGAGCAGATCATCTTCAAGTACCTGAGGGCTGAGCCCGAGGACCACTACTTCCTCCTGGTACGTCTTCAGAAGTGTGGCTGGTCCAAAGTATCTTATTTGGCTGTTCTGTTGTTTTCCTTTTTTTTCAAGATGTCGGTGAAGCCACAGGACAGGAACATTAACTCTTACTTAATGGCCAGTTGGCATCCAGGCATTCTTAATTCCACGATGCATTTCGCTTGTGTGTTGCGTGCAGACAGAGCCTCCTCTCAACACACCGGAGAACCGAGAGTACACGGCTGAGATCATGTTCGAGTCCTTCAACGTCCCAGGGCTGTACATCGCTGTGCAGGTGAGACCTTATCCGATGGCTAATCTTGTTACCTGTGCCTGTTTGCACGGCTGCGGCGTTTGCGGCCGATCGGCGAACAGTTAAAATGCGGTCAGTGTTCAGCGTTTCCCTTTTTGTGTGCGTGCGCGCCAGGCTGTGCTGGCTCTGGCGGCCTCCTGGACGTCCAGGCAGGTGGGAGAGAGGACGCTGACGGGCACCGTCATCGACAGCGGGGACGGCGTCACCCACGTCATCCCTGTGGTGAGTCTGCAGCCGCCTCACTTCCTCACCGTCTCTCACGTGCTCAGCAGTGATGTGGAAATACTGAACCTTCTGTGTTGTACGCTACGTGCTCTTGTGGCCATTCAGGAGTTGGGCCTCCGATAGAATTGATATCACGTTAGCTGTTGTTTATACGCCTGTATAATTCCACAGTAGGTATATAAGTGTGTAATAATAAACCCTGATGGCTTATGTTTAATTGAGATTGGAAGCAGCTCTGGTTTAAAAAAAAGGGGTAAAAAAGCTTTAGGTTGAGCTTTTATTCATCGTTTGCTTGCTCAGTAACGGGATAGCGTCAGCTCAGCTGCCGACTCGCCCTCTCTCGTCCCACGTCAACTTTGCGCCTGCCTCTTTGTCTGCGTCTCTCAGGCTGAGGGCTACGTGATTGGCAGCTGTATAAAGCACATTCCCATCGCGGGGCGGGACATCACCTACTTCACCCAGCAGCTCCTGAGGGAACGGGAGGTGGGCATCCCGCCCGAGCAGTCGCTGGAGACGGCCAAGGCAGTAAAGGTCAGCTGCGATTCCCATGACCCACTTTGTTTGCTGAAGAGGCGAGAGTTCACTTACCCCAGCCGTGCTGACTGGAGTCACACTGGACTCTTGTCACACAACAGCATTGTGCTGAGTGTATTGATCTGGACGTGTGCGTTGGTGGAGGGTGGGGTTTCTTAGCTCCTGAAAGTTTTGGATCGGTGGATTTTTTTCCCCGCAATTCACAATGTATGTCATGCATGTTAACAGTCAGGGGTAGAACTGTTCCCTCCACCAGCAAAACACTGACAGATAAAACAAAGAGCTGGAGGTTGCTTTGGCTGGTTGATTTAAAGTGACTTATGAAAACGATGGCCAGCTTGTGCTGCCGCTGGGCTTATTGTTGAGGCTGAAACGCACAACTCTGCTCGTGCGCTTCCCCCCCGTCAGGAGCGGTTCAGCTACGTGTGCCCAGATCTGGTCAAGGAGTTCAACAAGTACGACACAGACGGCTCCAGGTGGATCAAGCAGTACACCGGCATCAACGCCATCAGCAAGAAGGAGTTCACCATCGACGTCGGCTACGAGCGCTTCCTGGGCCCTGAGATCTTCTTCCAC
Source organism: Psettodes erumei (assembly GCA_016785225.1). Lineage (NCBI taxonomy): Eukaryota > Metazoa > Chordata > Actinopteri > Pleuronectiformes > Psettodidae > Psettodes > Psettodes erumei. Next base: position 2,146,833 of record JAFBJZ010000221.1, read on the forward strand.
CCGGAGGTTGGTGATTACTGAACCCTACGAGGACCAGACAGCCCACACACAGCGACCACAGCGGGGCTGACAGGCGCGTGTGTTACACACCGGGGTCGATCGAGTTGTGATTAGGGAAGCAACAATACCACAAGTACAATCACTTATGATCATTTGTGTACTTGCCGAGTACCAAATAACACTATCACAGATGGAATTTTACTTTTAAAACATATTTTATTGTCATCAGATGTTGCTCACTGTCTGAATCCAACAAACTAAATACACAACATGTTGTTGTTGTTGATCCTGTGCGCAGGGATCACACACAGGTACTGTGACTTTCCACCCTGATCCAGCTGTGTGTGTGTGTGTGTGTGTGTGTACTGCGTTACGCACTGCGTTTTTCACTGCATGATGAAAACAGAACTCAGTTCATCAGTTTGTTGTGCAGGTTGTGTGTTTGTGTGGGGAAACTCTTTGTCATCATATCTGCAGACATGGCTCCTCCTCCTCCATCAGTCCACTCACTTTACCTGTGGCAGTGGAGGAGCAGTTGTATGAGTACCAGTACACGGGCGTAGTATCAGGGCGTCCCTAACTCTGATTTGAGCCGTGGACTTTCATGATGCTCTATTGTGAACCATACACACAAACATGTGCGTAACGCAGCCCGGGACCAGTGCATAGGCTTCATCACTGTTCTCAGACAGTTGGTGCTGTCGTATTGGCGGGTTTAGGTCAAGTCATATTTGCAGTAATCTTAACACGTCAGGAAAGTATCATCTGTATCAGAACTCCCACAGATTGCAACAGTGTGGAGCTGGTTTGCTCCAGTCAGCTGTGATGCCCAAATCAGGTATTACGCCGTCAGCTGGACAGTAATAATATGCTGGATGCTGCTGTTCTCACAGTGTGTTAAAGATGAGGTGACACACCCTGCATCTACAAAGCGCTCAGGCACATTTGGATTTGCGTTAAGCACCGTGGTATCTTTGTTTGCTCTCGCCATCCCAGTTTGCCAACCCTGACTTCACACAACCCATCTCTGAGGTCGTGGACGAGGTCATTCAGAACTGCCCTATCGATGTCAGGCGTCCTCTCTATAAGGTAATCTCTTCGTAAGATTCAGTAAATGTTTGCTCTTCGGGACACTGAAGCGTTAACATGAGCTGCGTGCTCTGCCTGTCAGCGGATGATATTTTTTATTTTAGTTTGTGTAACAATGTCAAACACTTGTCTAATGCTGCATACTGTAGATAGACGTGTCAGCGTGATATCAAGCGGTGTCTCCTGTCAGAGTTCGGCTCCTCCCACTTCCACGGGTCACGCCACAGCCGTTAAAGCCGACGGTCCTTCTCTTCCACAGAACATCGTCCTGTCCGGAGGCTCCACCATGTTCAGGGACTTCGGCCGGCGTCTGCAGAGGGACTTGAAGAGGACGGTGGACGCCCGACTGAAGATGAGTGAGGAGCTGAGCGGAGGCAAGCTCAAGGTGAGAGCACCGGCGAGAAGCAGATGGTGAACGTGATTTAGAGAACACGCTGACACACGCTCCGTCCCAAAGTGTCCCGGGTGTTGATGAAAGGGATTTTTCAGGGTTAGTACAGGTGAATGAAGCGTTTCCAACGTGGCTTCAAACATGCTCAGACCCCTTCACTGCATTGTGTTGTAAATATACTTTGACTTTTGTGGCCATTAGACTACACTTAATCAACCCAAATGTTTTTACTTTTGTAAATATAACACCTGCAGATTTTTAAGAAACATTTCAAAAGTATTCAGACTCTTTGGTGCGACACTCCAAACTGTGGGGAGGCTGCTCAGACTGAGGGGGGGGAGCAAGGTTCAGCAAGGTTTTTGAAGAAAACAGTGGAGTGCCGAGCCAAAGCCCAGGCCTCCAGTGAACGACAGTATCAGTGTGGAGGGGCTGAAGATGACAGTTCAGCTGCTCACACCCACACTTGGAGCTGGAGCAGGTTTTTAACAACAGTGTGAACATTTGTAAGAACATCTTTTTACTTCCTCATTGTGCGTTATCGAGTGTACGTAGCAATTTCAAATCCAGTCTGCAGCAAAAAGTGCAGGGGGCTCAGTACTTACTGATGTTATTGATGCACCAATACCACTTATGCCAAGTATAAGTACTCACATGTGGGTACTTGACTATACTGAATATTGAATAATAGCATTACAGATGGAACTTGAAAACATGTCCTCAGAACATGTATTAATCATATCATCAGATTTTGCTCACTGTCTGAATCCAAAATACTAAACTCATTTTATCAGTTTGTTGTATAGGTTGTGTGTTTGTGTGGGGAAACTCTTTGTCATCATATCTGCAGACATGGCTCCTCCTCCTCCATCAGTCCACTCACTTTACCTGTGGCAGTGGAGGAGCAGTTGTATGAGTACCAGTACACGAGCGTAGTATCGGGCTGATGCCCCAGACTGGTTTTGGTATCGGTGCATCCCTGGTTTTGCTCTCCTGCACAGAAAGTATGTGTGAGAGCACTCAGTGCTCACACGTCGACCCCACTGTACCACAAGCGTTAAGGTTCCACATGTAATGACTTTAAACGTCATTTGGATGTCATCCCATTACCACGTCCATCCCTGCATCCCCTGCTGTAGCTACCAAGGTGCCAACGTATCTGTTTTTCTCTTTGTCCCCCCCACAGCCAAAACCAATCGACGTTCAAGTCATCACTCATCATATGCAGAGATACGCGGTGTGGTTCGGTGGATCAATGTTAGCGTCGACCGTAAGTATCCGAAGCGCCCGTGTCGCTTTAAACATCACGACAGGAGGACGGTATCTGCACCATTCGTCTTGAGCAGCATTGGAGGTCACGCTTTCGTTCAGCCCCTCTTTGTTGCGTAATGTTTTTTTTTTTTTTTTCAGTCCTGCTGAGTTGAAGCAAATACTGTGATATGGATAATTTTATCAGCAGGAAATACAACTGGGAGCAGGTGTCTGAAACTTGACTCACCAAAGACAGGACCTTATGCTCTATGGTTACAATTTAATACATTTTCAATTCTTTTCTTTTCTTTTCTTAGTAATTCAGTTCATTGTCATCGTCACAGCCAAAAGGTTCAACTGGCAGGGAAGGGCCTCCAACATTAAGAATCAGTAATTTATCATTTATTAAGATGTGTCCTTTTTTTCCTTGGAACTTAAATATAAAAAGCTAATGTGAGTGACTCAAAGTCTGTTCAGACCTAAAGCAACACTGGGCTAAAAAAGGTTTCAGGTACAGGTGAAGTGTTGAAACATCCAGCCTTAGTAAGGTATCTGTGAGATGCCAAAACAAACAACCACACATTAAAAGTAATAACAGGATGGTTATATGGTAAAGGCATTGTTGGATACAGAGACACATTTTGGCTGGTTAACGCGCAGACATGAGCGCAGTGCATGTCAGTTACAGAACAGACCAGTGTGCTGCAGCAAAGCAGAAATGTTCATTTTCTGCTCTCACCTTCATCTTCGCTTTGTTTGTCTCCACAGCCTGAGTTCTACCAGGTTTGCCACACCAAAAAGGACTACGAAGAGATCGGGCCGAGCATCTGTCGCCACAACCCTGTGTTTGGAGTCATGTCTTAACTTTGGGACCTTCACAGTCTAACATCAGCTGGTGGGGCAGGGTGAGGTGGGGCTGGGGGTCCATGCAGAAGTTCGGCGTTGTCGAGGTCAGGCTGAGGAGCTGGGGGATGGGGGTGCTTCTGTGCTTTTTTTTTTTTTTTTTTTTTTTTTTTTTTTGATTATTGGCTCAGCTTTGGATGTGTGGGATGTGAGGGAGATCCAGAATCTAAAAAGGAAGAGAAGCGTCCAGACCAAACGCAGACCAGCTGGAAAATTTGTTGTGAATGTTCCTTTTTTTTCCTTTCTTTATTTGTATTTTCTTTTCAAAATGAGGGAAAATGGTTTGTACGCCAAAAAAAGAAGAGCATTTCTGGATCTGTTGAGTGATGGGGATAGAGATGATGATGGTTATGGTGTTGGTGGAGGACTGTAACATTGATAGTAATTTCCTTACACCGGAACATATTATTTATGTTTATAGAACGTGAGTCCAGGCAAGATCCCACGACTCTTGAGATGATTGACAAGTTTAGAACATATTATTGTCTGCTTTTATTTTCTGCAACTTATTTCAGCTTCAAATGCACGTGTCTGTGTATCACGGTAAGAGCTTGTTTATATTTCATACAAAAGTTTTTATATGTAAAACTTGGGAAATCAGGGGTAAAAAAATGGATTCCAAGATGAACAACAGACTGTTTTAAACCACGATGCAACTTTGATACACAGTTTTTTTTTTTTTGAGTTTGAATACTATTGTTCCCCACGTGTCATTGCTGTCTGCCCTTTAATTCTTCATACATTAATTCACATCTGCTTTAACTTCAGACAGTGTCAAGTTTCCATCTCTGTAATGCAGTGAAAGAAAAGTGAGAGGACTTACTGACGTTATAAAAATTAAAGTAAATAAGAATGACTGTCAGACCAGTATCGTTAGACTAGAAGTTTTTTTTTATTATTAAATACCAAATTATTCAAATAATGGGATTTGTGTATTTAATGCCTTGCAACATTCCAATAAAGGCTCAAATTTGTTTCTAAGTCCTGGAGTGTCCGGCCTTCTCTTCCTTTCAACTTGTAATGCTTTTTCTACTTCCGCTTTCAGTGACATGTAGTTTCCATTACAGATTGAATTATATCGATTATTTTCCTGCTTAACAATGTTTTCTACCAACAATCAAGAATCCACAGGAAATGGGGAAAAAGAAATCACAGAAAGTTTCAATTTGGAGAAGACTTTATGTTTAAAAAAAAAAAAAAAAAAAGTTTTCATAACTGTTTTCTTGTGTTTTTTTTTTTTTTTTTTTTTTACTTTATATTGATAAATGTTAGATTTAAGTACAACTCCCACCCCCACCATCAATACAGATATTTTTCCTTTTGCTCACTAATGTTACGACTGTAGTTTGTTGAATTTGTTCTTCCTACGTGCAGTTTCAAAGCCTTCTGCGCACACTGTCAAATTTAACAATACAAACAACATTACGGTCAGTCTCTGGAACATTCTTTTGTATATCACGTTCATATGTGTATGTGAAGTTACAGAATCTAAATTCCCAATCAAAGCTATGATCCTCCCCTTTAAGCTGCAGACATGGTCAGAGATCCTGTACCAGCTGTTGTCTCTCCCTTGTGGGCTTTATTGTAATGCAGTTACAGTATGTATCTAGAAAATAATATAATTATGAGACACTATTCTCATAAACATTGGTCTCATTAATAACAAGGCATAATGACGATAAAATCTTTAATGCAGTAGCTGTTTTGTTGTCATTGTTTCCACATCGTTAGGATTAAAGCTGGAGCCCTGCAGCTCCTCCGCGCCTGCAGGCGGCGCTGTGGAGGAATCTGCTCATCAGCTCCGCCCCTCTGCACTTCTCGTCGGCTGGGTGTTCCCACGTGGGGTCACCGGAACAAGAAGAAACCAACGTGGTCGCAGCGGAGTTGCTCCACGGTGTTGTTTTTCTAACTTTACGGTGGACGCGTCTCTCGTTATTGAATGGAAATGACCGAATGTACCGCGGAGACGGCGACGAAGCCGGCGACGAAGCCGGCGAAAGAGCTGCTGGCTCTGAACCCCAAACAGGAGTCCGAGTTCAAGAAGAAGGTGCAGGAGGTGAAGAAGAGGAAGAAATCCGCCAAGGTGGGCCCTGATGAGACGTGCGACGTTATCGCGCTTTGCTCGGTAGCAGTTAACCCAGACAATCCAGTATAATGGACGTCCTCCACTCCAGTTCACACAGACTGACAGGGCCGCGGTGTAACCTGCAGTACGATACGATTCCTGTGTAACGTTGTGACGCACACATGTAACGGCAGAGTGCATGTAATCAGTCGCGCTAACTAACTCCCTCACTAACAGGAGAGAAGAAGGAAAGAAACGCGCTCCATCCCTGCCCACAAAAAACCTGAAGCTATCAGTAGTAAAATAGAAAATAATATGTAAATACAGTGACATAAATGTAAATAAAATAAATAAAAATATAATATGAAACCAAAGTGCAGACCTCTGCTACAACTGAACATTTCTACCAAATTAAAATGATCAGCTTTCTCTGTTTACGGAAGTAAAGCAGTAATGGTTTAACATGTAAACCAGATAAACAGTGAGTTACTCTTGTTCGGGCCACCAGTGGTAATATATGGACTCTAATCTGTGTAACGGCGTCGTCTTATCGTGTTGTTTTCGCAGGGGAACCGTCTGACTCCAGGAGTGCTGTACGTGGGCCACCTGCCGCTGGGGCTGTTTGAGCCTCAGCTCAAGTCTTACTTTGAGCAGTTTGGGAAGGTCCTGAGGCTGCGGCTCTCCAGGAGCAAAAAGGTAACACTCAAGGCTGTAATAACCGAGATTTTCCTCAAATTTGTACCAGAGGTAGATCTTGATCTAAGTTAGAAGTAATTCATTTTGGTCTCGATCTGGCTCAGGGTCCGCAGCCACAAATATTTTGAACTCTTCACCATCTCTACCTAGCACTATATTCATATTCTGAGTTGTATCTCCATAGATGCATAAAGATTTGAAATGTGTGGTGTGGCTCCAGTTTGACTCTGGGATGGCTGGACCACAGGCTGAGCCAAGTGAGGCTACTCTCCTGGTTTTGGGGGAATGGCCAGCCTTGATGGAGGCCTGCGCTCTTGAGTGCAGAGTACTTCCTGGTTCAGTTTGTTTCCCTAAAAGAACATTGGGTTCTTGTTACAATAACACCAACGCCATCATTAAGGGAACCCTCTTTGAATTAACTTCACACAAAAATGAATGTCAAATGTAATCTAAGTGTTAAGCAGTGAAGCCCTTCTTCTGCTAACATGGTAGTAGTGATCCTGCTGACTCTTCATCAGAGGTTTGGCTCAGACTGAAAATGACCTCAGGTGTGACAGTGATCTGTGGTCAGATAACTGAGCCTAAAGCACTGTGGTACATTTATCTCATCACCTGCTGGCTTGTTAGCAGAGGGATAAAACCTATGTGCCAACAAAAGCACGAGGACAGCTCAAGTAATCTGGCGTCTCTGGTATGAATAAAAATAAGTTTTATCACAGGAGTCAGGCGTTACGATCAGTCTGAATCCAGTGCAGACGTGTCCTATGAAACAAACGTTTTCCAGCTGACCTTGTCTCATGTCTTTTACTTGCAGACGGGTGGAAGCAAAGGCTACGCGTTCCTAGAGTATGAATGTGACGAAGTGGCTAAAATCGTCGCGGAGACCATGAACAATTACCTCATGGGAGAGAGACTCATTAAATGTGAGTCTGTTGATTCCAGTTCTCCCACACAGAAAGTCAAAAGTATTAGCCCTTTATAACATCACCGAAACTTAAATGCAACTCGTCTCTGGCTGTTTTCCAGGTCATGTGATTCCACCAGAGAAAGTGCACGAGAAGCTGTTCGTTGGCTCACAGAGGGAGTTTAAAAAACCCACGTATCCCGCCGTGGCGCGCTACAACAGGAGGCGCACGGCCGAGCAGGTGGAGAAGATGAAAGGCAAACTCCTGCGCAAAGAGTCGAAGCTCCGCAAGAGGCTCGCAGCACAAGGCATCGATTACGACTTCCCGGGATTTGTGAGTGCTCACTTAATGTTGTGTGTTTATTTGAGCCTAAAAAAGTGTGGCAAAAGTCCTGTTAATATCTGATGAGTGTATTGGCTCAGAACCTTGATTAAGAATATGAGTAAATGTCATCATGTGGCCACATCAGCTGAACCATCATATCTTCCAGTCAGAACAAGGGCTTTTATGTTTGCACATACTGTACTAGAGGGACCCACTAGGTTTCATACCGTGTGTCGTCATGTTAACCTTCATTGCTCTTCTTGTTTCTCCAGGCTGCTCAGGTGCCCCAGAAGAAAAAGTCCTCAGACTCCATGAACGCTTCTACGTGCAGTGATGTAAGGCAAACCCCAGTGATTGATGTGTAACTTGTGCACAGTCTGAAAATGACCCCAGGTGTGTCGGTGGTCTGGGGTCAGATAACTGTGCCGACAGCACTGCGGCGCATAAACCTGATCGCGCGTGCCTCTCTCAGCGGCTGCGCGATAAAACCCACGCGCCAAACAAACCAGCAGCAGAACCAGCGGGTTTACTCACGAGCTTCTCTTCTCGCTTCAGGACACCACGCCGGTCTGCACCCCCTCTCTCTTGGAGAGGAGGAAGTCCATGGTCGTGAACGACGACGAGGCAGACGACGAGATTGTCATTAAGATGCCAGCAGCGGAGTGCTCTTCGAAGGAGGAGGAGGAGGAGGAGGAGGAGGAGGAGGGAGACGACGGCGGCGAGGATGACGAATCGGAGAGCGAGGAACCCTCTGAAGAGGACGCCGTGGAGGCAAAGTGAAAGTCTTGACTGTTTTATTGTGGACTTGGGCTGTGGGAGCAGAGACGCATACATCAGGATCATGAATGGTCTTTCATGGGACAACTTTGAACTGTGTTCAGAAACAGTGTGTCTTTCTGTAGGAGATTTATGTACATTACTATTGAGAAAGACTCCACTGTAATTGTGGGTAGATTGTGAGTATCGTGAGTGGTGCTCGCACAATCATCATAATGAACCTGAATTGTGGGCAACAGTTCCGGACTGCTTTGACAAAGGCAGGTTTCCGGTTTCAGTCTCTGAGCAGACTGGTTTATTTGCGAAGTTTTATTTTATAAATGGCTGTAGTGTTGTTATAAAATAGCAACAGTGTTCCTACATTGGGTTTCGCTTTGTATCCACACTCGTCAGCCTCGTTGGATTCACATGAATATGATGGTCTTTAATAATAAATAATGTCAGAATATGAGTCTTGAACAGTATTTTCAGTGCACTGCATATGTCGGTCTCACACAAACACACAGCAGACGTGTTGTAAGCAACAACATGAACGCTGTTTGATTTTCAGCTCCTCTTGTTCATGCTGGCTGACTGGAACACAGCCATCTTTAATGTTATTAGTACTGTTGCACCTGTGCTTTTGCTACATGCTGGGTGCCTGCTGTGTAATCAAGTCTATTCATGTCATTCACTGTACGCTGTGCGTGTATTTAGTTACCCTAATAACACAATAATAAAGAAATGTACTCATCCGAATGGAAGGCAGTGTTGACTTGACACCTATTGAAATATACTGGTTGACAGTTAAGCCTTCATATTGTTAGGGAAGAAAAATACTGATCAGAGGTAATAATATAGATAATTCAAGTACATAAATAGTTTTGACCCAGCTCCCTAATTTGAATCCTTCCAAAATGGCATTTCACAACAGTTTACAAAACAACTGATGGTCAGTATATTTGATATGCAACAGAAATGACTGCTCCCAGAAAACAACTTAGTATGTTTAACAATGAACGCGCATCATGTAGATTCTGTGGTGAGGAGGAGGACCAACTGACTCATGTTTGTGAACCAGTGTTCAGGATGCCATTTAACATTTACCTTAAATTTACACCATTAAATATCATTTAGGAGGTTCTTCATAAAAAAATGTTGTGTCTGCCATAAGATTATGCTCCTGTATTAGATAGTACATGTTGTACATCATGAAAACACGGTTGAGCCTGGGACCATTCTGATAATATCCGTGTTTTGATTGGAACGTATGACTTTGTCTTGAGCCTGACGCTTCTCTGACACATCCCCCGTGTGTCCAGCAGATGTCGCTCCTTGTCGATTTCTACGCATCGACGGTGCTTTTTTTTTTTTTTGAATTGCCATGCGACAGTTTTCCAAGTGCCAACATCATCCCTCGGTCGACTGCGCATGCGCACCACGGCCCATTCTTGTCCCGCAGGCAGCATTCCGGGTGGAGAGTGTGACAGAAAGAGAAAGACGGAGGAGGCTTCGGGCCGCGGACTGTGTATTTACAACAAGCAATAGGAGCTGTACGTCCGGACCGGCTGCGACATTTGAAGCGGGATATGGTGAGCGGAGATACGGAGGATGTGAGTCCACCTCCTCGCCTCCTTGTCACATTTTTTTTTGTCTTTGTGCTGCCTGTCTGCCTGGCTCCCAACTGACGTTTCATTGAAAGGAAGGGCTTCGCTAGGGGCTAGCTTTAGCTTTTATGTCTCCCCGCTACACACCTACTTTGACTTGTGGCACAGCGGAAAGGTCAGCCGTCTGTCGCGTGGAGAGAAAGCGAAGGGAGCGGGGGTGTTTCGTGGCCGTGGGGAGGAAACGGCGCTGGGGAAAGCTTTTTTTTGTCTGGCGTTAGCTGCTGGGGCGCTCCTTACTGGCTTTTTTTTGGCTAGCAGTGATGGTCAGGGCTCCTGAAGCTAGCTGCAGCTAAGGCTAACGTTTGCACAAAAGCAGGGGGGTGGTGGGTGGTGGTGGTGGTGGTGGTGGTGGGGATCTGACTGATAGAGATGAGTGGCTTGTCCAGGCTGGTGTAAACGGAACAAAAAATGGTCAAACCACAAGACATTTTCCAAACGTTCTCAAACACAATGACGTGCTGGTGTATGCTTTAAGCCCCATTATCATACACTGTATTTATGATGCCATTGCAAGAATGTGTTACACTCAGCATTTACTCACACTCACACACAGCCCTCTGCAGTACATCAACATTCACTCAGCCTTTTAAAAAAAAAAAAAAAAAAAATCCTGAATCTGTTTGCTTACGTACATTTCACGAGGCGCTTCCCCCCTGCGTTAGTTCATCAACCTCCCCCAGTGTTTCCGTACTCCCATCAGTGACAATGGGAAGCTGTGACATCATGGCTTGTTATCACAACATGACCGCTCTAATAAGGAGAAAGCATTTCACACGTTACGGCACAGAGAGGTCATATCTGGCTCCATGCAGGAGACCTGCAGGTTCGACGTTCCCCTCCCAGAAGGCAGACCCACATCAGAGCATTCCTCTCCGGAAGATCGAGTGATCTTGTCACATGAAAAGGTTATTTGAAGGCGAGGAGCCCCCGTCAGACGGAGCGGGCCGGAGCTGGAGGGAGTAAACAAACTGCAGTTGCTCCTGAAGCCCTCAGCCCCTGTGTTTCCATGGCAGCAGGTTGTCGGGCTCGGGGCAGGAGCTGTCGAGGAGAAGGGGGGGGGGGTCATTCAGAGTCTTGATATTCCACAGTCATGACCTTTTGGTTTTTAATGTTGTTTTCCCCACAGCTTTGACTTTTAAATCCATTGTACAGTTGTTGAGTTGTCTGGTAATATTAGCCTAACTTGACACTCTGATGATTTACTTACACCCTGACTCAAACTATCGAGACACGTTGTTGCTCGCGGTGCGAGAGTTGTGGACATCCACGGGGGGGCTTCCGGCAGATTTTGGACCCCGCAGGCAGGGATTTACTCCCGTTCAGTCATAAGAGCATTAGTTAGATTTGCAGCTAATGTTGGGCAATAAGGCCCGATTTGCAGATGGCGCTCCGGTTCATCCCAGATGTGTTGCTGGGGTTTCGGGTCATGGCTCTGTGCAGGCTGGCTCGGTTCTTCCACTGTGACTTATGGACTTGAAGTTGTGCACAGTACACAAAGCCATCTGAAAACAGGGAACTGGCTCCTCCCAAGTGTTGTCTAGTGAACTGATTATAAGGTTGACAGAAGAACAACCAACAACTGTTTTGATACAGTGCCTAACACTGAAAGTGTATTTCACAGCAGGGCAGCAGGATTGGCTGCTTTGCTTCACGTGGCTTTGAATGAAATCTCTTTCGGACGGGAGTTTTGAAAATTTGATTGGGACAAAACAATCAATTTGAGGACTTGACTTTAACTGTGACTTTTCAGTTTTCTGACATTTTAATCCAAATAACTAATCACTAAAATAAGCTGCCACGCTGTTGCCCCTGATTGTAAACATCGGGTGAAATCTGCTGCTCTGTTTCCTTTCGGCTGTGGAAGTCATTTACAGTGATGGGTGGTGAGTGTTTGCCCCTCATCAGTAATGATGTTTAATCGTTTCTCTGCTGTCCTCCCCGCTCCTGTAGGGCTCTGTAGGGCAGATCCCAGGACACGGCATGGCTCTCTAAGCTCGTCCTCTCCATCTGTCTCCGTTGGCTGCCTGGCCCCGCTGCTCCTCTAAACCACCTCCTCTACCCCCACTGTAGCGGTTTGGCTCCTCTAAGAAGAAGAAAAAAAAAACAAGTGGGAGGGTGTAGTAAACGTTCTCCCAGCTGCTGCGCAGACACACACATGCTGCATTGCTGCCATTCCCCAAGCCCTGCTCCATCCATCCACAGGGCACGGCCACTAGCTTGCTAGCGAGCTAGCACTTGGCACAGACGGGAGGTCTGTCCTCGGGGTTCAAAACACACACACAAGAAGACTGTGCGCCCCCCCTCCCTCCTCCCTCTCTCCGGGTCGTCCGGCCACATACTCACCGAGCGGGGCTCCTTTTTGCGTTCAGCTGTCATTGAACCGCCACTGGGCCGTCAGGCGGTCATTCAGCGAGGCAGACTGAGGAAGCCGGGGGCGGGGTTCTTCATCGGCGGCCGGGATGATGGAGCCCTGCATGGAGAGCTGCCTGGCCCAGGTCCTGCAGAAGGACGTGGGCCGGCGGCTGCAGGTGGGACAGGAGATCATCGATTACATCCTGGACAAGGAGAAGTCCCACGACCTGGAGCAGGATCAGACGGCGCTGGACAAGATGGTCGACGGCATCGCCAGCTCCTGGGTCAACTCCAGCAATTTCAAGGTGAGCCCCCGCTGACGTTCGCGTCACCTGCACTCACGCAGGGGAAGCAGCTTTAATGTCGATGATTTAATGATGAGGTTGTGGATAGCGCTGCACGCTGTCATCTCTGGGCCTGTTTTGTTCTTCTGCTGCCCTTTAAATCAGGCGAAGGGTTCAGACTAACTTTATAAAGCTGTCAGTCATTAACCTGAGCTCTGTTTCCCTTTCACCCACTGTATGTTAGATACTGCAGGCCCTTGAGCTGAATCACACACCTGGGCCGTGCACTAGTGCAAGCCTGCCGCAGGATTGTGTGTCTTTTCTGTGTTTGGACAGCACTTCCATTTCATTGTATCACCACACAATAGCCTCTTATTTTTCAGCGTGTTAAAGGTGGAATTTCCAGTTTTTCTGACGGCTCGCTCGCCGTGCAGCAGAGCAAAGAGGAGCCGCGCAACGCGATAGTTTCGCTTCGGCGCGGCTCACATTCCTCCTCTGTGATGGATTGTGCGTTATTCTGGAGTTCAATCTAGGGCACAGTTTTATGTGACCCCGTGTCCTGATTCCATCAGCAGTTTTTTGTTTCTCTGCCATAACTCTTAACAGCCCATTGTTGACCAAAGCTGTGATTTCGTGTGGGGATATGCTGCTTTTGCTCTTTGTGTGTAAAAATGTCAGAGATCTGTTCCCGAACAAAGGCGATCACCCCCCCGATGCCCTACATACTCCGGCACAGTGTGGATGAGGAGGGCTTCTGGTTCTTAGCTCAGACCTCTCTTCCTCTGTCATCTCTTGGTCTCAGTTCTGTGGTGCAAAGTTGTGCCTGCGTGCTACTTTTTTTTTTTTTTTTTTTCCGCATGCGCACCATACTGCCACATTTGTTGCGCTCCCGTGTGCTTTTGCTCGGGGACGGCCTGGCAGGAGCCTGAGAGAAACGGGGCCGAGATGCCAGGGAGAGTTTTGAAATGTGAGTTGAGGACACGCAGCGAGCGAGGGCTTAATTGGATCTGGCCCGGTTACAGCTCAGATGAAGGGGTACCGGGAGCCCAGAACCGGGGCGGACGTGGGGCCTCGCAAAGAGGAGGCCGTAGACAGACCTCCCGACGTCGGTGCCAAGTTACAGCTTTGCGTGTTTATGTAATTCTTTCCTCTGTAGAGTTTTTAAAATGCTCCACAAAAATGCAGCACAGACAGATCCCCTTCTCCCGGCTGATAGGGCTGCTGGAAAATAAACCTCCCTCGTTCAGAGACACCGTTTGCGTTGTTAGTTAGCCCATCTGAGGCGGCATCCTCGGCTCGGGCCGGGCCGATCACTCGGTAACTAATGTGGAAACTATTCAGTTTGAGAGGGGTGTGTGTGTGTGATGGATTCGTTCACCATAAATGGAGGCGCAGGGAGGGCTGTTTAAAGAAGGAGCTTTGCAGCCTTTGACGCTGTGCCCACCTTCAGTCGGCCCGTGTGCGCTCTCCGAGACACAAACCTCTGTGTGTTGGGATGTGCCGCCCGCGCTGGTTCAAGTGGAGCTCTGTCAGCAGAACACAATCACCCGGCGCACCGCTCGGCGACCAGCGGATAGATTGCGGCGTCGTGCGTAAGAACACGAGTACAGCGTGTCAGCTGCGCGGCCCTCGCCCGGCTACTGGAAGAGGAAAAATCTCCATTTTTACTGTGGCACGTAACCGCTGTGAAGTTCAGCTTCGCTCAGATGATCGCTGAAGCAGCACTATGGTATAGTCGTACAAACAGTGTGGGTTTAAAAACACAACCTTGTTTGGTGAGTGTGTCCTGCCTGACTTGTCGTGTAAACACAGGCTCCGGTGCTTGGAGGAAAGCCTGCTTGCTTGGCGACGTATTGTAACATACTGTAACATGTCATTTGTACCGGAGTAGGTTTTATTCAGCTTTGGAAAAAGAATTCCTGCAGGTAATTCAAACTCTGAGGAGCTTTTGCTCGGTGTCGCTTTGGCTAATAAATCAGAAATGAGCGTTTTGAATGAGAAAGGTCCAGCATGAACACGTCCACGGGCTGGAGACGGGAGTGACTGTACTGACAGTCAGACTGAACCTGAGCAGCTTCACTGTGCAGGCAGAGACGAGGTCGCTCCGCGTGCCCCGCGTTCACCACAAATCACCGTGCCAACAGCGCCGACTGTCAGTGGTCAACAAAGTGATCTTACGACCGCACAATGCTGAACACGCAATTAATTTTGAGAAAAACCCTTTAAATAAGAGGGAGCGCGTCTGTGTTGTCGTAGGCTCGCTCTAACAAAAGCCTCAGCACTTGACTTCAGCAGAACGCCGTCTGGACGTTTGGAGAATTTTTGATGAATCGTAGAGAAGGCTCCCGGCCAGGAAACACTCACTCATACGCGCGTACGCAACGCAACGTACTCCGCTCCTGCGTGACCACGGCTCCGCCGGCTGGCGACAGACTGAGCGCCGCGTTGAACTCGCAACGCCGCAGGACCGCGAAACGGTCGACCCGCCTCTCATCCCCCCTTCCGTCGCGCCTCTCCTGCCTCGGCACCCGTCAGTCGCATCACCTCCCCTCCGTCGTTTTCACTGGGCCCGGTTTGCTGCTGCGTTCACATAGAAATCCGCAGGAGAGCGAAGGGGGCCGAGCACAGGCTGCTTCGTACAGGACAGCGTGTCAGGGTGCGGGTGTGTGGTCCCTGTGATTTGAGCTGAAACGATTGGCTGATCAGTCAACAGTTTGGATCATCCTGTTGTGGTTCCAGTCTTTCAGAGGAGAGCATTCCCTGCTTTTCTTCTTCTTTCGTCACATCACTGAAGACAAAATATTGTTTCAGTCTCTGCACTTTTGCTACCTTTGGCTTTGGGAAGTTCTGCTGCTTTTTTTTTAATCACAGTTGGTTTCAAACACAATGATTATCTATCAAAAAAAATATTGAGCAGATGACCCTCGCTGCAGCCACGCGTGTGGGTTTACTTCCAGGCTTTTGCTACCGGCTCCTGCTGGCGCTCGAACACAAGTCGCTTTCGACGTCGTCGTATTTTATTTTTGGGGGTGGGTGGAGCCGACGCCGTCGAAGACTGGACACGTGATTATAGCGAGGTGCCTGTTGCCCAGCGGAAAGTGAAGCTGTCGGTCAACCTGAGCGCGTCGTGGCTACCTGAGGCCGGCGTGGATGTGAAAACGTGACGACTCGCTCTCTCTGTGATCAAAGTTTATTGGCCCTGATTCCAATCCAAGTCCTTTAATCCTGAAATTCGTTTAAAGATGCATTGAAATACTGACACTGACACACCTTATCCAAACCCTGAGGGTCCTGTCTCAGAAGAAGACTATCTGGATGTGGATTCGTGTCCACCTGAGAACCTGCTGCTCGGGAGCTTAAGCACATCTGGACACATTCATGGGCATATGAAAATGCTCAAAATGGGAAACTTTGTCCTATTCTGCAAATTCCCTGGATCCAGATATTAATCTGGATCACTTTCTAAATTAGACCAAGGGCCGTCCCTAGTGGGGGAAAAAAATCCAGCGACCCGTCCTGCTGTGCTGTCCTGACCTGTCAGGGCGTGACGGCATCGTGGTACATGTGGTGACATTTCAGCTTGCCCAGGTTAAACGTCCACCCTGAACCGCCTTCAGGAGGACGCTGGGCTCCTGTGCATGGTCTCCAGCTGCGGTTGTTAGGAGCTGGGTGATGTACTGGTGTAATATTCAGAGAACTAATTCTTTTTGGAATCACAGATCAGTTTGCCATTCAGCTTTCTAACCCGAATCTCTGAACCTAAATCCATTCATTTGGGTTCTTAAAAATGCTGTACCCGTCTGCCTGAGGTTTGTTAGTCAGTATTTAGGTGCCGCTGGTGAAAGCAGAACAATGAAAAACACAGATGCTGAAGGTGCTGGAGTCAAACGTGGTTGTAACGTGCCTGCAGGTAGGGAGAGCATCATCCATCCTCATGCAGCTCCCTGCCGGTGGCGGGGTGGCGCCATGTTGGAAATGAGGCAGGGAGGAGGAGTGCGGACGGCGTCTCCACACCGGCCTTTCTCCTCTTTCGCTCCCTCTATCCTTCTGTCCATGCTTCTTCTTCTTTTTTTTTCCTCATTCCTTCTTTCCCACACAAATGCAGCTCTCCTTCGCACCCCTCCTCTGCCGCCTCCGTCAGCGCCGGCCGCGCACGGCAGCAGCAAATCCCTGCGCCCTGCTCATCGCCCTGCTCATCTCCCTCCCACCGCTGCCTGTAAAAAAAAAAAAATGTGTCCAGTGGTGGGACACCAGCCATAATCTGCTCCCTTGTTTTAATCTGCTCAGCCGCAGCCCCCCCTTCTGTCTCAGTCAAGATGGCATTGCCCCGCACCTCTCAGTGGCACATTTATCCTCTGCATGTCATCGTTTTCTTCACGATCCTCTGTTTTTGTCAACAAATGCACATTTTGGGTTAGTGGTCAGGCAGATGGAGAGAGGCGTGTCAGTGGATTCTCTTATTACAGCACAGTGACAGATGAACGAGGCGCCAACAAGTCATATGTGACAGCTGTTTGCGCGCTGACAGACGCCTACGCCCTCTGACGTAGTTGCGGCGAGCGCATGACGCGTCTCCGCTCACTCCGTGTCGACAGATCCTTCCCAGGCGGGAATCCCGCAGCCGAAGACGCGCGTTTCCCGTCCACGTAGCCCAGGTGGTCCCGCCTCAGTCGGGCCAGAAGAGAACCGGCGGTGATGGATCAGCTGAGCCTCGCTGCTCACTGGCCCAGATTGCGCATCTCATCAAGTGTACGGCGTTCTGTGCGAAGCTATTTTCTCTGAGTGATCGTGCGCACCAGGCGGACCCAGAAGAAACCCTGTACTCCCTTCTGTCGACGCTGACGACACAAAGCTCACAGTTCACTGGGTGCTTCTGTCAGAACTGAGGTCATTTTTAAATCATCAGTGGCTAAGCTGCGCTCCAGCGTGGCTTCAGCCTGGATTATCATGTGGGAAACGGTCTGCATCCTCCTGGCCCGGGTTATCTCTTCATCCCAGTCCTCCCCTCTCATACCATGCCACCTGCCCTCTCCGGATGACATCACGATGAGCGCTGAAGCTGACACGCGGCTCTTTGGTGACCTGTCAGACTGGATACGTCACGTACTGTTGTTCGTGGAGGTGCCCGCCTCGCTACACAATCGGAAATTCTCAACAGCGGCATTGAAGCCACAAGCGAGCCTTTCCCAATGAAGGCGGGTCCTGCTGCTGGTCCTGAGGAGCTTCCTGTTCTTCCTCACCCTTGTGAGAGGAGACGATACGTAGACAGTACCCAGGATAGACCGACTTGGTCTGCATGCTACGGATGCTGGGCCGCGCCTGCTGGCTCAGACATCAGTGAGAGGATGATGATGAGGATGCTGAAGGCTTTTCCCAGCAGCACACTGTACGTCTCCTGTGTTCAGACAGTGGCAGACAGGAAGATCAGCAGACTGGCACTCAGACGGAGGCCGACCGGTGAAGAAGATACTGTGTTTGTGCGTCTCGCTTCCTCTCTGAGTGACGGCCACCGTGGTTCACACATGTTTGGCGATTTTTGTCAGACCAGTTGTCACAGTTGTCAAAATGTAGTTTTACAGCAGTTTTCACACCCACACTTTAGCGCAGCAGTTTTGTCCTGTTTGCCGTATCAGTAAAGTCAGCTTGAGTGACGCCGGCCTGCTCCAGTTTGCTGCAGGACAGGTCCATGTCCCCCTCAGAGGGACGCGCAATGAGACACTTGGTACGGTCCTGGGGTGATACTCCTGAAAGTGGAAGGAGGCGTTTCATCCCGTCAGCTTTTCCACCGAGCAGCTCTCCCGTACGTCGTCGTCCGCGTCAGCCCGGCGGAGCGCCCGACGCCCGTATCACGTTATCAGCGGAGCCATTTGTTCTGCTGAGTCAGCAGGAAGGAAGCTCCAGCTGATGTGCTCTGTCATGCTCCAAAGCGAGCGCTGTGGAAGTGTGCCGAGATGTGCTGTGCTGCTTCTTTATGCCTGCCCGGAGACATACACGTGAAATATGCAGCCATTTCTGACGCTGATCCACACTTTACAGTCAGGACCAGTGATGAAACACAACATGGATGATCGGAGAGGAAGCGTGAACGTGACTACCCCCCGTTCTGGTGAGAGAGAGCGAGCACCTTCTGTTTGAGACCCCCAGGTCCACTTCCTGCTCCTCTCCTGCACTGCTGAAGTAAGAGAAAAAACAAAAGCCCACTTGAACTTTAGTGTTGTGTAGGTGAGTTGTGCAGCATGGACGATCCTCCTCACACGTAGCGCACCTCCTCCGAGCGAAGCGGTCACATGACTCCCGCGACGCCTCCTCACAACGAGGTCTTTGTTCACGGCCGCTTTGGGTTTGATGTCAGAATCGACACTTAAATAACCGCACGCTCAATATTTAGGGTGTGTGTCAAACGTGTCGTCGCAAGCGTCGAGCAAACGCACCGCTCTTGAAGTAGGAGGACACGACTCGCTTGACACGCGATGGGGGCGTTGGTTCGTAAAGATATGACCTCATTAATGTGGATCTCGTACCCGTCCCAACAAGCCCTCCTGTGTTGTTGTGTAGAAGTTGTCTCACCGTGACATTGCAGGTCAGCTGTCTGGCCGCGTCCGCCTCCATGCTGCCACTTTGGCTCAGAGTGACGTCCCTCTCCACCCGCCCACCCGCCCACCGCGCGTAGCCACAGGCTGCAGCATTCGAACGTTTTTTCTGCCCACCAACTTGTAACTGCTGAGCTGTCACATTGGGCCGCTCGGTCCACAGCTGATAACAGCTGATAGACTATCTGGCCTTTATCGGAGCGTTTCCTCCGAGCGCGGTTCGTGGTGGCTGTTTTTAGTCATCTGCCCGTGGCGAACAGGACTCATGAGCGCCTCGGCTCGCGTCACCGCCTGTCCCGTGGTGCGCCACAGCTCTACCTCTAGGACACAGCTGAGTCTTGGGTTAATGAGTAGGTTCTGCTTGTCTCGTTTACGTCGTCCAGTGGGTTTCAGTCTCTTTGTGCAGTTTTTATACTCTTTATAAAGTCCTCAGGGTTGTCAGCCTCTTCGTATCATCCAGGTACGACAGTGAGATGTTGACAGAGCAAAAGCTATTCCCCTCAGATGTCTGCACACATTTCTGTGAAATGAAAAAAAATGAGTTAAACATTTTTCCCCCCATAAGGCCCATTCAGCGAGAGCCAATGTTCATCATGAAAAGTAACAAAAGTGCATTTTCTCTCTTTTTTTCTTTCTTCAAAATCATCCCACTGTGGCTGAAAGTGAAATATCGTCTTCTCACTCTGGTCTCGCAGGAAACAACGTTACCACACAGACGTCTCTGGTCAAATCTAGTTCTGGCAGCACTAGCAAGTCTTGTGTACTCGTCTTCCAGCCCGCTCAGGAAGAAACTGAGCCTCCTTTGTCAAATTTAAACAAGTACCCTGAATGAACTTGAAAGGTTTGATGCTGATGCTGAAATCACATGATAGGTTATTCCCTCTTCTGGAAACATTATTTGAAATGACCGTACTGCCTCCATCCGAAGGACGCCAGGAAAGAAATCCAGTTCATGCGGTTCAGTACAGTGAGAAATGCACAGACATTAGTAAAAAGATCATCTCATCCGGACGGTTCCTGTCTTCATTATATTCATGAGATATATATGGAGCAAAACTATTTCTTGAATACTCAAAGCCTGAGAGAGATACATATAATCTTCTGTGGTATAATCAGTGTTGTGGGAATCTTGTGAGCTGGAGGAGGGAGTTGTCATGCAGAAGCACTTCCTGCAGGATTAACGCATCAAAGAGGAGGTGAAGCTGCGTGTTTAACCCAAAAAGATCTCTAATTAGCATAAGGAGGTTCTGATCCTCCAAAGCAGATGGAGAGCAGTTCAGTCGGGCACCTCTGCCGGGAAAGCCTTATCGTTCTCCGGATGTTTAGACCTCCCCACAGTCGCTGCCCACGCAGCTCCGAGGAGGAACCTCGGTTGCTATGGTTACCGCTGGTGATAGCCGGGCCCCTCCTTATCTGCAGCCCAGGAGTCGCCTTGCGCTAACCTGTGCGTGCGACCTCATGCGCAGGGACGCAAGCCTGTCATCCCTCCCCCAGGAGGTTTTCACAACCACTCCCACCAGGAGCCAACAGGCAGGTGATCCCGAGCAGTCAGACAGAAGCGAAGAGCCCGCTCCTGCTTTTCCTGCCCTGCTGTTAGCAGATGAAGGTGATGATGGCGCAGTGACTGTGCTGCGCCTGTGTTTGTTCACACAGCACAGATGCTGAGAGACTATAGATAACAGTTGAATTCTATTGATGACAAATTAAAGGAAGGCGCTGAAGTCATCAGTGTAGACACGTGGACTGCAGACGGTGTCGCTGTGGCCCCTCACAGTCACCAGATGTCAACCCTAAGCCCCGCCCCCTCAGTTACTGTCGCCACCCACACCTGTCACTTTTTCAGCCCGAGAACGAACTGGCATATGATCGACCACAACATTCAAACCTTTTATTGGATACTTGTTGTGTATCTTATAGTGTATTTACTAGGGATGCAACGGTACTCGGTAAAATACCGAACCGTCCGGTCCGCCCTGCACGGGACAATCCGCCCTGATGGACCGCGGGCTTTTGGTTTTGCAATTGATTTTGCGTTGGCGTTTCATTTACTGCTTTACAGGCCGGTGAGGGTGTGTGCCTGTCCAGGCAGGCGAAAGCCCGCCCCCGCAAGTTAATGTCCAATCATTATTATGCCTCAAACGCGAAAGCCCGCCCCCTCAAGTTAATGTCCAATCACTGTTATGCCTAAAACGGCGAAAGCCCGCCCCCTCAAGTTAATGTCCAATCACTGTTATGCCTCAAACGGCGAAAGTCCGCCCCCTCAAGTTAATGTCCAATCACTGTTGTGCCTCAACCCACACGCCTCTCACTGGAACCTGTTGTAGCTCTCACACAGCGAGAGCGATACGCGAAGATAGCAAGCGCTAGCGGGGTTGAGAGACAGAAGTTTGAAGCTGCACCGGCTTCCTTCAAATGTCCAGCGTGGATTCATTTCGGTTTTGCTGTCGAGCACAACGACGAGGGAGTGAAAACAGTTAACAGAAATGTCACTGCCAACGCTGTTTTGAAACACAAGAAATATGACCAAGCATCTCCAGCGTAAGCATCCTGACATCTTAGCAAAATAAACCGTGGGCCAAAATCCGACGTACGGACTGAACCGTGGGCTACCTGTATCGTTGTACCCCTAGTACTTTCATACTTTTAATGCAGCAAGTCCCTTAATCCAACACAGTATCCTCCTATGGGAGACAATAAAAGTAACCTCACCTAACTAGTGAGAAACTCTGCATTTCTCTGAGCTGCTACACTTCCAGAGATGCCTCCACGTTCTTGTCCTTTCTTCCAGATATAAGTATCTCATTATCCCTCCTAGTTATCTGTTCAGATGCTTACTGTAAAAACACATGTGGCCAAGCTGCTCTATTGTTACCAAGAGAACCAAAACGTTACAAACCAATGAGTGTGGCAAAATCGTCCTGGCAAATGCAGCAAAGCGTCTGATGTGTGCTGGCCTGCAACACATCCTGACGTGGTTAGTCACTGGTATCTCATTCCACTTTGCTTTGCAGGCTGGTGTCTTCAAAAGCAGGGAGAGAAGGGGCGAGTCAGGCGGACGCGTATTAGTGTCAGGAGCAGTATGTCCGGAGGAGGAAGTGAACTGTAAGAGACCGATGTGCTTATGTGCGCTTCAGTGTATATCTGGGTTTGTGCTATGTTTGTCTCCACACCTAACTGCGTCTTTTTGTAATGGCTGTTGTGGACCAGGCCCGGGTGGTCGCTGCTGTCTCCACACGCTGGCATAACTTCACTGTTACTCATCCTGCCAGCCAGTCTGCGTGCATCTGTGCAGCAGAAGAATGATAAAAGTAATCCGCCCCAGTGCTGTAGGGCTGCAGTTCAAGCAGGAACCAGGCTTACACAGTAAACACAGTACGAATATGAATAATCATCACAGTAAATGGGCCATTAAAATAGTCATTAATAAAAAAAGAGGAACTGAGCAAGGAACCAAAGTCATTTTTAGACTTTTCCACTTGTCAAGGTGAGAAAATTTCTTTTTTTTTTTAGTGCATTAATGGGGGAGGGGTTAGTGAAACAATGTTCAACATGCTTGTTCTTCAAAATAACATAGAAAAAGTGCTTATATCTGACAGAGAAGAAATGTCTCACCTGCTCAGGGTAATGCCCGAGTGAAACCACAACTGACAGGGTTTGCATAGTAAGTTGTTACGCCTTCAGGAAGATGGTAATATGGATATTTTTTATTTGTTATTTTGCAACTTGTTGATTGATGAACAGAAGTTAGATTTTTGCTTCTGCTACAGTATGTACTGTATGTAAACTGACATCAGAAGTGAAAAACTCCTGCTTGTGCAGTAACTACCTGCAGAAAGCAGGCTCGTGAGTTACACTTCCAGCTACAGAGTATTTTCAGCTGCTCTTCCAAATAGACCCGGTTCTGACAAAGCACCGGGTCAGAGTCCAGTCAGGTTTGTGCAGCAGGACACGGAGGCGGAGAACCAGGTTTGCTGCAGAATTACAAAGCACTTTGCAGTAAACTACAGCTGTGCTGCTTGTCGGTCATTCAGCGTTTGAATCATGCTGCATAGTTGTAAATTTGCTGACAAATTTATATTTTGGCCAGTGTGTCTGGACATCACTGTGGACTTTGCAGTGTTTTTCTTTCTCTTCATGCTGCTTCGTGTGTGTGTGGGTGGTACTTCCACTGGTGATGACGCAGCAGGCACAGAGGATTCCTCCACTGAGCTGGAAGGCATCCACATCAGAGGTGGCTAGACCAGGCGCACATGTTCAAGTGAAGGGGCTGCCCATGTTCCTGGGTTTGATCGAACAAACCCAGGAACACGGATGCTGCCGCCTTCCTCCTCTAGTGTAGTCACTTCTTCTGTCTCCTGGCCACTGTGACAGAGTTACACAACCTCTTTTTGTGATCGAAGCAGGAGGCTGTGAAGATGACACCTGGAACTAAGACGACAACACAAATAGTGGGAAATATAAGTATTCGATACACTGCTGATCTTGCAAGTTTTCCCACTTACAAAGAAGGGAGAGGTATATAATTTTTTTTTATCGTAGGTACACTTCAACTGTGAGAGACAGAATCTAAAAAAAATCCAGAAAAAACACATTGTATGATTTTTAAATAATTAATTTGCATTTTATTGCATGAAATAAGTATTTGATCACCTACCAACCAGCAAGAATTCTGGCTCTCACAGAGGTGTTAGTTTGTCTTTAAGAAGCCCTCCTATTCTCCACTCACACACTAAATCAATCAGACTCCAACCTCTCCAATATGGGCAAGACCAAAGCGTTGACGAGTGACAAAATTGTAGCAACAAGCAGCAACCCTCGCAATTATTAGAAAAAGGAAGAAACTCAAGATGATTGCCAATCTCCCCCTGTCTGGGGCTCCATGCAAGATCTCGCCTTGTGGGGTATCAATGATCATGAGAAAGGTGAGGGATCAGGCCAGAACTACATGGGAGGACCTGGTCGATGACCTGAAGAGGGCTGGGACCACAGTCTCAAAGGTTACCATTAGTAACACACTACGCTGTCATGGATTAAAATCCTGCAGCGCACGCATGGTCCCTCTGCTCAAGCCAGCACACATTCAGACCCATCTAAAGTTTGCCAGGGACCATCTGGATGATCCAGAGGAGACATGGGAGAAGGTCATGTGGTCAGATGAAACCAAAATAGAGCTTTTTGGTTTAAACTCCGCTCGGCGTGTTTGGAGGAAGAAGATGAGTACAACCCCAAGAACACCGTCTCAACTGTGAAGCATGGGGGTGGAAACATTGTACTTTGTGGGTGCTTTTCTGCAAAGGGGACAGGAAGACTGCACCGTATTGAGGGGAGGACGGAGGGGGCCATATATCTCAAGATTCTGGGCAACAACCTCCTTCCCTCAGTAAGATGGGTCATGGCTGGTTCTTCCAGCATCACAATGACCCAAAACACACAGGGGAAGTAAGGAGTGGCTCCGTAAGAAGCATTTCAAGGTCCTGGAGTGACCAGGCCAGTCTCCAGACCTGAACCCAATAGAAAATCTTTGGAGGGAGCTGAAACTTTGTTGCCCAGTGACAGCCCCGAAACCTGAACCATCTGGAGAAGATCTGTATGGAGGAGTGGGCCAAAGCCTCCTGCTGCAGTGTGTGCAACCTGGTCAAGAACTACAGGAAACATCTGACCTCTGTAGTTGTAAACAAAGGTTTCTGTACACAATATTAACTTCTCTTCTTCTATTGTATCAAATACTTATTTCATGCAATATAATGCAAATTAATAATTAAAAAATCATACAATGTGTTTCTGGATTTTTTTTAATAGATTCTGTCTCTCACTGGTGAAGTGTACCAACAATAAAACTTACAGACCTTTCCATTCTTTGTAAGTTTTAAAATGTGCAAGATGGGCAGTGTATCAAATATTTATTTCCCCCTCTGTACATGCTGGATATGTAAATGAGTCATCAGCCTGAATGAAAGGCAAGAGACGGCCCGCTGCCTGCTGAATCTGCCTGAACACATCTGACATCACATGACTGCACTGTTTGGTACTGACACATGTTGTCTAATCGTGCCGGATGAATAAAGTTCAGTTCAGTTCAGTTGGAAAATATCACAAATTTAATGACTGTTACATTTTGATTACACATTTGATCAAAGACACAACCTTGTGCTTCAGTAAAGCATTCAGTCTGCTTTCTTCAATGATGTGCTTCAAATCCACCTGCTGTCAGCTTTTCTTTTGTGTTCATTTGGTTCACACACGTTTTGATAAATCACAATCTACATTGCAGCAAATTCCACGATGTTCTGTGTTTTCATTGTCGTATTCCGTGACGGCGTCAGACTATCGCAGGCTGTGGCTTCATGTGTGTCTGGCTTGTGGGTCCAGCAGCTGTCATGGAGCATGCAAAGCAAAGCAAAGCTGGCCACTCTCAAGATTGGACAAATGAGACGTCTGTTATTGATTTGCAGAGTTGATGGCTGGCTGCTGAAGACCGAGTCTGGGTTCAGACCCGCGGCGAACGGGTCCAACCTGAGAGTTTTGCTGCACCGCCACATGACATCAGCTTTTAACAGGTTTCCCTCAGTCACAATGAAATAAAATACTGTGTGGGAGTATTAGAAACCCCTGCCTTTCAATGCATCATTGTTAATATGTCAGTATTGGCACATATTGATACGACACCTTGTTGCAAACAACATGCACAGTACCATGTAAACTGGTTGACAGTGCCTGTAATCCATTATTTGTTGAAGAAAGCATCGGCACACCTTCCACAAAGAAAAGTTCTCGTTTGATTCAGGCTCAAAATTCACTGTCACATTGGTGAATTATGTCACATGTGTTGGGCCTTAAAATGCATCATCAGGTGTAAAACCCTGAGCACTGTTACAGTACTGTACTACTTTGCCTTAAATGGGCACAGATTCCATCTTACTACTAATCATGACAGTAAAATAAGAGTCAGCACAGGAGTTTACTCAACTCAACTCCTTACATGTTTGAGTTGCTGCCGCTTGTTCCACATGTCCGTGCACGAGTTCACTTCCTGCTCTCCTCGCTGTGGTGGCACAACATGAAAGGAAGTCAGTGAAAGGGGGAGCGCCAGTTTTCAACCTTTTTGTCTCTTCCCAGCTCGTCACGCTAAACTAAACCTGCTGAGTGTTCTTTTAAAATGTATTTACGGTTCATTCATAGTGGAGGCGTGAAGGTGAGTATCGGGATCAGGGATGCGTATCGAAACTGTGCGGAAGAGACTGAAGGCGTCTAAACGTTACCTTCCTAACTTTGTAAAACACAGTGGAACACATAGATGAATGAACTGAACTGTTTTTTTTTATTAAGATAAAAAAATAATAATTGTGCACCAGCAGCAACTTGGAGCAGCATCCAAAAGAATAAGAGGAGTCAAGATAACTTTAGCAGCTGAAACGTAGAATAAACCTCAGCTAACCTATATAACATACAAATTAAAAAGGAATCAAAAGATATAAACATTTAGTGTGAACAGGAAAACACAACTGAATATAAAATATAGTAGCCTCCATCGGTTTTCATTATTGGATACCCGAAGGAGCTTTTTAGTCCATATCAGAGCAGATATCCAGTACTTATACTGGATTGGTGCATCCCTAGTTGGGATGCACCCAACTAAAAACAGACGCTGGAGGAAGAGGAGGAGTAGAAATGAATACCAGCAGGGGAGGAGGAGGTAGAAGGATTTAGGAATTGGAAAGAAATGATGTCTGTGAGATTTGCTGTCCAGGGCGTCGCAGCAGGGGGGGTCCTGTGTGTGTGTGTCTGGACGTGGACGACGACAAACTGTTCTGTCTGCAAAGAGGAGGAGCCTGCCGCCTGTCCTCGTCAGTGATGTTCTGGGCTCCGGCTCTGGCGCAGTGACTCACCCATTGGGGGGACACACCACCCAAGAAGAGCCGAGGAGCTGGAGCTGCCACTCATCCAGCCTTTGTTTGGGCCCCGTCATCACTTTAATTACTGTAATTCCCTCCAGTTGCAGAACAAAGGGGCTGATGGGAGGATTACGCCTGTACGCACCTCTTTGCTCACAGGCAAGAAAGTATGCAGCGACAGAAAAGCTAGACCGGCTCAGAAAGAAGAGTGTTCTGAAAAAGAAGTAGACCAGCGTGTCCCAGGATGTGAGAAATGGGTCACCTGAGGGAACAAGAACTCTATTTATATGTGTGTGTGTGTGTGTGTGTGTGTATACATACACACACACACTGCTTTAGTGTGTGTTTAGCTCCCAGTGTAAGGTGTTTACCACCGCTGATGACCAAAATGTTTTTCTATATTTCTGTAATGGTTAATCCACCAGTATGTGCAAGCTCTTTAATCAAAATGATAAATGATTAATGCTCTAATATTATTATTGTTTTTATCCGTGAATTTAGTGATTACAGAAAAGCAGAAAAACTGGTAAAGCACATTATTATGTTTTGATTGAGATGCCAAATTACAGTTTTTTACTTGTGTTTCTAAACAGAAAAAATGTTTTGGTGGTTGTATGTTACTCTTTATTAATTGCAGTGTACTGGCTCAAATGTGGCTATAAAAAGGTGAATTCAGTTTGATATTCCTCACTCCTGTTCAAAATGTATAAATACAGTAAAGCTGTGCAGGGACCACATGACCAAGAAAAAGGAATCTGGAGCACTGGAACTGATGGACTGGCCAAGTCAAAGACTTGGACTTGAATCCTATTGAACAGATCTGGGATTTATTGAATTCAAAAACAGAGCGCACAAAAGTTTCATCCAAAGCAATTCTCTGGGAACAGCTCGAAACTATTTGGAACCCAATAACAAAAGAGACAGTACAGAGTAAAGTACAGAAAAACAATGCTAGCGAGAATGTAAGCTGTTATCAGGGCCAAGGAGGTCATGCAAAATAATCATTTCAATATTTTTATTTAATATATATGAATGAGGAATATTTAGTTGTACAAGTTTTTAGTTTGAAACAAGTTTTTGACAGATTTCTAAAATATTTGTGTTTTCTTTTTTTTATGACAGGTGGTCTAGTAAATTTGTTAACCACTGTATATACTGTACATACAAGCATGGAGTTGCTGGTTCAGTGGCCTTGTTGTGTCCTCAGTCGCCACTAGAGGGCAGCACAGTCACATCACCGTGTCCATACGCTTACTGTTTGTTTTCTTTAATACAGTCTGTTCAGGGTTCCCAAAAATGGCACCTGTCCTGGAGCAGAGCACAGGTGGTGCGTGAGCGTTGAGTTGCGTTTTGTTGTGGCGTCGGCAGCGTAGACATCAATGTGCGCGCGGCGTGTACGGTCATGGTGCAGCTGTGTGACGGTGTTTGATTTGATGCTGTGAAGGTCACAGGCCGGGTTCATTCACGAGCAAAACCAGACAAGA
The DNA here is from genome assembly GCA_016785225.1 of Psettodes erumei. Classification (NCBI taxonomy): domain Eukaryota; kingdom Metazoa; phylum Chordata; class Actinopteri; order Pleuronectiformes; family Psettodidae; genus Psettodes; species Psettodes erumei. The sequence continues at coordinate 2,175,479 of JAFBJZ010000221.1, forward strand.
CGCTTTCATACAGAAGAATGGTCACCTTACCCATAATCCTTTGCATACAACCTTCAACCTGGACTGGTTTCCTCGATTCGGGATCATAAACGACAGCTAAGACATTAGAAACTTGCAGAAGCTCGACCGTTTTCAAGAAATTTTATTCCACATCTCGGTTTAGATCTGATTTTCTGCCGTGCTGTGTCTCCTCCAGGTGGCTCTGCTCGGTCTGGACCTCTTATCCGCCTTAGTGACAAGGTTACAGGAGCGATTCAGGGCCCAGGTGGGAACAGGTAAGATTCTTCGTGTGTTTTTTTTCCCCCTGGAAACGTCTTAGTAGAAGCAACATCATCTGGGCTCAGATCTGTGATCGGGGACTTATACAGCCATTTAAACGATCACTCTTCAGTAATAGTCCCCTCGGTCTTTTACGGTCCCTCCTCTTCTGCACTTAGCGTAATTGAGAATAAATGAATTTATATTTCAGATTTTGGCTCCTCTCCCTCTCCCAAAGGACTAATCCACAAATGAATTTTGCCTTTCTAAGTCTAAAGATTGGATATTTGCTTTTATCTGATAAATTGTCTTTTGGCATTATGCTGTACTCATCAGTTTTGGGAATATATTGTTCTTACAGCAAATAACTGCATATATACAGTATACAACAAAACGACAAAAGCACCTGTAACTAAGTGCATGAACAGGTAGGAACAGAGGGTACGAAAAGAAAAATGGCTTCATTCAGCGGCGTCTTTAATATGGACCTTTAATTCTAGCTGGTCACACGTTTCTGTTGTTCAGACCAGTCGACTCCATTCACTGTTTAGTTACGTTTGTTCATGTCTGCGTCATGTCTCGTTCCTCTCAGTGCTGCCCAGCCTTATTGACCGTTTGGGAGATGCCAAAGACCAAGTGAGAGACCAAGACCAAACACTGCTGCTGAAGATCATGGAACAAGCCGCCACCCCGCAGGTACAAACGCACACACACACACACACACACACGGGCTGCTGTTCACCTGAGCAACTGTACAGTCTCTGTTCTCAATTCCCGGACTTTTCTGTGTCATTAACTAGATCAAACCAGTGGTGTTATGATCTCATACAATTACTTTAATCTCTGGGTGGGAGCAAAACACTCAGTGAGAGTTAGCCTTTTTTCATAGCCTGCTCTTTTTAAAGTACCTTTTGCACAATAAAAGTATGATATCCAGTTAAGTAGGCTGGATCTGTTTCCTGCCCTGCAATGTTTGTTACTATAATAATGCATAACAACAACAATAAAACACGTAACAAGAGGCAAGAGGGTGCAGCACAGGAATGGCAAACCAGGTGCAACGTTCTCGTAGAGCAAATCTATGCTTTCTGTATCAAGACTGATGTGCATTCATTTTAAAAAGGAATAACTGTGAAGTTTTTACTAAGGCCAGTGTCAGTCAACCTGTGGTTTAATTTGTGTTGCTGCAGTACGTATGGGACAGGATGCTGGGAGGCTTCAAACACAAGAACAACAGGACCAGAGAAGGAGTGTGCCTTTGCCTCATCGCCACACTGAACACGTGAGCCTCCCTTCCATTTCCGCTCTGCCGCTCGCGCTGGCGGAAGATGGCTCGTCCCTCACGTGCCCCGTGGTAGCGAGGTCACCGCTGTGGAGTGGTTTCACACAACGCATCTGTGTCAGGCAGTCTTCTTGGACCACGCTTGCTGCAGCTGTTTGACAAGTTGCTGGTTTTAAAAAGGCAACAAGACACCTCAGTTTAAAGCAGCAGCTTCATTCGCTGCTTTGTTGATGCCTCTTGCTCAGCAGGTCCAGCTTCTTGTGTAAGTCTCTACAGGCTTTGTTCTCCTGGATGTGGACAGGTCCTCTCAAGCTCCCTCAGATTGGACAGGAAGCGTCTGTGGTCTCTCCACACATGTCCTGTGTGGTGGAAGTCTGTGAAATGCCTTTTATTTAACGTGGCTTCTGTCTAACCGCTCTTCCATAAAGGCCTGATGTGACGGCGTGTTAGTGAGGTGGTCGTCCTTCCAGATGGGTCTAATCACTTTTGTAAACGATTCTTGATAAATTTGCACAAATTGAAATAACAAATGTCATGGTGGAATTTCGGGAGCAGATTGTTGGACATAAATTTTCATTTACAATGAAATCTACAACACAATAAGGTGAAAGTGAAGGGGTCTGAACACTGTAAATCAGTGGATCCAGTGATTAATTCATTTTTAATGTGTGTCTTTCAGATATGGAGCTCAAGGCCTGACCTTGAGTAAAATAGTTCCCCACATATGTAACCTCCTGGGGGACCCCACAAGTCAGGTACGTCCAGTCACGCATTCTCTGTATCTCAATGCTGTGTCAGCTGTGTCAACGTCATTTCATCCTCAGGGTGAAGTAGTAGTTTGTGGAAATTTTCAGTTTTTTTTCCACAGGTATGGGGCTCAAACAGTTAGTAGATTAAGAGACGAGTTCTAATGTCAGATGGATGGGAGACATGCGAGTTTTTACTTTTCTGGTTAACATCTCTCTAATGTGAGGGTTTCATGTCCAGACCGCATTGAGGCATCAGGCTTCAACCCCCCAGTCTCCCCCTACTGGAAGAATGAAGTAGTCCATCCTTCATACCACCAGCCAGAACCAGAATCTTTAATCAGTTGGATCAGGGTCCGCACAGAACGAATATTTTGCAAAGGAAAAAAAAGATGGAATCTGACGAAGTCTGCGTAAAGAAGAGATGTGAAGAGGAAGTTGATGAGGCGTAACTTATTGTTGGTGTTGTTCAGGTACGTGACGGAGCCATGAGCTGCCTGGTGGAGATCTACAGACACGTGGGTGAGAGGGTGAGGATGGATCTGAGCAAAAAAGGCCTGCCGCAGTCACGGTACGTCACCCCTCTCTCTTTTTACCGCTCTTCTTTCGTACACAGGCGTACACGCAGAGCTCGGCCGACGACTTCCTCCCGTGTTCAGACACAAATAGGCCGTCGCGTGACCGCTTCATCAGTTTCATCATTTATATTTCATATCATACAGCTGGCTCCACTCCTGTCCTTTCCTCACATCTCGTAGTTTTTTTTTTTTACCATCCATCTAACTTGAGCTGAACTGAGTGCTCAGGTTCCAGCAAACATACACCTCTTTTCTCATACCCCCTTTTCTCCTCTTGGTGTCGTCTTACACTGGACCATATGTCCCCGCACTCATCCGTCCCACTCATCTTTGCGGCATTTCTGGACGCTGTCTATTTCAGTCTCAGCCCCGCTGCACTGATTCTTTTTACTCCCCTTTTTCTTTTCTTTCACATCCTTTCTACATATTAATAGACTCTTATTTATCCGTTTCCTTGCTCTCTGTTTCACTCTTACAGGTTGAATGTAATCTTCAGCAAATTCGATGAAGTCCAAAGATCGGGGAACATGATCTCATCCTCCTGCTCAGGTGAGTGCTCCCTCTGCGTGTGCGCTGCAGGTTCTGTCTGCTTCTGAGTTGAACTTGAATTGCCCTTGTTCCTCATGTGACACCTGTTTGATGTAAATTCACTACTCGCGTCATTGTTTCGGTTGTTGTCCTCCCCGCTAACATGGAGCATCTATGGAAGAGCAGGGCTCTGTACGGTGCCTCTGTGTCTTTAAACGGAAATGTTCGGTGTGGAGCTGAAAGGCATGATGGGAAATGTAGGATCCAGTGTTTTTATGTAGCTTGACCCACGCTAGGGCCTTAAAAGTCAGGTCATCTGGGTCTCTGCTGCTCTGACTTCCTGTCCTTTTTTAATCTTTTGTCTGCCACAGCTGAGTCCTCCTTTAACGCAGTTGTCAGGAATTACTGTATCACTATACATCAGAGAACAGCGAGTATACATTGCCTTTTATGATATAACAGTCAAAGTATGGTCGAAGGTGGTGGTCAAATTCATAAAGCATGCGCAGAATCGTCGCCCCAGTGAGTGAAGAGGCCTTTTCGCCTGCTTGTTTTGATTGTGTCTTGGGCACAGCTGCTGAAAGTTCATTCGGAAAGCAAACATGAGTCACTTCAGCAGCTATTAGATAGTCAGGCGTCACATTCATCCCCGTCAGCTGCCCGGCCCGACCTCTCTCTTTTCGCGGCCGCCCTGAAATCGTCTTTGTGACGGCAGATGACGGCTCTTTTTTTTTTTTTTATTATCGAAATCCTTTTGGCCCGCAGCTGAGAAGGACGCGCGGCGCTGTCTGTCACGCACGCAGACCTTCAGATTAGTCTGACAGTTGTGCTAACAGCTGCGGCATGAACCCCCTGTACAGAGGAGAGGGGATTATGTACGGTAAAAAGAGTAAGTGTTACAGTTTCACTGTATGACCAGATATATGTGGAAATCTATACCCGTGTACCATAGGCGCCCCCCGCCACCATGCACACACACACGCACGCACTGAGCTTCTTCTTTCGCAAGGGATTTTATTTGTTTATTTGAGGGGGAGGGGGAGGGGGGGGTGGAGTGCAGAGAGATTGTGGAGGGAGGGAGGGCGCAGCATCAAGAGCTAACCAGAGTCTGAGGAGTCTGTAGAGTGAGCTGTGCAGCGTCCTTCCTCTCCGGCTCCAGAGCTGAGGGCAGCTTTGCACCATGACGGCCGGAGAAGGTAAGAGCGGCTTCTCCCCGAGGTCGTCCAGCTCGCTGTCCCAACTCTCTCATGTAATCTTTTTTTTTAACCTAACCGAGCTGCGCCCCCTGCACTAATCTCACTGCTACCTTTAGTCCTTGCAGACTGGATTTGCCGTTTACCGCCCCGTTTATCTTCGCTGCATCTTGCCTTCCGCTCTCCTCTCAGCACGTTGAGCGACAGCGTGTTTGAGACGATGACTGTCACATATGGCTGTCTGGAATTTGCACAGTTTGTCGTGCAATCCTCACACACACACATAATCATGGTAATTTGGGATTAATCTGTAAGTGACAGAATGATATCAGTATCCACCTCTTTCCCTCACAATGCCTCTGATTGATTAGCAGGAATTCAGTCTGAACTCTGCCTTCTTTCTGCTGAATGTGTTGTTATCAGCTGTTGATTGAAGATTATTCTGATCAAGCTGATTCCTGCTCCGATTATAAAGCTCTTCGTGTAATTCAGCACAAGATACCAAACCTAAAACAAACAGTGCTCAGATCTGATCTCGGTGACGTGCTTTGCTAAGTTGATTGGCTGATCAGAGTCTTCAGTTGATTGGCTGTTAGATGTACACAAAGGTGCAGTCACCGTCTGCGGATTTGACATTTGACTGTGAAGACCAGCGTTGGTGGGCAGCAGCTGCATCAGTGCTGATGACAGCGCTTCATCAGCGCATAGAGCGACGTACCGTCACTACGAATGTTTGCACTTTCACTTACGGCAAGGTCAACTGATGGTTGTTGACTGATTGTTGTCTTGATTAACTGATGCATCATTCAGTCTGTAAAAGCCAAACCTATCCCAGTTATCAGTTGCCACTGACTGTTGTCTTTTTGAAGTGGAGCTGTGGCAGCCTGGTTGTGCTTGGGCCCATTTATAGCAGTCGAATGCATAATGCAAGCTGAGGCTTCAAATAGAACTGCAGAGACCACAGTCAGGGAAAAGTGTCAGCATACGCTGCACCATCAACACAATCGCCGGGGTGTCGCGTGTGCGTCGGAGCTGCCTTCCCCACGCTCGGCTGTAGCGCGTTGCTGTCGAAGGTGCGAGTCTGTCTTTTTCGCGGCCGCGTTTGCGGGGACACGCCTCTCCAGCACAGTTTGCATCCACATGATGTCTGACTGTCAAAGCCCAGTTCTGTGTGTATGTGCAGTGTTTTGTGTTGCACCGTGTAGGAAATAAGAAGAGGGGCTGCTTCTTTAAAGGAAGTCCTGTGATCATCTTTCTTATGCGCGCGCGCACACACACACACACACACACACAGTGGATGCTGAGCTGTTTTCTCATTCTTTATTATGGATTGTGTGCTGCCATTGGCTGCTGGGAAATGTGGAGGAGGCTCTGGCTTAACACTGAACTATATTTGTGTGTTTGTGATGCATTTCAGAGTGGATACTGTTTGTATCTTATGCACTTAATGCACATATGCATACAGTATATTATTTAGCATTTGGGATGAAGTTGTTGTTTTGTTTTGTTTTGTTTTTACTTTTCCTTTACTCACCCAGAGCAACACTGACTTTAATTCTCGTTTTGCTCGTATTTTGTATCTTCTACAGGAGTGACCATGCTAACCATCAAGCTGCAGCAGGATAGCGTGTCAGTGTAGGGCTGCCATGAAGAAGCAGCGCTGATCAGAGGGTTGTAACCTCTTCACACTACCGCCTAAACCTGTGAAAAGATACATAGTATCATTTAAAGAAAAAAGGCTGAGTACTTTCTTAAGACAGACAAAGGGGAAAGACGAGTTTTCATCTGTGGGTCAATACAGACCCTGTTCTCTCGTGATGTTTTCTGATGTCTTTTTAACAGTTTTCTGACAGCAGTGGCTACACACACACAAAAACACAAGCACACGCTCTACTATGAAGAAATGAGTCAGATGAGTTCATTTTTTTCATCAATAAACAACAAAACTAAAGCCTGGACCAGGCCAACAAAGGAGTGATTCATTAATATTAATCACCCCAGTGTAATCACTGAAGTTCTTTGAGGAAAAGTAAATACCCAGTGGTTTGCAGGGGTGGGGGGTGTGTGGGGTGGGGTGGGGGGGTTGCTGTAGACTGTGGCCAACCACAGTCCTCTGTGTCCATGTGACTGGGAGTTGAAGGGAGGCTTTGTGCGAGCAGCGGCCCCTCTGCCAGGACACAGGTGGGCGTACACCCTCAGCGCTTCCCCCTCGCCTACGAGCAACAAAGAGGCGACTCGTTGGAGGACGTCAGAATGTTGCACTTTGAGCCTGATCAGAAAATCTCCCGGTGTTGCTCTCACACTCTGGTGTTTGACAGAATGACACAGCCGAGGTGGAGCCGACGGGGTTGTCTGAGTGCAGGGCTGCCTGCTTTTGCAGGGAATGTGCTGTAAAGCCCTGCATCCCTCACACAGCCTGATACTCTTTGCTACAGATATGACGCTACACACAGCCGTGTTATCTGCTGACCTTTGAAGACCTGAATGTGCTCTGCGTTTCTCCTGCCCTCACTCTAAGTGGTGTTTTTCTTTGTGAACAGCATTCCTCCATTTTTATCCATATGATGGAGGCTGCAGGTGGGAATCATGTCACCCTCCCTGCTGTTGCTAAGAACAACTCAGCGGTTTAGTTTTTTTGTACATACACTGCTCAACAAAATTAAAGGAACACTTTGAAAACAGATCAGATCTCAATGGCTGGATATCTATACTGATATGGATGGCATAATGTGTTAAGAACAAAGGATGCCACATTGTTGGATGCAAATAAAAATTATTATCCCCCTAGAGGGCTGAATTCAAAGACACCGTGAAAATCAAAGTTAAAAAAATGATGACATGCCATTTTATTTTGCTGAAATTTCATTGCAACAACTTAAAATGGTACTCAGTAGTTTGTATGTAAGCATGCTCCTAATGAGACAACGGATGGTGTCCTGGGGTATCTCCTCCCAGATCTGGACCAGGGCATCACTGAGCTCCTGGACAGTCTGAGGTGAAACCTGGCGCTGTGGGATGGGCAGACACATAATGTCCCAGAGGTTTTCCACTGGATTTAAGTCAGGTGAGTGTGGGGGCCGGTCTTCCTCCTGGAAGTGCCTGCACACTCACCACATTTGGCCAGGCATTGTTGTGCTCCAGGAGGAACCCAGGGCCCACTGCACCAGCATGGGGTCTGACAATGGGTCCATGAATTTCATCCTGATACCTAATCATTCATTGTCAATCAGTCATTGTCTAACCAGACCATCAAACCGGTCATGCTGAATGATGTTACAGGCGGCATAATGCTCTCCACAGTTTCTCCAGACCCTTTCATGTGCTCAGGGTGAACCTGCTCTCATCTGTGAAAAGCACAGGGTGCTGGTGGCGGATCTGCCAATTCTGGTGTTCTATGGTAAATGTCAGTAGAGCTCCACAGTGCCGGGCACTGAGCACAGGGCCCACTGGAGGATGTCGGGCCCTTCAACTACCCTCATGAAGTCTGTTTCTGATTGTTTTGCCTGCTGGAGGTCATTTTGTAGGGCTCTGGCAGTGCTCATCCCATTCCTTCTTGCACAAAGGAGCAGATACCGGTCCTGCTGATTGGTTAAGGACCTTCTATGGCCCCGTCCAGCTCTCCTAGAGTAACTGCCTGTCTCAAGTGCATCTGTCCAAAGCAGGGGAAACTGATTAACAACCCCCTCTGCTACTTAACTGACCAGATCAATATCCCAGAAGTTTAAATGGCTTGATGCTATACTCTGTGTAGCAATATATATATAAATGGACTAGTTGATTCACACAGTTCTGATAATCTGTTAAGGCTAAAACCATTTATGAAGTGAAAATGCTAAATTTTATGCTGCTTTAGCAGTCTGCTCAATGGTAATAACAGGACACTGATGCTATTGCAATTGCTAGCAAGTGTAAGAGCTCGTCACTCTAAATACTTGACACTTTAGCCTGTAGAAGCTGTTTTTTGCTGAAAAGCTTCTATTTGTAGTACAGATTTGCTGTATTCTAATAAAGCGATTGAGATATAATTATATATGGTCATTATAGCAATGCTAAAATAACACATCTACTGGTGGTCTTTTGTTTTCTTAGTGTCTTTCGTTTTTAGACTATTGATCAAACAAAATCAGCTGAGGATGTGAGGAACAAAAAATAGGTCAAAACAGTCTGGGCAGTCATCAGTAACTGGTAAAAGTAGGCCACGGTGTTCGCAGTTTGCAGTTCTGTGCATTGATCCGTCGTGGTTGTTTAACTGTGAGTAGTCGTGGCTTTACAGATGGATGGATACAAGTGTTTAGTTTCCATGAATCCAGAGCTCCAAGGCTCGATTTCCCGCTCTGCCGACGGCCTCTCTGAATTGTCAGCAAAACACGGCGTCTCTGTCGTGACATAACGCTGATCACCAGTCATCTGCCTCTTACGCAACGCCACAAGGTGCAGGCCAAACCGCGGCCCTTGCTGGCCCGATGGAAATCCCGTTAGTTTCCCTGAGCTCCAGGGAGAACCAGAAGAGGACGGGCAGCATGTGGTGAGACAGAGGGACAGAGGAGGGTAGAGTGGCAGGGAGAGGAAAGCCTCTGTCTCACCCCTTCACAGCAACATAATCAGTAGACTCATACTAAGACATTTGGGCTTTTCTTCTTCTTTGTGAGAATCCTCTCCGTTCTCTCAGTCTGTGGTTCACACACATTACTGGTGACTGGGCTCAAGCCAGTGCTGCCTCAGCAACTTTTGACGACGTCGCGCCTCGTAGTGGGTTCGGGTCTGCAGCGTGTCCTGACACCTAGTGGACACAAAGGGTAGCACATGACTGACTCTTGAGTCCGACCTGAGCATTGTTCCTGGACACTCGTGGACACTGGTTATTAGGAGCAGTGTTTCTCCTTTTACACAAACAAAGTTTCATATTTCACTATCATACAAGATGTCGTATTAGCAGTTCCACTTTGCAGGCGCTTGTCTGCCTCTTCCTTTGTCCTGCTTGACACATTCCCAAGGAAGTAGTAGTAGCAAAGGCCTTATGGGTAAGCCTTGCCACTTGGCAGCCATCTTGGCAGTGCCCCCCGGGCTAACAGGACCGGGCTCTCAGCTAAATGATTGGGGAGAGAACCCGTTTTCAGGGGTCGACTGGAAATAAAGATTCTTCTTAAAATTTAAAAAACGTTTGTGACTTTTTAAAATTTGAAATGTTTTTTTTTCATGCACAAAGCTTTGCCAGCATCAGTGCGATATCACAACTGGCTTCATATATTTTTTCTGGGAGCATTACAGACTTCTCTCTCACCACCTCTCTGGTAGCAGCCCGCAGGTCACAGCATGGTCTCGTGACGGACAGATCAATGACTCAAGCGGCCAAACGTGCAAGTATCTGCCGCTCGTTGGAACGCAAAGGAGATATCACCTAAAATGCATTATTCCAAACCCTTCTTTAGCTTGCTCACCCATATTTGGACAAGTTTGTTATTAACAGATTCAAACTTCATATTATTATCTATAGTTTTGTATCAAATCATCAACTCAGTATCAAAGCATATTGGACTAGCAGCTGTCATGTTCTTATCTTGTTGTTGTTGAGCACTTCCTGTGTATGTGATTGTGTTCCCTGCATTTGGCAGCGTGCGTGGTCATTGTAGGAGACTGCTACAGGTCACGGCCTCTGTACGCTGTTATATAACAGTAAATCAGAAACCTGAGCTGCTGCCAGTCATCATGGTTAAACCTTGTCAGAAAGGCTCGCTCTACTGTTGGACGATGACCGCACAGTCCCCTGTATGTGTGTGTCTTTGTGTTTTTCAGCAGTTTGTTGCGTGTTGCCTGCGCCGCTTCCCCGACACGTGGACAAATCGCCTCGGCGTTTGCGTCAGCATAGACGGGAACGTGGGCCCTGACGCCTGCGATCAGGACCGCACAGTGTGACTGTGCTTTCTGTTCAGGTGCTCAAGCTGTTAGCCTCCGCTGTGTGTAGAGGGTCAGTGCCTACCACAAGTGGTCCAAGGGAGGACATGGGTAGTGAAGGCTGACCTGTGTGGTCCAGTCCCACAGAAGAGCTACTGTAGCACAAACTGCTATGATAGAAATCTGTCAGAAGAGACAGTGAATCACAGCTTGTTGTGTATGAGGATGTGTAGCTGCAGACAAGTCAGAGTGACCATGGAGCAATAGAAGGTGTCCTGATCCGATCATGTGGACGACCAGGTGCGTCGGTTACCTGGGGAACAGATGTCACCAGGATGCACTATGGGAAGGAGGAAGGCCAGCGGAGGCGGCGCGATAGGTTTCCCAGCAGTTACTCTGACATGTACCACCTTCCTCTATCAGCAGGGTAATCTGTCCTGACACTGTTAAGTGTTTAGGAATGGTTTGAAGAACATGACAAAGAGTTCAATGTGTTGACTTGGCCTCCAAATTCCCCACATCTCAATCGTCCAGGATCTGTGGGATGTGACTGTTGGTCCCTTTTTCTATTTTGACATCATTTTGAGCTGCTGTGCTTTAAACAGTGACATTAATGATATTCAGTCTCTGATATTCTCCTGTTTTGTTGTTGCCATCTGTACTCGGTAAGCGCAGAAAAGCTGATCTCACAACAATAGACCCCTCCCTCTTTTCACCACAAGAGACCGCGCACGCTGTCAGCATCATGACGGTGACACGCGCGCTGTTAGCTGACCTCAGAGAGGGAGGCTTAAGGGGTGGCGAGTCTGGCACTCTGTCAGAGCCCAGCGTGCAGCAGAGGAAGAGGAGACAGTGTGTTAGAGGGTGCAGCGGGGACATGCTGAGGAAGCTCGTGTGCAAGAGAATCTGCGCTCGTAAGAACAATGCCTTTTATCTCTCTCCCGGCTCCGAGCCTTTCTCTGTGTTTTTGCCCTCCTCGTCCTCCTCTGCCTGTACGTCTTCGTCCTCTCTCTCAACCTGTTGCCTCTTCCCACGTCTTCCGCCGTTTTTGTATGCTGGTGTCTGCGTGTTGTAGATGCAGTGTCACGGCGATCATCCTGGCGAGGGGGGGCTTTTTAGGGGGCTGTTTTTTTTTTTTGCTTCATTCCAGACAACGTGTTATTGCAAGCTCTTTCTGACAAATGGATTGATGGATTGTTTTCAAAATCATTTACAGGACTAAATGTCCTCATAAATAGATAGTGATTTAAGCTACAATCATTCCCACCGTCACACCGCCTCAGATGGCAGCAACCCCCTGGCACATCATGTCAGCCCCGGGCTAATCCCTCGCGTGAAGAGTCACATTGGGCAGGTGACAGGGGCCACATCTCCCTGCACGGACGTCAAACCAGATTAAAGTCAGATGGACAGATAGATGAAGGATGAGTAGATACATCCACTCATCCTGACAGACTGCGCTGCACTCTCCCCTGAGGTGGGAACAGGTCAGGAATCAGGGATGACTCAGGTTCATGAGAAGGAGAATGACGAAGCGTTTCACCGTGGCACGTGATGTTATCCAGGAAGAACACCGCGTGAAAACACTGATCTCTGAGGGAAGTGTTTCTTTGAACGATGAGCAAATAGTGATTGATTGGCCCTCAGTAGAGGTGTCTCTCGTGCAGTCATCCTGTGACTAACAGCTACCATTGTCCCGGTTTGAATGAATCGTCTGCTCATAAATGTTCCTTCTCCTGCCTCTGTCGTTGCAGATAAGAACTTTGAGGATGAGGACTCCGTGGACGGAGGCCGGTCCTCCTCCTCCTCCTCCTCCAAAGCTCCCCCCAGTGGCAGGAGGACCGTAATGAGCTCTGTTCGAAGACCCAGCTCAGCCACCGCTGCTAAAGCCACAGGTAATAATAAAGTGTTCGGTGAGGGTTTACTGTCCTCTCAGCATTAGTCGTACTGTAACTCTTACTTTGACTGCAGACGGAGAGCCGTGCCTAACCTGCTGCTGAGACCGTTCTTTGAATCTCTTGACATTCGCCTTTCATTTTCTTGTCCCAGGTAAAGAAGCAGGGGCGGGAGCTGTTGATGAAGAGGATTTCATCAAAGCCTTTGAAGACGCGCCCTCAGTCCAGGTACGTTGAGCCTACAGACATTCTGAGGACATCTCTCGTGACTACAAACCTGCAACACTGACATTCCCATAAGCCTCTGCTGTAAGGCACAGCCGCACTATGAGGGTTAGCAAATGACTCTTAACTGAGTTGGTGAACCCGGTGAGCGTTTGTGAGCATCAGCTCGTGAGCACAGTGTACGCAGGCATTTTGCTTTATATTGTCAAGTGTAAAATACCGGGCAGCAGGCCGTGACGGCATCAGAATCATAGACATTAAAGATGTGCAACGTAACAGATAACTGATTCTAATGATAACTATATGCCTTTCTTAACATTCTGTGTCCAGATCTACTCTAACAGAGAGCTAGAAGACCAGCTGACCAAGATCAGAGAGGTGCTGTCTGACGAAAAACACGACTGGGAGCACCGGGTGGTGGCAGTAAGGCTCAGAAACCCAATTTATCTCTGTTTTTCACACATGCACCGCGAGTACGAGCTTTTGCCTCATTTCCCCCCCCCCTCTCTCTCGTCCGCCCCCCAGCTGAAGAAGGTCCGTTCGCTCGTGTTGGCGGGGGCCGTTGAGTATGAGGGCTTCCCTCAGCAGTTGCGTCTCCTGGAGGCTCCCCTCAAGCTCTCGGCTAAAGACCTGCGCTCCCAGGTGGTCCGCGAGGCCTGCATCACCCTGGGGTAAGATCCCAACCTGAGGAGGACGTACCGTCCTGCCCAGATCAATACAGGTTCCTGTTCCAGTTAGGTACCAGATTAGTAACTTTTATTTCAGCCCTGTGTTAGACCTACCTTAATTGATTGATTGAGTTAACTCACTGAAAGTGTGAGATCTACATGATTCAGGGAACACAGCGGCCCTGGGCCTGAGAGAAAAGAGTGGGGCGTGTTTGTTCCATGACAGGACTGATGAATTAAAAACAAAGCACAACCCTAATGCACAGTTAATACAGCAGAAAAGCATATAAATAAAGTGGTGGTCATCAGTATCAGCAGCCGTGACAGCTTTGACTGGCAGCAGTGACATTAACTGGGATCTGTATGTGATTAGTGTGTACCAGGAAAATTGCCCGCTGAAGTATTTTCTTTCTGCATACTTAAGCTGATGAAAATGAGCCGCCGTGCTCAGACGTAAAACCCACATACATCCCTCATCCCCGTTTTAATACGACCCTGATGAGGCGGAACAGAACAGACACACTGAAAGAGCAGCAGGCTGACGGATGGAAGGGAGACTGTGTGGATCCTGTCACCGTAGCAGCTGGCCTCCCAAATCCAATAGGGATGTTTCCAAGCTGAGGGAGAACAGATGCTGAATTTTTCCTCCTTTTTCTTAAACTGTCACAAACTTAAAACCATATATATATATATATTTTACTTCTCTAGCTTTATTAAATAGTGAGGGTGGAGAGTGATTGGAAATGTGGGAGAGAGAGATTGGGTTAGTTCTGTGATATTCGTGTTATATACTGTAAATTCCAGCATATAAGCCGCCACTTTTTTCACACGCTTTGAGAACTGCGGCTTTTACAACAATGTGGCTAATTTATGGATTCCGACACTGAGGAAGAGGACTTTAGTGGTTTTAGTGCACAGGAGGACGATGGCGATAGTGATCAATGACTTTCGCTGGTAGGCTTCTGTATTTTCGCCGAGAAAGTGTGTGACAACGTAATTACATACATTCAGACCGTTCAATTCCGATGCTGAATTTCACATTATTTTTCGTGTCATAGTGTTGTTTTGTCGATGATTGTGTTGTAACCATTCCCAGTACTTACTGCTGCAACATCAACATCAACATTTCACAAGCGCCTGTGTGTTACGCTGAAAGGCAGCTGCCGGCTTGTGTTCCTTTCTCGTGCATACATGAATCAGGAGATCTCTTAAAGTATTACTATGCTATGCTAGCACAATCACAATGCGGGGCTGGCTAACAGTTTACCAACCATACTGACAATGGCGGGCAAACAGAAAAGGCATAATAATATAGAATAAATTTTCCGAAATTAAAAGTAATGTTCCCAGGTCAGTGGTTACAGTGGCGTATTCTGCATGTGGCAGATTTAGTTTATGTCACTGGCTGCACCGGCCACAGTCGTCTTTGTATGGTTAGAAAGAACAATAAAAAACACATCACTGTGAATGGATCATTCCATGGGTTTTCCTCTTTTTCCCCCCTCTTGTCAGACATTTGTCTTCCATCCTGGGGAACAAGTTTGACCATGGAGCGGAGAGCGTCATGCCCACGCTGCTCAACCTCGTGCCCAACAGTGCCAAAGTCATGGCCACGTCCGGGGTGGCCGCCATCCGCCTCATCCTCAGGGTGAGACGCCAAGAGAGGAGGACTGACGTGGTGTCTCTGGTTGCTCTGCCTCAATTTAAATGCTACACTTCTGTCACTTTGTTTTTTAAACCACCCCCACCCACCCCACAAATGTCAACTTCCAAGTCTTAACAGATTGCTAATTGATAATAGCTGTCAGTCAAACCACCGCACCGCCTCATGTGAGAATATCAAAATAACTGCAACAAGAAATAACTACACCTTTCTTTTGGACTTCTGGGATAAACTTAGTGATTTTGTCTTTCCCCCGCCAGCACACGCACTACCCCCGTCTCATCCCCATCATAACCAGTAACTGCACCTCCAAATCTGTAGCTGTAAGACGGTAAGAAGACCTCCCTCATTACTGGCACTAAATGACAACAGGGCATCTGTAAAAGGCAGTTAGTCCAGGTCAAAAGGAAAAAAAAAGAAGGATGCATGTTTGAGTTTGTTTAAATTCCTGTATACCAAGCACTGATTGATATTTTACGTTCAGTCCCTTTTCAATTTGCCCCTGAGATCATATGATTTTCTCGTATGTTGCTTTTGTAGTGCTTGACTTCTAACTTTGTCCTGTTTCCAGGCGCTGTTATGAGTTCTTGGACCTCATGTTACAAGAGTGGCACACTAATACACTGGAAAGGTACGCTCCGTCTCTTGAGTGGAAAAAGATCTGCTGCCTCCACAGATTTTTATGTAATGCGAGTCTCCGAACACTTGCCGTAGACGCCTTGCGTTAACGTGTAGCACAGTTTCCTCCTCCGCCCCGCTCGCACGATGCGTTTGCACACGTCTGAGTTAGCTTAGCGTCGCCTGGATGCGCCGCCGATGAGGCCCCATTAAATTGATGAATCCTGAGAGAGCCGTCATCACCAAGACCTCCAGTGATGAGGCGGCTTTCTGTCCCCGTAACCATGGCAACTGCAGCAGTGACTTTTAAAAGCATGTGAAAAACCCTGCGGGTGCCCGCATTCTATGTGGACCACCAGAGGGATAAAACTGGAAGAAACAGTGAAGAAGAGAGAGCGGCGAGAGAGAGAGATTTTTTTTCTTGACGTGAGCTGATTGTGTCCTTGTTCCTCACCATGTTCCCCTACTACCCCAGGCATGTGGCTGTTTTGACCGAGACCATCAAGAAAGGCATACACGATGCTGACTCTGAGGCCAGATCCATTGCTAGAAAGTAAGTGTTAAATGTTTTGCCCCTGAACTTTGTTAGGAAGAGTATTCACCTGTCTTCACCCCTGCTAAGCTGAAAATCTTTCTCCATCTCTCCTTCTGCTTTCTCCTTGTCCTCACCCGCAGGTGCTACTGGGGTTTCCATGGTCACTACAGCCGGGAAGCTGAGCATCTGTTCCAGGCGCTGGAGTCCACCTATCAGAAGGCCCTCCAGTCTCACCTGAAGAGCTCAGACAGCATCGTGTCTCTACCCCAGTCTGACCGTTCCTCGTCGTCGTCCCAGGAGAGTCTTAAGTAAGAACCATGACGCCCTTCTGGCGTTTCCTCACTGAATGTCCTGCATCCTGCCTCACTCTTTCCACAGATTTCCATCAGTGTACCCTGTGCTCCATATTTACTCTCCTGTTAACTTAGCCTTGAGTATCCACATCCTTCTATCTACACAAAGCTGTCGCACATCTATTTGCCTAAAGCGTTTGCAGGGAACAACTAATGCGTCTGTTTTATGCCTGTAAACACAGTTCTTGTCAGGTGAGCATGCTCACACTCACACACACTCTTGGATGGCTGCGATCAGTTTACAGATTCTCTATGGAGCGTGTTGGGTAATGACCTCATATTCCCATCAGTCAGGGCTGCAGCTGTTGTGGTCATCAGTGTGTGTGTGTGTGTGTGTTTATGAGGATGAGCTCATTTTTATTCCATTTTATTCATTTCTTTATTTCCTTCTCTCAGGAAAGTTTTCAGTCATGTTTTCAGTAATGATTACTTAACAAGCAAAAAACATGTGGAGCATATGTATTCTGTGTATTTAGCTGCAAAGAAACATACTGTACACAGACCATCGCTCATTATTATTTTCATGTGCTGCTCTATACACTTTATCCATACAGTGTATATCAATCATACCATCTATCTATAACTATCAATTGCTCTAACTGATGAAACCCTGATGTTCACTGTGTTGAAGTGTGATGCAAATAAAGTCTAAAAAGTGTCTATGTGTCTTCGCAGCCGGCCATTGTCTGTGAAGAGTGTCATCGGAGGGAGCACAACAAGGAGTAAGCTGCCTTCATTTGTCATTTTCTATTCTGTCCCTTTGTGGGTGGGTAGTGACAAGTACATAAAGTTACACAGAGGTGCAGTGAACTTGGCAACCTGTAAATTATCATTTCATCCACCGTGATAATCTTTCCCTGATGAAGGCCTGAGTCACAGTGAACACAGTCCTGATCTGCAGTTTAGTGGTTAAGAATAAGATGAGAAAAGGTTTCACTGAGAAAGTCAGAATGCTGAAACAACAAGAGAAACAGGCCAAGAACTACTTAATAATACACACTCACTCAGAAATGTGTTGGGAATAGCAATCAGCCAATCATTTTGCAGCAGCGTAGTGCAGTAACAGGTGAGTAGCATCAGTTAGTGTTCACATCAAACACCAGATCTCAGTGACTTTGACTGTGTCGGTGTTTGAATCACCTGCAGGTTTCACATACAACGGGCTCTGGAGCAGAGGTTCTCAGACTCGCTACTCAAAGGTCCACATCTGAGTGGATCTCAGTGTTCAAGGTCAGAGGGCTGGAAGAATTTTTTTCATCAAAAAACCCCCCCAACATTTAATGAACTCGCTCTAACTTTTAAACAACAAACATTAAAGCTGAAGACAGTCAACATAGTTCAAATATATACACGCCTTGTGGGATAAACAGCGTTGTTTGTCTGTTACTGCCAGACAGAGACACTGCTCCAGATGTTCACTTGTCAAGCAGCTGCAGGGTGAGATATGGTTGTCGAAATTAATAATAACAGTGTGCAAACACAATATCCATTGTGTTTTCAAAATAAAGCAATCAGTCTTTTTACTTGAATAGTTTAACTTTGCTCTTTCATCTGCCTCTGCAAAGCTCTTTGTGACTCACAGTATGTCTGTGAAAAGCGCTATACGAACTTACTTTACCTTCTTATTTATCGCTTCACTTCGTACACAGTGCAGTAAACAGACAAGGTCTTTGTCAGGTAGGTTGTGACAGGCTTCAGTGTCCTCCCTCTTAGACTGACTCCATGATGCTGAGATCAGGGCTCTGTGGGGGCCACACCGTCTGTGGTGGGAGTGGGTCTTCTTGTCTCTGAAAATATCTTTATAAGTCTGACTGTATTAGGTGCCTAAATCATGTGTTGAAGCCGCTGGCTTTTGCTGTTGATCTATCATCAGATGGCAGTGGGCAGAAAAGTTCTATCTAGCACTTGGCAGGAAGTGTAAAGTAAAAAAAGATGTGCTTCATATTTCAAAATAAACTGCTTCAGTTGCCTGCTTGCTCTTCGTCTCGGTGCTGTCTCAGGTAAGCTGGTGAGCACCAGGGTGAGCACCACGCCGGGTTCCCTCCAGCGCTCCCGTAGCGACATCGACGTGAACGCTGCCTCCAGCGCCAAGTCACGCCTGTCCACCGTCCCCGCCTCCTCGCCGTTCAGCTCTGCGGCCGCCCTTCCTCCGGGGTCCTACGCCTCATTAGGTAACACATCAGCCTTCTCCCTCTAACTATCTGTGATCAGAAAAACAAGCCTCTGTATGGTGACTTCAGCTTATGACATAATCACAAATACAAACACACAAGGCACGATGTTCAGAGAATCACTGATGGGGACACTGCTAGTACAGATGAGGCAAGGTTTGAAGGCTAGGCTAAAAACCTGTGACTTCATTAAGCAACATTGTTGCTTACCTTACCTTACGCTGCAAAGTTGCATTCGGAGAGCTTTAGTTTGGAATCTACAGAATTTTGGCAAGTCTTCATTAACTGTGTCCCACTCAAGTGATTCTTCTTCTTCTTTAAGTCTCCCATCATCATGAAGTATTACAACATTTGGTCCTGTACTCACTGGCTTTTATGGACCTGACTGGGCTTGTTTATGACTGCTGAGGTTCTCATTAGACTGTTCTGTCAGCAGGAACTGTTTCAGTCCTGCACTGACACTTGTGACAAATCGATGTGATGAGGCTGAGTAACCCTGGAGGGTGATGAAAACCCCTGACACTTTTTAAAGATGTTTTCACTCACTAATGGGGGCTGTTTAAACTGTCCCCACCACCACCATACATATGAAATTTACTGTGAGCTTTCTCGCATGCACAAACTTCTCTTATTCCCTTTTTCTCCTCCAATGAGTCCCCGTGGCTCGATAATGGCCATCATTTATGATGAGGAGGCCCCTCGCTTACCCACTCACTCCTGCTCCTGCCTCAATTGCTACTAATGTCTTCCTCTATACCTCTCCTTCCACTCGCTGCTGCACCGCCTTTCTTAAATCCCCCAACAGATGGCACTCCTGGTAAAAGTGATGGTAAGACTTGTATGTCTGTCTGTGAATGCAAGCGAGAGTGTGAAAGTGAAAGTACGGGTGTGTCTCTGTGTCAGCTGTCATGGGCTGTACATATTTACATCTTTTTCTTCTTCATCTGTACCCTCCTTTCTTCTCCTTACCCGCCCCTTCCAAGTGGTCGTCAGTTATGTGGAACTCTGCATGGACTGTCTGCATGGATTTTTAATGTCTAACTGTTGCCCTAACAACTGTGTCCATCAGTTCTGTTACTTACACAGTTACAAATTCTGTTTTCCACAGGGTTCATTTTCGTTGATAGAGAGCGTTCAACTGTCCTCGTTATGTGAAGTGTCCTCAGGTTCACTACATCTGGTCGAAATCCCCCCCTCTTGTGAATATGATGTGTCATGAAGTTTAATGAGAATCATGGCATCTGTTTTTTCGATATCGCTTAGGGTTTCATGCTGCAAATCCATTCTTTTTTATTGTTAGTCACCCACAAGTACAATGATGTTATAATTCTAAAAAAATCAAGCCTTTCCAGAATTAAACTGGAGGGAAGACTACAGAGAAAGACCACAGCAGAAGATCAAATATCCTTTAGTTGAGGATGGTAAATGTTGACACACTACTTAGGAGGGCAATGCAGCCAGTGTAATCCCAAAGTAACACTTCCTGTCCTCCTCAAGCCAAATCTCATTTTTAGCTTGCGGTGTAATCATGTTATCACAGTTTTCCAGGCGCTGTTCTTGGCTGGTTATACAACGGGCTGCATGAGATG
The DNA here is from genome assembly GCA_016785225.1 of Psettodes erumei. NCBI lineage: Eukaryota > Metazoa > Chordata > Actinopteri > Pleuronectiformes > Psettodidae > Psettodes > Psettodes erumei. The sequence goes on from JAFBJZ010000221.1 coordinate 2,195,673, forward strand.
CTGTGGGCGGGATGGATTTTGCCCACAGTTTATCAAAGAATCCTCCGATCAATGGCGTCCCTGGTCTTTATTTCACTTCACATTTTATGGTTGGACAATGGAAATGAGAGTGTGAAGAAACTTTTTTTTTTATTTTTGAAAATGTGTGTGAGCTTTTGCTGAACCAACATCCAATGTCTCTCTCTCTACACACTGCTTGGAATCAGGTTTTACATCTAAAATACTCAGAAGACAGAGGCTAAATTTTAAGTTGAGAAAAAATATTTGACATATTTGTGCACATATGTTCGTTGGGTTGTACAATCAGATGAATTCCAGTTTGAGTTGTTACTGCTGTTAGCCTGTTGTCACCCGCGTCTTCTTCTGTTCCACATTTTGTTTGACTTCCGGGGTGAGAACTGTCGTCTTGATCCCGATTCCCAACCACGTTTTCTGGACGTGTCGGTCTGACTGTGAAAATTTGGATTTCAGCCGGACCAAAGTGTTTACACCTGCATTTTAAAGTCGAACTAATCAAGTGTCATGACCGTACTTACTATTATGTTGCTACCCTAAAAAACTACTTAGCTAATGGGACTTTTAACTTGCAGCTAGCAGCAGCTCTTGAAAAACATTTTTATAAGGCATTTTATTAATCAGACGTTTAGCTAGCCGTTAGCTAAAAGCTTTAAGCTAACGACTAGCTAAACGTCTGATTAATAAAATGCCTTATAAAAATGTTTTTCTTCTCACTGTTAATGAAACACTGAAAAGTGTTAGCCGTTTTTTTTTCAAACACAGAATATAAGCCGCTAAGAAGACTTTTCAGTGCTTCTCCAGACAAAAGGTCTGCCATTGTTTTTCATGGGGTGTTTTATGTTTTGGCACATGAAGGCACATACCGTATGTGTTTTATGACATAGCTAGCACTAATATAACTCTGCTTACGTGCAGACCCAAACCCCAATCTAGAACTTGGGTGTCAGGTTAAAAAGGAACAGGTTTGTCTGTTTCCCCCCTTCATGTTTTCAGAGTGGGTCCCCCAAGGTTCCCTTGTCCAGGTCTCCTTCATTCTGTCTCCCCAGACTGTTCCCTATGCAGCTTCTCTGTCCGGGGTTGGGGTGAATACTGGTAACTTGTTCCCTCCGCTCTCTTGCTCTTTCCCCCCTTCTCCGCCCAGGTCGCGTCCGTACCAGGAGGCAGAGCTCCGGCAGCGTGGGCGGAGCCAGCACTTCAGTGGTGGACAGCAGGGGACGAAGCCGAGCCAAAGTGGTCTCCCAGTCCCAGCGTACGTATACGCGCCGCACACGCGTTGTCAACGCGCTCACGCTGTCCTCAGTCACCTTTGAGTGTCCACACCGCATACCAATCTGTCACTCTCCATATTTAAGTATGATCTTTGTCTGCATCGGCATTCAGATCATACTAAACGTCTTTGTTGTTTTTGTGTGTGACTTTTCACATGCAGCACAGCTCCCTGAAATAACTCGTACTAACAGATCTTGTGTATTTTTTGCACACGCGCCTCCATGCACGCGCTGAGCGTGCGCGTGTGTTCCGCTCTCTCGCTGTGTTTTTGAGATCTGTGAGTGATCAGTACACACCGAATATGTTAACAGCCGGCCATCCATACCGGGTAAATTCAATAAACATAACCCTCCTCTGTCTCACTTTGACCGCTCTCAATCTCCACCCTGTCCTGCCTATTGCTTCCATCACCCAGGATCCAGATCAGCCAATCCCATCAGTGGTAAGGCCTCAGCTTCATCTGGTCACAAGCCAGACGCCTCATCCCCCAAACACCGCCCCCTAGCAAACAGAGTTTAGCACATTGTCCCATTATTTTACTGTTTGTTTCGCCGTGTACAGTCGTAGCATGCTCCGCTCATTACATCCAAAGTTTTATTTCTCCTTGAGTTTCCCTCCCGCAGTTTTCAGAAGCTGTTTGGAGTTGGACACGTCTGCCGTCAGCCATTTTGTTGTCTTTGTTTTCACTGTTGTCTCCCCCACAGCACAATTAGCTAGAGTGTAGATGCAGCCCCTCACCCTGCGTGTGTTACAGCTGTAACATCTGTATTTGTTCCTTTGTTCAAAGACACGACTGTGTTGTCACTAAAATAGTATTCATTCACCCTCCAATATAATTAAATCCATGAAGTACCTGATGTAGGTTTACACAGACGAAATGGACAAAAATACTAAATCACTTTGCCTTTTGTGTTGCTGCACTGTGCTTACATCATCAGGTCTGTTGGCACAGGGCTTGTGAAATCTGACTGACTAGTCCACGCATGTTATTAAACATTGGGCCTTTGCCCTTACCTCATGCCAGCCTCCCCGAACCTTGTCTAACTATGACAATGTTTGTGTGTGTGTGTGTGTGTGTTCGTTCGTTCGTGCCTGTGTCCTCTCTCTCCCAACAGCCGGCAGTCGCTCCAGCTCCCCGGGCAAGCTGCTCGGCCACAGCAGCTATGGCCGCATCCCCCGAGCCACGACGTCGGCCTCCACGACCCCAGCCGACAAGCGCAGCAGGATCCCTCGCAGCCAGGGCTGCAGCCGAGAGACCAGTCCCAGCCGCCTGGGTCTCGGTAAGGCCAGGACTCAGGACTACTCCCTGTCTTGTTTAAATCTGAGATTAGGATTTACTATCATTTACAGTAATTTAAGAAAACTGTAGTAGGTCACTCCTGTTTTTTAACCATATTCTATAAACTTTAATTGTGTCATAACTCAAAAGTTTAAAATTTTGCTTAAACTTGCATAAAAGTGTGCAGCAAAGAAAAAACAAAAAAACCCAGAAACGTCACGTCAGATGTCACGCAGTCTTCCTTTAAGGATGTTTCTTCTCTGACGTGTGACCAGACACAGCAAGGTGTCCGTCAGGAGGTCAGAAGTGTCTGGATTCCAGATGGTTTTCACCCCCTTCTCATCCTTTTCTCATCATGATGAAACCAAACGCGATTCATGCAGCGTTTCTGTCCTCAAGTAACCATTCCTCACACGTGATCTTTGGTGTATGACTGGTTGAGAGGGAGCCGGGGTTATGGGTGTTGTGGGTGTAGCAACCAAAAATGGTAAAAAAAACAACCTTTGTTGAAACTGAAGTTGAAATTACAGCCCCAGTGACTGGAAAGTGCAGCAGTGACAGTAACTTGTTCAAACACTCACACAGCAGCTGAGAAAGTTCCTGGTGGTTCCTGGTGAATTGTGGCTCAGTCATATTTATAGGTTTGATCGTTAAGGAGAAGATTCTTCTTCTTCATAACCAAATTGTTCTTCATGTGTTACATCTGGCTTGTCTGAGTTACAAACCCAGTAACTCTTTCTTATGTACAGTATCTAATCCTTGTCTGAAGTTCTAGACGTTTGAGCTGTTCTTTGACGTGTCCAGACTATCTAACCTGCAACTAGCAGCATGCCTTTTTGAGATCTCACTCACCAGCACTTCCTCTCGTCGCTCTTCTTCTTCGTTTGTCTCTCTATATATTTCGGCCCCATTAGCTGCAGGGTCCAGGCAGTCAGTCAGCTGATTGACAGGAAAACCCGTTTACAGTTGTTTCATTGAACGAGATATTTCAACCACTACTGACGGGGTTGCATTTTTTGCTGTTCAGCAGATGGTTCCTAATCGTTTAGTCAACTGCCTGAACTCTTTTGTCGTGTCGCCCTCAGCATAAAATGTTCATTTATCCGTAGAGAAACCTCTCAGTGTGAGTGCCAGGAATTAGCGGCTTTTCTCTTCACCTCAGTGCCATTTTCGCACCATCACAGGCTCTTAGAACAGCAAAGTCACTGTTTTCATCATTCCAAAACCTTGGTATTATTAGATGTGATAGGTATGTCATACTTCAGGGGCTGTCTGCAGGGCTCTGTACTTTGAATCATCTTCTCCTCTAACTTCAACCCCTCTTCTTTTCCTCACCCCCACCGTGCCCCCATGAATGCACACTGACGTTCCCGCCTAACTTGTTGTCCTGACAGCCAGCCTGTGTGGTAAAGCTCTTCTCCCCGCTGCTCTTCCCTACCGCACGCTAGCCCGGAGCCGCATTCCCCGCCCCAGCATGAGTCAGGGTTGCAGTCGCGACACCAGTCGCGAAAGCAGCCGCGACACCAGCCCCGCTCGGGGCTTCGCTCCTCTGGGTGAGTTCTGCTGTACGAGCCTCCCACTCCTGTTGTTGGCGCTCCACGCCACTCTACCTCTGCCTGTCTTTCTTTTTGTTGCATGCACTAACTGTGTCTTTGTGGGTTTAGTGGACGATCTCTTTAGTATATGGTTGATACAGCTTTTTTCTTCTCCGAAACCTGTTGGTTTTTTTTCCCCAAGATGGCATAAATAACGTTAAGTTATTAAGTTCCAAATGTATCGTCTTTTGGACTGTTTTGAGTTGGATTCCTGTGTTTGGAGTGTTTCTGGATGAATCTGTGAACATGCCATAGTGCCATCTCTGCAGACTCTATAAGGCTGGAGTGGAACATGTTCCTACTCAGCATGGTATTGCTTTGGAACCAAACTGAAGAGCTGCCCACTGCTGTTTCTATACGCCATTAGTGATGGAGGTCTGGACATTTTGTTTTAATTCTGCAGACTTAGAGTAGAAATGGGTGTGCCACCCCGTTGGTATATCCAAATTGAATTCATCTAAACTTTTTTTTTCACATTGCAGAGCTAAATCTCTGTATGTATCTCTGTAAAGGCTGAAACACACCAAAAACCCATCATTCTGGTTTGTGTAATGAGCAAGTGTGTTTTACTCTTCCTCACAGTAGTTCCTGTTAACTGCAGACCTGATTGGTCAGTGCAGCAGTCAGTCTCACATTAGAGGCTGCTGTTTAACCTGGGCGCGTGTGTGTGTGTGTTCAAATGTCGCCCACCTCTCCTGTCCCCTGCAGCCTCCCGACGTCACTCCCGTTCAACCAGCGCTCTCTCAACAGCCGACCCCCACGGCCAGTCAGGTGACCTGCATGCTCAGACCCCCTAAAAAAAAAAGCTAGTGCCTGTGTCAGAGGCATGTCCCTGTGGTTGTACTCAGTGATGTTATTATTTTCCATCCACTTATTTGAGAGCCTTTGGTTTATTACTGAAGCAAACAGGTGAGGAAACAGAAGGTGCATTATTTTAGCATGTCAAAGGGAAACCTGTTTTCATCTGCTTGTCCCTTAATCACCACATACTTTCAGTGCCTTATACACCGTTTGCACTTGAGCCGTGGTTTTTGTGGAGTTATCATCGACAGTCAGTTCAGTTTGGTTTGCCGCCACTTTGATTCTCTTTTGGTTTTATGTTCACCTGCCGTTTCTTTGTAGCCGAGGTCGATTTGCATTTAAAAAGTTGTTTTGCTCAGGAGGAGCCTGTTTGGTTTCATTTGCTTTTGCCATCCGTTGAACTCCTCTTTTGTTTTTGGCTCTTTGCTGCATTGTTGGTGCAAAGCTGCAATGTACGCCTGTGCTTTCCCCCCCAGGGCCTGGTCATCCTGTGTTTGGGATCTTCTTTTGTGTCCTGTCTGTCTTCATTCTGCTTTCGGTGGTTGGATAATTAAAAATCTTCCCCTCCAGTGATATTGCCAGTTCATTCGTTGACTGCGTGTTGTTTTGCACTCAAATGTGACCAAAGCAAATAGTCTTTTAACTTTTGATTTCCTATTCAGGTAAGTTACGCTGACGACTTCACTTACTCACCAAGTCTCACCGTCTTTCTGTCTTCTTTTACCCTTCTCCCACGCCCCGTCCAGACCGATACGGTTTGATCCATCAAGCGCGAATCTCTGCGTCGGTCAACGCCATGAGGGTGCTGAACACCGGCACAGAGGTGGAGGCAGCTGTTGCTGATGCTCTGGTAAGTCGCTGAATTGTTTTTGGGGTTTTTTTCCTGGGACTGACGTTATTCCAAACACACCGATGAGAGTTTGCTGTGTACAATGAGCGGTCTGACACACTATTCACTCATCTGATTCACTGTCATCTTCAAAAATGGCAAAATAAACTTGAACACCCTTATATACCCGACGTATTTACCCAAATCAGTTTCCAGAATCCTGATTTCTTCGTGATCTGTAACACATAAGTAGCTTTGTTACTTAGTTCAAAGTTCAAGAGCTCAGGGGATCCTGAGTAAATGATTTCCAGATTCAATCCCATAATAGAAAGTGAGTACACCAAACATGCTCTAGTTTTATAAGGTTGTGGACTTCAGTCTGTTTTAATGATTAAAGAAGTTTTATTTTCAAAGTCCAGGAATTTCTGTTCAGAGGTCCACATGTTCCTCCACTGTGAAGTTTGTTGAGATCACCTGAACCGTAAGCTCCCGCAGAGCAAACAGGAAATGTCCAGCCTTGTCCTCTGCTTGCTGTACTTGGTCTTTACGTCTCCTTTAAACCTGCCCTCTCTCCTCTCTCCCTCTTGGACCGTTGTTACCACTTCAGCTTTTAGGAGACTCCAGGAATAAGGTAGTTGGCCATTTTACGTCCTCTTTGTCTATCCATGTCATCACGCACTAATCAAGTTCAGAAAAATGAGAATGCAGCTTGGCTCCATTATACTGGCACGTGGCACAACTCCAGCCCAGTCCCTCTTTCTTTCTTTCTTTCCTTACTTTTAAGTTTTACACTGAATGTTTACGCCCCCCCCATTAATGATCTGAACCTCATAACTTTGGTACATTATCCACATGTGTGTTTTTTCTGAGTCCCATACCACATGCTCTACTGTGTGAAGCTCTGCGCTGCATCTGTAGTCAGGCCCTTTGTTTACGTGTGGCACTGCTTGACTGGCTTTTGATTTAAAATGGAAAAAAAAAGCATGTGATTTTTTTATGAGAGTATGTAATCACTGCGTACATCCAGGACAGGAACCTGCATGGCTACCTGATGCAGCTGGTGACCTGTATCCACCACTCTTAACAGCTGGTTATCGTTTCCTTCGTGCCATTCTTCTCCCGTAGAGGAAGCCGCTGAGGCGGAGGTACGAGTCGCCCGGGATGTACTCCGACGACGACGCCAACAGCGACGCGTCCAGCGCCTGCTCGGAGCGCTCGTACGGTTCGCGAAATGGAGGCATTCCCCACTACCTGCGCCAGACAGAGGATGTGGCCGAGGTCCTCAACCACTGCGCCAGCTCCAACTGGTCAGAAAGGAAGGAGGGCCTGCTGGGGCTGCAGAATCTCCTCAAGAGCCAAAGAATACTGAGGTGGGGCTGAGCTCGTGGGCCTCCACCCGGGGCGACAGGCATAATGCCAGACTGGTGGAAATGTAACTGAATTTTGAAAAGAGTCGTTAGTCGGTCCCAACTGCCTCTGCTCTTTAGACAAAAGAAAGAATGCAGATGTCGAGCTCTGCATGTGAGGAGTAATAGGAGGTATCAGTGACGTAATTTCTGTGTTTGGACCCGTCGTCATTTTTTGGGAACGCTCTGATTTCTTGTCCTTCGTGCTCCCTGCAGCCGGGTGGAGCTGAAGAGACTTTGTGAGATCTTCACCAGGATGTTTGCAGATCCACACAGCAAGGTACAGAAGATGAATTTTACTGACTAAAACAACAGCTGATTATTATTTCTCTATAAATGCATGGTGTCCAAAACAGCAATACATGATGGAGCCCTTGAACAACACACTTACTAATGGAGTGTCTTCTGTTGCATGGTCTGTTTTGCTGTGGATTTAACAACAGAGAGTAAGTGTGCTTTTCAGTCCTTATTACACACCTAAATCTGACTGGAGATCAGCATGGAATGGCCTCAAAGTAAGCGGGGGCGTGTAGTAAATGTTTGAACGTGTCCTCAGGTGTTCAGCATGTTCCTGGAGACGCTGGTGGACTTCATCACAGTGCACAGGGAGGACCTGCAGGACTGGCTTTTTGTCCTGCTCACCCAGCTGCTGAAAAAAATGGGGGCAGACCTGCTCGGCTCCGTCCAGGCCAAAGTCCAGAAGGCCCTGGATATCACAAGGTCTGAAACACGTACCGGGTCACAGGGGGGGAACAGCTGAGATAACTGGCCGCTGGACTTGGGGACAGGTCACAGTGTTGGACATGATTTAATCCAGTCTGTTAGTGTGGAATGAAAACATCAGTGAATGGATGAAACACCAACTAGTTGTTTTTAACCATAACAATGATTTAGTATCATTTGTGTAGCTGCTGAACCAAACACGTGTTTTTCTCTGTCTGTGTTCAGGGAGTCTTTCCCCTTTGACCAACAGTTCAACATTCTGATGAGGTTCATCGTGGATCAGACCCAGACACCAAACCTCAAGGTGCAGTCATTAGGGAAACACTGGTTCTGCGCAACGGCGGCCTCGTGATGTTTTAGTAAAAGATGCGACCGGATGTTTGACGACTCCTCAGGTGAAGGTGGCCATTTTAAAGTACATCGAGTCCCTGGCACGACAGATGGACCCGACGGACTTCGTCAACTCCAGCGAAACGCGCCTGGCCGTGTCTCGCATCATCACCTGGACCACTGAACCCAAAAGCTCTGACGTCAGGAAGGTACGGCCGTGCTCTCTGTCACATCTGATTGGTGACCTCACACCCTGTAGTTTTGAGCACTGATGAAGGAATGAAGTTTCCTCCAGGATATTGCTTGGGTCTTTTTTTATTACTATTTTAAGATTTAGTTTTATCTTCATTTCATATTTTAAGTAGGATGTGCAGACATTTTTTAACTTTGCCTTTTCGATCTCTACCACTAGAGCAATGAGAGACGATAACTGTCGCATTAATCCTCTTGCCACAAAAGGTTCTGCATCAGATCTCATGTCAAAGATTTTTTTTGTTGCTATAAATATATATGCAGAGCAAACCACTAGATGGCTTTGGTTGAAAAGGGCTGATCCGTGGGTAGCTGCTGGGACGCAAGCTGGGGCCTGATCAGAGGGTGTACGTCGTGAGACCCGAAACACTGCTGATGCATCCCAGCGCATCCTGGAGATGTTTCCTGTATACTACAGAGGAAGTCATGCCATACTAAACCATTAGATGGGCAAGCTTATGGCAGCACTAACTGCTTGACTTCAGTATCAAGTGGCGTAAAGTAACGTGAAACGATGTAAATTGATTGAGTTTAGAATATTTATTTGCAGAGCAGGTCTGCTGTTCCCTTCATCTCCCCCTGTCCGATGCATGTCGTGTTCTCCCCATACTGTGTGTCCCCTTCTGTTCACAAATGAATGAAATAAATGAGTCTGCAGGATAAAGTAGCTGACAGCGACCCTCAGTTTAATGGTAGAGGATGTGCCAGATGTGACTGTGGAGGAGCCGTGTCATTCTGTAACGCCCCCTTCTGCCTTGCCACTGTGCCCCAGACCCTTCATAACTGGGTGAGCGAGGAACTCAGTGGCAGGTCCGGTACCGCGGCCTTACTGTCCACTGAGGGCAACCAGGAAGAGAGGTGTAAGCAGGTAGAGCCCGCACGCAACGCCCCCTGCCTGCCCGGCGCCCTAACCACCAACCCCCAGGACTGTGAACAGTGTAGCGTGGCATTTCTCACTCACCTCTACCATCGACGCTCCAGTTTAACAACTGTAACAACCTGAAAGTCGGTCTGTGCCTTGCAGTTTGATCACTCACCAAATCAGCGACGCTTGTCGTGCGCCCACATATAATACACATATCATCTGGTGCAAAATTACAGGAAAGGCTTGTTGCTTTGTATGAATGGACTTTATTCCTAAACGCTGTTTTGTGACTACTGCGTGCCTAACATCTGTTTGAATCAGTCTAACAAAGCTCCCATCCACCTGCATACCTGCATGTTGTCTTTCTACAGTAACAGAGACATCCCTTTATGTATAGTGTACTTGCTGTAGCTATAGTATAGCTTGAGCTATTCATGCTTATGTTATAGTCATTTCCTTACAGTCAAGATACAGTAAGTGTACTCAAACGCCATAGGAACACAACTGACAAGTCGTCAGTGCAGCACACAAGAGTTGAGCCTCAGTTCAAATGAAGAGAATGTGAAATCACTTTCTTATCAGTATATACTATAAGATTCTTAATCCCACAAAATTTTGCAAGATTAATTATTAGAATTGGAGATAGATTAGATAGATAGATTCATTATTTTCTGAGTGAAACCAGAACACACAGACATCATGCACATATGGCTGGAATCAGCAGAACCTCACCTTTCCAGTGATATCAGCATCTGTGGTGTCACCAGCAGGTCTGCTGAGAAAGAAACAGATGCTTCACATGTCAGCTCAGATTTTGCAGATAATGGTTACAGTAACCGGGCTGGTTGTAGCCTGTAGCTCCACAGTCAGGTTGGTTGGCAATCTAACCAACAGGACAAAACCAGTGATTCTGTAACATGTAGAGACGGTGAATGCGCAGCAGATGTTAAAACCAGGGTGAGCAAGTCATCACAGAAATTCCTTCCTACTGTAGCCAGCCTTTCAGTTTGTGTCTCAGTGCAATGTGATGTTGCGTAACGATGCATCAACGTCTGTCTCCGAACGAACTTCTGCTTTCCACAAGCCCCTTCAGTTTACCTGTACTCACTCGCATGTTGCAACACTGATCCAGCAGCAGCGTACGACAGCGTTTGTGAACAGTTGTGTACTCCACTAGTCTTCCACTGAATGCAGCTTTGAACACCTTTTAACAAGTCTCTTCCTACAGGCCACTGTGTACGTTAGTCTGCCAAGAAACGCACCGTGGAGCTGAAAAGTTGGTTTCCTTGGTTCAGAATTGTTTTGGCCTTTTGTGGGCGTTAACAATTGATCTTCCATGGTTTTAGAGCTGCTGACCATGTCCAATATTACAGTCAAGTCTGCAATTTTTGTGCTATTTTTTGCACTTTTTCTGATTCATACCGGTGAAGTTAGGGCCCACGTAACTGAAACCAAGGAAACCATCTGAACCTTCCACACCGTTGCGTCCTCCGCCCTAACCCCGCTGTGCTGCACCACCTCCAGGCAGCCCAGGTGGTGCTGATCGCCCTGTTCGAGCTCAACACCCCAGAGTTCACCATGCTGCTGGGCGCCCTGCCCAAAACCTTCCAGGACGGAGCCACCAAACTGCTACACAACCACCTGAAGAACTCCAGCAACACCAGCAGCAGTGTGGTAAGGGAAACGGAAGTGTCTGTCACTCACACACATGTACGCGTCGCAAGATTTCAGCGCCGTTTCCTTCCCCGCCAGGGGTCTCCGAGCAACACCATTGGAAGGACGCCGCCGCGCCACACTCCCAGCAGAACCAGCCCCCTCACCTCCCCGACAAACTGTTCCCACGGTGGACTGTCTCCAAGGTAACCGCTAACACACCTGTTGTTAAATCCTGCCCGGCAACAGAGGTGCTGTCCTGACGCACGGCTGCAGTTGAATCGTTAGTGCTGCTCTGATTGCTCCGTCCTTCAGATTCAGACTAACGGCAGCCTAACAGGTGCTACTGAAGGAGTTGCTCAGAGGGAGTTCAACACATCCGTGATCCATATTCGATGGTCAGTGGTGAGAGGGGAGACTCGGCGTTGATTGTCTCTGCCTGAGCAGCTCATTCAGCTGAAGCAGTGTACAGGTGACCCTGCACACTGCTCTGCACCGTCGGGCTCATCCTGGCTGGAGCACGTCACTCCTGAGGTTTTATGTAAAGCTGCTTCTTTCCACTTGCTCTCCACTTAAGTAACACTTTCCTTTAACCTTAAAGCTCAGACTTTTGTCTTTTCTCTCTTTCTGCACACTTGTTTTCCTCCTCCTCCTCCTCCTCCCCCGTCCTGTCTTGTGTCGTGGTCTCCTCGTGTGGTCCATTTCCATCTCCCCCTGCTCTTTTCTCTCCTGTCTGTCCGTCTTTCCCTCCCGGCCGCGCTGTGGCAACAGTCGGTTATGGGGTTGGGGTGTCGACGGGCTGTCAAAGCACCCCCCCGCCCCTCCTCCTCCTCCGCCTCACTCCACCCCTGCTGCCCCCTCCCTAAGGGTCCTGCGCAGAGCATATTCACCCAGGTAATGAGGTGGGCTGAGACACCGAAGCCAGACCCCGATCTCTTTCACACACCAGACTTCCCCTTTCCAGATCCAGAATGAATGCACATGAACCCCCTTTCTCTACAAAAATGGAAATTGCTTCAGTGATGTTTGGTGTGAGATTCATAGTATGGTTGTGAATATTCTCATTTGCCCAGGTCATGGTTATCTCAAGGAAATTTTAATTGAAATCAACTGGACTTACTTTGAAGGCCGGTTGATTTCGTAAGCCTGTTAAGGTTTGCAGAAGTCTTGACCCTCTGCTGTCCAAAAATGAATATGTTTGCATGACAAAAGCAACGCTAAAACACAGTTACATACTTGTGTGTCCGTTTCTGCTGCACAGGGTATACAAATGTTGTGCGTATCTCTTTCTGTGTTTGTGTGCCTGGTAGTATGATGGAGTACGACACAGAGAACATGAACTCTGAAGAGATCTACAGCTCGCTCCGCGGTGTCACCGAGGCCATCCAGAGCTTCAGCTACCGGAGCCAGGAGGACCTGAACGAGCCAATCAGACGGGAGGGAAAGAGGGACGATGCCGTAAGTCCTCACCTCTCCATCCTGCACCGTTTTCCTGTGATTTTAAGCCTCGATCCCACTTGGCTAAAAGCTCAAATGAGATTGTCATGGTAAAAGCAGTCCGGTGTGCTTAAAATGAACTTTAATTGAAGAAATGAAACAAGGTTAGCTAACAGTTGCAAAGTTTTCAGAGCTGGTTCCCTGGCTGAGAAGTTGGAGGTGTGCTCTTCATCTATCAGCTCACTGTGGCTGTCCCTGACTCTTTCATTACTCCCTGCAATATTTCAAACTGATCTGCTGTCACAAAATACCCAGAATGACCGCTGTCTAGTCTTGTACATGTGGCCACCGCATTATAACAGTCAGTTTGCGTTTGAGCAGTTAAATGCTTTCATTGTCAAGTCGCTGCAGTAGGATATTTTCTGTTTGCATTGGCAGAAGACACGCAGTTCATAATACTACACATAAAGAAGTACTGCAGTACTCTCATCTGTGGGCAGTTGGCTCAGTGATAGCTTGTAACAGCCATTTATCTAAATGAAACTCATCAAGATTTGCTTTCTTGTGACATTGTTGTACCACTGTCACCGTTGGGTATGCAGAGATGTTAAGCAGTTACCACTCAGCTTTACGTTGAAGGATACATGAACACTGAAACCACTCTGACTGCTCATATCGACCGGTAGTTGATCCCTTTGTAATATTCTTTTAGTATCAAGTTCAAGTTTCTTTACTGATCCCACAATGAGGAAACTGCAGTGCCCCAGCAGTGTATACAGATAGAAAAAAGTGCAGATAACAGAGAAAAGGAAGCACACAAGAAGAAAACAAAAAATAAGAAAAAAAACAAGAGAAATTAAATGACGTATAGAAATAAAAAAATTGAAAAATTAACACTCCAAAAATACAAATCGTAAATGTAATTATAAATATAGTAAAAAAAAAACAGATATTGCACGTGTGTGTGTGTGGTGTGAAGTTGTGCAGTCTGATGGTTTTGAGTGCTTGGGGCCTCCACGGTGTGAGAGGAGTTACGCATGGTGGAGGTCAGCTCGGCTAACGTCCTCCCGTCAGCCACCTCCTCGACGCAGTCCAGGTTGCAGCCCAGGACAAAGGCAGCTCTCTTTAACTTGCTAAGTCTCTTCCTGACTCTGTCCGTGCTGCTTCCTGCCCAGCACACAGTGGCATAGAACACTGCGGAGGCATAAGTGATGGCCACTAATCCACAGCCCCAAAATCTGAAGATAAAATAATAAAATATAATCTGAGGATTCCACAAGTTTTCTGAGACAAGGAGGAAATTGTTACAGGTGGAGGATTTGAACGTCTCTAACTCCCAACAGGCTGGGAGAGAAGGAGTGGCGTCGTCCCCTGGCTCCGACGCTCGCTTGGGTTTGGACATGGTGGAAGGAGGTCGCACCGCCCTGGACAACAAAACCTCGCTGCTCAACACGCCGTCGCCGCGCTCCTTCTCCGGGCCAAGGAGTCGCGAGTTCGCCCCTTACGGCTACGGAGACACCATCTGCACCTACGACAAGAGCGCCCTGAAGGAGGCCGTCTTCGACGACGACGTGGAGCAGTTCCGCGACTGTGAGTTCACGCGGGTAGAAAAGCTGCGACAGAGGCTGTCATCAGTGTTGTAGGTGATGGGAGCTGACAGAACTGTGGTGTGCACAAGTATTTCATCAAAGCACACGCATTTTTAGCTTTGGACCGGTGGTTGTAATCTAGTGCTGTCCCTGTGGATTCAGCTGCCTTTTATTAGTCCGGATCAAAAAGGTCTGCGAGGAGCCGGCAGTCCTGTCCTCCCCTTACCATCCTCCCACCCTGTCTGTCGTCCACCATGCCCCTTCCCGCTGTGTAATGTGACACGTCGACGCCCTCCAGGCTGCTGCTGTGTGATGTTGACACCTGACACACACGTGGCGACACATTCGCACGAGTGGACACACCAGCCCAACTTTCTCTGCATCAGTTTGTCATCACATCCTTTGCCTCCTGTCCTCCCCTCTGTCCCTCACCTCCACCCCACCCCACCCCCCCACCCCCCCCTCCAGGCCGACGTCAGGAGAGCGGTGAAAACAAGATGACGCTTCCCAAGGTCTTTGCTCCGGGTAAAGATGCCTCCCCTGATTGCGTTGTCTTGCTGACTGTCTGAGCGACTCACTGACCTGATGACTGTCGGACTAGCTTACTGACTGTTCCTTCACTCAACTCACCCTCTGTCTCTGTCTGTAGGATTCAACTCCCCTCACCAGTTTTCCTTCAAACCAGTCCCTTTCAGTTCACCTTGTTCAGACTGCCAGACCCAGATCTGTTTCTTTTTGTTTTGCAAATCAGATTGGATGTGGTTTGAAATGAGTTTCTGTTCAAAGCTCTGCAGATGTGTCTCTAAAGCTCTGACTGGAGGAACCAATCTGATCTTCACAAAGCCCCAGTCCAACCTATCTTGCTTTTAGTGCAGAGCTAGCGGGCGAGTTGATGCTTACAGTTATGGTAGTGGCATTCTCTCTAATCAATGTAGGAAAGTGTAATTTGTTTGAAGCAAGTCAAAACATGTTCATTTTAAATTGAGAATGGATATACAGTCCATTTCTTTACTAGCAAATGAGACTGTATCGAGGAGTATTAGTTTTTTTCCTAGTCTTGATGACTGATGCCAGATTAAAGAAGTGACGGATGGCGTATTAATTCATTGCTCTCGTCTCGTCTTCACAAGCAGTCGGTCAGGACCACTCAGACCTGGTAGCCGACCTGCTTAAGGAGCTGTCCAATCACAACGAGCGTTCGGAGGAGCGTAAAGGTGCCCTGGTGGAGCTGCTGAAGATCACGCGGGAGGACAGCCTGGCCGTGTGGGACGAGCACTTTAAAACCATCCTCCTCCTCCTGCTGGAGACGCTGGGTGACAAAGATGTACGTGAACCACTGAGTGTGTTATGGTAAAGTAGAGTGAACGCGTGTGGAGGCTGTCGACGCACGCGGCTGAACAGGCAGAATGTGGAGAATGTAGTGCGTCACGAATTACTGGATTGACCGTGCCG
The DNA here is from genome assembly GCA_016785225.1 of Psettodes erumei. Taxonomy (NCBI): domain Eukaryota; kingdom Metazoa; phylum Chordata; class Actinopteri; order Pleuronectiformes; family Psettodidae; genus Psettodes; species Psettodes erumei. Next base: position 2,211,171 of record JAFBJZ010000221.1, read on the forward strand.
CCGTTTCCCCGCAGCACACCATCCGAGCGCTGGCCCTGCGCGTGCTGAAAGAAATTCTGAGGAACCAGCCGGCCCGCTTCAAGAACTACGCTGAGCTCACCATCATGAAGACTCTGGAGGCTCACAAAGACTCTCACAAGGAGGTACGCATCCACCCCATGAAAACTGGAGAATGCACGACATTGCACTCAGGGCCAGTGAAACAAGCCGAAGACACAAATTAGCCACATTATGGCGGTTGCTTACATACTGTTTAGAATTTATACATCCAGCAGATATGAGCAATATTAGCCTCTATTTGGAGTCATGTTTGTGTTCATCCGATGAATGTAAGTGCAATAGGCAATCCTCTTTTTGCACCATTTAGGTCTCCACCACCAGCTTTTCATTGAGCTGTGTGTGTATCATTGTGATCTTGTAGTTTCCTGTGGTGTGATGCTGGCCTGCATTATACTGATGGCTGTTTCTAACGTGTTCTCCATCAGAGGGTCACAATATTAGGAACACCTGTCAGTGTGATGCACTGCAGTACAACATCAGCAGTAACAAACCTCCAGCAGAATGATGAGCTTTCTGACAGCGTCAACACCCTCATCAGTACGACTTCTGGTGTTACAATGTGGTTTTCCACGGGATGGATAATAGCAGCAGAACACATGAACGTTTCAGGAACATGCAGGAGAAACACCAGAGATCCCCAATCATCCACTGTTTTGGATAAAGAATCAAAAGCAAACAAAATCCAGACGTATCCGTCACATATTCAACAGAATAGTTGTTCAAAGTGTTCATCAGATCCAAAAAGATCCAAAAAGCTTGGCAGAACCCTGGAAGACTTTTTGAAACTTCCTGAATGTGTGCACGTCCATCATTCCCAAAGAAGCACAGTTTGTAAGAGTACTGCTGTACTGTATGTTGAACTGTATGTAGTTGTCTGCATCTGTTGTTGCACAAAATATCACCTGTCAAATATTACAAAAGTCAGAGTCCATAAGGAGACGTGTGATGGAAGATCCCAGATGTCACCCACTGATGGCTTCTCTGAATGACACAGATACAATATTCCATTCTTTTCCCTCCACACAATGCGATTAATCCCCACGCGTTTGTGTGCTTTTAGGTGGTGCGTGCAGCTGAGGAGGCTGCCTCCACCCTGGCCGGCTCCATCCACCCGGAGCAGTGCATCAAGGTCCTGTGCCCTATCGTGCAGACGGCCGACTACCCCATCAACCTGGCAGCCATCAAGATGCAAACCAAAGTCATTGAACGCATCGCCAAGGACTCGCTGCTGCAGCTGCTGCCCGACATCATCCCTGGACTCCTACAGGTCTGAGTGAGACACGAGCTTCAGATCAGACATCAATTTTTCACCATCAACATTTAAACAGACTGGATGAGATTAGTTCAAAAAGAACGTTCAGCGTTTTGTCCTAATCCCAGCAGCATTCTGGGACAGACAGAGCAGGAACGTCTTTGGCGGCTCCAAAAAGGCATATTTGGGCAATGGTCATATTTGGACAGTGGGAATTATTTGCCTTATTTGTCCCTGGAAATGTTTGCGTGTTCTCCTGCTGACCCCCTGTGCGTGTGTGTGTGTGTGTGTGTGTGTGTGTGTGTGTGTTGTGTGTATGCTGTGTGCCTCTCCTCTCCGCAGGGCTATGACAACACAGAGAGCAGCGTTCGCAAGGCCAGCGTGTTCTGTCTGGTGGCGATCTACTCTGTGATTGGCGAGGAGCTCAAGCCGCACCTGGCACAACTCACAGGCAGCAAGGTACCGAGCGCTGCACGCACACACGCACACACACACACACACACACACACACACACACACACACACACACACACACACACACACACACACACACACACACACACACACACAGTGGCACAGATACAAATGTTTACCTTAGTCACTTTTGGGGACATTACATTGACTTGAACTCATTTGGACCCCAAACCTGACCTTAACCAGAGTCAGACTCAAAAATCAGCTTTTTTCCCAATAGGGGAGATGGCTTTTGTCCCCCTGACCCCCACCCACACACACAGAGACACGCGGTGTTACCAAAACCTCTTCACCAGACGGAGAGCCTTATCATCTTCCCATGTAGTTGTTTCTCGACTGGTTCCAGCTGGTTGTCCGGCCACGCTCCTCACCACTCCATGCGTGCCTGGCTTATGTAAGGGTTTGAGCTCTGAGGGTCAGGCTCACCCCTCCACCTGTGACCTGCGAGAGGAGTCTGATGCGTGCAGGACTGAGTGGAGCTGAGGAAGCTAACAGAAAGAAAAATGGGCCATGAAATGACAGCATGAAGAATTACCAGAGAGTTTGATGTTAGTAATATTTCCAGAGAGGAACAAATATGAAACAGTGAAGCCTGGGCAGATGCAACAACAGTCCTGTTTGAGTGAACTTAATGTTATCATCTCAACATTTAGTACGATAACACAAATTCTGAGAATCCAGAGAAGGGGAAACCCTTCATGTCCGATGAGAAAGCTTTGAGAGAGCCCTGCGATAAATCCTGCACTTCGCTTTTGTCTGCCTTACTGGTAGTGTCACGCTAGATTGTGTTACACCGGGAGTGCGTTTAAGTGCATTGAAATGCTTTTGTAAAGAAAATATTTGGGGGCAATTACTGCACAGCTAGCTAATGCCCAATTATTAAAACCTCATCTAACGTCTTGATGTTGAGTTGCCTCGCTCTCCCCGGGCTTTTCTTCCCAGTGGTTTCCACACTCACTTTTAGTATATTTTGTCAAAGTTGTGGTTCATGAAATTAACAGTACAACTACAGTGATGTTTTCTTTTAGTCTGTAAGTCATTTAAAGCCTCACAGGAATAAGCAGCGTATAGTAAAAAAAAAAAGGCAAATCATCTCTGCTGCATACGGTGAAATATTATAAATAATATCACATCCCCAAGAGTCTGTCTGTGTTGGTGCTTGCAGCTGTGACGGGAGGAGAGGTAAAGTTGAGGCCATCTCTCTTGTGTTTGTTTGCAGATGAAACTGCTGAACCTGTACATCAAGCGGGCCCAGACCACCAACAGCAATAGCAGCAGCTCCTCGGACGTCTCCTCTCACAGCTAATGGAGCGAGGCCTCGTTCGGAAACACGCCTTCCAGGATTTCAGAGCTCCTCCTCCTCCTCCTCCTCCTCTTCCTCCTCATCACAACTTGAGCTCCGCTGCGCTTCTCTCCTGTTTCGAGAGGGTCCTGTCAACCTGTCTGTCCTTTTCGGTCCCCACCCCTGCTCTCAATACTTTTGAATGTAACTATGAATTGGTTTTAGACTGGTGGCGTGCGAATCAAGTTTTGGGATTTAAGAAGTGCATTTTCTTTTCCTCCATGGTTTCCACAACCTCCATGCCGTCACTGGAATCTTGTTTCCTTGAGCCCTCAGTTCTGGTTACATAAGGAGTAGAGAGGTGTGCAAGTAAAAATCAACTACAATCATTTGGCTGGCCCAATGATGATATTAAGGCCATAAAACTAATTATTGCCCAAAAAAAGAAATGTGACATAAAAGAACGTACTATTTGAGAGGATTTAGTTCTGGTTTTACTTTTATGGATCATAATCAGGGCTCAGAGAAGCCTGGCCATTGATCCTACACTGTTTTTTGTGCTCATTTGTAGTTGAGAGCGGCTTAAATTGAATCCCCCTTTCACAAATTTAATGTTGCACTCAACAAGGTACCTAGTTGCTAAAAGCAACTTTTTTCCGCTACAGAAGTGACAATCCTTCAAATTGCGTGCATATCTTTATTTTGAGGTACAGGAAGTGAAAGTGAATTCCCCAATCAGCAGACAGAGTAGAAGTTGGGCCCAGGAAGAGTTGCGTTCACGTGTGGTTTCTCTCTGAAAAGCCAGCTCTTTGTTTAACATGCTCTCACCTAGAGAAGACTATCTACAAGGAACTGGAAGAGGGTGTCCTTTGTAAATACCACAGATGTTTTCCCAGTTTGGAGTTGGGGACGGTCAAAGAGACAGTACCAGGCCTTATTCACTTTACACGCAGTAACGTTTGTTGATCGGGACTGGGCGGAGAGAATGGGATGTACAGCACTGAAACTCTCAAAAAAACAAGGAAAAAGTGAATGTGCAGGACAACAGAGCCTGGCGGTGTTTTGGTTTTTTTTCCAGTATTAGCTGTTCCCTCTGCTCTCCTTCAGTAGACGTCATGTAACCACAGCTTCCTGCAAGAACCGTGACTCCACAGATAAGGTGTTTGTATATACACTTTCTGACCACCGCTTCGCAACATTTTACAGAAACAAAACAAACAAGTGAACAGGTTGATCATCTGACTCTTAACCTTTTTTTTTGCACGACAGCAGAACTAGCTTGCATGTGATCTGCAGCACCTGTCAGCTTCGTGCTGCTTCAGAGGGCCCGGGGGGTTTTGGGGGCTTTTAAAGTGCACTTGCTAGCATCGTTGGACTGCTCCCCTCTGGTCTGACGTGTCGGAGGAAGCGCAGCAGTCACATGAACCGTGCTCCTATGTAAACGTGTGGTGGAGGTGCTCAGGCAGGGTATCTCTGGGCACGACTGTTAAATCTTGATTTTAGCACCAGGTTTGAAGAATCGGAAAGCTTTAACGTGTTGGATTCCCACACGGATCCCTGATTGGCAAGAGTTTTATTACTGGATCTGATTTGATTTAGCATGGTAAACACTGGTATTGCTTTTTTTAAAGAAAAAAAACTGTTGTCTCTTTTGCTAACTTGTAGCAAATCAATAACTAATAGTTATAATGCAGAAATATTAGTATTCCCAATTCACATCCTGAGTAATTGGATGGCCAATGGAATGGAATCCACTGAGAATGGGCCCATTCTGATTATTTAAGTCAATGAATGTACAGAATTTACATATGCTGTAGTTTGCTTTTGATGCTGAGAATAATTTCCAACAACACGCCACCCTGCACTCTGCCTGACTAATTCCCCTCAGTAGTTTCAGACCACTAATAGGCGAAGTTCTGTTTTTAATTTGAAGGGGGGGGGGGTCTCCAGCATCACATCACATCGCTGGTCCCACAAACAGACACAATAGTATTCCTCGCTGTTCAAACTGTTCACTGTGCATGTTCTGCAGTACGCTGTCTTTTCCTATGTCTAAACCGCTCATGTAATATTCATACCTGTATTTAAATATTTTATTTGATCTTGTTTTATTCTGTCATGACAAACTGTACAGAAGGGTTTTTTTGTTGTTAAAATCCACATGTGATAGATTTGCAACAATGTAAAGAAACTGTTTGCTGTAGAAATAAACAGACACGGAGCTGACCTGTTGTTCATTTAAAGCACCCACCATATGCACAGCAGTTCTTCTGCCAGTTTGATCATTGTGATATCAGCTGCCTTGGTTTTTCAGAATTTGAAATTAACCCAGCTTTCCTCCCGGTTCTCCCTTGACTTGTGGTCACACAAGATAAATGTGTTTGTGCTGTGTTCCCTACCACTAAACATCATTTACCTTAAGCGAGCGTCAACAGCTGGTCCGGCGAAGCTGCTCTTAACGCATCAACCCCGCGTAACGCAGGCTGTGGGCGGGGCGCCTGCACGCTCCGCCTCCCCGAGGTCATCCCAGGTATGGCGATGCGAGCGCGACGTATAAGAGGCGCGCGCCCAGCGCTCGGCTGCTAACCTCTCTCGCGCGGACCATCTGAGGAAGCAAGCAGGTGAAGACGAGAAGACGTCGCGCCGGAAGATATGCTGTTCTGCCATTCCCAGCCTGAGTCCTACCACCAGCAGCACTCTGCCAGTTACATTAGGTAAAGCACCGCCATGTGGAGGAGCCTCAACAGCTTCACTTATCATTATAAACTGCCACGTGGAATTAAAAACTTTAATTGCGTTTCAGTTATTAATTTGCATTGCATTTAAAAAAACTACATTTAATTCTCAAGGGAATAAAACCCAAGTCCATTGGAATCTGTATTTGAGTAAAAGTACATTTTCCCAGAATTAAATTGTTCTGTATTTTTGTTTGTTTGTTTTTTTAAAAAAATTGAATCAATGAGCTTAATCAGCCTCCATGCTCAGTCCTTCTGTCCTGCTCTCTTGCAGAGAGGCCTTGGCGCCTTTCCTGAAAAATGAAGAAGCCAGGCTTCTGGCTGAAAGCGGTGCCAAGATGACCCCGTTCCACTATGTTCTGTGTGCAGCCACCTCGCCGGCTGTGAAACACCAGGAGGAGACCCTCACTTACCTCAACCAAGGTAGCTATCTGTCCTGCTACTTGAACGGCTACGTTGAGTAAATGGACCGGAGCTCATTTTGTCACGTGTAACCGCAGCAGCTGCAGATTAAACACCGCTCATGTGGGCTTTCAAATACATTACAACTCCAGATTAGGTGCGATCTTGGTAAAGTCAATTAAAGTTACATCCCCGCAGTTGTGGATCCTGCAGCTCATTTAAACACCTGTCTGTTGAAGGCCAAAAAAAACAGGTACTGAAGACATTTATTTGCCAGATGAGCTTTATCCTAGAAGGGAATAATCAACCTGCTGGTAAAACCTTATAGCAGCCATCCTTCAAGAACTCCCGAGTAGGAAGGGGTGCAAATACTAGGGGTTGCAACATCTAGTCCTTTCAACAAACCAGTATAGTCATTGGCTTCCATAAATTTTTGTCACTTCGAGTGTAATCTGTCTGGGTCTGTTGAAGCAAAGAAAGGCAAGAATAATTAAATTTTTCTTCATAAGCACCTGTGCCCCTAATTCTAAAAATGAACTGGAGCTGCAATTTTATAAATTTACATGACCCTTTATTAATTCTATAGAAGTCGAAGATGTTATCAGTAGTTATTAGTTAGTTATAACTAACTAGAGTTAGTTATTAATAATGATATACACTCAGTGGCCACTTCATTAGGTCCACTGGTCCAGTCTGCCTTTACAAAGACAACAATGATCAGTGATGAGTGACAGTGTCACAGCTTTTCATTGAGCTGCGTGTGTATCATTGTGATCTTGTAGTTTGCTGTGGTGTGATGCTGGGCTGCATTATACTGACAGCTGTTTCTAATATGTTGTCCATCAGAGGGTCACAATATTAGGAACACCTGTCAGTGTGATGCACTGCAGTAACAAACCTCCAGCAGAACGATGAGCTTTCTGACAGCGTCAACACAAACTGAGACAGATGTTGTGTTGGATCGTGCAACGCTGTACAGGTGGACCTCATGAAGTGGCCACTGAGTGTAAAGGGAAGGCTGCCCTTAACTGTATGAATAGGATATACTGTAATTACATTGAGAAAATAATACACCATTGAACCTATCTACTAAATAACATAAGTCACAGTAGTAAGATTTGAAAGGTATTACATTTATGGCATCACAGTACGATTAATCCATACAACATGAGCTCCTAGATGTTTGCTAATTTGTCTTACTTTAATCTTCTAATGTAATTCACCTTCCTTTCTTTTTTTGTTTGTACTATCCCCTTTTACTTGAGATCATTCTCTACCTCCTGAACCTTCTGATTTTCTCTTTCTCCTGTTAATTTTTAAAATTTGTGCTTTAATCATTGTCATGTTTTTATAATTTTGCTTGTCTGCTCTAAAGTAATTTTGTCTAGAATAAAAACTATGTAAGTGACATTGCAGTTACATTTTAATTGCCATGTAAAGATGGCATGTATTGATTAGCAGTTAATTTCTATCAGGGTTCCTAGCTTAGTTTTATTACTTTACTTACAAAGAACTCATAGGCAGTCTTATAGTGTCCCTCATTGGCTATTCTTGTGATATTCAACTTAATGTATTATATTTGATCAGGGTGGAGACATCTAAAAGTTTCCTAGTGGCTGACTTAAGAGGTTTCTAATTTGAGTCTTTGAGTTCTTATCTCCACTGCCCATCTTTTCTGATTGACTGATTTCCCATTTTTCAATTTTAATCAGGTTTTTTTTTAATGTTTTAAAATGTAGGTCAGTCCTACGAAATCCGTATGCTTAACAGAAAACTAGTGGAGTATACAGATATAAGCAGCAAATATGTAAAGGTAGGTGTAAGGTTTTGTGTTTATCTATTTTTTGACTTTCATGTGACCTCTTCCTCTTTCTTGTATCTGTCGTCACGTATCCATTTGCTGGTTTGTCACAGGTCCCTCAACCCTCCCTTCCACTTCAGGGGTGGGGTGTCGACCTTGGAGAGCTTGGTACTATCACCCAAACTTACCTCTCCTCCTTCCTAGACTTAAATTTACAGCCATTACACAACCCCACAACTGATCTTACCATCACATTTCCAACACACACACTCTCTATGCTCCAATATGCTACTTGGTCTTCATGCTGAAATTCTTTTTCATAAAGACATGGACATGTTACGTTATCTCTGAAAACATTATGTTTCATCCACCCATTATTTGCATCACACAGGTGGTGCTCACACACTAACTCAAGAGTAAGGAAAGGTCTTTCTTTTTTAAATATCCGTAGGAGTGCATACACTTGACGTGTCTCTATCATCAGGCTACCAATTCCTTACAACGTAATGTTAGCTCGAGCATCCTAGAAACGTAAGAATGGGACAGATGGCATCTATACAAACACACGACGTGCTGGATCCAGTCATGCATGAGCCCGCCTCCAGAAATATCCCAATGGTCAATGTTTTTACAGGTTGTTAATTTAATTTGTTGATTTTAGTCATGTCCCAGCATGGTTTAGAAAAGTTGTTGTTAAAGGGGCATTCCAGCGATTTAGTGTTGTGCCTCCATAAAATCAAGGGACTCACAAGAGAGAAATTAAAAAAACCAAACCACAAAAAACTGGCCAAATTTAAAGCAGTAGGGGGTGACATCCTGTGACATTAGGCTTGAAGATCTTACTCCAAAAATGATAAATGTCTTTTATTTGCCACTCACTGTCATATAAATCACCACAATTCCAGTTCGTAGCATTTTCTTTTTAGGTCTCAAAGTTAGTTATTTTTTTAAATGTAAGAAAGATACTTTCAAAGCCTCAGAAGAAATTACAGAACTGAGTATTACTCTTAATGTGTAATAAGTGATAATTGCAGTAACTGAAATTGGTGGAGTGCCCCTTTAATAAAAATCCCAAATTAGAAGCCAGGAAAAATGTTGCTGATTTTTTTGGCTGACAAGATAAAATATTAGCCAACTTAGTTATATTGGATACTGGATAAACTTTTCTTAAGTCACATAAAGTAACATATTATCCAACATCAAGTGCCACAGTAAGCTCGTAGCACAAACTGCCTGCACTGCAGCAGATGCAGGTTATAGAATGAAGACGTCTTCTATCAGGGTTCCCACATGTTTTGGAAATGATGTTTCCCACTAAAACTGTGACTTTGTTGGGGAAAGAAAGATCTTAAGAGAACTGGAAAATGAATGGATGGCCTTAAAAATCCTTTTTTTTGTTAGCATTTTTCTTTGAACTGACAAAGGCCCAAATTTTTGAAAACTGTGCAATGAATTTAACACCTGGGGTTCTGAGTCACATCCACCAGTACGACTCGAGGTCACCACTTTTCCAGCAACTAGCAATATTTCGGGGAAGCTCAAGTTTCCATTTCATTGATTCTTTAAATTTGTTGTTGTGAAAATGAGTGTGGGAACCCTGATTTTCAGGTGAAAACAAACACTTTTTGCAGGTATCAGATGTTGTAGCTCAGTGACAGTTCACTGCACCCATGGATACATGTGGATGCACTTTTTTTTTAATAATGTTTGCTGTGTGACGGGGAGAGAATGGAGATGAAGTTCCACCTCCCTACCCTTACCCAATGAAACTGCCTCATTGTGTTTTGATGAATGAATGAGGGGGGCCTTCTTGCACTTTGCCCAACAGTCTGGCTGTTCGGCCACGTGCGAGCCGCCACCCCCCACCCCCACCTGTCCTGTAGCTGCTGCTCTGGCCTAAATCCCTGATCCTGCATGTTCACAGAGTATTGTGCGTGTGGTCTTTCACGACCGTCGACTGCAGTATATGGAGCACCAGCAGCTGGAGGGATGGAGGTGGAACAGACCTGGAGACCGAATCCTAGATATAGGTGAATTTACTATGCCAACATATGACCTGTGATACATTCATAATGTTCATGATAGGCGTCCTCCTCATTATTATTTAGATTTTAATACCATCATAATCAATTTTGATGACTAACGTTGCCATCCATTGAGCCACACAGCTTATGAAAACCCGGAGAGGTGTGTTTTGATCAGATTTGATGAATAGTGGCCTGGCAACTTAAGCAAAACAGCCTCTCAGCTACCATCACATTGTGATTTGGATTCCACCCAGAATGTAGTGGTTGCAATGAAGTGTGTGTATGACGGCTTTGAGGTGAAATAAGTGAACCTAAATAATGGCTGGTTTTCAGGGTGTTTAAAGCAAAGACTGACTGTCACTTCCAGATATCCCGCTGTCAGTTGGGATAGTGGAGCCTCGTTCACACCCTTTGCACCTCAACACCATTGAGTTCCTCTGGGATCCTGTCAAGAATGCTTCTGTTTTCATCCAGGTACAAAGAGATTCTGGTCAAATGCCTTGGGCTGGCTGTCGGTATTTACCTTTTATGCCCTTTTAATGCTTCCGCTCTTGTCTTGACTTCTTAGGTCAACTGCATTAGCACTGAGTTCACCCCAGGAAGCACGGCGGGGAGAAGGGGGTGCCGTTTCGTATCCAGGTTGACACCTTCGCCACCAATGACCATGGGGAATACATGGAGCACATCCATTCTTCCAGCTGCCAGGTCAAAGTCTTCAAGGTGTGACATTTTCTCTGCTACATGTTTCCTGCTCATCTGCCCACTCTGCAGGATGCGTCAACCATTAGGAATACAACTTAATTTGTCTGTGGCAGCTTGTGTGTTTCACTTGGAATGTCTTCATTTCTGATGTCCTCAGCCTAAAGGAGCCGATCGCAAACTGAAGACAGACAGGGAAAGGATCGACAAAAAGGCTCTTCAAGACAGAGAGAAGTATCAGCCGTCCCACGAGACCACCCTGCTAAAAGAGGTGAGACATGCTGTTCTCCTCCTTAGGCCACATTGCATAACAGAGTCGCTATGAGATGACCCTTTGTTTGCTTTCATGTTGTCACTGCTGTTGTTAGACAGTAACTTTATTGACCACCACAGTGGTAAATTCCTGCTTTATCTAGACATGTCTCTGATCTCATCAGCACTTACACCACACACTCATTCTTTCTATCGTCATGCGCTTTACTCACCAGTCCAAATATTCATCTTCTCTTGTCTCGCTCCCTGGCACACAGCCCATTTTAAAACACGGCCTGTGTTAATATGTTGCTGTGCTTGTTTTGTGGAGTTTCCTCTTTCACATTGTGACAGTTTCTAGGTTTGTCAATGATTGGGTTTCTCTGTCAGTCTTTGAACACCAGTGACTCAGCAGTTCCTTGCTTCAGTGTTAATCTGGTTTGTTATTCAGCTGCGTGAAAAACAAACCTGATAAGAGCTGAAGTAAGGATACTGTACGCTATTTACAAGAAGTAATACCACAGTGTGAAGATACTGCATTCAAAATTATTGTCCTGCATTCAGAATTTGACATACCATACTGGAGGTATCATTCACAAAATGTACTTAAAAGACAGTGGCCTTTTTAAAGAGTATTGTATTATTATGGGTCTGTATCTTACTGGATTCTAATTGTTGTATTAACATATGAACAACAATATGATGTTGTGTCTAATTTTAGCCACTTCATATACTGTTTGGTAGTCTAATCCATTACTATGCATTATATTATAGATGTTGAGCATATGTTTTGCATTAAGAAAATTAATATGTAAAGTAACTAGTCACTATAGTTAGCAGATAAATGTAGTAGAGTACTGAGTACAGTGTTGCCCCGGGGTAACTTTAAAATTTTCCCTCCTGTCGTCTCATTGCTTCGTGTGTTGTTTTTTTATTAACAGTGAGGGAGTGAAAACCGATCATCCTTTTTCTCTCTCTGCTTCTCTTAAGTGTTCCCCTTGGCCCGATGCCCTACATTTCACCAGCAACAGCAGCTGCAGCACTCCATCACCTGTTTACCACAGCTCACCGACTTCATGTAACTTCACAGATGGGTGAGTCAGGACCCACACCACATGTCACTGTTTTGGTTTGTGTGTTCTGTTTATAATTTTTTAGCTATCGATTGGTCAAAGAGAGCTAAAATCAGAACATTCCCTTGCTAAGACTGACGAAGACCACTGCACCTGTGCTGTGACTCTTCCTGTAGTAGTAGCTCCCTCTATGGGTGCCCATTGGGAACACTCAGCACTGCTGAAAACCATTAACTTGCTCAGCCCTGTAGTCTACAAAGAGTGTTGAATGTAGACTTTTTTTAAATCTGTGGAAGAACAGACAGATATGCATGAGGAGATGGAGTAAAGTACTCACCCCAATCTGTTCTTTTTTCCACATGTGCATGTTTCTGTAGCAACTGCTCTCCAAACAAGCAAGGCGAGCTGCTTGTGACTGGCTGCTCCGATGTAAGTAAGAACAGTGCAGTGGGAAAGTGTTAATGTTGCTCTCTTGTTCCTTTTAGGCCATTATTTGGAGACAGTGGATGCTGTGCTGCTATACTCATTTCAAGGGCTCTTCTTCTTTTTGACATGTAGCACCTTCTGCCATCGTCCTCACCACAGAACACTCAGCAGTGGCTACAGCGTCACAGGTTCTCGCCTTTCTCAAGGCTCTTCTCCAGCTTCTCAGGTAATGGGGGAGGGGGGGTACAGGGTTAAAGGTCTCCACACATTTTTCATCCATGAAACAAATATTGGAAAGCATTAGTCAGAAAGCATGAGAACACAGCTGGCTGACTCAGTCACAAGAAAGGGTTTTGAGGAAGCCAAGGACTATTTTGTCTTCATAAAATCCAAATAGCTGAGAGAGATAAAATTAAGACGTGTAATTTTTTTTTGATGTGTGTGTTTGTCAGAGCAGATCACAGGGACACAGAACAGGGTAAAAAGCAGAACCAGACTGATCGCTGTTGTTGCAGGTGCTGATCTGTTGAAGATGAGCAGGGAGGATCTGATCCAGATATGTGGCCCAGCAGATGGCATTCGTCTCTTTAACACCATGAAAGGAAGGTGAGATGTTAAAACCCACTTCTCAGTTCTCAGTCACACCAGAATGGGACACGGCCACGTTAATCTGCAGTCCTTCAAAACGCTGTAAGTGAAGCCAGACGCTTGGTGACATAGGGCTACGTTTTGTCTTGTGCAGTGACTACCATTGGTTGATCCCATGTCTTCATGGAAAAATGAATACAGGGTTAAAATAAGCTACAATTTCAGGAGTTAATTTTGCTAAGCAGGCTTACATGAAATTGGAGGCTATGATTCAGTGAATGTTTGTGTTCGGGGGGGGCACAGTCACTGGGCATTTTTGAGGAGCTTCTTCAAGTACTAAGTAATTAATTACAGTCTCTAATCACATTTTCCAGGTGTATACAGCCCCGTCTTACCATCTATGTGTGTCAGCAGCAGGCCAGAAATCAGCCTGCCATCAAGCCAGGGGGTGGAGACAGTAAGTGCACATACTGTGGCATTTGTAAGTAAGATGAATACAACTTCAAATCAGTGTGTGATTCTGGTTGTACTGTATTCTTCTGTATGATTACAGTCTAGAATGGAGATGCAGCTATTAATTCTTACCATATTCATGTCTGAATTTCGATCCTTTCGATTTAAAAGGGTGCTGTCACTTTTTATATCTGGAATATGGTTGAATATTATGGAGAAGTGCTTTCCAGACATAATTTGCAGTAAAGGTTTACTCATACATGCCTCCTTTTCTCTCCTGTCTTCCATGCAGTCTACCATGCTCTGTACCTGGAGGAGCTGACACTGGTGGACCTTTCTGAAAAGATCGCCATGCTGTACAGCTTTAGTCCACAGCAAATTATGAACATCTACAGGCAAAAACCCACTGGGATCCACGTCTTAGTCTCTGACGAGGTATCTATCGATCATGCTTAATAGCTTTTATAGTAGCTTTTTACAAAGGAGCATTTTGAGAACCTACTTTTTTATTTTTAGTTATTTAATTACTACTGTCATTTCCAGGGGTGTTTGAGGATGATGCTAAATGAGTGTCAAGGAATCACAAAGACCTTTAAGTAGTTGAAGAAGCTCAGACGTGAATACTTGTGACAGAGGTTTCGCTATCATAGCTGCGAAGATCAGGTCCACAGCTTGGGCATGACTGTTTTTTGCCCTGTTGTGCTGTGTGAGGCAAATTACCATCATCCTTATTCCAGAGAAAAACTTTTGATAAGACTAGGAAATCTGATGTACAGCACTTGGGAATTCAGCTCTGTTCATGCATCTTTTTGTTTCAGATGGTGCAGAACTTCAAGGAGGAAACAAGCTTCATCATCAGCACTATACGCGGTAATTGTTTTCATAGTCAACCTTTCATATCACAACTCAGTGATGGACATTTAATATCTACTCTTGATTATTGCCATTTTCAAATGATCTTGTATTGGATTGTGCTCTGTCACGCAGATGAAAACACCAATGGCTACCACATCGTGTTGAAATGACCAGCAGGCATGCAGGAGGTTGTTTTATCAGTGCAGTTGTACAAATTGTATATAAATTCATCTTGACGACAATACGTGTCATTTACAGTTCAGTAAAATGTTGTTATCTCTTTCAGTTTACTGTTGAAGTTGTGTTTTTGCTTAGTTTCTTTAATTCTCTCATTTTATATGTATTTGAAGTCAAAATACTGATTCATGTATGATATGCCTTGGTGGCTAACAATAATGTGTTACTCGTTCACGTGCACATACACATTTGGCTGTGACACCTATAAATGCAAATTGATGAAGTCAGTGTTACGCATCATCATACAGACCAATAGAAAAGACATATGAACAAAAGTGTTTATGCTGTTTAATGGGAATTCTGAACTCCCAGTGTCCCTGCTCAGTTTTTCTGCCTGCCATAAATATGAAATGCTGTGGATTGCAACATGATGTGTCTGGTTTTGTTGCTATGATTCAGCATATGTTCCTGATGAAGTATAATACAGTATTTTATTACAATTAATACAGGCAATTCAGATGCACCATCCCATTCCAGCACCAACACCTACTGAATGTTAAAGCAGACAGTTTAAACCGGGACATTGGACTTGCTCTTATGACAAATGCATTTTAGTCAAAATAAAATATTTTCCACCATTTTTGATTTTGAGTGTTGGAAATGGGTGATGCTGAGTTGGAAAAAACGGTGATGTCAAATACCTTTAAGCACCAATCAGAATTTAGAGGATTTAGCAGTTTTAATATACTGCATGGAATCTTATTCATTCAGTGCATACAGATTCAAAATACACAAACACACACACCAGTTTATCTTGAATGCTGAATGTCTTATTAATTAAAAGCACGGGAAGCAAGCTGCTACTCCTACCATGTCAAGTCTTTGACAAACAACACAGATATCAAACAAGTTGTTGAATTAGATGATCTAAATTAGCTGTGTCTAACCTACTGCATGCAGAAGTAGACAAAAGATGAACATTTCTGAAAAAATGTCTATCAGTAGACGATAGTGGGTATGTCTGTAGCAAAACACAAATATTAGTCTCAAATGTATAAATGACTGTCTGAACTGGCGATAGTGGCATAGTGTGAGAGCGTCTGCGCTCCCGATAAGTATTTTTTAATGCTAAAGTTAACTAAATACTAAAGACATCTAATCTTAACTATTAAAATAACACTCACCTAACTTTAAGTAAGTTTACACATTATTCCTCTCAATATGATAATGGGATCAAATACATGGTTAACTACTGAGGAGCAAAACACATTATGAACTATCCTAATACTGAGTATGCCTAACAAGAAAGTGACATGTAAAAATGATGATAATACAAATAATATAAAATAAAATTTAAAATAATAATAAGAAACATCAAAGTAAATACCACCTATGTTTTCTTGTATGGGCAGGAAACCATATTTTAGTTTCACCGACATTCACGTGTACGTCATTCAGTGGTTTGGTCACTGGATGGCACAGTGACGCCATCCAAACAAAGTTAATGAGTTAAACAATTTAACTGAGTTAATCCTAACGTTGGAAAATTCCGTGGCAGGAAGTCAGTATTTTCACTATTAACAATGTCAGCATCAGTTCAACAATTTTATGACTTCAAATACTGGATTACAAGCATAGTTAATGTATTTCTGGAATCTTGTGAGACAGCCGGGGGTCGAAGATGAAACATTAAATGTAAATGATGGTACTTTTGAAGGACAAAATACAAACAGCAAGCTACCGTACAACTTTTTTGGTATTTTAGAGTATTTTTGTTTGATTTTTAGCCCACCCATAGTCTGAGTGAAGTCTTGTATCACATCCCACAAACTCATTTAGCATGCAGTCAACATCATATGGGCAAACAATGATAGGGGTCAGGGTTTTCTGTCGAGATAGAAGAAGAGACCCAACCCTGCCAGCACCTGGGGTGGATGGAGTAACAGCACCACGCATTTCACCATGCTCCTGGGAGTTACTTAAAGAGTTAGCTTCAGTCCTATCAAATACAGCATTCATTTTACGTAGACGTAGAGAACTTAACTTTGTGATTACACATTGCAAGGATGCATGCGTACGTTAGCTAACATAATCTCCTTTGGCTGCTGAATTGACAAGATTTGATATCTTTCTGTTGAACCACATTTCCAGTCAATTTCAGTTGGTTGCAAAGTGCAGTTGAGTAATTTAGCTAACAGCTAGCTGGCTGCCTCTGTTTTGTCCTAATATTTTTTTTATTATGTGAGAATAATTCAAAGATTGTCAGTGTTGGACTAGTGGGATTAGATTGCTGTATCATAATAAAGATGATGACCTGCTGCAATACATTTCCATATGTCAGGCACATGACAAGTACAGTTGTATGCCTAAGTGTGGATTCCCGGAATGCATGAAAACTTTGATATGAAAAGTTTTTGATATGAAAAGACTTACCACCATAGAGATAGAAAGAATAAGACTAAGCTTGTTGCTCATCTTAATTTTGATCCTCTAAATACCATGATGTAATGGTAGCATGAAGTGTATTCTAGAGAAATTAAATGCATCCTGGAAAAACAAGATCTGTCCTCTAACAGTTCCCTTTACAAGCTTCGTCCAGTGATCGATGACAAATTTTTGCTGCTGGTAGGAGGACGCCTTGCAGAGTCAAAGCTGTCAAGGCATGAAGTCAACCCTCTGCTGATCCCAGGCAAACATCACATTGCTACACTGCTCATCCATCATCACCATGAGGCTGTAAAGCATCAAGGAAGTCACTTTATTGAGGGGGCTGTCAGAGCAAGTGGCCTATGTATAGTAGGAGCTAAGAGACGTATTGGCAGTATTAACCACAGGAAGTGTGTGACTTGCAGGAAGCTTCGAGGTAGAGTGGAGAAACAGATCATGGCAGACTTGTCAGCTGAACGTTTACAGACTGATCCCCCTGTTTTCTTATGTTGGCCTTGACGTATCTGGACCATGGGAGGTCATTGCACGCCGCACTAAAGGAGGACAAGCCAGCAGTAAGAGAAGGGCAGTTTTGTTTACTTGCATGTCCACTAGAGCTGTTGAAGTGATTGAAACTATGAGCTCTTCCAGCTTCATTAATGCACTTCACAGATTCTTCATGATCAGAGGGACTACTAGGACAGCTGAGGTCTGACTGTGGCACCAACTTTGTTGGTGCATCCAGAGAACCTAAGCTGGATCTCTAAAGCTTGGTGAGATGAGTATAGATGACTACTTTCTCAGTCAGAGATGTTCATGCCAGGGGAGTGTGTTGGAACTGTTTGTTTTAACAATTGTAATAGCATTTTACAGTTCACTTCATTTATTTATGTATTTTCTCCATAGCCTGAATTATCCAATACCTGGTTACAGGAAGCGAGGTAGCAGGAAGTTGCTCCTCTTCTGCTCCCTACTGAGAAAAACACCTTGAGTGGCAATATAAGTGAGTGAGCTATTATTTTTCATTGTAAGAGTGTGAGCTGTTTGTAGCATTTGATATGATATGTATAATTTTGTTAGTATAAAGATTGTGATGCGTTCGCAGTCTTACGTAGATCTGTAAATACTAGATCCGCTTTCTCAGCCATCGCATTCAACTCCTTTAGTATCTTGTATCAATTGTCAGTTAATACTTTTCTTTACTTTGTGTCTGTTTTCAGTTTCACTCTTTTTTGCGTTAAATCTGGTCCCAACAATACACTTGCCTGTTCCTTGGGGAAGAAGATGTAGAAAAGAGTTAGTTAAAAGAGAGAGTAGCTGGCTGTGAATCCTAATAAAGGACAGGAGTCACATGAGGAACATAGATGCAAAAGAGTCAACCAGAGGATCGCTTGGCCTTGGCTTTAGCAGCGAGGGTTCCAGTCACTGTTCCATTGCAGATGGGACCATTTGTCACTAAGGGCATATGTTGTACCTTAGTTTTAGAAGTAAACAACCTGACTATCTGGGTACTCAGAGCTGTTTCAGGGAGAGATTTGCATTGGCCCCGAACCTCCACGCAGCCCATGGTGCTTGTTTTGATGCTGAACTTCTTTGTAATAAACATTTACATACAAACAAGACGGTGTCAGCAGAGATTCTTTCATCATCTTCACATCATCGCTATTCAAGAAACAACCCTCTCGAAGACGAAGGTCCCTCACTTTGACCCTCTCCAAATTTCCATCACTGTCTTTTCTCACTTTTTTTCACTTTCATTAGAGCCATCATCATTAAGTCCTCTTTCCTCCATGTTTTATCTCCTCTCTTTTTTCTGCTTCCCCATATCCACCTAAGATCTCTTCCAGATCACTCTGATCATCATAATCTCCAAATTCCATCCTCCTGATCCTCACTTCACCCTTAGTTTTCAAGCGTGCTGTTTTCTTCTTACTTCTGGAACTTGGATACATCTTTATAGTTGTTTCCGCCTGTCCCATTTCTATTATTTGGTCATCCTCATCTCTGATGTGATAGTTACCCTCCTGACTGATCACTGGGAGCTAGGGATAAATTTCCTTAAACTTCACTTTCTTCCCATAAGGCAGGGGTCTCTTTACTGGGTCCGTTGTGAGAAAGGTGTGTTAGTTTAACCCCTTAACGCCTGAATTTATTTCTAGTTATCAAAAAAAGAATTGGTGTGTGTTTTTGCTTTCGAGTAGATGCTAAATTAAGTTGAGAGTGTTAATTTGAGTATAGCACATAAAATAGATATAAATCTAGGTAGCTGTTTCATGCTCTGTTGGCTTAAATGAAATGTAACGTGAAAACGTTGCTAGCCTGTTAACTAGCTGAAAAGTTTGAATATTAAACTTACATCTACAGTGATCTATTTGCCCTGACATGATGCTAGCAGTAACAAGAATGGCTTATTTTTTCATATGGCCAGTTGATAATGAAATGACAGGGGGACAAGATGAAAGAAGAAAAGAAGAAGAAAAAAAAGATACGACTTCTTTTTAAAGAGAAGCAAGTCAGGCAAAGATAAGGCAGACAGACAGACAGAACTCAGCTCTGGCATCAGCAGTCCTGTCAGCTCCCATCCTGGGACTAGTCAGAAGAGAGAATGTGAGGCACAACACAACCCATCATCACCACGCATATGGGTGTAATGTTCAGATATCCTTATACTTATGGTGATCTATGAGGGTTTCATAACAAAACCATCTCAGGTACCTCTCCAAATAGCTTGACAGCTTTTCTTTGTTGCAAATTTGGAGACCTGTTATTAAAATTTTGTTTTCAAAATGTTATTCTCTTCAGTATGAATGATGAATGAACTTGAAGGCAATAGCCTCATCAAAATGAAGGGGGAGTATTGCTCGCATGCAGGTAACTGCATCTTCCTGAAAGTGAAATAATGCAGCACAACACTCTGTAAATCTGCATTTAAATATTGTTATCCTCCTGACAGGAAGTCAATGTGAAGGAAAAAGCAAAACCTGGTTTGTGTGGTATTGTTTTCAGCAGTCAAAGACGGCTCAAAAGCTCTACATCTGTATTTAGGAGGACATAAATTTTGTTTAAAAAATACATTTTGTGTAAAAAAACACAGTATTTTAATATGTTTAGGGTTGAGAAAATGTATTTGCAGAAGCATGTATCTACATCTTAAGATTTTCTTTAAAGATGTTTGTCCTCACTTAATTATTTCATGCTCTATACTTAAGCATAATGCATTTCTCTTCTTTTCCTTGCCATATCCACCCACAGTGCTGATGTTTTCAACAATACAATGTCCCCATTATGTATCTTCTATAAAACCTAAATAGATGAAGTTCTTTGTTTGTCCAACAGATGTCCCTCTCTCTGCATCTCTGGATTTTCATTTCTCTTCTGTTCTGTAATGCCTTTTGTATCTTTGCATGAACATGGAATCTAATCGACAAGCAATTTGTTTGTTGCTATAAGCAACATGTACACAGCAGAATTGTGTTTTCCTTTGTCTTCATAAGCTCCACTTTTTTGAAGCTTTGTAAGGAAAAGGTCTCAATAAAATGATGAATCATATCCAGACCAGCACTGTGTACAGAGCTGACACTGCATCATCAGGAAAAAGTGACCATTTCAGCAAATATAGTAATATAAAAATAGTATTTTTGATGCAGGATGTACTGGTTGCATTTATTATCAAATTTATCTAAGCCTTTTTTGTTATTGATTTGCACACAATAAAACTCCATAAAACCCAGATGATGGGAGTAAATAATTTATCCAGAGAGATTAAGTAGCAAGAAGGCTTACAAGCTTGAACACAATAGACAGACTTGCTGCTCTCTGTTAGCACATCTGTACAGAGTTGGGCCCACTGCATTACACTCCGTTAATTCATCTGTAAATATTAGCGGCCAGCTAACACTATATTAAAGACCAGCTACTCATGCTGTAGCTTTAGACATTATTCTGCTTTCTCCAAATTCACTTTATCTTGTTGACTTAGCCTTTCTCTGTTGGGTGCTTTGCTCTGTGTGTGCCTGTGTGCAGGTCAAGGAGCTCAGCTTCAGCAAAGAGAGCAAGGAGAGCCTGTGCCGTGATAATAACTTATTAACTAATAACACCAAACCATGAAAACTTGCCGAGATTTGAAGCAGTGATGTTGATGTTTTATTGGTACTAAAGGCTTTAGACAGTAATTTTAGAACTTTACAAAAGAATATTCACTCCTGCTCTCTGGAACACTCTTTTGAGACCTTGGCAAGCTTCCATTTAGTTTGTGGTATAGTATCATCTTAAACATTGCGCTCCTGTTTGTTATGCTATTTTTGTCTCTGTTTACATACTCTTTTTACCACCTCGACCAAAATTCGTTGGCCAAATATAGTTCATCTTCTGTGAAGGTAAAGGTGTCTAGGTGGTGGTAGGATTATTGAGGACTTCGTTGTTAGGATGTGACTAGGTGTAAGAGGCTTTGGCCCAGCAGGATTGTTGAATAAGTGTGCTGTTAAGGGCCTGCTGTTTTAATTGCCATGACTTTGTAAAGGTAAGTTTGCAGAGATGAACTGTCAAGTCTTCTGGATGACTGATCCAAGATGGACATTTACACATCTTTATTGTCCAAATTTGCCTTTCCCAGGCTCCACCCATATGGCTTGCCAATGGTGGGTTCATGACAAACTCACAGTCCTGTTGCTTAAGGCGTTCTTGGTCGATAGCTTTCGCAGCTTCAGGGAAATTTTGTCTTGCACCAACAAAGCCCTGGTCAAAGTGAAGTTGTCGCACATGTCCACGTAGGGCAGTGAAGGCACAAAAAGCAATCATGAAAGCATCACTGTGTCATCAAGTAGTTCTAGGTGAATAGCAGACCATCGCACTTCAGCTCCTTTCTTTCCTCCTTGACATAGAAAAGACCAAAACCATTTGACTCTTCTACATTTGACACACTTGTAAATGCAGGACAACACTGCCTGACTGCATCCAAGTATCCAGATGCACTTTGATCTTAGCTCATGCATTGTTATGCCAGGACCTTGGTGTTACACCAGGTGATGGCTGTACTTAATCAGTAACTTTGATATGTGCCTTGTCTTTAGCAAAAATGCTGGATGCTTGATGTGTTGGTACAGATTAGCATGTTCCAGCCCACCTCCTACCCTGAGGTTGCCTTGCTCATCTAATGAAGGATTCATTCTGTGCAGCCTGCTGGCTTTATCCTTGGTTTTCATCTCCTTCTTGATTTGAAATCCTTGTATTTCTTTAAAGAATGTTGCTCTTTGGACCTTGCCTATGATAAGAATTTCTGCATCCCCTTCATTCATTGTTAATATCAACCCCTTAAGCTCCTTGACACATCATATTAGTCTGGCAATACCTTTGACTAAGCTTGTCCAGCTGGAGAAAGCAATCTAGCAAGGAATATTATGTCATTTAAGTCTTGTGTGGAAAGGCTTTGCAAACTTCTGTGACTTCAGTGGTAATATCTCCAATGTGAATCTATTTGCACTGTTTCCTTAGGACCTCTGTGTGATCAGTGGGATTTTGTTTGGTAGTTATGTGTCTCCATTGGCTTGGGTTAGTACTTTCCTTGATACACTGAATGCAGTTTGCGACAAGTACATTAAAAATCTGGTATCTTTGTTGATGTATCCAAGGATGACATTTGAGTCCATCCAAAATAATTCTTCAGTAACTTCCATTTCTAACTCCTTTCTTAGCATGTCATTTGTACAGACAGCAACAACAGCTGCTGACAGTTCAAGTCTTGTTACACTGACTTTTGTGGGAGCCACTCTGGCCTTACCAATGACCAAATAGCAGTAGACTTTTCATGATGTACTGACTGCTCTCAGCTATGTACATTCTTTATACCTTGTAACACTTGCATCTGAAAAGCAATGGAGTTCATAATTGCTTTTACCTTGAAATCCGCTGGAACAGAACATCTTTGAATCTTGGTTTTGCAGATCCAAGAGCCACGCCTTCCACCTTGGCCATAGATCATCAGATATCAGTTCGTCCTCTCCTATCTTATCTTGGCACATTTGCTGGAGGATATTTTTCCAGCAAGGATAAATGGTGTACAAGGCCAAGTGGGTCAACAATGAATGCCAGTGTAGACAAGGCTTCTCTTCTAGAGTGGGCGTTCATTCACAACTATTCTGAATTGGAACTGATCTGAAGTGACACACCATTTAAACCCAAGAGTTCTCTCAATCTGTAACTTGCCCAAGGCTAAGTCTTATCTTTGTGCAATATCTGCACAATCTTTCTCAGGAATTAAGGCCACCACTAGCGGCTGGTATGAAAAAAATGTTGATTTGTAGATTTCCAGCACTGCAGAGCTGCTTTGCTTCGCTGACCATAGCTTGCACAGCCAGGCGATGACACTGCCCCAAACAAGTCTACTTCATTTGAGTGATGGTTGTGACTGGAAATGTATGTCTCTTTTGTCCCACCAGAGAACTATCTAGTTATCTTGGTATTCTGCTTTATGTGCAATTGGTGGAACATGCATAAAACATCACACATTATCGCTATTGGATGATTGGGGAACCAATAGAGCATGCCTATCAAAGTGTTCATCAGTTCTGGACCAGTTAGCAGATCATCATTCAGAGACAATCCTTCATACTTTGCTGAGCAGTCGAATACAACCCAGATATTTCTGGGTTTCTGCGAGGGGATATATGCAATGAGGAAGGATGTAAATGCAGCTACAAGGGGGGCACAAGCCAGTGTCTTTTTTGTGCCGGACCCAAGCCCAGATAAATAGCAGAGGATTGTGTCAGGAAGGGCAATGTCAAACCAAAGCCAGATCAACCATGCAAATCACACCAGTGACTTCCATACTGGGTTAACAATGACCACCACCAGTGCTGATAACCTACAGTTGAAAATTTACAACTGTGGGTTGAAGAAGGAGAGTAGGAAGATGTGCCCTTAGGCAGAGGGAGAAGAGGGAGGTCAAGAGTTTAGGACTAAGAGTAGGGATGCTAAATGTTGGGACTGTGACAGGAAAAGCTAGAGAGTTGGTTGACATGATGCAGAGGAGGAAAGTGGACATTCTGTGTGTTCAGGAGACCAGGTGTAAAGGTAGCAAGGGTAGGCTCTTAGGAGCAGTATTTGTTGACAGGAGAAGAAATGGAGTAGAGATTATCCTGAAGGAGGACTGGGCTAGGAATGTTCTGGAGGTGAGAAGGTTGCCAGATAGATTCATGAGTATGAAGATAGAAGGTGTTAAATGTTGTTAGTGGTTATGCACCTCAGGTAGTATGTGAGCAAGAAGAGAAGGAGAAATTCTGGAGTGAGTTAGATGGGATGATGCAGAGTATCCCTAAAGGTGAGAGGGTGGTGATTGGTGCAGACCTCAATGGACATGTTGGCAAAGGCAACAGAGGAAATGAGGAAGTGAGGGGCAGGTTTGGTATTGACACTAGGAAATGAAGGACAGATGGTAGTTGATTTTGCAAAATGGATGGAAATGACTTCAGTAACACCTTTTTTGAGAAGAGACGTGAACACAGGATAACATAGGAGTACACAGGTAGAATACATCTTGTGCAGATAATGTAAACTTAAGGAAATTAGTGACTGCAAAGTAGTGGCAGGTGAGAATGTAGCAAGACAGCATAGGATGATAGTGTGTAGGATGACTCCGGTGGTGAAAAAGATAAGAAAGACAAAGGCAGAGAAGAGGATGAAGTGGTGGAAGCTGAGAGAGGAGGAGTGTTGTGTGGATTTCAGGAAGCAGTTGAGACAAGCCTGTGTGGTCAGGAGGTGCTACCAGATGACTGGACAACCACAGCTTAATATTATCAGGGAGACAAGTAAAAGAGTACTTGGTGTGGCATCTGGTGCAAAAGTAGACAAAGAGTAGACAGGAGAAGTAGACAAGCCAGAAGTGTGTTGGTGCCTATTTTTAAGAACAAGGGAGATGTGCAGAGTTGCAGCAACTATAGAGGTATAAAGTTGATCAACCATACCATGAAGTTATGGGAAAGAGTAGTGGAAGCTAGGCTAAGGACAGAAATGAGCATTTGTGAGCAGCAGTATGGTTTCATGCCAAGGAAGTGTACCACAGATGCAGTGTTTGCCTTGAGAATGTTGATAGAGAAGTACAGAGAGGGTCAAAAGGAGCTTCATTGTGTCTTTGTAGATTTAGAGAAAGCTTATGACAGGGTACCAAGAGAAGAACTGTGGTACTGTATGAGGAAGTCTGGAGTGGTTTGTTTGAGTTGTACAGGACATGTATGAGAACTGCAAGACAGTGGTGAGGTGTGCTGTAGGTGTTAGAGAAATTTTCAAGTTGCAGGTGGGACTGCATCAAGGATCAGCTCTGAGCCCCTTTTTGTTTGCCATTGTGATGGACAGGCTGACAGATGAAGTTAGACAGGAATCCCCTTCGACTATGATGTTTGCAGGTGACAGTGTGATCTATAGTGAGAGCAGGGAGCAGGTGGAGGAAAGTCTAGAGAGGTGGATGTATGCACTGGAAAGGAGGGGATGAAGGTTAGCTTCAGTAAGACAGAATGTATGTGTGTGAATGAGAAGCAGAATAAGTGGAACCCAAGTGGAGCAGTGAGGTTACAGGGAGACGAGGTGAAGAAGGTGGAAGATTTTAGATACTTAGGGTCAACTGTCCAGAGCAATGGAGAGGGTGGAAGAGAGGTGAAGAAATGTGTACAAGCAGGCTGGAATGGATGGAGAAAAGTGTCAGGTGTGATGTGTGATAGGAGAGTATCAGCCAAAATGAAAGGGAAGGTGTACAAGACAGTAGTGAGACCAACGATGTTGTATGGTCTAGAGACAGTGGCACTGAGGAAAGGACAGGAGGCAGAGCTGGAGGTAGCAGAAACGAAATGTTGAGGTTCTCTTTAGGGGCGACCAGGTCGGACAGGATCAGGAATGAGGACATCAGAGGGACAGCACATGTGAGATGTTTTGGAGACTAGAGAGGCTAGACTAAGATGGTTTGGACAAGTGCAGAGGAGGGAAAGTGAATATATCGGTAAAAGGATGCTGACTTTAGAACTGCCAGGGAGAAGGTCTAGAGGGAGACCAAAGAAGAGGTTTATGGATGTGGTGAAAGAGGACATGAAGTTAGTTGGTGTGAGAGAAGAGGATGTAGAAGATAGGATTTAATGGAGGGAGATGATTCGCTGTGACGACCCCTGAAGGGAGAGGCCGAAAGAGGAAGAAGATACACCCCATGGGGAGGTATGTACTAGACAGGGCTTTTATTAATCTTATCTTCTGGAACCTTTTCAGCATCTCCATGAGCTATTGTTTTGCTTATGAAGGCCACATAATCTTTGTGGTGTTGCTTGTCTTTCTCAAACCTTCCTTTCAAGCACCTGAGGCAGTGATTTGCACAGGCTGTCTACCTTAAGCAGCAAAAGCATGTCACAGTGACTCAGAGTGACCTTAAGTGTCGAAGACCTTTGATCTGTGACATGGCAGCTTCAGAGTCTCATATGAAATCTAAGAATTCTCTTAGTTCAATGCTGTCCTTTGGTCCCATCTTAGACCATTAGATCAGTTTATCCCTGTAAACTTTAGCAATCAAGAAAGAGCTTCCATGCCTTTCTTCCAAGATTTAACAGGAAATAACTCAATTGCTTTCTTTGCAGGTCTACTTACATATCTGCAGAGGTAGTATATTTTTTCATTCACTGGAATGTTATTCCTGTCTTTTAATGTTTGAAAGGACATTTTGCAGTCCTTGGATCTTAGTGGATCACTGGTAAAACAGAGGTCTCTGGTAATAGTAGATGGATGGATAAGTGTGCTTTCATGGATTAGATCTGAGATTTCTTCACCTGAGACCCTTGTTACTCATAAACTAGCAGTCATGCAGTATACCAGGATGCTCCAGATGACAGAGCGGTATAAGGGCACCAGGAGCCAGGAGAAGAGAGTTACCTTCATCTTATGTATGGGCACATTATGACAGTCCCTAACTTCTCTCTCATTCGGTCAGTTTCAAGGCTGCCCCATTTAATGTCAAAGTTGAGCATAAATAAACTGCAATAAGATGCTATGCACAAGTATGACTAAAACTGAAATATATCCACTACAACTGGACAAGTTTAACACAAGTTTTAGCATTTATATTTGTTAAATTACCGTACCACCAAAAGATTTTTTCAAATGTCCCTCAACAACACTTTCTCAGACACAGCATAACATGATGGTCGTTTGTAAATATGTTTCATATCCTGCATTGTTGTGGCTTTAAAAATGGGGCTTCCTTGAAACCACTAAGTTCCATGATAGCATGGTCAAACTAATGAATGTTATAACTTTTACAAATAACTTTTTTAGACATTTAGCCTTTGTATTTTAGATAGGTTTGGACCAGTATGGTTTCTTTTGTGCAGCTTTCTGTTGTTTAGAGGCTTTCATTATTTTCCCTGTGCACATTTGCAGACAGAGAGTGGCAAAAAAACTAACAAACATATCAGTGAGGGGATGAATCTAATGGACCATTTGCCATTAAGAATCATGCAAGTAATGAGAGAGGAGGAGGGAAGTGTGACTAGCTGTGAGGGAGGTGATGATGGGAAAAGTTTTCAACTGTGCATGACAACATCAACAGAACACAAGACAACTATGCTTTTAGGGCACTGAGGTGTCAGAAACGCCAGCTGCGGGTATTTGGATGAGGGAAGATACTAACATCTCATTTTGAGAAATATGAACCCCTTGAACTGCTAAAATAATGTTGAAGAGGTTTGTGCTGGTTTATCGTTGTGGGTAGGCCAAAGCAACGGGCAGCCAATTTTTTTCTTTTACTTTTATAAATTCAGTAAGAAAGAAAATTGGATCAATTGGATCAAGCTTTCTTCCGTTAAATGTGATGAGCCTAGTTGCGTTATGCACAGCTAGTTCTCTTGTAGTATGTGAGTTAAAAACATTACAGTATAGGAACCTGGCCATTTTGTCAGGATTCTATGACTTGTTTTGTAACGTTAACGTTGTTAAGTAAGTCACAAAGTGACATAGTGAAAAAACAACATAATATAATAAGTAATAAAAGTATGAAACATTTTGATTGTATATGTCCTAAAACTGGAAAAAGACATCACGTCTTTCAAGACATAATGTTATAATTTGTCAGCAAAATTACAAAAAAGTACAGTGTATATATATATCTTAATGTCTTAAAAACTATTTAAAAAATGTCAGTATAATATGTTGCAAGAATGCAAAAACCATCAAAGATGGTTGTTTCATAAACACGTCATATATTATGTCTTAAAAATTAAAAAATGGCATAGTATAGTATTGTTAGCCTGATTCTTTTGTTAGAAGCCCAAGAAAAGACTGGAGAAACCTAAAGTTCAGGTCAGAGTCAACCAATCAGCTCAGCCAGCCAATCCGGGTCATGGCACCAATTTGTTAGCTGGTCACAGGTAAAGTATAGCAGTGATGGTAAAGTTTAGCAGTGCTGGTCTCAAAGTGACAGAAATCTTGCAGGATCTCAGTCAAAGAGAGCCCTGATCTTTGGAAATGGTTCACATTTATCTTCCTGAGCTGGGTGATGTACATACGGCTGAATGTAATGGGCCAGTTCCCAGGGACGTGGGGAGGACAACCACTGTCCTCACCTTGTTATTGGCCTGTGTTAACCAACATGTGTGCGTATTGTTCTGGCATGTAGCTAATGCAACAGACCTCACTGATATAATAGTGTAAAAAGTGTCATCTGTCTCCTGGTACGCAAAACATTTCTAACAGGTCATATTATCTTATAGTTCCAGACCTTACAAAGACATACAATGTGTGAAAAGTACAAAACTGGAACAAGTGGAAAAGTACAGAATAACGATTCATGATGTCTTAAAACAAAGCCGATCATAACAGTATGTTGCAAATAAGGCAAAAAAAAATCTCATAGTATTATTTTTTTAAATGTAGAAAACATCAAAGAATCATGTTTCATAAACACTTCATTGTGTAGTATGTCTTTATAGTCCAATAAAGTCATAGTATGGTATGTCATGGTGTGTGATATGTTGTAAGGATGCAAAAAACAAAGCTCTTCATTAATTGTTCATAATTTATTCTGTCTTAAAAAGACCATAGTACATTGAGTCATTAAAACATGAAAGTATATAATATAATATTAAGTGTCATAGCACTTAATATTATAATATGTTTTAAAAATGCTTACTATATTAGTTGCAGAAAACCAATTTCCACATTAGTTTTCTTCACTAACAAGAGCAGAGTGTCCTAATGTGTACAAAAGAGGGTTATAGGAAAGGTATCTGTAAAAATTATAGTTGTCTGAACACAAAGGCTTTGCTTTTGTCTGATCCTATTTGGTCAATTTTCCCTCAGTATAGTACAAAGAGCATGGTCAAGCTGAAGAGTGGAAGGAGGACATCAAGGTTGTTGGATTTTTTTTATCATTTGGGGACTGAACTTGGAGAAGTCAAGAAAGATAGAGTCAGGGGAGAAGAGTGGAGATAAAAGCGGCTGAAGTCTGAGGGTTGCATAGAAGTGGATAAGATAGAGTCCAGAAGGATGTATCAAGGAGACAGGCAGAGATAGAGGGTGATAGGTGTTTGAAGGAGGGAAAGATCCACTTCTCTTGCAGCTGAGAACAATCAGGAAATGGGGAGAAAAGTGACAACTCATAGGATAGCTATCATATTCTCTTCATCATTGCTTCTTTCACCTTCAAGATCATCTCCTTTTTAAAAATTGTAGATAATGCTGATGTGGGCACAATAGAAACATGACAAGCACAGATTCAACGAGGCATATGAATCTTAATATGACCCCTAACAAAACCACTGCTAGCCATTTCAAAATAACACTGAAAGGAGAGTATCCCTGTTAATAGAAACCTCATACCTCCAAATCTACTGTGCTGCTGTTCATGTTTCACATTATTATTTCAACTTATGCTGAATTGTCAAGGTAATATCCTTGGAAGAGAGAACATATTTGCACAAGGTTGTTATTGTCTCTGGGTAGTGTGGAAACTAGCTCCTGGAATATCTCCAGGAGGTACAATGTCAGCCTTGCTCAGTTGGCAAATTTCAGACATGGAGAAGCAGATGGTCAGGCTTACTTTAATGAACAATTCCAAAAGCCAAAGTTCTGTTTTCCAAAGGGCATTACGGGAGGTCACATTTCAACAGCTGCTGAAAATTACAACCCCTGCCAAACAGGATTATTTGTCACAGATGTAATCATTATCTGACCCCAAAGTGTTGCACTCAGAAACATTAATGGACAGAGCTGATGATCAATATTTGTGTTATTGTCAACAACTCTAATTAAAAGACCAAAACCAGCAATGCATTTGATCATTTCATGACACTACCAGAATTCCCTACATACCTCGTGTGTGCCACTAATCCCCAAGCACACTGGTTAGTACTGAAAATGCAAATCAGAAAAGCTGCAGTATTCAATTATTATATTACATATACACTTGACTACATATAATTTGAAACATGGTTGCTTGTTGTCATGAAGCCCCATGAAATAATCAGCCCCTACTGCTGTTTCTCTCAGCTGTTCAGTGTGAGTTTTTCATTCGTTTGTCATTTCATTGCTTTAGTTTCCATAAACATTGCCGTCGGAGTTAATTCTCACAGCTTTCAGCTAGCCAGATACTTCTCTGAGGAGTTGATGGATACCAAAACAGTCCCTAAAAGAAGAATAAGTATTAGGTTTGTCATCATTATGTGATAACATGAAATTTTATGTTTTGTGTTGGCCAAAGTTGGCAAAGAGAAGAGCCCTAGTTGGCCAAAAGAAGAGCCAAATACCGTTCAGTCATTCTTAATGTAATGCTGTTCTACTCTCTTGGTATTAGAGCAGCGCCTAGGTTCATTAACTTTAACTCAATACTGATACAATGTTCATTCTATTGTGTGACTGTATAGAGACTGTCAGGCCATATACTGTATGTGAACTCACTCACTGCTTATTTACTTACTGACTTGACTGTCGGTAAATTTACACTTGGATTCAAGGGATTCATCAGGAAACCTGTCTATGGCTCAATGTGAACGATTTACTTAACAAAAGGCAGTTGTCCTCAAGTACTCAACAAGTGCATGCACCAGAAAGCTGAAATCAGGATAAATCTGAAAATGAGAATCAGTAAAAATATCACTCTTAGGAACTCTAAGGCATATTCAAAAGTACTCTTTTCTGTTAAGTTGCTTAAAAACACTTAATTAACTTAAATTCCATTAAAGTCAATTTAGAGCACTTTAAGGGTGCTTATTATGTCACTTATCACTTAATCATATGATTAAGGAAATTTTCCTCTCCACTGTTGCCAAGTGTTTGCTCACTGTAGGAACTGTTGGGTTTCTCTCGCTAACATTCTTAGGTCTTGACATTACTGTATAAAGTGTTTTGAGATGATGTATATTGTGAATTGACACTATACAAATAAAACTGGATTTGATTGTTGGTGCTCATGTTCACTTCAGGATTTAAAAGTGACATCTGACAGCTAAAATAGCTCCATTAAGGCCAAAGTATTTGCCTAATCTGCATGTTCATTGGCAAACAGAAGAACAACAAATAAGAAACCTTAAAATGACATGGATATACTGTATATTCCAAAGTGAAACACAGCATCAACAGTACACATATGTTGGTATATATGATGTACAGTATATAGGGTTTTTCCTTTGTAGTAGTGTTTACAGCGGCATTGCATTGACTCCACAAGGTCTTGATATTATAATTTAACATGTATTTCTACCATTAAAAGTTTACTGAGCAGTGTATTGAAACATGGCCAAGCCCGTCAAAAGCATGTTGCAGTCCCATTAATACATCTCACAAATCCAAGTTGTAGCAATGAGAACAAAAGCCGTTGAGCCGGGTGACAGGTGTGGTAAATAACCCTGTCTGTGACCTCAAAGATTCCTTTGAGCATGCTGCTACAGTTAATAAGGTGTGAGGCAAGCTGTAGTGTTGTAGCAGGAAGAGCAATGTCAGGTCTGGTATTTGGAGGTGGATTTTAATACCTCTGCGTCTTACAGACTTGTCTAGGATTGTGATACAGGTGTCAATGTTTGGAGGGCTTGCATTTTTACAAAAAATAGAGAAAGACTAAAAGCCTGATGAGCAATCTTCTCTGAGGAGCCCTCTGGAGGGACTGTGAGTGGTTGATATGTGTGTGTAAAAATAACAGAGTGCGGAAGAAGAGCCATGCAGCTCAACCTTTGTTGCATGGTGTTTTGTGCTGAAAGTGTTTGTGTAACTTCAAAGGCAAGGCTGAACATTTCCCCAAAATGTAAGTTTACCCATAATGTCTCCTATCATGTAACATTTCTCAAGTGATTAGTCTCCTATATATAACATTTGCAAAAGCATAGGCTCCTGGAATGTAGTAAAACTTTTTATTATCATTTTTAAAAAAATTGATATTATTTTCACAAAAACTGAGAAAGTGTCATCCACTTTTTCTTACTTCAAATCTTTATGCATTTGTGGAGATATGACTCAAAATGTGAAATTTTGTTCTATCTGACAATGGTGAAGAATCTTTAAAAAAAAATGTCTCATTTCTGGATACTGACCCAGATAACCCCTGAAATTTAATGGTTTCCAAGCTGGTAAAATTTTAATGAAAATCTGTCCATTAGTTTTTGTGTTATGCAAATAATCAAACAAACAAACCCTTCTTGGTGGAAGTGAAAAAATCAACTGTGACTTGTATTTATAACATACATTTATATATATATAACATTATTGTCCAACCTAATAGACAAAGGGTCTGTACAATGTGAACCTGATTCTCTGTCTGTTAGCGCTGTAAAAAGAAAATCCTTGGAATAATAATGTTTCCCACAAATGTATTGAGTATCATACGATATAAATGCATTCTGCAACTTTCACCTTTGTGCTAATTTTGATTTCATACAGAACTTTTTTTTTCAAAAAATAATCATTTTTCTCAACCTAAATGAAAAATAGCAACCTGAACACTTCGGTATGTGGATTTTTATAGAGCTTTCCAGTTCAAAATGAGTAATATGAGCTTCAGGTGAGTGTGTTCAAGAAAAAGCATGCCTTTGCCTTCAGATAACTTCAAGCATTGATGGCTGGATGCCTTTAATTTGTTTGTGGATGTTCATAAAAACTTTTTTGGACAGGATCCATCCACTGGATCACTGCATATATATACATACAGTATATGTATATATACATACATGGGTAGACAAAGTAACATTTCAGTGTGCTTAGCTAATGTATGTATGTAATATCTAGAATGTATCTCCCTGTTAACCTGCCGTCCTCCATGTACGTGTGTACATGTATACATGATCTAACCCACAACTGAGGCCACTAAGGCTCAGACCCCTTTATTTTCCAAGTTAAATGTCGTGAAATATTTGCCTAAAGCTCACTGCACTTCATAAATTAATAACTGTAACATTAAGCTATACTATACAACTGCTTGCATGTGGGTTGATGGAGTGGATGATCATGCTGTTAGTGGAAAATCTCTACTCAACACAGTGGTACTTTGATTACATCAACAACAAGGACAAAAGGAAGAGGCTGAGAGAAGAGATGACAGAGGAATAGCAGGTTACAGCATGATGTCCCTGTGCTGTAACTCTATGTTCTTTAGATAATAAAGTAAAATAGACTCAATTTAACAATGCCACAAACTATACAGACAGAGTTATTGGTGACTTCAAATGTTTCTATATGGAACTGTGAATATATTGTCAAGCTGCAAGAGGGACCAAAGCTTGCTGCTAACAGGTGCAATTACATTTACTTTTCCTGTCAGTTCATTCAGAGACTGTAGAGGAACTTGTACACACACACGCTACTCGAAAAACATGTGCCTTCTGGCTGACACACAAGTGTAGTATTAACGCGAGGCGAAGAGTGTGACTGATGTGTGTGTTTAACGCGTCACCTGCTGTAGCTCGTATCTGGGAAAGTCACAGGAGATTGAACACAGTTTACCTGCCTTGTTCCATCCAAACAGGTCGGTGCTAGACTGCCCTTTTCCCATTCAGGTGTGATCTCAGCTTTCCTTTCTGCGTATCACTCAGACAGCTTGTGGTGGTTGAGAACACTGGACAAGGTGAACAAAAATTTAGGTTTAAGAGAAAGACATTGCTCACATTTTCAAGGATTACTTTTTGCTGGAAGTGATGTTATTCCACTGCCAGTATTTTAGATAATGTTACACTGAAACAACATTATATTGGAATGACATCTGAGAGTTTATTTCCTGCATCCTGCAGCTATTCCCATTATCTTTGCACCATTAACACTGCATCTCAATTCAGATGCTTCCCTTTGTACATTTCCATGGCAGTGTTGTCTCAAATCCAGTGAATGCTGCATACATACCTACATACTGCTACATAGCCCAGATGGCAGCTGTTGAGGTTGAAAAGTGTCCATCATAACATGCACTGCCTGTTTTCATAATTGTCAGTGTGAACTCAACCCAACTCATATATCACACTGACAATATGGCTAAAATACAGAAATCAACAACATGAAATTTACACTGATTTGTGTTTGCGATGGCAGCAGGCCAAGTGAGCGATAATGAATGAATCAAACACTATATTATACACTATACACTATATTATACTGAAAATGTTCAGAGTAAAACAAATGACACATTTACTAAACACATGAAAAGGGCAAAGCTGATTGTGTCATCCAATTTTAAAAGTGGTAAAATGATTTCCCTGCTGCTTCTTGACCTCAGCGATCTTGTTAAAGCTGCGGATCATTTTGTAGTTCTAATACATGAGATTTTCTCATGGTGGCATTATTTGCCAGCTCGCTGTGAATAAAGTGTTATGGGCTGAAGGGATGGATTGAATGCTGTCACAAGGGGCAGAGCGGCAAGACACAGTGGTTTGAGAAAGAAGGGGCAATCAATTGTGGCTTCCTGCCAGAGATATGGGCTGTTTATTCAGAGAGAGGGGAAATCAGATAGGTCTCGAGATAGGCTAGAGGAGACACAAAAACACACAAGGTAATCAGATTTCTCCCACATTTCCATACACAGGACCTTTATCAGAGAAAGCCTTTAAGCTAGTGGCTTTGACCTTACTCTGCAATGTGATTTTCTCATTGTGAATATCGAATTAACCAAAGGCTTTCAAATTATTTCATGTTAACCCATCGATCAGTAAGATATGATACTCAGTAAACCTGTAAGGGTCAGTGACTATAAAAACTATTCACTTTGACATTGAGGAGTTTTTCAAAAAATCCATTTTAAGAAAAAAGCCAAATAATATTGACCATGATTCTACTATAAAAGCAATAAAAGGGGAAAACATCTGAAGGATGTAATACGTTTTATGGGCACTGTATGTAACTGTGTATCGCATTGCCAGCCCACAGGAGGAAGTGTGTTAACACAACAACAAACAATAAAAGGACATTACACCAATTTCACCAATTCTGCTCTTAAGCAAAGAATCGGTGTAATATTCTTACTGCTGCACTTGAATTGAAAAATAATGCAAATAAAGACAACAGGAGTTAAAGTACATATGTAAATATGCTCATTCCTCAGTCCTGATTTCTCTGTATTATCTTGTCATTTTCCAACTTGTGGGGAAAATGGGAGCAATAGAAATATCATGAGCACTGTAACACCACAACACCAGGAGGGATAATTTGGGAGAAAGCGATGACACAGTATATTTAATCTCTAATCACATCATGCGGGATTCCACAAAAATTATGGCATTTCATAATTTGTATTTCTTTAAGTTAAACACCTCTGAATCCATCCTCATTTTCAACATTTTCTTAACTGAAGATACAGAATGCATTTCCACATTCAAAGTTTTGGACATGAAAGCCATACTTGTAGCGCTGTTTCCAAACAATGGCAGAAACATAACAACATAGGCTCCAAATTTTATTTCACCAATTATGCAGGAGCAGCAGAGCTGTTACCTGCTATTGCATGAGAGAAAGCTCATTTCAAACAAAGTCATATGCATACACTTTCATACACACAGGAAGCTGCAGCAGAATATGCAGAATATGCAGCATACACAAGGGAAGTGTGACAGAGAGAATTAAATACATTTTATACTTAAAAATCTCACCAAATAAATTCACTTTTTTGTCATGTCATGAAATGGACAACCCTACTCTCTTTAGCACTACTCTAACTCCTGAAGTGTAAATTTCCTGAACCCAAGAAAAAGCAAGAAAGCTAACTTGCAGAGTCGGTTCCAATTGTAAATGGTAAACAACAAAACAATACATTTGTTACAGTCATTTGAGAAGGTGGTAATGTTCCAAAAAAAGTGCATTCAATCTGTCTCAGAGCATATTTAACACTGTCACAACAACCTAGATGTTAATGTGATCAGTCCGGCTCGTGCCATGTCTACTGTATATGTATCTAATTGTAAGGATACTACTTTTTATTGTGGAATACAGGAGAGTAGAATGATGAAGCGTCTAAGCAAATCAAACACTTTTATTATTGATGTTATGTGATATGTCTGCAGCTGAAAACATAACTGCTATTTAGGCTAGTTTGAATGAGGTTCATTGTGCTCTTTCTATGTTACCATTTTGCAATGTGACTGTGTCAAAAAAAAGACAGAAGAAGAGAAGAGAACAACAAGGGAATAAATGAAAGACAACAAGAAAATCACTGTTAGCCTGAGACAAGATAGAGATCTTATAGATCATACAGGGACCATAAAAGACCATTCACAGCCCATTACTGCTGAGCATATGCTGTGCTTACTCATTCAGTGTGGTGCAGCCTGCAACAAAATATACTTTGATGTATCCTTACTGCACTTGCTTTTGATGGTAGATTAATCTGCATAAAAGTAAACAAAGTGAAGGGAAAATTACATTCAGTCACAATAATAGAGTAGCTGCTCAATGTCATTTTCAGCATGTTATGATTTTAGTGCAATGTCAGTGTCAACACAGAAAAGTATGAACGGGTGAGGAGGTCAGAACTAGACTGATTTTCAGAAGACATTGCAGACTTGCTCTTGTCATAAATCAGGAGTAGATTAGTGGAAACTGCAACACCACAAATCTCAGCACATTGGAAACACCTGAAGAGCTTCAACTTGGTGCGATGTGAAACGGCTAGTGTAATGCATGGTAACGGAAGGGAACACATCCAAATGAACAAAATGCAAATAAAAAGAATAATATCTGGTGCAAACTGGATTAACCAATTTGACAGCACTTTTTTTGTCACACTAAAAGGACATTTAGCAGTTAAGGATTAATTGGTTAATTATACGTCATTTTGAGCACTAGAATATTTTGAGAGCCAGAAGGCTTTGTGTGTGCAAAACCAGAGCAGAAAAAACAATTTTGACGGTCAAATCAATTCTTGATTCACTCTTAGGCAAAGCATTACCCTGACCTCAAAACTAATTTTTCTAAGGCCTTCAGTGTCTGTGGTGGTGCTTTGTGGAACTGTGAAAACTTAAATAGAGCACACACACTTGTGAAGATGTAATATGCAGTGATTCTTATCATGATCTGCCAGAGACAAGGGCCCTGAGGCCACTTTTGAGATTCACCAACTGATTGAAAGGAACTAATGTTTGATGTTGAGGCCCTTTGACCAGTCTGCAATCCGCCGTCACGAGGCAGACACTTCACAAGAGCAATTAATTTTGTATCTCAAGGGGTGGAATTGTATGTTTTACCAATCGAAATGTAGTTTTTGCTTTTTCCTTCCTCTTTTTAAAATCTGTATACAGTGTCACATTTATGTAAAATATGAACTGCAATGTAGTGCAATACCATTATGAATTTCAGTTCTTGCACCCAGTTTATTTTCACTTATTTTTGGATTTGGTTTGGTCATTTTCATTAAAAAAAACTTTCGAGAAGACTAAGAGCTGCAGCTGTGTGCTGACACCTTCTGGTATTGATAAAATCCAGCGAACAGGAGACGGTACACTTTTTAGCCGTATTTTGTCAGCCATCCAACGTCCAACAGATGTGCTTCAAGTTTAATCAGGAGAGATGTTTACACCAGTCCTATTGGTTTTACACACATAACCCAAAGACCCAAAGCCTCTGTTCAGGCTTTATTCTCCTCTGACTTATGTGCATTGTGTGTTTGGAGGCACTATCAGAATGCTTCTGTGTGCACAGCAGTAGTCGATAAACACATTTAGTTTGACTTCAGGCCCTGTGCTTCAGCAGTCATAGTGGGTCCCAATCCCCTCTTAATACTTTAATTCCTGTCCATGTGAAACTAATCACATGTTTCTTTTGTTGTTATAAGGATAAACAGTAATTAACCTTTTTCATACCACAGTTCTATAAAATTGTCAAAAATATGTGTGTGAAATATAAATATTAAATATAATATATTTATATCATAACAATGTTCACTCTTGATGTTTCATGTTCATCTATTTTCACTGTTGCAAATTGATTGATATCGCTTATAATTTCCATTTATTATTAACATCAGAAGACAGAGAAGCTAACAAAGGGTATTAAGTAAAGAGTATTTAAGTACAGTAAAAGGACTTCAGTTTAATGTTTGTTTGCCTCAAATACGTTTTTTTCTTGGTCTGTCTTTCTTTCCTCTTTTGGTAGCCTGAAATCAGTTTTCTTGAAAGGCTCCACTTCCTTTAAATTCCCGACATAAACATTTCAGGAAGTTCCATTTTTTTCAGAGAAACCTAGAGGAGTAAACTTTCTGCAAGAGGCTCCAGCATTGTTCAAAGTTTGTATTCAGCCACCAATAATAATTTACGCATGAGGCTTACAAGGTAAATATTTTTTAATTAAAGATGAGATGCCAAGACAGTTTTACAGCTCTGGGAAATTTCACATAACAAGTGCCAAGTAAACAAGGCAGTGACTCTATTCAGGAAAGAGTGTTTGAATGTGACCACTGCAATGTATTGCCAAATGATGATGGGTTGAGCCAGGTTCTACTACCAACAAGTCCTCCAAAATAGACAAGACCATAAGTTATTTGCACAGTCTCTGTAGCATGACACATTAAAGCATCACCTGGTCTGATATCAGCAGGATGACATCATTTGTCTGTGCCTCCAGAACTATTACAGATCACCGATCACCAATAAATGTGTTTTATTACAATGCTTTAGTTAATATTTGATCAGATTTACTAATTGTCATGCGTAAAGGAAAGATCATGTTTGTTCGGCAGGTCTGAGGCAGAGAAGAACACGGGTGAGAATGGCAGTGACAATAAGAGATCAAGAACATTAACTGGTGGAGGTTAAGTTGGCCTGCAGACCACGAAGCAGAGAAGAAGAAGAAGAGGAGTTGGGTTATTTGTGCTGAGCTTGATGAGTGAGTGGGATGCAGGTGTGGCAGGTCTCCAGCCCGCACCCCTGCAGAGAATCACACACACACACACACAACAACAACAACAACAACAACAGGGAGGAGAGACAGGGTAGCCAGACAAGAGACACAGACACATCAAGTGGAAGACAGTGAATGAATCTGAACATGAATAACTGAATCCATTGTTTGCTTTGTCATTGATGATGATTTCATTTCTGCTTGAGTACATCCCAGTTCCATATGGCACATTGTAACTTTTCCATATCTCTGAATGTGTGTAACATTATCTTTACATCAATCTTTACATTATTTGCCTTGTTGGCACTAATATAAGACAGCAGTGCCTAGAAACAATGCTTACGCAAGGAAAGAAAAGGGGAGGAAATAGAGGAAAAAAGGAGAAAGGAGTAGAATTTTTTTTTCATCTGAGATTACAGAGGGTGATGATCTCAGTAGTGTTACGAATCCCTCCACATGGGCTGCTCCATCGCACCCCCACGCTTTAATGGAGCTCCATGAATTCCCCTTATTGCTGTTTAATGGAGATGGGTACCCAAACAAATGAGGAGCCTTTGCCTGGCTCAGCACCACGAGTTCTCATTCACAAGGGGAAAAAAACTGAGGCTCACAGCATGACCATGACAGATAGTTACAAATTCATTTTTGTAAAAGCTTCTGCGGACACCTTGAAATGATGATTTACAGTGTGAGACTGCATGAACAAGTGAATACAATTCACCATTTTCCCCAACAGATAATGTGTGTAAGTACTGCTTTAGTCATTTTGGTTATCAGTGTGGGAAAGATTTAAATTACCATATTAAGAGCTATTGGCCTGGAATAATTATGTCTTTCATTTAACACAACACTGTTTTTCTGGAAGGCAATATTCCTGACAGCACCAAACTGTAATAAACAAAGTCATTTGAGTTGAACCTCAGTGTCAGTGAAGGCCTGAGTGCTGCGTTGTGGGTGTAATCTGTAAACTCCGAACACAAATGGATTCATAGAACCTGATCATGTTTTTGACAAGAGCTGTTGGTAACTCTCCCCATGGGACACTTTACACTGTAGCTATGTCATGCCCGTTGTAGAGTATTTACTGGAGCATCATTCCGAGAACATTTTGATGTGATGAACTTGTACTCATCTTACACTACACTCCCAAAGAGAAGAGCATTTTACAAAATTCAATCTAGCTGTCTTTTTTTTTACCCAAAGACGCTGGAATGAAAATGGTTTTGTTCTCAGGATCCCATACGAATTCAAATCACCACACAGAATGCTGAATACATTTGATAAAACTGTAATTGCCTCAGCACTATTACCCCTAATTCCCATGGTGATCTACTGTTAATGGCAAGGTGTGGAGCTCTCAAGGTGTGCTTTATCCATGTCTGTGGTTGGTGTGGGTGACTGTGTTCTGCATACTGACTGCATACTATTTCCTCCCTGCAAATCACATGCAAAGTAACAGCATACTTTTTTCTGCAATTAATTATAAAAGCTGAATTATTTTCTGCATTCGATAAGCACAAAGTCTAATGGGGTTTTATGGACTGGTGTTATTGACACGCTCTAGAGCTCGGGCGTAAGGACCTGACAGGTGAAAATGCCAATTCACTGTTGTGTATCATAGTTGACCTTATCAAGTTGCAAAATTTCATAATTCTGCAAAAAATTGCTGTTCATTATAAGTTTAATTTGACACTCCAGTGGCGTGTGTCTTGGTGAACTTCTCATTAACGATTCATAATTAATCATTGTGTGTGTGCTTGTGTGTGTTGTCCATTTGGAATACTTCCAAAATAAGTGTTGAAGGCCACTGTGCCAGTGGCTACTGCTAAACAAAGGTCTGCACTTGGCCTTGTTGGAAAGTAAACAAAGAACTGGTCTTATGAGTTCAGCTGAGTTTAATTGATTCAGCCACAGTCAGCCATGTTGGCAGAGCACAGTCTGGTAATTCATGCAGGAGCTAGGGAAGGCACACATGTAGCTGCAGTGGTAGAAAGGTAAAAATGAATCTGCATAGCTGGGGGTCAAATTGCTCAGGAAACTGCTGAATGGTGACTGGATTTTATGTTGCATTCAAACAAGCAGTACTCTGGTGCCATTTATAGTTGAGTCAGGTACCACCAGGTAATGGTCATTGAAACACAGTGTCAAACTGTGGTTGCAATAAAACGAATATTGCTGCTGCGATCATAAAAGAATAATATCTCAAAGTAAAAATTCAAGGTAAGGTACATCCATCCAGACAAAGATCTGTCATCTCTATATAGTCCTGTGATGTGGAAGCCTGTTTTTGCTAATTTAAAAAAAAAAGAAACAGCACCTTATTGGTATTATACTGAGTAGGCTTGGAGATTTTAGATAGCAGGAATAGTATCCACAGGCTACAAAGCATCACTATCTGACTCTTACCAATTTGGCAAACCCCCAAGTGGTCTGTTTGGTAGAATCTGGAAGTTCAGGCTGCAGTTTTGCATTAATAAGTGTTGAGGAAAATGAAAATATACGTGAGCTGGTATCACATGATATCAAGTCAGGCGTATTATGGCACTGAATGATCTCAGCTCCAAGCTTTACAGCTATGGCATAACCTTACTTTTAGCAGTGCAGTCACCACCTGGACTGCTTAAAGCAAGCACAGTGCTGGAGTGAGATTTAACAAACATTAAGGTGTGGCTGCCAGTGGATATTTTCTGAAGCAGTATGTAGCAGCACAGACCAGGGATGTACCCCGCTTGAACAGGTGAATGCTACAAAAATTGTTTTGTTTCATAAATAATTATAAATAAAGGAAAATGTTTTTCAAAATTATGAAAGTAATACCTTTCTTTCTAATTCATATTTCAATGGTATTTTGTAAACATAAATATGCAGCATGAGCCACAGTTTACTGATCAGATTAAATAATTTCTGGATATTAGTTTGCTCCTGCAAACTGCTGTTTTGGTGCAGCTCTGAGTTTATTTTCAGCCTGATGTACAACAGTTTTAATTGCAACTTCTATTCTCCTTGTGGTTTTCAGATTGATGGTGGTGTGTGCTGCTTTTCACTTCCATCCAAGCCACTAATGAAGTGGTATTAGGTATCAGAGTATTACAGTAATTGAATAAAATTATTTAGAATCATTATAATGTGAAGTGCAGTCAGATGATTCACATCAGAGCATTACAGACCACTCCTTGACACAAATGTCATTGGACCTGACTATTATCCTCCATTCCTTCCCCTTGCTCTCTCTCTCTCTCTCCTCCACCTCCTGCTCCTGCTTCAGGTGTTTTCCTCTCCCGCTGCCTAATGATACATGCTAATTGTTTTTAAATGCATTTTGCACCTTCTCTCTCTCTTCAATTCTATTATATCCACTGGACCATGAAAAACAAAAAAAGTCACACAGGGGCTGGTCAGACATACGAATCGATGTGTGGAAATACAATGGCAGGGATACTTAAGGCACCATGGGCTTTCTTTTTCCAGGTTTTAAAAAGGAATAAAGAAACTATTCTTGGACTGGTGCTACACACTCCAAACAGAAGGTGTGATAATTTCTTCCTTAGGCACAGGCATCTAGTGGAAGACAGTGAATGAATCTGGACATAAATAACTGGATCTGTTATTTGCTTTCTTATTAAGTTTATGATTTAATTTCTGCTTCCGTACATCTGGGTTCCATATGACACATTGTAACTTTTTCATATTCCTGCATGTGTGTGACATTATCTTCTCTTACTTGCCTTGTTGGCACTGATACAAGACAGCAGTGCCAAGAAACAGTGCCTTGAAACGATGCTTATGCAATGAAAGAAAAAAAGGGAGGAAAAAGAGGAAAGGAGTAGAAAGATTTTTTTTTAAATACTGTGTGAGAGATATTACTTCCTGTAGTTTTACACATCTTTTTAATTTCATCTGAGATTACAGAGCATGATGATCTCAATAGTGTTACGAATCCCTCCACATGGGCTGCTCCAACGCACCCCCACGCTCTAATGGAGCTCCATGAATTCCCCTTATTGCTGTTTAATGGAGATGGGTACCCAAACAAATGAGAAGCCTTTGCCTGGCTCAGCACCACGGGTTCTCATTAATCCGGATGCTGAGATGCTGATGGCACTAATTTTTCAGACTAAGCGGCATCTGCATCTCACAGTTTCATGGCACTCCTGCATCAAACAAAGAGTTTCAATCAGAGACAGGGCCCAAAGGTAAAGAGAACATAGTGCTCATGTGACAACTGGTATGTCGAGCTTGCTCCCTTACTATTGGAAATCTCCCGTCATGGTGCCCATCTGTGTCTGCAAAGCACAGAGTGATGAAAGTGTGATAAGTCTGTCTCGGTATCAAAGGGATGCTAAGGAGAGACATAAGTTCAAATTAAATTTTATACTACTGTCTTTAGGATGCAGCCTTAATTTCCACAGTCTTTTTAAAAAAATTCAGATGAAAAACAACAACAAAGAGACTGCTGCTACAACAAAGTTACAATTTGGCTCTTAGGCTAAACAAGGTTATTCAACCATATGGCTCAAACACTTACCACAGGACACTATGGTCTCTTCTTATAGAGGCACAGAGGACATTCCCTGCATGATTACTTATTATTTACACCAAATAACTGCTTTCAAATAACTGCATTCAGTGTTTGCAGATCAGAAGCCAATGTATCTCTTGTGGCTTGTTTTGAAAGAGTTCATTCGGAAACACAAGTGGCGTGATTTAAAACTTATTTTGTCCAATTATTGGACAATTTGTTCCAATTATTTTTCAAGGCTTCATGGCAGTAAAAAATTCCCTGATCTGCCACAGCATTAACACCAGGTACCAGTTTTAATGGAGTGGCTGATCACTGTATATAGCAAATTATGAAATGTATAAAGTTAGACTGAATCACTTTATGATATTTTAGAACATTTGGAACTTTCATAATGAAGTGACCGAACTGAAATTATATAGTCACATTAGCCAAGCTAGTGATCCATAATGAAATAACTCAATAACTACGGGGTGGATTGCAAGTAAATGTACATTAACAGTGACATTCATGGCCACCAGAGGATGGGTGCTACTTATTTTGGTGATGCTCTGACCTATCCTGTGGTGAAAATATAAGGTCACAATTTTCATTTGTCCAATTCCTCTATGACCAGATACCTGCAAAACTAAGTGCATTCCTATCAGTCTTAGCTGTACACTGCAATAAGGGCTAATTAGCAATTATGCTATGAAAATAAACTATGATGGGCATGGCAACCGTCATCATGTTAGCGCTGTTATCTTAAACATCATGGCATGCTGATGTTGGCTGTAGGTTAGCCTCACAGAGCCACAGGTATGGCTGCAGAGTCTGAAGTTGCATTCAGACTCACAGTCTGATGGGGAACCAAAAAAATTCAGCCTGGTTCAGCTTCTGTCATGACATAGTGTGATGTCATCCATTAACATG
The DNA here is from genome assembly GCA_016785225.1 of Psettodes erumei. NCBI lineage: Eukaryota > Metazoa > Chordata > Actinopteri > Pleuronectiformes > Psettodidae > Psettodes > Psettodes erumei. The sequence continues at coordinate 2,255,902 of JAFBJZ010000221.1, forward strand.
CTTCGTCAGCCATGTAATAACCTTTTAAACATTTTAATCTGTTACTCACACTGGACCTCCTGGATTGTATTTTTTTCCTCAAGATATGGTGTGTGGTGTATAGTCAGAGTTAATTCATGTTGTAATGTTAAACTCATTAAAAGTATTTTTTTCAAGCTTGAAGTACTCATACTTGGATGAATGCCAATTATCCATAGCATAATGGAAATAATGTGGGGTAAGATGATCAAAAAATCAGAATATTTGATTTTTTTTGTATGTAAATTTTCCTGGAAAAAAAGATGAACTATTTAACTGTTTGACAACTCATTTTGATTTACTGGGTAACATACATAATTTTTGTCTTGTGATTTATTTTGAAAGTAAATGTCTGCAGATTTGATCAGAGTAATTTCTTCCTTTCTGTATTTCTTTTTGATGTTTGTGGTAATGTGTTAAAAATACCTGTGAAAATACCCGCCTGGCATTCTGGAACAGGCTTACATGGACTTGTGATGGCGTGTGAGCCCATATGTAATAATCACATTTGTGTGCATCATTCGTCCCTTCAGATAAATAAACAAATAAAGCCAATATGCAGCCTGTATGTGTTTTCCTCACTGGGGCTAAAATGACCTCACATAAGAAGCACCCCCTGATCATGTCACGTTCCTTGCTCAACCCCCAGTCACCATGGTAATTATGTGTGAGCCCCTGGAGTTCCTCACTGGCCATGTGGGAGTCTCGTAACCACTTCACAGTCACAAAGCATGGGATTCCCCAGGGTACCAGATTGATGGCACCTTTTGACATTTATTATGAATTTGCATAGATTTCATTTATAGGCTGGGAACGTGGAGAGAAGTGATAGAGGGGGTTGAGATTGTACTTCCATTTGCCACAGTGATATGGCCGACTTTAGAAATTTAATATCTGTAGTGTGGTGGAAAGCTGGCAGTATATATGAAGGGAGGGTGATAATGAGACCTATGCCTCGGTACTCAGAGATAATATCCACTAGGGAATGTCATGTAAATTCTGAGTAAAAGTGTAGATGCGCTTCTGTATGGATAGTCACATGTACTCCTCAAGGAAATTTTAATCGAAATCAACTGGACTTACTTTGTAGGTCTTGAAGACGTTTCGCCTCCCATCCTAGAGGCTTCATCAGTTTGTGTTGGTCTGACTAGGGTGAGCTAGTCTGACAAGCTGGTGTGGAGATACAGGGTATTTAACCTCTGCGGGGGATTGTCACAAGGCCAATGATGTCATAGGGTCATGAGTGTGCAACAACAGTTGTTAGAGTGATAGTTGACACAATGACAGTCGTAGGAGTAACTGTCTTTGGGGGGTGGTAGTTTCGACTTCGTTAGTGCTCTATTGTGTTGTGACGAGACTCACTGGATTCATATGAATCCAAACGAATTCATATGTGAATATGAATTCATATTCACAGAAGAGCCAACTCCTCAGGCCTAGACTCTGCTGTCTACTTGCACCTCAAGGAGAAAGCCCACTCCTCTGAGGACACTGTTCATATTTTGGACAGAGAAGACAGATGGTTTGAAAGAGGAGTAAAGGAAGCCATCTATGTTAAACTGGAAAAACCACCTCTCAACAGAGGGGGATGTCTTTGACACCACCTATCTCCTACCTACAATGCCGTCCTTTCTACACTTCCCAGGAGATTCCAAAACAACATCTGTTCACAAATGAATCCAACAACTCTCGTCACAACACAATAGAGCACTAACGAAGTCAAAACTACCTCCCCCAATGACAATGGCCTTGTGACAATCCCCCACAGAGGTTAAATACCCTGGATCTCCACACGAGTTTGTCAGTGTGCACTAGCACACTAGCATAGTGAAGTATCCACTCCTGCAAAGAATTTCATTTCATTTCTTTTTGTTGTGTTGCTCATGAGTTGTGTAGCTGTGATTCAAAGGAAAAAACAAACAAACTTGTTATTCTGATGCAACAAAGAATTAAAATTTTGGGAGTGCAGCAAATTCCAAAGTAATGAGTGCTTTCAGTGATGACCCCACAATTGGCATTTTGCGGTGTTGAAACACACTGAAACCACAATTAATTATTTCTGTGATGACGAAGGCTTTTAAAATATTTGATGGTGAAGATGAAATTCAGATGGAAAGCCTAGAGATTCCTGAGTGAGTTCATGCTGTGCTTGTGGACTGGAGACTTCTCAAGAAGGTATCTGCACTGTTTGTCTTTGGAGAGTACATAATGTGGTGGTTACAACAAGGAAGCATCTTGCATGATGTCTGTGATTAGCCTGAGATTGCATTGCACAATCAAATCCATGAAAGGCTTCGTCAAACAGCTGGCCGCATTGTTTACTTTTGGCCCAGTAAAATATAAATCACAGAGAATGCTGATCTGTCCAAGTCTTCAAATTACACTTCTGTTCCAGGAGCACAAAAACCTAATCCAAAGTTAAATTTAATCTTTAATAAGGGAAATAAAAAAATACATTTTTATGAACACAGTTTTGGTGTTGGGACCGAATGTTGAAGATGTTCGTTCTTTCTTGGGAACTGCAGTTTTTTATGCTGACAAATTAATCATTAAAACCAAGAGGATTTTTACTTCTTAACTTTCAATGTTGATTTATTTTTAACTGTAGACATAAAACCTGGGAGCACACATTTTTTCAGAAAGCTTAATGAAAGAAATGCTCAATGAAGGATTTCATCCAGTCGCTGAAGCAAATGTTCCAGCAACTATCCCAGAGGTGTTTTATGTCTGTTTCTATATTGTATGTAGCTGGTCTAGACCAGTATGTGGGTGCTCTTTCTTTCACAGTCTGGGATACTTTTTAGGTTTTGTGGAATTAAATATCACTGAAATTTTCATGGTTTGTGGGTATGAATGAGGCTTCATATTTCCCATATCCATGAGTCAATTATAGAAATACTCATATTCTGTAATGAGCTCCCTGCTGCAAGACCACAACTTTCTGTTCAAGTTGCAACACTGGGAATCGCCCTCATCCTCTCCTTGATGGTTGAGCATCAAACTGTCTAACTTATGCCTGAACTAACTACAGTAGAAGATCAGTCCTCATAGAGCCAAACATCAGGCATCGATGTCACAACATTTTCACATACCAACATTTTTCACAGCAACAGACTTTAGCAGGTTTACTGTGTTTTTAGTCAAGAATGTTAGCTATTTGATTAGTGGTATCAGCCTAAACACAACATGTCATTAGATTTGTTGTTGATGCTTTTTTTTAGCTAGCAGAGTTTGGTAGGTGGATCTCATACAAGGCATATATAGATACAGAAGGCAGCTGACCACACAAGTTATAATGATGTAAATGTCAGCTGCTGTGTCAGTAAATTGTCACGAGCTGCCGTTCCCATCTAACCATATTAAAATAAAGAAGAACTTGGAATGCTTGTTTATCTTTGAATTTGAATATACAACTAGAGAAATACATGTTACTTTTACAAGACCAATGAAACAATTATGATTAGACATGATTAGATTGCACTGGGTCCCTGAAGCGAACACAGTTACTCTCTGTGACATCTAATTTTGGCTACTTAGTGGTAGAAGTACTAGCAGAAGCAGCAGTGTTTGTGGTAGTAGAAAAAAATTAAAAAGGGAGTAGTAAATAAGTACTTGGAGAATTGATCCTTTGGGGACTGCAGCACAGTGGCTTTGCAATCACACAGATCCCATAAGAATTCTCTGCATTGCTTTACATTGACAGTTTGTTACCAGGGAAGCACTGACACACTGACAAGCTGATAAATGTCTTGTCACCTGGGAACATACTTAATAAACATTTTATTAGCTCCTGCTAACAGCCTGCAGAGGACCAAAGACAAGTTTGTTTGACATTTGGATGCATTCGGCTGATTGGCAATTCATCATTGTGCTTCGCACTTAGCAAGGTTGCCCTTCTATTCATAATTTATCTGCCTATTCATCAAATGTGTTCTAATTCAGTAAATTGTCAAGCAAATTGTTTTAGGAGAATTCTAATGTAATAAATCACTTTCCTGGGCTTTAAAATCTGAATGCATAAACCTTGAGTAAAAGAAATTCATTCCTGATGAATGCAATTTGATTTTGATTTTTTGTTGCAAGTCTACAACACTGTGAAGTGTATCTTTTGTCCCTTCACAGACAGTGAAAAATATACTGTGTGGTGAAGTTGAAATGAAAAATAAAGCAAACAGACAATTTGCAGTTGATCACACAATTCCCAAAAAATTAAATGTTATTAAGTAGTTATATGAGTAGTTAGTAGTAGTTAAGTAGTTTTCTCTTTAAGTGGCTGGATGATTTGGAGATGAATTCAACATTGGGGTTGAAAAATATTTTTTGTGGCTCATAATGTACCACACTTATTCAATCATACTGTTAATACATTATTTAGCTTATAATAGTGTGAATCAGTAGTGTGAGTCATCAGTTACCCATGTGTAATTTTGCCTGAGTTGTCCTTGTCATTCAATGTTCTTTTTAAGGAAGTGGTTTTGAACAATGTGTCCAATACACATTGCATTCTATGCTGAAAATTTTGGGTCATTTTGTAACAGTCAGACTCACACTGTACACTCACACAGAAAAAGAAAGTAGGTGGGTGTGCTTTCCTTCACAGTTTGGGTAGTATCACACAGGTTTAGTGAAATGAAATGTCATTCAAATTTACATGGTCTTTGAGTATGAATGAATATGTTCCATATTCGTGAATCTATTGTCACAATTATGTTCTATAATGAGCTCTCTACTGCAAGGCCATGTCTGTCTTTAAGTGTTGCATAAATGGTTGATGTTCTGCTACACCCCTGACTCAAGGGAAGCAACATAGGAGTCAAATAAGGTCTGTGATTTGCAAAACAAAGTTTGTTGCCAACCAAAATGACAAAGGAAAAATTAAAAGAACAATGTGGTGGTTGGTAGCAGCGCAGCTGGTGGTGCTGCAGTGAGAGAGAGAGTGAGAGAAGCCTGGCATCACCATGTGCCAGCAATAAGGTAAGAAGGGGGAGGAGTTACAGGATCAGGGAGACTTGCATGATGCAGCGCAAAACAGCTGCAACCATAACAGTTAGTGATTCTGATTCTGTACTTTTAATTAATTTGATACAGTTAAAATACAATAGTGTATGAGTCATATGGTTGCTCTCCTCCAGCCTGGTGGCTGCACAGCTAAATGAGTCCAAATGGCACAAGACAGAATGATCAGTGAGATTAAAAAAACAAAACAACATCTCAGATAAACAATTTAAGACTTGAAATAATCATTGAAGCTGGTGAACATCTCTCTTCATGAGTCTACATGCAAATTATGGTGCATGGTTGTATGGAGAATGTTGTCCATGGCAGGCAATATCAGTCAAGTGCATGTCAATCATTAACCCAGTCATTATGACCAGCACAGATCAAACACTAGGTTAATGCCCCAAATGCCCCTGCATCCTGGAAACCTCAAATATAAAATCATGTTTTCAGAGATTTGACACTTTATTCAGCCTATCAAAATATTATGCAAGCCTTCAAAACCTTGGGTCATGCTTCCAAAAACATTTTAATTATATTTCAAACTTTCAAACACAGAGTTTTAACCTTTCAAAGTTTTTTTATGTTGGGAATTTGGCCTGATATTTATCCCATAGAGCTCAGTCATTCAAAGGACGACATTTAGATTATGTCACTGTTTGTCTATTTTTTGTGAATGAAACAGCGATTTTGGTAAGTTTTTTAAAATTTTCTAAACAACATTTTTTATTCAATGTTATTGCAGGCTGGTGTTGTCCCAGTTATTGCATAATGATTTTGGTGCTGTCTTGTCATTGTCTCATCTTAGTCATGGAGAAAAAGGTAGTTGAAAATTGTTTTTATTCATAGTTTTTGTTTACTAAATGAACAATAGGAACTTGAACAGTTAAATGTTGCATGCAACATCTGCAAAGATCATATAACAGTTTGTGTCTCACTCTCAGTAACTGTTACTGCTACATCGTGACTGGGCTCTGGAGGGTGCCAAATCTGTTCCATTCCAGCAGATAAAACTTTGCATAAAGCAGTAACATCAGTGCTGTATCATGGGCAGAGCAGGCAGTCACACTGAGCCTGTTACACAACACAAAAGCCACAGTCTGAACAACAAACAATAGCTTAAGGTGCGCTCCTTGTCTATCACACAACATGAACCTGCACCTCAGCTTGCTGAACAAGCAAACAAACATCTACCATGAAAAGTGCATTGTTGCCTTCAGTTTGCAGGATTAGCTGCTTGTCCCTGCTCCTGATGCGAATGGGCTGCCTTGTGTAATCACTACCCTCATTAGCCTATCACCACATGAAGGCACTCTATATAAGCAAGCTGACTCTCCCTCAGGTGATCAAACAATGCCTGATTGGATCAAAAACTGTCTGAAGATTAGCTGTAGCACAGAGGAACCACTGCTGCATTGCTGGCGCTTTGCCGGTGCTTTGCCAGAGTTTTGCCAGGGCCCTGGGTTTGTTTTTGTGTTGTATTGCCTCTGCCTGGGCTGCTTTGTCACTGCTTGCTCAGCGTAGCTTTTGGTGTTCGCTTTGGGGAACTGGCACGGCCACCATTTTACATCCTCTGCCTACCTGCAGTGCCTGGTGTCAGTTGTGTTGTCACTACGGCGGCACATATTTCCCCTGGTTTTGACACACGTCTAATAGAAAACTTGATATAGGCTGGCTGCAGTGGCACCATTTTTTAAAATAACATATTTAAGGTATGTGTGGGTATTGTGGCATTCACCCCCTCGTTTCATTTTGTTGAATTCATGATTTTGCTTTGTTTAGTCAATTTAATTTGAGAACTGTGTATTTTTGTTTGAGCCGTGGTGCAAGCTCCTGTGGCTGTTAATTCCTTTTGTTTGTACCTCATTCGTTAAGTGATTTGTAAATCTTTTTTATATATTATCGGTTGTAACATTGCCTTTGTTTGTGTTTATTACCATTATACCTCTGGCATCTTATATTTATTGTTTTTTTGGTTTATTGATAAACTGTTTGATCAATTTTGTTTACTGCTGCCATCCTAAGTTTGGTTTATTTTCTTTGTTTCTTGGTTTAATTGGTTTGGTTATAGTTATTGTTTGACTGAGGGTGACCCTCATTCATTTTATCCCTTCCTCCCTCCTCAGTTGCTGAGAGCTGACGGTGGTGGTCCTGGTGTCCTGGGTGGTGCATTCCCCCTTCTTTTCTTGTGTGCTGTGTATCCCCTGGTCCTGTGTTCCCTCACCAAGTGTGCGTGTGTGTGTGGTTGTCACATGTAACTGGGGTGACTTTTGTTTTGTTGGGATCCCTCACAGCCTGTGTGACCATCTCCCCACCGGAAAGCCTCAGCACTGTTTGAGCACCCCTACCCCTATCTCTCTGTGTGTGTGGTGTGGTTATTGTATTTTACCGGACATGTTGTCATAATAAAATAAAGCATTTTGGGTTTTTTTGCTGGAACCACGTCTCCTACCTCCCCTGTAGAGCGAACCTGAGTGCTTTAACTGGGTGCTGTCATTACTATTTCTTTGGGTGAAATTCCCAAGGTGGTGTTGTCTGGCTGTTCTTGGTGATGGTTAATGAATATACTAATAACCCTGTATCATTCACCTCATATCGCCACATATAGTTGATTAGTGACTCAACTTCAGCACATTATTTACTATATAAATGAGATGCACAATGTCTGCCCACTGCTTGCAGGCAACAGCACATTTGTTTACTTTTTTTTTTTTGCTGCTGCTGATAAAACAGGGAAAGAATCACAGACCTTCCAGCCAGCTGAGAGGAAAATGAATATCTCTTATTTCCCCAAGGACCTTTTTCTTCCTTTTCCTTTTTCAATACATTAAGAAACACATTGACCCTGTTTGCTGACGGCAAATGTCATTTCAGTTGAACTTTTATAAGCGTGGTAGGCGGGAACATACAGTGCACTATTGATTTCATCCATGAAATGTTTTCCAGTTTTTAGCTCAAACCTGCACCTGCTGTTAGACATATCTGAGCTTGGCACAACCCCTCAACTTGTCCAAGGACTCACCTCTGTCATCAAGCCATGACACACACCTGTGAAATTCTCAGTCTCACGAGAAATTATGTTAATTCTGCTAGATAACAGAAATATTGAACAGACTTCAATATCACCATTTTTACCAAGTGAGCCACATGATATACTGTTGAGAAAGGCTCTGTTTTTAGGTATTAGTTTAGCTACAAATGTCAGATTGTAATTGAGGTTGTCTTACTTCTGGAACAGAACCCAAAGGTTCCAGTGTCATATTACATCTCTACAGACTTATGAAATAGGAAGAGCAGTAGTGATTCAGCTGCCTTCTGTTGCAGACCAGTTTAGTTTGTCCTGTTTCTTTCCTATAGTCTTCTCAATCTGTGTGGGAACGTTTGTTTTCACACAAACATCTGCACTGTTTTATTTGTATCTCTCTCTAAGAGTATAGAGAAGGGTAGCAATGTGAAAAGTGAATTATTAAAGAGCTTACAGGGTCTACTTATCAATGTCTAATGCTTTGCTGCTGCAAATACCAAGCCAACACACAAATAAATCACACCTCAGTCACACACACCCACGTATACAGATGGACATATAAGCTCTGCATTCATCAGTGCTGTTCTATTTTACCACTAGATGAGTAGGCTGATGCACAATCCATGCAATTCTCCCAGGAGTGCTACTTTTACAGAGTAACTACACATTCCTAATAATATAAACACTTTCCAATGCATGTGTGAGAGAGAAACAGCAAGAAAGAGAAGGTAAACAGGAACTCTTTGTGTGTGTGTGTGTGTGTGTGTGTGTGTGTGTGTGTGTGTGTGTGTGTATACCTGGACCTTCTTTTAACTGAGGTGACACTTGCTTCAGGGTGCAATTCGGCAAAAAGAAATCACCTTCCTTTAACACAATTTTCTTCCTGTGCCTCTTGCTCCCCCCTCCCCCACACACACACACACACACACACACACACACACACGCACACACACTACATACATTGTACATGGATGGAACATGGAACAGGGACACCCATGCTTCAATGCCTTGGGTTGACTCAAGCGAGGACCTCATGGGGAGCTCTAATGGGCTGAGGGGATTCACCTATAAATCTGCATATGATGCACACTTCTATTCCAAGCGACTGCTTGTATCCACTTAGCAGAGGCAGAATTGTCATTGCAGATGTTCACTGTGGAGAGAAGCATTGCTTAGAAAAGGATTCTGTGTACATGACTGTTGAATACACATGTAAATAGAGCACCAAAATGAAGAGTGCTGCAGTATTGTTCATCATCCAAGACTGCTAACAGCATTCTTTTATGATAACAGGACTAAAAAATCTGTCTCGTACCAAATTAACTGTTACCATCTCATTATTGTATATTTTATGGTTTTCACTGTGTTTTATCAGAGTGCTAAACTGCCAATATGCCTATGTATTTTTACAGCTTTAGAGATGGCTGTAGAATGAGTCTAACTGATGATATTCCATGATCACAGGGACAATCTTTTCCCAAAGTAAACACGCATTTGTCCTTCAGGGTATGTTAGACTTTTTGCACCTGTTGCACTCTGATTCTGAATGAAATGCTGCAGGAAACATTGCCCGTGGCGAAATATGAGAAATATATGCAATGTATACTGCTCTCTTGAACCTTCAAGGATGGCATGGGTTTTGTTGCGTGACTTCCTCATAATCCAGGGCAAAAATTCCTCTCCACACCCTCAACACCTCTCATTGAATCACCATTATTGATCTCCCAGGTGAAGCAAGCATGTCAATCCCAGTCATCTTTGCCCCACCCACTGTCATAGCTAGTATTAACCTTGAGTGAGCGCCTGTCTGTCACTATGGCTCTGACTTCATGTCGAGTGAAAGTCATAAATATAAATTTTTGGCATGAAGGGCTTGTTAGCACTTTTAGGTGCTAGGCAGCCAATTTCTGACCTTTGGCCCAATAGATAACTGAGAGATTACATTTTATTATTACAAGAATTTAAATTGATTGATTTAGAAACTGAAGTTGCAGTTTAGTAAAGTATTATAAATCAGTATAAACATTTCTTAAAAGTTTCTATAGTTTACACTGTATACTGTAAAATGTGTTTATATACTTATACTTTATAGCAGGATTTAAAGTAAAAAAATTTTCATAATTTAATGGTTTCAGACTAAATACACTTCCCCTCCATTGTGTAGCTACACAATTTCACATACACATGACCTAACAATTTATCATTACATAATTTGATAGAATACATAAGCATTTATCTCCATTAACCTACCATTTGGCAGGGGAAGGTGAATGCCAGTGGGGAAAATGAGAAATTCTTTATGGATACATGGCCACAGTGCAAAATATTCTGAGCCTTATGCACACACCTGTGTGTCACAAATTTTGGCAGACAATATACAGATATCCTGCTCCTGCTCGATTCTTCTTATCTTACTGCTCTGGTCAATTATATCAGTTGTGTAGGAAAACCAATACTGAAATATACATAAAACTGTATGTTATGTATGCATGTACAATAAAAAAAAATCTAAAGCATTCTGGTAGACAATGAGCTTCTCACTAAAGGGGCATACACAAGGAAATCAGTATGTGGAGGGTGAATATGTGGTACATGTGGGAATGTACAGTGTATTTTTGCAGATTGAATTTAAATTGTAATTTATGTATCCAGTCTTTATGTTCTCCATCAGCAGTGTTAACTGGAAACCTGCATATTTTTTAAATGAAGGAATTCAACCGAGCTGGAGTTCATCCATCAACTGCTGTGACTGTTTAGGCCTTAAACAATGACTGCACCTGTATACAGCAAAGGAAAGAAATAACTGGCTGGAAGAAGTGCTGCTGACTGGAACTTAACACAGACGCTGTCAGAGAGCACAGCACTGACACATAATGATGCCTTGAGGAGAACAGGAAATGCCAGCAGGTTGTCTCAGCTGTTCGGTGACTCCTTGCACTGCAGTGTTTAGTCTCAGTATTAACATGAAGTCATCAGTTTGCGGGGACCTGCTGATGTTTGGCTATAAAATCATCAATCATTTCAACATTTCAGTCATAAAATCAGATGGTCATGGTTTTAATCTTAGTTTGCCTTTGCTTTCAGCAGCCCTCACCACTTCACAAGATATAACATTATGATGACATAATGAAAACCAAAACCATAACCCTACTACTGAGTAAGTAAGTGATGAAATAATACTATTTCAGGGGATTGACCGCTTTATCTGGGTCTTACAAAATACTGTAATCTGTGCTCATCCAAAACTCAATTTTGGGCTGCCCATTCAGGACAAAATCAAAATCAAGGATGAATAAAGTTCTCTCCGTCAGAGCTTACAGAACAGCTTTGTTTGTCTGCCTCTTTGTCAGAGCACAGCGGTCTGACAGCGTGTCAGGTCCACTCATGGAGACTGGGACAGCAGTACAGTAACCAGTGTTCAGAAAATTGTGAAAACTTGATATCTGATCATAGCAGAGCTTTTTAACTTACAGTGATCCCCGAAAGCTTAAGAAAAACACATACAAACAGCAAAATACCAAAAAATTAAGAAAAACCCTTTTCACTAATTTGACAGCACATGCAGCACTTAGGAATGCTAAAAACACCAGTCAAATACAGAAAATGCTATAAATACATATATAATTGGCTGAAAACCACATAAAAAGCAACATCTATGGTTCAGTCTCTTGTCATTGCCCTTGTTTCTTTGGCAACCAAATAAAGGAAAAATGCCCAAAAATAATCTTAAAAAGGAAACACCAAATACAGAACAGTTTATAATAATAATAATAATAAGTTTTGTCAATGAACAGTAAAAACAACAACATGAGCTGTTAGCTCATTTGTAGTTAGTATTGGGTTGCACCGTCTGTGTACTTTGTTGTTGTACTTTTACTGCATCAGGAAACAGTCTAAATTAATTGCATGTTTCATGTACATGTTTCATAAGCACAAACGTGCAACGCTGCAGTTAGAATGCTAATTTTGCTTCATGCCATCTTCTTTCACACACTACATTATTTTTATACAGGCAAGACGCTGCAGTCGTTGCATAACTTTGACACAATATTTGATCTGTTTCATAACCAGATGGTGATAACTTAATGTTGCGGCAGAGCTACAGTTTGATCCTTATGCAGAGACACCAAAAGTTAAATAGTGCACACTATGGGGTCTCCCACAAAAAAAGGCAGAGGTGTGAGCTATGGTGGGAGCTCACCTGCTGTCTGATAGAGCACTGGATAAGGTCTATTTATCAGGCTGCCTCAGTGAGAGATAGCCCTGCAAAACACACACACTGCTCACAACAGGCTACCTTGAATAAATAATTGAAGATCCTTGGGAGCGAGGTGGCACCCCTGCCACTGATCACAGCTGAAAGAGGCGCCTCTGTCACCAGACTGGAGGGGATTGTCAGCTGAATGATGTATGTTTTCATCAGGCTTTTTTCCAAAAGAAAATGACAGCCATGTCCGCAGAGCTGACACAGAGGCATGAGTATTCCATGAGTTGCTTTACTATTTTTTTTCCAATTTCCGAGTGAATTTGAGAAAGAAATTAGTTGATGCGTCTTATTGTCTGATACATGTACTGACAACCAAATCCTTCCTTAATAATCCTTCTGAATGAGATTTCAAATGTTATCCCTCTCAGAATTGTAGTTACATTCACTCTCACACAGTTTTTATGTGATCCACTTCATGGAGTAGTTTTCAATAACCAGCTCTGCAGGTCAGCAATTAATCTGAGGCGTTTCCAGGGATTTAGACCTGTCCAGAAACTACAGATGGACAGACACCTGTGAAAAAGTTTTCGCACTTCATTATTAAAATTCAATAACGATGACACATCATGTCCAAAACAAGACACTTACTATCCCTAAGGACACAGTGTCGGATATTCAGTATGTCCAACTTGTCCATTTCATTTACATTAAAAAGAAAATATTAGCCGATGGACCTGGAGATACCAGTTCTTCAAATATTCCTCACAGTTTATGTCCCATAATGAGAAAGAAATTTTTAAAGTCAACATACTTAAAGTATAGCAGGTCTTCAAAGCCGTTTCCCTTATTTTACACCTATTCTCCCTAAAATACAGGACACCCTTTTCTAATAAGGTGTATTTCATAAAAAATTAAGAGGTTGTAACTAATAGCCTCAGTAATGGTTAATGAATGATTTATTGGTGCTTAATAAATCAGTGACAGGCCATTAAGAAGGGAAATATCTGGTAGTGGGAAACTTTTTCAGGCAGCAATGCCTCATCAGTGGGCTGCTCCACCAACCTCCTCCCACTTTCAATATTAGTAGAAATATTCATATTAACAATTTTTACACTGTTTGATTAAAATCTGTGAGGACTGCGGTCCTCAGAACCATTACACGGTGAGATTATCTGGTTATTTCACCAAATTTCACAAAACCAGGGTGAAAGGGTCTTTTTTCTGATCTGTATTTTCAAAGAATAAAAAGTCTCCATAGTGACCTGTTCACTGAGTCCCAAAGAACAAACAATTCAGGCTTTATGATGTAAACTAACCAAATCAATTAATAAAATGTACCTTTACTCTGTGTCTGCATGCATGCACTTTTTTAATCTCACAGGGGAACTGTCCTCAGTGGTTTGACTGTATACCTTAATTAATAATGCAGCAGACTCCTCATAAAGTGGCCAAAAGAGGCAAGGAAGTCCCATATTACTAGTACTTGGAAGCTACTGAAATATGTATTAAAACCACAGCAATGGTGGAGACACAGATCACCTTCTCCAGCCACTGTTAACACATTGCATGTATGATCACTCAACTTGGAGCAGATGCAGAAAAACTACGTGCCTTCATCCCTCAAGACAGAAGATAAAGGAAGAGAAAACTAGTTTTTTGTTTGTCTGCTGTTGGTGAACATGACCAGGACTTCTTTTATTTGCCTCCAGATGCATTTTTAACATTTTCGTAGCTGGGCAGAAATGTTTAGCATTGTTCAGCTTCCTGGATACTGAACCTCAAAACAAACTGAAAAACTACTGCAAAGATGGCTTTCTTTTCTAACTTTGCTACATGTTATATTTAACATATTTATCAAGTCATTGATTTTGGTATTAAAGATCAAACTTGGAACCGCTATCTATAATGTCAGCTGATGCCAGTGCCCTGAGTTATGCCTTCCAGCCTCTCAGGTTGAGTCCAATTCATTGTTCTGTGGCTCTAATCCCAATCTTAAACCTCGACCTACAGCAATGTTGTGAAACTGTTATGATAGGTGAAACCATCTTAAATAACTGTGGACTCAAAGTGTGCAGACACAACCATGAGCCAGGATGCAAAAGAAGATTTATTTCCAATTCTAGAAGAATATAAAAATCCAACATGAAAAGTCTGTTTGAGTTGGAATAATAATTTAAATACTTACCTATATTCTTAGCCCATGGAGTAGCTGGCATGAAGGAGTGATCATGCCAGCACTTTAGTCCTCCTGGGGTTGTGGAACCACAGTCCAGTCAGGACTTGAAGTAAGAACTTGGGGGGTAAGTTAGAGCAGGTAGCAAAGGAGTTACTGAGTGCGCCATGTCATTCAGACAGGCAGGCGGGCAGGCATGCAATGACTTGTGGTCTGGAACAGGAACCAGGCAGGCAGAGAGGTGGCTCGGAACCAGGAATCAGGATCCACTTTGAGAGAAAACATACTGAAACAGGCGAGAAGGACTGGACAAATGAGGACTTATCAGGCATAGCAGGTATTGTTGGCAGGATGGAATGTGGACCTGAGGCAACAAAGGGATAAAGGGTATGTTTGTGGAAAAAAATACAGGAACAAACAAACTGAGACACAATAGCCAGCCTTGTGTGTCTGTTACCACGTAAAAGACTGAACGATGTGGTGGCCTCTGGGTGAGTGAGCCGGTCTTTTAAGTTGTTTGAGATCTTGATTGGAAGATGAGAACCAGGTGTGCAGAAGAACTATCAGGCGAGAAACCCAGACAGCTCCAGCTCGCAGGCACAAAACACACACACACCGTCAGACAGGTGACTGAACTGCAAGTAGTTAATGATGCAGTGAAAAAGAACTAAGCGTCTCTGAGTCATCAACAGAATACCATTTACCTTGTGCCTCCTAACATGTATTCTCATCTCATCTCATTTGATAATGCATGTGAAGACCCCATGGTACTGACTACATTGCTTTTCTGCTTTAGGGCACATTAATTCATATGCTAAATGTTAATTTGGATAGTCAGATTAGTCTTTAAAATTAAAAAATTCAGTGCCTTCAATCAAAAATTCTCGATTTATCTATGTGTGTGTGTCTGTGTGTGTGTTGGGTGGGGGAGTTAAGCTTCATCAAAAATAAATTTTAAATTAAATTTTAAATTAAAAAAAAAAACAAAACATTTTTAAAAAAATGTTGTGCTGATCCTTTTCATCTCACAACATGTGTAAGATGTAGCCAATGTTTTTTCACATTCAGATACTGTATGTTTGCTCAACCTCAGTGTGACTCAGAACTCTCAGTGTGAGCATGTGTGAGCTGTGGTATTTGCTCAAAAATGTGTTTCAGTGATAAGAGGGGATATTTTCTCCCATCAGACTGAGTTTGTATGTTGGGACTTCATCCAGTAACTACAATGTGGACATTGTAGTTACTGGATGAACTGTTACTGGACAACTGTTCACTAAGAAAATCCCCAGTGTTATGTTTCAGTATAGGACTTAAGTAGTTTCAAACAGTGATCTCAAATTTTACATTAAAAAAACCCAACATTTGAATTTCAGTTTAAATTTCTATATAAAGACCATTTTAATAATGGTAAGAAATGCATTCATGTTTTGTTTCCATAAATTGAGCTGCTTTCTAACATAAATCATGAAGCTAATCATTTTAACATTATTGATTTCATATTTATAAATCCCGTTCCCAGAAATTCCCAATCATCAGTCACAGAAACAAAAAAAAAATTTTATTATGGCAAAAAACATCTAATAACACTTAACTGCACTTAACACCACACCATAACAGCAATGTACTGAAGTTCAACACCCTTTCTGTGTTTACTATGTGGAGTAACAAATCACACTGTAATTGCTGCACACACACACACACCTCATTTCTTCAGGGAATTCCTCACAGCAAGATCGAATCTATGTAAGAGATAGATTAGGCTATAGATTATTAATCTAAGGATAGATGGGGATGATGAGCCGGTCGTGCCTGCGGGTTCTTGCTCTGTCACTGTGAATGCTGTGAAATTGATCTGCAGGCCGCTTCTTGGTTCACCCAGGCCTATCATGGAACGAACATCCCAATGTGTCTCTGGGGAGCATTCACTCACATCCTGGGGAGCGAGAGAATAACCATCATCTAACATCTGCACCATTTATTTGCTGACCTGCCAGGGCTGCGCTTGCATAAAGTGGGGCGGCAGCTGCGGCCCACTGAGCGTTAAACACTACCTTCTAATTGTCACAAAATGATGGGGTGTCACATGATGATCTTGCTTTCATCAGTTAGTTAGTTAGTTAGTCACCATCCATCAGCACCTTTATTGCCTTTTGAAGTCATTCTGTCTTTCTGCAGACGTTGTGTCGTGGAGCTACTTAAATTTGAGCAATCGTGCACCACATATTTTTCATTGTGGCAGCTTTATTGTCTGTAGTAAGGGAAGAAAACAAATGGCTTAATTTGCAGACATCCCTGGGTTGTTTGAAGGAGTGGACAATGAGCTTAGACCTCAGATGTGGGTAGACACATACTGTATGTCTGTTTGAGGCAAGAAGTTGAGAAAAGTGTTCTTTCTGTAGGAGGAAGACCGTGTGATCCTTGATTTAAAAATACAGTTTACACAGTGAAGACCTATATTTTAATTTCTTTTTAATGAGAAATGATCTCATCATGATTTTTAAATTCTATGCTAGATACTGTACATAGGGTTCTCAAGGTTCTATTTGATCTTTTGATAAAAAATGAGACCAAAATTAGTTACACATAGTACTATTATTATGAATTTATTTTTATTTTGTCTTATTTTTCTATATTTTCTTTATATATTTTATTTAGAAAGAAAATGATCAAATGGAATCTCCAAAGACATTCTCTAACACAGTTCCACAATTTTCCAATTTGCAAAGCAAATCAGTGTTTGAAATGCAGAGCAAGCTGATTTTATGGAAGATATTTGGAATTGTACTGACACAAGTTGAGTCATTTTTATTTGGTCTACTTTTCAAATAGTTACCATGCAAGTTAGCCTGATTGCTACTGTAATGTTACTGACATAGCTCCTGGTAATGTTTCATAGCAAAAATGAATGTTATCATGGGTAAGAAATAACACTTTTATCCCCATTTTTGAATGATAACATGTTTCCCACTGCTCTGGAATGGCCACCTTTTTACTCAACCTTTGAGCATACAGTATATACACTTGTGATTTCCAGAGTGGTTGGACAGCACCTCTTATGAACTAATACTGACAGAGCATGAATTGGCCATTAGCAATATATAAATGTAATTTTTAGGAAGGGTTTGCCTTGTCAGGAAAGTGATAAGGGATCAACTTTTCATATTAAGGAATCTTAAATCAGGTTTTCTCACTGGCTAGTAGTTTTAAATGGCAACTGCTCCTAACTGTGTTTACAATGTTTCTATACAAATGACAAACAAATGAAAAAAGGCACCATAAGCAGTGAGAGCATCAGCTGAATATTGTTGCTTTGTCTTTAATTGCATTGTCATTAAACCTTTATGAAATGCTTTGTCGGTTCAGATCTTTTGAAGTCTTATAGTTAATGTTTTAGTGTAATAAAAAAGCTAAAGCAGTTTATGTGTAGAATATTTACTGCAGGTCTTTTAATTCATAATGGTCATTAAGTTAATATGGTCAGATTTGACCAGATTTCAGTGACTTTGAATAGGCGTTTCAGTCAAGGCAAACTTTCAGGTATAAGGTACTGCCACTCTGGGGAACTGCTGAGAGGATTAGCAATGAATACAAACAAAATAATCATAAGCCTCAAGTAAACACAGGCATGTCTCCCCAGGAGTAATGCTTTCATCTTCTGCTGTATATTTTGAAGGATTTAATTTTCTCGTCTGTAATACTCAGAGGGAGAGTCCGCATGCATGCAACATGACTGTCTTTATGGCTGCCTTGAAAACTCCCATAATTATTCCTATCTCCTCTCAAACATTTTTAAATCCATTAGTCAGCCGACAGAGAGATAAAGATTTCATGAATGTGAATGATTTTTTCATTAAGCCTATATTGGTTCGCTTCCATCTGTTGGTCATCTTGTAGGCGTCGCTCTTTTATGTTATGATGTGATGGTTTTGTCTGTGCATGTTGTATTGTATTACATTCCATTCTATTCTACACAAAAGACACATTAGCATTATTGTTTTATCTATACAGCCTGTATGACTTGTGGCATTAGTCTCAAAATGATTTCATCGCTGTTCATCATTACATATCCAGTTGTACTAATTGCACGTAATGATGTTTCTGTGATTGTGTTAATCAAGACAGTGCTGTTGGCTCGTGGTCTAATTGCCAAACCTGATCTCTCTCATCACCTCATCAGCAATCATCTTATTTTAAAAGAAAAAAAACAAACATGATTGGCACTGGCCTTTGCAAGCCATTGCAGCAAATCATTTTTTACCCCAGTGCTGTGGGGTATTTTTGTAATTAGGAGACTGAAACAGTAAAAGCTGAAGCTGGGCAGAGAATATGGGTCCCCAAATACTTGAGTGCTGTGTTTGAGCCATGGTGACCTGCTGGACAGGCTAATGGGGCCATGTATCTTATGGGCTACTTCCAAATGGTAAAGCATTCATCACTAAGAGATTTGAAGATGTTCATTATTAGTTTTATCATTATAACAGAAGTTTAGTTGATTGTGCTGTGCCTCATTTATGCATATTATGAGTACACCTGCAGTGCTCGAGACTTGACTCCCCACTTGCATGTTATTTGTACCAAATCTTTTCCTCACCATCTGCACTCTTTCCAGTCTCACAGACACTAAAATTGTAAGCACATTCCCACTTGCTTTCCCTGTGCTAAGGGGGAGCTGCTAACTAAATCAAAAATCCAGTGTGAAGTACACTTCAGTATCCACACTTGTCACACAATGTCACGCTTTTGTCTGCAGGATAACAGCTAGCATCACACACTCCTGCCAGTTGACAGGTAATCCAGTTTCCTGGCCATGCATTTCATGCATGCGACCTAACTGAGTGCAGGCAGTGGAAGGATGAGACTTAAAACCTCATTTGGAGCCCATTTCTAAGGAGAAGGTGAAAAACCTCCAGAAACAATGACCCATGAAATAGAGGTGCAGACAACTGCCTTCACCAGGTCCCATCCTCATTATGACATTTTGCAAAACAGGGAGGAAAAAGTCACAGAGACTGCAGGACAGAGGAGAACTAAAATTCAACCTTGAGAATAAGTACACAATCTTGATTTCGTTGGAGTGTATCAATAAAGCCAGTAATCACAGCGTAAAGTTACATGAAAGGGTTTCTGTGGACACATTTTCATTTGGCACAAAAAAGCAAGGTAAGGAGATATTGTTCAGCCTGGTTAAAAAATGCAAATGACCAGCTTTTGGTTTCATAACACAGAGTAAACAGGGACAAGTCTTTGTGTCCCACTTAGCTGTGATGGACTCTGTGAGATGAGGAAGCTATTTCTCCTTCAAAGCAAATTGAACAGAATTGATTTCGTCCCAACCTTTTCTGAGAGTGCAGCTTCAAAGAGACTGTTTCTCTGAGTCCTAATAACCGGTGTCATCTTACTGAGGCTAACCAAATCCACCTCGCTGCACATTTGTGATCAAGTCCCCAGTGAATGTGTAGTTAATTAATTCCTCTAACAGACAATTAGTCTGTTCAATCAAATCTTTTGGGCATGTTTGAATTTGGATGAGTCCAGTTTCCCTCTAAAGGTAATGATTAGTCACATTGATTGCCCGCTGTGGCTACATTGAACCCTTCTCCTCCTTCATCCTGTATTGGTCATGCATAATGATTTACATCTCAAATAGCAGTTTGGTTTATTATGTAAGCTTATTAAACTTCAATGCTGATCATAATGTATGATTTCACCCGCTGATCTTTTTGGCATTTTTTACATTTAAAAATTTCCATTATCTATGTCATAGATTGTAGTGAAGTGTTTGTCACAATAATGCACTTCAGACATTACATCCTTGTAAAGATCCACTCAGTTCAAGAAATTTCATTACAAAGAAGAACACATTTACTTAGCCTTGGGCCACTATTCAGGGTTACCATGTTCATGTATGTACAGCCATACCAGGAGACTGAAAAGAATTGGACAAAAGCATGTTTTAAGAGGAGAAGAAATGGGTCAACCTTCAGGTCAGGACCAGGGAAATATAATTTCTCCTTTGCATGAATCTGTGGAAATTGAATTCTTTGAGTTTTTCTCTATTTTTGTACCATCCCTCAAATATTTTGCAAATTGGTTGAACATTATTCAGTGTTTGAACTAGAGTCGAATGAAATGTTCCCAAACATGAAAAAACTTGGAATGAATAAAATTTTTCAAGACTGCATATGGTTGGAATAAAAATTGAGCCCCAATCATTCAAGCTGGTTATTGGTTTCACTTCTTTGCCTCTATGATAATGTGTCACTATTGTTACACTCCAAAGATGCATACTTTTAATGGAATTGGTAGTTATACCTGGCTTACAGATATAGAATCAAGAACCTGAAAAGCAGAGAGTAGTGGTATGTCAGCTGAACGGACAATAACACATGGAATCTTGCTTTCTTAAAGTTATGCATGTCCATTAGCCATAGCTTTTGCATGTGTCTTCTTTATGTAACACAAGGCTCTCATGAATTGCTTTAATACTCAGCTCTATAAGTGTGAAGAAAAGGCAGACAGCACTTGATTTAGTTGGTCTAATTCAGTTTTGCCTGTAGGTACTACCAGCCTGAGTACTATGTACATAAAGGTGCTTTGTATTGACTGAACAAAGCCTGCCAGTTGTTGAAAAAAACCTATCACATGATGCATGCATGCTCAGTCATGCACATCACCTATAGTGCTCCATGTATGGCTAGTTGAAGGAGGGAATATTAGTTTCTGAGGAGTGATATGTATCTCAATGCTGTTTCATTTCATGCACTAACAACACAGAGGAGAACTTTCTGATGTTGAGAAATACCAGACACATTTGCACTTGGAGCTGGATACACACACATTTAGCAATGGCAATTAGGCATGTCTGTCTACATATGTTAGTGAGTGAAACATTTTCAAACCATTTCTGTTTTTCAAATGTCAACATTAAAGGAACTAACCAATAACAACTCTATTCTTCATGTTATCCAGTATGTTCTGAAACACAATGAAAAAGTGATCAAGATTTTCACGTCAATGGTTTTTAAAGGTTTTCATATGCAGATACAGCAACAGACAGAGCGACAGATGCAGTGTGCATACAGCTAAGCGCGAGATATAATTACATACTCACAACAGCAGGCAGCTGTATACACATACTCTCATCGCCCATTCAGGTACAACTGGTAAGCGTAAATCTGAAGCTGTTGTTTCAGTCACATTATACCCACTCATGTGATATCAAGCCCCAAGCATTTACACTAAGCTCACTGCACAGACTTTTAATACATCTGCCCGTACACAGCTGCACGTGGGAAGTAATTACCAGAAAGTCTGAACATGCCTGAGCAACCACCTGTAGTAAATTACACCTATCTGTACATGTTAGGTTATCTTAGCTATATAAAAGATGGCCTTAAAGAACCAGTGTGCAGGATTTAGTGGCATCTAGTGGTGAGACTTCAGATTGCAAACAACTGTCCCCCCGACAACACCCATCCCCTAAACCCTCTCTTTCAGCGTGTAGGAGAACCTATGATGGCAACCAGGTAACAACAAATAAAACAAGGGTCCCTTTGGAGCCAGTGTTAAGTTTGTCCATTCTGGACTACTGTAGGAACATATAGCTGCAATGTGGCGGATTTCATGGAAGAGGACCTGCCCTGTGTAAGTATAAAGGGCTCATATCAAGCTAACAAAATGTGATTGTACACTAATGGGAATATTATAAATATTATATTGCATTCCTGCCAATAGATCCTCCTAAATCCTATACACTGGTCAATTAATTAGCATGTGTAGCCTCCTTCCAATATTAACAACCCCCCCAGTTAAAGGCTTAAATATTCTCAAATATGATATACCTCTAGGCTGGAAACTAATACACTGCAGAGTGAGACGACAGCATGCAGTAAATGAATACAAATGAATAGCATTATCTTGTGCAGTGTTACGTCTCTTCCCCATATACAGACATTGATATGCAGACAGTTGCAGAGTAAAAAACTAGTCAAGATGCAATGGGCAGGTTTTCTGTACGACATCCCCCTAATGAACCCCTCAGATAACAATGCATGATGGGAAGCAGATGTGCTACAATTGTTCAATTAACCCCCAGTCCTTTGATAAACAGGGTCCTTGAATACCTCAACATGTTCAGCCATAACTATTTGCAAAGCTGAGACCCAGGGAGACATGCGGAGAACAGAGATGAGACAAAAGCTGAAAAAGAAAACAATGAAAGACAGTTTTTTTTTCTTCTTAGACAAAAAGGCAAGGCTGAAACACCATGACACTGGAGGGCTGTATGTAATTTATCAGCTTCTGAAGGCCATGCAGACACATTTACTCAGTGTGTCATGAGGACATATTTCTCCCCTGCCTGTGGAATCACCTCAGATCATCACATTTCCCACTGTAACTGAGAGTTTCCCTCAGCAGTGTAAAAAGATTGTATCCCTGTGTGCCACACTCTCCATGATTAGGGTATTTTTCATTGTTAACTTCTATTATTTATCTTCACAGTGTCAAGAATAGTGAATTCATTTTGCTGGAATAGAGCATACTTCTATCTGACCATGCTGTTCCTAAAATGTACCACTGTAATAGCTTTTATGAAGGAGCTATACATAAGATAGCAATTCTTTCTATTTCTCATTTCAGAAATGTAACAACATTACAGTTGTGCGACCATCATTAACCAAAATGGTTTCATTGCTGGAAGAAGTTGTATATTATGTGTGTGTGACTGCAGAGATTCAGAGACAGACAATTGTTATGAACTAGGACTACCATTAAAATTGTGAATGTCAGGTTTACTGTATAATTGTAGGTAATCTGGTACTTGGCACTAAGAAGAGAACCATGAGGCAATTCCTCAATTTTAACATATTTTGAAGGCTGTGGGGAGTCAGGGGGCATTAATGTCAGTTTGAATCCCTTTCTTAGTCTATTTTAGCTGATATTGTGCTTACATAGTGCATATACTCCTTGACTAGATTTATGCATAATCAGACTAGCTCTAATTAGTTGATGCACAGCAAAATTTGGTATTTACTGCGGTGTGCTCTTAGCTTAATGGAAAATGAAATCCATCTGAGCAAAATTTGTGAGTTATGATTTTAGGCTATATGAATAAAACTGGCTTAACTTCATCTTAAGTTGATCTTATCCTTTTTTTCCATTCATAGGCATTGGAACACCCTGAAACATTTAATCACCTTAAGTCAGAATGGTTAACATATTTCCTCCTCAAGCAACATTAGCATTAATTAAAATTTGTCTTTCTTGTGACTTGACATATGATCTGTTTTGGTCTCTAGCTATTTGGCTTACTGCTCCATCATGTCCCCTATTTGCTATAGTCGCTTGTTTGTCGGCTGTTTGGTGGGGCTGAGCAGGTAGTGTAACGGGACAGAACTGTAACACAGCTCAGACTACTCAGCATTACTCTGGCAGCCTACTTATGTCACTGCTGCCTCATTCCCTCGTCTCTTCTTGTGTGCAGGCTAGAGCCAGCAACAGGTTTTTCATCTGAAGACAGTTGGGTTTGCTCAAGGCTGAAGTGTGTGTGAATGCCAGCCTTGTCCACTGGGTTTGCTCAGAGGACTGTCGTCAAACAAAGTTAATTGGACTTCGAGAAGCACCACATGTGCAGCACTGCTTACCTCCGACCTTCGGACAATTCTGACCCACATGTTGTGGTACTACCATCATACCGACTGTTGTCCCTTTTCAAGTCTTTGACTCTGAGAATATCCCTGAGCCCAGTGTTTTCACTTTCATTTTTTACCTTTGTATTAAATAAATCATTGTTATTCTTTCTCTGTCCCATTCCCTACAATATTTTAGACACACTGTATTGAAATGACATTTGGACACATTTAAAAAACCAAACAGTGGATTTAAAGAGGCAGAAAAACTTCAAAGATATGAGGGAAACTGTAAAGTCAGGTGGTAATTCTCTGTGGATTCTCTGTGGAGCAACACCTTTTACGTTACTCGAAACCATTTGATCCATTGTTAATATCACAATATTGATTAGTACCGCTTTAAAGGCCAACTGCTTGATACACAACAGAGAGTGGAAACAGCAGGGGTGGGGTTCAGCTGTCGCTCTGGGCCTTCCTTACAGGTTAATCTGGTCCTGCGTGAATATTACAGTGTTTTATCCGTGTGTGTTTCCAAAGGTGACTGTGTCTATAAATCCCATTTAATCGGTTTTGCACAATGCTGCCCCTAGATACCATGTGAAAAGAAACAGACAGTGAAAATCAAAGGAGAAAAAAAACACTCACTGAAGTGTTTTGATGAGCATGAAAATGATGTGAATAATGTGTTATAGCCTTCACAGGGACCAGATCTCAACCCAGTTGAACACCTGGGAGATTCTGGATCATCATCAAAACACCAAATGAGAGAATTATCTTTTAGAGGAATATTGTTCATCCTCCAGTACACTTTTACAATCGGAGAATCAATGCCAAAGAGCACTGAAGCTGTTTCTGTAGGTGTCATGAGACTATATTACCTTTCATTTAATTTATCACATGCACTGGTATTTGATGTTATTGCATGTATGTATTAACAGTATACTGTATGTACATATTTTACTTGCGTGTTCCATGCTGTTTGTGATAGAAGAGAAGCATGCAAGGTTGAAAGCATTGTGACTGTATATAACTCTGGTGCTCTGGATTTGTTCAGGGTTTTTGTTTGGGAATGTTGGCACAGACGCTGTCATGCCACGGGTTTTACTATCCTCAGGCCACACCATTCAGAAATAATCACCGGCCATTTGCGCACAGCACATGCCTACATACCACGCTGCGCAACGCGCACACAGTCGCCGTCTGATCCGGATGCGCGCTTTGACCGCACACCGAACAAAGAACGCAAACTGTGAGCATCCCACGCTATAGTGCCGTGGAAGGGACTTGTTTCTCTCCGCTGCTGTTTTCTGTCACTTGGATAGGAGGACTGTTCGGCGTCCCAAGATGAACCAAACAGCCACTGTATCGCATCAAGTTAAATGCCAGTCTACGAAGACCATTAAGGTACGTTTTATCAACCATTATTCTCCGGCGTCAAGAACTTATCCTTGTTTTATGTAACTCCGTATCATCATCATCATCAGCAGCAGCAGCAGCTCTGTGACAGCTCCAAACTATGCGCATTAACGTACAGCACTTTGGAAATGGTTTGAGCATATAGGATCCCCGTTCCTTTATAACCCGATGGAGTTAAGGCTCCGGTATTAAACTGTTTTAATTTTGGATGGAAGCAGGGAAGTAACCCTAATCCTCTGGCCGCGTTGAACGAGGGAGTCCCAGTTCTTGACGTCCAGTTTAGGCTGAATTTACTGGATGTGGAACCACACAGTGGCGCAGTGGTTAGATTGCATTCATATCACGTCGTGTTCTTATTATTATAGTGTGTATGGGCTGACAAGACATTACAGTCCTCCTTTAAACAGAGCATCGACTTGTCTCCGTCCGCCGCTTTCACACGCGTTACAGTGAGATACATATCAGAAACGTTGCACGATCAGACGCCAATAAACAGCAACAGCAGACTGCGATCTGATGGTGCATCACTTGCTTAACTTTGCTGTGCGTAGTCTTGAGAAAACATCCCAATTTCCAACCTGTTGTTCCGACAAATCGTAATAAAGTGGATGCAAGGAGCAAGTGGGTGATCATGTGAAACGGGGAGTGCAATAACACCATCGTTTTCTGTCTCAGTCACGACTGAGAATCCTCCCTCAAGACAGCATCCGCATAGTGTACACCTAAACATGGGATGGAGGTGTGTGAAATTTCTGTTGGTGTGTGTGTGTGTGTGTGTGTGTGTGTGTGTGTGTAGTGAGCGATTGCTTCTCATGCGCGCGCGTGCGCCTGCGCGCGTGTGTGTGACTCAACAGAATCGATTTTGCCGCGGGTCCTGCATCACTTTTCAACCTCGATGTCCCACCAGAGAAATTTAGCTTGGGGTTAATTCATCGATCCCTTCCCGCCACTTTCCCAAAGGCCTGGAATTGTTTGTAATTCAAGGCTGAATGTGAGGATTCGCGGAGTCAGCTTGGTATGAAAGATGGGAGAAAGTATGGAATTCGATAATAGGATCCGTGAGGATTTTTCTTTTTTATGTCAACATTTTGATCAGTTAGAATAAAAAAAAGGACCATTCCCTCCTGGCGGGTTTTCGCATATGGCGCTTTGAGACATCATCAGCAGCCATCACTCTATTATTGTGTGTGCTCCTGATGCTGGGTCCTTCTCTCTGACCCATGTGCTGAAGTAAGCCCTTCATATGTCATCTGTCTTGGTGGTGCTGATGTAGCTCAATACACAGAGGTGTTTAGAGGCTGGTTTTCCTCAACCATCAAATCATTTTATAAAGCCACAAAATAGGATGCTCATAAAATGCACCAGAGTGCATTTAAAATGAGGTTTTGGCTTTCACGTGTGTTTTGGATCAGTGCCAGGATGCTTGAGCGTTATTTTGTATGAAATGTATTGACGATTTTAGGTATTGGCTATTACGAATCTGATAGCCCCCATAAGTGCAAGGCACACGAACAAGCCAGTATGGATTCAAAATTATTAACTGCTGTTTGACGTACATGAATAAATTCAAGAAGCCTCTAAGGTCTTAAGTTATCTTACATTCTTTGGTGGAAAACAGTGAATTGCAGAAAATAGTGTGGATTTTATCATTCATAATATGAAACTTACTGAGACATCAACAATCACATAACAAAGGTTTTCATTTTCCTTGGGCTTAGAGAAAATATTTCAAATATATGCAAGGTCACCAAGCATGTTGCGATGTACTCTGACTTCTGAATCACTGTCATTGTCTCTGAACAGTACATTGGTTCTTATCTCTTTGTGGTTTGATCTCCATTCAACAGCCATTTAGTAAAACTTGATAGCTAATGAGTCACCACTCAAAGCCACCATCACTGACAGTGTCCAAACATACCTTTGTTTTTATTTGGTCATACCTTTCTCTTAGAAGCAGTAAGCTGATTTTGGTTTTAACAGCCAAGGTCAATAAAACAGATAGGGCAGAAATCAAGGGTATTCATTGGGCTAAATCTGTCGTCGTACACAAGGAAAAGGGTATTCTTCCTGTTGGGTTTAGCCTGTATTGCATACACATGACATCAGTTTTAAAATGGCAGAGAAGGAAGTGAACAGAAACAGTGTTGAGGATTGACAGAGCTTATTATTGCCCTGGCTCACTTCTTTACAGCTTGATGTATCGGCACATATTTTCTTAGCAACTGTAAAAAACATATTGGCTTTTATACAATATTGTACAGAAACACTTTTGGTGAGCAAAAAAATGTTGTAGGACCTTATTGTTAGAGTGACAATAAACTGAGGTAGAATTACATTCCTGGGAGAATATTTAGCCTCAAATTCCAATTCTCCCTATCAGGTAAAATATAACAGAGCTGGGTTTGCTTGTTGCATTCACAGTCTGTATTGTGTATAAATCTTCTGGTGAATTCAGTGTCTGACATTCTGAGGCATCTGCTGTAGGGAGGCATGATGCAAGTTCCCCTTGCAACAAACCTGTCTCAGAAATCAGTAAAAAAAAAGCAGGGATCAGTATAAAGTAGTCATTTATCATGCACAAAAAGAAAAGCTAATCTGTGGTATGCCCTGTCTTCATATCATAACCTTAGTAGCCAGGACAAGATATCCAATTAGGAAGAGGCAACAGATTTTTCGTGGGTCTTAACTGCTGGGGTCTAGCGAAGTTAACAATGCTGGATGCAACCCCAGGCTCGTGTCAGCAGCAGTCCTTAGAAGTGTCAGGTCCACCTACATGCAGATTGCAGCTAAACTGGCTGTCAGGGAAGCAGCTCTGTGCTCCTCTCCATGTAGACACCAGCGATGGGAGCACTGTGCTAAAGTATGCACGATATTTCTGGACCTGTGCTGTAACACTGTCGATTTCCAGTGACTTTACACAGCAGGGATCTCGACAGGAAGTTTGGCATGACTGACAGTCAGTGATTTATGTAATTGCAAAGGACTGAGCCTCTTTTTCTGATATACCAATTTTAGGATTCTGTTTCATGATGACAAGATAAAGAACTTCTGAGTGTAGGGCTGTATCCGACATCACTTCTTGAGTGACAGAGAGTCTGGAACTGGAAATTAAAGTGACATGAAGTCTTAAAACAGTGGGCATCACAGTGTCTTTCATAAAACTAGAACTTCTGTTTGATAAGATCTCTGCCCTAGAAAAAAAAGAAACCTTCCTGAGTACAGTTTCTGCAGGGACTAGAACAATGAGTGACGTTTAGGATATCTAGCATTTTTTTTCCTCTGACAGTGCTTTCCATGCATTGATTTATTTGTGGCGACCTGCCATCATATCAACAATGAGTGCCATGTATTGATTTATCATATTTTTAACTATGTGTAATGGGTAAAATCTTATTTAATTGTGGATATGCACTCAGTGTAATGATTCGCTCGCCCCCCTTTCTTTCTTCGCTCTTTCCCTCACTCTCTCTTTAACAACGATGGACCCATCTGTGAACAGCCCCTCCTCTCTATGCAGACACTGAATCAAAACATGATCATGAGCGGGAGGAAGGATTGTTGGCCTTTCCCTGCAGAGAAGACGGCTGGCTCAAGCAACAGCTCATGCGAGTGCATAACATTAATGTTAATTCTTTAACTCTGACCCTGAACATATGCTCCTCCTTCCAGATGAATACTGAAAAGCATTTTCAAAGAATCATTGCTGCTCATCCTGAGGAGGCACACAGACAGTCTGGACTAGAAGTATTAACAAAGCAGAGCACTCAGAAACAAAGGTGAACAGTCAGACCACTGTGATTAGTTATCCAGTTAATTTGTTTTGAATATTTCCAGGCTTCCAGGTGACACTATCTGAACACAAACTGATCAACAGATCTCGATGCTATTCTGGATCCAGGGGAAAGGTTTATGCAAAATCGGGGTGCACACACACATATGCCACTTAACAGATGTATGAGTCTTCAGCCCACAATCAAATTGTTGCTGATATAATGTAGATTCAGTGCTGACTGATTTTAGTTACTGCGTCTCCAGCAGTTACAGAGACAGAAGCAGATGAAGATGGTTCTCAAAACATGCCTGATAATAAAGGATAACTTTAACGATAACAACAGGTTAAATTTAAAAAAGGCCTTTAATCTAAGTAAAAAAATAAAGTTGAGCAAACAAATCTAATTAATTAAATGCACCACGCATTGACATAATGTTCCATTTCTAGATTATGTCTAACATTGTATTTGTTATTTCCACTTTACCACATGTCACACTTCTTGCACTAGAGAACAGCATTTGTTTGCTGAAGCGTGCATGTTCTCATAGCTTGTTTTTCTTTTATATACAAGATAATGTGGAGTTTAAATGTTGTGTATGCACATTTACTCACATTGTTTGTACATCTGGGGATTTCTCTGACCAACAGACCTAATCAATGAAAATAGTTATCCATAATATCATTAGTTCTCAGCATCATCATTTTTTCATGACTAATTGCCATTGCCACAAGAGCCAGCTGAACAAGGTAACATTTTTTGAGAGCCAATTTCACCCCAGTTTACCAATTTTTATAAATTGCAAGTTGAGTTTACTTAATGTTGAGTCTTGACTGCAGAAATCCTTTTTTGGCAAGCTGCTTCACCAAATGATATTAAGTGATTTTCTCTGTATTATACTGGTCCTGTCGAGCAAAAATACACCAACTTGTCTGTCATGTAGCCCACGAAATCTATCTCAAAATAGAGTGTTTGTCACTGTAGATATATTTGGGGTTTAAACACTGATGGGCTTTGATGAAGCTCAAAGGGCGCCTTATTTCAGATGAAGTATTTTGACAAGTTCTTATGTTGCTGCTGAAGTGAAAGGCAGCCAGAAAAGCAACAAGGATTAGAATTAAACCTCTATCCTCATTTCTAATTCTGAAGCATCAGTGAGGTTGGGATGTGAAATGTGGCCATCTTTAAAAACCTGTCCCAACAGACAAGTCCCAACAGATATATTGTGAATTCACTAGTTCAAGTATTGCTGGCTCTATTCTCATTAGTTGCCCTGTATTGTGTGACACAGTGTGTTTGTGTGTTTAAAGGCAGGAGTATATGCATTTTTTTATAGACCACAGATAGAACATGCAATAATGAAACATTTTACTTTTATTCATGTTTGACATTGTGAACATTAGCTTCAGCAGTAGTTTCCTCCAAGGCTCTGAGGCCAGCACACACCACCGATGGCTCTCATATCCATAACTCAGCACCCTGGATAACTGACAACTCAGTCAGTGGGTTATTGAACCTGCGAGGTGTTCCCCTTCTCCGAAGATCTATCACATAAACAGTCTTCAAAAACTGCTTGAGACCGGCTTGCTCTGGGTGTAATAGATTGCTGGAATCGGGCTCATAAGAATGATTGCATTGGCTCTCGAGTCGGCGGGTCTACAAATTACCGAGCCATGCCAGCTGATCTCAATATATCCTCTCCTCCGAGTGCATCTCTCATTCCCAGCTCTCACCGAGGAATATGTGATAGATGTGTTGCTAGTTTGTTCTGCAGTTGAGACATATCTGCCACTCATTTGCATAAGAGAGCTTTCTCTTGAGAGGGTTTACTTGTCCCTGTAAAGAGAAAAACATGTAACATGATCTAACCTGTTATTTTGTAAGCTGTGAGCATTATACTCACCCTGGTGGGTCCCATCCAGTCCTTACTTGTTGCTTAATGACTTTTCACTTGAAGTCGTAAAGTAGTTTCTCCTGAGAAAACAGTACATTTTGGTGTCACAGAGAAGAAAAGCAATTAGCCACTCAAACATTTGCTGGACACGTCAATGTGTACACAGTAAGATATTAGTTGTGAAGCTTTTCTTTTTCACCTTAAGCTAAGAAAGATTTATAAATTCATTTCCATGATGAGCTTTTCTTGCAGTATTTTATTTTACGTATGTGAACGTGTAAGAGAAGATGCCATTTAACAAGTTCATTCAAGCTTGAAAATACACTGTTATGACCTCAGTGACCTTGAACATGATATATCTATAGAAAATTTGCTGGTTAAAGGTCAAAAGTGAAGGTCACTGCGTCCTCACAAAATGATAGTTCAAGAATCCTACACTAATTATGATACTAATTCTGGCAAAATTTAACATCTAATTTAATATCTATATGAGTCCATGTTGCAGACATTGATGTAAACTGCAACTTCACCGGTTAGCAGTGACACAACCTCAAGCTGCTTACTGAAAACAAACTGAATTAAACTATAAATATATGTTATAACCCTTTCACTCAGCTACCCTATACATAATATTTCACAAAACACACTATAGACATTTTTACAGTATCTGATAAAATAAGGAAAAGCATAGTAGTCCCCTTTATAGTAAGTTGCACCTGTACCCCCAGCTATGGAAATGTCTTCTGAGTAAGTTCAACATACTTTCAAGAAATAGTCATTGACATCTTTCAGGTAGTTTGTGAGGTATCCTGTTGAATCTCAGACAAGTGACAAAACAACCTCCATGATGGGTGTACAAGTTGTGGATGAAAAAATGGACAATGTCCGATCTGCAGCAGCTGATGACAGACTCTGTCTCAGCTATGGTCAGTTTAGATTAGCATTACTGATGTTAGTGGTTACAGAGCTGTTGCCACAGGAGTGCAGGGCACACTAACATTATACGACAGTGTTGAGCGGAAGCAAAACAGGAAATGCACTGTGCATCCCAAAATTAAACTGTCATTTTAATTACATAAAGCCGATATCTTATGGAATTCATAAAGTCATAACTGTGTTGATGTTGCATGTGTATTATCTACCAACTCATTATCTACTAACTCATTATCAGTACTATTTTGTACCAACTCTTATGTGTTTTGTATTATGACAGTAGCAAATGATAATATAAAGTATTTTAAGGAAAAGAAATGAATATCCCCACAGTAGAATCCAAACAGGTGAACGAGCACTGAGTCCTGTGGTTCGGCCGAAGGCAGCGATCAGCACCAGCACATGTAGCTGCAGTAATAGTGGAGAGAAAAAATGTGTTTGCGTCCACTGTATCATTGCCATCACAAATTTTGCTACTCTTGATTTGCCGGTTCGAAAACATAAAGCCATCTCATTTTAACTGTCTGGCCTTTACTTTTTTATTATTTTTCAGAAGCTTATTGCTATGTGTACTGAATTTCTTCTCTCTTATTTTTTTCCTTTAGTGCAGTGGTCAGTATTAACACATTGAAACACACACAGAAATAAACAAAATTATTCCAATGTAAATATTAATTTCCTTTCAAATGTCAGCTGGTTCTCCCACGAGGTGGTGTTGAATAATGTTAAAGTCGAGTGTTCTTTGCTTCAGTGTTGTGAGGAAATTATATGACAGGAAGTGGGAATAACCTGAATTACTGTGAGTGCATAAGTATGTTAGCCTGGTCTCCGTGTGTTTCACAAAAGGAGCGACCCTCGATGAGTGAGAACACAATCGGAATGTTTTTCAGATTAACTAGACTAACAAACAAGGATGTTTGGGGTGATCCACAACTACTGTGACCTGTCCTTTTATAAAGATGGATGTCAAACGTATCACACTCACAGACAATCTCAAAGAGCACCCAGCAATGAGATTTCATTCTCACAGGTTTGGATTTTATTCCAGGGGCGGACACATTACTCTATAGAGTCATTAAAACCAAACAAATTCATCATTTCACTGGCTGACACTATTGGCAGGGAGTGATTTTGGCCTGGGTGACTTCTTGCTGGAGTATTTCAGGGGACTATAGCCCGAGTAGTGATAAATGATATGACCAAAAATGTAATGATCAGAAAAAAACTTTATTATTGATGATTTTAATTACAGATTTTCAATAAAAATGAAGAAAAGAACCTTTAATTTACTTATCAAAGCACACAGGTAATAATGTTAAACAAAAAGGTTAGCTTTACCTACATACCATACAGTGCAGTTTTTCTTTTCTTATCTTTTTTCATTGGCATGATCCAAATGTTGTGTAGCCTTGGTCACAGTCATGACATGACCTTTTGTTTCATTTGGTAGTAAATATTCATAACTACCTAAGCATAGCAGTAAATGTGTATACCTTACTCAGTGCCTTACGTTACATGGCTCTTGTCCTCTTGTACTTGTATTGTCCATTTCAATGTTTTTAATTATTAATAATGTAACAGTATGTAGAATGCTTAAATATTCAATTTAAACAGTGACAGTATGCAAGTTCTCAATGTTCAGAATGACTGGTTAAGATAAAATAGTTTACACCAACATCATATCCTTTTCTCAAGAATTTCTTCTGCAGTGCATTAATGATAGCATGCGTACAGTTTTGCATGGATATTTATGAGCTGTGAAGATTTAGACTTTAGACATTTAGACTTTTCCTCACACAGTATGAACATGATCCAAGTCAGTATTAGCTACTGGCTAGAATACAGGTAAAAATAACTTGATGAGACAAGGCAGGGGAGATAAGATGAACTGGAGGAGAGAAACAGCCATTACCATGTGCTGACATCTGTTACTGCAGGTAAAACGGCCAGTGAAGGGCCACCGGGCCACCTTGGCCTTCAAATGACTGTCTCCTGGCAGTGAACGACATTTGTAAAGGTTTCGCTCCCAAAGTTGGCGTGGGAAAAGGCATGCTTTGACATTTTAATTTTAGTTTGCCTTTGTTCCTTTCCAGGCTTGGGTAGAGAATGTCGCTATCTATCTATCTATCTATCTATCTATCTATCTATCTATCTATCTATCTATCTATCTATATCTAAGTAGATCAAAAGTGATTAAAAAAGGTAACACTCAAACTCTTAAATGTCAAGTTGTCCCTTTAGGACACATTGTTGTTCATTTAAGCATCTATCACATCTATGGACCCACTCAAAATAGTGATCATGTTTGTGTCACAAAGTGTCACAAAGTCTGGTCTCCCACTGACAATGGCAGACACTTTTATTTAGCTGCATTTTTTTTACAAGAAGCACTGAAATTTCTGTGTGCGATAGACACACAGGGTCATACGGTTCCAATAAGGAAACAGCTAATAGCACAGTAACTCGACAAGAAAACATCAACACATAGTCATGAATGGAGTTTTGTTTTTGAGAAAAGCGTGTTCAAGTCATGAGAAGTGAAAGGCAATTTCATGCTAAAAAAAAGTGGCACGAGCTTTTTTTTTTCACTGGTAAGGAATGCCTATTTAACAAGTGTAGGTGGAAGAGAACACCACCATCTGATGAAAATCACTCTGTTGTTGCACTGCCACTGGTCGTGCACCAGTACGAAAGCTTGGGCCATTGTCTCCTCTCACATTAAGAGGAAAAAGCAATAGTCTTTCAGTGAGCAGTTTACTCTTCCTGATGCTGATCTTGACTGTAAAATCTGATAACTAATTATTTCAATGGTCCTTTAAAGCAATCTGGTTACCAGTGTGTGTTATTTCATTGCCAGAATGTGTTTGCTGTGATTACCCATCACTGTCTAAATTGAATGCTTTGTGCAGATTAAGGACGTTGAAGTGATTTATCAGTCACAAACCTTACTGGACCCTGACTGCAACAATTTCACTTCTGCGAACAAACCACTTCAGCTGAGATATCAGGAAGAAAATATTCTGCCTCTCTAAATGAAAGAAATAATGAATCTACAGTGGGAGGATCAGTTGAAGATGTCACTTCTGTTAGTATAAATATAGGAAAATATACCCCTTTAAAAATATTTGGGAAAAGATTTCTGTTTTTTAACATGCGGGGTGGGCGTTGGGGGGGTCTGTTGCTAAAACTGTACCTGGAGGCTTTAGGACAGACAAATCTTTCAGCACCAAGGACAATGTCTGCGCAACGGCAGTGAGTTGTTTTATTCTCTGTCCTTGTTCAGCTGGCAGAGACGTAAGGTGTTGATTGGTGCCGCACTTTAAGATGAATGTGTGAAAACCTAGCCAATTAACACTCAGTCAAATCTACTGCACTGCGATAAGAGTTTTTTTTTTTTTAAACAAAACAAAACAAAAAAATGGCTGACATATTGACAGGTTTAGAAGTGAGAAATGCATAATATGGATCCAGGACTAATTGTTTTGCATATTCGCACTCCTGTTAATCAGCCACAGGTTGTGTGATGGACAATCACTGATTGAACCTTTGACATCTGACTCTCCATTTGTTACATATTGTTCCTGTGTCTTTGACTGGCAGACCCAGAGAATTCAACCAAACCCTTCTACCTTTTCACATTTGTTTCAGTTGTATAATCTGCAAAGAGAACTGGTCTGACACTGCTTCAAGGCAACAGCATGTAGAATACATCTGGAGCATGTTGCAGTCCCTGACTGGATATTCACTGAACAATGCAGGCTGGACTGTGAGATGAATATATTCCTTGTTGCTGTTGCTGTGGCCCGAGGCTGCCAAAGAACTCTGGAGAGATAGTGGAGTTATTGCTTAAGTGTGTTATGTGTATGCTTATACATTGGTATGTATAAAGTGTTGTACCAATGTGCCAGAGGAGGAAGCCAAAGCTCATCCTGGTAACACAGTAGAGGGGAGGGGATGTCAAAACATTGATGAATGGTTGTGTGTGCCTCCATTCACTGCTCCAGTGTGGTGACAAGGCTGCAATATTGGGAGCAAGGCATAATGAGCCACTGCAAGAAGAAGGAGAGAGTACACAGTAACACGCCCATCTACATGCACATACAGACACACACACATGCATCATGAAAGCGGCATAAAAAGATGGCGTGGACAGAGACAGAGAGAGAAAGCTGCTGGCCCCTGTTGGTTATCAGAGGGAGTTACCAGGAGCTTGACAGGACCAGTTGGACTGGATTCAGTTACCTGCTCCCTCAGATTTCAACCCTCTGTATTTTTGTGTACAGTTTTCACTTCCTGTATTCACAGAATATTTTGGTATTTGTGCTGACCAAGAATTAACAAACTGCTTTTTATTTGTACTGATATTTTTGGGAGTTTGATGAAAATCATGCATTCAGTAGTACTTCCTGTCTCCAGGAAATAGCCATATGACTGCACCCTAAGCCTGACATTGAACAAACCTTTTGCCTTCTATGTATATGAATAGAAGGCACAAGGTTATGAATATTTGTATATATAAACTACGGTTATGTGTAGTGCTTCCTTATTGTGAATGCAAGCTATTGGCACTATCGAATACTGTAGTGTATGTGTGTGCAGATCACACAACTTTTCACCAATTGGCTTTTGATTGTTTCAGATCTTTGAGGTCAACTGGGTGTTTCAGTATTTGTTCAATCCACCACTTTGGTCTTGTTGCATGTTGCATCAGCCCATTTATGATACTATCCATTAAAGTATATATTATCTCTGTCAAACGGTTGTATAATCATCACCGTGCAGTGAAGACACTGAAGACATTAACAGCTGACAAAACAAAGAAACTCACTCGTGTCTCTTCCAGGTGAGATAATCACCCCCCTTCCATGTGCTCACATGAAAAATCTCCACAAAAACCGAGTCAGTTCACGGTGCAATTGGATTTAATGGCAGTAATAATCTGCCGCAGCGCAGCCTGACAGGTGATGCAGTTTCCTGGGCCTTTGCTTTTCTTCTAATCTGCCTTAATAGGATGTGAAGCTTTCGTTATGCTTTAATCTCAATGAACAGAGCACAATCCTTTAGCATGCTCACTGCTAAACTTGATATGACAGGGCACTCAGCAAATTATTTACTTGGAAAGAGATTATTCTGTGCACTGAAAGGTGATGTAAGTTTTGTTGAGGATTGTATTTGCCAGCAGCGTGCTGCTCTGGGATGCTTTGGGGGCTGGCGGGGACACGGCGCTGGCTGTTCATTGGTATTCTGCAACCGCCCTACCTGTCTTGCTGTACTATAGAATGCATAGACTTTGTGACAAAGTTGATGAAGCGTGCATTTTTGTCACAGTGCCAAGGCAGAGCTCCGACAGTGACGATGGAAGCATTAAGCAGCAGTGGGAAAAAAAAGGACTGCGTGAAGACATAAGTAATGCACCAACACAGCACACACACACACACACACACACACAAGTTATGCAATGTGTGTAGGACGGATTGTAGTACATACATTTGACTTATCTTTCCCCTTATAATATATCTGTATGCATATCCAAAGTGTGCCAAAATAACATCTTCCATGGAAGGTCCATGGATTAATGGTGTCAACACCAGATTCTGTCCCCACCACCTGCAGCCTCAGCAGAAATCCAGATTCACCAGACAGTATTTTTCCTTCTGTCTTCTTTTTCTTTTTCTTCTTTCTGCTCTCGGTTGACAGGAGTGGAACTTGACATGGTCTTCTGCTGTTTGCAGGTTGTGCATTCAGAGATGCTTTTCTGCCCACCCCAGCTGTAAAGAGTGGTTATCTGAGTTACCGTTATATGTGTCACCTCCAAACAGTCTGCCTATTTTCCTTTGACCTCTCTCATCAGCAAGGTGTTCCCATCATCAGACCTGTTGCTCACTGGATGTTTTTTTGTTTTCGGCTCCATTTTGAATACATGATATCTTCTCCTTTGCCTGAGAGAGTGAGCAGCTTGCACATTGGTTCCCAATTGTACTTTAAGACAACACGTGTTTTTATAAGCATAGCCTTACTACTACTAGTAAGTAGCTACTACCACAAGGTATCATTCTGCTGAGGCTCAGTAAAGAACTCCATTCTTGTGAAACAAGACAAATTAAACATA
Source organism: Psettodes erumei (assembly GCA_016785225.1). NCBI lineage: Eukaryota > Metazoa > Chordata > Actinopteri > Pleuronectiformes > Psettodidae > Psettodes > Psettodes erumei. The sequence goes on from JAFBJZ010000221.1 coordinate 2,294,074, forward strand.
CCTCATATGGGTGATGAAAATGTATGGATCAGTTCTTGATTCTAATAAGTTATTCTATCATTTGTTTTTTGAAGCTGTAAGAATGATGAAAACTGCCCAGGACTTGTAGATGCTGCTCTGCTTGTGAGCAGTGTTCACACTGCGTGTCACTTGTCATGGCTCAGAGACACAGAATGTACTTTGTTTACTGTGGAGATCTTCTACAGTGCAAAACTGCTGCAACTGGGAAAAGACACAGCGGCACTATATTGGCAAAGAAATGATACTGCAATCATCAAATAGCTGACTGCTAAGCTTGGTTCAGTGGTGATGGCAAGCTGTGTCCTGTTTCCCACAACCCATAATTTAACCATCTGAAGAAGGGCAAGGATTAGTGATTATTAATGGGTAGTTCATGATACATTCAGTGGGTTGGTACAGCTCTTCTTCATCTTGTTATTTTTTTTTTCCCTTTAAAATAAGCATTTGCTACATGTGCAGTCACCCTGTGAGGAGCGTGTTCGAAAGGTGATGGCTCATTGGTGGTAATCTAGGACCAGCTGCAAAACAGTTACAGTCTGGTATTGTCAAATGTTTTGGTAGTGCTTATAATACAGAAAAGCTGGAGAAAGATTTAAATATAGAAGAGGATAAAAAAGGACTTCAGCAAAGATCTTAGTTTTCCCTCTATGTTGCATCACTTATCCCTAAGGTCTGTGAACATCAACCGTTGAAAAATGTGAAATTATTACTAAATGCCTTAACTATTCATCCCCTTGCACTTACAGGACAGAAACACAAAATTACACCAGTATATATGCAAGAAAGGGCACAAATCTGACCTTTGCAGGGCAGTGATGCCAAAAGACTCAGAAACAGGCCATTATACTTTTTTTCTTGTTCTTGTTTCTTTTTCTTTATCTTGTTGAGTCACCCTTGTTCCTTAGCTTCACAGATGCCAGATAAGATGAAGAAAATGAAACATCTAACATTTTGATCTCGAGGTCTTCATTGAGACACAGTCATGGCTCAGCTGTGCAGAAAATGAAAGAGTCACTTGGGACCATGTAATGTGCCTGACTGTGATCTAGTTCAGATCAGTCAAATCTTGCTGTCAAGGAACTTCAATTATCATGCTGGAAACCGAATAGTGAATTGGATTGATTTTATGTAACAGTTTCAGTTGTACTGTGAATACTACTACTGCCTGCTAACATACAAAAGTAACACCAACAACAGTTGTATGACGTTTGCTTTACATTGCTCTGGAGGAGCTGCATTGCGTCTGATTAACAAAAAAATCATTGGGGCTTGAAGACTACTGATTGTATCAGAAAGCCTGTGTGTGTGGAGATTGAAAGTCATTGGCTTTCACTAAGGAGGGCCAGAGTGTCAGTGCATTAGTATATTAAAAAATGGACATGGACGTGAACATGTACTGGTTATTTGTTTATCATGTTGATCTTCTAACATTAGGTCACAGTTACTCATCAGCTCTGGTGTGAACCTGTTCTGTGTTCCAACAAGTGTAAAGACAGAGACTATTATTCCTTGTCCTGTGCAATGTGACCTCTCTTTGTTAACAGAGACTGTTAATACAACTGTCACAGACACTCCCCAGAGACATTTTTGGTTTACTTTTTATGCACCGCACTTGTTTGCTTGTGCACTTTCATTTGACTCTTGTTTCATGTTTTATTTTGATAGCGATTTCCTGGTGTATCTTGTATTGCTTTACTTCTTGTGTGTGTCTGTTCTGTTGTCGCTGTTTTGCTCCTGATTTTGCCCGCTCTTTTTTGACCTGCTGTTTTTCAGTGCTACCATTTTCTTCCTCTTCTCTTGGATTTATTCTTTATTTTCAATCTGTTGATTTTTTTTGCTTTTTGCTTCCTTGTATGATTTGGACTGCCGTGAACTGTTTTGATTAAATTAAACTTCCCTTCACTGCAACTCTACCTCTACCTGTCTCTGTCTGCAATCCCTTCAACTGTTACAGTATGAACTGGCCAAGAAGGACAAAGGGCAAAATGAAGATTTATAAACACACCAGGGAGGTAGGGATAATGAGACAGGTGGAACACCTTCATGCAGGGCAGATAATCAATGACACAAGAGACAAGCAACACAAGAGACATTAGGAAACCATTACCAAAATAAAACAGGAAATGAACCAAAACAGAGTCCCAAACCAAGAGTCTCTCAAATGGAGTCTGTGCAGGTTAACTGTGACTACATTGGTTATTTGGATATGCACAGACGTGTTCATGTGTTAGTGGTCCCCACCAGCAGTCTATGCAGTCATATTGTAAAGGGCTGGATATACACCAAGAACCAGCACAGATGCGAACATGCACAGTGATGATTCATGTGAAAATGTTAACAATACTGTACATTGGCTGTCTGCATGTTTAGGTTCACACATGTGTTGTTGTGTATGGTGTACACATCACCAGTGTCACTGGAGCTTTACCCAGACTCAAGGCTAAAAGTCGGTATATGTAATGTGGAAGTGCAATCACTGGAGTAGCCTTTGAATATGAACAGCTGGCATAGATTATTGTAGAGCATAAAACATGCTTTGGTCCCAGGATTTATAAGTGACCTACAGGTGTATTGTGCGTCTCTTCCACTACATACTCAGATGGGCTCCGGGCCCCCCAGCACTATGAGCTATTTTAACTTGAACATTTTTAAGTCTCTGGAGATTGTACATCAGAAAGAGTTCTAAGGAAAGATAACGCCATTTCAGATTTTTCCTAGGGTAATGAAGAAAACTACAACATTGGTGGGTAGATTGAAAGTCAGTGCTGGGTATTAAGAGATAAGCAACAATGTCAGTGAAGCATACAGACAATTATATGTTCCCAGTAAGATTATTAAAAAGTCCATAAAAAATTATATTAAAAAATTTCAACATGTGATTAATAAGAAGAGGGACTCGAAACCAGTTTCACCTTAAGAAGAATTCAAGTAGAACTGCATAGACCTGGGCCATTGTAGGGGTTTATATGATTCAGTGTCAAACCATAAAAAAATATTAACTTTACTCCCACATCTCACCCACTCATTCACACTCAGCTGAAATGCCATGAGTAAACCTCACACTTTGTATCCTTAACAAAACTTCAAAGAGAAGCAGTCTGTCCCCCCCACCACCACCACCACACACACACAAACACACACCTGCAACTTTGTGATTTATAGTTGCCAAGGCTTTAACTTATTTATTTATATTTTTCTCCAGATAGCTGATCATAAACCAAAAGGCGAGGGGAGAGGGAGGAGTAGAGGAGCAGTTTGATAAATGGTCGGTGGAAAAAAACGGACATCTGATAGGCCATTCCAATGGGTGAGAGACGGATATTGGCCAGAAAATAAAAACACCTCCCTTAGCTCAGATAACACCTCAATCTGTCTCTTCAAGGAGGGAGAAGAATGGAACAATGGTTCCATTATGGGGCACAGAGCGATCCTTTTCAGTATCTTTCCAGAGGAAGAGTGCCTTCACATTCCCTCCTCTGAATATCAGCTTTAGCTGTTGTCACTGTTGCTGGGGCCAACAGTCAATACGGAAACCAGGCATAGATGAATCGGTTACCAATAATCAGTTTCCTCCTGGATTTGCTAATTACCAAGCTCAGAAAATTGAACGTATAGACCAGACAGAGGTTCTAATATGTGTCTTCAGTCTGAGCTGAGACAGAAAACATATATGGGTGGGGCTGTAAGAAAAGCAGCTTTGTGTCCTGCTTGAATAGAAGAAATGAGGAGCTAAATGGGCTTCCCGTAGCTTCATTCAAGCCTGCCCTACTCTGTGTCTGTGAGTGTTGTTTAGTTGTTCCTCATTCTGTTCATATTAACAGAACTGCTGCTGACATCAACTCTATTAAATATAAACCCCCTCCAGCTCTGAGTATCCAATTCTCCTGTGCAATTTCGTCTTTGTGTTTAGGATTATTTTTTGTGAGCTGCACAAATAAGCAGAGGTGATGCTGGAATTATCAAACAATAAGCAGTCTTTCAGTGGTGATACATCCTCTCAGACAGGACAAATACTGAGTAAACACAGTATTCACTGGTTTGTGAGAATGCACTCCTGCATACCTGCATGTGCACATGATGTGCCATGTCTTCATCTTCAGTCGTTGCCTGCTGCTGGGAGATCATTGGTGCTGTTCTGTTTGTGTGCACGGGGTCGTACGAGCACAATGTTTGTGCATTTCCCTCTGCTGGCCAGCAGAAGTCAGCATTGTTCTGCATAAATAGTTAGTCATTTAGAATTACCCTACAAAGACATAGCTTACATATATACTTGCAGGGGAAAGTGGTCTCAGACTTGTGGTGCAATATGCTCTATTTTGCATGAAAGATAATATCTACTAAAAAACTGTGTTCATTAAATTCTTGGATTATTTGTAGTTCATCAAGAATAACCCGATATCTGTTCTACTATGTGTCTGTCTCTGAAACTACCACTAGAATGTATGCAAATAATGAAATAAATAATAATTGCTTTAATGTATTTAATTGTGTGATTTAAAGTTGGCCTAACCATACAGACTGTGCAAAAGTTACATATCCACTTATGTGAAAAAACAGACTTAATTATTACCATGCCAATTAATAAAAAAAAAATATATTTTTCAATTAGCCTACAAGTAACAACCAGGGAATGAAGTGAGTCAGTTTAGTTATAGCTATGGCAAACTACAGCTACATGTACCTCCACAGTACAGTAAATGTGTTTTAGTTTTTCAAATTTTACATATAGTTCTTTATTGAAATGGTCAAATCCAGAATAACAAAATAGCAGACTGTGCACGGAAAGATAATAGGAAACCACTCATGTGGTCATGGAATCACCCTTTGTACTTTCGGGTCACACCGTGAGCTTGGTTTTGTCTCCAGGACTGTCAGGGGTCCCGACATACACAGACACACAAGTTCATGCATGCACACGCACGCGCGCACACACATACACACACACACACACACACACACACACACACACACAGGTGTTTCTGCTGGTGTAAGATCACACAGCAGCCAAGGCTAACAAGAGGCCACACAGAAACCTCTCTTCCTTGGTTCATCATCACTAGCACTGGTCAACACCGAAGAATCAATATCTGACGAAGTGACACGGCAATATCGAGGGCTTTGAAGAATGTTTTCACCCCTGATTTTAAAATAAAAAATAGGACACTGCAAGTGATCCAGACCTCCAGCATCAAAGAGTCAAGATGTGATGTAGTGTGGTGAATGAAAACGGCTGTGCTTCCCTCATGTGATTCAAATGCAAGCAACACTGCTTGGTTGTTCACATGACCCCATAGATTGCATCTCAGGAACAAGATGAAGTTGATCCATCTTCATTTGCAGCTTCTCATATCTGACTGGGCTGTGCTGTATATTCAATCGATCTGTTCATAATGTTATAGGATTTAACATGTCTCTCAGAATGAGTTCCTATCTGCATTCCCCTTGCACAGACGCGCCTCTAATCTTTCACATATTGGTATAATCAGCAAGTACAATACTGACATTCAGATCCTTGACAGTAAAACAGTAGGGACGCCTCAGCATACTAAATTGCACAGGGTGTGAATACATAACAATGCTCTGAGGCTCTTGTGATGCATGGATGTGCATAATTACACAGCACAGGGTTTTTCTCTCAGACACGCTCCTTTGTCTGGAAATTGTCCTTTCTTTTAATATAACATTTATCTGGGGCTTCAGCAGCCTTTAGCCTTCCACACATTGTGAGTGATGAATAGATGTGTGTTCAATATAAAGCCTGCAGAGTAAGAGTATATGTGTATTCCGGGCAAAGATATATATAATGCCACTGGTTTCACATTTTCCCCCTCATCTATGAATGATAGTAAAGATTCAAGAATTTTAGCAATGTGCAAGAAAGCTCCAGGGTACTGGCTCCAGTATCACCCCACCCAAAAATGCTTTGTAAAAGTTGCATGTGGAAGAAAAACATACAAAATGTACAACACAAGGATGCACTGTGACAAATGTTGGCCATAGACCTCGGGTTTGTTCTATGGTGTGTTCTGTCAGCTAACATTCACAGAGGCTGCTGATGCTCCACCTGTGCACTGTAATCCTGTAGCTTCATGTAGCACAGCTCCAGCTCGCTGCCTGTCCACCCATATTACAAGAAGTCTTTTTGTGCTATTGTTTTGAAATCCTCAGGCATCCATCCATTCATCTGAAATAGGAGTGTTGATTGGTGCACTGTCTGAAAGAGCCTGCAGAGGTATCAGCTGGGATAAACTGTATAGTGAGCAAGGCAAATACTGTACATCAAAATGGCCAGGCTGAGCCTCATTGATTTATTCATTAAAGACAAGGCTTACTGATGTTTAGAGCTTGGCAGGTGTAAGAATCAGACTGCGCCAAAGTTTAGCACTGAAGATCATTGGTGATAGGCCAGTGGGTTATATATGTGTGTTTGTGTGTGTGTGTGTGTGTGTGTGTGTGTGTGGGGGGGGGGGGGGCTAATAAAAGAGCTTTACTTTTTCTGTCCCACAGTTTTAGCTCAATACACAGTGAACCAATTCATTTTGGTTTGTGTCTATGTGACAAGGTGCTGCAGCATCTGTCTCTTAACAGCAAGACTACAGGGGCCACTTGGTGGATTTTCTGTTGTCGAGCTTTGTCAGCAGCTAGTCTTAAGATAATATAAAAAAGGGATGTCCAGGATGAAGGATGAAGATGAAAAAGTACAGCTGCTTTTTATGATTGATTTCATTTTTTTTAAGTATTTGCAGATGTTATAGATTTAGTTTTTAATCTGAGGTAGTGAGACTTCTTTGCAAGTACAATTGATTATACAATTGAAGCAGGCCCACATGTAAATTATACTTTTATGTCTGCATGCTAAATGTGAAGCTGGCCAGCCAGCCAGCACCCAGTTAATTATTTAACAGTGGGAACAGCTGACTGAAGCACTGTCCACAGGTAAAAAAAATCAATTCATCAGCACCTTTAAAGATCATTAACTAATTAATGGAGGCTCTGATGGTTATCTGGCAACCTCACAATGAAGACTCAAGAAAATCACCAGGATAGTTCGGCACATAATCCTTTGCAAAACTGTGGCATTTTATACATACTTTTATGTGGATTAAACAAAGGTCAAAATATGTATCTTTTCATGTGCTGATAGGCTAACTGCCACCTAATTTCAAGACTTTTCGCTGAATTAAGCTAAGACAACCAGGTGCTATAGCTTCACATAGACTATATACTGTACAGACATGATAGTGGCATTGATCTTCTATTTCCAGAAATGTCAAGAAGAAGAATTGCACCTTTATTTTTCAGCTAGCGGCAAAAATGTATTGACGAGGGGAGGATTTAGTTGTATTTTAGTTGATGCATGTTTTCACTTTATAGATCTTCCCCAGTGGAATGCACATTGCTGTGCACATGCCTAAATACTGTACACATGCACACATGCGCTTGCATGCTTGCTTCTCCCCATGCTCATCTGTTCATCAGGCATTCTGCACTTGTATCACAGTGACAATCAAAAGACACGCATATGGATGTCAAAGCATTATTAATAGCAGAAGCAGTTGCCTACACACAGCAGCGGGAACCAATCAGATCTGATCTGAGCATTCCATTTCTATCCGACCCATGCAGCATGCTGCCTTCTCAGATAGCGACATTGTTATGCTGTTTATTGATAGCCTGGTCAAGGACACATAATTAAAATCTACTTGCAAAGGGGCAAATGAAACACCTATCTAGATATTCTGCAATTCCTCTCACTATTTGAAATGTTTCAATAAAAAATTTTCTCATAAAGGTTTTGAAAGGTAAGAAGAATTGCTTTGAACTATCTCCATCAGTGTCCAGTAATGTTTTTTTTTATCACAGTCACAGTGGATGTAAGGCACCATGGCACACTTTTGTTATTAGATGCATTTTGCAGCTTTCAGCAGTAATTCCGTTTTTTCTTGTGATAGGTGGTGGCGCTTCTTTGGCCTGAGAAAAGTTTGTACCCTGTTTGATTGAATGTAGCTTTTGGTACTACAGCAACTGGTACAGAAACCTTGCAGAACTGCAGTTGATTTGAATTAAGTCACAGTTGAGAGGCAAAACAAAGAGTAGTGAAGTAGTTAAGAAATTTGAGTCATTACAGGTTTGGGATCTTGATTGGCTGATGAGGACCAAGTGTGCAGGAGAACTTGCGGAAGAGAACTCATAGGCTACGCCCAGTACACACACAGATCCACACACCAGAGAAGGGAAAACAACCAATACCCAAGGATATATGTTATGTTTAAGATAACATATTTAATTGGAATTAAAAACATTTAAAGAATCAAAAAATCTAAATCATTTTAAACACTGGGCTGGTCTCATCTTTAAGCTTATTGTTAAATTGTGTGACTGCAGCTTTATTGTTTGTTTTCACTCTCATTGCTCTTGTTGTGTCATTATTGTGTCAAGCATGAAATACCAACTGAATACTACCAACACAGCACCAATAAACAGAAGACATGGTTTAAGAGTAGCTGGTAAATAAAAGTAAGAGTGAAAGCAGCTTGTGTGGCCATGAATACTGATCCAGAAAGAACTAACATCTTTTTTTGGCAATGGAATGTGAGGAAAGCAATTCTTTGCATTTTGCCCAGTGACTATGTCAGGAGTTATTTGGCATTTGCATATTCACATTACTGCACATCTGATCCTTGAAGTGCATCAACCTGCATCTTTTTTTCTTTGAATTTTATGCCAATCTAACTAACTTCACATAATTTTGAACATTTCACATTTTGTGTAAGAAGTAATCTTTGCTCAAAGGTTCATTGTGCTCCCTCCTCCACCTCAACATTAAGGCTATGCAGTGTTGACTTGAGTGATGCTTGTCTGACATGTCTGAATGCTTCACGCTGCTGAAAGTCAAATGAAAAACATAATAGCATGTGTACTACCAGATGTGTACTAAGAAGACATACCTGCACAGGAAAATAAAATCATACATACTAAAACTACCCTCTTAAAGTAAGTCCCTTGTGATGCTAAATGACAAAAAATTGCCCTCCTCCCAACCAACATTCATGTCTCCAGCACCCTACAACAGCAGTTAGACTAAAGACCACAGAGTACCTGGCACACTCTTCATTTAATCTTCTTGTACCCTAACCTGATTCTCCCTCATCTTCTTTGCTGTCAGTGGCCGGGGGGAATCTAATCCATGAGAGGTCGATGACAGAATGGGGCCTTTGGTCCTGTTAAAAAGGCTCCTGTGCTTTCATCAATGTAGAGAGATTACTGTGTAGTTAAAGCTGGACATCAAAGGATTACTGTAACAGGGGATTTATTAGAGTGGAGTTACTGGAGATGATGTGAACTTGACGAAAGGTTCTGAGTGTTTTTGCAACCACTGAAAACACTCCAGAAATCAGGATTTTGATAGACTATTGCAACAAAAGTGGTTCATATCAGGTTACATGCTGATTGGAGATTTTTCTAATTTGTCATCCTTGTATGCTATGTGTTATTAGCATGTGATTACTGATGTCACTGTATTTGGGCTCCCAGGTGGTTATGGCAAAACCCCAAATTAAGAAAATATAGCAAGATATGCTCTTGTAGTTTAGGTGAACTAACCTTTTATTTGCCTGAATTGTAGGTGTAAGATCAAAAGCATAGCAGTGGACGCAAAGATATGATAACATCTAGTAAAAAACACTGAGTGTGGTGTTTCCTAGGATGCAGATGAACATTTGTTAGACCCTGCCAGCTTGAAAAATGTGCACATCTTTAAAACTCCACATATCCAGGTTGTTGTATAGGCATTACTATATTCCTACAGACTGTGTGTCCGAGTAGAAGCTGAGCGAAAGCTGAAATAACCCCATTGATATCATCAGGGTCATTTTTCATACTCAGGAAAATTCCCTTCAGAGCCACAGAAGACATACAACTGTTTTTAAAGTGTGAGCAGAAATTTCTGTGATGTGTAAACAGACCTTTGTGTGGACAAGTTTCTCTCTGATCCAAAATCCCTGTCCATTTTTTTTGTCTATTTCTTGTAAACACACCAAATGCCAGCTCACTTTCATTTCATCATTGCTAGGGTGATGCTGCCTCTAGTACAAGAGAGCACAAAACTTAATTTGCATTAATGCTCTGTGCCTCTGCTCTTGCAACAGACCATTTGGTTTGGTCAATTTATGAATCAAATTTTGCTGCTATTGTCCAACTTCCCGGATGGAGTGGATTGTTGCTCACAGTAATTTCCCCCCCAGCAGCATGAATACCCCTTGCCCATGAAATTGACCTTGGCCTACAGGCTTGGTGCTGAGATAAGCCCAAACAGGCACGATAAAAACTTTATTCCCCCAGCACCCATGGACTAAGTGGTGAGAGTGCAGTCTTGGAGCCATAGCGTAAAAGAGGCTTTAATATCCTCTTGTTGCAAGCAGGGAAAGACTTGCATAGAGTCTAAACGTAGCTCACTTGCCCACCTGCCTGCCCATACCCTTGTGTGGCATATTAAAATTCATGAGCCACATTGGTTTGAATGCCAAAGTTTATAGCAACGTTCTCCCTCTGCACAGGTCCTCAGGGATGAACAGTGGGACAGATTAGAGAAGGGCAGTGGAGAGAGAGCGAGAAGGGATCAAGAGGGGAAGAGAGTGTGAGAGAGAGATAGGAGGGTATGAGGAGATAAGGGAAGAATGGAGGGAAGGGGAGTTAAAGATAGTGGATGAATGTTGGAATCTCAACCCTATTGCCAGGCAGAATGTTGATATTGGACTATTCATCAAAAACCCAGATTATATTCACTGGATTTTTTTTTCGACAATATTTGCACAAGGCAAACACAGTATGTTTAACGTGAGGGGATGATTGAAGCCAATGGTTTGAAACAAGACTTACTGTTTGTTCAGACTGAATTCAAGGTAAATTTTAGATGGCAAAATTATAGATTATATTATAGATTAGATTATATAGTCAGTGGAAAGACAAGATAACCCCATCAACACAGAGCAACTGTTCCTGGTCACTTTAGCTGACATCTGTACAGTCAATCCACTGAATGTCTGGGGTAAATAAAAACATTGCTTTTGGTCCAATTTTCAAGTCAACATTGTGTTAATGTCAGCAAGCTATCATACTAACAATTAATGCTATCATGCTAATATTTCGCAGGTATAATATTCACTGTGGTTACTACAAAGGACAGCTGAGGCTGATGTTAATGTCATTAGTTTTGCAGGTATTCTGTGAAACCAACGAAACAGACAATCTGAAATCCTGACCTGATGAATACACTGAAACAGAATCTGGAATTACTAAAGTTATACAATGCATGTAGGACATGGATGTCTTAACCAAATTTCATGGCAATCCATCCAATATCTGCTGGTATATTTGTTGATTTCTGGAGAGGGTTGGCGGACCGAACCCCCCTGTTCATCAGTGGCTTTGAGGACGAGTGAGTCAGGAGCACCACATTTCTTGGTGTTCACATCTCTGATGACCTCCCCTGGTCCATCAACACCAGTTTCACTGTAAAGAAGGCACAACTATGCCTTCACTTCCTGCGGATACAGAAGAGGGCCAGCCTTCCACCACCCATCCTCACCTACTTCTGCAGAGAGGCTGTGGAGAGCATCCTCGGCAGCTGCATCACTGTGTCGTCGGGGGAATTGCAAGGCATCAAAATACAAAACCCTGCAGTGCATAGTGAGGATGGATTAGAGGGTCATAGGGGTTCCTCTCCTCTTCATCCAAGACATCTTCCAGGCATGCTGTATATGCAGAGCCTCTGCCATACTGAAAGACCCCACCCACCTTTCCCCCAAGCTGTCAGAGCTCTGAACATTCTGTGGCCCACCACCTCACTCCCATAACTCACACCCACCCTACTGTCTCTGCATCTGACAACTAAACTAAACTAAAAAATCTACTCTGATTTTAAGAACAATTGTCTACCTCATCCATGATGCACTTTACCTGTGTTATGCTTTGTTGGATTACGTTATGCAATATCATTTTATCGTCGCTTTGTGTTGTTATGTTACACTGCGTTATGTCATGTTTGTGTTATGTAAGGTCTTATTTGCAGTTTTTCACATAATATGTATATATATATAACTATTGTTATTCACACTTTGAAACCATACAATGACATTTTGTTCTTCTTGTGTACCCTGTACAGGGTAAGAATGAGAAATAAACTTGACTTGACTTAATGAGACTTGACTTCCTATTTCACAAAAAAACAAACCATAATGGTGGTGCTCGAGGAGAAGTCAGGGGATCAAGTAAGCAGGATATGACTATAGTCTATGCAAACTTTTCAGCCAATCATCCGGATAATGAGCTCTTATCACTGGATAAATGAAAATGTTGACCTGCTGGAAGCACTTGATGTTAAGTCAGGGGATCAGTAAAGTCAGATTCCCCCTCTGGGGACCTGTGTGTCTGGGCACGTGTACCAAACTGAAAGAGGTGGATAAACCCACAGTGTCATCCACAGAACCACTACTGCAACTAAAAATGCAAACATGATTTGTAGCTCTGTGATAGAACTCCTGTACACCATTCACCGCCCATTCCTCTATATTCCTACTTTGGCCTTACAAAAGCACATTATTTCCTGCCCTGGAACTGGATAAGTCCTGTAGAATCATTTAATTGGATGGACAAATATTCCCTGCAAGGATGAGAGAAAAAGTGACACTGAGACAGACAAAGAAGGAGAGACATAAGGAGCCAAAGGAGTTGAAGATGGCATGAAGTACAGAAGTAGTAGTAACAAGTGGCAGACACTAAATTAATTGCTTGAGGAGAAAGAGAATAAAACTCTGAAGAGGTTTAAAGTGCAGGGAGCTGAAGCACAGTTCTACAAAAAAAAGGGGGGGGGGGTCTGATAGTAAAAAGTTTGCCTAGTTGGAAAAAGGCCTGACCAAAAGCAGAACATTTACAGTTAAAACCTGGCAACGAAGACATGAACTGTGATGGATGGGGGGGAAAGTGTAGGTGAGTGAATGAGGGGGAAGTGAGGTGTGCAAATAAGGGGAGAGGGATGGAGTGAGTGAACGAGCAGGAGAGTGACAGACTGAGAAGGCAAGGCACTGACTGAATAAGGGAATGGGACACGGCTGACTGACAGATAGAGAGAGAAAGTGAACAAGGGAGAGATTGGGTGACAGTCTTACTTAGTGAGACACTGGATAGAATAAGAATCACAGGAATGTCCTGGAATGAGAAGCGTGCCTTGTAAAGACACAGGGGGGCAGTGTTACATTGAACACTTAAACACTTCAGTACATTGCCCAGATATTGTTTGCGATGAAGCCATGGCAGTCGGGGGGCTTTAGGCAGGTTATAATTTTGAATGTACAATTGAAAGACATGCTACAACATTTTATTTTAACCCCATCTGTGTAGCATTGACAATATATATCTATATATCTATATAATACATATGCATCATAGATATTATATTATTTTAGTCAGATTAGCCCATTTTGAGGCAGCATCCAGCATATAAATGAAAAAGCAAGTTAGAACAGAACCTACAACCACTGGATGGAATGCCATGTGGGTTAGCACACTCAGTCAAGTATTAGTATCAGTAAGTAAGGATTGTCATTTGCAAGTTAGCATGCTGACATTAGCACTTAGCTCAAAGTTATATGTTTTGTTACACATATTATTACACAACTAAAGTATCCTTACAGCAATAGTAATCAACAACAGTGTGCTATAATCATCTTATTGCCTGTTTATGTACTGCTTATAAATGTTGCATATATTGATTTAAGTTTGACATTTTTTTCATTTGGGAAGAAAATACAGAAGAATGTACTTGAATCTCTGAGACAAGTGCATATTCCCCTCAGCAACCTCTAAATAGCATTTTTACACCCCACTTATCAACTGAAGCCTCCTTAAGAACACCTGAAGTAGCACAGCATCTGACTTTAGTGTGAAGACAATAATCTTTTTCGAGTACTGCTCAGTATGATTTATCTTGACAGACTTATTACAAAATCTGAAAAGGATGGATACATTTACTGGAAGCTTTTGGAAGCTTTTGGTGAGCGTAGCATTCTTTGAGGCCACACTTGTATTTCATCTTTGAAGCATAGTCTCCATTGTGCTGATTAGCTGACAGTACTCTCAGTTGAAAGCCTGAAGACAGTGACAAAGAGTGGCTAATTATAAGCCAGAACAAGTGCTGCTATTGGGAAGTGAAGAACTGCAGTGATTCTCTGCACTGTGATATTTCTTTATACATAAAGCATGCAAGTTCTTGCTGGGGAAGAGAGAACAGAAAGAAAAATATCCCAAGGACATCTACAGACTGGATTAATGCATACGTGTCTATTGTTTATAATAGTACTGGATATTAAGTTCAATTATTTTGTTTTAACGTATGTTTAATGTGTTATCGGAACTGGTTCCTGTGTTGGGGACTGAACAGTGATTTTGAGTATCCATGAAAATAAGTAAGTAAATACTACAGACTACAGATCAGTTGGTGCTAAATGATCTGTTACTGGACTCACATTCTGTCTGTACGCCAAGAGAATTCTTGGTTGCTTTAATTCATACCCTCTCACTGTACTGGCAGTAAAGTGATCCTCTACTAATGGAGACAGTACTTAAGAGGGAATTCATACATATCCACTTCATTTGTCCAACACAGACTGATTACACCTTATGCATCCTGGTACCATCTCCTCTCCAGATAAACAACATGCATATACCCAGCTGTCCACATGATGTAAAAGAAAATGTGATTCATCAGCCCAGGACACCTTCTTCCATTGCTCCATGGTCCAGTTCTGATGCTCATGTGCCCATTGCAGGTGTGGACAGAGGTCAGCATGGACACTCTGATGAACTGTGTGTTCTGACAGATTTCTATCAGCATTACATTTTTCAGTAGTTTGTGTTTACAATAGCTCCTCTGTGGCATTAAACAGTGAGCCTTGGGGGCTCATGACCCCTTCAGCAGTTCACAGTTTGTTCTTCCTTGGAGAGGTTTTGGTAGGTACTGTCCATTGCATACTGGAAACACTCAGACATCAAGCCATCAGAAACTGGTCCTTGTCAAAGTTTCTCAGTTCTTACAGTTTTTTTTATTTTCAAATTTCCTGAACTTCCCTAAACTTCCTGAACCTGTTATGCCTTGCTCCTTGACAGGTGCCACTGTAATGAGATTATCAATGTAATCTGTTTCACCATGGTTTGTTGTCCACATATGACATATGAGTTGTGTATCACAGTAAGGTTTTGTTAAGGTAGAAAGCAAAGAAAATTCTTTGCCTTGCATCATTTCTGTAAATTTGACCCCTGGACCATTTCTGCAGGTAATAAAACAGCTAATGCACAGACTGTACAGATATTGCTCATCTGATTCAACCCACACAAATTCTATCAATTTAGTTTGAAATTTTGCAGCTTCTAAAACTTGCCTTGCGTTGTCAGAACACACCTGAACACAAAAAGAACCAATACATGAAAAGGCTTCTCATCACTGGGGTTAAAACCAGTTCTGTTGCTGTACTTTTTCCAGCAATTAAAGTTACAACACATACAGTATTTTTACACCTCCAGCACTTTTAGGTCATAAGTCACATATTGAGAAGCTTTATGAGGGTCGATAGCTCTGCCTTTGCAATCCCCCACCACAGATTAGACTTCCTGTTTTACAGTTGAGGTAATTAGAAAAGGCTTACTTTGCACTTCCCCAGGGGTGTTAGCCCCAGAATATTGCTGTCAGGGCTGTTAAACACAATTAATTGCTCAGATGACTAGTTGTTCCTTTCACCTTCCATCCCCACTTGTGTTCTTTTTTTATTCTCTTGTTTTTTTCTTCCCTCCTTAACAATGTCTGTGTCTTCCCTACTTTTGTACTTCTAACTTTGGGCACTATTTGATAAGGAAATGTCCTATTTCTGCAAATTCCCATGGGTGTTCTGTTTCTTTAAATTTGTCTCACTGTGGAATATTTCCTATTTTTGCATTTATTATACAGCCAATTCACAAGCATTGTATAGAACTGGAAAGTGCTTATTCATAATTTAACCCCGAAATACATATTTATTCCCCTGTATATATGTTTCATTTAGGGGGAAACCAAAACCAAAAATAATTATATTTTACTGCAAATCTTGACCATTTATTTGCCTATTTTTAGGTAATGCAAAACAGTGAATTGTTTGATTAGGGCCAGTTCGTTCTGATGGAATATTTATTAGTGTACAAAATAGTAGGGGCGAAGATGTTTGCAAAGATGTGCCATTCTGTGATTCACCTTGGCGTGTCCAAGGTGTTTTCCACTGTACCATGCTTTTATGAAGTTTTCCTTACCACAGAGAAGTTGATAATTGAATGCAGTACTCAGGGAGCCTTAGAGAGAATCAGCCAAAGTTAAGGTTTGCAATAAGTAAACTAGAAAGATCGTCCTCCCTGTGTCGATTTTTATAAGTGAAAATGGGTGCGCAACTCCACAAACTAGGTTTTTTCTAACATCCTCAGTGTTTTCTGGAAATAGATGACTGATAATATGCTGTAAACAAATAAAATCTTAATATAATTTGAAGGACATCCTATTTGCCACAGCAGTTTGTAAAATCATCTTAAGTTCTGAGACTTTAATTTCAGTGCTGTGCTGCAAATCTTAGCTGATCAGGTGATGGCAAGAAGTTTCATAAATCTGCTCCCCAATTAAGGATGAGCATAAAAGAGAGAAGCACCCTAAAGGTGATGTGATTTAAATAACGCTTTTTAATAGGCAATAGCTCAAAGGAGTTCGCCAGCAATTATCACTTGTGACCCACAGCAATTATCACCTGCTCCCAGCAGACAAAAGGCAATTTTCAACTAATTGAGTGCTAAGCCACAGGAGCTGTGAGAGCTTGACCCTTCAGTAGTGGTTTGGAGGAAGCACGGACAAATATTCTAGACCATAAGCCATTTTGAAACTGTGACTATCAGCTCCTTCCTGACCTTAATGATGTGCTGAAGGCCCAGGGATAGAAACAAAGCTCCAGGTTTATTCATCATTGTACAGAGTATCTCATCAGTTATTTAGCTGGTTAGATACAATAGATGCTTTTATTGCCGGTTGGTATCAGCAGCATTAAGCTGAGGTGTTGACTCAGTCAAGTGAACATGGCTCTCTGTCACCAGGGGTTCACAATCATAGATCCGCTTAGTATAAAAACATTATGCCATGCTGCATCAGATTTTGCGAAGCAAATTAGAGAAAATGTCCCTCAAATATTGTCAGACATATATTTGATGCACACAAGTATTTTCTGCTATTAGTGATGCAGCTGATGTTATTGGAGCCATCTGCTAAAAGAAAAGCCCTGATTCAGCCTGTAGTGCTAAAGGAATCAATTTATTCCAGACATTCACAGAGAGCTTTCACAGAATAATGCTGAAAAGTTCTCAGTTGATGTCAAGTGGGCATCAAAAAAACAACCTTTTTGACCTGAGGAAGATGGGATCAGAGTGTAGTTCGTATACATAAATGTGAGGGTTAGTCTGTGTGGAGGTGTGCTTTCTGTTGCCAAAGAAACAAAAACTAGTGATGCACTCTAATACATGCTGCTAGTTTGTACTAGGTGGGCATAGTTTCAATTTGGCACACAAAATAGTACATGCTCTCCTGAAGAGACAGATAACATGGCAAGAAAGTGAAATACAGTATTTTGTGTACCAGCAGCATGGTTAAACAACCATAGACTGATATCTATTTTACAGTTGTAGGCAGAGTCCTAACAGAAAATCGTTTTGTCTCTTTAAAGATATCAGAAGGTGATATGAAATATCTCTGCCCTTCCTATGTTTACCCGTTTTGAGTTCTACACCAGTACAAACCTTACTCAGCAGTAACTCTTACCTTTGCATTGACACCGCCTGCTGCTGTTTGTATATCTGCTGTAAGGGATTCAGCAGCATACCTGCCACCTAATGTGCTTCCTACATTCCATTCAAATGGAGTTTGCAGGCCTTGCCCACATGTTAACAAGCCAGCATGGCGAAATGGAGTGCAGCCACAACTTACTCGCTCACACTCTGAGAGTGCTGACATTTGCTGGAAGCCACCGTACACTGCAACCACAATGATACGGCGCACAAGATCTGGCAGTGAAGTTCCTTCAGACCTCATTTTTCTTTCTCTTGTTAGGGATTCTCACCCTTGTTCATTAACATAGGTAAATCACATTTTACAATAGCTTGTCTTTATTATATATATTTTTCATTTCCATTACAATATAAGATACTTTTGACAATGTAAAATGTCATCATGGATTATAATGTTATTGCATACTTTTCAACTATGCATGTTAATAGAGAAATATCTTAAGCTTTTTCTGTTGTTATATTTGTTAAGTAGAAATATCTGCATCATTAAATTAAACTGGTTTTCACCACACAACATTAAACCTACCTATGAAATGTAACGACTGCATAGATGAGAACCAACCCAACCCAACCAACAGTTAGCCTGCTACAAACATTAAAACACACCTTATGGCCTGCTTGCAGCAATGACACCGGGCAATGGGTAAGCATATTCACCTTCAGAGAGGACTATGTATCAGTATACACCTGTTTGATCTTTACAATGATGTGGGATGTATACCCTTTCTGCCTGTCAGGCAGGAGGAGACAATGAGGATTACAAACTGGCTGATGGACTTTACCTTTCCTTACCTGTTGGAATGCTTCCTGTCTGGATGCTTCCAGAGATGTTACTTAGGAACCAATTTACAACCAACTATTAAGGCTTGACAAATGGAGATAACTGTTTGACTAGTTTGACTAGCGCAACCAAGTTTATTAACTTAGTAGTAGGCATTTATTTTTGAATAGCCAGTGAAAGATACTTTTTGAAAGCCACAGAGAATATACAGTACAGTTTGTGTGTGCCAAACATTTCTAACATTTGGTCAGAATCAGAATCACCATTATTGTCATTGTATACATACCATGAAATTCAGGGTGCTACTCCCATGGTGCCTTAGGATTAAAACAAAAAAAGTATTTAAAAAAAATACATATATTTACAGCTATGTAAGAATAGTGCGATATAGATAAGAACAAAAAAAATAAATAGTAAAGATAAATAGTACAGGAGAATGTAAACAGTTATTCCACAAGAATGTATATTATTGCACAATTCCAGTGTTGATTGATTGCACATGTTAGTGTGATTATGGAACAGTATTTGTGGTTATGGTTTTGAGATGTTTGGGGAAGAAGCTATCTGTTTGTCCAAGCTGCGTGTGACCTGTAGCGCCATCCTGAGGGTAACAGCTCAGCAGGTGGTAACAGGTGGTTCTCGAGGTGAGAGCCCTTGATGATGAAGACAGCTCTGCGGAGGTAGTGAGAGCTGGCAATGTCCTCCAGGCTGGGCAGAGAGCAGCCAGTGATCTTCTGGGCTGTGTTGATCACTCTCTGCAGGGCTCTCCTGTCTGCTGCCGAGCACCCCACATACCACGCTGTGATGCAGTACACCAGGATGCTCTCTATGGTGGCTCTATAGAAGGTCACCAGCAGCTTCTCCTCCAGGTTGTTCCTCCTAAGCACCCTCAGGAAGTGGAGTTGCTGCTGGGCTTTCTTCACCGCCGCCGTGGTGTTAGCAGTCTGGGTGAGGTCATCTGAGATATGCACGCCCTGAAAACGGATAGAGTGGAGCATTTCGATGCAGAACCCGTTGATGTGGAGTGGGGCAGGGTCTGCTCTGCCCTTCCTGAAGTCCAAGATGATCTCTTTGGTTTTAGTGGTGTTCAATGGGAGTTTGTTTTCTGAACACCATGCTGTCAGTCTGTTGACCTCATCTCTATAGTCAGAGTCAACCTACCTTGAGATGAGCCCGTCCAAGGTGCTGTGGTCCGCAAACTTAAAGTGTAAAGTGGAGGAGAGGTGGGGGCCAAGTTTGACAGATTGTGGAAGGCTAGTTAAAAAATCCTTAATCCACTGGCAGATGGGGGAGGAGAGACCCAGGTGCAGAAGTTTCTGCACCAGGATCTCAGGGATGATGTGGTTGAAGGCTGAGCTGAAGTTCAGGAAGGGCAGCCTCACCTTAGCTCAGATGGCACAGTAATTACATTTACATTGAAAAGATGAATGAACTCATCTGGAGATAACTAAGACATAGTATACAAAATATCCCAAATACACAACGTAGTAGGTGATAAATTCTGTTGGACCCCAGAGCAGTCACACACATCACACACACAACTCATTCAGCACACATCACCGAGCAGCTGTCAGTTTGAACAGCTGATCTTTTTTGGATACTGTCGCAAGGACTGTTAGAGCTGGAGTCTTTATATGAGGGGGAAATGCTGGTGATGAAGAGTGATCCCAGGGAGGGTTTTGGTGGAGATCTGGTGGAGGCTGGTCCAGAAAGGCAGGCACATGGGAGCGCAGGCCGACCTGGTTGAGGGAGCTTCACAGGAGCTGGCAGCAGCACTGGTGCAGGCAGGTCTGAGGCAGAGGAGGAAACAGGTGAGAAGCGATCAAGAACTAGAAAACATCACTAGTAGAGGTTAAACTTGTCTGGAGAGTTATCACAAAGCAAATAGAACAAGAATAGGAGTGGGGCTATTTGTGCTGACCTTGATCAGATCAGTGAGTGGGATGCAGGTGTACCAGGTGTCCAGTGCTGTGCCACTGTGACAGACTACATGCTGTGAAGAGCCTATTATTCTATGTAATCTCCTTCTTACTGTTCTCCATGTGCTTCCATCTGACTGCATTTCTTTGTTAATGCAACCTCAGCTGGCACTCCAAGCATCTCCATCGTCAAATTGAAATCCCTTCTCTTTTTGTCTTTGCCTGAAGTCAGTTGTAAGAGTGTGGTCCCGTACCTTGCCTATGACTGATTTAAACATTATGAAATTACTAAAATAAATTGACTATTATATTAATTTGATTAAATACCAAAGTATTTATCACAAAACATGTGTGCTGATTTAAATGACAAAGCTATAGCTCATAAATACACATATCCCCAATAGCAAATCCCCAAGTAAACGTGTGATATGATGAATTTAATATCTCAAGTATTATATTAAGTTTAAAAAGTGAATGCCTAAATGCGCTGTAAAAACACACTTTACACCCCAGTTAAATTGCATAAAGGAAAGAACCTAAGGTCTCCTCAAATGATTCAGAGGTTGTAATTGGAAAGGGCAGCCTGTGCTAGCAAAGTCTTTGATTTCACCCTCACTGAAGCTAGATGAAGGAGCTATTTTGGGCGTGTGAAGTGTGCTGAAGGTCAGCAGAGACCGTGTGCTTTGATTCTGGATACAGCCCGCTTATAGGAACGAGCTACTGGAAGGGCGTCACATCAAGACCCAAGAAGAAAAGAGATTAAAATGAAAACATGTTGTCCTTCCTTACGTATGTATTTATGATCCTGGGGCCTCGTCCATCAGAGTGCAAGCATTTAGAGAAACGTTTGTGTTTTTATTGTAATTTATGGTATGTTTTTTAATATATAGTTATTTAGTTTATTTTGTCTCCATATGGTGTACATGTAAAGGCATTTTTGAAAGTTATTGATCATTCAGAAATCAGGATTTACAATAGCATTTCAGCCCTCAAATGATTAAAACACCACAGATCATTTCAGCTTCCCTTATCTTTCCTGCTAACGTGTCCCTTATTTCTAACACACACACACACACACATACAATGCACCACCACTGGTAAAAGAAATAAACAATAAACCATATTTGGTTCTTGCCAGAAAACCATGTTTCAAAAACACATTTGCTAGAGTGACGTTGGCCATTCAGGACCGAGCAGAGATGTTCACAGTCCACTGCTCATGGAATTAGCGAGCCCAATCAACTGCTCTGCCTGCGGACAGCTAGGCTCATGTGGTTTGGCTCTGCTGATCAGTGATTAGGTTGTCGGTTGCTGCCAACCCCTGCAGAAAACTGCAAGAAACATCAATGACAGTGATGTTTTGGAAAAAAGAAAAACAAAACCCAGACTAACAGTCAAAACACTGAAAAAGCGGCCACCAAAAAATGGAGTATGTTGGCCTGATAGTTTGGAGAGCTTATCTGGCATTGCATGAACCAACCTTCTCTGGCTTTGAACCGGAAAGGGTGCAGTTTATTATTGCATTTTATCTCTGTTTGACCTTTGCCTTCCACTCTGGGGCCCTTTATTTTGATATTTGACATTGACAAAAGCTGAGGTTCTCAGGGGCAAACACGCGCATCATCCACATGTTTTATCTGTCTTACCTTTATTAGCCCCAGGCTTTTCATATCTTCCGTTAACCTTTTCATGCACAGATAAGAAAGGTTTAAATTCAGCATTTCTTCAAAAATCCCAAACTGCTTGTTTTCTTAAATTTTAAACTTGTGGAGGTTATTGGAATTTCCTGCACGGACTGTTTTCCAACATAGGCCTAATATTGGTGGCTCCAAATTAAATATTTAACCTCAGGTGCACTTGTTTCAGAATATGTGAGCTACCAGGTTACTTACATTGGCTGGAGCACCTCCTTCAGCCTCATAGGCCTCTCATCGTGTCTGTCAATCACTGGCAGTAGATAGACAGTGTGGGATTTATTTCACTCACCTTGTTACTGCCAGTCAAACAGGTGGAGGTAGATACACATTTTGGTTTCAAGCTGGTTTGTGTATTTTCATGTGTTTTCATTAATTTACTTCACTTTTTTTCTTTATAAAGAATCATATTTTTCTGACAGTGTAAATGTGCTTCCCACTGTTTAGACTTTCACCGTTGCCCTGATTTACAGCACAATTTAGAGTTATAGGGGAAGAGTTGGGTTCAGTATCAAAGCTCAGAGGAGACAGGTAGTTTTTTACCATGACATTCAAGCCACAGAGCTAAACATCAGCTTCTCAGGTGATCTGCCATTCTTCATAGACTTTGTCTACCGAAAAACATGCCTCCAAAGTGAAGATTTTGACTCAGTGTTTACATTACTATAGTAAAAATGTGCATGCTCAGTTGCCAATAAGCACCATTATCTTAAATGCACATTGTCTAATACAATAGTCCTGAAATAACTTATTCAATTTTAAGGTCAGTTTGGTGAATTTTGTTGAATTTTATTGCATTCAGCTGTCAAGTGTGTCTGTTTTTTGTCCAACACATTATAACCTTAACGAAGGTAAAATTTATTGCTGAGCTCTTGTATTAGACTGTATTAGTTTTAGCAAGGGCATACCTAATAGAGTGGCAACTGAGTATATTTTGCAATTAGAAAATGCATTGTGAATACAATGAAGAAGAAATGATATATAAATTCCTGAATTTCTGTAGTAGCGAGGGCACAGGTAATTCATTTACAGAATGTATTGTATTTTTTTTTTATTTTACTTTGCATTTTCCTGAAATGCACTGCCCTGCAACACACCCTATTTTATAACTTCTGTTGTCAGGACATAAAGCATGCATATGTTAATGTATTTTTCTTTTTCTTCTGGACTGTAAGCAAACAGTCACTCTTTTCAGCAGAGTCAAGCAGCAGTGAGAATTTAATCTTGCTGTGCAGGGAAAGGAGGAGGGGTGGGGGTGAATTACATGTTAGTTAGATAGCATGAAATGGCTTATTGATTACATTGGCACAGGGATGACTACGATTCTTTGAAGGGGAAAGACACACAGCCACAGGTACAGCGATAAAATGCTCACCCTGACCATCCCGATGGTTCATAAAGTGTAAATTTCAATCAGCTATTTCCAACGCTGCTCATCTGTCAGCTGCAGCACATTTAGGTATGTACAATACCTGACAGTGACAGAGCTGGGGGTTGGGTGTGTGCATGGATGCATATGCTTTAAATTCCCCAATTATGTACGTGGACAGGTGGATACGTATGAGAATCCCAACCTGCTAAGATAAGACTCTGCCTCTGCTCTGATAATGTCCAACTGATCCCTATCTATTACTATGGTGCAGCCTATCATCAATATCTTAACAT
The DNA here is from genome assembly GCA_016785225.1 of Psettodes erumei. Lineage (NCBI taxonomy): Eukaryota > Metazoa > Chordata > Actinopteri > Pleuronectiformes > Psettodidae > Psettodes > Psettodes erumei. The sequence goes on from JAFBJZ010000221.1 coordinate 2,318,052, forward strand.
ATGAATTCACATGTCAGAGCCCACTGATTTGAATAATGGGTTGAATTGTAATATACTGTGGGTTAAGGAAGACATTGTCAGAACCCTAAGACTCTGTTTTTGCTTCTTTGTGCAACTAACAATTTGTTACTTCTGATGGAGAAGACTTTGAGTTCACAGTTATGCTTTCACTCTATCATCACATGAATTAAAATGCAGAATGTACTGCAGAGTTTTTGACTGCTAGTACTACAAAGCAGTCTTTAACACATGCAGCAGGCACAGGGCAACATTAACATTTATTCTAAGTTGTGTTTCTGCAAAAATGACAATTCCTTACAAAAATATCTGGCACTTTTGCAACTACATGATCCACTATGTTCACAGCTGGTGAACATAGTGGAGCATGCCTCCCTAATAGTCCTATGTGATAAAGAAATATTGTGTTGTCTTATATAGTGTATACAAATATCTCAACTGTTTTAAGGACACAAATAATGCCGTTTGGTAAGAAATGTATACAAACTTGTGTATCTCTAAAGACTGTTGAGTGGAAAGTGCCTATTCGGAATCTCTAATTAGCTGATTGGTGCATGAGTATTAAGTTCCACATTAGGTTCCATTTCCTAAAGCCTTTCTTATTTCATGTATTTCATATCTTTACATTGCAGAAAGAGCAACACAGTACTGTTGTGACAATTATTGCTGTTTCACAGCAAGCTCTTTGTGGAGTTTGAATGCTCTGCATGTGTTCCTAAATGCAGCATAGACATGCAGACTCCATAAACCTGTCCTGAGCGTTCCCTTTCTCTCACCAAATGTGTGCTAGGATGGCATCTGCCCACAAGATAAGCAAGTGTATATAATTGGCGAATGACTTAGTCAGCACTTGTTATTACAAAAGGTGAAAATTACTTTCTGCAAATGTCACTTGAAGAATATTCTGGCTCTGCTCAGTAACCAAAGCAACAGTTTCATTTGTAACTTTTGTTGAAAAAAAATTAATGACACTTCATCTTTTATCTGGCTCTTTACTTCTATCTCAGTAAATGTAACATGAATTTCACTACTAAAGTACTTTTTGGTACAGATATTCAGTATGGTGGTAGTGGTCAGCTCACATGTCTGCATCTGCTCTGCTCAGTTTACTTGTCACCATGCCTTCTGCAACTCTGTACCATAAATGAGATAGCCCTATTCATTTGTAATTTTGCATTGACAGCAAGGGGTCCAGTCCCAAGACAGAATGCAATATATAACAGAGCAATGTTAACAGAGGATGAGAATTGTGAATTGTAAAAAAACAGCCATCACTCTGCATTAGTCTGCATGATGTATCAACTGCATTCAAACAAAGTACAACTTTTTGCATCTTCTGTTTAATTCTTCTCATGTCAGGGTTAAATGCAGTGACTCAGAGCAGGAGATAATTGTTAAGGCTGCTGAGTGCAGCCTGAAAGAAGTGGTGGGAACTCAGGAACATTGGAGACAAACACACAGGTTATCTAAGAACTCAGAGAGAGGGATCTGCCTGGGCGGGGGCTTGAGTTTAGTGATGCTGGGGGGGAGAACAAGGTTCTGTGCCAGAAGCTGTGATATCCAGGAATGAAGAGCTGAGTACGGGCAGGACTGACCAGAAAATGTGGAGGCTGACCAGGAACTGAGAGTGCAGGTGCAGGAACTGGACCAATGAGTTTAGAGTGGGTCAAGTGAGCAGTTACTGCAGGGTAGGCGATAACCAGGCATGGCGGAGGCAGATTATCAGAAGAACAATGGATCCAAAAGTTAAACAAGGAAGTAAGCAGACAACAAGAAGTAAGTGGCTGCAGATCAGGACCAACTGGCAAGATTGCCACTTCTTTCTGAAATGGCAATGTCTGGATGGAAGGACTGGTCCTTTAAACATGAGGCGCTGATAACTGGTGATGAGGAACATGTGATCAGTGGAGTTGGCAGGAAATGAAGCAAGGCCTTGCCTGGGGAAACCCCCCCTCCACACAAGCACACACACACACAGACAGCACACACTGGGGCGGGGAGAGTGAGCACCCAAAACATGAGGAAAAAAGGGGAGACAAAGCCAAACCCTAACAGAGATTGAAGAGTGAATTCACTGCACTGCTTTTTGGCAATCTGATTGCCATAGATCAATCTGTCTGCACCCTGGCTGAGGTCGCAGCATTTGGGAATCTGACTGAGTTGTGGCCAAATGGATGTGGAAGTGAAATTGATCTCCTTGTTTTTTTCCAATAGTAGACATGTTTCAGTCAATAAGACAGTTGAAAATACAGGAAAAAAGGTGAGGAAAGGGTGAGCAGAGGTGAATTGCTTGTTCAATGTGTCCAGTTTATTGAGTTTTTCCCACATAAAGAACAATCTTATGGCGGCACTCAATGATATGTTGTGTAACAAAAAAGGTACAGTATTGTCACAAGTACATACACACACATTTGTTTTTTTCACATGCTGTTGCAGGACAACTTGACTGGTGTATATCCATTTCCAGGAGATGGGAGACTTAATACTTGACTTATCAGTGTCTTTTATTGAACAAGGTCAGATCCCACTGAGATTCCAAATCTCATTTTGAACAGAAACATGTAGTTACAGACAGACTATTGTTTTGCAGTCATCACTGATATAAATGAGTTGGACAACAAAATGGAAACCCCTATCCATATAATACAGTTCAACAGCAGCAAAAATTGCAGTCTCCAAAATGACCACAGTATAGTCAACACGCTTATTTAAAACAATTGAAAACAAAGCAATTATAAATTTCATGAAGGAACATTTGTTATATGATTTTTGTATTAGACTGCTGTAGTTTTAGCTTGTTGTTCCTAATAAACTGATAGGATAGTCGTCACTCCCCTCACTCACTCACTCATCAGTCACTCACCTCAGAAACTATGTGTTCTGATGGGAAAAAAGATTATCATAGATATTTTATGCTGAATTAAACTCTCACTCTACTATGCTCAGTCTACTATGAGTCTACACCCTAAACCATGTCAACTATTACACTTCAACATCACTCACTTCCACCTCTGCACCTGGTCACCAGCAGTCATAATTCAAGCAACTACAAGAGGTCTTAACGAGTCTCATGTAAACCTAAGTCAGGCATTCGAACAAATGACAAATGTTCGGCTGTGATAGACGTCTCATTTTCAAGGTGCCCAGAGCATTATTAACCGTAGGGTAAGGCAAGGTAGGACAAGATAAACTTTTATGTCTGGATGGAATATAATGACATACTGTATGTAAAAACGTATGATTTCATGTCACTTATATGTGAATTATACTTATTTACAAAATGAAATACAAAGCTCAACCATCTTTTATTACTGCCAGTGTAAATTGTAAATAATATTCCAACAAAAGCTGCCTCTCCAAAAATAACCTGGGCTATTGGTCAAATGAATGAATGAAGGCAAGATAATGAATATAAATGGACATTTTTTGCTGAATTTATCAGACAGCAGGGATATTTCAGTTCGGATTATTTCCGCTTGTTTTCCATGTGGAGGGAACAGGGGAAATTAGAGTCTCTAATATAAGCCTGTCCCCAGAGACAAACTTCTCTTTGCCACTGAGTTAAATAAAGACCCACAGTTAATACAGTAAATACAGTAGTTCAGTAGACGTACTTGACTTTCCACCAGGAGCTAAATCCATAAAGAAGTTCCTCTCAGGGAAGGTGAAGCTGAGGAAAAGAAAAAAAACCCACTGGTCTCCTCCATGATTCCCTCAACCCCTGACCAGCACAGACAACACACCCTCCTCACAAGGTCACACTCTCACACTTAAATGCAGCACATATGCACAAGCCCACGTTTAACTCATTAATGAGATTCTCACAAAAAAGCCAAAGGCACACACACACACACACACACATTTGCATGGAGTGCAAAATAGTTTGACAAACCCAGAGCATAATGCAGTAATTTCCTGTGCAGATGAGCTCTGGCCGTGTAGGATGAAGTTGCCTATGATCCCTGTCTCTCCTGTCTGGAAAGAGGTCATTATACCTTACTACTTCATGTATTAAGGATAAAAGCCATCTCAGTGACAGGAGAATAATTGATGGCTTTCTGAAGAATGAAATATGCAAACCATTTCTGTTGCTGTCGGCAGCAAATTTACTCCTCTACATAGTGACTAGCCAAAAAAAATACTCTATAGAATGAAAATACAGAGTGCTCTTCATGTGCATATTCAAGGCTGATGGCAGCACGGCATCAAACTGTGGGATAATGGGAAAAGTAGTTGTAACTCACATGATGTGCTGTAATGTTCCTTCAGTTAAAATTCAGCTGCACTCACTTTGACATTTTGTGTGTTTTGGGAGAATATGTAACTTTATCGTGGGAATATATTTTTACCAGTGTACATTATAAAATTCTTTATTGTACCAGTTTTTTGTGTATTATCATTATTATCAGTATTATTATTGTTAATTTAAAAGTTATACTTTCAAAAACTTTGTGGTTTTGTAAAATAATTTAAACCTGCTCAAATGAATTCATGAATTTTTAAAAAATCTTCGACCCTTACAATGATCTCAGTTCCCCCATTACCATCTGACTTTAAAATGCTGCTCATATGTCAATACATAGGTGGCAATAACCCAAAAATGTCATGTTATAAAACACTATGAAATAATACAGTAGGTGCCTTTTGCCTTTTACCTTTGAGTAGTTTCACACAGTGATGTTGATACTTTCACTCAAGCAAAGTAACTAATCACCCCCAACACTGGGCCCTGTCAGATTTCATTACATTTTAATCTGATACTTAAATATTTCTGGGTTTAGATGAGGCCACAAAAATAAAAAAAACAAATTAAAGTTGTTTAGTCTGTTTGCTCTTGAAGCAAGCACAGCGAAAAGGAACAGCCAAAGCACTGCTGAAGTTTTCTGAGCCATTACTATGTGTCCCAGTTTTGACTGTATTTCTCCCTTTGGTCATACTGAAATTACACCATGATAAATAGTGTCACCTTGGCACAATATTAAGTGTGTCCTTTGCTCTAATAGTGAGATCTCAAGTGGTGAATGCCCCAGCGATGATGGACTGTCTGGGCTCCAAACCACTTGCAATTCACATCCTGAACTGTGGTTTGGCTAAATGTCTCTGAGGTTTACTGCCAAGTGATGGAGCAGGAAAGATGACAAAGCAGAATCTACCCAGTGGCTATTTTGTCAGCTGCAAAGACAGAATGGACAGCTTCTAACATACTATACACATATGTTGATAATATAGGCAGGAAATACACCTGGACAAAACATAGAGGATATGCAAAATTCCATCACAGTGGCCAGGCTCCATAAAATACTGCAGGACTGAGACAGGATATTGTTTCCAGCAGTGCAACGAACCAAAGCAATAATATACTTGTAAAACTGCACAGAATAAAATGTAACCACACAGCACAAAACATCCACCGAGCAGATGCAATGACCAAAACCACCGCTGGACACCGGCAGTGGTCCCACAGGGCTAATAACACCTCTGTATCTGCACCCCCTTGGCTTAAAAATATAAAATCTCTGCACCGGGGCAATGCAGGAACTCATGTTGCCAAACACCAGCATGCCATTATCACTGCTTCCAGAGTGGCAGCGAGGCGGTGACATTTAGCAGGGTGTCAAACTCGTTGGAGTCCTCCATCAAACAGCAGCGACCAGAATAAAGGCTCTGTCAGAAATACTGACAGCTGTAATATTTCACCTGGCCCTGGAAGCCATTCCATGAGCAAAGCACAGATGCAGAGAAATATTTTTTTCTCTTTGCACCCACCATAACGATATATATATATGAATATTTTTTGGGTTATTGCCTAAACAGTTGTCTGGGCTAATGTAGAGAAAGTATGGGGAGCAGTTTTCTTTTATGCTGCTGGAGAAGACATTATGTATGAGGTCGATTTAGTGGCAGAATAGAAATTTCTTCTCATTAAATCAAGCATTTTTGGCTTCAATTTTTACTCATTACACTGTCTCTAATAAAGTAGTTTCAATTCAGGCTAAGTGTGTCTGGCGAGAGATGAAAGTGATTTCAAAGTGGGACTTCACATTCCATCGTGGACTTGCAGTTTTGCAGTTTGCATAGCTTAGAAAAGTGAGAAAAGGAAATTTTACATCATTTATAGCATCAGCTTTAACACCCTCTACAGTGCATTTGCAGGAGCGCAGACGTTTACATTTGACAAACCAGATCAGCAATGGCCAAAAGACCACAATCCCTTCCTCATATACAGTATACTAGTCGAGAACATGAGGTAAATAATGGCAATCATGCATATCGCATACCTGTCATGCACCTACCTCCCCAGTCAACACACCACTGTTACACCCCTGTGAGACATACAAGGGCACAACTGCATTTTGTAATCAGTGTAAGTCAGACATTCTCATCAATGTCCCATCATTCATCTGAATAGATTTACAGCCCAACTGCAGTTAGCCGTTAAAGGACAAGCGGACCTTAACCATCACCTGCTCTAATTTCTGGTCTGAATATCACCTTTCAACAGGTTTAATTATGATGCTGCTGGTGTCCTCTATGAGGGGCACACAGAGGTGGTGTGAGAATGACAGTGGCAAGGAACTTTCCTAAAGATAAATACATAAATGAAAAGAAAGACAAAACATCACCCTCGCCAGGACCTTTGTAGGAAAATATCCAGACTACAAGAAAAAATGGAAAAATATTTTCTCCACAGCCCAAACCAGTTGTTTCATTGCTCTCCAAACAAAAGACCTAAAAAACCCTTCTTCTCATGCTTCAAATTCACATACAATATATATCACATTTGTGCTCATCTTCCCATGAAGGAAGACTCTAGATTGGTGAGACAAAAACATTAACAAACAATATGATTTAAATGATTTAACCACTGGGCATTCAAAATAAACACAACATTTATTTATCATTATTCAGTATTTCCATTAATTAATTGTCACTACCACATATCATATCCCCTTAAATGTTAAATATAATTGTCCTTTTAATAATGAAACCATAATTAGAAGAAAAATTTTTTTTTTATTATGTCTAGCTTTCTTAACAAAGAGGCTGAGTATCTGAGTTTCTGCTTCCTCACAGTGGGATAGATCATTTTTGTTGATGTCATAGGTGCCGTTCACAGTGTCACATATCAAGCCCTACCACTTGAAAATGAATTCATTCATTTCTCCTAATACTCAATATAATGGATGTCCATTTTTCTACTGTAGTCACAGTGTCATCATGTCATCATGGTTGCAATACAGCAGATACTGTATGCCTGCATGCAATACCACTAGCTAACCACTGAAACCTTAAGTACACAATATTGACTCGGGGTACATCAATACTAATGCATGCAACATGCATGCTACCTATTTGTCAGTGCTCTGTCAATACTTGTAGCTCCATGGACCCCTCAAAATGCAATGAAGACTGAAACCATAATCATTTAACACTGTCATGCTGATGGCAGGCAAACAGCTGCTGACCTGACACTGATTGAAGCTTATTCATAAGTCACTTCCCCTTTACATGACTTTATAAGAGAAGGTATTGTGAGATGAAGTAATTTTTATCAAGACCTTAGACAACATGGCAATTCAAAGTGCTTCAAATAGATTAAAAACATGTTTACTGTTATTTTAAATGTTAATTTTGTTTACAAGTCACACCCCATTTTGTTTGTTTTGTGCATATGCACAAAGGTGGTCAGGATGCTCACTGATGCTCAATACAATGGTGCTCAGCATGACCTTCATCTCTGCTGCAGGTGTCATACTGATGGTGACATGTCAAGAAACAAAGCAAAGCACAAGGAAGAACAAGGAAGAACAAGACTGCTAGTTAATAAATATGTAAGCAAGTGACATTAAATAAGAAAGATAAATATTTTACGACTGGATTAAATGTTAATAAAATTAGTTTGTACATGATTTATAGGAAGACAATACACACCACGCATTTCTTAAAACTCAAGGATGAATATAACATGTTTTGGGGAGAAATGCTGAATGTAAACATAATTTTGTTTTCTAACAAGTACATACTCGTACATGCAGGGCACCTTTAAGTTTGTGAATATTTTTTAATTCAAATCTACATATATCTTCATAGAATACTAACATACATAAAATATGTGTGATAAACAAGTCACCTTATTGAGTTATCCAAGTCAGTTTAATATGTGTGTACCAGGATGAATTCTCAATGAGAATAGCTACTGTAGTCATTCATTTCTCTTGTCCATGCTGACCCTTACCTGTGTGTAGGAAAGCTCCCACGTAACTGAGAGGTCCATTCTGCAGAATCACTTATTACTTATTTTCTTATGATACAATGTTTTGTTACTTATGTTACACTATATTACTTGTAATAGGTTCTAAGTATATTTACATTTGGTTACCCCCCGCTACAAAAATGCCATTCTTGTTGTTAATTGGTGGATATTTGACCTTCACTGTGCAAAATGATGCATTCACTTTGAGACTCGATCGCTTTCTCAGTTTGACAGTTATGTACGACATCACCACGAGCTTGGGAGCCATTTGTGATTTGATATGCAACTTACACAACTGTGATGTGGAAAGGTGAAATCTCTAGCACGCATACATGTAGAATGGACTTGTTAGTGAAGTGGAATGTGTGTTGCATGTGTAAAATGAACAGTGAGGAACAGGCTACAGAGGTAAAGTCAGCTCACTTCTTTCTAACTTCACACTCTCAGATCTGTAGGCCAATGCTGACACAAGTAGCATCACTTAAGGACATTTATCACATTTCACACTGCTCACTCTGGAGTCACAAAAGGATTTGCTCACATCCGCTTTAGTCGGAGTTTCCCTTTATGATGTCAAACACTGGCTGTGCCTCTAATGTGCCAAACATAACTTAAATGAGATATTGCCCAGGAACAAGGAAAAAACTGTTGATGATTCAATAGAATCCTGGTAATCAATAGTAATTATTTCTCTCTCTCTCTCTCTCTCTCTCTCTCTCTCACACACACACACACACACATCTACATGTTCAGTGCATAGGATGGCTGTTAATCAGCACCTTTCATCCATCAGACCAACAGCATGGCAGATTATCACCATTCTGCTGGCCGCCTTTACTATTTAAAGAGCTTCAGTAATTAAACTTTCTATTTTCACCTGAGCACTTCATATTTAGCACTGGCAGGAGTTAAAGGGTAAAGTAAGATAGCACACAGCTGTCACAGCTCCTGCACAGTTGTTTCAAAGAGTGTGTGACACGGTAATGAGGTCAGGAGCCTCTGTGTACTCAAGATAGCTGATACATAAGGAACGTTGTGCTTATTAGCAACTGTTGTCTCTTTGTCTTTGCTTTTATGAGATGACAGAGGAGAGTGTGAGCTGCTACATTTTCTCAGGAATGTTAGTCAGTGTGCTGCCTTGTACATGCACTGTTTGAAATGTCGTACAGTGTTTCCACCACACAGCTAAATGACAGAAAGGCAGGTCAGCACGTGAAGAGCTGCCTTCAAGCTGACTGTCAGCATGAAGGCAATACATCTTCCCACTCACATGACTGATTCATGCTGATGCAGTGTGGAGATTTGCAGGCAGTGTGCTGACTGGAGAGACTATCCCCGGCTTACGAGGAGAATTGAATTAGAAAAAGATTAATTCAATTCTGTTGCTAATGTGTCCTCCGACAAAGGTCCACAGGAAAAAAAATCTTTGATCCTCCCAAGAGCAAAGACAAGAAGATCATTTATTCAGTCTGAGATTTGGCATATTGTTTGCCAGGAGAAGCAGAAGTTATCCACACAGTTCATTAAGTATGTTGAATCTTAGACTGCTTTTGACTCTCAATAAAAATTACACATTCTCCATGTGGTATGTATGCAGCAAATAAATGGGTGAGTGTCTGCATGTGAGAAAGTGCATAACTGAATTTCCCTCTGCCCTTGTTTTTGTTTTTGTCTTTTTGTCATATAGGCCCATTGGTTAAAATGTCAAGAGCATCAGTCTATTGAGATGACAAAGTCATGCTGCATTGGTTTTAATGAAATCTCTACAGTGAGAGTAGAGTGTTAGAATTATTGGTTGTTTGTAACCTAAATGTTACTCAGCTAGCAAATGTTTAAAGTGCATTTATAGCCATATCCAGCCATTAAAGTGATTCTGTAGTCCAACTAACCTGCAGGATTTTCAGAAAGCTCGTGTACTATCTTTTGCTGCCATGGAGAGAATGAATTCATGATGAATGAAACAAGGGGATAGCTTCTCTCAACATCTTTACTGCAGAAAAGACCCAGGGAGAAAATCTGTTCAGCAGTCAAGCATTATATTGGACCTCCCAGATTCAGGCTGGCACCTCCTTCATATTATCCGTTGTACTATCAAAATTTCTGTTTAAGATTTGTATGTAACTATAAAAGAATGTACAAACAACAAAATGATTGGCTGAGATACATGTGACTTTTACTTTAGCTATTTTTTGCTTGAGGCATGGAGGGCAGCATTGGTGTTTCAGAACCCGAGACATGCTGTTGTTTCAGAACCATGGACAGCGCTGTTGTTTTATTTTTAGAGTAATGGCCAGAGCTGTTATTTTAGAGCCATGGACAGCACTGTTGTGTGAGAATTAAGTTTCAGAGCAACATGAAGATAATTTTAATAGACATTACCACAACCTAATGAAATAGAGGTTGGCTCCTCAGATGGGAATTTGGCAGAGTAAAATATAAACGGTTTTGAATCCAGTACAGCATCCTAAAGTAAATTTTGACGTTACTTACAAGAGCAATATGCTGAGTGGGTACAGTGCTATGCTACTGTGCAAAATAACACTGTCACAGATAATTTATAAACAAACCAATGTTTCGCTGAGCTTTAGGTTTTTCATACTGATTTCATGAGGCAGAGGGAGAACACCTTCAGACAACTGGTAGCAGTCTATTTAATGCTGTACTCTTTACAATTAAAGACCAAATGCACTTGACACATGTTACGATATTTTGTCCTACAGTGGTGCCTCTGCTGATCCTCATCCCTTTAACTTCTGTTTGTTGAAGGTTAAGCAGCATAATGTGTGACAGAGATGAGCTTCTGGTTATCAGACACTGTCTCCCATTGGTTCTCATTTAATCCATCTGCTAATCCATCTACTCTTGTTTCACTATCCTCACGGAGGACACCCATTGACATAATGGATTCCCTATCCCTTTACCATCACAAATGAAAAGCTATTTCTAACCCTAACTCTAAAATCAAATATTAAAAAGCAGTCTCTACCTGCGGGGACCTCAATTTTATCCCCACAATGACAAGACTCTCCATGGGTTTGTGTGTGTTCAGGTTGAAGTCCTCACTGGGATATAAAAGCAAGCCAACTGCCTCTGCACATGCGTGCCCATACACACACACACACACACACACACACACACACACACACACACACACACACACACAGCACACTTTGTAGCACACCTGACTGCGAGCCACACTATACAATATACGGTAATAGATAAATACCCTAGTTATGATTCATGTTACTGTTTGGAACAGTTTGTCATCGTGAAGTGAGGACAGATAAGCACAAGGATACACTGAATTTTGTTAGATGTTTCACAGGTTTACTGAGGCAGACCAGAGTATTGTCACGACAGCTCTGACAGTGCACACACGAGGCAGTAACTCCACACAATAACTGTACTATCTGACAGGCAAAACAAACAGAAGACACCGATTATCACAGGCGTACACAGACACAGGTCCCTACACTTCCATAGCCGCAAAGATCAAGCAGCTAACAAACAACAACACAAACAGTGTACCCCTATGTGTATCATAAACTTTAACACACTTTAACAGTACTTTATCCATGAAATTTCAGTTCACCACTGGGGTCCATTAGCCTGCAGACTAAAAATATTTACCTAGAGCTGCTGAGAGAAACCTGAGGGGAACGCTCTGTGTTAAAACAAGAAAATGTGTCTATTAAAGTATGTGTTATATTATTCAGCAGGACTGCATGGAATATAAAATCAGTATGCAGGTTGAAAACACACTCAGCAAGTCATAAAACATAAAAAAATCTGGAATACCATTTAGGTTATTTAAAAACATATCTTAAGTATAAGCAGACTATAATATTCCAACAATAATATATCTGCTAGGGCCCTAATTATTGTATGGTAAATAGAAAACAAGGAAAAAGGTTGGTCCTGATTGATTTAAACAAAAAAAATGAGCTAAAATCAAAACATAAACACTTAGATATGCATTTGATGTACGAAATTAGTTGTTCCCCTTGCTCCATTATACAACATTGTCATTTGCAGTGCCAATAAATTCTCTCTCTTTAAAAAAACTGATCAGGGTTTGTTCAATGTGTGTTGAGCTGCTGCTGTATCTCCACCATGTCCTCTGGCTTGTCTTGTGTTTCTCCTCTGGGTCACTGACTGCTGCCCGGTTAAAGCCCATTTTCAGCTTAGTCTCTTTCCGGTTGCTCCTCTTTGGTGAAACTTCTTGTCTGGAATCCTAAGAACTAGCAGAGATTGTAGGATGTGTACCGAATTAGAAAGCAGGTTTCATTTTTCACTCTCAAAGAAGCTAAACCACTGTAAGCTAAACCGCCATTTGTCAAGGTTGCTATATTAGATAGAATAAACGCACACCTCATTTCTCACTACAATATTTTCTGGACAATTAGGGATGCCTGTGGCACACATGAATGCTACATTATAACATGTTTTAATTACTTATTTATTCTTAAAAAATAAAATATAGCCCATATTGTTGTATTGTCATTTTAACTAATCATCGATTCCATCGATTCCTCTGTATATGGATGAACTCATAAAAACACATTGGAGTTTAAAATCAGCAGACATTTCCAATAAGATCTTACTTTCAAGGGACTGGGCAACTGAAGTAGCATGCCAACATGAAGCTTTACTGATACAGGACCTACCTGTAGTCCACATTTCATCACCCCCTTTGACGAACTTTTACAGGCTTCTTGATGGCTTAAATTCCTGGTTGCCAAATAGGCCATTAATGGGGTCGAAAAGTCTGACACCACTTTCTCATCAGAAAAAGGTGTCAGACTTTTAGACTCCACGTTTATGTGTTAGTGTTAGCATTGCTACCTCTGTCAGATAAGCAAAAACTTTGAATTCCTCCATTTTTACACAAGAATGATATTTCACACAGGGCTGATAATAATATAAAATAAAATAAAATGGAAAAACAAGGACAAGCAGCTCTTCACACGGAAACAATCTCTCATTTTTTAACCTGTCCTGTCAAGCAGCTTAGGTATGCAGAGAGAGATCTGTATACCCTTACAATGGGAGGCAGATTTGTTTTACGAGAGGTATAGTGTGCCATATTCCGCCTACTGCATGATTATTATGTATTATAAATTATATAATATATATATATATATTATGTATATAGTTATAATCTACCTTGTTGGGATGTTGGAATGAGTGATGGAACTGGAGCAGACAGGGGGACAGAAAAGACAGAAAGACACAGAGAGAAAGAAGAGAGAAGGCAACAAATACACTAACAATAACAACCATGACAGCATCAGTAATAATAACATTGATCACTGTAGCAACCGTACTAGCAACATATACAATGATATCAACAGTATGATCAGATAAGGTGCAATCTAGAATGTGTGTGTGTGTGTGTGTGTGTGTGTGTATGTGTGGGGCATGTGTCTGTGCTTGTATGGGGTGTTTATGTTGGTGCTGTGTGTGTGTGTGTGTGTGTGTGTGTGTGTACGAAAGTTCATTACTAGATGTTGTTGGGTACTAACCTGGGGGTCACAGCCACCCCACACTGAACCCCGGGCAGCAGTAAGACAGGGAGCCAGGGCAGCAGAAAGTCTGCAGCCCCCCGGCAGGAGGGAAGCCCAAGGCCCGGCACCCCCAAGGCAACCCCATGATCACCCCACAGCAGCAGGAAACCCACAGCCCAATGAAGACCACTCCCAGGAGAAAGCTGGGTCCAGAGCCCCACAACCTCAGACATCTGGAGCCTGCCCCATTCCCCAGCATGGGGCCCAGCACCCAGTAGGGAGGCCAGGACCCCACCAGGACCACACCCCCACAGGAGGTGGAACAGTGCCCCAACCCGGCCCTCCAAGCTCCCCGCCGTCAATTATCCAAACACCACCGAGCCTCGAGACCCCAGCAGCACCCAAGTGCCCCGTCCGGACAGAGCCGACCGACCATGTGGTGAATGGGCAGTCACCCAGGGCACCACGGGGCAGAACCAGTGACTCCCCTAGCAAAGACAAATGGATCTCACCGCAGCCAGGCAAGGGCACAGGGGCCCATGAGGACCACCCATTGCCCTCTCCTTTCCCCCATCTGCTTGAGTGAGTATATACTGTATGTGCCTTGGGCTGGTGAACTAAGGTGCAATTAAAATCAGGTGGACAGATGGATCATAGCCACCCCACTGCTGGTAGGTGGTGGAGCTTCTCAACATGCTCCACCCAGAACCTAAGTGTCTATAATGCAATTAAAATTGGAGGGGCGGAGGCCTGTTGTGCAAAGAGGGTGCCTCAATGAGGCCCTCCAACTCTTTACCCCCACCTCCCATGCCCTAACCATGTTTGTGATGTGTCAGACTATTGTGCAGGTAAATTTTGAGGGGTGGTCAGACGGCTGCAAGGAGGCCCCTTTCTCTGAGGCCACAGTTGCCACAGCACCCAACCCCCCAGGCCCAAGTGGTGCGGATGGTAGTGAATCCGGGGAAGGGGGACATCTAAATGGTGAGGTTATAGGGTGGGGCAGACATGGGGAGGGCCCCCCCAAGCTGTTGCCGGCTTCCTGACCAGCGCCCATTTTTACCCCTGCCCCCTGGTAGACTGAGAAGGAACATGGAACCAATCTCAATAGATCCACTTTAAAGTGTAAGGACATTCACTCTGGATCAAATTTAGAATAAATAATAAATTACAGGAGGACCAGCAAGTTAAAAAGCAGTACCTTACTGGGGCTGCAATTATTACTGGGCTGATGATGAGAGACTGCACACATTTGTGCCCCATGGGATGAGGATCAGTGAGCATAGGAAATAAAATCACCCCACCTTGTCCAGAGGAATAAACCCAGTGTGAATGGGGCTGTAGTCTTCCTTTATGTGGATTATTTTAGGGTGCAGAAAATCTAAATAAAATCAGATTTTCTTCTTGGCAGGTGACTTCTGTATGCTTGTCCATGAGTTTTTCCTCTAACAGTGTGTTACATCAAAGGCACCCTTTAACACAGTCGTTCTTGATGTCTGATCAAAACAACACCAAGCTCCAGTCAGTAGATGGTTTGTTACATCCCGGCTCCCAGGAGCAGTACCTGCTGACACTAAGTCATGGACAGGTGAGGTTAGAGAGCAGATCACACATTTCTTTGTCTCGAATCGATCAAGACCCCCCCCCACCCACACACACACACACACACTCACTCATTTGCTATCTTTCGCTACAGTGTCGGCAGTCATCAGCTTCCCAGTCATGAGTAGGGAATGGGTGATTTGGTTCACCTTGCAGACATCCAAGACTGCCCCCTCCATACAAACTCACACCCAATGCATTTATTAAATGTCAAGCAGCCAAATCGGTCTTTCCTTGCCATAGAGAACATTGAGAATAGGATGATAGGTCTGCAACAGCAAGGCAGGCAGCTCTAACCTCGATGGATCGGCGCCCAGGACACAACCTGTAATTAAGATTTCATTATGATAGTGGCACAGGTACAGTAGAAGGCAAGAGGCGGTTTGGTGAGGTGGCAGATGGTGGTGAAAGATGGGGAGCCCTGATGGATCACCGGGGAAAGGACTGCATGATGGCGAGGAGAAGGGTGTAAAGGAGGAGACGGTTGCAGCAGATAGTAATCGACAGCACAGGAATAAAAAGTGGCTGAGAAAGAGCACAGGTGAGCGGTTTTGTAGAAGCTCAAATAAAGGTCACGGTCTTTGCTGCAAGAGGTTGGCTGGGTATCAGAGTGAAGGGTTAGAGTGGATCAGAAGATGGAGGCTGATGAAACTGGATGAGCAGGAGAGGGCTGGAGTGATCACTCAAAAGGGGCTGCTGAGGAAGATGACCATTAGTGAGGAGGTCGTGTAAAATTCAGTAGCTGCTTTTATGTCCTTGCAGAAGAAGAATTACATCATCTTTTCTGTGTCTCTTTGGCCTGTGACTGAGCATAAAAATGAGAGCAGTGGGATGAGCATAATAATATAATTTCCCTCAGAAAAAAATGAAAAAGAGTGTTAATATTCCCAATGGGTATTTAATATGTTATGCTAAACAAGTCATGTGAGCAGCGTACAATGCGATACTATTAAAACTTTGCCATTTCTCAGGTCTTTCCTTTGCTCTGTCGAGATGCAAACCTCAAGCTTCCCCCCAGATATAACTTTTTTTCAGATGTTAAAGGTCTGGATGTCACCCCCTGCAGCTGATTGTTAATTAGAAGTTGTTAAGCTGCCCACTCTGCCACAGCCTTATCAGTTGAATTGTCTGATTGATGAGCTTCAGCTTTGTAAATGATTTAGTCTTGACATCCCAGCTTTTTTGTAACAGAAATCTCTATAGAACTGGACAATTTTAAATATCAAAAATTCACAGGTTCATGTTATGAAAATGTTGAGGATTGCTTCAGGTAATTACTGATTAAAAAAACTTAATTGGGAGGTGTGTGCTGATAAAATTATTGTGCTATCCCCCCATATAATTTTTTTCTCTAAAATACCATCTGTGTTTTAGCCTTGATGATGACCTGGCCTGTTGTACTCACTGTGGGTGTAAAACAAACAAATGAAAAAATAATGGTTAACCATAACACCACCAATGTACCACAAAACTCAGTGAAGAATAACAGCGTATTCTCTGTGGCTGCTCAAAGAATATTGGATAGATTTAAACATTGCACAGCAACAGTAAATAAAAAACAGGAGCAGATTAAATTTTTTTTTAATGCGTTGGAAAAAAGCCATATACAGTATCATGGATGTGGTTTTATATACTGATAATCTTGAAGGTTGTGCACTTTACATATATGCACAACATGAAAAGAATCTGCCAGCAGGAAATAGCAGGGCCACGATATAACCAATGTTGCAGGGATGCTTTAACTATAAAAGCTGTTAGAATTTCAAATGTGTGCTAAAGCCTGCAGACCCTGTGATGAATCCTTTCATTTGACACAGTCAAAAGACATGTCCTCATTGCTCTTGACAGATAAAAACCTGATTGAAGGCAACAAGATCAATATAACAATCCCTCAACACCTCTTCTCACAGTCCTCTCTGTGTCCATGTAGACCTTAAGGTGATAGCATCTAACAAATGGCTAACAATCCTGACTCTTGGAGAGACTGCTACCCTGGCCTGCAGTCAACTGAATGGCTATCCATCAGGATGGGTTATTTTCACCACATCAGCTGTGTGGCTTTGCTCCCTCATGCAGCTCTGAGAGAGTTGGCCGTGTAGCGTGTGGCCTTTCTATCTTTTTCTGCGCCTCTTCATCATATTTTTTTTCTATCTCCTCTGTCTTTTCTTACACCCCCCCTTTTCTGTCAAATCACTGAAAAGCTCCCCTCAGTGAAAAAAAAGAAGAA
Source organism: Psettodes erumei (assembly GCA_016785225.1). Lineage (NCBI taxonomy): Eukaryota > Metazoa > Chordata > Actinopteri > Pleuronectiformes > Psettodidae > Psettodes > Psettodes erumei. Next base: position 2,335,657 of record JAFBJZ010000221.1, read on the forward strand.
GCTCCCCTCAGTTCTTCCATGTTCTTCTTCCAGTTCTTGCTCTTTTTTAGATTTTGATTCGTTACTGCATTCAGGCATTTTTCCTCGAAAATATATTTCCATACATCCCAACTCCTGTTGCAAGGGAAATTGCTGACTGAATTATATTCAGAGGCAACATAAATATATTTCTTGAAGACCTTCTCAAATCTTACATGTATAATTCATCAGAAATAAACAATATTTTCGACAGATATGTACACTGCTCCTTGAGGATCCCTACAAGTAACCCCTCAATAATGTCAATTCATATTATTTGTCTAAACATTTTAATATCTATTTTCCATGTAGCTTCCTAACCTAATTCACATTCATTCATTTCTATTGTAGTTCTTTTTTCTTGAAAAGCTCCATCAGTGCCAGTAAAAGCAACCAACCAACCAATTAATCTTCATACTGACTCACTGCCTCTGGCTGAAATGGCAAATGAATTAGCAGCCATTTTACCTGTGAGCATTATGAGCGGGTGATTTAAGGAGTGAGGATAAGGTGAAACTGAGGGAAGAGATGAGGTATAAATTCACTGGACTGCACCCTGTGACCTTGAATAAATAAGCTCATACTAAATTTTGACATCACTGGGTGGGGTCATATTTCCTTTTAAGGGTCCAGGATAGGGGCTCCTCCTCCTGCTGTTGTTGGTGCTGCAGACACTGGCCCATTGAAGGGGCCACTGCTGATTTTCTATCTGGGCTATCAGTGATCCCAAGGCAGTTGCAAGTTAATTTTCCAGCTGTTGTCTGGTAACTTCAAGTCAGCTGTCTCCAATGTTGATCCACCCTCCAGTTTTTTTCTGTCTCTCTCTCCAGCATCCTGAAGGGGAAAAATTAGCTACTTTAATTCCTTCCATGTCTGAGAAGAACATGGACACTTCTATTTGCTTAAGCTGTTACCTATGTAGAGGGTTGTGTGTGCCGAACTGTACATATGAGGCCAGACTCTTTCTTGCAGTGGTGTCTGGAAAAGAGCTTTGAATTTTGAGTAAGCTGCGTACATGTGACTGCAGTTTATGTCTTTTTAAGCAGGTTCATATAGAAAAAATGAATGATAACTTCAGCCAATCACGTTGAACATATACAGTTGATTGTGGACAATGTTTTTTTCACAAATTCTTCACTTTTTCTCATATTTTGGTTTCACTGTTAGGGCATGGTCACATGAGTCACCGTACAACAAAAGTGGCTCATGCACGGAGACATTATAAAAAAGATGTGGTGTTTTCATGTGGATAAAGAGCACCTCCAAATTTTCAACAGTGCATGGGAACCGTGTTCTTTATCATCAAGGTGTAAGTTTGTACAAAATAAGCTGAAGACACATTGATTATAATGACTTCTCCAGTTCAGTGAGTGACTAAAAATCATTCCACAAGACGTTTTTCACTATTGTGTGTGAGTCCAAAAGTGTTGACTTGCTGTCAAGCAAGAAGCAGATTCTTCCTACAGATAGATAGATAGATTGATAGATAGATTACTTTATTCATCCCTGAAGGGAAAATATATCCCGTAAGCTTCAAATGAAAAGGCTGTGACATGATGTAAATATTTGCAGAACCCCAGTGGCTCATTTACACTCCATATTAACATGTAATGTGACCATGGAAAATTATGCATGAAGTGTAGATGCAAATGCACATGACTGTGCAGTGTGCTGGCAGACCACATCTGGAGACTGGCACTGCAATCAGATCTCAGCCAAATAGAAAATGCAAAATGGAGGTCTGGCTGCATTCCTAAGAGAAATATTTGCTCCATAAACTCAAAGGTCCAGTAAATCTGCCTTCTCCTGATTTCTCAGGCTGCCAATCTAAAATCCAGTGTGTCCATAAAGCAGCATAATGCCTTTGGAGTGAGCACCTCAAAATGAAAAAGGAGGTGACACAGCCAGTGACGCTTATTTAGCTTGAATGGACTACGACTTAACTGATCATCCATGTCTTGTTTTTAACTCTGCATTTTATGTGAACTGGAATCCTGTTAAGTGGGAAATTGGCTCATACATCTTTAATGACAATAGTATAGTGCCTCAAGATTTTCCTCACTGATCATGGAGTCTGGTAAATCCTTAGTCTTGCACTCAGGCACAAATGACTTGGTTAACTGCTTTAATGATATGAGCTCAACTGTTCTCTATAATGTTGGTATAAAACGGAGCAGAGGAAGACAAAGAGACAGTGGAAGAAATCAAAGCTCTTAGTACACTTTGAGCATATGAAATATTTATTGCAATTTTAGAACACTGAAGTTGAGTATGCAAGTGCAAAACACTTCAGATCTCATTACCTCCAACCAGCGCAATCCTAGATTTTTAAAAAAATACTTTATGACCTTTTGGCGACCCTGGTTCCTCCTCTGATCACAATGCAAGGACAAAGAAGATAATTGCTATGTCCAAAATCATTTCTATGCAGGAAATAAGTTTATTGGGGACATTCTTTTAGATCTCATCTACACCTGATATTAACATGCAATCTGCATTAGGATCTCTTATCTGGAAAAGGAAAACATATGTTAATGCAGGTAAAGTGAAAATGCATTCCAATCAAATGTGATAAGCATCAGCCAGACCACATCAAGGATCAGATGTAATATAAACAAAGCAAAACATGAACACACCATTTTACACATTAAACAAGTATTTATAAAAGACAAATGAGCAGCGCTTCAGACAAGGCATACACACACTATTCTAAAATGCAGCTGAAATGATAAAGAGGAGATTAGATATAAAACAAGAGATCTTATCTTTCCCAATTGTGTTATTATTTTTGAAATCTACACAGGAATCTGTTGAATAGCAATTTGAGACTCATTTATAGGCTTAATTAGAAATAACTGCCCAATGATGAACTTTATGACTCTTATTATTCATACCTTGTCAATGATCTTTTAAATTTTATTCTCAACTGTGGAGCCTACTTTGTAAAGTCTGTGTCAATATGAGGGTTAAAAAAGGCAAGAAAGGCAAGCACACACTCCCAAGGACAAGAAGAACTCATTTGGTGTCAGTTCTCCAAAGCCATGTTTATTTAACCGTTGGAAATGTGGAAATCAACACTCACCCTTATCACATCAGTATTTCTGTGTTAGTTTTAGAGGTTATTTATTTATTTATTTACTTATTTATGTGACAAGTTTTGCCATTAGCTATTTTAATGTCAGTGAATTTCACCAAAACAAGTCACGGCCCCAACACTACTGTATTGTGGTTTACAGAAATACAAAATACAAAAAGTCAGATGTATCTGAGTGATAAAAGGTGCAGCCAGACAGTTCTCTAGTTCTGACACAGCCCTGTGGAATTAGATCAGTATGTGCAAGAATATACTCTGCATAAATTGTGTCATTGATTTGGATGACTTTATAGAGTGCATGCTGCATTGGCTTTTCTGTGGCAATGATGAAACGTTTCACCCAATGTTAAAGAATGCCTGAGGGCTTGCATAGTCCTTTATGCTGAAGCCAAACTCTCTTCTGCCTGTGTTGATCAATGATGAACAGAAAGCAGAAACAAGCCTTTGAGATGCGAGAATGCTGAGTGCTCCAGCCCCACTACATGATCAGCTCAGACCCATCGTCTTTGATCATAGAGGGAGGGCTGGAGCTTCTGTTTCCCCCCTCGCTCTGCAATGACCCAGAGGCTGTATTGATTTTGAATAATGCTTTGTGTCTCCACGGGCTGTGTACATGCATAATTTGTCTTCATTATATCCTGGGCAGAGACATATCTGCATGTTTTGCTTATATTTCAGAAGTCGGATTAGTTTTGGAGCGAGGAGTCAGGATATACAGTATTTATATCATCAGGTGAGGTGCAGGGTGGTTTGAAAAGGGGGGAAAAATAAATCAAAGAAAGTAAGACAAAAACTTCATGCTGGCCAGGAGCTATGAGGGAAAATGCCATAACTTTTATTATTTAGCCTTCAAAATAAACCAGGAGGAAAAAACATACCACAACCCAGTTTCGACGAGTTGTGTTGTTCTTCCAACAAAATAAAAGCTCCTTCCTCTGGCTCTCACCACTGCTCTCCTGCATGGCTTATATAACTAAGGCACATGGGTGTAAACATGTAAACATCAAACATTTCCATGTCCCATGTCCATATCCAACATATTTGCCATTACCTCATTCATATTTTTCTTTTACCAGGTGCAGATGGTTATAGCTTAAAGCAAAAACCAAACTGAACCCAAAAATAACCCATCCCCCCCTTTTCCTCAGCCACATGGTTCAACTTAATGAACTAAGTGGCAACTGCTGGTGACAAGTGGCAGCAATCACATGTGTATTCCATAAAAACTCAAAGATATATATATATAGCAGGGGAATAAGTATTGAGCAAGCAAACATGTTTCCGATGACTCTATTTACCTGAAATTTCTCACCAGACCAAAACTCAACAATCCACATATAAATAATTCCAAACATTTAAGTTCATATATAGAGTTATGTGTAATAAAGTAGAATGGACCAGAAAGAATGTATTTAACATGCTAAATGAAACTGAAACTTAATTAATACTAAGCTGAGAAGCCTTTGCTTGTAATGACAGCTTCAGGATGCTGCCCATATGAAGAATCTAAACTCCAGCAGTGCTCCGGTTTGAGTTTGGCCCATTCATCTAAACATATTATCTTTAAATCTTGAAGATTCTGAGGGGCCCTCTTGTGAACCCTGATCTTCGGTGTCCTCCACAAATATCCATTTGGTATTTAGGTCAGGTAATTGACTGGGCTATTCTAACATCTTGATTTTCTTTTTCTGAAACCAAATAAGAGTTTCCTTAGCTTTATGTTCTGGGTCATTGTCCTGCTGTAAGGTTGACCCATGTATCATCCCCATCATCCAGTTGGATGGCAGCAGATTCATTTCATTAATTCCCCAATGCATGGCTCCATTCATTTTTCTTCCAGTTATTTGAAGTCTGCCAGTACCATGAGATGAACCCCCAAGTCACGATGCTTTCACCTCCAAATTTTAATGGTAGTATTGTATTTTGTGGGTGATGTGCAGTACCATCTCTCCTCCAAAAATGGTGTGCAGTACGGCAGCCAAAATGTTTTGTCTCATCTGACCAGACTACATCCTCCCATTATTTCATAGGCTTTCCAACATGCTCTGTAGCAAACTTTATCTCAACATGCTTTTCTTCAGTAAAGGAGTCCTGCAGTTTGAGTGTGTACAGAGGCCATGGTAGTGGAGAGCATTGCCTATTCTTTCCTGTGTGACAGTTGTACCTGCTGCCTCCAAATCTTTCTGGAGCTCTCTCTGAGTGGTCCTTGACTCTTGGACTACTCTTCTGACAATCCTTCTGACTCCCAGATCAGAAATGCGAGGACCTCCTGTGCATGGCCAGTTGGTCATGGAGCCATGTTCATTCCACTTCTGGATAATGGCCCCACATGGTGCTTACTGGAAGATTCAGTTTTGAAAATATCTGGAACCATTTCCATTTTTTTTTTTTTGCAACAATCTGGTTAACTATTATTATGAGGTTTGTTGTCTGACACCTTGGTAACAAAAAAACCTTTTCGTAGCCCATCAATGTGCACTGACCAAGCTGATATTAATTTGCACAAACAGGAAGTAGAATTACTTTGCAAATACTGGATTTCAGCTGGTTCCTCGCCATTCCTTGTGAAGTGTGTCGGTTTTCTTAGTGTGTTCAATACTTTTTTCCATGTTCCACTTCATTACACATAACTTTTATTTATGGATTTAAATGTATGTCTTAAATGTATAAATGTATTTATATGTGCATATTTCTTAAGTTAATACCAAAGTCTGGTGAAAATTTCAAGTGAATAGCCTCATTGGAAATACTTCTACTGAAAAAAATGTTGACAGGTTCAATACTTATTTCCCCCACTGTATATGCTGTGACTGATTGAATCAAAATAAACTCCAGTGTCCGTGTTCACGCTAATGAAGGAACATGTCAAACAGTGTGGCTCACTGGAGTTCACAAAAACACACACACGCATACAACCACACACACATCCTGACAGTATGACTGCTCTAAGTAATAAAATACAAGTGACAGTTATGTTGATATTGTATGAGGAAACACTTTCAGTTAAAGATTTATAGACCAATTAGTGAGGTGCCATTGCAGTAACGGTTTGTCTACACACAACATTACATCTTATCTTGGTGTGACTAATAAAACTTCTGCTGACTATCACCCGCCGACAAATGTATGTGCACACCAGCAGGTGTCTGATTGAACTGCATCCAAGAGTTGAAGCCATTGTCGCCTTCCTCACACTCTGGGTGACACCCTCATTAGGATTTCGTTCAGCTCGTCCGACACACCCCATGATGATATCAACAAGCACAGTGGGACAACACAACAGTAATAAATAAATTACACCGGCTGCAAAATGAATGACATCGCAATGTCAACAGCAGGATGCCTCGGCACTGTGTAATCCGAACCCTGCCGCATAAAATTGAATTAATGAATTAGTATTTGCTGGATGGAGCACATCATGTTGCCTTGCGTGGATTTAGGCCTGGTGCCGCTCAGTATGATGGAATTTGGCTGTCAGTCAGTCCACATTGCATTTATCCTGTCTAATGTTATAATTACAGTTACTGGTCTGAGACACAGTCAAATATTAGAACACATATTAGACAAAGATATTCCGTGATGTCCTATCTGGGCTCATTCCATTTATTGTAACTGTTAATGATCACTCTACAGTGAACTAAATAACCCTGAAATGCATTTTCTTTTGTGAAAACTGAAAGGTTAAATGTGTCGCCCCCACACTGAGCAATACTTTTACCTAAAGTGACTGCAATTGTGGAATATTTAGCAAAAATTATTCTTCTGCTCACTCTGTAGCATGATGATGGGGGTCTGTGCTGATCATTTGGTGCATCTGGCAGATCAGCTGGGAAAAACCCCAAAGTCCATAAGCTGCAAATTGATCATTTTGATGTCAGCACTTATGGCACTACGATGCCAGTGGAGCTAACATTGTACTGACTGTGGAAAAAGAAATGATGCAGAGCCTTCAGAACAGGGCTCGGCCTGACTGACTGTGCCAAACAGCAGGTAAGACACAGTCTGACAATCATCTATTTTTTTTAGTTACAAAAGATATTTTGCTCGTCACTCTTTGTTCCCCACACTTTTATTGTTTTAGGGTGATTTTCTTACTGAAGGCCCTCTGAATATTGCCTTCTTAAATCGCTGTAATAATTCCCAGCCTCCCACCTCAGTAACTGTGTTTGCAATATGACTTAGGAAAAACACTTGAAAATGTCCACATTTCTCAGCAGCGATGCTTTACTTATTTTGTTTTTGAAGTCCAAACTTTTCCCTTCAATCAGCATTGCAGGTGAGAGCTTCCATAAGACAACAGAAGGGAAATCAGGAATAATGAGTCTCGTTTGAGTGAGTTCAGTGTTTGTGACTTTGCTTTACTTCAGGCGAGCTGACTAAAAAGAAAAGAGGTGCACATGAAGAATACCAACCAGAGAGGAGTTTGCTATTTATTAGGAGTCCAGGGTGGCAATATTCCTCCCCAGTCAGAAGTGCTAGCAGCTGCTGTAATAATGTGATGCTCTGAATGTGGAGTTGCTCCAGCTAAGCCACAGTGGCACACAGTGGAGTTTGGTCATGAAACTTTCATCAGCGGCCCGGTGGCGTGGAGCTCCTGAATGTCTGCACTAAATTGCCCCAGGGTCATAAATACTTTATCAACAGCAGACACCTCAGCAAAACACTTCCCCATGGCTCTCTTTCCCTTTCACTGTCTGTCTCCCAACCCCTACCCCCACCCCCAGCCCTTCCTGCAACTCACCCACATGCTTTCTCTGGCACTCAAAGTAGTTTAAAGTCAAGCATTTCACCCTGTAACTCTCACTGCCTCATAATTCAAACCTCACCCTACCCATTCTATGATGACACACTCTCAGACATGCTGTTGAACTACTGCACAGGCACAGGTTTTTGTCAGTCTTCATTATTGGAGTAGCATGTTCACCCACTATCTAAAAAAGCCAAGCCAAGAAGGATCATATATCCTTTCTCTTAACAACGTATTGTTAGAGACAAAGAAAAAAAAACTACCAAATGTACCGAAGCGTAACTCTAAACTTACATCTTTTAAAGCACTGTCTTTGATCTTGTGCCAGTAATTCAGCCAGCCTGTTTAGCTTTAATGCCACTGCCTTTATTCTCACCATTCAGCCTTGGTAGTGTTCGAGGCATGACAGTGTGAGTGGTATTCGTACAAAGGACCTCAGTGGACCTTGAACAAGCTGGAGAACGAATACATCTCTGAAAGGCCGAGAGCTCGATGTTGAAGGGGAGAGAGGAAACAGTTGGATCCTACGACAGTCCCACTGCAATCAGTGTAACTGTCACAGGTTTGCATAAGGAGACATGAATCCAGCTGTGAACATGATTCATCATCATCATTAGTCGTGAAATACAGTTTGGCTCAATTCACCTTCATGTCTTATACCATGAATAGATCATTGGTGTGTTTTGTTGCCCTCAGTTATTGTTATTTTATATTTTCTCATTTATATCTGTGTGCATTTTAAAGGCTGAAATGGGGACAAGTTGTGTAAGACTGTAGATTTACCACAGGTGTGTCATTATTTTGAGCATACATGGTATAAAATGACAAAATGTTAGGGAAGTTTGGTTTAACAGTTTTGTGTTTAAGAGGGACAGTGTTTTTTCATTGGTTTGTACATTTTAAATCATTACAAAAATTAACTTTCAAAGCAAAGCTAATTTCTGCCTTTTGCCATCTGCATTTGCCTGTTGGACTGTTTGTGCAGTCCACGATAATTCAGGCCGAAAAGCCAGTGCTAAGACTGCACAGATGTTACCTGTGAGCGAATTAGCTGCAGACACACATGCAGATGTGCAGATGTGCATTGAGCTCAGCCTCTGAGCTCAGAACTCACCAGGAACTCCAGTTCCTGCTGCCAGCTCCCTTCAGTTTCACCTGCTTTTCCTCCTGTCTCTGCACATTTATATACCCACTTGTTTCTTTTCGCTAACTTTACATGCAATCATGTCATGTGTAAGATTTGCCTTGTGTTCTGCCTGAACACATCTAAAGGGCAGTGACACCATCCTGTGTCCACTTGTACTGGTGCACAACACTGTAAGCTCATGGAGTGACATGAGTCTATGAATTGGAGACTTGACAGCAACAATAACAGCCTAGAATAGTAATTGGACCACACATAGCATGGATAGAACTCACATTTTTAAAGATGTAGGTACAACCTTTACCTTCAGATGAAACAATCCGCCAAATGTTATCGGATCCATTCATCATCAGAGCATAACGTGTGCATCACTCTCTCTTCTGGGCAACTCCATTAATCTCTCTCAGAAAGTGGCGCACACCAGCAAAGGTTAAGAGTAATTTATGCAAATGAGAGCTCTATTAAGGCACTGAAACACACCGCCAAAGAATGAATTTTTCCCCTCAAACTCTGTGTGGGATCTAGCACGTTTGTTGACCTTCATAGATACCCACGTCAAGCAGTGTTTACAATAATTTCACGTCTCTGACATTCTGAAGAGAGAACGAGTCAAACACAACATGTCAATATTTGAGCATCAGTGTTTGGGGTGAAAGACATGTCTGACTGCCGTCAGTACAGTGTGAAGGTCTTTTGTTGGCATTTCTCTTACAGGGGGTCCACTCTGTGTTGTCACTGTGGCACAGAGAGGAGTGGATACACACTGCTTTCTGCCTTCTTTTCAAATGGGTATCAACATTGAGGAATGGACATTGGTGATATTATTGCAAATTTTTTAGGATATTTGTATTCACAATTTTTATTCAGGTTACTCATGCTATGTCAGATCCTTTTGTGGCTCTGTTTTGTAGGTTTGTAGCATATTGGACGATCGACTGTGCAGTAATCATCTCTCTGAACAGCAACTGTCCAATCACAGCTCATTAACCTGAACAAGACACCAGGGTCTGTGGCGCTTGGTGTTCATGTGGCTGTAGTCATAATAAGAATTGAAGAGTTTGAAGGGGTCGTCTTCTTCATAAGCTGCTAAGGCTTGGCTAGAATGCTACAGACGTAAATATGTACACACAGGTGCTGCATCTGGCTTGTGAGACAAATCTCTGTGGCTGCCATCTTGTTCAGGGGTTTCACCATAGACTGTGATTCTGACCAGTTGCTGGAGAAATGGCCAGACGTTTGTGTTGTGTGTGAATATTCCAATGGAAGATGCTCCAATTACATTAAATGTGAACATTTTACACAATGGATTATCTAACACATTTTTAATTGATGATCAGTTAATGATTTTGGAAAAAAGGGAAAAAAATTATTAATTACAGTGTTGGTAATCAATGTTGGTAAGTAACTAAGTAATGCTACTTCCACTCCACTAAATTTCAGAGAGAAATATTGCTTTTTCTACATGGCTGCATTTACTGTATTTGACAGAAGGTTTTACAGAATGGATAACTTTTTGTGTGTATGACTTTAAAGCTAAATTAGCTTTGTTCATCTCTCTTGTGTAAACATGCAGTTCAAGTGATTTATTTTTACTTGCTAAACTGCGCTTCAGCACAACCTATAGATACACTATATTGTAAAATGGAAATTAGCATTTACTTATTACTTACTTAATAAACAACAACTTATAAACAAAATGACATTACAATAGCAGCTTTACAAATATATATGTTGTTTATATGCTTGGGAACTTTATCCAAATGACTTTTAGCATCTCAATTTTATTTTTTTTTTTTAAGTCAACATCAGACAGTTTTTTTACACCAACTCATTGAGCTAATGTTATGGTTAGAGCTAGAGCTGAGGAAATCTACTAAGCTACCGCTTCAAGTGTCTGAAAACGAGAAGCCATTTTTGTCTAGTTCTGTCCTGCAAAGAATTAGAGTGTCAAGCAGCTTTCCAGACAGGCAGTGGCAGCTGTAGCACCTGAGGTGCAAGAATAGGGGCACAAAAGAACTGAAGTTACAAAATTATAATATCAAAAAGGTTCAAGATTTTGCTGTATATAAAAGAGTTAGTATACTAACTCTGAACCTGGCAAGAAAAAAAACACTTGTATTTTTTTTGCCAGAGAGTAGCTGTAGTAAAGTGTAGAAGCTGTGCTAACTAAATTATAGGGTCTGCTTCTCATAACAGCACAGCTGGAGTAGCAGCACTGAGCAGTGCCATAGGTTGACTTTGACCAACTTACTGCTCAGAAAGGATTGATTACCCTTGTCTAAAAAATTAAGCACACAGATCAATTTTTTGTCTTTATTTGTTATCCTTATTAACGCTGCTATATTATGCTCCACTCCTGTGAAATGTGACAAACAAAGGGAATGTGAATGCAGATGCTTCCATGCAGAACAGGAAGGGCGGTGTCACAAAATGATTTTCTGAAAATGATGTGAATCATATGCTAGAGTCTTCACATTTAACAGATCTCCACACTCCACCACCAGCATTAAAAAAGTTTTTTTTTTTTAAATTTAAATTTGATTTGATTATTCTGTTGATTCAGTTTATTCACCTTGGAGGTTTTTTTTTTTCTTTTGTGCTTTTTATAAGGTGCTGGCTACAGTTTGGAGTTTAATCAGTAATATCTGAGATGAATACTTAAACATGATCTGGAGAAATCATATTTCAGTCAAGGCAGCAGGGGCAAGATCATCATTGTCATCTTTGAGCAATAACACTAGAACTGTGATAAAATAAACTCAACCAGTGTGCATATTAAGATTTCCTCATTTTTAAACATGCTGTCGATGAACATTATTATGCACAAAAGAAACTGAGAACATTAATTGTGGATGGTGATGAAAGAGTGTGCACCTTAAAAAATAATTATATTTCATGGAAAATGTATTTATCTCTCTTTATGAAGTTGTATTGGCAGTGGCATTGTAAAGTTGCATTCTTATTGCCTTTGCATAATGCACACACTGCATCTTCTGTTATTGGTAAACAGGATGCTATATGTAGAAGGCTGTGTTTAGTTTTTGTATACCTGCTGCAAAAAGCCATGAGATAGAGATTAGTAATCTATAAAAAAAAAAAGAGAGAGAGAGAATGTAATATATAATAGAGACAAAACCAGACTTTCATCTTACAGGCTGTGATACTATTTTACTGAAGTAAAAGTGCATAAGTATCTCCAACAAAATGTACACAAAGATTTAGGAAATTAATATATACCAATAATCATACAAAATATGACACTCGTCCTTCTGCAGAATGGCTTCTGTTAGTTTTCATTTCTTATATTACTGGATCGTACAGCAGAGCAGAACTTCAAGGATTCCCTTTTAGGTGATTTAATCTATTACAGACATTCCTTTTTTAAAATAAAATAATGGTTTCTATCTAACGTTTTAAAGCAAATACAATGGAGTGAAACATTCAACATGGTGTGGGAGTTTAAGTAAAACAGAAATACTCAAGTAAGTCAAAATTGTGCTTCGGTTCCATACACGAATACGTGCATTTGTTTACTTTGCACCACCGGCGTGTCCTCATCTAGTTTGCGTGCGTGTCACGCCTCACAATCCCTATAAGCGTGGTAGTTCACTCCGAAAGTCAAACGCAGATGTAACAATTTGGTGTGGCAGAGGCATTCAAGAGATGGGGCTTATTCTCACAGCTCCTCCTGGACGCCTGTGAGTAGCTGTGAGAGCACAAAACACACTCTCTGCTCCAAGTTTGACTCAGCAGCGGGTTCACAGGTGTCGTCTCTCTGCTAAGTATCCCAGAGAGCGACGCAGCAGCATCCTGGTCCCAGCGCGTATTTAATTACCCACACAGATCTGTGGTGGCGAAGCCGCAGTCGGAAGTCTTTTTTATTGGCCGTTTAAGCTGCTCCTCGCTTAATGCTCATGTAAAAGCTCCCGTATAAGGAAAAGAAAAGATTTTCAGCTGGGAAGCAGCCGCCTGATTGAGACTGAGGTCAGTGTTCAGTGCGTGAAACGAGGCAGAGTCGGCGTGCTGCATGCGCCTACGCCTAAATGAAGACGGATCTGCACATTCGTCTTTCGGTGCTCTCCGCGGTGCTGACAGGCCGTTGGGGGCTTTTAGCCCAGCGGACAGCTCTTGCACGGCTCCAGGCTCTGACTGGAGTTAATGCGGGATTTCAGCACCTATAGCACGCAGATTACGAAAACTGCCGTGGCATCAGTGAAACAGTTCATCCACTGGCAAAACAGTCCGTTCCGCACCCTTTAACGCGAGCGGTTTCTTTTCAGCTAATGCAAACCCCGACCCCGTGGGAAACCATCACAAGACCACCATCCTTTTCCTCTCTGTTGTGTCCTCTCACCCTCCAAAAATACCAGCATCCCTGAGAGTAGGCAAGGGAGAGAGTCACTTCCCCCACCACCTCCTCGCCCAGACGTACAGGAGCAGCGGCAGGGTGGTAAAATGTGAGAACACTTCGGCTCTCTCGGTTCCATAACGAGCTTGTCCGAAACTCTCCTCCCTTTCCTGGGGGTGGGTGGGAGGGGGCTTGATGTGAACGCAGAGGCTGCGTTGGCTTCTCGTCAGACGCTCTCCAAGACATCGCAGACATTCAATCGTGACGGATTTGTCCCTCCGCTCCCTCTGCTACTGCTTGAGATTCCGCATTTGACACGATCTTTTCACGCGATCTGGTCGTTTTCTCTGGGACTGAACCAAGTTTTACCACACGAGGAGTTAACAATGACAGCTACCAAGGAGCAATCGAATCAGAGACCGAATCAACCGCAGCAGGATGAGGTGGGCAACTGGCTTTTCTTGGACTTGATCTGCAAGTTTTTTTTGCACTTTATCAACGTAGCATTGATGATAAAGTCTGTAGGATAACCTGTTTTACAAGGTCAACTCTAATAGCCGACCGATAAAATACGGTACATCTTCGTTTGATTTGCTTAAATGGCAGCTGGAAGCCAGTTCTGGTTCCATACATGTGTGAAATGTGAAAAGAGGGCATCCGTCGATTGGCTGTTTTGCCTTTGGCTCCTCGTCTCCATCAGCACCAGTTTTCTGCACTCATGATGAGGCTTTGATTACAGCGAGATAGGCTGATTGAAGTTAGGGAATGCACATGCCAATATTCAAACAATCAGGCCGTCATCGGCCGCACTCGGAGCTCATTGTCGGCTGTCAAGACTGGGTCAAAGAAATCTTTACCGCCGCGGGCACAGTCACAGTCAGGGAAGGGGAGAGAGAAAGAGGAGAGAGAGAGAGAGAGAGAGAGAGAGAGAGAGAGAGAGAGAGAGAGAGAGAGAGACTGCGCAGGGCGCATTGTAATTCAGCCGTTGCCTCCTGTCAGCTGCCCCCGACACCTTGAAAGAGAACAGTCGTGGAAAATCTTTTTGTGAGATGGGTGGGCAGGCACAGTATGCGCATTTTCCCTCCACACACACACACACACACACACACACACACACTTACTCGCCATGATTTCACATCAGTGCTGCGTTTCTGATCCCTGCACCTTCATTAGACTGCAGGGGTTAACTGTTTCCGTTTAAAGCACCTTACAGGTGGCGTTGCGCACTGCAATGAAATCGGGGTCTTTGTAAGGACTGGCGTGTGCAACTTGACATCCCCGCACTTGTGTTTGCACCAAACCGCTGAACCTCTATTGCAATCAAATTGGTTACTCCTCTGTCAATTTTCTGTGCTCCTCCAGGCACATGTAACTGCTACTCAGCCAGTGTGCTTTTTCTGTCGGACGAGTGATGTAAATTTCATCTTTCACTGTGCTCACTTCCTCTGAGATATGGCCAAAAATATCCTGTTGCTCTTAATTGAATTCAGCCATGTAGCCCTTTTATTCTAAGAAATCAGAACCTCGGCCTCATAATTGAGTTTTCTGTGCCTGGAATATTAGAAGGCCTCATGAGATGTGGTGGAAATGCTCACAGCATTCAGCACTGGCCCCTCTTTAGTTAAAGCTCAATGGATACTACTTAGTGGCTCTTTCAAGTCATGTTGTTGCTTTCATCCATCACAAAGCCAGATTAGTTATGTGTTTGTGACTAAAAATGGCAGTTCATTGGCTGTGCACAATCTAAAAGGCCTTGCTGCATTCTTGATCAGTCAGTTAAAGTTATTGCATAACATTTGTAAAGGCTGGCATCACCTTTGCAAACACTGGGTGTTGAGAGTAGTGCCTTAGCAGAGCCAGAGCTATTACTGTCTGACACAGGATGTGTCAACCCACTGTCTGTATACATAGCAGGTTTGTAACACGGTTACTCTTCATCAAAGTTGCATGACCATGCTGAGGGAATTACAAAAGGGGAAAACACTGAGGGATCTTTAAATAATAGGCTAAGTGTTGAGCTGCTTTAATATCTGCATGGTGGAGGATCAGTAATTCTCGCTTTCTTGTGCAATTATGCTTACAAAGGTTAAATCCACCGTTGTTGCATTGAAAGCCTTTTCATTTGCGGTTGAGTCAGAGTGGCAAGAAAATGTGAATATTTTTCTAAACCAATAAGAGTGGTGGAAACTGTGAGATACAAATACATAACTGCACCTTTCTCCAGCTCTATCCTCTGTCTATAACTCTATCCAATTATAAAACTAGTGTCTCCAAGCAACACTTGGTGACATCAGGAAAAATACATGATAGATAGATAGATAGATACTTTATTCACCCCCTTGTGTTGTGGGTTGGGCTGTTCAGCAGCTTGCACATATATACTTTTTAATAACCGGTTAAAAATCAGGCTAGTCAAATAATAGTTAGATACATAGATGAGCATAAATATAAAAGTGCTACTTATTAATACAAAGTCACCACAGTCTGTCATTATTGCACAGGTAATAGTGCACATGGGGTGGGGGTAGGGTGGAGGTCCAGGACAGCAGTCCAGTAGTCCAGGTCATTAACCATTGTTGATGGTTGAGGTGTTACACAGCCTGATGGCTGTAGGGACAAAGGATCTCCTGAATCACTCAGTCCTGCAGACTGCAGGGCTGCAGCGAGATGAGACGATGGCTGCTGCTACTTCTCTGCTCTGCCAGGGTGTTGTGGAGAGTGTGGCTGCTTTTGTCAAAGAGGGCCTGCATTTTATGCTGCATTAAAAGACAAGCCTTAGTACAACATTCATAAGGATGATGGTATCATGGATGTAGTAGGTTGTTATTTTATTTATTTATTATTATTTTTATTAGTCTAGCATTAAGTAATATAGGTGAATCAATACACCTTAAATGTTAATATAAGAACTTTGACCATTTCATTTGTTTTTATTGGCGCTCACTTTAGTGAATATTGGATCTTAAAGTTCTCAAAAACATGAATATGGATTTTACATAAACTGCAAATATTCTGTTTCCTCACTCGGAGAAAAAAAGCTGGCACAGCATCATTCTGGTGCAGCACTGTTAAAGTTAGGATGAATGGCACCATGGAGGTGCAGGTGAGTTCTATTGACTCACAGCCTGAAGGTTCTGGGTTTCAGTTCACTAGATTGGGTGTTTCTGTGTTCACATGAATGTTTTCTGTTTCTCTGTCCGCACATTTGGTTTTCCTCCTGAAATGAACATAGTTTGTCTTAATAGTTTCCTTTCTGGGGAACATACTGCATGTTTTCCAGGTGAAACTCTGGGGACCTGTTGGGACACAGTGACCTTTTAAATGTTCTTTTTAGTAGCAAATCTTGTTAGTGATAAAAACAACCTTGGGAAGAGGTGGATAAATCTTGCCGATGTGACACCACAGCCCAGAGCAAAGTACTTCATCTTAGATGTGAATAATCATAACATTTCCTGCATTTTCATATACATGAAGAGAGTGCATAACTGCAGTAAGCCAATGCTGAATGGGCGCTCTGGAGCACACTTGGCAGTCACAATGTACAGTGTGGCCAAGCTCTCTCTGGTTTCACTGAAAGTAAAACCTGAGAACAAACAGACTCAATTGACATTGGCTGGTCTCACGCTGAGTCACTACCTCCTGTAGCCACAGACATAATACATGCTGACTGAAAGGTTGACCTGTGTGAGTGACCCTGTGGTAGGCGAAGACTCTGTGCAGCCAGCAGGGTGTATAGGCTCACCACCTGTCCTGACAGAGTGTCCTTCTTTACTTTGCTAATGGAATGGTTTGTTGACTGTGCCTCAAAACAAAAGGCAAGCATTAGGAGGAAGGGATACCTATCTTATTCTGAGCAGAGCAGTTTCACACGCTGTGATCCTCCGGCCCGGGAAACTGTAATTCACACTAATGGAGAAAATGTCTAGGTCACGGCTGCTGCTGCATCACAGTGGCCTCAAAGAGAATTAGAAAGAAACGGGATGAGCACAAAAAGGAGAAGAAAGAAGAGAAATAAGAGATCATGGGGAATGAGAGATAAGTTACGTGAGGGGAGAAACAAGAGGGAAACTAAAAGAGAAAAACATAGAGGAGGGAAAGTACAAAGGTAAAAAGAGGACAAAGGCGTGAGGAAGTGGATGATGGAGAGGACAAAGTGAAATGAGAAGGAGAGGTGCTAACGTGAGGGTGGGACAGATGGGATTGTGAGGTAAAGGACAGATTTAGGTGCACAATCTGCCACTCAAAAATGACTCCTGAATAGCATCAGCAATATTTTTACCTATAATGTATACTACTGAAATAAAGTGACAATGTCGTCGGTAGGCATGAACCTAGAGAGAGTTATCAGCTGAATCTGCAGCTTACCAGTGCGTCATGGAGCTTTATAGTGAGTTTCAGATCATTGTTTATCTTACTGGCCCACCACTTTACTGTTCCGGTTCACTCTCACTGCTCTCTCATAGTGCTGCAGTGGGCAGTCGATTTCAGAGAGAAAGCTCTAAAAACCCACTGTACACGACCTGCTCAGCAGCAACCAGCAGACACAGACAGTTAAGACTACCTGATGATCAATGTGGAGCATTTAGCAGCTGTGTTTTGGAAAAGGGAAAAGAGGAAAAAAAATGGAAAAGGGAAAGAGGAAGAAAGGTCAGGAGATGAATGGAATTTATAGAAGGAAGAACTGTTATGCAGGAGATTTGTTGCAAATACTGAAACAGCCAATTTGAATTCATGATGTGCATTTGTATGAATGTACTGTAAGGTCATCCTCATAAAAGTTTAGCTTAAATCTGCACTCATCTCCTTCCCTTGAATACTGAGGTTGTTCAGAGGGAAGTGCGTTTTGAAAATATCACAAATGTGCTTACGCATTATACCTTGGGGACGCAGGACACAAGTTCTGCCTTTCACATTTTTTTTCCATACGTGAAGTGGATTTACATTGGGATTCATTTCTTTTTATTTTTACACCTCCTTTCAACCTCTTGGTTTCCTCTGCCTCCTGATCACACAGTGCTTAAAAGGAGCTGTTAAAGGAGAGGGTGGAAGCAACACTTCACTGATGTTTCTGTCCACAGTGTTCCAACCTGCATGGTGATTCACACTGACGACCTTCATGTCATAAGCTTTCTTCTGTATCCAGAGGCGACCGGTGCCCCTGTATTAACGGACGCTGACTCATGTTCTATCCTCAAAAGGATTAAAAGGCAATTATAAAGTTTGAGTCATCTGTTGTGGCACAGACAAGGGAAGGTCTGCAATAGAACATGAGATAGCAGGAATGAGGAAGAGGGAACTGTCAAACCTTGTGTGTGTGTGTGTGTGTGTGTGTGCATATGCATGTCTGCGTCTCAGGAAAACACACAGCTCAACTGCCTTAATCCACTGAAATTCAATGTGTTCAGGAGTAACTACATGGTGTTTTCCAGACAGCCAACTTGAGATCTTCACAGGTGCTCATTAGCATCAGCTCTCTAACAACATGAAGTTGAGACACTGCCAGCAAGAACACGCAAATCACTCGGCCTACATTTATGTGTTAATTCATTCCATGTAATTCATGCCACTGGCACTGTTTTTGCAGAGATGTGTTTTGAGTTTATGCCACTAACTTCTCATTAATATTGGCAATGCAGCTCCTGCCAGGCCTTTGCTCGCCGCTAGTTCATCAGCTGAGCTCAGATGAAGTGAGTATTTCTGGCAAACAAGGTTTTCTGCACTTTCAGGACTTATAGTAAGCACTGAGGGCAGGCGGGCATCGATTTCCCTCCCCAGGGCGGATAATCAACAGCTCATCTGAAGGGCAGTGATATTGATAGCACTCAGACAGATAGACAGACAACCACATCTGTCTGTCCTCTCCCTGTCTTGTTTTTACTGAATGTGGACTTAATCAGACGTGTACAGTACGGACTGTAGTGAGCATCTGTAGTGAGCAGGTGGCAGGTTTCACATCAGCTGCTACAGTTTGGTGTCACAACAATGACTCTAGCACAAGCCTTAAAGAGAAGTTTATGGTTCATTATGACTTAGATGCTGTTCATATGAAGTATGACAGGTCTGAATCAGTCAGGATTTCTGACCCCCTGTTTTTAGCAGAGGGTACAACAGAGGGATGCTCACACAACCTGGTGCAATTATTCTATTTATTCTATTTAAATAAATAAAGTATTTCTGATTGTGATTGTCATTCTGAAATATCTGTCAGAGTTTACTGACTAGTTCACTGGCCTGGTTTTTTATCTACTATACTTGGCCAAATTTGTGTATGTGCTGTTTTCATGTGGGATTATTTCTAAAATTACAGGTGCAGTCCCTGTCATTTTCCCCTCCAAGTAAAGTGGAGTTTCAAAAGGTCAAACAGAATCCAGACAGTGGTGGTCAATACGTTTCTTAATCTGCAGATGTATCTTGTGTCACATATGTGTGTTCAAATTTGAGTCAGTTATGACTCAGAGAATAGTTTTGTTGTAAACAAATGCACTGAGTGGTGCATGAGACCTGGAGCAGCCTCTCTCTGTATGACTGTCCGATGCACTTTAAATGCACAGCTTGAAAGAGCAAAGATTTGATGTTTTCCAGAAGTTTCCTCAGGGCTTCAATTGATGATCCTCCCATTTCTTTAAGTGTTTTCTGCTGTGAGGTGTCATTCTCCTGTTGCAAGCTTGATTGATGAAAAGTACAAAATTCAAAAAATTTAAAGTGCCACTACAAGGAGCTCTGTGCCCTAGTCACTATTACTGCTGCAGCTGTTGACCATGTTGATTACTGGGACAAATCATCAGGCCAAACAAGAAATAACTAACTATATGTTGTGTGTAGAACACTGGCACACAGCCAATACTCTCACCTCCTGCAATAACTTTGCCTCACCTCTCTCCATCTGGCCCTCCCTCTCAACTCTTCAGTGCCTCTGTGGGAGAGGGGCCTCACAGTTTGAAAACCTCTAGGTCAGATCATCTGCACAAATTGTTGGATTGTTTACAACCTGTGTGATGGTGGGACTGCTTGTGTTAGAAACACCATCCAAACTTGAAATGAATCCATGCATTTGTGACATATGAGGAAAGTATTTTTTTGTTTATTGAGAATTTGTGTTCATGTGTGTCATTTTGCAACATTTTGGAAGATTTTGTTGATGTTGTGAAGTTGTTCCAGCAGTACTGACCTGGCTAGGGTTTTTTTTTTTTACCATGATGCCAGCGGAAAATGTAGGCTCAGGGGCATGAGATAATCTATCATTAGGTTTCATCATTTCCCCTACACAGATTGGTGCCTCTTATTTAGCTGCCCTGCACATATCTGTGTTGAGCTGTTATAATTTAGTTGTGCCATACTAAGTGAAAGGCATTGGAATTACTTGTCTATTGCCAACATGACTGCAGTGCTGTGAAATACAACAAAGAGAAGGAGAAAGACAAAACAGTCAGCCAGGTGTGTGCTCATTTCTGGACTAATTCATGGAGCTTCTCATCAGAAGTATTACTCAAAGTTTAAGACAAAATGTTGTCGTTAACAGTGTGTCAAGCATTCTGAACCGGTTCGCTTATACATAGCCCTTTGGAGTCTTGGATTAACCTTGACAGTGAGCTATAGTAAGCAACAGAACATTTTTCCTGTCAACCTTGGTGTTTTTACAGCTCAGTAACTCAGACACATCTGTTACATTTTCTTTGGTGGCTTGTTTTTGCAGCTGCCATTCCATGAATCAAGATGTCACTGACATCCAAAAGGTGTGATCTGCTCCATTCATATCACCGTGCCTCAGTTAAGCAGTGTTTTTCAAGGTCGGCAATACTCCATACACAGTAATCTGCTAATGTTTTAGGCACTAAATTTAATTGAGGATGCTTTCAAAAAAGATGCCATGAATAGTTTTTACTAATGCATTAACTCTGTGCAGTAAACAGAAATAACCCAGGTTTCTTGGACAATTCAGCACAGTTCCTCTGTGGCTCAAGTTTGCTTAAGTGTCTTCTGTCTCTATACGTAATCCCAGACTGACTCCATGATGATCGTCTCCGGCAGGACACCTTGCTCTTCTTGTTGTTGAAGGTAGTTCTTTATAATTGACTGTATGATTGAGGTCTTTCTGCTGCATAATGACTTAGGGTGGTTTGTTTGATGGATAAGAATCTTAACTGTTACACAGTACTTAGTACTTTATTTCCGTCTTTACTATTGTCTTTGAATCCTAAACCCGATATGCTACCAATCAAAAGTTTTACAATATCTCAGCTGTTATAGCTATATATTTAACTTTTATATTTCTGTGTCTCTAAAAGTAATGCAGAAGACAAATAAACAGTCAGAGATTTTAAAAACAAGGAAAAATTAATCTTTCAATTCAAATATTTTTCAACGTTTGTCCCAAGGCTATTGTAGAACGTATAGGTCCAGTTCAGTAACAATAATTAAACAAGCACTTAAAATTGTGGAATGATCATGGATGAAACAACCAATACTGATTTGGGTCTTCTTTGTCTTCAGCCGTCTTCTGTGTTTTGTTGACTTATCCACCTGTTCCGACCTCCTTTAACACAGACTCTGTCCCTTCTTCCTTTGCTCCCGTTATAGTTACGAAAGTCATTAGAGGTTACCTTATTATAAAGCATAACTATTCATCATAATTGGCTGCAGGAACGTACAACTTATCAAAATATTGTTATTTATTATCATCATTAACATCATCACTTTATCCTCATTAGTTGTACATTATTTTGATCAAAATAATGTCATTTCTTTTTTCCAATAATGACAAGTATGTTTTTTTTGCCACAACTGCTCAGCAATGGTTTTACGGAGCTCAGAGACTGAAACTATTTTCCACAGAAACAGCATTGATTGTTTGTGCTGCCTCAAATGCCCTTTGTTTACATTTCACCTCATGTGACCCCTTGTGGCAGAGTGAATTATGACTATTGTCTCTGCCAAGCAAAGACAGAAGTCTCATGAGGATGCAGTCCAAGAAAACCTCCATGAGAGGAGATTGCAGTGATTGGTTTTGTCATCAAAGTAAGGGGAGACTGTGATTTGCATCCATTGTTCTCTTTTAATCTAGACTAAAACCATGACATGTTTGTAGTCTTTACTTAACCATACATTTACCAAACATATGAAAAATCATAAGATTCTCACAAGGATATTTTTTTGCCAAGGTCAAATATTTTAGGAGGTGCTGATGATTAAGGTGCCAGATAATTAAGGGTTGACACAGATCGCTCTGAAAGACACTGTAGATCTGTTTGAACAGATCCCAGTTGTAAATCTATGAGGTTTGATGGAAATTTGCTTCATCTAAGGATCTGTTGAGAGGCAGGGTTTTTAATCTTAAATCCCCTTCACAATGCCAATCCAATGCATACTCATTACGCTCTTGAAAAGCAGCTGTGCATCATGGCATAAGTATTTGATTTGATGCATCCATTTGTCAAAGAGGGCACCTTCTGACTTAGCTGTGGTAAGGACGCAGCAGGTAGTCATCATTGATGGCAACAGATCGCTTAGCCCCAGGGTATGTAAGGATCACGGTATCATTTAACCCGATTAGGATCTTAAAAGGGTAACAGTTGCATTATGTTCATGCAAGGCCATTGTTTTTACTTTTTTGTAATTGCAATGCAGAGTAGTTCTTGTCTTTGTCAGATAGAGTTGGCAGATGCCCTTTCTGTATTGTGTTTCAAGACACCAATCTACATAATTACCAAGAATAGAGCGAGTGTAAACATCGGTGATGCTGAGACGATCAAATCAGCTGCTGAGGCACACCTCTTCATCCGACTCCCTGCTGAGCTGTCCTTCCCTCTCCACCTCTCCATCCCCGCTAATTCCCTCTCAACTGGCAATTTTATAGCTCAGTGCCTGCTGAATCCTCCAATGTCACCCTATAGGTATAAAAACCACGCTGCAGCTCTTTTCAACCACATGCAGAGAGACAATTTCCTGTCCTTCACACAGACACCTTCGGCTCCATGTCGATGAGCTTCTGTTGCTATTTCTGCTCATGTCAGGTTCTTTCAATTGTATCTCTTTTTATTAATAAACGAGATTTGTTTTGCAACTGGGAGGAAATTGCTAGAATCTCATCTACAGCCTGGAGTGTAATTTTCCTAGAAATGTAGTCAATTTCAGTCTATTTAACTGCAGGGTATAGACAAAAACCTTTGGCACCCACCCTGTAAATGATAGGAAACTACTTTTAAAAGTGCTGAGAAAATTCAAAGTAAAATAATAAAGATAATAAAACTATTTATGGGATTTCTTTTATTGTCTGGTGTTCTTCACATGTTGTAGGTGGTTTGGGCTTATTTATTCACCATAATGGTCTAATGCCAATGAATATATTAAATCCTCTCCCAGCCTTTGTTTGTCTAATAAAATCAGGCATTCCTCCCTTTTTGTGCATCAGTGATTTTGGTGAGGTAAACATGCAGTAAAGAATGTAAAAATATCTTTCGACAAAATACAAAAAAAATGTAAATACGGATAAATAATCTCAGATCCAATTCTTGATTGTTCATTCCCTGCAAGAAAATGTTCATTCTTCAAATAATCACATGTTCCCATACAGTGTGTGTATAGCATCACTAATTTCTTTCCTCTATAATCCATTACTTCTGTGAGTGAAGAACACTGCTGAAGTCAGATCAACACAGATGTCACGTCTGTTTCTCATCCGTCATGTTTGTTAATCTGCCAGCAGCCGAGCCTCAGTTGCATCATTTCTGTCATGTGTTAATCTCACAGATGGGGAATTAATATACATTTGGTGATGTGACCTACTACCTGTGTTCAGTTGTCAGATACTTAACCAGCGTCAACATAGATCTCAAACAGAATACAGATTTTAAAAAGGGTTGTCATATCTTTTAATGTGCTGAACATGTCAAGTATGAATGTTCATGTCACCTCATGTCATGTAACTATATGGTATAGGCATGTATACATTATGTAACTCTTTCCTTTGACATGCATCAGATCACAGTGTTTTTTTCCAGTTTTAGAATAAGATGACAAAATGCTGTTACTTGTTTACATTCACAGCACATGTATCACTTCTGCATTATAAAGTCCTGCACACAGTTATTTTAAACTGTACTGTGGTCAGGTCCTCAGGTCTAAATGATTATTTGTTTTAATCTGATTCACAATTTTTAAATTGTATGAGCTGTTTTTTTGTTGTTTTTTTAAAAAATTGCACAGCACTTTATACCTGCTAGTGTATACAAGAGAACCTTCCCTCCTTGCTGCACCCAGAAATGGTTGGCTTCACACACAGTGCTTGACATGTTCCTCTTTTTGTGCCACTGCTGCGTAGTGTGCATACCTGGTACTGTCAAGACTCAAAAATCCTGACCTCCACAGGCTCGGGAAGACAATGAATAGGGAGTGTGAATCGCCCGAACTTCTGCATACACAGGCTCGCTTTGACAAGTTCACCCTGTGCCTTTTTAACACATTGTTTGTGGGTTGGTTTAAATTCCACTGCGTTGCTTTTCACTTATTTCTCATTCGTGATTTCACTTTGCTCGAGCTATTCCAGGCATTTGCATAATACAGGTGAAGGCTGAGTCAGCTTGGGGGCATGCAAACTGATGGTTCAGGAGCATTTCTTTGATATGCAGAGACGCTGCTTCGCATTACTTTTTAATATGCTGGAGACAGTTACAATCATATCCCTGAGGACGCTGTGCGAGGCTTCAGTTTATCTAATATAATAAGGTGTTTTTTTGATCCACCAACAATTTTACTGCAACAACAGAAAATAACTTTAGTGCTGTGGTTCAGTCCAAATGACAGGAGAGATTGTATTCTGCACTATATTCTATGCGATGCAGTGATCATGACCTGAAATATTTTTAAATGAATGCTCATCTCAAGAATGTAAGCCTTTGTTTGTAAATTGGAGGCCTGTATGCTGCAACCTTGTGTGAGCTTTCTTTCATGATGTAAGTATAACTGTTGGAAATGGAACTCTACACGAGGCTCGCTGATAGGAATCTAAAATTCATTTTGCAGAGATTATAATCAGTAAGGCAGCAGCAGGTGCTATGTCAGTTCAGTACAGGTAATGGCAAACTGCTCTATTCATTTTGACAGCTTGTTTATTCAAGAATTATGACAAGACTGACGTTTATTAAAATGCTTGCGGTAATCAAAGACACTGAAATAGAAGAACATGCAGTTTGCACTGGGACTTATACATCCTTTAAGCCAATGAAGGTCAGTCTGCTCACATGCAGGAGATCATGCAGGATTTTTCAGCTTGACAAACTTAAACTTCATATTGTGAGTAAAGACATTTTATAGATATTCAAATAGGTGCATAATATCATCATTAGATATGCCCAGACTTCCAATTTCAACTTTGTATGCAGTACTGGGATAAGAGGTGCCCATAAACTGCTGATATTTCTGAATATGGCCTTTACAATAATTATGAAGACATGAAGGGATATTAAAGAGAAACCAGCTGCTTGAGGCGTTACCATTTATGAAGCATTTACCTTTCTTTTACAGTGAAAGCTCAGTAATATATATGAGTAGCAAATCATTTTGCAGCAATCTCTCTGGTAAACCAGTAAATAATGAGTCTGATTCTATTGCTTCTGCATGGCTAATCCCAGCATTCATATTATTGTGCATTAATACAATTGCACTGCTGTGTGAGTCAACAGCCTCATGTATCTGAAACCAATATGGCAGGGGCAGTGACTAATTGAGAATTATCTCACAAGTATCAAAGGCCAATGGCCGTGTCCTTCAGGGCCTGGCTGATAATGCTAAATACAATAGGATGATAATATGTGCTAAGCTTGCTGTTTCCTATTAGCCAGTGGATCAATCTCAGATGTTAAGCCTCAAGACCCCACGAGGCAGCGAGAAATGGTATTTCATGGGTAAACAAAAATAAGCCCATGCGGATGGCGTTATATTTTTCTCACCCACCATGACCTGCTGTCATTGTTAAAACGGCTTAGCTTCTGCTGAAATGCTGCTTGTCATTTGTCACACTCTCTCCAAGGTCAGGGTCCAGGAGTGGGTAAGCTCATGGCTCTATAAATAGCCCGACTCCTCTCGCAGAACTGCGTGTGCATGTGCTGGTGTGCATGGACTGCACATGCACAGCAGGCCAGTGAGGAATAAGATTGTTAGCGGGAGTTTGATGAAGATGGCAGATCACACATCTTAGAGGCAGTATTATCATTCTAATGTTACATTGTGTTTTATCACTCCAGTGGAGGGTACAAGTACAGGGATATGTGGGGGCCGTTGACTGGGACATGTTAGGCCATGATAATAAGACTGCTTACCTGACTGTGTTTTGGCTTATTACTGACACCTTTTCAGCTTTCAAGTTGAGGGAACTGCGCATCAAAATCATACTCCGTAACAGGTGATAGAACAGTGGAATTCAATACACACTGCTCAAAAAAAGAGTATAGCATCAGGCCATTTAAACTTCTGGGATATTGATCTGGTCAGTTAAGTAGCAGAGGGGATTGTTAATCAGTTTCCCCTGCTTTGGTGTTAATGAAACAACAGATGCACTTGAGGGGCAACAATGAGACAACCCCCAAAATACAAATGGTATTACAGGTGGAGACCACTGACGTTTCTAACTGTTTTTCACTAGTTTTGAATTTGGCTTGGGTCAGTGTCACTACTACCCTAAAGAGGTTGCATAGGCAGTCACAACTCCTCCAGGATGGAACATCAATACGTACCACTGCCAGAAGGTTTGCTGTGTCTCCCAGCACAGTCCACAGCATGGAGGAGTTCCCAGGAGACAGGCAGCTACTCTAGGAGTGCTGGACGGGACCATAGAAGGTCCTTAACCAATCAGCAGGACCGGTATCTGCTCCTTTGTGCAAGAAGGAATAGGATGAGCACTGCCAGAGCCCTACAAAATGACCTCCAGCAGGCAAAACAATCAGAAACAGACTTCATGAGGGTAGTTGAAGGGCCCGACATCCTCCAGTGGGCCCTGTGCTCAGTGCCCGGCACCGTGGAGCTCTACTGACATTTACCATAGAACACCAGAATTGGCAGATCCGCCACCAGCACCCTGTGCTTTTCACAGATGAGAGCAGGTTCACCCTGAGCACATGAAAGGGTCTGGAGAAACTGTGGAGAGCATTATGCCGCCTGTAACATCATTCAGCATGACCGGTTTGATGGTCTGGTTAGACAATGACACCCTGACTGCCATTAGGTATCAGGATGAAATTCATGGACCCATTGTCAGACCCCATGCTGGTGCAGTGGGCCCTGGGTTCCTCCTGGAGCACAACAATGCCTGGCCAAATGTGGTGAGTGTGCAGGCACTTCCAGGAGGAAGACGGGCCCCCACACTCACCGGACTTAAATCCAGTGGAAAACCTCTGGGACATTATGTTTCAGCTCATCCCACAGCGCCAGGTTTCACCTCAGACTGTCCAGGAGCTCAGTGATGCCCTTGTCCAGATCTGGGAGCATTAGGAGCATGCCCCGACATTGTCAGGCATGCTTACATACAAACTACTGAGTACCATTTAAAGTAGCTGCAATGAAATTTCAGCAAAATGAACTGGCATGTCATAATTTTTTAACTCTGATTTTCGCGGTGTCTTTGAATTCAGCCCTCTAGGGGGATAATTTTCATTTACATCAAACAATGTGGCATCCTTTGTTCTTAACACATTATGCCATCCATATCAGTATAGATATCCAGCCATTGAGATCTGATCTGTTTTCAAAGTGTTCCTTTAATTTTGTTGAGCAGTGTCTAAAAGTGAACATGTTAACAACCTTCACAGTGACACAGCCTTATGCTGAATGATTGTGCAATACATAGCTTATTATATAAGTGTATACTAAAAATATAGTGTACGTCAGTCTGTGCAATCAAGCAAAGGTAATCTGTACTTTACTCAACATCCATAGCCCTCCTATTATAATCCCTTATTTTTTTTACATTATGTTGTTTCCTCTGGGTTTTGCAGGATATTCTCCTTATTTCAAAGACAGATGACGTGATTACAGAAAATTACTTCTGTCTGCACACATCTATGCCATGTGAGGGTTAAGGAACTGCTCTACAGCAATCAGGAGAGTTTTTTCTATATTTTTTCATTTATCTATATTTCGCTATTGTCTATATCCCATGGGCTTCATTACAGTTTATTTTTTAAACACAGATGACTTCCAGACATGGGACATTGAAAAAGTCATGATTTTCACCCTCATCGAGATCAAAACTAGCAGGATACATATGTCTTATTTTTTTAACTTGATAGGCTAGGCAGCTCTCCTTTATGTGACCTATGTTAAGTATCTCTGTTTACTGTTTCTCTGGGTTCAACGTGACTTTTCCTCATGTTAATGTGTTGCGAAACTTGTTCTTTAAGTCTCTCATCATCAACGGTCATTACAGTGCTCAGGGTTGGTATCGTCATAGTCTTGTGTAATCTTACCACAGCTGATGTACTCTTAATTGAACTGACAAAAGATTAAATGGACACTTCAAGGATTCTACACATAAAGTTAATTTTGACTAGTCATGGAAATTCTGCGTAGTTTGTGAAGACAGATCTGTCTAGTCAAGGGATCATACTGCTACAGTACACTACAGTTTTTTTTATGTTTTTGCGCTACCATGTTGGACAATACATACAAAATCTGTCCCTGACAAGTTGACCAGCTTGAAGAAAATTCAATTCTAAATTGCAGTAAATTATGAATTATTCATTAAGAGACTTGATTTGGAAGAAACTACAATGAAAGCATCACCAGCAGCAGGGTCCGCCACATCCTGCTGGAATTCATGCATGGATTAACACCATCATCAATGTTCACTACCCCTCAGGATTCCCTAACAAAAAATGTGTCCCATTATTTTCTTTGGTCTGCTTGACTTGATGAATAATTGATTGTATTGATTGAGTGTGATGGGATTTGCCCCAGAGAAGGGCCAGGTAGAATTACAATCTGAGTCATTTAAATTAAAAGAAGGCTTTAATCACTGTCTTGGTTTGAATAAATAAATAATAACTGATAAACAGAGGAATTTTAACATCTTTGCCTTTAAGCTTGCCCAAGTGACCCTGGTTTCAGTGTTTGTGAAAATGCAGGTGGAGCTCGACAGTATAATTAGCCTGCAGTTCATTGCATGTTCCAGTGGCCCACTCAGCTCACTTGTAATACTGTCATAAAATAAAAAAACTAGAAGTGGATTTCACATTATTTTCCGATATAATGTTGTTCTGTCAGTGACTTTTGTGCAACCATCTCTGTAATTTACCACAGCACCATCATTTCATGAGCACCTGTGTGCACCTGTGCATTATAGTTTAAAGGCAGCTGCCGCCTGTTGTGATGACGTTAACACTTTGCTGCGTCATCAGATGTTGCCACCAATTTTGTTCCATTCTGTCATAGATTTTAAAATGATTTTAAAACCTCTACTTCCAATTCAAAAGCCAGGCGGAACCACACAGAAAGGAAAAGAAAGTCAGTGGATGAGTTAAGGGGGAGTGACAGGGAGTATGAGAAAAAAAAGGGAGAGAAAGTTCCAGCAACCCTTCTTGGTCTTTTGCCAAATATGACGATCAGTGCTGACAAGTAGGTGAAGTACGATAGTTTTGTTTTGCTTTTATCTTGTGAGGTGTCACAGCAAGCTGATCACAGTGTAGGAATGGCGTGTCATCTTTTCTGATGTGTACATTAATTAGGAATACATCAGTTACAGTATTATAGCTATGGTAGCACAATCACAATGCAGAACCACAGGAAAAAAAATCCGTAATAGCTGCAACAGTTGTTGGTTCTATTTTATAAAGAGTACATGAAGGCCCCAGCCTATCCTCAAGTTACATTGATTTATTGAGACTTGTATTTCCTCTGATGAGGTTCTAATTATTATGATGAAGCCCAGTCGCTCTTTCCTTCTGTTAAACATTTATCAGGGCCCTTTCTATGCTTCCGCAACAATGGTAATGAAGAGACTAAGCTGGTCAGAATTCTCTCAGTGGTTCTATCATTGCTCATAATTAGGTCAATAAATTGAGGATGATGATTCAAAAGTGACTAAATAGGAAATTGGGGGAGAAAATGAAACAGGGAGAAAGTGCAGAGGAGAGGAAGAAAGACTCATGCATGCATGGAAGCACAAGGGCAATTTAAAGTTGCTGTCAGT
The DNA here is from genome assembly GCA_016785225.1 of Psettodes erumei. NCBI lineage: Eukaryota > Metazoa > Chordata > Actinopteri > Pleuronectiformes > Psettodidae > Psettodes > Psettodes erumei. The sequence goes on from JAFBJZ010000221.1 coordinate 2,366,184, forward strand.
TTTCAAGGACACGTCAGCCTTTTGTGCTATTAATGTAATGAGCAGTGGTCCAAGTCCTGATAATAGATCAGTCTTATGAGTCCAGAGGGGGCCGTGAATGATGTAAAACCCTATCCATGTAATATGTGTCTATAGTCACAGTGATGATGAATTGCTTCTGTCTGGGTAAGGAAGTCAGAGTACTTTGAGGTTCATGTTCACTTGTAGGGATGGAGAGTAACAATGTACATTTACTTGAGAAATGTGCTTAAGTACACTTTTTGTGTATCTGTACTTTACTTGAGTATTTTTCTTTCTGGAAACGTATGACTTTAATGTCACTACATCTGAAAGACAAATGTCGTACTTTTCACTCCACTTTATTTCCAAACAGGTCCTTGTTCAGTAATCATTCCTTTTCTGTGAAGCAGCTTTGACCACACAAAAAATTGTTTCTGAAATCACTACAGACCTTTGAGATGGATAGTATTTAATAGTCAGTCAGAAAATTTTGTTTTGCTGCCCTTTTACTTTTTTGTCTGACTTCAAGCAGTGTTGCTGTTGGTTGCTATACATTTGTGGACCTGGGTATCAAAGTAGGTTGGATAATCATTTTATTTTATATTTTTTTCTCAAACTTAGAGCAGTTCCTGATTCAGTTCCCAAAAAAAAAAAAAAAAAAAAAATCATGTTCTGGTAGAAGAGTGTGGTGGCTGGTAACATTGTCTCCTGTGTCTGTGTGAAATACCTGGGGGCACTTCAGTCGTAATTGCCTCATCAGTCAGTTTGTATTTCATTTCTAGTTATGACTCAGATTAAAAAAAGGAGCCACACTGCCTTTAAACCTCCATGTCGAGTACTTAGAAAATGGAGAATGGGAAAAGCAGGACCTGTCTCTAATTGACAGTCATTTTGTTTTCCCTCTCCTCAGTCAAAGTGTAGTAGTTTGGTTGGTGGCCAGTGGTCACTGCATTCCACCTTCAGGGTTTTGTGGTTCATTGAGGCCAGGAGATGCAATGGAGTGGAGAAATTTATAGGCAGGAGGCTTAATTCACCTTATCAGAGGCAGCAGATGTGGTGGAAGACCCAGTTTAAGACTCTTCCAATACTAAGACTCAGGTTGCAGGAAAGAGCTTCACAAAGTCTCTTGGATCATTGTTTCACTGCAGATAATATCACACACAGGGCACTCTACAGTCACTCAGATTGCCAACAACGAGCCATTTCTGCAGACACTTTGACCGATGGAACCTTTGAATGCAAATGTCTGCCGCATTTCTCATCTGTCAAGTGTAGCTTGTATCTCTGTTTGAGGGTCACAACACACAGCTCGGCTGCAGACAGCGTCTCTGAGCCCTGGCAGACAGAACGCGTTCACCACAGGTCAGAAGGTGTAATTCCAAGGAAAGGTCGGCCGAGTAATGATTGAATCATGCAAATGCTCTGAGCTTTTCAGCACTGAACGCACCACTCAGAGACTCTGAGTTTCATCTTTCAGTTCATGCAAAAAGCCCTTCAAAATTTAAAATACAAAGCCTCAGTGAGATCCACTTTATTATGGATGTACTGCAACACCACCACTGTGTGCAGTGTGAACGATATGTGATCATCACAATTGAGCAGTTTTGTTATGTCTGTGTGATTTGGTTTTTATACAATATCAACTTCTGAACAAATATATCTAGCTATTTACAGTAAATTTGATCTGATACCAGCGATCAAGCATGTGTCACATCTGTAAAACTTAACATGTGTACATTCAGCCAAGTCTCTGTCAGATGGGGACAGGACTACTCTCATCAGAAAAATACTCTTTTGAGTATTTTTTTTTTTAACTTTCTCTTCTCTCCCTGTCTCTGCAGGACCTGGGTGGGGTGAGTCCTCCTCAAAGGAACTGGAAGGGAATTGCCATCGCTTTGCTGGTCATCCTTGTGGTCTGCTCCCTCATTACCATGTCCGTCATCCTCCTCACACCAGGTAACACTTGAGCAATTGCAATTTGCTCTATGTTTTGAAGGCACTGTTTGCTATAGATCCTGGTAACTGGCCCTTCTGTACATGTATATATATCTATATCCTCAATATGAACCCCATAGATCATCTGTGCAAGTTTGTTCCAAACAGTCGCCATATTTTATTGTTGGGCAACCCCCTAGCATTTGTATAATTATGAAGGGAGCAAAGCAGAAAGTCAGGTGACAGGTGCACGAGAAAGTCTGCATTTGGTGGAAGTCGACAAAACACAGGATGGGGGACACTATTTTTTTTCATGTGAAACAGATTTATATTATTTCTTTTATTCATGTCCATTCAGCAACAGTCATTACTGTTACCATGAAGAATAAGGTCTTTAACTTTAAAGATGTACCGATTTAACCTAAGAAATGTTTTTTGCCTACTTTTAGGCATAATCACCTAGCCATAAGCGCCTATTAATTATGCGTACCATGATGGATCCATCAGGAACCCACAGAAAATGATTAACAAAACAGCAGGCATCTTTCAGCATATTGTTTTTGGTTTTGTGGCCCCTAGCTTTACTGTTTTGATTCAAAGCCTCACCCCATCAGTCCTTGTTTCCAGCTGTTTTCAGTGGAAAACCTCTGTTTCACTCACACTGCCTAACCTCTACCAAACTGGAGATGAACAAAGTTAGAGCATAGCTGATGAACATGGTGGAGCTTTTAGCAGATGCTGTTCTCAAGAGCTGGCCCACACCCAACCACAGCTAAAAGGAGCACAAATATTATGCTTAGAATTATTAGGTGTCGCATCCAAAATAATGAGAAGGTTGCTCTGTGTTCACTGCAAATTTATATCATCCACAAATGTATGGGATTCTTTCACAAGTTTTGTCATTTTTGCACACAAATACCCCATCTATGTGTTCGAGAGATATCCAGGCTGCTCAAAATTATTTTCGGACCTAACCTGTGGTCTCTATATTTCCCAGTCTTTCATTCAACTTAGCTGATGAGAATTATTTGGGTATGTTAATGCCATTATACACTGCAGCTCCTAAAATAAAAAAAATCATCAATAAAAAAATCATCCGGTGTTGCTCAACTGTAAAACCATGACAATCCACTGCCCATGCAGCCACACTCTCCCCTTGCGTACTCCACGGTTGGTTAGACTTTCATTGCCTCCATAAACAAACATGCTGTGTGGAGTTATTAAGGAAAGCCAATATGGCTGACATTCAAAATGTCTTGGCCCTCTTCTTCTGCTCACAATCAGCAGCTGTCCTATTCAGAAGGAGCTTTGCAATTGGCAGATATTCCCTTTCTGCTGAAGGCATAACATTTCATAATTAAAAATGAAACATGGCCAGGGGCAACGCTGGAACAGCTTGAGGATTTTGTAGCCCAGTAATGATCATGTTAGTGAACATATGAAATGCCACTGTAAGAAAAAATATTATGCTATGTGTTTCTTTTTCATTCGCACGGATGTGTGCGAGAATGTCTAAGTGTCTGTGTGTGAGTAAGTGCCTTTATATACATGTGGTTTAAAAGGCACTCAATACATCTGTTTGACAGGCAGATGTAAACATCCATCTGTCCATTTTTTCTTGTTGACTTGGAAACATGGAAACCTTGTGATTTGCGATAGCTAACATTTTATTTAATGTATTTTCCCCAAGTTGGAGTGATAAAGGGGTATATTTACCAGGGCACAATTCCACTTTAAAACTAAAACCTCGAAGAACAGCAAAATGGAATTGTGCAGAAATATACTCTGTACAAGTACAGAGCTAGATGATATTTGTCAGGGCTTGTCACCACGCAACCCTAGTCACATTATACAAAGTCATTTGATCTCTGAGACCCAGTCATTTCTCGTTCAAAGAAAGAATAGAATAATTAATAATAATTAGAATAAAACCATATGTCATTCCTTAGGGTTTGTGATGGTGTGTTTTATATTATATATTACATATCCTAAATACAGCTTGGTGTGTATGCCTTCAATTCATTTGTTAAAGAATGGTGACTAGGCTATGTACCAAGCAACTTTTTTAATCTTTGGCTTTTCTGAACTGCAGTGACTTGTTACGTGATGGCCAACATACAATATGCTAACACGTTGATCTTTCATAAGCTAAAATCAAAAAATGATATTGGCCATATGGTAACATGATCATCCTTATATTAAGGTAAACTGTATTCAATGTATGATTGTTTTATACAGAAAAAACGTCAAAAGTGCAATGTAAAAATGTTGTGTACTTTTTGTAACTGAACCTGCATGATCTGTGTTTGATAAATTAGTCTCTAACACATGCACACATGTAATTTATCCTGAGGAAGCTTCCGTGTCTAAAAATCATATTTCTCAAGGAGTGACTTTGTATTTATGATGTTTTCATGTTAGGAAAACATGTAGATGTCAGTGGTGAGAGTGACGCCTCAGGTCATCTGATGCTGGAGATTGATCTTGAACTATGTACATGCTAGAGAGCAATTTAATAACTGAAAAGAACATCCCTATGGCCACATTGTATTTTTACTAAAAGGCTGTGCAGCTTAATGTATGGCTTGTTTTCACAGCTGACAACCAAGCTGGCAGTGACACCAAACTGACTGTGGAGGATTTGTTCAAACCTGAATTCAAGGTCCATGACCCGGAAGTCAAATGGATCAATGGTGAGTTTTTTTCTGTTTTTCTATTTTCAGACATGGAATGACAAAAACAACACAAATGTGACACAGTCATCATGACACCTGAATTATACAGTGACTTGAGCAATAGCCTGGTAAACTGTCCCTATCGCTGCCCCTTCTGTCATGCTGCTTCATCAGACTGCTTTCCCACACAGTGGAATGCACATCTGGGGTCACACTTGCCTTTAATGTTTCCTGATGAGTCCTGACTGTGCTTTTTCAAAGCAGCAAATACTTTTGTTCAGCTGCGGTATAACATATCTCCTTTTTGAAGGTCAGTAAAAAACCCAGCAGACAGTTTTAAACAAGGCTGACATTTTTCACCTTAGCTTTACCTTGTTTCTTGCATCTTGCGATGTAAATTCAGATATTGGAATTTATTTGATCTCAATTTATTTACATGGTTTTGATTCCTCATTTGTCAGACAAGATGACTGGCTGAAAATATACCACATTAAGTGAAATGGAAGTGAATCTGATTATGGTTTGCTTAGAGGCAAATAACAATGCCTCAAAAGGAAAGGATGGACAGGCATTCCCAGAATACTCTCTGTCACTCTGCTTTCCTGCAGATTAGTGTGTTTGTTTTGGCTTTTCCTCTTTGTTGCCCTTCGCCTGCATGACTCGCACTCCATGTCCGGTGGGTGGGGTGGGGGTGGGGGTGTGGGTGGCAAAAGAAAGAGGCGAAGCCTTTCTGTCCATCAATATTTCATTCCCGGGTGACATTTTTCCACTATCTTTGCAACGCCAACTCATTCCCTGAGCTGATCTCAGGCTTGACAGAGAGCAGCAATGTTGTGCGATGAGGCAGTCAAAAAAGTTAGCTTTATAGGGTGGTTGTGGATGGATGGGGCAAAATAGACCCCAGACAAATGAGAGAAGATAACAGACAGACAGGCGAGAGGAAAGATTGATCGCTAGGATTTGAAGCAAAAATGAGATTTTCTTTTTCCTAAGACAGAGGCTTTGGCGGTTTTGGGTTGAAAGTGTTTCATCTCTGTCTGCATTAGAGATAATCTGAAGGGGTATATCATGTGGTCTAATGAATAATAAAAGTGCAAAAGGTATGCAGTAGATTAACAAATCATACTTAACATTATATTAGTTTCACTGCTGTTACAAACATGGCATAAAATAAAAAACAACAACTTGGTGTCATATTGATTATGTGTAATCCTTTAATGTATTATTGGTGCTTACTGTTTTTTAGATTTTTTTTCTAATTAGCAGTGCCAATGGTGATTTTTTGGATGGATAACTTCGAAGGTCCTGCACTAGTTTTATCTAAATGTAATTTTTTTTTCTGCTGAGATAAAAAAGAACAAGCTGTAGTGTGTTTCCCTGTTGGGTTGGATTCGCTGAGGCTGTCTTTTGAACTTGGTATGGATCAAACAATCAGACTCAGAGCCCTAAAATGCAATAAGCTTGTATCCTACTAAATGCATGGCAGTGGATAAATGGAACTATAGATGCTTAGCCCTGATCATTCTGCAGAACTTTGTTGTGTTTCTAGCTGTGTAATATTTTTCATTCTGTATGAGGTTCATTCGCAGGCTCCACTAATAATGCTCATAACCTCCTATTACACAGTAAGCTCTATGTGACTATACAGGAAGATAAGTAAACACATAAAATCAGTGAAGTCACCAAAGCTGTCCAGTAAATAGGTTACCTGTCAGATCATATGACATATGATGTTTATTGATTTTACGCAGTCAACCCTTTTCTTCATTGGTTCTATTTCCGGTATTTCTGGCAGCCTCTAAAAACTATATTGGTCGACCTCTATTTTGATGAGTTTAATTTCACAAGATGTCAGGCTATTAACACTTTGTGTATTCTTGACAAACAATCACTAAAACAGACTATGTTCACTTTGTTGGCCTGGGACTTCATTTGTCATCATGAATTACGATAAACGCATCTTTCCTATGACCAGCTGATCCCAGAGCTGTGCAAGAGAACTGCTGACTACCATGAAGTAGACAGAATTCTGTTTTTAAGCATTAAAAATCAGGCCGCACAATGTAACACATACACACAGAGTTAGACCATGTCTTGTTGAAAAGCATGGGGTCATTATGTCTTGATCTCTTATAACATGTTAGTGTGATGCATACTGAAAAGGAAACAAAAGTAAATTGCAAGATAAATGCTCATGCGACGGATGGATGGATGGTTGCTACAGTCTGACATTGTGACTTGACGATTAGTCAAATGGAGTGCATCATTAGAAATAAAATTTGTTGCAAAGAGCATCGTGATTTCTCAGGTTCACCTGCATCTCCCTGGTTAATGTAGTTTCACACAAATCTCTATCTGTAACTTGGTAACTAGCTATAAATGGATCTCTGTCTCTCTGCCTGTGTCGATGTATATGATTATCTTGACAACTGCTCATCAGATTGATGTCAAAGTTGGCAGGGGTTTTTGCTGACCTGAGGAAGTATGTAAGGACTCCTCCATTTATTTTAAATGGTAAACCATGTTTGCTTTTACAATGTTTCTTTGTAATTGAGATGCAGTCCTGTGATCATGTCCCTGATGAAATCATTCAGCTTGGTGAGCCCTGCACTAGTCACTTTAACACACAAAGCATCTGCATTATGTCACTTGTCTGCAGTGTTACTCTCACATTTATTTTCATTATGTGGGGAGGGTTGCTATCGATAAAGATCTGTGCGGAGAGTGATTCCTGCTTAGTGTCGTGCACATGTGTGGGAAAAAATGAGTCTTCTCCAGCTGTTGCTTTTGAGCGTGAAATGTTATATTCAGCTCCTGCCACATGTGACTCAGTGAGTCACAGGCCCCCCTCACAGGCTCGTTGCCTGGACCTGTCATCGACAATCTGGTGTGAGAAGGACATCGTATTTTGCATTGACATAGACCCAGCATGGGTCATGTTACACACCACTGGGCACACTTAAAGGCCAGTGAAATGGAATAACATGTTAAGGTCAGATTTAAAAAAACAAAAACAAAACTGTGTCATTGTATGCAAAAACACATTTTATCCAAACACAAAATATCTGGTGTGTTATTTCCCCATCCCTGGAGGCATAACTAACATACAGTATATTCTCATATTTATACATTTTTCAAGACTATTCTCATTTTTTGGATAGAATAGTTCATCATTTTTTTAATAGAAGCTACAGTCTTTACATTGTGCTCATGGATTCCTATGGGCACAAAGATTAAAAGATGCACTCGTAGGACATATTTTTGGAATGTCCTTTCAGAGAATTTGCATCACACATTTGTTTTACAGGACTGAATCAGTATTACTGATCAGCCACACATGATCATGAAGAGACTTTGTTTTGACAACTGTTTCTTAGGGAAACTGATAAGCAACACAACGTATCACATTTTCCATCCAACGCTCTGTTCCTCCCTCAGCTGTCAACAATTCCGAAGCTCAACTCAATCTGAAACACAGAGTTTCAGACACATTAAGAAGTCTCACCCTAAAACTGTGGTTTATTTCTGCCGTTTCAGAGTGAAACCATCCACATCTGTTACAAACTCCAAAACTCTGAGCAAATTGCTGGAGCTAACAGCTTATAATTTTGCTCTCAGATAACAGGTAGGTTTCTTTTTTGAAGGCATGGATGAACAACATTTTCCAAACATTGCTATTGATTTAACATAACTCTCAAGCTATGTCAGGAGCCAAAAAAAGCCCCCTTCGTGAAAGTATAATGTATGTGGGAGTAGTGTGTTTCAAGTCGAAATTGTGATCTGCGCTCCCAGGAGATTCTAAACAGTTACATACATACATTAGTTGGGACTGTGCCTCTGTTTTACACCGTGCATGGTGTGAAAATAAAAAGTTCAGCAATGGGAGACAGTCTGCAGGAAGAGTGATACTGCAGCATCACTTTCAGCAAGTGCTCTAGGAAAATGTGTTCATGTTGAAGTGTCAAAGTCCCCACAACCATAGACATTATGATGAGTACCAAAGAAGATAGGGATTGCAGGGATCAACAAAACATCACCCACTATTTAATTTAATGTACATGACCCCAGTACTGAGTGGAAAGCAAAGTCTCGAAAAACAGTTTGAAAACACTAACTGTAACCCTACACTCCCCAAACACTATGGGAAATGTACTGTGGTTAAACTCTTCACCATAATTAATCAGATTTAACCTGAGCAGAAATGACATAAGTGACAATATTGAATATATAGTGACTGTACTTTCTCTTGTCATGTTGACATGTATCACTATGTTTGTCACTTACTGTAACTGCATTTTGAGGACCAATATGAACATTTTCAGATATGTTGTCACGTTTGCTGTCAACCTCCCTCCCACCTTATACAAATCAATGCTTGTCACAGAGTATGAAATGTTAAGCACAGATGTGATCATTTGTGGAGTTTAAGGTTTAGGTTAGTGAAGTCTGCGTCTCCTCCAGCAGACATAATAGCAAATAATCAATAGCAAATAATCAGTAGCAAATAATCAAATAGAATTTCTGCTTTCAAACCACACGCAAGATCAAAATAACAAAAGCATGAAGACTAAATTAATTTTTGTCTCAGGGCTGTAGCATTTTTTTTTCAAATTTAAATGATTAAATAACACAAGATTAAATGCTGTTTGGAGAGACAGGGACAATAGGTTTATGTGATGAATCTGGCTGACTTGTCCTGCTTACCATCACTGTAAGGTCCTCTCAGCAGTAGCAGTTGGAGAGGATGTAACTCACATCTCACTGAGGAAATTAAGTTACCTTACTTGGTGCCTGATTGTTGTAGTTTGAGTCAAAATCTCTTCTTCATCTCAGTGTCAGGTGTTGACATGCACACACAGTTTTTCCTTTTTGTCTGAGGTGGGCCCCACAGTGTCACAACAAACTATTGATTTATAATGGGACACTGAAAACCCTGTTGTTGATTTTTTATTATGATTATTTTCTCCAAAGAACACGCAGGGGAGGATGTCCAGACATTGAGTCCCAATTAGTGTTTGCAGAGTTTTATGTCCACATACATCCCCAACAACCTTAACCAATCACAGGGTTAAGGGGAGCTTCTACCTGTCCTGACTCTTGAGTCCCAGGGTAGAAACAGTTCCACAAACACTTAATTTTCATTTACATTTTTATCAACACAGAGCTTCTCTTATCAGGAATCTGGCAGTTGGACAATAAGATTTTAGAAAGTAAATGAAAATGGAACTACCAGTGTTGGACATAAAATTTGAATTTTGAGGAAAACATGAAGGGGATAGTCTCTTCCATCCTTAGTGAAAATGATGTCCTTGAAGTCGACACTGCAGCACAGGACATGAGTGCCTTTCTCTCTGTTGTTCATTGGTATGGCACCTGAGACGCAGCATATAAGGTCAAGATGATCTTTGTCACCAATGTTCCCCCTGGGTTAAGCCACTTACCTTGGCACTGACATATCCCATTAATCTCACTGTGGGGCAGCATTTGGTGAATCATTATTTTTCTTCCACACCTTTTATTCCACATCAAGAGTTTGGCATGCAGTGCCAAGCTCTTGGCCTGACTTCCATTGAATGGGCTGTCACCCAAGTTGAAGTCAGCTGGGGTGTGGACACCATGACACACTTAAATTGAAGTTGGGCAGTAGTAGGTATATTGGATTGGTGTGTTGACGTAAGATAGCAGGCACATTTTCTTAATGAGTGCAAAGCATGCAGTAATTGCACGTCAGTGCCAAATCATGGTCTGATTTTCAAATAGATGTTTGTGTGCTGGCAGACTTGCTTTCCTCACCGGATGACTAGTCACTCTGCTGTTCAGTTCATTAGGTCGTCTTGCGTTGAGCCTTCAACCCACCTTGATTTTCTTTCATTTTCCTAATTAGCTACATGATTGCACCAATTAATCTCCATTCCCCTGCCACTTAGTGCGGTGGCAAAAGAAAAAAAAGATCTGCTGTGTGCTGCCAATGATCTGCAAAGTGGTTTGCAACATATGGATCATGGCAGGGAAACGGGGTCTTGAAAAAGTAAATTGCATGCTTTTTCTGACTGTTTTTTCACTTGTAAGCCTCAGCAACATCATTCTCAGGGGTTAATTAGGAATTGCATGCTTCAGTGCCTCCCATTAATTAACATTAGAGACTCCCCAAACTGTGCAGGGAACTGATGCTGGAGCGTAAGTGCAGGGAGCACTTTGTGCGTGCATGTCTCTGCTTAAATGCTAATGTGTGACGCACACAAATACATGCATCCGAGCATGATGGCTGTTAATGGCTGCATGCTGGAAGCCCTCCTTAGAGCAGCAGGACAGCACTGCTTGCACTTATAGATTGAATCCTCTTTCTCTTCCTGACAACTCTCATGGACAACCTAATCAGGTGGGGAAGGGTTTCTTAGTTGTGTGAACTCGCCAGTGTTAAGCCTTACATGTCTTACACTCTTCTCCATCTTCCATTATACTCTTGTTAGCCCATCCTATTTTTTCAGCTCCTGACAGGCCCATTTTTCTGCTCTAAACAGTGAGACACAGGGATCAAAAAGGAGAAACTGAATTCTTTACTCTCCTTCTTGTGCACTTTCACTTTGTGTGTGATTCTAAATAAAGATGAGCACAGCTACCACACCTTCATGCATCAGAGGTCTGGTGATCCAATGTTGTTTTCATAACAGCAACTAATATTTCTTAGTGGTATTTACTGTAGGTTGTACAAAACTGTGCTTCGTGGTTTGTACAATAACCAAACATGAAAAAGCTGAGGAATAGTTACCAAAATAGAAAATGATAAGAATGTGCAGCCATAAAAACAGGGCTGTCAGGAAGCTGTCATGTCACAGTGCATGATGTTCAGGCTGGGGAAAAAAAGGATGGCAGGGAGAGTAAAACACTGTAGCAATCAGGTAAAGTGTAGCAATCAAGTGGAGAGATGAAATGTCTGTCACACTCTCTGGAAAGAGCTCTTCTTTATGTCCTCTGTGTGTGTGTCTGAGCACCAGACAAGGAGAGACTGTATGACAGCTGAAAAAACTGTTCATGTCCACTGATATCCAGCTAACTGGAACTGACACCATCAGTGTCACTTTGCTATATGAATCTGTACATTGGGAGGAAAGAGAAATGCCCCAGATTATATTTTTTCAAAAATTTTATTTTCTTTATCCTGTTGAATGATAACATTTGATAGACAGATAGATAGATAGATAGATAGATAGACAGACAGACAGACAGATAGATAGATAGATAGATAGATAGATAGATAGATAGATAGCTAGATAGATAGACAGACAGATAGATAGCTAGATAGATAGACAGACAGACAGATAGATAGATAGCTAGATAGATAGACAGACAGACAGACAGATAGATAGATAGCTAGATAGCTAGATAGATAGATAGATTACATTGGCATTGAAATATTAAAAAGCTGTGACAATTTACACAGTGTTAACAATACACCAGCCAAGCAGTACACCAAATATGTTTTCCTGCCAGATGCTATTATTAAGTATATGTGTTATGAACGCTATTAATGAGTTAAAGAAAGATCACCAGTGGTGAAGTGAAAGTTGACTTAACATATTCTGTCACATTTGTCCAGTTCTATATGCATCGCAGCCAGATCAAATTATTTGTTCTCTTTCCTTTAATTCAAAGCAAAACTAAACTCAAACATCGTCTTTTGATGTAGCTGTATAAAAATAGAGCTGGCATGAAAATGACCTCATTGTATTATTTAAGCAATACCTTCACAGAGGAAAGCAGAATGCAAATACATGTTACCGCATCCTGCTTTCGGGGAGACATGATATCGTTTGTCAGAAAGTGCTGGTTTTCAACAGTGAAATGTATGATTCATTGGTCACATGATCTAATCTGGTTTCTCTTATCTTAATTAAAAGAACAGTGAAATTAGAGATCATCTTGTGATGGGCTCACATCCATTAACATCTTGACATTCAGACCCATGAGTACTTGGTAGTATTACTATGTCATTCCATGAGTACTCATAGTGTTGTCATTACTACATTATTCCACAAGTATTCAGTAGTCATCGCTACATTATTGGTGGTGGTATTTATTCACAAGCGCAATCTGTATTATGTCCTATTCTATGTCTCCACTGAGCAAAACCACTAATGTGGGGATTTTTTATCCTGCGATATCGCAGTCATTTTTTCACTATGTTCACAAATGACGGCCGAGTCTACTGATGCTCGTAAAATATCACAAATACAAGCTACAGTTTTTGAGTCAAGGCATTTTGTTTGAGGTTTAGCACTCTGTTTCTGCCTTTGTCCCTGCATTACAACTGTGGCCTGTGCATCACCATGGCAACCGCTGAGTGTAGGCACACAGCTGATACACATCAGTTGATTGAACCCCTTCTCTTCATATAACTTTAACTGGTTCTTCATTTAAATTCAAGGAAGCAATGCATTATAGCTTCAGCTATCACAAAAGGCAGCAATCCCACCGCAATTTCTTCAGAAATTGTATTTTGCAGTTACATGAGAACTCTGTTTTACAGTCATTGCTACATTACTGCATTACATAAAATTGTTCACAGACTTTTGGTCCCAGTGTCTGTGATGTATATGTTGCTCCATTTCTTATTGCCCCAACACTTGTGAGGCTGCCTCTTTTCTATTTGCTTAAAATTTTTGTGACTCTCTTTTTTCCTATCAAAGTCCTGCACACCCCCACAGGTGTTATCACTTGAGGCTGATTACTTCATTGCTCAGGTTGGAAGTGGGCAGAGCTATGAGGAAATTAGGCAATTATATGAGGTCACTACATCTCATAATCAGAAGAATTCTAATGAGCCAAAATAAGTAAAGTCAGCTGTGTGGGTGTGCTGGGGATGTGCTGGGCCTTAAATATAGAATCATGATATGAGTTTACCAATTAAATGCAACATAGTTCAAGAACAATATCCGACTATCACCAGATTTAATACACCACTGACACAAATGGCTCAAGGCCTGCATTCATTTTGTATTTATAAATGCTTTAATAAAGTCATTGCAACTGCTGTTAATTCCTGCTTCCTGATAAATAGCCTACCAAACACTGCTGTGATAAGAAGATATTATCTATGGGTAAATCAGCCTTAATGAAAGTGCAGTATAATTGTGAAAGGCCATCGAGTGGGTTTCTAACGAGGTGAGATATTGATTGGCTCGCACCTCGCTATGGAGGGAAGACAGTGATGTATTGGACAGAGGTGGATAGCTGACAGTTCTCAGCAGCAGGCCCGCTGTGGGTTAAAACCACCAGTCACAGCCCATCACACTGAGAGAACTCAGCTTTGTGGCTGTGACCACAGTTGATTTAGTATGAGTAAAGGGGAATTCAGACACAGGCATTTCAACAACTATATGGCCAGATATTGCTCTGTTTGTGTTAATCTTATATTTATCAAATGCATAATAAATCCAATATTGATCACTTCCAGGTTAAAAACTCCCCTGATTATCTAGAAAGGGCATTTCTCTCTTTACCCATCTGTGAAATAGCTTTATGATTCCAGGCTTGCAACCTTTCAGGCTTATTAGACTTTAGGATTATCAGTTGAAAGCTTTCAATAGCATTTTGTTTCATGGTGGAAAGATGTTCTGGGTTTCTTGTGCTTTTACTGTCTTATTAAGATCCTTTAATCCTGTTGGTGCAGGGCAAATTCAAGTAGAACAAAGTTTGCATCAAAATGCTTAATGATTTGGAAAGGAATAAATTACACTTTGATGAATAAAACTGTCTTAGAACACACTGTTTTCCAAGGCACATGGCACATTTAATAATAATATTACTGTGTCTCTTGAATAAATGGCAAAGAAATGTGTCTTTGTAAGAGAACCATACGTGCCAACTGTAACAACACATTTTATAAAATTCTGACATATTGGCTTAGGATTTTCATCCTTGCCCTAAAAATGACTATGAACTTGCTGTTCTAATAGTGCATCATATAACACATCATATAATGCAGCTCCATTTGACAGACTCTGATGCTGTGGTGCGGTCTGGAATGAAGTGGACCCTTTGGTGTTCTTAATGTTCTCAGATTCCTCCGTACAGAAGTGGAAAGAGGGTAACTTCTGTTGTGTTTAAAGTGGTGGTGGTGGGGTGAACCTTTATCCTGCAATATGTCACATCCCAGGATCATCTGTCTCTTGTGTCCTGCTCAGGGATATCCTACACTGTTCTATAATACAAGCTGTAGGATTGACTACTTTATATCAAAATGAATACCAAACAGAATAAATGTATTCTTATAAATGTGGTGTGTAGTATGTAGCATTTATTGTAGTTTTGTACAGTTTAGTATTGCAGTGTACAGCAAATCAAGCTATTTGAAGATGTCACAATTACAGACATTTTAGAAACGACAATGATAACAAACAGACATACACAATAAATAATGAAAACAGTGAGTACTTGGAGCCCCAGTACAATTTATAGTACAACATGATAAAAAAAATATAGTAGCTAATGGTGTTTGGTGGCATTCAGAGCTTTCAGCTGTAGTTTCTTTGCAATTTAAAGATTATTATGGTTAAATGAACTTTGATCATCTCCATATTGCGTTTATGTCCATTGGCAGTGGAAATAATGACACTGTATGCTTAAGCTGTTACTATTAAGTCAGGTTTTCCCATCATAATGTTAAAACCAATGGGATGTTTGAAGAAGCTTTGTATGAAATTTAGTTGCCACTGGGAGCAGCCTCACATGTGGGCTCTGTACTGACTCTGGTACAGAATGGTTTCAACAGCTACAGCTGTGAGTTTGATCTGAGAAACTGTAAATGACCACACACTCGTTTTAATTTCTAAGGATGTGGGGCTGGTTCAAAATACAAATACATTAACTAACAAGAATTTTTACTTTTCTTACAAGTGACCCCCTCCACTCATGAGAATTACTGTACTAAAGGAGGGAGTAGTGCAGTGTCTATGCACCATTTTAGAGAATACTTTATTTATGTTTTGTTTTGTGCATGTTTTTTTTTCTTTTTCTTTGCCCTGATTGTGTAACCCTTAAATGATGCCTCCACAGTAAGACATCTGATGCCCATACAAAGGGATATGTTTGATCTGTGCTCATGATGTTGTTAATCCTTTTGTCTTCTCTCTCTTTTAAAGGCTCAGTCTCAGTGACATAAATATGTAACAGAAAAAAGTCATGCATTGTGATTTATTATCCATCTTATGCAATTTTCAAGTCTGTTGTGGTTTTATACTGTATACTATTTTTATACTTTATAGTTTGACTGGGAGCAGTCCATATGAGCAATTTATCATTGACAGTATTCCTTTGATTGAAACACACTTCATTCATTCCCTAAAAAAATGTCATTGGACAGGACACAGGTCCACTTAGTATGGATCAGTGGTAGCAGTTGTGTGTAGTTGTGGTGTGATTCTAATGTAGATCCTTTCCACACAATCCTCTGTGCTGTTTTCCTCTTGGGTCATAAGGACCAATGCATTATGGAGTGACATTTATATTCCATCTATAACCTCCACAACCTGGCTGTGACATTTCACTTCATTATGTCCTCTGTACATTTGATGTTCTATTTCAGATACAAGGCCAGTGTGGTTGATGATGAATTAAACCTGTCGCTTTTTTATTTAAAAAAAGAAAACATCATCAAAGCGTAGTATTTAATTTCCTTTAATTTTCCAACCTCTTTATAGCCTCTTAAACCATCACCTCCCTTAAAAGTAACATCTGTTAGTCACTGTTGACAACATGCAGTCAATTAATAATTGGTCTTGTGGTGTTAATGCTGTTTCAATCAGAGAAAATAAATATATACACAAAAAGCATCAAAGTGCTGCATGACCTGCTATGAGTGTAATCTAATCACTGAATTATGTATCAGTCTGTGTCACTTATTTTTTACTCCCCTTGGTTCATTTGTTAAAAGCTAGCATGAACATCAGTCAGGACACTGAACCCTTGTGTTGCTATTAATTAAACTGGCCAGAGATTGCAAAGAGCCCAGGTTGAAGCACAACACTGACACCTTATTATACTGTATGTGCCAAATAAATGAAGTCCATGAGTGAATAACATGAATGGGGAGGTACAGTGGTGCAGTGGGTAGCACTGTTAAAACAAGAAGGTTCTCTGTTCAGGTGGGTCCTTTCTGTGTGGAGTGAATGCTCTTTGTGTGCCTGTGTATGTTTTCTCCAGGTACTCCACCAACAACATGCAGGTTAGGTTGATTGGTGACTCTAAATTTTGTGTAGGTGTGCCTGTGGGTTTGTTTGTCTCTATGTGTCAGCCCCGTGATAGATTGGTGACCTGTGCACAATGAACGCTGCCCTCTCCCAATGTCAGCTGGGATTGGCTCCAGCATCCTGGATAAGCTGTATGGAAGCTGTATAGATGGATGGATAGATACCCCGAATGGGGTATTTTAGTTCAAATGAATATGTTTATCAACTCTGCTGATATATTTTGTCTTCACTTGAAAAAGCCAAACTTTCAACTGGAAAATAATTGGTATGAATCATTACTTCATTACAGTTAAAACACTTCATTGTGTAGTTTTGCACTTCATGCATTGTGCTGTTTTCATTTATTTCAAAATACACCAGAGAACACAACACATGATGTTACTGTATACTGTACCAAGTGCCTATGAGGTGACCTCGTGATGAAAAACCTTGAGATAATGGAAATGTTCCTGTTTGAGCCGCAGGGGAATTATAGGTTACAGGTATAACTGCTGACTGCACGGAACAATGCAGCATCCAGGTGCAGGCTGGGAGATGGAAGGCACCTTTGAAGCAGACTGTGCTGCTTCCCTGAGGTAGAAAAGCCCTCGCTTTAAAGCAAGGACTGGGACTGGTTGTGTAACATTATTCTCAGGAGAAGCTCTTGTGTTGTTCACCTTCTTTTATTGCTGACATTGCTTTAGGGGGTAGTCACACTAGGCCTTGTTGCCTTGTACCATGCCGTGACCATGCTCAAGCTCAATGGTACCCCCTCCGTCACTGACCTGCACACCTTGCACTATTTATGTCATCATAATGCAGGCTTTTTTATGTTGAAGAAAAGAACTCTTGCACAGCACAATAGAAATTCTGATTTTTTGTGTACCGTGCCCGAGTTTACTTCTTCAAGCTGGCATGGTTTGGAGTGATCACACTAGTTAAACAAACTTGACTTTGGGAGTCAAACATGCTCAAGCATGGTACAGATTGTTGGGACTGACCTTAGATCATGGCAAAAACGAGGAATAGGAGAACATTGCACAGAGGATGTACAGCGAATGGAGAATTAATAATAAACCAAACAATGTTCCAGATATTCCAGTTTCTCTCTCTCACACACAGAGACACAGAAGGATTTCATGTTTCATCGGCACACTCATCCGGAACCATTAGTGCATGCGTAGCTACACAGATAGCTGGGAAGCTGTTGAAATCAGCAGCCCACCTTCTTGCACACATATATTATCTGCAGGTGTGATAATAATGAAGTGTGTCGTGATTAGTGTGCTGTGTAGGTGAAAAAATTAAAATGAGTGGGCCATATTAGATGTGGCATACAGAGCTGATACACTCCTACATGAAAACCAAAGCAGGGCAGGAGTGTGTTGGTATCTCCTTGTTTGTTCTGCACATGTTAAATCTTTACTGTGCTGCATTGAAGCAGCACAGGACTGTGTTAATCCTGGAAAATTCAAACCCGTGAGCTCATGGACCTCGGACATTGTACACAACCCCAACAAGTTAATTAGAATGATTCACCATGGCTTGTTAATTGAGGTTCAGTAATTAATTAAATGCTTTTATTGATAAAGTCTAAAGGGTTCATGTTGCAGAGGTGGCTTTGTGCTAATCTATCTCCTAATCTTCTAATCTAATCAGAGAATGTCACTTGGTTATTTCTATGCTGGTTTAAAAAAGAAAAAAATGAAACCAAAGTCAGAGGGAGAGGGGAGTGCTACTTTAAGGCACGTGTCTGCTCTTTTGGTAATTTTTGTTAATAACAGTACACTGGTAGATTCAGAGCAGGACACAGATTATTAGATGTCACTTTCAGTGATTTCAGTTGTGGCATAATGGAAGTTCTAAATTGAAAGAGCTTTCATTGCACTGCCCACTTTAGAGATGGGGCATTGATACAGTATGAAAACCAGGATCCCAACAGGGCAACCAAGCAAATGATTACGATGTTTGGCATGGAATTTTTGCACAGGACAAGACAACGCTGAATCATGCTGTTTATTTTGATTTATGTAAAGAATGGATGCCGAGGGGGAACAGAGACTATCCCTACAGTACCTGGCTCCAAAGTAGGTAGCCTGTCTTTCCCAGTAAAGAGCACATTTTCACTTGGGATCGGGTGGTTTCCCTCCTTATTGTCAGTTAACCCTATTATAAGGGTTACAGTTATCTAGACACTCTTGGGGGCTTCCTCATCTGCACGTTTTTCAGGAAAAAAACAGCTACATGTCAGATCTCTGCCAATGAAACTACATCTTGAATCAAAGTTCCATTAAAATTTTCCCTTTCTCTCACTCATTTCTTCATGCACTCAAACATTATTTATGTGTACTCAACAGTAGAGACACAACAGGAAATGAGGGGGTCGACCAGTCAGGTTCCTGCATTGAAAATTTAAGTCCTGGATGATCTTTTCAAATCAGGACCATGCATCTACATGGAGTAATTTTCTGGCCACTATTATCAGTAAATTTCCCCCCAAGAGCAGATTATAAGATCATAAATATAAAACTTAGAATCTCTTCCTTCATCATGCTGCAGAAATAAAGCAAAAACGCTCACAAGGATTTAATTAAAAATTGAAATTCTGGTCAATTTTTTACATTTCAAGTTCTAAGCAATGAGGTCTTGAGTCCATCTGCTCAGTGATGTGAAAATGAGCACTTTTTGTGTCACTTTGAAGTCAAAACTCCACTGAAAAAGGACACATCATTCATCATCATCTAGAACAGGCAAATTTTGCAGGAACATTAAAATGATCATTTGAAGTGTGTGCGCTCTCCACAGGCACATCAACATGCTGTATAAGCTAATGTCAATAGATATATGGAGACAAAAGGCCACAGTTTACTGTCGCACTATTTGGATGTACTCACGGCCCCGACGCCCTCCTCCCCTGTAACGGGAGTGTGCTTGGCACTCAGTCGCAGTCATTAACAGCTACTGCTTTAGTGGTTGTTGTGTTTATAATGTTGTTGTCAAACAGCTCTGAATGAGCTCTTGTGTCATCATTTTTCTCAGAATTTCTCCTCTCTGGAGCCTAAACCATAATCATATATTTTGCCATTTATCTTTATCAGCAGTTACATAATCCAGAATAGATGACAGTTCAACATCTTTCAGTGTCTGCAATGCACTTAGATGTCTGGAGGTACAGCCTGTAACCAAAAAAAGCATGTCAATATATTTATATTTATTTATATTTATCTGTGCTGCTGGGCATGAATTTGAGTCTGCTTTTGTTCATTTACAAGAAAAGAAAAGTTTCTAAGCAGTGAAACACCAGCAGTGGCTGGGCCTTAATCGTAACACTCAGCACATGCTACCACAGTAACTGTCAGCATCTGCAGAGCCAAGCACTCGTGTTCTATCTTTAACAAGTTGGCTTTGAGCTTGACCAGCTGTGACATTTGGTGGAACCTTGGGGACTGCAGGCGCAGCATTCAAGCATTACGCAACCTTGGCTAAATAATTTAGTGCACGCTATGCATATTACATTGTGCCTAGAATTCCAGCTTGGCCCCCAGATCTGCACATCACTGGCTGCGCATCTTCATCTGCCAGTGAAAGCACTTTAAGTCTGGCCAAAATTTGCTTGTCACTTTTTCTAACACCCCACCACCACCACCACCTCCTTGTATCTGAGAGATTACAGCCAGTGTAGCTGTATTAAAGTCTGCAAGATGGGTGGAGTGCATGCCATAAATGAACCAGTGTACTGAAATATATGATGCGGCCTTTTCTATGTCCTTTTCATGTTTCATGTGCTCTCTGTTTACATTTAAATACAGTGCTTACAATGCCAGAAGACAGGGCATTAGCTGTACCTTTTGTTGCCTCTAGACATGGAAAAAAAACTGGTCTCAAAAATCCTATGCTAAATAGAATGAACATGATATGTATTTGATTACGAAATGTGACATATTATTACTGACTTCTACAGCTTGCAGTAAATACAGTTTCTTCCTTTAATTGCTGCCTCCAGTTGATGGGCAGAACTAATCTTTTACTTCCTGACAGTCATGGCAGCTACTTTATGTGGGCAGTAGATTCTGGAGCTGGACAGTTAAACCCAAATAAATTTGATGTTTTCAAAAGAAAAATTACGATGTGTCTCATGGCTCAATAAGGAAGAACACTGGGAGGGAGATGTCATTACTGCAGCCTCATTTATTTCTTCAAGGAGTCCTTGGATGGATGTTTACCAATTATATTTGAATAAATGTATATGCAATTTGAAGAGAATTTTAAGGGATTATTTGTATTTGAGGTCTGGATGAAGTGGGCATTTTTCTCTTTTTAGGCTAACTTTTTTCTCTCTTTTGATATTCTGCTGATGTGTTGTGAGCTATCAGTGCCAATCATGCTGTGGAATGCAATTTTAATGTCAGAAGCCTTGTGACCCTTTTTGTGGATATGATGGCCAGCTGAACTAGGTGACAATTTGCCCTCAAGCAAAGTGCTTAAAAGTTCTTTAAAGACATTTTCATTATAACTACAGTTAATCAACACGTGGCATGTCATTGTACCCTGTGAGTCAAGCAGGGTGGGACTATGTTGGTGGCTGCATCATCTGTGGATGCTATGAGCAAGCTAAGCTGCCCCTGCAGCTTTGTGTCATTAACTCCGTCAAATTTGATCCCTGAGTTGTTCGTACGTATTCACCTCAAACAGCCATTGTCCCCACTGTACACTGACCATTCTTTTCCCTCTGTGTGTTTGTAAAGCAGATTAATTATGTGCTGAGATTCATGAGAATTCTTGTGTGTGGGTATTACCACAATTTTTTCATTGCACATTTTAATGCCCATTAAATGACAAAAGTTAGCAATCACTGTAAGGAATGATAGAATCTCTGCCTGTGAGACCCCGTTTTGATTCCCAACTGAAGCTTGAACAGTATGTAGCAAGCAGAGCAGAGGGTCTGTCTGAGGCCTTCTCTTTCCCTTGATTTTTCACATCCAAACCAATTGGTGGTGTATCTGCATTAGCAAACAACACGGTCCATGTTTTCATTTTCAACTGTGACACACTCCAAAGGATGCTCCTCTTTCACCATCACTGCATTCACATGACTGGCAGTGACACATATGTTCATGTTTGAGTGCACATGTCAGGCCAACAGCAGTGGAGAGCAAAGAATGTATGCACTCATACATGTTCATGGCATTCTGATCAGATTTCTGTCGACAGATCTGATGAAATGGGTGCAATATAGAAGAGAGAAAATGAAACTGCTGCTAGAATGCTAGATGCTAGAATGTGTCTTCAAAAACGACATGCAGTAGAATAGATTGGGATCAATTCGCCCACCCCTAGTAGACAAGAGAATAATGTAACCTAATAATTATCTGACAAGTACTGAATTGTGGAAATTGCTATGATGAATGATACCAATAAAATCATTTTAGAACTTCAGTTCTGTCATGTTTTAAATATCAATTCATTTGGATTAATCAGTGATGACTGAAATAACTTGTGTTTTTCCTCTTAGAGACAGGCATGCTATCATTTCATGAATAGTATGTCAAGGTTGGAGCACATGTAAATTTTGTTCATACCTTAGAGACAATTCTAAATACAAGACACTGGTGAGAAACTGTGTACCCTCCCATGGCAAAAATATTGCTGCATATTATGTGACAGTTATGTGACCTCTCATATGCAAGGACACAACATACCCATTCATAGCTCACCTTTCCTTTCAATACAAAACTGTTAAGAGTATTGAGAGCTCAGGTTTTAAAGATAAGAAAAAGGAACTTATTTCAGCCTCCACCAAAGATGCTGATAATGTTTTGTTCTTAATTCAATGCTGGCCCTGACTGAAACACAGGGCCAGAAAATAACACTGTATGTCATCAAAGAGAATAGTGACAGACTTTCATGGCAATCATCTTTAACTGAGCTGTACTGACCTTTACTTCAGGAGAATATCATGATTTCTGGCCTTCATGTAGGGCGTACAAACACAAAAGCTGCTGCGGTAGCATGTGATGTGCACTGCAGTACAGTGACCATTACTAAATCCACATGAGCCAACCTTGCAGAGTGAAGCTTGGTTGAAAAATGCCAAGGCATTTCATTATTCATTGGCTTGCAGACATAGAACATTATTTATACATTAGAGTCTCAGCTTGTTCTTTTTTCAGCCATGACAGTTTCATCATTTAAGGAGACAAGAGAAGCGCAAAGACTTATGGTAATGTTTTAAAGATCACATGGGCTCCTTTTTATTAACTCTAAAAATTGATTTTGCTCTAGGCATGCACCGATTTGAGCTTTGACCGCTGGACACTAATGGAAATTATCTGGATACTTTTAAAAATTATGTTATTGGAGGGATGGAAGTTTTTGCTAGAATGTATCTTCAGTTTCAGTCAGTTTGCTTTTTTTGTTAGACCTGCAAATCACATGAGACTACAGCATATTGGTCTAAGAATACTATATTTTTGTAGATATCATGTTTTTGTTTAAATATACAGCTGATTTAGTGTTGGTCTCCACCATTGAAGGTTATATTTCATAAACGCAGAGAAAACTTTGTGGGTTAATAAGCTGGGGAAACTCATTCCTCAGAGGGCAGACAGAGTGCTGTCCAAACGCAGCCTTGCCAGCTGTTTCGGATTAGCTAGAGTTCTAGTTAAGACAGCTGTACTTTCTTGTGGAGCTGTTGATTACTACTCCATGTGACTCCCAGTGGCACTAGATAACCCAGACATGACCCTTTTACCCAACCACAAACACATACACTGTATCCTCGAGACTGTAACCATGACGACGGACGTCCTCTTACCTTAAAGTAATAGTTTAGGTTTTTTGAAGTGGAATTGGAGAAGGCGTGGATGTATAGTCAGTGTATTAGCTGCTGCAGAGTTTGGTCTGTGTGTTCCTGCTTTGGAAAAGGAGAGAGAAGCAGTGACACAGATGCTGAGCCATGAGCTGCTGTGCAGTCAGCAAAAAAAAAAAATACATTTTAACCACCTAAAAGAATGTCCATCTAAAAAATAGTTTAAATCTACTTTATATTAAGAATAATAACTGCTTTATCTTACTCTATTGTATTCTATATAGGGCGTTATAGCCATTCCTTCTTTTGCATAATTCTTTTGCCTGTGATTTGTTTCGATATGGTTATTCTTATTATTTGTCAGAATTTATTATTGTTTATATTTTATTATTTTTACTGATTACTTACCTGAAGCTAGTGGGCAAGTTTTTGGTTTTACTCACCTGATTGTAACAGAAGGGAGTAGAATTGTCAGTGTCTTGTGGAGGTGGTAGCATTATGCAGTGACCATGCTCAAACTTTTGCCTGCTGGACAAAAGTCTGAGGATCAAACAGGTATAAAGGGACAAGCCAATTTAAAATTTTGTGTCATCAGAAGCACATTAAAGTCTAATCTGATGTGGAGGGAAGCCAAAATTCTAGCTGCAATAGTCACATCTGGATGACACGAATGCATGAAGCATCTGCCATGGACAGAAAAGACAGAATTGTGGCTTTGCAATGTAAGTTGAGGAAGGCAGTCTTTGTGTGTGAAACATAACTGAGTAATGCTGTGATCCATTACATACTAATCACTGAAAAAAATAATTACATTTTCTGTTTTCAATATATGTAAAAACAGCAAGAAAAGATGAAGGGCTGTTTTCATGTACAAAAGACTGGTAACCACAGGTGCATTCTCAGCTCTGTCATTAGTGAGTCAGGAGGTTGAACAAAGGAGCAAAGAGACCCGCTGGGCCATGGGATGTATCAAAACAGCAAGCCATTCCATTATGTGACAGTGAGCAGCAGTGAATGCTGTGAGCTGCACGGTCAATTTGCACCTGTTTCAGATGAACCACACCTCTACAATGCTGCTGTTGACTATAAAAATTCAGTATTTTATTCATTTAACAGACAGGTATGCTGAGATTAATGACTGTGTCTATGTCCTGTCCAGTCTTTCCTGCAACACATCCACACTGTTTCAGGGATGTAAGGATCCAAGGTAAAAGACTGTCAAAAAAAAAAAAAATAAAAATATTGCTAACACCCTGAAACAGGATTGAATAGGGGGTATGCTAAGCAACTACAACTAGCATGAATACTCAACCAGGTCATTGCTGAAAGCTGGCCTACTGGTGGCTAATGTTAGCTTGCCAGCTAAGAGACACAACACCTAAAAAACACTGAATGCTGGGAGACCAACCTGATTTCAGCTGTGTCATGACAGCCAGAAAGCCAAACAAAGGGTTGTAGGGGTTATGATCAATGTAATTACTGCTAGGGTGTCAGAGTCTGGTCTACAGTTACCTACTACCAGCCAGTAATTTTCCACTCTCCTGCTGTGGCTCTCCTTTACCTGCCAGCCACTCCCACCTCACCAGTCTACCCCAATTACCTGCGCTCCCAGCTGCAACTCGTCTCCACACAACCCAGTATATATACCTCCCAAGTTCACTCACTCTTTGCCAGATTGTCTTTCACCTCTCCATGCAAGATTTTCCAGTGTTCATTTACAGGCTGATCCCCTGTTACTGACCCTGTCTGCTCCTGACCTGCACTTCTTGTTGCTTCCTGGTAAACATCTCAGCCTTCTGCCCTGACTATGAACTTTGTCTCTGCCCTGCTTGGTTTTTGTCTGCTTGTCCCCGAGGCTATGGGGTGCTCCGCCTTCAAGATTGTTTACCAGAGCTGTGTTTGCTTCTGTCTGTCTGCTGTTTATTTCGCACTTGTAATCAGTAAAAGTTTAATTTAAACTGTACTTCTGTGTGCTGCATTTGGGTTCAAACTCACCCATTACAAAGGGTCAAATTTCTTGATGTAGCTGTGTGTGTGTGTGTCCACTTCAGAGTAAGAGCTTCATTCAAGAACTGCTTTTGAGAAGAGTGTGAGATCTTTTTTTTTTTTTTTTTTTTTTTTTTTTTTTAAATTCACTGTATCTATTCTATAAGCTGCAGACATTTCCAGGTCATGCTTTACAATGCAGTACCCACTTTCAGAGCCAGAGCTGCTGTGCAAACCAAAAGGAAACTCCAGAGAAAATTTGATAATGCGAGTGTGAGATAGGGAGTTACAAGTAATTTTCATTTTACATGGACTTTGGCTGGATCTTTGGCCTATGGACCTTCAACAGTAGATTTACACACGCTGCCTGTCTAATGTGATCTCTGTTTCTGTGGAGAGGCACACAGGGCCATTAAACAAATAGTCATTCTGGCAGCAGGAGAGCATAACTCATCACACAAACACTGATAGTCCAGACCTATATTGAAAATGCCATGGGGGAAAAAAACCTAAGCCCTTTTTTTTTTTGGGGGGGCTTTTCCTTCATGTTTAGGATATTTCATTACAAAAAAATGTTTTTACAGCTGTAGAGGGAAAAGCATCATATGTATATATATATATTTTTTTTTTTTTGACAAAGTGGTATTACTGTTTGTGACAACCCCCTCAATTCAGTGTCATTTAAGGTGGTCTGAATGTTTGTTTTGTGTGAAACCCAAATAATGCAGTCATGTCCAACCAGTCCAGCTCTAAATAAAGAATGTTTTCCTGGCTGCGCCCCTTAGTGCTCTTCCCATCGATGCACAACATGCTGTGCTATCTAGAAGATGAAAAATGTAGGCCTTCCCTTTGTGTCTGTCTGGAAGTGAAATCTTCTGATTTTAACATTAATCACATTACATCACAGCCATGCCAACTTGAGCCTGTTTTGCTGTCTGCTGCATCAGTACTGTTCTTTCATTTGAGGGAACAATGAGGCTGAGAAAGTGTTTTTAATGACATCTTTGCAATTCTAAATAGATTTTGGGATGGCTGCTTTTGTCTGGTTTTGCTTTGAAGTTTTTCCACATAAAAGGTTTTTTTCAGAACCTGCTTTTAAAATCCAATTCATTTTAATACAGATGTGTTTTTTCTTTCTGTACACAGACTCTGAAGTCATCTATAGAAACAGTGATGGCCACGTCATCAAGTTCAACATCCTCACAAATGAAACTGAGATTGTCCTGACAAACACAACATTTGTAAGTAGATATTAGCCTTGCACACTGTGTACATATTAAAGTACAGCAGTAGTACTCATCATTGTATAATAAATGTACTTATCCCTTTTTCCATCTTTCTTTTTTGTTTTTTTCATTAGATAAATTTCAATGTGGCCAAGTATTCTGTCTCACCTGACTTGAAGTACGTCCTCTTTGCATATGATGTGAAACAGGTAAGTTCCATAAAAGCATCTGCACAAAGTCGGTTTTACCATCAAAAAACACAGACCTCATTTTATATCATATGTATAGGAAATGTGCACAGCAGTTCAGATCTCTTTACTTAGAGAACCATTTCTAAACTAACAAACAAACAAAAAAAAAAGGATTCTGTTTTGTACTTTTATTCTGCTTACTCAAATTACACCAGTACAACACAGTTGTTAATGTAGTGTAAGCAGACAGGTATTTCAACAAAATGTGTTTTGGTATTTTTTACACTTGTAAAAAAATATATTTGTTTGTCATCAGCACATGTCCAGTCATCATATTTATTTTAAGTCCACTGTGCCTAGTTGAATGACTGTCAATACAGCAAATTCAGAGCAGCTTCTTTGAATAAATGTGATCTCACACACAGACTTTAGGCAACAGAGAAAATATATCAAGAAGTCCATCAATAGTCCTTTTACAGACCTGAATCAACACCCTTATCAAGTCAGTGTACGATGAACATGCTTGGAAAAAGAAAATGCCTAGCGTGACATTATATTGTTATCTGCTTACATCAGCATATTCTGATGAATTCAGAACTTGGGTGCTTTGATATTTATTGCTTTATTGCTTTGATATTATTTTTTTTTAACACTGCCATACTAACTTTTGGCACTTTTCTGGAGTCTGAAATGAATTGAAATGAATTTTAATTGTGATATCTAGATATATCAAAGTTCGACATTAACTTCCTCCTGTTACTCACATCTTGTGTTTTACTTGGATGTAAGAAAATATGTCCCATCTTTATGAATGTATATTATCAGGGTGAATAAATATCTACTCCTATAGTCATCTGGTGTCTCATAAATTTTGACCAGGGCTAGGGTCAGGGGTGATTAAAATGCCATTTTGGGCCATGTGTGATGGGCAGGTCATATCCATTCACTTACAGAGCAGCAGGCAAGCTTGAATCATAATTACCAGCTTTCCATCGGAAAAATGAGATATGCAAATTGAACCCTTCACTCTGGAAGGGATCAACAGTGAGGATTAGTGACAAGGCGATTAATCAGAAGTGATTTGCATATTTTGAATTTCGAACAATGTGCCCAGTAGCCAGAGGCCCAGTTTATTTTTAGCACAAGGTTATGCTGAAGAAAAAATACAGTTGAAATGATCCTGTTGGGATATTTCTCATCTAGTTTTTAAAGGTGTTTTCATGTTTAAATTAAACTTATTTTGCAGTTGGTGAAATTACTTGGCAACACAGTTTAGTAATCTTTGCTCCTGACAATCTGAAGCTGAAGCTGCCTACTACATGATCTGCTCATTATAGTTCCTGCATCTATAGACTTAACAATACACTATTGCAAAACTAACAAAAAATAACCTTGTGCTTGACAGCTGTGTAAATGAAGAGCAGGTCATACAGATTCAGAGCTTCATCTTCTGTGCACTCAATGAAATAAAACATTCATCAAAACACTGGTAGACGTGATTGTGATAGGTAGTTTTGTTTCCCTAATTCTTATATTTAATCATTTATTTTGCTTCTGATTTTACAATTTATTTTGCCATGTTTTTTGGGATAACATAGGGAGAAATAAAATTGCATAATGTTGTTGTAATGTAACTCCAGAACTGAAACTTGTCAGGAGCACTTACATAATGGCTTTCATCTTGGGCAAAGACAAAAACAATGGTTTTCCTGTCCTCATATCTTAATCTTTATGATGCGCAGCCAAATCAACAGTATATGTGTAAACATTACATTGCAGTGTAGGAAATGCTTGACTGCCACTGAGCAGAAACAGAGGATTGGAATGGCTGTAGTAATGGTCCTGTTTGAAGATAAAGAGACACCCCCCGCTGGCAAACTCATCTAATGGAGCCGTGGAGGCAGAGAATCATCTGGAAGGCAGGCAGTTCGATCAGGGTCTTCAGCCTGAGGCAGTAGGAACAACATGCATCAGTCAGGAGGAGACGGGGACAGAAAGCTACACCACATCTCCCAAGTGGCTATGGCTTATAATGCTAAATTATTTGCTTTAGTCCATCATAAAACATAAATATAGACACAGGGAAACAAAAAGCATCAGTTGGAATTGTTACTGCTAACGAATAAGGTGCTGAAGGAGAAATTCAGGTCTAAGCCGTTTTAGATGTTGCTGCAGATATAATTCTACATATTCTACACATACATATAACTTTACTCAAATAGGAAAAAATACAGCAATCAGAGGGTATTTACAGCATTGTTGTAAATACCCTCAACAATGCGGCCTAAGGTTCTAAAACAACAGCACTGTCCATATTTTTTTAAACAATAGTACTGTACATGCTTGTAAAACAGTACTGTCCATATTTCTGGAACAACAGCAGTTCTGAAACAGTAGGGTTGCCCATGGACAACACTGTCCATGGTTCTGAAATACCAGTGCTGTCCATGGTTCTGAAACTACAGTGCTGTCTGAGGTTGGTTCACAGGAAGACAGTCAGTTCAGGCAAACAATTACAAGAGCAAATTTCTGCATAAATCCAAGAATAACACTGGAAAGCAATGAATGAGGGACAAAGACACAAGGAGCAATCTAGCACAAGGAGAGGGGAGCATGCAGGTTCTAAACACCCAGGGGTAGGACATTTAGAGAAATACCATACTTACATTAAATATCAGACTAAATACTTTTTTCTGGCAGTAACCATGCAAAAGTATTGTTTGTAACTGTACATTTGTGCATTTTCACCATGATTGAGTTTTAAATGTTTTTTATAACCTTTAGCTGGGCTTTAATGTGGGTTATTTTTAATCCCAGCTTTGATCTATGAATTGTACCCTGAAGTCTGTGCTTGCATTTCACCATAACCTGTAATGAATGATGAAAAGAATCAACAAGGGGTTTCAATCTGCTCTAAAATGAGTAAACAAGCCTTCTGCTTATCGCACTCTTTGATCCTATGCAGGCTTTGAACTGATAAGTTGTTCTATACGACAGTCTTATTTTACTTTGGATTTGCAATGATGCTGGCAGCTGATCATATAGATCTCTTATGATTTGAGAGTCTTCCATTGGGAGGAGGTGCTATACTGTTCATCTCTCTGTAGGATTACACACCTTTTATTTTAAATCTGACCAGTTTGTAACTGGGAATGATTAAACTTGATACAATTTCATAATCTCCGGGTTTCCTCTTTGTCAGTACTGACAAAAGAGGTTGCGTTTTTCAGCCTTGTAGACATCTGGTAACGCTCTTGTCAGAGCATTGCAGCCTAATGACTTTCTCCCATACATTTTATAGCATCTTTGTGGACTAGTGGTTTCAATCATATGCAACAACATTCAAATCTGGAGGGAGACATTTGTTATGTTCTATCCCTCTTTTGCATATTTCTGTTGCTTTTCCACTGAAGAGGTAAAAAAAAAAGCTTATTAGCTTTAAGCCATGAAGGCGCAGATGTGTGTGGGTTTGAAGTTGATTTATTTGTCACTGATTCTGAGTGACAGCCTCCATTGTTTCCGTGTTAAGGCAAAAATCGATTTTAGGCAAGGGTTCTGCTTGTTTCAGGCAGTACAAATACAAAAGTGGAAAAGCTATTTCCTTCAACTTTGCCTTTGGAGTGTGCAGAATAATGTAGATGGAGTCGTTTTGAAACTCATTTCTTCTGTTTTCATATGAGATGAGTTCATATTCCACTGTCCCACTTTGAACCTGAAATGTTGATAAAAGAACAAATGAGCAAAGTGGTGAGAGCGAGTGGGGAGTCACAGATGTAGTACTGTTAACAAAGGGAAAAGATGAGACAAAAACTAGCTCTGCTGTCTCAGTCGAGCCCAGCTGGTATTTTAGAAAACAAACAAACAAACGAATCATATCATTTTTGGTAGGAAAACAGCACCTGCATCCTAAAACAATGTATCAGTATTCTGTCTGGGTGTAAATAAATTTCTAATTAAGCTATTTGAATGGTGTCCGCTGCAGCGAATGCTGATAGCAACAATTACGGATCAACATTTCTCCAATCATGTCAACCAAATACAAACAGCGAACCTGTCTGATCAAGTACCACACCTGTGTCTGGATACTTGCGGACATGTTTATTGTACCATAAAGTACATGCTGGGTATGATGAAAGATATAAAAAGGAGTGTTGTCAACGCAGCAAAATCAAAGAACTCTGCCTTTCTATTCAGGAACCCCTCAACAAGTGTCACCCATTCAAATCTGAACATCCAGCTGCTCACTGAGCTATGTAGGCTTTGGCAATATGACAAAATATACCAGTGGACCATAAAATTTATCTGTTAGAGTTTCATAAAACTAAGCATTAGTATCTCTCAGATATCTCTGATTGTGATAGTCCAATCTTGCTAATTTATAAGCAAGGCTGCTTCATTTGAATATGGCATGTAAAGAATTTGGTATCAGTGTACCATGAGTACAGAACTATGAACTGTCAGGTATTTAAAACAGACATGCCCACATCATGTTTATACTCTATCAGATTATGTTTGCTCAGGAGATGGAGCAGGTCTGCTAACTGACAGGGCAGTATTGATCTCTGGGTCTTTGTGTATAGAAGCGTTGTATGAATGTGGGTGTGAATGGGTGACTGTGACCTGTAATGTAAAGCACTTTGAGTGCTTGAGACAAGAAAAGTGCCATATAAATGCAGACCATTTTGCCATTTATCTTCAATGGTTGTGATAATCGCTCAGTAGCAAAAATTTGAGTGCGCACCACTACAGCATGTGCAGGAGGTCAAGGTTAAAGAGGAACTCTACACTATTTTTGATGTTAAGCGCGATGAACAGCATGGCTATGATAATGCACTGGTACTCTAACTCAGCCTCTCGTAGTTGAGCACCTGCAACACATGTACCCGTACTGTGACCCTCTCAAAGGGCCACAAGTGTGCTTCTGGTGACTGTGAAAGCTCCAACACACAGGGAGTAGCTGCTCATGGCTGATTAGCTCTTGCTCTCAATTCCATACTGTTGTTCATGCTACTCTGGGCGGTCAGTGTCCCCTCATGCCATGAAGCCACAAGGCCACGTCTCCCACAGTCAGTGTCACCACGTTCTGAGATCTCAGCTTTTATTCTATTGGGGAGACCCTTTTTCACATGCAGCCAAATGACAGGCAGTTAGTTATTTATTTATATTCATAGTTATTATTATAGGTTTTTTTCGTTTTTTAATCCATGGAGTTTTTTTTCTTTAATCGAGGGTGAACCTGTGTTCCAGTAACAGCCTTTTAAAGTTTGAAAGTTTAATCTTTGGTAATAAACCTGTTGAAATATTCTTTCAAGATAGATGAAAGATTAGAATTTTTGCCCCCCTTTTTTTTTTTTTTTTGCAAAAAAAGGTGTGCTGCATGTGGTCATCTTTTTAGGTGATAACATTATTAGATTACATTATTTTAAATGTTCCATTATTACACTTTCAGATTTTGCAACTACATATTGTTTGGTTACTTTGTATGGAGTCGTTCTAAATTTTCATGTGTTGAAATGCATCACTGTATCAGTATGGATTTATGAGATACACTCAGAGCCATAACTCTCAGGCAAACATTATCAGTAACCATGATTTCGAAATTCATTCCTCTGTTTCCATCATTTCTGGACTTATTGTAGCCTAAATGTTGAAATGTATGCCTTAATGAATAATTAGGGGCTTTGAGCAGCACTCATTTATTAACTGAGCACAGCAAATGTTCAGATATTCAAGATAGATACTTACAAACAATATCAACAAATCCAAAATGGACAATGGTAAAAATTTACACTACTGACATAGTAAAGGTACCTATGAATGAAAAAGGTGTTTTCTTTCACCTGAAGTACACTCATTTGCAAAAAAAACAAAGCAAATATTCAAATAGTTTTTATCACCTAATCAGCTAAGAAAGTCACTTTACCAATATAAGTTCGCTACCTAATTTAATTTAAGTATTTAATTTAAGAAAAGTTCATTGTGAGGGCTCAGCTGGGACATGCAGAAGGATTTTTTTCTACATGTAATGGCAGAAATAGTGGAAGTTCAAGCATGTCAGAGTCTGAGAAATGTGTCAAGAGCACCTTTGGGAATCAATTTTTACACCCAGGCACAGTTCTTTATATTAAGCAGACTCCACCCCGTGTCAACTGCAGTACATTCGGTACGCATACACTCTGCATAAAGTCGATATGAGCCACTTGGAGCTCAGTGAAACCTTTTATTCTCTCTCAACAGTAATTCACTTTCAGTATGAACAAGAGTCTGGATTATTGATGTGCCATCTTATTGTTATGGGCTGTGCATGGCTGCTTAGGCTGGAATCCAGAGCTTTATTGTTATCTTTGTGTAATGTCTTTATAACTGCCGTAAGCCTCATTAACATCCGTTTTCTTTTGTAGAATGAATTTTGGAGGAAAAAAAGAGAATATAAACTTTGATTTCTGTAGATGCAGCATACTGTAGTTACAACACCTAAACCTGCAGTAGCTGATTTTCTGGAAACTGTGAAAACATCATTGACAAATTGTGGCCATTTACAATGATTTTTTTTTTTTCACCTGGCAAATGTGATCTTAATATCCACTTTCCTTTTACTCCTGTTTTAGGCTCCAGCAACCCCCATAAATGCTCCACTGTGTTAATTTTAACTAGTTGTTAATTGTGTGTTTGCTGTTTGGCCATCTATCATAGTCATTTTTTATGTTTTTAGTGAAAGCAGCTGCCTGCTGTGACCATAAACAACATATACCAGGTTGGAGAAACCAAATTTCTCCGGCGCTTAGGGCAACTACAGAGTTAGGGGGATAGTTGCCAGAATGATCATTATATAGGCAACCCTTTTCACATTCCACACTCCATTTGATTTATTACTACTAATAAAAAATAATGATTATAAGGAATTTCTTTGGCATTTAATTTGCCAAACCCTACTAATTAAGCTCCTTTGGAGACTTTGTCCTCAAGCATCACATTGAAAGGACAAAAAAAAAAATCATTAGGAGCTGTTTTCTCTACTGATCACTTATCTCTTATATGGTAAAATGGAAAATACATACACCCAGTGTTCATTTTTATAAATCCCACTTTTAATGTTCCTATCTTAGAATGGTGTTGATCCAACTCTATGATCATTTTGGAGGCTGCACTTTGTGGTACTGGTCCATTATGCTGCGTCATATTTAACATCAGGGTAGAGGTAGAGGCAAGACTTAAACACCTGTCAGCATAATTCAGCATTATGACTCTGCTGTCCCTGCTCAGGCAGTACTGAGCCTAAATTAATAGAATGATGCACATGCAATTTCAGAACTACTATGCTGACATCTGCATACACATACCTGGTGAATCATCCCCTTTGTTGAGAAAATGAAAAAGAAAGCAGTACCACAGACTGAAGTAAAACCATTTAAAGCAAATTCACCACATCCTATTGTATGTATGTATGTATGTATGTAAGATGGATGGCAGTAACCAAGTCCACCAATTTGTTGAGTCATATCCTTGCTGTTGTGTGCTGGGAAGCAAGCACACCAGCAGGCATAACACACTTGTAAAAAGAAAAGGTTTTGCCTCTGTTGGGCTGGACAGCCTGAAGGAATGGTCCAAAAGGAGCTCCATCTTGGATGACACCTTCCCAGATGATGGAGAGCACTTGTAGCTTGTAGCACTCTGGCTCGCATCCTCAAGGTGTACCAGGAAACACTTGAAACTCTTATTTGTGCCAGTGGGGTGTGTAACACTGCTTGCTATAACATCCTTGATAAAAGAAAGGGTGTCTCAGAACTGTCTTATCTTTTTCTGTGTGGTAGGCTACATCTGCCTCACTCAGCCAGTTTAATTCTGAGAAGATGCTCAAGAATGTGATCTGTTTCTGTGCATATCTTTGTGAGTGCACTGGTAATCAATCCACTGGTGTGTAGCCCACAAATCTGTATGTTAATAATCTTCTCAATCTTTATATAAAGGCAGTATAATAATAATAATAATAATAATAATAATAATAATAATAATAATAATAATAATGCCATTGTACAGTACCATTACTGTTTAAAAATACTAACAATAAATGCTACACACAAAGGTTTCTTTCTCTCTTGGAAGTCATCATTTTTCACAGTGCAAATTTTTCTTGTGTTGGGATTAATCTGCATACTTCACTGATGCCCATTTGGTGCATGGCTTCCTGTTGGGAGAATTTGTCAGTTGGATCATCTTCCACCCCAGCTTTCAGGATAACTCATGTTTGCTTGTCACTGTTATTTTGGTGAGGCTAACTCCCGCACATTCCACAACTTCTTTGCATATTTTATCATGAAAGTGTCAGGCAATCAGTCAGTCAGATGCAGTGATCTAACCCTAACCCATCAAGGACAAGTATAAATAGAAATAATCTGTGTTCATATGATAGCAGCCCTGCATTGCATGTCAAAAATGTCTCTTGTATTCCTCTCCTTTGTTTAACAGGTGTCATCTCCGTGAAGAAATGCAAAAATATGGCCTGTTTCTGAGCCTGATCACCTGCCTCGGTCAGAGGTCTTTTATCATGTCAGGCACAGCCTCTCGGAGGGGGGGTCAGACAGCTTTACATGCACCCCTCTGTCACTGTGAATGCATCCCCCCCGTCTCTGTTGCCATCTCTCCCGGGCTTACAGCACAGAGGCACCAGGCGATGATGGGTTTCTGTGATGGAATTAAAATGTCTCGTCCTACAGCTGTCACCCATGCAAATTGCATTGTGTACAGATTCTATCACTGGGAACAGCCAGCAGGCTGTTGTGTTTGATGCCTTCCTGCTTTTCATTTTTTGTCATGATGTCATTATCCGTGGCGCTGCTGCTTCTGTAGCTCAAGTCGCAGACAGTCATCTCTTAATCTCCTGCTCTCTGTCTTTATTTTGCTCCAGGTTTACCGGCACTCCTACATGGCCTCCTTCAGCATCTACAATATTCATACGCGGTGAGTGTCTCCATCTTTCTCAGCAGTTGCTATGAGACAAACTTCATCAAATGAGCCACCCTATGTTGTAAATTTGTACAACAGAGATATTATCAGCAAGAAACTGAGCGTGACGTAGTATTTTATTATCAGTTTACATGTTGTGATATACATGATGGAAAAAGGTGGGTGTTTCTTAATTTGTCTGCCTTGCTCCAAATATTAACATACAGACAGACATAAAGTGCATAAACTGATTAGATTTTAGGAATTAATTGGTGCAAACTCGTCATGTCCCGTTAAAATACTGTTCTTCGGACATGTTCCAGCAATATGCACATGATTTAGGACAGCAGGCCTCCACAGTAAAAATGGATTTGAGCAAACAAATTGATTTGCACTGGAAACACAGATACAAGCTACAAAAATAAAGTTCTGCATCCATGAGATGTAATCAGTTAGAGCAAACATTACAAATTCATTTCTTCATTCAGATAAAAATGACTGACTTTGTTTAGAGTAAGAATCCAATATGCTTCTTGGCAGAGTAGAGTTAATTATTTCAGCACCTTTAGGAGAGGGGGAGAAATTTAATGATGCTGCAGAACCATGGTTAGCTAGTGCAGAATGTCAGGCAATAGCATAATCCATACTTATACTATACTTTTTCTGATACTATGGAAAAATGCTGAATTAGTACCGTTATGCAAATCCCATTTTAAATTAGAGTTTAATTAATCTAAAATTCAGACAAATTTAGAAATATTGTGACTGTGAGTAAATGAAGTTGTAGTTGTCATTCAGACCTGCACACATTACAACACAAAGGAAATAGTTTGACAGTCAGCATTTCTCATGCACACTTCTTAAACTTGTTGAAACATATATGATATTTGTAAGAAAATATTGCCCCACTTTCTGGATCTACATTGTTTTCAATTTCCACTTTGGATTTGCCTGACTGGATACTGGACTGGACTTTGAACAAGGTCCTGGTACATATGGCTGGTAAACTGAAAACTTTAACAATGTTAATCGGTTTGATGCTTGCCTATGATAAAGGTTGTTAGTAGACCCACTTACAGTCTGTCAGGCCCTGCTGCTTTTCAAGTTTGGAACAATCTGCACCAATTGTCAGTCAAAGTACAGACCCCAGACACATCCTCCTGCCATTCCCATCAGAAGTTTACAACTCTCTATATTTGATGGGTTCTGCCATGTCAAAGACAAGTGTTATTCTGGAAAGTTTTTTGATAAACCCTTCAGATAATGTTTTTGGGCGTCCACCTGGTAATTTCTGTTTACCTTGGTCATCTCTGTGCTGATGTCAGATTGGGGGTATGTTATCAACTTGTGTCCATTTGAATGTGCACACTGTCAATTAAACCAAGAGAAACTAACACGTGTGTTATAGCAAAGAGAAAACTTATTAACAATAATTTAACAACTTTTTCTGACATTGATTTTTGCCTTTTAATATACACTCAATAACTGCACCCTTATGTGTTTCAATATATACAGTATATAATATTGTGTGTTTTAGCTACTATTTTCTAAACTAATCTACTAAACTATTTTCAGTATTGATTACTTTCTTGGTTAATCCTGTGATCTACCAATCATTATGAAACTCTCCATCATATTATCCAGAGCTCAAGATGAGGTCATTAAATGTCTATTTCTGGCATCTATGTTTGGTTTTGTCTATTGTTTTAAAACTTACAATAATATAATAACCAACAATTTTGTAATAAATCAAATTTACTATAAGTGAGAAACTCCATCATTTGAGGAGATGAAACCATTTTTGCTTGATATACTATGTGGACCCAGGCCCACCTGTGCTTATGTTTATTGGTTTATACATCTTGTATATCATATTTGTAGCAGGATCATGTTGAACTGATTTTAAAGTTATTGCATTATTTTCATGTTAATGGGGGTCATCAAGAAGTGCTGCCTAGGGCCCCTTGAATCAGTCTTTCATCTGCCACAGGATGTTAAGTGATGACTTCTTGTTGTCTTGTTTTTTTCAGGGAGGTTTGGGAGCTGGACCCTCCTGAGGTGGTAAACTCGGTCCTGCAATATGCTGCTTGGGGAGTTCAAGGGCAACAACTGGTGAGAATACAGTGAAAAATGATTTAAAACCCATCACCTATCACCCACCTCACTCAAGTCAAATTATCGTTCTTACTAACATTTCATGGTTAGTGAAAATAAATAAGTGTATTTTCTAATTTACACACTTGGTTATTTTTTCCTGAAGGTTATTAAGACTCTTAGGGTCTAAGGGTCTTAACCCAATGTTGACATCACATCTATTCAGTCACAAGCACACAAGGTTGCCTTTTTATGTTGTTGAGCTAAGCTCATGTCATCATTAGTGTATTTTTCTTTTGGTTTAGTGTATGTTTATTGTAACTGTAAAGTAAAAGTGCCCTGTTTCTGTGGTTTGATTCTAATTAAGAATTTCTCGCTTGACTCAATGTACTCAGGTTCACTGATTTTCTTCCATCATGTCTTCACTTGACACATTAGGAGTCATTTTTGTTGAGAGCTATAAAGCTAAAGCCTAGTAAAGCTGTTTTGTCCGAATAAGCAAATTTCAATGCAGAATATTTAAGCATAATTCAAACATGACTCCATTAGGAGGTCATTATGATGATAAGCAGAGCTCAACAGATGTGGAGGCTTTTTAACTCAATTGCCATATGCAGCATCATTAGCCAGAAGTGCATCTTTGGAAAGAATGAAATGTCGTGTTTTGTGAAAGAGACTGTAAGTAAGTGTGTTGTCATGCTTTCTTTGGGAAATTGCTAATTCTCACTGTGAAGATGCTTGAACGTTACATAGAGAATATTAATTGGAGATGTCTGTTCATCTCCATATAGAGTGTGAAGGAATGTGTTGGACATACATTCTGACACTAAATAACAGGATAATGACTCAATTAAACTCCACATATATTGTAATTCTCATTATGCCTTGTTTGATCTGCTTTGTTCATTTGTCAGCCGATCTGATTGCTGTCATACCATTGAATAGGCGTAATTCGTGTACCGTCATCCCACAGACATGGGCCAGTAGGCCCCTACTCTACCTACTAGTAGGTTTAGAAGGCTGTGATCACCTATTCATATGCTTGACCCAATGTTATCAATACCCAGTAGTCACAGTAGGCTTGCTATGGAATTATACACTGGACACTTAGTCACTGGAAAAGCTTTATTTATAATAACATTATATTACTTATTATCGCTTTTACCCTAACCCTAACCCGAACCCGAACCCTTAACCTACTAGTAGGTAGAGTAGGGGCCTACTGGCCCATGTCTGTGGGATGACGGTACACAAATTACGCCTATTCAATGGTATGACAGCAATCAGATCGGGTGCATTTGTTCATTTGTAAAGAATAATTCTGGCCATGGTAAATATGAATGGCCATTTTTTTGTATGGCTACTTTTCTTATCAATCCTCCTACATTTTCAGGAACCTGTAGTTTAGAGGCATTTTTACAAAGGCAGTTTATGATCCGTAATATATGTCGACATTCAGCAAGAGAAACCAAACAGCCTCCTGGGGGCATGTGGGAGAGTTAAAGGGGTTGCAAATATGCTTAGTAAATTGAAAAGGACTGAAAACTGTTTATAGTAATCTCAGGGTATTGCAATATATCTCAGTAACTTAAAATAAATAACACAAGAATCTATGTTATTTACATTATCTCTGAGTTTCCTCCTTTTAACATCCAGATCACTTCTGGAATTTGATCAAACGTGGAGCTGATCATCTCTCCTCCAGGGCTGTAAAGGAGATACGAACCCTCCCATTTTAGAAGAGAACTGTCTTCTCACAGATGGTGCATTTGAAGTGGGCCTGCTGTTAAATTACCATTTTTCTGAACCTTTTTAGCACATACACAGATAGCCTTCTGGACTGAAGCTATCTTGATGTCTTCCAGTCAGATGGCAGAAGTCCCCTGCTGTCTGCGAGCTTGCATCAGTGCAGGGAGAGGCCCTTTGCTAATTCATTTTTATCCAAGATCACATAAGGCCACAGTCCTCTGGCTCTTTGGAAAGGCCAGGGACAGTTTCCATCCGAGACAAACTCTGGTCTGTGTCATTCAGAAAGACAGACTCTGGTGTGTGTTTGATAAGGAGGATTGGTACCTTGATAAATGTGCTAAATGAGTTCAGCACTGTTTTTCATGTACTCTAGGGAAATGTACTGTAGGTCTGTATCACTGTTCATATGGTGGACAGCACTGCTACTGTAATGCAAACCAGCTACTTCCTCTATTGTCCAAAATAGCGGGGTTTGAGAACTGTTAAATCACTGCTGTTTTATTACAAACAAAAAACAAAGTTGCAAAAAATGTAGGTGGCGCTGTTTTATGTTGCATACCACTGCTCATATAAAGCACCTCCATTCTGTATCATAAAAAAAGATGTTCCTTGTAAATCCAGATCTTTCCTGAGAGTCATCACATTTTTAAGTTTTCCTCAGTGTCACAGTAACCCCATTGTCTGTACATCCATGGGTACACTGCCGTTCAGCATACTTTTAATAGCATCAGTTTGCCCAAAGGTAAACAAGCATAGGCTATAAAAGCAGGGTTCAAGTTTATCCCACAGCTAACCATTATAATTCTTGCTTATATCCCAGAAAAAGAGTGTAATGGGAACTGTAGTGCCAACTGTTCAGCATTATTATCCCCAAACAGAAGCCACACAAAGAATAGTAATAATAGGAGTAACAAAATCCATTCATTTTGTACTATCCCTATATGTTTTTATATTAATAGGCTCTGATGTCCCATCATCACTGTCCTCCACTCTCATCTCTTCATTCACATACAGCTATTCACTATGTGATGAAAATCTGTGGACTTAAAGGCACAAAATCAAAACAATTTAAAAAGAGAGGGGGGATGGGTGCGCTGGGGAGGGTGCAGTTTTGTCCAATTTGTCTCTTTTGAAAAGGTAGTTGATTCTGATTTTTGGGTTTCCAGTTACTGCTGAGGCGTTTGGAGGAGAAAGAGCTTTACTTCCATATATACAGTTTTACAGCACATCATAGTTAATCACTTCATGGCTCATCGACACAGCCTTGCACCATTAATCCTTAATAGAATAGAACTGTTTTGTATGCTTGGGTAAATACTGCGTGTATTTAAATCCAGTGGATTAATGCTACAACTGGGAAGCCCAAAACCTGGCTCAAGCTTGATGATTTTACAATTTATCTGTGTTCCTCACTGTACCATATAGCATTTAAGTTGACTGTGTGTGCTTTGTCTCTACAGATTTACATATTTGAAAATAACATCTATTACCAGTCCGATGTCAAAAGTAATTCCCTCAGGCTGACGTCCTCTGGGAAAGAAGGGGTCATCTTCAATGGAATTGCTGACTGGCTCTATGAAGGTATGTATCAGCAATACAATAAAAAAAAAAAAATCAGAAATGAGCCAAAAAATATGGCTCAGCCTCAGTGACAAACAGGGCCTTGATATCAGATAATGACTTGTTAAGAAACTGCTTTGCCACGGAGGATTTTAAATATTGCTGGGGCACAAAAAATGCTAATGTATAACCTAATTTTCAATGTGTTGACTGTATCATTAAGCAGAAAATGCCTCTGTGGAGAAATATTACCTCATAAAAGACAGTGATGAAATATTCACTGTTTGTTTTAGTGCAGGTATCTCCCACTGGGTGTGAGAAGTTGTTTTATGTGCTTTAAGTGAACACACACCGCACTTCAGCCCCTCTCACAGGAGAAAAGAAGATTGTACAAATCTTCTTTAAATCTAAAAAGGCAAGCGACTGCAATAACTACTGTTTTTGACCCCCCCTTAATTAAATTTGTAGTTTGTATAAATTTGTAGTAAAGTTTAATTATTTAGTGATGGCTAAGCCGCAAATTACCACTTCATCTTAAACCTCTCTTGTTATAGGAGATTTTTATTCTACTGCAA
This sequence comes from Psettodes erumei, assembly GCA_016785225.1. Taxonomy (NCBI): domain Eukaryota; kingdom Metazoa; phylum Chordata; class Actinopteri; order Pleuronectiformes; family Psettodidae; genus Psettodes; species Psettodes erumei. Next base: position 2,408,153 of record JAFBJZ010000221.1, read on the forward strand.
TGAGTTTGTGTATAATTAAGGACAACATAATACCATAATGTGTAATTTTCTATGACATGATTAGAATGCATTTTACCACTTATCACTTACATCCAATAGGAGTCTAAATACAGTAATAACCTATATTATTACCAAAGTGGCACAGATTAGTATCATCAACTTGAATATGAGTGTTATGTACAAGGTGTTAGTAAGGGCAGGTCAGGAGAAAAGTCTCTGTGTAATATCAATAACAATGCAGACAACATACAGCTGACATATACTCTGATTTAAGGCTGCAATATGTAGAATTTGCAAATGTACAACTTGGCAAACCATGGCAAAAATGTGAAAATCACAAAATTTTTAAGAGCTGTTGACAGATCAGATGATGTGTGTTTTTTGTGTCACAAGACAGTAAAAATGTGGCCTTATAATGTTTAATTTGCAAGACCTATCCCTGATTTGAGAATCAAAAAACAAGAGCTCATTCTGTGTCTCCTCCCTAACAGAGGAGATCCTTCAGACCCATGTAGCACATTGGTGGTCGCCTGATGGAGAGAGGCTGGCCTTCCTGGTTCTTAATGACAGTCTGGTGCCCAGCATGGCTTTGCCTCGCTTCACCGGCATGTTGTACCCTAAAGCGAAGCAGTACCCGTACCCCAAGGTAAACATTATTTAGAAACCATACCGTGCATATCATGATCCAGTTAACTCAGCCCTGCACATGTTTAAAAAAAGCTGTATTTTTTTTAACTGTAGCATTTATTGGCTTTCCTTTTTAAAGAGAAATAAGAAAATGAACATCATTGTCACATCTGTGCTCTCTATACCAAGCTGGAGTCAGAACGTGGTTGTTACATTTAGTGGTTAGACAAGAAAGCAAGCACAGAACAACTAGAGTAAAAAGTTTAGGTGGATTTATTGGCCACACAAGGTTTAACTGTGGGAGACGAGCAGGCTGTATGGCTGTGGATGAGGAGGGCTGGATTTATTTGAGGAGAGGGACGTGGCTCTGGCTCGATAGAGGACGTCTTCCAACTGAGGCAATTGAGACTGACAGCTGGCTGGAGGTCGTCTGCAGAAACAAATGGAGAGAAGCAGGTTGCACTTGAGAGTGGCTTGCTTCTCTACCATGATGCAGAATGAACACTCTAGCGATGATGTGTCTGGATACTCAGGGGTCTTATGCATAGGCTGATGAATAGATTGGTCCCAGGTGCATCAGCACAGCACTTACACACCACTGGAGAGACAAGTCACAGGGAGGAGATGCAGGAGGCTAACTCAGGGGCTTCAGGGAATGCATACAGGTGAAAACAGGGAAAACAGTACAGTCCAGGTGGAACTGTGGCAACGGTTAGCCTGTCTTAGCATAAAGACTGAAAGGAAGGGGAATATCGTTAACCTGGCTCCAAAGTCAGAATGGGGTTTAAGATAGCCTGCAGCTCTGTCTGTCATGCAGACAGGAGGTAGATATCTCTTTCTCGATCTCACTCTCAAAAAGAGGGCAAAATAGTATTTTCCAAATGTTTAATTTGGTATTTATTTGTCAAGGACTTATTTTCACACAAAAGGAGGAGATGTACCACAGTTTGCTGCAGTACTGGCTAAATGTGCAAACTATTTTTTTCAAGAAAGTTTTGCTCAATTTGTTCTGTTCTTAGTGCTGTATACAGATCTGTTTGGGATTGCTTGGTGTACTGTGAGAATATTTGTATGTGCCTGGTTGACTAACCTACAACCTGTGTCCATTGTATAATCTGAAAGCAGAGAAACCTGTGCAAGTCTAGTATGAATTAATACCTGTTCCTTGCAGAATGGGTTCCCAAAACAAAGTATTGCACCAACAAAACTATTACTGAACTACTAAACTTTAATGTCACCATCTTAAATGTTCAATCCAGTTGAAAGCAGCTTGCTAAAAGAAAGTTTGTTTTTGTTATTTTTTTCTTCCTCAGTCTCTTGAGAGTGTGTGTGCGTGTGTGTGCACCACGGTCACTGTCCACCAGTGCTCAGTCATACAAAAGGCAGGGGATTTTTCATTTTCAAGTACTCAGCTAAGCTACTGCAGCTTTGGTCATCTTTGACTGAAAGCACCACCTGTTGTTCTCTGCGTAGATCTTTCACTCTGTCCATCATCACCTCATCGCAGCAAGCCAAGGAAATCAAAGCACTGTAGAGCAAGGTGTTGCAGTTGGACTGAAATTACTTCACAGAAATAATTTATCATCATACAACACCCATCACAACAGTGTTATAATGTCTGAGGGATGCTTTTATGGATTTGTAGATTGAGCATAATTCAAATGAGACCTTCAATATAATACAAATGACTGTAATTAGCATTTGCATCAGTGAAGTGGCTCTGCAATGCATTGTTTAATCCATCTTTTCACGTGTGCTGTTTAATTTGTAGGACAATACTCCTAATAGCCTGTGCAAGACAACACACGCTTAACTCTCTTATTCTATGTGCAGCATAAAGTGTCACATAGGTGATTTATCCCCTGCAATCATGTGAGTCTTTTGTCTGAAGTCTGGACTGTTGCTTGTACACACAGGCTGGTCAGCCCAACCCGGTGGTGAAGCTCTATGTCGTCAATCTTTACGGGCCGACGCACACGCTGGAGCTCATGCCCCCAGAGACGCTCAAACTACGGTGAGAGGAGCTGCAATTTGTTGCTAAATAGTAAAGGGAACCTTTTGACATTTCAAACTTTAGACCGTCATTTTTCCTCACTAGACACTTGGCATCTGTAATTGGGATATTTGGTATACTGCAGCTGGCTGTACCCCTGCATTGCAGTTACTCTCGCTGTGACTTGTACGTTCAGTTCAGTTCAGCTAAGAGCTACCAAAACAAAGGATAAACAATGAGCAACACGCCCCATCATGGTTCTGGTGGGGGAAAACATTTTTATATTGCTATTTCACAATAAATGTATCTATATTTCAGCCATTAGATTTCAGTATATTACATCATTCTATGCCAGAACTCAGTGTGAAAGATGCTGAGGAATCTTCTGTGACTGTACTGATGAAAACATACTGTATGCCAGCACTGTTTGGTGTATGTTTGTAGGACTTTTTCCCACACTGTCTCTTGGCACTGCTTGTACTGAAGTAATAATAACAATGAATGAATGCTGGACTGAGGTCTGTTGTAAAAAAAAAAAAAAAATTGTGAAATGTTAATGTTAAAGTCCTCCCATAGAAAAGATGTTCTTTTAGCACAAAAAGGCAGATATCTATCGTACAAAGAAGAGGACTGTGTGGAACAGAGATGACAAAAGAAAAGCAGCATCTTGACATTGAAGTCATCGGGTAGAGGATAGGAGTTTAACCTGCACCCTTGACTCATGTTCAGGGTGGGTTCATTTTCTGCAGTTTTTCAAGTGCCTTTTCTACTCTCACTTTCATTATCAGTAGACTTCTTTTCAACATAACCAGGCCCAGTACATCTTAACTGCTCATTAAAATTCTCTAAGATGCAAAAATGGAAATGGTGTGCTGTGGTAACATAATCCTTTCATGTTAACCAACACATCACATCTGTTCCAAATATGTAGTCTTCCATTTATGTGCATATTATCTTAAAAACATCTTACTATTTGAAAACAAAATGGAGTGTGAACATAAGTGTGTCCTGGGCTTCTATATAATGTAATAACAATATATAATGTTACAGGAAATAACAAGTGTAATTCTATTTTTCATATAGAGAACATTACGTGACCATGGTGAAGTGGATCAGCAAGACCAAGACATCTGTCAGGTGGCTGAACCGGGCCCAGAACATCTCCATCCTAACTGTGTGTGACACAACCACCGGAGCGTGCATCACGGTGTGTGTGTGTGTGTGTGAGAGAGAGAAGTGTGTTCTTGGATACTTGTAGAGGGATTTAGTGCTGGCTAACCGAATGCATAAAAAATGGAAATGTTTCTTATCTTATCTTAAAGGAGTGATTGTCAGCTTTAGGTGAGGTTAATATTTGATCAACCCCAGTTCTTAGTTTTTATTCCATGAGTTGATTTCCAGGGCAATGCGTTTGTGCAGTGTTTATTCCCCTCAGCTGTTTTATTCAACTTTCTGATGAGCACTAAAAACATAGCTGGAGCACTTTTTGTGATGCACTCCAAGTCTTCAGCAGTTAGGCAGACAAGCGGCACAGAAGTATTTTAAATATTGAAATGCAACATTTAAAAAAAAAAAAAATACCCATGGCGTCATGCACAAATCTGAGGAAATGTGTTGGACCTATTGCCTTCATGAGTTTGAGCAGGAGTTTCAATGAAGTGATTGGATAGTATTTTTATTTCGAAATCAGTCTCTATGTACAGAATGGGTGCAGCGGGATTAACTTCCACACAGTGGCAGTTACTATTGATTTAAATCGACTGTTGTTTTAAAGCACTTGGCCCCATCCACCTTAGTTACTGCTGCTACACCTTTTCCATACTCACACTGCACATTTACAGTTTATCTTAATGGAATCTACCATATTCACAGGTTTTGAGAACCGTGGGTTCTTGATTTCATACAGTAATAAATAGTTTCAAGCCAAAGATGCTGAAATGTCAGCTGGTGGTAGTTGAATTCATCATTTGCAGTAAGATAGTGTAAGGTATTAACAACTGTGCTTCAGAATGATACACACTATTTTGCTTGTATTTTGGTAAATAGTTCTGGTATTAAAGCATTTTAAATACAGATAGACATAAATGTAATTGGTTTGGATGCTAACTATAGAAGTACTTAGCTGGAGGACAAGGTTAAATTTTAAACTCTTAATTAGATTTTTAGCTTATTTTCAAACAGGAGAATTGACTTTTACGAGAGAACTTGGCCTTGCAGGCCTGAACTGTAAACTGTCTGTTTAACTACTAATTTTTTGGCTTTGAGAAAAGTACGGTGAAATGGCAGCACATCTGCTGCAGTGAAACCCTTCCATATTCTCTCCATATTTAGATGACGGAGCAGTGTCAAGTCTGCAGTTGAACTGTGGGACTCAACAGGCTGCTCTCCAGTGCTGTGGCTCCTGATTTTGTGTTATTTGCACGAACAAACACAATGCCTGGCCAAGAGATGGCTTAGCTCAGGCCTGGAAACTGCATCCAGAATCCCCTGCCAAAACTCTGGCTCCTGCTCATGCACATTGGTTTGAAATGAGGGCTTAGAACGGCAGTGAGGTCCCCAGTGGCGTGTTAAACTAAGCAGCAAAATAAGAGGTCCATTATGTGACAGATGATTCTGTCTGGAAAACATTTCACTGAAGTGTGAAAAATATGAAAAAAATTGAAAAATATAACACTTTTCCTGCTGACTCAAAAGAAAAGTTATTTTGAGAAAGAATTTGATTATACGGCTCTAGTGTTCGCATTTTTCATACCTCTGTGCACCATGTGGGAGTAGAAAGCTGTACCAAAAGAAAGAGGCTGCAGGAGATGAGAAGATGTTTATGATTTGGGTGAATAAACACCAGTCTGACATTTTGCACTGACATCTTTTTCAGAGACATGAAGAAAGCTCTGAGCTCTGGCTCTCCAAGCAGGTAAGGATGTCTACCTTTCTCTGGAGATAGAGAATAGAGGTATCTTGGATATACATGACAAGTTGAAAATTAAAGAAGCAGTCATTTAAATCAGTGTTTTTTCGTTGTGCTTTTGCAGCTCATCCTAAAGATTTGCAATATTACAGCTCAAATTGAGCTTTTAATGGTGTTTTCACTCTAACAAACTTTTTAAATTCTTCTCAGGAAGAGAAGATGCTAAACATCACTGTACAATTTATTGACATGATCATCAGCTTCATCAGCTATGGATGTACAATAACATGCTGTCAAACAAAAGTTAGTGGGCAGAAACAGAATTCCATTTAGGTGAACGAAACATCAGTACTGTTGTTTTTGTTGTTTTGCCTCTAATATTTCATATCCTTGCCCTGTGAGAGAGGTTTAGATTTATTTACTCAAAGCGCAGAAGAGAGAACATTCCTGGCAGGATCTGATCATACAGCCCTGCAGCCACGCATGTTTGGCTGTCGCTGTGGGTGATTTAATCACTTGACAGTCCTGGCATGCAAATCTGCTTGTCTTTGTTATGGTGGTAATCTCATTTACTGACTGAGGTTGTGTCAGTGCACAGACACCCTTTGCAAACATACCTTTGATGTAAGATCACCACAGGATATTTTCTTGGAAATGCCACACACTCATTCTATGTAGACTCTCTCCATCTAAGCCCGAATTCACTTGAGCTGCCGAGGAAGAAACTTATTCAGAATTGGTTACGCAACTTTAAACTTTGAATGTGAACTATCCAGTTAGTCACTGCCTCAGCACACATAAGTGCTTGTTTTGGCTGGGGTTAAAATGTCTGATCAGGTTACTGAATGTTTCCTCTTTCTTTCAGTTTGCCGGTAATTAATTGGGTTTCTGCTGCAGCAATTTTCTTTTGAACTTCGGTAGCAAGTTCAGTGGTAAAATTCATATATTCACACTATTTGTTATTTGTTATTCGTAATCATATACTTGGGAGGAGGTTGCAAAACCAAAAGCAACATTAAAAAACTAAGTTTTATTATTATTATTATTATTATACATGTATAAAAAGCCAATTATTAATTTAAAAAGGTTACTTATAGTACGTTTTGTAAAACTATTCAACTTTTAAAAACTATTAAAAGCTCAAATTAAAGCCCACAAGGCTTAAGTTAGTGCTGTATTATATACTTTTTATAGTATTATGATGTTGTTTGTGATCAAGCTTGAGTAAATATTTAATTTATTTAAATGTATTATTTGTATGCTCATTCCTGCATTCATTTATCAAAATCAATATATGCAAATAAACTGGCAAATATAGTTGCTAAATGAATGCAGAATAATTGCAACTACAATGTAGTGCAAATGTAAAAAGGAGCAGAAAAACACTGGCAGAAGTAAAACAATGTAAAAAAAAATACTGTGTTTTGAAAGTAAAATCAGCAACAGCAAATGTATTTAAAGCATCAAGTAAAAGTACTCATTCTACAGCAAAGTACACCTGTCAGAATTATATTATGATATATAATATTGTATGGTTCATATTACTGATATTTTATGAGCAAATGCTTCTACATCTAAAGTCTCAGAATGTCACTAATTCTTTATGTCTTTTTCACTCTTAGGCAGGTGTGAATACATGTTATTAGGAAATTACAGTTTCTGAGCGCTTTAAATCTTGTACCAAAGGCCAACATGGGCTCCTGTAAACAGCAGATTTAGGATTCTAAAATAAAGCTAAATGATATGCAAAGCAGCATATAGATAAACCAGTCATTTTGGAAACAGGTGCTGTGGACAGATGAAACAAAAATTTAGCTTTTTGGCCAAAACCACCAGAAATGTGTTTGGAGAAAGAAAGAACACCTTGCCAACTGTGAAACATGGGGGTGGGAACATTCACAGAATGGATACCACTAAATATTGGCATATTCTAAATGTGGATGCACTGCAGTCGAGAAACTGAAAGTGAGGAGAGGCTGATTTCCATCGTCGGACAATGACCCCAAGCAGAACTACTTCAAGAGGAGATTTTTTTTTGCAAACAATAGAAAGATACAGGACCCAAAACTAACTGATTTGAAAAAGAATTGTCAAATATGTATGCTGTTATAATTTTGTAGAGGTCTGATGCCCAAATGCAAACGAATGTGTGTGCAAGAAAGCAGAGACACATTGGGGAATTGCACAAGAACAACAGGAAAGACTGGAAACATGAAAGACCAGGAATTAAATACATGAGCATGACAGGGATACTTGGCCACAGGTGGAACACATCAAGCTGGGGCAGACAATCACAAAGGTGGGAAGTGGGATAGAAGCAGGTTGTATATTACAACTAAAAACACACTAGGAAAGAATTTCAAACTAAGATGGGAATCACCAGAGGCACCAAGAGTGATTTTTCGGGTGCAGACCATGACAGTATGTTCTGGTCTATGCCAAGATAATTATAATCCTCATTAGTGCAACTAATGGGAGCGTTTTGCCAAACCAATGTCTTTCAAACCCAATGTCTCCAGTCTGTAAAGGCAGACTTGCTGTTGGTGAATTTTAAGTCCTCAAATCCAATCCCAGATAACTCTGATGACATCACTCTGACATCAACAGGGTTTTTTTCTTCTCATATTAGAGAGAAGACATGCAGCTGATGTTGCTGTGTAAAATCAGTGAGTGCAGTGCTCTGTTAAGTAAAGCACCTGCATAAATGTACTTTGTTACTTTTCACCCCTTTTTAAATTAGAGCTTCAGGTAGTGGTATTCAATGCTGTGTTCTCTTTTCCTGGAAAAGGGTTCACATATTCAGTGTTACATCAGTTAGCAGCCAAAATTGCTTTTTTTCCCAAATAAAATTGTTGCAGATTACCATTATAAGTATGAAATGTGGTTTGACTGTGTAGACCATTTGGACATCTCTCATAATCATCTACTTGTTGATGCATCAGGTTATGTAAAAAAAAGCCATTTAAACAGGAAAGTAACAGTCAGGCTTGCACACATTTTTTTACAAACCCAAACACTAAGCCAATAAATAAATATCGGACATTGTTGAAAATTGGGATTTTTATCCATTACTGGATACTGGATACATAGCTCGTTTAAATCAAGGCTTGTATAAGAATGTGAAGATTGATTAAGCTGGACAATAGATGCTGTGCAGTTAATGCATCTTTGCTTTTTGTAGAATCAAGAACCGGTGTTCTCTAAAGACGGCAACAGGTTCTTTTTGACTGTTCCGGTCAAACAAGGAGGACGTGGAGAGTTTCATCACATCGCCATGTTCACCACACAGGTAAAGGTCGACTTTATAGTCAACTTACTTTAATACAGTGTACAGAAACAAACACATGCTATTCTATGCTTTTCTCGAAGGATGGATGGTGTGTGTTGCCACAGCTTTAGTGGAGCTTCTTGACTTATTGTGCAGGCAAAGAGAGAAATCACATGTTGGATTTCAGTTCTGTTAGCAGACATAAATGGGGTTATTTGAAGGCAAGTTTGCTTTGCTATTTCTCCTATTTTGAAGCACAGAGGTTACTCACATTTTATTTCTCTGGCTTTTTACTAAATCTTTACTCTCTTTACTAAATATCAAAATTCATGCAGTATCATTTTTGGATGAATAAAACACTTTTCTGAGGCTGTGTAGTGCCAGCTCAAAAACCCCAAATGACTGTTGCATAATGATTCACGAGTTGTCGGACCAGAGTTTGGGGTTGGTCATGGTTAAAGGAAGTACCTGGTTAGACATTGGGAGTTCGGGGGTTGATTGTGATCATGTTTAAAGGAAACCAGCACTGACTGAAGTGTTGTGAGCTGTGTACTATCTCTGTTCTTCTGCCAATTATTTTTCGAGTTGACACTGTCGGTTTCTGGGTCGGGTGAGGGGGTTCTGTCTGCACTTGGGTCTTTTCTACTTCTCCTTTCATAGTGCAACACTTTGTTTTTTAACTGTGGTTGCTAATGTTAGTGTGTAGCAATTTTGGATCATTGGAAGTCTTTATTGAAGGCATATGATACTTAAAAATTGACTGGCACACTTTAGTCCTCAATAAATAGTTATAGTGTCATTGTTCTTTTGAAGACACATATGAAGTCTCCTGACACAAAATCTGACAATATACTCTATGCCCAACCACTTATCCAACCTCCGCAAAGTGGACTGTTATCACTCTGTGTTAACTTGTTCCAAACTGTCAATTCACTATCTGGCACCATAGCAACGTGTTTTGCATAGTGTTTTGTCCAATGGTACATATGCCTTTTAACTATTGCTCCTGTACATTTATTGTGTCAGAAAGCCTCTGTGAAACATTATTTTTAAACAAGTTACAACCGTTTCCATTGTTCCGTCAGCTGTGTATTTAATCACATAACACATATCTAAAACTCACTTTACTATGGACTGAACCCATTTTAAAAGGTTTTTCTTTGTAACAGTCACACTATGTTCTCCTTTGCTTCTGACAAATATTCAAATAAATACCCTAACCTCATCTTCTTTTTACTCTCTTAGTTCAGAGCAGATCAAAATGAAGTCCGACATCTAACATCAGGAAACTGGGAGGTCACCAAGATCATTGCCTATGATGAGAACACTGACAACCTGTAAGTATAACCTGTTTTAGACAATGTTTAAAAAACAAAGAAAGAAACAATAGATAATATTACATAAGATAGATTTTGTGAATAATAAGCGTGCCGTCTGTTCACTGATGAGACATGTTTGAGACAGTGAACATGTTATTCTCTCTTTAATTTGCTGTGATTGCCACACTGTACTTTTCAAAAAGGAGTATGTGGTTCGCCATTTAATGTAAGAATATGACTCAAAGAAAACTGAGTTTAATCTTACATGCTAGCTAACGCTTTTTGTTTTTCTTTGCTTCTGACAGTTATTTCCTCAGCACAGAAGGTTCGCCACGAAGACGGCAACTTTTCAGGTTTGTGTTGCATTTAGTAGCCTTCCTTCTGTGTTAGCTTTCTGTTACCATCACGGGTGTTAATGTGTCGGTTTCGACCCGTGTCTTAAATCAGCTTTAAAATACACTAAAAACAATAACCTATCATCCAGTTTTTTTTTCATCTCTTGGTTACCTTGTTAGGCTTCATTATCCATGAAGTTTGGGTTTAATATTTTTGGTGTGGGTCTCTGGGCCTTTTTTTCTTTATCAGTATACCTCTCGATTTCAATAAAAAATGAAAAAATAACCTCATATAAATAAATAAGGTTGTTGTGTTACCTGAATATTACTGAGGGGTATAGAACACATCTCATCAACCAAATCAACCAAATTCATTTCAGATGAATTTGGTTGATTTATTTTTTCATTTTAAAATAAATAACTATAGCAACATCTATGGTGTTATGGGTCAGTTTTGGCCCTATATATATTTGTCAGCAATAGAGCCTTAATATAAACACATTGAAACACAGAACAGGTCATAACACAAAATATTGATTTGCAAGTTCAAACAAACAACAACCAATCAAACAAATCAAACCAATAGAAAACAATTACTACTTCCAAAACTATTAGAATGCTAAATCAGAGTAAAAGTCTTGTGTCTAGTGTTTTTTTTTTTGCAGCTATACTGGACCACCAGGTCAAAAGCGACCCTAACGCCACAAAGGACATCATTTCAACCAGAGCATTTTATAATGTAGTGAAAAAAAATTGTTTAATTTTGTTGAAATCACGGTTCCTGACAAAGTCAAAAAGCCTTGATGCAATAAACAAATTTTAAGTTATTCTTTTATGCATTTAAAAACTAAAACGGGTCGGTGCTGACCCGAACACAGCACTCAGTATTGGCTGTTTGCTGTATACAGTGCTAACAATGAGCAGTCACAAAGTGACTGAATTAAATTAAAGTAATTTATGACACCTGCCAGATTAAGATCATTGAATCTCAATTTACTTAAACTGTTTTTTGTTTTTGTTTTTGAAAGCAAACATTTTCACATTAATGGATAACAAAAGATTTTTAAAAGTTTTGTTAACAATTAAAAGACCAATACCTACCATGAATTTATATGACTCACACGTATTGTCTGTGTATCCAAAGCCAGTGGCCTCTGCTTCATGTGTCACTGCATTTGTTGGCCTATTCCTTCATTGTAACAAACAACCAGTGTAGATTGTTCTGAAATCATTATGCAGTTGGGATAATGCTCATATTACACATACATATATGTAAGTATGTCATCTTGACATGAATGTTTAGAATTTTTCATAAAAATGTAAACAATAAATATTCAAAGGAGATGCAGAAGAATGATGAGTTGCAGCTCTAAACTGAATGGTATACTGTTTTTCCATTTTGGGGAATCTTTACAATTAAGTTCCATAGTGGTATAATCTCTCAACAAGTAATAGTTATGGACACAATAGGTTTATTGTTGTTTATTGTTTTGCTCTCTTAAGGGGATTTTTTGTTGATGTTTAAAAAAAAAGTAATGCCAGCTTAACCCATGATGGCTACGCTTTGTGCCCCTTGTCTTACTATGTAAATTTATTATCTTTTTTCTTCAGCGTTAAAACTGTGGGTCTGTTCCCACGACGGTGTTTAACATGCGAGTTAAATAAAGCTCACTGTCTATACTTCGATGCCGACATCAGTCCCACAAGCCAGCACATCATCCTCCAATGTAAAGGTAGGTCATGTAGTATCCTCCTCCAAAGGCTCTTCAGATTGCATAATGCGATATATTTCAGTAAAATGCAATGGAAAAGTGAGAGGGGATGTAAGGGTGGCGTATCATTTTGAGAATAGTTTCAAAGAATAGTTGAATGATTTTATTGTATTGTTCAAATGTGGGTGTAATTTGGAAAACAGTTCAGTGTAGCATACCATTTACTATACAATGGTAGATTAGTCCACCTCCACCCACACCCAGTGGAACCCTTCCTCCCTAAACAGTTTACTTGTTTGTGCAGTAAAATAACATGAACTCCATCAGCTATTTTCTTTCAAGCAGAGATTATCTGGCAGATGTCAGGGTTTGCCTGTCACAAACTGTCACCCTCCATATATTTAATTTTAAATTGATCTCTCATCAATTTCAAATGAAAGGCAAAAAATGAAAACAAGTAGCCGCACATTGTGTATAAATACTTTTAGGTAGCATTATGAGGTAGCTTACTTAATACAGAGTTGATATTATTTGTGATTTTAATTTATTTTGAGCAGATGATATCGCTCCGTGTTCAGAAACATTTGGGCTTTGGCGAGGTGATTTATTGGAAAATAATAGTGCTCTAATTTCCCAAAAGCAATAAAAGTAATGGAGAGCTTATTGTCTTTCTGAGGACCACATTCATATTATCCTGACAAGCTTGTCCTGACTCCTGTTTTCATCAAGAGCTACACAGGCATTTAATTCAACTCATGAATTGACTGATTGGTTTCCTCCTTTCAAGCAGGTACATACACATAATGAACTCATTTCACTGTGTGACACAGGAAAGCATGGGTCAAAACAACCCAGAGATGCAGATAAGCACAAGAAATAAAATAGGAAGTAAGAGCCATGGTGTGTTTTTTAAGTGCAAAGAAACTGTGTGTTTCTGGAGCAGTTTGGGAGCAAATCATCCATAGCTCCACTTCTGAGCAAACCTGCCATCCTATTAACCTCTCAGTATTTTGCAAAAAGACCATGAAAAGAATATCTTAATTGGCAGTCTGAGGCTGTTAGGAAGGCAGCATGAGTGACCTTAAGCCCTGTATCATATAGATAAAGTCAGGGAGGTGACAAGCTAGGAAACAAGGACTGCCTGCATGTATTTTGTAATTGTTTTATTCCCTTCCCTTGCTAATTTGTAAATTTATCTTTCACTAATGATACACAGCACACATAATCCTTCAATCAAGATTACATCTAAACAGGATAATGTTGAAATTACTTACAGGCTCCTTTTTTATCCTTTCAGGTCCTGGAGCACCTACTGTGATCTTACACAGCCTAAATAATTCAAGTAAGAACTCCATTCAGTCTTTTGAGAAGGACGGATATGTGATGACCATCTTAATCTGTGTCTGTGTGGTGGCCTAGTTTTTAACAAGAAAACCAAGACTGCAGAGTCTCTGGTCCAGATAATGCCTCACATCCAGTTATGAAAAACTAAGAGGAAAAAATAAACCTCATTCTGTTGCTTTGCATCGACTGTATCACATGTTGGCATTTGCAAATTCCATTTTGGCACAATCATGACAGATTCCAAGAACTGAAACATAATTTTCTACAGTATGTAAATGTAATCATTATATTTATTCAAAAGTTCTATATATTCCATGTAAGAAAATAGGTTGTTTAAGGTTGTTAGTGTTAGTGATACACACATTTGCAGCAAGCAGTTGAAGTCATGTAAGACAAGATGGGTAAGTTTGCTTGTACAGCACCTTTCAGACACAGACTTAAGTCAAAGCACTGTGCATTAGGCAAACCAGCTGATTAGAGCATTTTCAAATCAATTATGTAAGTATTAAACAAGTTAAAATGCAGAAGGAAAAACTACTGCTTCATGATTCAGGATGTTGATTCCATCTGTGAGCAGCATAACAGCTAAATGCAGTTGACTGCCTCCTAAACATCTTGGGGACCAATTAGGTTTACATCTTTCAAGCATGTCAGATGTTTCCTTTGGTTTGATGCTGGAAGCCAGCTAGTGTAGTACGCTAGTGCATTTTTAATTCTGAGGCTATGTTTCCATGGTTACATGAGTTGTCTGTCTCACAGTTTGATGAAAAAGCTTTAGTCTTGCTTCTTTTTAGTATTCCTTGTCCCATGATAGCTTGTGGGAATTTAATGAATGACTTCCAGGTATTCCTTGTACTGAACCAGTGTCTGCCAGACTTTCCTTTTTCTTTCCTTTCATTGAGAAAAGGAAATGGAAACACAGCATGTCAGATCTGAGAGTGGAAAATATCAAAGTGTTGTTAGCCCGATTCTTTTGTTGGAAGCCCAAGAACAAACTGGAAAAACCTTAAGTTCAAAAACTGAACATTTATTATGATGACAGGTAACGTATGGCAGCACTGGGCTTAAAGTGACAGATATCTCGCAGGATCTCAGTCAGAGTGAGCCCCCGATGTAGTTCACATTTATCTTCTTGGGCTGGGTGTGCCCCGTACAGAGTTTGGACTTGCACATGGCCGAATGTAACAGGCTTGTTACCAGAGACGTGGACAGTCCAACCGCTGTCCTCGCCTTGTCCTTGAGATGTGTTAAACAACATGTGTGAGTGTTGTTTTGGCATGTAACTAATGCAACAGTTTCATCTGCCTCCTGGTATGCAAAAATTTCTAACAGGTCATGTTATCTTCCAGTTCCAGACACTACAAGGACATACAATGTGTGAAAAGTACAAATCTGGAACATAGGTTCAGTGGAAAAGTACAGAATAAGGATTCATGATGTCTTGAAACAAAAGCCGATTATAGTGTCTTCCTTCTCCTACCAAGAAATGGGCGATTGATCTCAAGAAGTAGCCTAGGATTGATTCTTGCTGAAAGTTAGATGAGAAGTTTGAAACCACTCTACTGTTTTAACATAAGACAAGATGAAATCATTGTACATGACTGGTCAGTGTACAAAACTGACGATGTATTTGAGAACTGCAATATGCAAATTAGTATATTCATTGTGTCATATTTACTTAGTATCAACTAGCTTAGTGTCAGCTAGTTTCACACCTTAATTTTTGTTGCTTTTATTTTAATACAGCTGACTCCCCAATTAAGCTGTTCTCTCCATTTCCTTTCTGTCTCTATCGTCAGACAACGGAACGAGCATGAAAAAGTGACAGGGACAGCCCATTAAAACTACATTATTTACCCTTTTTTACAAAATAAACTTTTTTTTTTTTTACAAACTAATAGCCTGGCTTGGCGACACTGCCTGTAAACACTTCCTGATGATGTTAATAGAAACTATTTGTGCCAACTCATTTTTACAGAGCCCGTGGGTAAACTCACAACAAGTGGCCAGCTGACCAGTGGTTTCATCACCAGCTCAACTCTGTCACTCACTCACTCACTGAGTCAGTCAAGAATTTTCAGGAATGTAGTGTTGGACTGTGGCCAGTCCAATGAAAAACTGCAGCTAACTTAGCTTAGCACAACTGGAAAGCAGGGGGAAACAACTTGTCTGACTCTGTCAAAGGGTGGTGAAATCCACTAACTCTGTAATAATGCAGTAATTACAGTTGTCATTCCCAAACTCTTGTTTGTCTCATTGACTTTATTATTTTAGCTATCTGCTCTCTCACTCTGTCCACAGGTTTTTGTTTTTGTCTGTCCCAGCTGTTTAGTTTTTCAGTGGGATTATGGTCAAATTATTCCACATATCTGTTACAGTCTCCATCCAACCAACCCGTCACATTACTGTCAAAATAAATAAACATTTAAATTGTATTTTCAATTTAAGATTCAAAAGTTATTTTATGTAGTTTTTGTCGAGTTTCTCCCTTATTTAAAAAGTGATCATATTTGCTGACAAAAGATCACTGCCAGGAAGGCCAAGAACAAGCATGAATGTGGACAAACACACACACACAAAAAGTTTAACAGCTGTGCTGCAGAAAAGAAAGCAATTTGCCCAGGGTTATTTGAATAGGCCCTCCATCCACAGCTGGGAACTTGATGCCTCTGGTGGTTTCATAATGAGACATCTATTGATTTTAGGTTTTCCATTAGAAATGCTGGATGAATTCCATTTCATTTAGCTGCTTCTCAAATGGTTTTCAATGAAAAAAAAATATCTGAGAGTCGTTGTCTATTACATGTAGATAAACAGTTGGGCTCCTGTTTTTGAGGGCAGAGCGAGTAAGCTGCTGTGTGTACCATGTTTTTTGTGCCAGTGACCAAATTATTGGTTCTTGATTAAAAAATGCCTTTCCTGTGACAAAATACAAACTATTTGTAGCATATTACTTACTTTACTTTAGTCTTTGATTGAATATTTAAATATACAGTTTTATATTTTAGAATTCAGAAATTCATCCTTTGTTTGCAACAGTTAAGCCTCAAAGAGATGAAATCCAGGAATGTATTCAGCTCCCAGAACCCTTTAAATTTACCACAAACTGAGACCATGTCAAAAAGGAAGTCTTATATCTTATTCATCTTATTGTGTCATGGGCTTGAAGGACTAATCCACATATTGGTGTGGATTACTTGCATGCAGTGACACTTTGATTACTGGAATTTTTAGAACTCTTCATCCTTTAATTGCAATTTTTTTTTTTTTTTTTTTTTACAGATTACTATATTCTTGAGAACAACTCTTTGCTGAAGGCAGCTTTGAAGTACAAAAGGATCCAACTGACTGACTTCAGGACTGTTGCAATGGAACATTTTGGTAAGAAGAAAGTATTTCTGAAAGTATTTTTATTGTTTCTATTCAGTTACTGAGAGTCACAGATAAATTGGTGGTACGTGACTATCAGCTTTTCTTTCATTTCTTTTTACAGATTTACCATTGAAGATCTCCTACCCACCAGACTTCTCTGATGCCCGTCACTACGGACTACTGCTGCTGGTGTATGTACCATGTGCAATGATGCATTAAATACAGTGGAATATGTGTGTTAGATGGGCATAATTATAAATTATTCATTTCGCATAAAATCTATTATTTTCGTCAATGCTTTTAATCAAGGAGCAATAGAGGACAGAAAATGCATTCATATTGAATGTGTGAGATTCCAGTTATCTGATCCCTAACACCTCGTCAGAAGCAACTTTTGCATACAGAGTAACCATGATCATATTAGGCTAGTCACTGGACACTTTTGTGGCACCTCATGATTTACTCTTATTGACCTGCATTTGGATCATGTGCCAGTAAAATTTAAAAAATGAAAGAAATAAATGTCTAAATGACTCAATAACACAATTAAAGGAAAAGGCTGATGATATCATAAATTCTTTATCAACAACGACCCTACAAACAGGTATTTGTGCATGCATGAACTTGAATTGATGTATCCAGAAGCTGATATAACTTGTTTCTCTGTACAATAGACCTCCATTGTACTTGGAAAAGCTGTTAAAAACACATCAGTAAGCCATGGACAGGCTAGGAACCTCAGACAGTAATGAGAGACCACAGTATTGCATATTTTAATCTTAGTGCCATCCCAGCTCTTTGAAATAAAATTGTGGTAACAGGGCTACTTTAGTTAATCTCCCAAATCTTTGAGATCTTTTTACTACTTCATTAGAAACATTTTCATTGATTGCCTAAAGCTTGTTGATGATTTTGGTTTCCCTAATTAGTATTGGGTGAGTTTACCTTATGTGTATGTCTATTTACTGTGTTCAGTGACATCACCCCTTGTTTTTCCTTTTAAAATTATTATTATTAATATTGATTGTTAATTAAAATACATAATTGATGCATTGATATACATTGAGCATCTTGAGTGACATCAATGGACTTTTGCAGTGACAGCGCCCCCGGTGGTCAGGCTGTGAGTGACCGTTTCTCTCTCAGCTGGGACTCTGTGCTGGTCAGCTCAGACAACATCATTGTGGCTCGTCTGGACGGCCGGGGCAGCGGCTTCCAGGGCCAGAGGATCCTGCATGAGGTTCACCACAGACTGGGAACCGTCGATGTCCAGGACCAGATTGCAGCAGTAGAGTATGCTGTCAAATCAGTTTTTCTCCTTTTTAAAAACTTGAACTTCTGACAATTACAAAATATAAGAGTTCTATACATCCATACACAACATTTTATTTCAGAATTTTTAGCTGAAAATCCTTTTTTAAAAAAAAATATTGTGTCTAAAATGTGGACTAATTTGTTGGATGAAAGACTAGTAGAACTGCTTGTGAAAGATAAAATGACAAAATCCTTAATTTTTAATCTTAATCTCAAATTTTAAAGGGTAAAATTCCTTTTGACAAAAAATATAAGTGGCAGTGATAACCACTGCAACATCTTGTCCCCTCAAACAACATGTATAAACAAAAGATGACTTTCTTACCAGTTACAGCTCTCTCTTGCCTTTGTCTCTGTCAGTATCTCCAAAGAAAACTTTTCTCTGACATTGATCTTAATACTTCTGCCTATTTCTTTTTACACATCCAGTTTGCAGGATTGAGGTTTTGTGTTATTAACATCAGGATGAACAAGGATGAATACGGCAGGTGTAGGATAAACCTTCAAGGAAGGAACTTGCTCTTGGAGTTCTGATAAATGCATCTCATTTTTGTTTAGAGCATTTGTGAATGCACTGATTTAATTCTCAGGACCAGGCTGACTACATTGCTACTAAAGCAAACATTATTCAAATGTAATAACAACCTTAGATATGAAACACTGCTTTCAACATGATTTGCACACAGAAAGTTCTCCACTGTTCAGCCATAATGCCACCAGAGAGATGTGCGACTTGTCTCCTATGCAGAGTGCAAATTTACACTGCAGCACAGAGGAATGAAAAAAAACGAAATAAAATGACATCAATTAGCTGCTGTAACTAGTAATCATACCCAGTAGCAAGTCAATTTATGTGAGAGTAGAAGTAATTTGTCATTTGTAAACCCATTTATAAAGTGTGGACTGAATCTACCCACTGCCTAAACTCTTTGAAATGACTAACAATTTCCTGCAATGACCTGCAAACAATCCTTGATCCTTTTGTGAAGCCTGGTTCAGCAGATGCTGCTTGTGAACTGCAAACTCAAAATGTGTAAGGGTTTTCTTGTTAGTCATAGTAGTTCTAACTCAGACCTTCAATCTGCTTTCATCAACTCGGCTTCAGGTTTGTGTATTCCTGACTTCAGTTAGTTTTGTTGATGTCAATAGCCAAGGGGTTCACATTATTTTTCAACCTAAACTGTGAATATTTGATGGAGGGTAACAATGTGGTCAAGAAAAACATTGTGTTTTTTTACAACCCTAAATGAGATGCTGAAGACAAATTTATACAAAAATGCAGATAATTGCAAATAAATTTTTTTTCTTGCCACTGTATACCAAATTCAAATCCAAGTTTTGAAGCCGAACTGCAAATGCTATGGAAGTGTTATTAAAAAGTTCACGTATGTTTTATTTTTTCCAGATACATGATGAAGTTTCCATATATCGATCGGACAAGGATAGCAATTTTTGGAAAGGTGAGACAATGCTCCTGTCTGTTATTAGTTGCAAAATTATTTAAATCTGTGGACTGTTGTTTCCATATGCATATTACAATTAGCCCTCTTTTACTTTTTTACATGTTACTGATATTATGTTACTGTTTTTCACTGTCCTCTAAAGCAGGTCATGCTTTGCATGAGTCTTAAAAAAGAGGCTTTAAAGTGTTAAGTGTTTATTTTGTTACATGTCCAGTGAATGACTCTTGCACCACTTTACAGATATGGCAATGAAGATAATGAGAATATTTCTTTGTTTTGTCAGGGTTATGGAGCCTACATAACATTAATGATGCTCAAGTCGACTGACAGCCTCTTCAAATGTGCATGTGCGATGTCACCAGTGACAGACTGGAAACTGTATGGTGAGGGCACAATTTAATTTAGCATTTGTGTGGAGCAGAGTGTAACTAATGATGGTGTTTTGGTAAAGCTTTCCCCTTTAAAGAAGCTGTTTACCTCTGACAGAATATTTCAAATGTGAGGCAAAGATGATTTTTCTGTTATAAACCCTATTTATGCAAACCAGAGCATTTTGTCCAGTGTTAAGATGACTAGTGTTACTTCCTCTTCTCTGAGAGCGTTTCATCTGGGCTCAAGGGGAGGACTCCACTTTGTTTAGGCACTGCAGCTTGAGCACTGTCAAACTGCAGGCTCTGTTAAGAATGTATTACTTCTCATTTGCGCAGCATCAGCATTCTCCGAGAGATACCTTGGCATGCCATTACGGGATGACAGCAGATATCAGGTGCGTGTTTACTGCCTTCCCACACTTGTTTGCTGTTGATCTTTGAAAGCGCAACATCACTGACACACCTACAGTTAAGCTCCCACAGACAGTGAATGTCACTGCTATCAAAGTGGGAAGCAGCAATGCTTTGCCTTTTCTTGGTTTTTTTTATGCTCAGTAGTCACTCATTTCTCTTTGGTAACTGTGTGCACTGGTGTGTCAGATCACATGCCGGAGTTTGTTTTTTTATGTAAAAAAGGGGTTGCCTGGCTCTCTCAGGCTTCCCGTGCAGACAAGATGTTTCGCTATGAGAAGTGTTTTCCACAGTGATAGGGAGGAGGCAGTGAGGAAGAACAAGGCTGTAAACAACCAATTGACAAATCTGCCCCAACCAAGTAATTCACTGCTTTCAATAATCTCCCGCTTTGCATTTCCTGTCTGCAAAATGGATTTTACATCTTTTTCTTTACACTTTGTGTAAACATTGATCTTCCAAGCACAGAAAATAATGTCAATGAGAGATGCTTGATCACCTGGAAAGTTTAAAGTGGACTAAATAACTGTCTGTATCCGCCTTTGTGTAAATGCAATTGGGATATAATGTAAAATTATACAGTGCCGTTTATTTGATTGTACTTGCTATCTTTGTCTTGCTTTTTCCAGTAGCAGTTACATCTATCAATCTCCTGCTATGTCTGATTTCCTCACAGTTTTCCAGTGTGCTGCAAAATGTTCAAGCACTTAGGGAGCAAACACTGATGCTGGTGCATGGCACAGCAGATGGTAAGAGAAAATAAATTTTGATGAAATTACAATACTGTATCTGTGGTGCATCACTGCTGGGCACAAAGAAGAATACAATCCTAGAAGGTAATGAGACAAATGGTTTTTAATCAAAAGATAAAAGGGAAAGTGGGTTATGTAAATTGATGCTGGGACTTTCAGAGGAGAACATTTGCTGATGAACCATGCGTGTCAAATGTGTTGAGGTATTTCCATTCCACCACAATCTGATTGCCTTTTCCTTTTTTTTTCCCAGATTCAGGCTTAGCTGACATGTTTTGTTTCTTTGTTTCCAGCCAACATCCACTTTCAGCATACTGCTGAGCTCATCAAGAACCTTGTGAAAGTTGGAGCAAACTATTCGATGCAGGTGAGTATCACCGGCACAATAACACCAAGGCAATGTTTGTAAAGACAGTTGTGCAAATATATTTTGTGCAATGCCACTGAAATACGGAAATAATGTCAATACATTTTGAATTATATAAATACATAATATATACATAATATTTACCCCTTTTAAATCAACTGGCCTAATTCAGTGGTGGAGATCCAGCCAATTGGTGATCGTAATCTCACAGTTAATGAAATTACCTGAGTGCAGTCAATGTGTCTTAAGTGACTGCAGAATAAAAAGACATCTGTCTGGAAGGTCCAGTCACTGGTGAATCACTATTCCTGGCTACAGTAACACCATGAAGACAAAACCTTAACCCTAATGCAAAGAAGGATGGAGGAAAATTGCAGGTTCCAGTTGCACAAGCCTGACTGAGACCTCTCCACACAGACTCAGTGCAGTGATTGTAGGCAAAATTGCATCTACTAAATACTGACTTGAAGGGGATGATATATATATTGACCATGATTCCACTGAAAACAGCAATAAAAGGGAAACATCCAGGGGTACTTCAAATTATTTAAAACAATTATTCAACTTATCTTCAAATGATTACAGCCAACCTGGTAGGTTAACTTATATTTTACTGTTATAAAATGTCATTTACTGTTGTATGATATTTACTCACCAGATCTACCCAGATGAGGGCCATTTCCTATCTCATCACAGCTGCCAGCATCTCTATGCCACACTGACCAGCTTCTACAGGGAGTGTCTGAAGGAGGAGGTACTACAGCTGCCCGATGAGGAAGAGGAGGAAGAGGAGTAGGCGAGAGGCTTTGAAGGTTCGACCTGTGGCAGAGCTTGAGCGAATTTTGCGAAAATCCGTCAAGGTTTTTCACATTTTGGACCAAGTGTTTAGCCAGATATGGACACTGGGTTAGAGCTTGTAATGCTCTTAATTGTGCGAGTTTGTGCGTGCGTGTGCGTGTGTGTGTGTGTGTGTGTGTTAGAGAGTGGGATAGAGAGAGCACTCCTGTGTGTGACTGTGTACAAATGTGTTGAAAAGATAACTGAAAGACATTACAGTGGCACTTGTATTGCGACTTGAGGCAGGAACTCTAGCATAAAGTCATTTCAGTTTTGGGAACGCTCCATTTCTAGGCAAAGCACATGGAAGACTGCCTCCGTCTTGTGCAGGCTCTGTGGGCTGCACTCATCCACACTTAACCAAGAGCATGCCCCCCTTCCTTCCTTCACTCATTTTGCCATGTTAGTCTATTCCGTGGTAACACTTGGGAAGAAAAGAACACACATGCACTTTTGATCTCACCTCTCCCTTGGCCATTGTATTGTTGCACAAGGAAATGCCCCAGTTGTCTGGAAATGTCACCACAAATTCACCGACACTGAGCCAATCCTGAAGTGCAATTTCCTGCTGAAACCCTATGCCATCGCCCACCCTAAATGGAAACAGTCTTTATAGGTCACACTTTATTGTACAGAGGTCTTGTGTAGACATGTACAATGCCTTATGAGGTTCAACATACTGGAATATAACTTGCTGGCATTGGTTGTCATCCTTTAGCAGTGTCATGTTAACCTATGTCAACTCAGGTCCTCAAGGCACAGCATTGCAGTCAGTTTATCATCTGAACTACGTCAGCTGTATGGCCAATAATAAGTTATGAATTTTATGAGGATAATACATATTGGCCGTACAGGTATTTTAGTTTCAGACCACGCTGCGGAAGTTCTCCATCTTATTATGCCTTTAAGCTGGTTCTCTTAAATCAAGCGAAATCTCTAAGAAACTCTGAGGCCATTTGTGGGTGATTTAAGAGATTTCTTGAAGTCTAGAGACAATTTTTTCCTACTTTTGGACACTCTAATTTCAAGAAAGAAAAGGTTAAACGTGAAGATAAATGTAAATGGGTGTACTAAGATGGGCAATTTTACAGTGTCAGTAAGGTGTTTGCATGTCTACAGGGAATGTGTCAAGTGTTGCCACATTTTGTACAGTACAATACAG
Source organism: Psettodes erumei (assembly GCA_016785225.1). NCBI lineage: Eukaryota > Metazoa > Chordata > Actinopteri > Pleuronectiformes > Psettodidae > Psettodes > Psettodes erumei. Next base: position 2,431,708 of record JAFBJZ010000221.1, read on the forward strand.
CAGAGTGTGTACATAAATATATTTTTGAGATGTCAGATCTCATAGAAAGTTTAGTCTATGGGGATGGATTGATTTGACCTGGTCTTGTCTTTTTTTAGTTTGTTTCTTTCCTGTTTTCCTTTCAGCCAATGATTTTCTTCTTAGGATGGATTTTGTAATGCTTCTTCTTCTGCTTCTTCTGTTTTAAAAAGGGAAAAGGGCAGGGCTGAAGTTTTGGGATTATTGTGATTGTCCTCTAGTGATGATTATAAATAAATAAAAGAAATATGAAAAACTATGAGTTATGATGTATACAAAAATCAAAAGCTTGTTTGCAAGACTGATTGTTTGAGGGGATGAGTAATCCAATCCCCTGAACACTGAACTGAATGTTTCATTTTTTTTTCATCACATGAGCCACTTCAAACTGACAAGGTGGTCTGTCTCTGCCTTGGCACACCTACATTAATGATTTAGCAGACAGTATCTGCTCTGTGTAGAGCAAACACTGCCTAAACATTTTGTGTCTGTGTGGAGGAATCTGTGCCTTGAATGGCCAACCCGATGTTAACCACACTGAAGTACAGCCACTCTTTAATCTGCAGAATCTGAAGGTGCAGAATGAATTTTGGTGTCTTAAATCAGCACAGAGCCATAGTTTGATAGAAGTTTATTCCAGTCTTTGTCTTTTTGAGACAAAAGTATCGGACCTGAGAAAAAACTCATGTGAGGAGTCACAGACAAAGGCTTAAAATGTTTGGCACTTATACAAAAACATGTGACACACAGCCTCACTTTGAACTTTGAACTCATACATAGGAATAGAAATAGAACAAAATAGGCCAATCTAGGAGAAAGCCTTAAGAAACTTTGAACATAATACATAACATAATGGGGTGATATATTGAATATAGTCATAAATACAAAGAAATGTGGCCTTTACAGAAGTGTGCTAAGGATGTTGTAATAATATTAAATAGCCAAAAGGAGTTCCATATGCCAAGGGGCATATGGCAGCTATACCCCATGTCAAGTAGCAAGTAGCAAGTAAAACCTCATGCACCTCACTATTGTTTTAAGAACCCATTCTTTATCAGTTTCATCCATTTAGTTTTTTACGTGATGGTGCACATCGATCAACGTCACTGTAAATGTGCTAGTGCTAGCCAAATATTGTCCCTTGGCTAGATGTTAAATCAGTCAATGCCTTATGAGATTATATTGTTATTAATCAGGAAACTTCCCATGCAGTGCAAACTGCTCTGTTGAACACAAAGCCTACATTTTTCCTTTCCTGTTACATGTAAAATATGAAAAACTGGAGTAGACATTGTGTTAACTCTCAGTGAGAACATGTAGATCTCAGGAGGGAACATTTTATTCTGGTAAATGCATAAAGACTGAGTCAGGCTGACGCAAAATGTCGTATCTTAATATCTTGATTTACTGGATGATTTATTTCAAGTAATGACAGATGTACTCACCTTTCAGAATCACTGACACCTCCCAGCAGTACAGCATTTCCCCTCTCTCTTCCCTATCTTAAAATATCCCTCTGCTTCCAGCAGCAGAAACCTCATTCTTTGTCGCTCTGCCTACAGGGATGATCCAAGGCAAGAACTCAGGGACAAAAACATTCTGTCTGCCCCATTGTTTCTTGCTAGCAATTGGAAAAAGCTATACTAAGAGTATATTTTAAAAGAAAACTAGTTTTAAGCTATGATGTTGGAATCAGATATTTGGCATGGGTTTAACAAGGCCAAATATAGAGCTGCAGAACAAGACCATATGGAGAAGGAAAGTGACTCTTGGTCTAACCTAGAAACAATTAAATTTTGGGAGTGATCCAGATCAGGATCCAGATTGAGGACATTTTTGAAGGATTCATAACCATTGCACGATATACACAGTTTGCAGTGCCTATAAAGTATTCACACCCTTAGATGTTTTCCCCTTTTATTACTGTTATGTTTGGAATCATAGTCACGTGACAGAGCATGAGCAGTTTTGCAAAGAACAATGGAGTAAAATTGTAGTGCCAAGATGTTCTAGCCTCTAATCCACTAAATACTGACTGGAAGAGGGTGGATATTATTGCAATAACTTATTTCACATTATATATTTTTAATGAATTGACATGACTTTATAAAAATATTATTTATATATAAATTCCTGTCAAAACATCCAAATTCATGAAAGGGGGAACATTCAAGGGGGTGAATACTTTTTATACATGTTACTCCATAACTACAGAGAACAATATCAGAACAATTTGCTTTACTTGCCCCAGAACATGAAAGAACAAACTAAATTAAATGCAATTTACTGTTTGCAGCATTCTTAATCTGGTTTTCACAGCAAGGCTGCCAGGTTTGACAACAATGTACCAAACCAGTCTCTTAGTCTAGTTGCATCTAAGATTTTTTCAATCTTGATGTCCAGGATAATGCTTGCAAGATAATATTTATCACTGCTGCTATACCTCCAAGCTTTGTATATCACTGCTGCAGTTTCAGCACTTTTCAAATCAAGACTGTTATGTTCTCAATCAGATAAGGTTCCCAGTGAATTATTCATTTTATCACTTTGTCCTCCTAGCACCTCTGCAAACAATGCAACACACAGATCAGAGTCTATCCAGTTAAACTCTTTATTGCAGCTTATAAATTTTTCCCGAGTATACAAATGTCATGCATTGATAGAATCGAGCAAGTGCAGAAGTATAAGCAGCACAGGATCATAGCCAGAAAATGATCTGAGATCAGTTTGCTACTTTTCCAGATAAGGAAATGATATACAGTACAGTTAGTTATTTTAGGATTTTAGAAGGTTATGAACCACTGAACAACAGAGACAAGTATTATTACAAGTTAAGTTTCTCCATTTGAAACACATTTCACATTTTGGGATATTAAACACTACCTGTAACATGTATGGAATCGAGCTGGTCATAAAAACTCAAGCAAATGTTATTATAAAAAAAATGCATTCATCTTAAGTGGACGTAAGATGAAACGTACTAGATAATACACATCCCAACCATTACTGTGACAATGAGCAGTATTTTCTTCAAAGTCTAGAGGAAAGACTGACATTGTTGGAAAACTATTCAAAAGACTTTTTCTGATCCCTATAAAATTCAATATTGTCTAATATAATATGACTAATTGTATTGAATTCATCATATATTATATGATTTATATATGCATAAAAAAGAAAGAAAGAAAAAACAAAGAAATATCAAGACACAAAAAACAAAGACAAACTGAGATGGGAATAACATTATAAGGGGATGTTGGGATTGGAATATTAGATATGCTCCACAGGAATTTTCCTCATTGATCTGGACATTTTAACCATCGCAGAATTACAGGATATGGTCTGTAATAGATGACGAACATTCCACAGTCAAAAGTCAAAAGCCTCTCCAGGGGGATGCTGGGGAGCTAAGGGGGAGGCACAGAGGGAGAGGCAGGAAGCAAAGATCCTGCATGCGCTGAATTTGAGACAAAAAGTGTGTTTCCTGATGTCCAAGATTCATTTTCCAAACAGCATCAGGTTTTTAGGTTTTCCATAGTATCAAAGTGATCCAGTGATTGCTGTTTGTGCATCTATGGGGCTATTGCAATGAAGAACTGGTATTACCTGCTTCTACATACTTTTAATGGTGCCAGTAGGTCAAAATGTGAACAAATTGAAACTATTTAGAGAAATCCAGTGCCTATCTGTATGTGATGATGGATTTAATCTTTTTGTAACATCAGTGTAAATATATTTCTGGCTTTCAGATCATCAAAATAATTTTGACTTCTGGACTGTTACAGAGGGCCCCCGAAAGTTCACAGAAAAAAACAAAAACAAAAACATGCAATTGTTGCTGTAATTTCTGTATTACCCATGCATGCATACAGAAGCTGCAGATAAGATAACACTGTGTGTACAATTATTAGGCAAGTGAGTATTTTGACCTTATTGTAATTTGTATGCATATTTTCCAACTCCAATCTATATAAACTTGAAGATGATGATTTAAGCATTATCAGGTGTATTTGTGTAATGAGGGAGGGTGTGGTCTTAAGTGATCAACACCCTATATCAAGGTGTGCATAGTTATTAGGCACCTTCTTTACCTCAGACAAAATGGGACAAAAAAGAGATTTAACAGACTCTAAAAAGTCAAAAATTGTAAAATGCCCTTCAGAGGGATGCAGCGCACTTGAAGTGGCTGAGCTATTGAGGTGTGATTATTAAAGAATCAAACATTTTGTTGCAAATAGTCAACAGAGTCGCAAAAGAGACACAAATTAACTACTAAAGACTTGAGAAGAATTAAATGTGAAGCTACCAGGAACCCATTATCATCCAGCACTCTCATATTTCAGAAATGCAACCTACCTGGAGTGTCCAGAAGTACAAGGTGTTTAATGCTCAGAGACATGGCCAAGGTAAGGAATGCTGAAACATGACCACCACTGAACAAGACTCATAAGTTGAAATGTCAAGGCTGGGCCAAGAAATATCTGAAGACAGATTTTTCAAAGGTTTTATGGACAGTTGAAATCAGAGTGACTCTTGATGGACCAGATGGATGGGCCCTTGGCTGGATCACTAATGGTCAAAGAGCTTCACTTCGAGTCAGACACCAGCAAGGTGGAGGTGGGGCACTGGTGTGGGCTGCTATTATTAAGGATGAGCTAGTTGGATGTTTTGGGGTTGAAGATGGACTTAAAATCAACTCCCAATCCTCCTGCCAGTTTTTAGAAGATACTTTCTTCAAGCAGTGGTACAGGAAAAGGTCTGTATCATTCAAGAAGGCCATGAATTTTATGCAGGACAATTCTCCATCACATGTATCCAAGTATTCCCACTGCGTGGCTAGCCAGCAAAGGCCTTAAAGATGACAGAATAATGACATGTCCCCCTTCCTCATCTGATCTCAACCCTATTGAGAACTTGTGGGCCCTTCTTAAATGTGAGATTTACAGTGAGGGAAGACAATACACCTCTTTTGAACAATGTTTGGAAGGCTGTGGTTGCTGCTGCATGAAAAGTTGATCGTCAACAGATCAAGAAAATAACAGAATCCAGGGATGGAAGGCTCATGACAGTTATTGAAAAGAAGGGTGGCTATATTGGTCACAGAATATCTTTTGAAATGTCTTAAGTGTTTATTTGTATATTTTGAGTTGTTTATTTTTTGTTTTTGTCTTACTCTAATAAATGAAAATAAACAAGTGAGATGGAAAATTTTGTTTTTCAGGTAGTTGCACAATAATTCTGCACTCTGATATTTGCCTAATAATTGTGCCCACATAGATATTCTCCTGAGAAAACCAAAACTCACTTTCCTTTGTTAAATATTCAGGTTTGAGGTTTATTAACATTTTGAATTGACAGAGCACTGTATTTGTTCAGTAATAAAATGAATCCTCAGGAATACAACTTGCTTAATAATTGTGCACGCAGTGTAAAGTTATTGACCAGCATAGTTGATTTTGACATAACTGCAGTATTAACATGGCTTTAGTTCTCCTTACCTGAATGGGATTAAAACAACCCATGGGGATTGATAATGTCATTGACTGGGCATGATAAGGAATCAGTCAGCCACTACTGAAGATGCAGATGCTCTGTTGTTCCTCAGGGCTGATTATATTCACTTTTCATGATCTAATTCAACATTATGGTGAGTGGACACTGTGTTGGCTGTGATGTTCGACAATAATGACGATGTCAAGGCACCTGCAAAAACTTTTTTGTGATGTCATCTCCCAACATTGTTATTAAGTTTACCTTCATTTTTTTCCTTTTTTGCAGTACATAGAAATAGTCACATTAGATTACATTAGTCAGCAAAAATGACACCCTAAAATGGAAAAATACAAGTTTCTTTGATTTGTACATGATATAAATACTGTATTACAAACAATAATTATAATCTGATGCATTGGATTACAGCAACATAACTTAATCATAACAACCCTGCACCCTGCACCCTGAACCACCATGCTTACCAGTTATTCCAAACTAATTTAATGCTATTTATCTTCTATACTGTAGGTCTGTAGGTTTTCATTAATGCTCTTGCTTTTAAGGATAGCAGCCCTTCAGGAAAACACAGCCTTAGCATTGATGGCTACAGCAATTGCTATGCTCATCACAAAACCGTGTAGCTTTATGAGGCTCTGCGGGCTAGTCTTCTTCTTTGGATATCTGCATTCCAAAACCCTTGTCATCCTCAAAGCAGCGCCGGAAGAAGGTGAGCACTGAGTTTAGCATGTAGTGTTGGCTTTTGGCAGAAGCAATGTTGTGTCCTTCATCAGGGAAAATCTAGGCAGCAGAGAAAGGGAAACAAAGTGTTGTTTATGTGACCTTTTACAGTTAATCATTAAGCATGAGTTTCACTCTAAAGGTCAAACAGAGACAGTGGCCCATTTAAAGCCCCCAGAGTCACAAGCACAAAACAAAATCCCGGTGAAAAGGACATGGCTGGCAATTATTTTGTGTTTTTTCTTATGGTCAGCAAATTCAATTAAATCACCAAAACCAACAATTGATACCACTTCTCAGTATTATCTGACATCCTGCCCTGTGTGTGGCACTGAGCCCCAAGCCCACCTTTAAAGACATAGAGAGCATAGAATTCATGGTCATTCATTTTTAAAAACTGACACTCAGCATCTTTTTTTCTGTTTTTACACTGTCTTGGACTCTTGCTTGTGCACTTTCACTTGACTCTTGTTTCCTGTTTTGTTTTGGGGTTTTTTGTAAGGTTTTTCTAGAGTGTCCTGTGTTGCACTGCTTCCTGAGTGCGATTGTCTGTCCCACCCTGTGTTCCACCTGGGTCTTATTATCCCTATTATCTCCCTGGTGTGTATATAAGTCTTGGTCTTTCCCTTTGTCTTTGTCAGTTTATCTGTCATGCCAACTTTGCCCACTATCTTTGTCCTGTTGTGTTCTTCCATAAAATGGGAAAAATATATTCACAAAACTTTTCACTAATAGACTATCTAGCTAGTCAGATCTGTCAACTGCAATATACTCCCGAAAATAAGGGCTATGTCAGTTCTAGCTGATATATAAGATATTCACAAAATATTTTAACACTAAAGCCAGTCAATATCAGTGTCAAGATCAAGGAGTGCAGAGGGGTCTCGAAAGCTGCCCGTAGGTCAATAAACCATTGGTTTCAGAAAGGTATTGACATTATTGGTAAGTGTAATTTGACTCTGATTAGCATTATCAACAGACATAACCAATTCAATGGCAGATATGGAAGTTGTCTGGCTACTGTAGAAATCTTTGAGTTAAACTTTCCATCAAACCATAAAGCCCTTCGCAGTTTCAACATTCATCAACATTCATCATCCACTACATAGGTGCCAACTGGCAGAGACTGGTCCGCTGGTTACCAGCCAATCACTGTGAACTGCTGAGTCAGCTCTTGCATGGAACATGAAGTCATCTAGCAACTGGGTCAAACCTGTCTCTTTGTCTTAAGATTAGGAGTTTTAGCTAGAGTTGCTGTCAGTAGTTTGGTAAAAGAAACTTTGACAAGAACTTTTAGTCCCATTTCGAAGGACTCTTTGTGATAAGACCAAATACTTTCTGAGTATGTCTGGAAAGGCAGCGTGATCTCCAGTGGTTGGAGTTTTCCTTTTGTTGTACTGTTGTACAGTAGTGATGGGCCCTGACTTTACAGCTGGATGTGTTCACAAAAAAAAGTCTCTTGTCAGAGAAGTGAACTGAATTGGAACTGAAACTGAGAGAGAGCGCTCACCTGGAGAGTGTAGTTCACATTTGATGCAGACAGCAATTTGATCAGCTCAGCAGAATGTTGGAAATGAACGGTGGCTGAAAATAGAAGAGATTATTAAAATGGATTCCTCATGGCCTGAGACAAGAGCTCAGAATTTCATGAAAATAAATTGTTGTGCCGAAATGTGCTCAGATAAAAGAAAGTCAGCAGCAAGTTACTTCATCACATGTAATTGTAAATATAGTGTAGGCTAGTGATGTAGTCAAGCCAAAAGAGTCAAGACTGTTATTGTGCATAAAGCTAGTTGTTGCATGTAATATTAATGCACTTTGTATGCACAGTATGCTTTTTAGTTCAATATAGTGGCCAAGACCAATAAAATAATATATACAGTATATTAATATATACTGTAAGAAAACTGAGTAAACTCCTGGACAACAGTACATACAAATCCTCTCCTGTTTCTCCTGTGTCCTCCATGTTTTTTTGCTAAAGGAAGCCATAATGAAAGGTCCATATTTACGATAATTGCAACAATAGGCAGTGCACTCTTCATTAGCAAGATCCCATTTTTATTTTGATTTTATATTTTATATGCCCAACCGATGTGAGCTTTGATCCTCCTAGGAATGAATGATACTAGTCTAATACAAACCTGTAGCGAGATCTTCACAGTCTGTTCAGCTGCTCTTTGTTGGAGACATTGTGTTGCTCTACATCCACAAAACTCAAGAGGGGTTTTGGTGTTTTTTTTATTGGATTCAGGATAGGGGGCCAACTTGGCAAGGTCATACTTTTAATTTTTTTCTCTTCTTTACAAACTCTCTTCTGATTTTTGCGTTATGCCTGGGATCACTGTCATGTTGGAAAATTCCTCTCCTGCCAAGAATCTTGAGACTGGGAGTCATTTTTTCACTCAATATTTGGCTTTACAAACTTTCATTCATATCCCTCTTCATCTTTTACACTCATGCCCATACCCCATAGTAACCTCATCCCTTTTGGCGAATAAAAAAAATGTTTTGTGACTAATGCTTTCTTTTTTTTAGAGGTTGACTTCATGCACTGACCTTCACTTCATCTAATCAGTCACTGAAACACCCGTTTTCTCAAATAATCCTTGTGCAAAGTCAGATGCTCGTTGCCATTTGTTTTTCAATGCACTGTTGTGTATATAGTGAACTGTAGATGCTGTCACTGCACCTTTGGGTCCTGGTAGTACAGCTATTCCTCTGCCTCCTAAGCTCTGCTGCAGCTGTGGTTCAGCTCATGTTCAGTCAGCTGCTGATGTTCTCCTACAACCTGACAGTCTACTTCTTACCTGTTTTAGGCAGTTATCATCATGTGGAGAAACCCAGTCCACACTGGCTAAGCTGTGCTGTTCACAGGTGCTTTTATAAAAAAAGTTCATGCAACTAGCATTAACTGGCATTTACTGTAGTGGTCACAGGGCCTGTATTATTAGTGTATCCTAGCCAATCTAACTGTATATCCATGAAATACAATATTTTTTTTTAAGATATCATGAAGTAACATTCCAGACCTGACTCAAGATCAAAAGATTAAGAGTGGAGTTAATGCTGAGCCTCTACATTTATACCTGTACCTATACTCACCATCTGCTGTTCCATGAATAATAAGAAAGTTCAGTGGACTCATTGCTGTGATGTTGCCGAGCAGACTGGAAATCTGTTTGACACAGTAAACAGTACAATGACCCTCCCCATACTTAAACAGCAACAGTTTAAACATTATCTAAACATCTCATGAAGATTGAAGATAATTAACAGTGAATTATCCTTATTTGAATAAAACTTTAGGAGTTTGTGTCATTCTGGAACAGGATCAGGTACCACAAGCAAATATTTAAAAGGTTGAAATAAAGAATAAGAAGTCTTAAAATGAGTTTTTCATGTTTGCATGGCATGTTCTGATAAGAGCAGTGCCACAGCACTAAGGTAGGATGAAATGTGATGACAGCAGTGAATGGTAAAATGAGGCAGTGCAAAGTAAACGTTTTGCATTGAATCTGTCTGAAAAGTGTCAGCTGAGAGCTACATCTGTTTCTGCTGCTGTATTGATTCTTACAAGAAGTGCAAACTAAATACCTGCACTTTTTCAAATTCCCAGTTTGTTTTGGTATCATCAGTGTTCATTAACACAGAAATGCAAGCTTCTCTGTAGGTTTATGTCATGCCCTTCATAATTTTTAAATTTCATCATAATTTCGAAGGAATCATCTTCATTACCACATGGCAGATGGCAGAACACCCATGAGCCACCGTTGCTATGGAAAAGAAATCAGTCAGAGGTGCAAATCTTTGTAATCTTGTGCTTTTTTCATTGCAATACATATTTTGACTGGTCATGGTGTAATTACTCAGCAGTGGCTCAATTCCATTTGACTGTCTCAGTAAGCCAATGCCCATGAGCTAGCAAGTGCACAGCTTGGACCCTGAAGCTGGCATGTGTAAATGGAATGCAGCCATTGTTAATGTTATTAATTAAACATTTGTTCTTCCTGCTGAGCCAAGTCAAAATGTATGCTCCATTTATGCAGTTTTTTTTATAAATTGAGAATTTAAGTAAATTAAGAAACTTATATTTTAGTACACAACAGTAGGCAACTTTTGCGGTAGTAATTATGTATTCAGATCATTGTGTTGAAAAAACTGGCATTACTTGGGACATGACATTATTGAACATAAACTCAACCAGCCACTCTGCACAGTCCACACAAAAGTAACCTGTTGTTATCTGGTGGAGCTGCTGTTATTGGCATTGACACTGTGAGTGGCACTGCTGCCTCAAAGGTATGGGACAAGAAAATGTGATTGGCTATGAGGAGAAATTCAACAGCACTCTCTACAGTGAAACTATTCACTTTCACCACAGCCTGTTTGCACGTGCTGCCAGTGTCCTTCATACTGTGCAAATGTGTAGTGTTCAGAAACATGTGTTCTGACTCAACACCTGCTGCTTTGAATTGGATGTTGTGACCCCGTAACGCATTTATGTGTATAATCCCATGGTAAACAGTTATACACTAGTCTACTTTGCATTCCATCATTGGTTATAATTCTGTGCAAGGTCAGGTGAGTGTTTACATGAACAGTGAATGCCGGTGTAATATAATTGCACGTTCAGAGAGTTACATTCCAAAAACACCACTGATATCTGGTCGTACTTGGTATTTGTGATCTTCTTTCACTGCAGAGCCGAAGTATTTCTCAGCGAAGGCCGACCCTTTATAGAGATGAAAAAGAAAGCAGTTGGAGGGGTGGAGTGGGTGGGGGGCAGTACAGCAAACTGGGCCCATTGCTTCCAGTGCTTTTCAGTATCATCTCTTTACTTGGCATTGAGTGTCGAGACAAGTTGAAAATGTCACGGATGATGAATGCTGCTCCATTCTGTTTATTAACCTTCCTGAGTTTAACATTTAACATTATTATTTCATCGTCATATTTGATGATAAACATATCTTAATATCAAAATAATCATTTAAATGACCTTGTGACATTTGGGATATGTTACAACTTCAGATCATTGTAATACTATGAGTCTGTATGATGTTCCATCACCTACCATAGAGTCTCCAGTTTGTTATAGGAGCCACAGCGAGGCCACACTTGAACAGTGAGCTGTGGGAAAGGAGCAAGAGGGAGGACAGGAAGCCACCATATGCCTGGAAAAAAATAAAATAAAGGACTTTACTGGCTTAAAAGTATCCTGCTTAATAAACTGCTGTTTTCTAAGATATATGAGGCTAATGTAAGTTACCTTTCCATAAACTCCCACTTTGTTGCCATCAATATAGGGTAGTCTGATCAGATGCCTGAAAAATAAAAGAGTTACTTGAGCAGTTATGTACTTATTACATACTTATTACTTACTTATTACACTCTGATAAAAGACATCATAGAGTTCAGTTCAATTAATCATTTAATAAATTCATCAGTTAATCATAGTGTAAACAGAGACAATCGCTGGCTGAATTATTTTTATTATTTCACCATGCTTGAACATAGGTGCCCTTCAACAACTTTAAAGCCCCCATACCTACACATTGCATGTGTATTTAACATGCATAGAGATAAATAAAAGAAACTTTCGCTCCATACTGACATGTCATAGACATACAGACACATCTAATAATCTCCCCTTTCACACAGGTCATGATCCATTGACACAGTGGGGGTGCCAACACAGGAAGCTCTGGCCAATCACATACTTCCAGGTGTGCATACCTGGTGGAGCACTTTTTCCATAGATTTCATACATTTCTACTATTTACCTCAAGATTGTTGCACCAAGATATAATAGTTGCCATTGTGATAACTGTCCAGACTTGAAAAGTCCTGTCTTGTAAATGTAACAAACCTTTGTCCTGTGTTTTAGCATCTGACTAGCCTTTACACATTGTTCTGTTACTCCAACTGGACTTCCTACTGTATTGTACCTTATGCAACACACCACCAATAAACAATTAATTATATTACCATATCATATGACCAGGTAACCTGAGGGCTGCACACAGGTAAATTCATAAAAAAAAAAAATAAAATTCTAAGCTGCTGGTAAACAATAATTATAATTAAAAGTGCTTAGGGCAAAAGGAGTTTGGCCTGCAGAGTAATGTGATCATGGACTGTATTATAAGTACATAAATATTGTTTTCTGTTGTTAACATGATCATTTGTTTGCCAGGTAAAATAATTTGGCCTAGTATGTCAGTCTGCCCATATATCACAATGGCATATCTCAGCTAATTTATGTATATAATGTAGACTTCTAAGGTAATTGATGTTTTTGCCTGAGCACAGCTACATAGAGACAGTCTGTAAAACAAGACAAATACATAACGTGATCAAGTAGAATCTAGTGGATCACTTTCAGACCAAAATGCACTTACTCCAGTGCCGTGATCTGGTCCTGGACATCAATGGTTCCCAGTCTGTGGTGAACCTCATGCAGGATCCTCTGGCCCTGGAAGCTGCTGCCCCGGCCGTCCAGACGAGCCACGATGATGTCTGAGCTGACAAGCACAGAGTCCCAGCTGAGAGAGAAACGGTCACTCACAGCCTGACCACCGGGGGCGCTGTCACTGTAAAAGTCCATTGATACTAAAGATGCTCAATGTATATCAATGTACTAATTATGTATTTTTATTAGTAATCAATAATAATAATTAACAAAGGCAAAACTGTAAGTATGATTAAAGTGAAAATACAAATACAAAATGCATTTAAAACTGAAATGACGTACAGAACCAACAAAAGTGGGTATTGCTTTGTTTCATCCAAATCCACTGGAACAGTTAACTCCAGACGAAGTGCTGAAAAACAAGACAACGAGAAAATTTTAAAACTTTTTACACATCATGTAATTTGTCCTCAGGAATGACCCGTGATTCTAACTCACAGTTAAACATTCAGATTCAAAATGGGAATTTTTGCATGTACATCTATTCTTCTGACATCAGAGAGGTGACACAACAGCTTGTTTTTCTTGAGTAAGTAGTAAATGGGTCTCATTCACATGTTTATCATAGTCAAATTCAGAGAGAGACACAAGGGGTTTTCCTCCCTGGAAGTGTTTTTTTTTTTTTTAAAATCTACACTGTGTGCATGAGTCATGGTGATATGTGATGTGGGAGTTGTTCAAATAAGGAGGCAGTCACAGCATCACTGTTAGAGGTGTTAACTAGTTTGCCGAGGAGAAAACATGTCAGGACACCGCCAGCAGTACAGGATAATATCATACCCAGTGAAGAATTTGAAAATTTAAGCTGAAGCCCTGTAAATTAGTGTTGTCTTGTTGCTTTTGGCCCTGTTGTACTGTATGTGTAACTATGACTGATTAAATCAGATTAAGACAGGCGCCATGGAAACCCTAGAACATACAGAATAAAGATGACATAAACACAGTGGTCCATCTGAAAAATAAGTCTGCAATTCAATTTGTGTTGAGCTTTTAAAGAGAAGGTTCTCATAGGACTGGTTATACTCAGATGTATCCCATTGTCTGTAACAGTGAGCACAGATTATAGAGGAAGGAAGCCATATGGTATACCATTCACTCTAATTAAAATAAGATACAATTGCATTTCTGATCCAGAGCTGTTTCACAACCACCTCAAAAAGCTCTGCACCTTTTCCTCAGTTGTGTTTATATGCATGTCTTGCATGCACATCTTCACTGTCCAATTCATGGTCGCCCACATTACTTTCATTAATAACCAGCTTACAGTTTGGAAATAGGAAGAAGAAGAGGAGCGAAGATATTCATCTTTGGCCTTTCACATCCTGCTCATTACCTTTTTCTTCCATGTTTATGCAGGAGTCTCATTCTAACTTCAAACTGACTGAAAGAAAGGACAGATGCTGAATAACTTTGTACTGATCCAGTCCAAATAAAAATTAGACTAACAAAATGTGACCTCTCTGTTCCCCTTAGCCTCAGCTCAGGTGTGCAAACACCTGTTCCCAATTTCTACATTTTCTCAGCCTTTGTCCCCAGTCAGTCAGATTATCTGCTCACGTTCCTGTTCCTTGGTGTTTCCCTGTGTGCCTGCTGTCTGCATTTATTTCCCTGCCGTCTGTACCAGGTGACTTGTCTGCCATCTCATCCAACTGTCGGACTGTATGTAAGCTTGTTTTCACTTATTAAAAGCTTCTTCTGTGCATCAGTTGGCCTGTGTGTCTGCATTTGGGTACTCTGCCTGTGCTGTCATCGGCAGAACGCTGAAGATCTCCTTTTGTATGGGTGAAAGCTGATTAACATAAATTGCTTGTCAGTTTCATCCTGCAAATATACTTTTCTTTGAAAAAAATAATCAAACAAACTCAAAAAGCAATGTACTATATCAGTAATATAATGACCATAATCATATTTAACTTAACAAGGTCATAAGTAGGGGAGTAAAGTTCAGGTAAAATGCTGACCTGATGAGTTTAAGTGTGAATTTACGGTCACACACATCACAAAAATGTGTGTGTGTGTGTGCAGTGTGAGGTAGCACAAATGATTGGTGCTTGCAAATTGCAGCAAATTTGCATCCTTCTGAGCTTCTTGCATTCCCATTCATGGGTTGCAAGTATGGTGTTGTTTTAGATCAGTGAAAAGTGCTAAAATTAGGAAGAAAAGCAGGAAGGGAGATTATCTCACAGCCTGGATGCTGCAAATGCAGACAAACAGGCCATGGTTAGCGGAAAAAATCAAAGCACAAGAAAAACAAAGAGTTTTGTCAGTGGGGGTAAGACTCTTCAGGCACTTGGTTTCTATATGTGTTTTAATCTAAAGTTCCTCAGCCCCCCGACGACTACCCACTAACTGTAATATGTGCATTTCTTTCAAAGCTTCTTTGAAAAAGGATGGTAGATGTAAATCGTTAGTGCTTAAGGACAACAAGTCATCACCACAAACCACATCATATATTTGGTACACAGTTAGAGGTAACTGCTGTATCATACCAAAGTTGTTAATTGGTACAGTTCTTCTTTCCCGCTTGGGCACTGTCCTGTTTGTCAGAACATGTGTTAACACTGCGTTCCTCTCAAGAGTTGTGTGCTCTGTTCGATGGCATAGCGAGAAAAAGAAAGGCCTTAGTTACTTCAAACGTGCGTGTATGTTACAAAACACAAAATTTGAAACTTAAGACATTTGAATGATGTGAAAAAATAAATTTCTGATGCAATTGAGTGAAAGTGTTTAAACAGTAAATTGGTGCCAGAGTACTTACTGTTCATATCAATTAGCTTGTGAAGACTAGTTTGTGGTATTCCAGGACCTTGTGGAGAAAAGTTTAGGTCAGGCAATGCAATTTTTTGTATATTTGATTCTCTGGACTAAGTGTTGTCATATGTTTTTGATTGCAGCAGAGAAAAAGTCCTAACAATAGCTAAATCTATGATAAAAGCATTATTTTCTCATGTGGTTATAGGGTAATTCAGCTCCATTCTAGAGTTAAATTCAGTAGACTCACACATACTGGGAAAGAAAATATTTCTGTGTGCAGCATCCCTTGTTTCTGATGTTTCATCTTGCATTAATATAAACATTTAATATTTGAATCAAATTAAGAAAGATGGAGGCTCAAGACCTCACAAACTGAACATTGTAAAGCCATGATTATCACATTGTGATGTTTCTGACTCCATTTTAGAGTGACCGCAGCAGTAAACCCAGCCTACATTTTTTTTTTTTAAATAGGGTGAGAAAGCAGCTGAACACATGCAGTTCTTCAGCGTTTGGTGTTACAGCAGTGTCGGACAGATTGCATCAGTGTAGGGAAGCCGCAGTTTGGGTCATGAGGCCTCACCTCTGCAGCTGAGGAGAACATGTTGGTAGTTAGAGCTGATGACAGCGTCATAGTAGGTGCAATTTGATTTGAAGAGAGAGCAGGTGAGGCATTCTTTAAAAAAGGGGTCCACGGTTGAGACCCTGAGGAGAGCAACAGATATGTCAGCATGACTGTGGAGTCGACTTCTGAGGATCTGCAACATTTGAGACGCAGTTTATTTGTTTCTACTCTGTGAGCAAAAGGCAAAATAAAAGGAAAACATTCCAAAGTAAAAGTAATTAATATGCATCAATACTATAGATCAATTCATAGTTATGTAACTTTTTCTGATCTTTTACTAATAGAATATTAAGTCAATTGTTATATACAGTCAAGCCTGAAATTATTCATACCCCTGGCAAATTTTGACTTAAAGTTACTTTTGTTCAACCAGCAAGTTTTTTCTTGTTTGGAAACGACACAGGGATCTCCCAGAAGATAATAACATGATGTACAAGAGGCATCATTGTGGGAAAAATATTTCTCAGCTTTTATTTACATTTGAACAAAAAGTGGCATGTCTAAAATTATTTATACCCTTTTCAATAATCAATAGAATAAGGCTATATTTATTGGCTATTATAGCAATCATAGGGTTTCTATAATTGCTGACCAGCTTTTTACATGTCCCCACTGGTATTTTTGCCCATTCATCTTTAGTGATGAGCTCCAACTCTTTTAGGTTGGAGGGTCTCCTTGCCATCATGTTTTTGACCGCTAACCACTTTTGCTGTGTGCTTTTGGTCAATGTCATGCTGAAATGTCAATGGGTGCCCAAGGCCAAGTTTCTCTGCAGACTGTTTGATGTTGTTGTTGAGATGTTGATGTATTGCTCTTTTTTCATGGGGCCGTTTACTGTGATTACATTCCCTGGTCCATTGGCTGAATAATACACCAAAAGCATTAGGTTCCCACCATCATGTTTGACAATGGGGATGGTGTTTTTAGGGTTGAAGGCTTCTCCGTTTTTATGCCAAATGAAGGATACATCACTGTGGCCAAACAATTACAACTTTTTGTTTCATCTGACCATAAAACAGAAGACCAGAAGTCTTCTTCTTTGTCCAGATGAGCATTTGCAAAGGCCAAGCGGGATTTTGTGTGCCTTATCTGGAGTGGCATCCTCCTTGGTCTGTGTCCGTGGAACCCAGCAGTGTGCAGTGTCCGCTGGACTGTCTACTTTGAGACGTTGCCACCAGCAGAGCCCAGATTCACCAAGATGGCCTTGGTGGTGACCCTTTCTTTTCTTTTTCATTCTTTTTCACCTCTCTAACTATCCTCCTGGCCAGCACAGGTGTCACTTTTGGCTTCCGACCACATCCTCTGAAATTTCCCACAGTGTGGAACATCTTTTATTTTTTAATAACACTTTGCACTGTAGCCACTGGAACTTGAAAACATTTAGATATGACCTTATAGCCCTTTACTGACTTGTGAGCAGCCACAATGTGCAGCCGCAGGTCCTCAGTGAGCTCCTTTGTCTTAGTCATGACTGTCCACAAACCGACTGCAGAGAGCTGCTGTTTTTCACCTGCTGAGTTGATTAAAACCACTGTTCCCAAAGAATCAGGGTAATTAGATACTTTAGAACAGCTTGGACTATTTGGAATGGTATACAACATTGTATTTTCCCATACTGTGACAGTTTGCAAAGGGTATGAATAATTTTGGATATGCCACTTTCTGTTCAAATGTAAATAAAAGATGAGAAATCATTTTTCCCCACAATGATGCCTCTTGTACATCATCTTATTATCTTCTGGGAGACGCGTGTATCATTTCCAAACAAGAAAAAACTTGCTGGTTGAATAAAAGTAACTTAAAGTAAAAAATTGCCAGGGGTATGGATTATTTCATTATTGACTGTATATAGATATACAGTTGTGGTCAAAAGTCAGCATGCACTTGTAAAGAACATGCATATCATGGTAGTCTTTAGTTTCCAGTTATTTATACAGCTTAATTTCCTATGGTGGAGTGATTGGAACACATACTGTACATCTTGCAAAAATGCATTTTGGTTTTTCTATAAATTTCTTCTTCTGGACTCTAACCCTGTAAAAGTAAAAATTACATGTTTTTACAAGTCTTGGTTGGGCAAGGTTCTTTTGAGTCATCACTGTGCCTGGCATACAACCACTTGCTTTTATTTTTATGTACAGGCTAAAGAAATGAGCTATAACATCTTATTTATTAACCTTCAGAGGTGCTGGGAGGTGGCGTTTGTCTAAGTGCAGATCTAGTCCAATTGTTTACCCCTGTTTGTAGTCTACTCTAATATTTTCAGATAAGCTGCCTCACAATTTTTTGCCAGAAAGTAAGGGTATTTCCTACAATCTCAAACTGCTTCTTTTTGAATGAGGATACTGTCTTTACATCTACAGTATACTGAAATGAAATCAAAATGGTACCTGTACAATTGGCGCTGTGTTGAGCCTTCCTCTGTACTCAGGAAATAACTGAAAAATGTCAAGTTCACCTGTTACCACACTAGAGGTGTTTTTGTTTAATATATCATACTGTGTGCCGTCAGTTATTCATGCTTACACTGAGTTGGTGGTCTCATCATAACCCAGAATTTGAGAGACTTCCCAGCTTCCGGAGGTGAGGTGGCGGAAGTTGACCTGTTGATCTTCAGACTGAGAAAACATGAGTAAGATGAGAGAACAGAGAGGTCATGTTAACATGACCTCAAAAGCCCTACTTGGTTAAGTGCTAGTGTTTTGTGCACCTAGCCCTGCCTGTGAATCTAAAACTTTTGTTCCACTTATTATCTCCACAGAAACAGAATTAATCTGGCACAGAACCCAGTGCCTCCAGTGCATCTGCCTTACAACACTCTCCGTCATTTATTCAGATGGATGTATTCTTAATTCTCCGGTGTTTCAGGACATAGTTCAGATATAATTTAAAATGATGGGGCTTCCAAGCAGAATCATATGAGCAGTGTGAATAATTGGAAGGCCCTTAGAGTTGGCAAGACAGATAAGGGAACAAAAAGAAAAGTACACAGACACAGGAAGTTTAATTTAAAATGTGAAAGCACCTAACTCATTTTCTCACTAATTCGTTTTCACAAAATTTTGTCAATAATAGTTTTACTTGATTGAAGATCATAGCGATATGGTTGAATGTCCCATGGTCTCCATGCTTTAAGGGCATAATGATGAGGAATGTTGTGCAATCTTTGGAAAACAGTGGCTCTTCATTCTAGAAAACGAGACAAACAAAAATATTGCAATTTCTTTGCCATATAGAACACAAGTTATGTGCACTGACTATATTGGAAGCTTACATGAAAAAAAGATTAGAGGCTTCAAGGAATCACTGTCGGCCTGACAAGACTATGTTGTATGGTGACTGAATTAGTTCTCACTGAATTTGAGTGGAAGTACACATGCCTCCTCTTTCATTATTTGTTGTCTGTCCATTATTTGTAATTGGTCTGTGTTAATCCATGATACTTCTTCATGTTAGATTCAGCTATTATTCTATTTCCTGCTTTTACAGAAATGAATCAGTATTCCCTTAAACTAACTAAATTGGCCCATCAAAGATAATGAAGCCCTTTGTCAAGTCATCCGCTCACCTGGCGGTCAAGCCACTTCTCTGATGTCATGACATGTTTCTGAAATGGAAAGAAAATGTCAGTCCATTAACCTTGGAGATTTTAGAAGATTGAAACTTTCGTAACAGAGAGTTTCTCACCTTGATGCAGTCACCTATGGTGACATCACACAATGAAAGAATGGACACGTTTTGAGCCCGATTCACCCAACGAACACTTAGCCTCTCTTGCATCACCCATTTCACCATGGTGACGTAGTACTCACTGGTAAAAAAAAACACAGATGGAAAGCAGTGAGCAAATTATTTTGATCTTATATTATAGTGATAATATTATTTTTATTGTTCTGATTGAAAATTTGTTTAAAATGTACCTCTTCTCAAAACTGTCAGGAGGTCTCAGTTCAGTTGTTAGGGAGCTGCCATCTAGAGTGACGACATAAAGTCTGACAGTGGGATTGGTTTGACCCATCTACAGAAAAAAAATAAATCAAATTCATTGTCCAAAATGAAAATTATGTTATATGCATGATGCACTGCATGCACTGTAGCAGTAACAGTAAGCATTACACAGCAGTTGTTTTCCATTTTTACATGCTGCCATACTGAACAATGTCAGTAGGATTATAATGAGAGTATGAAACAAGTAAAGAATAAGCTGCATTGTTGTATACACTGTGCAGGCCCTGGGGCAAGCCAGTCATTTTCCTTTGTTTAAGCCTCCCTCAAAAACAGAGCTCATTAGTCTGCATTAGAAGGGAAATCTCAGAAATACAAAGAGACATATCACAAAGATGACAGTATCAGTGGTGCGCTTATGCTCATTTATTTTTATTGGTTGTTATTCATGTCTTCTCCAATCCCTCACTGACTGTTCTTATGGAGCTATGATAGCTACTCAGAATAGCACTGCTCTATTCTACTGATGCCATTTGCCTCATATTTCATGACAGGTAATATGATGGATCAAACACATCTGAAACTTGCTGATACTAATGCAAAATGAAGAATAAGTATTTTTTTTCCTTTTTTCTAATACAGAATCTGAATGATCCAGCAGACTATACAATAGCAGTTTGTCACTGTGAATGTCATGGTAACAATAACTGGCTCAACCCCATAATTCCCATAAAGCATGTTTTCCAATGTGTGTTTTTTACAGAGTATTGCCCTCAAAGAGATGATACCCTTACAAGTCTACCCAAGTGACTGAAGCAGAAGTATGACTGATGTGACTGATGTGCTACACAGCATTGGTGTTCTTATGGACAAAAGTGAAGGCAATTAAGTCTCTGCTGCATTTAGTCCCACAATATTACCACACTGACTCTACTCAAAGAAATGCATACACATAGTTGTTAAACACTGTGTAAGGAGCAGTGCTTCATTAATTAGAAGTCTTCCACTGAAAACCATTCCTCCCATCTCTGTGCCTGAACCAACAATTTAGATTGCCCTCTCCCTTATGACCCTCATTCTGCCACTTTTCCACCACCTATCTCCCATCTAAGAGTCATTTAATTTGCTAAACATCCACATCAAGGGATTGGAGGTGTGTTAAGTTGCCTCACTAAAGCATATAATATTACATTTGCTCCTGCAACCACAGATCCCTCCCACCCTCCCACACACACAGACATACTTCAAAGAAAGTCAGTGGTAACATGAATTAAACAATAAAAATGGATAAACTAAAACAGATAGCTTGCAGTTGTATTATTCATATCACTGGTGTGATACAAAGAAGCTACAATAAAGTGAGCTACATACAGTCAAGCCTGAAATTATTTATACCCCTGGCAAATTTTGACTTAAAGTTACTTTAATTCAACCAGCAAGTTTTTTCTTGTTTGGAAATCACACGGTTTCTATAATTGCTGACCAGCTTTTTACATGTCCCCACTGGTATTTTTGCCCATTCATCTTTAGCGATGAGCTCCAGCTCTTTCAGGTTGGAGGGTCTCCTTGCCATCACCCTGATCTTTAGCTCCTGCCACAGATTCTCAATTGGATTCAAGTCAGGACTCTGGCTGGGCCACTGCAAAACCTTAATGCTTTTGTCTGCTAACCATTTCTTCACCACTTTTGCTTTGTGCTTTGGGTCGTAGTCATGTTGAAATGTCAACGGGTACCCTAAGCCAAGTTTCCCTGCAGACTGCTTGATATTGTTGTTGAGATGTTGATGTATTGCTCTTTTTTCATGGTCAAACTCAGTTTGACCCCTATTTTGACAGGTCTGACGCAATCATCATCCAATGAGATGCCGAGAATCATGCTAGAACCCTCCCTCATAAATATTCATGTTTTCGCCAGGCGTTATCGTACACGTGATCATCATCGAATGAGATGGCTAGAATCATCGCTTAACCCCTCCCCTTATAAATATTGACGTTATCGTTAGTTTAGGACCAATTCTGTGTTTTTTTTAATGATAGTTTGATATCTATCTGTGTTTGTCCTGCCTGGCTGTATGTATAGCCGTGTGCGAGCGTGTGACCGGACTCTCGCCGTCGACCTTTGTGGACCTTTAGCATTCTTGAGGTCTTTTGAGGGCAGTGCGATCCATACACACGTTGTAAAACATCTCGTGTGAAGGATGCCGGTGTCCGATGTCTGCCCCAAAGAGACTGTTATGTAGGTAAACAGTGCGTTTGGTTGTCCTATACTTCAGGAAACCGTAAACAGATGCGGAGATGTTGAGGTGTTTTTTCAAGGCGATCCGAGGGCTCCCGAGTAGTAAAACACGTGTGAAGGCCGGCGGCGTCGGGTGTCTGCGGCAAACAGGCCGCTATGGGGAAAATCGTGAGGGAAGAACAGTGCAATACTTCACGTAAATCACAAACCCATTAAGGATACATCACTGTGGCCAAACAATTACAACTTTTTGTTTCTTCTAACCATAAAACAGAAGACCAGAAGTCTTCTTTGTCCAGATAAGCATTTGCAAAGGCCAAGCGGGATTTTGTGTGCCTTATCTGGATTGGCATCCTCCTTGGTCTGTGTCCGTGGAACTCAGCAGTGTGCAGTGTCCGCTGGACTGTCTACTTTGAGACGTTGCCACCAGCAGATGCCTCTTGTACATCATCTTATTATCTTCTGGGGGACGCCTGTGTCATTTCCAAACAAGAAAAAACTTGCTGGTTGAATTAAAGCAACTTAAAGTAAAAATTTGCCAGGGGTATGAATAATTTCAGGCTTGTAAGTTATAGTATTGTCAGGTTTTAGAGGCTATTGTACAGTATCAAGCAATCTAAAGGATGTTGGGAATAATAAGATTTCCACTGGATAAAATCGTTTCCAGTTTTGCTCTGCAGATAGTGATCAGAGAAGCCTTGGACTGACTACCTAGAGAATAGGGTACACCTTTCGTCAAACTCAGTTTGACCCCTATTTTGACAGGTCTTACGCAATCATCATCCAATGAGATGCCGAGAATCATGCTAGAACCCTCCCCTCATAAATATTCATGTTTTCGCCAGGCGTTATCGTACACGTGATCATCATCGAATGAGATGGCTAGAATCATCGCTTAACCCCTCCCCTTATAAATATTGACGTTATCGTTAGTTTAGGACCGATTCTGTGGTTTTTTTAATGTTAGTTTGATATCTATCTGTGTTTGTCCTGCCTGGCTGTATGTATAGCCGTGTGCGAGCGTGTGACCGGACTCTCGCCGTCGACCTTTGTGGACCTTTAGCATTCTTGAGGTCTTTTGAGGGCAGTGCGATCCATACACACGTTGTAAAACATCTCGTGTGAAGGATGCCGGTGTTATGTAGGTAAACAGTGCGTTTGGTTGTCCTATACTTCAGGAAACCGTAAACAGATGCGGAGATGTTGAGGTGTTTTTTCAAGGCGATCCGAGGGCTCCCGAGTAGTAAAACACGTGTGAAGGCCGGCGGCGTCGGGTGTCTGCGGCAAACAGGCCGCTATGGGGAAAATCGTGAGGGAAGTCGGGGTGAGGGGCGCACGTTGTCTGTCTGTGACTGCGGGTAAACAGTGCAATACTTCACGAAATCACAAACCCGTAAATATCCGTTGAACAGAGGCAGAGGGGATGAGGTGTTTTTCAATATCTCCGTCTATCCGAGATATCGACGATTGTCCCGCCTCCCCCTCTAGTTCATGCGTTTTTGACTCGATGAGAGGGGGGTGGGGTTCAGCGTGGTTGAGAAACGGGTCGGTGTCCGATGTCTGCCCCAAACAGACTGTTATGTAGGTAAACAGTGCGTTTGGGTGTCCTATACTTCATTAAATCACAAAAACCGTAAACAGATGCGGAGATGTTGAGGTGTTTTTTCAAGGCAAGGTGATCCGAGGGCTCCCGAGTAGTAAAACATCTCGGGTGAAGGGCGGCGGCGTCGGGTGTCTGCGGCAAACAGGCCGCTATGGGGAAAATCGTGAGGGAAGTCGGGGTGAGGGGCGCACGTGTTGTAAAAAAACACCGTAGTCTGTCTGTGACTGCGGGTAAACAGTCCTATACTTCATTAAATCACAAACCCGTAAATATCTTTTGAACAGAGCTGGACAGGATGAAGAAAAAAAAAAAAAAGACAAAGAATTCCTGCTTAAATGCTTATCTGTCAGAACACAGCCCGAGTCTGTCGGTCTAAAGACAAACAGATAGATATAACCGGAGCTATGCATACCGCGGTCACCGCTTCGTCCGACTTTGTCCAGCAACACCGGGGACAGTGTGGAGAGATCTCCGTCTATCCGGGTAAGAATTGTACGATTCAAGTCTCAATTTTAAAAATTAAATAAGGTAACTCTGCTCTGTGTAGAAAAAAAACTCTCTCTCTCTCTCTCTCTCTCTTCAGTTACAGCGGATGAATTCCTAGATATAAATTTCACACAGTCGGATTACGGTATGTTTCTTTTGTTTTTTACAAAATGATTTTCATTTCATTCATTCATGATTTTTGTGATGTTAACTCGATGTATGTAAAGCAGTACACGTGTAAAACAAGTTTATTTCTGTTTTGTTTGTTTTTTTTTTTACTTACAGAATCAATCGACCGGTCCGTTAAGAGGTATTACAACATCAATCCGGCCGTGTATTACGGGGATTTCAGCGATATATCCGAGGCTGAAGACGCGACAGTCACAACCTCCACCGAAGCGCTCGCGATAAAGGATAAGGTGATCTGCGAAAAACGTCAACAAGAAGAAGAAGGAAACATCTTACTGATAGCCACAGAAGATGGGAAAACCATCCGGGGAAGAATAAACATTGTGAAAAGAGGGAGCAATCTCGAGGCCCCGTCCGAGGAAAACGTTCAAACTGCGGCCGTCCCGACATCCGAAGAGACAAATCCACAAGTTTCGGACGAGGAAGAAGAGAGAAATCCACAAGTTTCAGACGAGGAAGAAGAGAGAAATCCACAAGTTTCGGACGAGGAAAATATTCAGTCCGCGGATGTTCCGGTATACCGAGATCCAGAGCCCTCGACGGAGGAACGCGAAGGTAATTAAATATTGGAGATGAATTAAATAAAACGTTTTTTTCGAACCGGCATGCGAAACCTCGTCCTCCCGCCGCCATGTTTAAATAACAGGATGTGACGTAGTTTCACTAGCAAATCCAGCGCCCCTTTCGGTCTGGACCGGTTTGTATTTTTGTAAAAACTTTAAACTTTTTTTTTTAAACAACCCGCGTCGCTCTCTTTTGTCCCACGACAGAGCGATTTGAGAGTCTCTCCTCAGCACAACCGCGGTGTCAAGAGAGCGAAGGCGATTTTTTAATGATTCGTTTTTTGTTTTTTTAATTTGTATACATATTTTCCAAATAAAAAAAAAATCATATATATATATATATATATATATATATATATATTTACTATATTTACTAAATTGATGTGTTTTTTATGTTTTACAGCAAATACAAGCAGAGACGCGTTATCGGAGACGCAGAGACGTTATCGGAGACGGCTGGTGAACAAACGGCAGACGAGGAGGTGGGCGGAGCTTCTCATCGGAGACGGCGGGTGAACAAACGGCAGACAAGGAGGCGGGGCGGAGCTTCTAAACACATCCACATTCGGTTAATCCTTCAGAAAATCCTCGATACGCAGATTGAGACGAACCTGGCTTATCTTAAATTAGCTGAAATTGTAAACTCGCAAACTTAAAGGGGTTAATTATGTGTGATCCGCATTCTATTCCAGACGAACTGCTCGAGAGCTAGAGACGAATTAAATAGAGACTCTGACCAGTATGTGAAATCGTCAGGCTGAAACGGGCCCACCTGTACCTGGTGGAGAACGAAAACAACAATCTCTGCTTCGCCATCAACTTGGCTCATCTCACCCACCCCGTTTCACCGATAACCAGGCCGGGAGCGCGCGGTAGAGAGTTGCAGCGCAGCGTTTAGCGGGTCTGAGCGATCAAACGCAAGTAACCCTGAGCGACATAAGCAAATACGAACGGATACTGAATCGTAAAATCGTAGTGTATTACCGGCAGTCTGAGAGCCGAACTCCTCTGCTGCTGGAAACAGAGTTTCCCAATACGTCTCATCCGCTGTATCTTTTCTTGTTTCAAAACCACTACTACGGTGTAAAAAATCTGAAAGCTCTTTTAGGAGTCCCGCACGTTTGCAGTCACTGCCACAGGGGCTACAAGACCCGAGAGAAACACGTCTGTCCTAATCATTGCAATCTCTTGACAGCTACTTGATTCTCAGTTACCTGGTGGGAGAGGGTATCACGCCCTCTATCATCATGCAAGGTAGTAAAATTATCAGCTTCACAGAACCCGATTTCAGGCTCAGATTCATAGACTCCTGTCTTTCTCACCACCATGCGTCTCGGCGCTATGCCTAAGGCTTTAGGTTTTGAGGATAAATCCAAGGGTCATTTTCCTCACAAATTCAGCTCGCAGGAACGATTAAAGTACGTAGGTCCTTACCCCCCTCCCTCCGATTACGGCGTAGAACGCATGTCCTCCGCCGAGCAGCAAGAGTTTTACGCTTGGTACAGAGAGGTCTCTCGAGGTGTTTTTAACTTTGAAAAAGAGGCTCTGTACTACTGTCGAAATGACGTCGATATTCTGAGGAAGGGTTGTTTGAAATTCAGAAATCAGTTTATCGACGAAACGCGCGTGGACCCCTTCAGCTGCGTTACCATAGCCTCGGCGTGCATGAAAGTGTTTCTCACCAATTTCCTGACCGAAAACACTCTAGCCATACCGTCGCCCGACGACTACAGACGTCGCTCCAAGACGTACTCGGACGCGTCCATCCGATGGTTGGAGTGGGTAGCGCATTCTGAAAAAATTTGTATTCAGCACGCTTTAAAAACAGGAGGGGAAAAGAAAATAGGCCCGTACTTTGTAGACGGCTACGCGGAGAGAAACGGTGAGAAATGGGTCTGGGAGTTCCAGGGTTGTTTTTTTCACGGCTGCCCTACGTGCTACCGGTCCGATGAAATCTGCCCTCTGACCAACACTAGTTACGGGGATCTGCACGCGGCTAGCGAGTCGAGACTGCGGGGAGCTGAGAAACGTTTACCGCGTCCGTACGGTAGTGATGAGGGAGCACGATTGGAGCGTGATGAAAACGTCGAACGACCGGGTAAAAAAGTTCCTGGAGCGCTACGTTTCTCCCGAACCCCTGTCCCCTCGCTCGGCCCTGTACGGAGGCCGGACTTCGGCTTTGAGGTTACGTTACAGTACCCCTCCCGGAGAAAGCGTGCATTATGTAGACGTCACTTCCCTGTACCCGTACGTCAACGCTAACCGCTCTTATCCTTTACAGCACCCCAAAATCATCCGTGAGGATTTTAGCGATCCCCGCGAGTATTTCGGACTGATCAGGGCCGCTGTGTATCCCCCTCGCGGGCTCTTTTTCCCCGTTTTACCTTATAAAACGTCTCGAGGTAAATTAGTGTTTACTCTGTGTCGCACGTGCGCCGAAAACAATCATCAGAGCGGATCCTGCGCTCACGACGAGGAGGCCAGAGCTCTGACGGGGGTGTGGGTGACCGTCGAGTTAAACAAAGCTTTAGAGCTAGGGTACAGGGTGGGTAAAATCACAGAGGTGTGGCACTTTGAGCGGCGTAGCAGCGGCGTCTTTCTCGGTTACATACACACCTTCCTGAAAGGTAAGCAGGAAGCTTCGGGCTACCCTCCCGAGGCGGCGTGCGACGAGGGCAGGAAAAAAAAGTACATCGACGAGTACGAGAAACATCAGGGCATCCGGTTAGACCCGGATAAAATCGAGCTCAATCCCGCCAAGAGACAGGTGTCTAAACTGTGCCTTAACAGCTTTTGGGGTAAGTTTGCGCAGAGAACCAATCTGGTTCAAACCCGCCTCATCAGAACCCCCGAGCTGTTTTTCAACTATGCATTTTCGGGTCAGTACGATCTCAGACACGTGTCTTTCCTACCGGTGAGAAATGAGGGCGACGTAGCTCTGATTCAGTGGAGTTATAACGAGCGCAGCGTCGTACCCCCCGGCAGGTCAAACAACATCTTTATAGCCGCGCGTTCACCCGCCACGCGCGTCTCAAGTTGTACGATTATTTAGAAAGGCTGCAACGCCGCGTGCTTTATACCGACACAGACAGTCTCATCTACGTAGTGAGAGACGGAGAGAGCCCCCTGCCACTGGGTAATTATCTCGGGGATTTGACGGACGAGCTGGGGGTGACACGATTCAGGAATTTGTAGCGGCCGGTCCCAAGAGTTATGCCTATCAGACCAGAATGAAGAAAAAAGTGGTGGTAAAAATGAAAGGCATATCGCAAACTCGAGAGTGCTGCGAACGGATCAACTTTGACAT
This sequence comes from Psettodes erumei, assembly GCA_016785225.1. Lineage (NCBI taxonomy): Eukaryota > Metazoa > Chordata > Actinopteri > Pleuronectiformes > Psettodidae > Psettodes > Psettodes erumei. The sequence continues at coordinate 2,460,136 of JAFBJZ010000221.1, forward strand.
TTGAAAATACGTCTATAACGGTTAATAAATATTTGAAACCGTCATTATGATCGGTTAAGGCTTGCATGTCGCACAGATCGGCTTGAAATTGTTTCAGCGGTTTCGTGACAAAGACTCTGTTTCTCTGTATAAGCGTCCTGCTCCGATAAGAAATCTTCAACATCCCGAACTTTGACTTTTTTACCCGTTTCGTCTTTTACACCCTTACGGAGTCGCTCTACTCCTCCGAAACTAGCGGGGTGAAGAGGGTTGTAATACACTTTTTTCATCACCCCTTTGTCGGCCATCCCGTCTTCTACAAACTTCAAACACGTCTGCGCTACGGATCTGCGTGAGCGGGCTTTTTTAAACCTTTCAAAAAAAAAAACAGATGCTTTTTTTTATATAGTCGTTTTTAATATGTCGACAAACAGGATACATGATTTAAAAAAGTTACAAACAGGATACATGATTTTTAAAAAAGTTACAAACAGGATACATGATTTAAAAAAGTTACAAACAGGATACAAGATTTAAAAAAGTTACAAACAGGATACAGATTTTTAAAAAAGTTACAAACAGGATACATGATTTTAAAAAGTTACAAACAGGATTTTAAAAAGTTACAAACAGGATACATGATTTAAAAAAGTTACAAACAGGATACAAGATTTAAAAAAGTTACAAACAGGATACGTGTTAACTCAGAAAACTGGGTACAAAACTTTTTTTTTTTTTTTTTTTTAGGATTTTCTTTTGTTTTCTTCAACCATAGGTTTATGTTTTTTAAAAAAAAAAAAAAGCTCAACAATCTGTATAACACTCTGTGACCATTCGCAGCTGCCCGATTTTCATCACGTCCTGTCCCACCAGATTATCGTAGGCATCGCTGATAGCGTCAAAGACTTTCTTTGCAGTTCTCAGTTCATGCAGGAGAGTCTCGGCCACGGCGCGGACTGTGAAATCCTCCTTTTCAATGTGGCGGGCAACCAGCAGACGCTGAATGGCGGGAATGAAGCGAGGGGTGTTGAGTCTTTTCATCAGACGGTAAAAGTGATCCTCGTAAAAGTCGTCGTCCATGACCTCCAGACAATCGTGCTGTCTCTGGCTGGGGTGATGGGTCTTACACCCGTAGCAATGGTCGATACGATATTTGTGGATGACTATGTTGAGGAGATGATAAACGGCTGATTTGACGGTATTGATGAAAACCGAAGACATCCATCCGTCGACCTCGTCTTCAGCCTCCTCATCCTCTGAACAAGGAGGAGGAGGAGGAGGAGGAGGAGGATCGTACTCGTCCTGCGAACAAGGAGGTGGAGGAGGAGGAGGAGGATCGTACTCGTCCTCCGAACAAGGAGGTGTCTCGGGCATTTTCCGTTCCTCTGAGCAGCCGCCGTACTCCTCCTCACGACGGTCCAATGTAGAATCCATCTCTAAAACTGTAGCGCCGTACTCCTTGTGGGGATGATGAAACGCGGTGTCCGGCGGTCCTGACGATCGCATCCTTTATAAGATGAGAAGGGAGGTGTGGTTCGGAGGTGAGAGAATCAAAGAGGCGTGGTTATGGAGTCGGGGGAATTATTGGTGATGATGAAACGCAATGTCCGGCGGCCCTGACGATCGCATCCTTTATAAGATGAAAAGGGAGGTGTGGTTTGGAGGTGAGAGAGATTCAAAGAGGCGTGGTTTTCAGTTTTTCTCAGGGGAGAAAAAAAACTATCGCTATATCGCTCCAACTGCGGCAGCGTTGAAAGAGGGTCGTAATCCTCTTCCTTGCCCCCTGCATCCTCTCGAGCCATTCCGTACAAGGTACGACTAGCATGGTACGGAATAAACCGCAGTCAGGATTAAATCTCTCTAAAACAAAAATATCCGCGGATCTCTCCCGCGGATTCAGCGAACGCAGACTGGATCGAATAAACCATCTGCCTGAAACTGTGGGTCTGGATGGCCAAATTGTAGCTAAGAGAATTCTCGTATTGCTCAACACATCCTCGTTAAACCGCACACCCCTCCTCTGACGCTTTTCCGGGCGAGGATTCTCACTCTCACCCCGCGCTCTCTTGCCGTTGTCTTTCTCCTCCTCCTCCTCCTCTTTCTCCCCCCTCGGGCCCTTCTCAGGACGAGGACTCTCGGTCTCACTCGGCGCTCTCTTGCCGTTCACTTTCTCCGAGTCTACGTCGAATGCGTGTTCTTCACTCACATTCCGAGACAATACCGTCGTCAGCATCAGCTTCATCACGGCCCAATCCTCGGCGTTCAACACCGTCACGGCGCTTGAATGATCCAGACTTTCTCCATCATCCAGCTGATACAACCACAGCTCACCCTCCTCGTACTTGAATTCATAACCCCAGGATCCAGCCCCCCACGGACGTAGAGACCATTCTTCACGCAGGATCTCCGGCGGCGGTATCTGGGTACGACACATATACATCATGCGCTTCTTCTTTTCTCGAGCGCCCGCACGACCGTAACATCTTCAGAGAATGTTACAGGCGTCTGGCTGAGCAGCGACGACGACCATGTGTCAGACGAGTCTTCAGCGTGGCTCAGAGAAGCGGAAGAAGAGGAGGCCTCTTCTCCATCCAGCGGTTGAGAAACCGCGTTGTCCACGCTGAATCGTTTCCATCTTGGCGGGTACAAAAGTGTCGGAAAGGCCTCGTTTTTATCCGCTTCTCAACCACGCTTGACCCCACCCCCTCTCATCGAGTCAAAACCGCATGAACTAGAGGGAGGCGGGACAATCGTCGATATCTCGGATAGACGGAGAGATATTGAAAACACCTCATCCTCTCTGCCTCTGTTCAACGGATATTTACGGGTTTGTGATTTCGTGAAGTATTGCACTGTTTACCCGCAGTCACAGACAGACAACGCGCCCCTCACCCCGACTTCCCTCACGATTTTTCCCCATAGGCCTGCCTGTTTGCCAGAGACACCCGACGCCGCCGCCTTCACACGTGTTTTACTACTCGGGAGCCCTCGGATCGCCTTTGAAAAACACCTCAACATCTCCGCATCTGTTTACGGTTTCCTGAAGTATAGGACAACCAAACGCACTGTTTACCTACATAACAGTCTCTTTGGGCAGACATCGGACACCGCATCCTTCACACGAGATGTTTTACAACGTGTGTATGGATCGCACTGCCCTCAAAAGACCTCAAGAATGCTAAAGGTCCACAAAGGTCGACGGAGAGAGTCGGTCACACGCCGCACACGGCTATACATACAGCCAGGCAGGACAAACACAGATAGATATCAAACTATCAAAAAAAAAAAACACAGAATTGGTCCTAAACTAACGATAACGTCAATATTTATAAGGGGAGGGGTTAAGCGATGATTCTAGCCATCTCATTCATTCGATGATGATCACGTCGTACGATAACGCCTGGCGAAAACATGAATATTTATGAGGGGAGGGTTCTAGCATGATTCTCGGCATCTCATTGGATGATGATTGCGTCAGACCTGTCAAAATAGGGGTCAAACTGAGTTTGATCTGAACTGGAGATTAAAATTGGTTTCTTGTTATATTGAAATATTAGTAATGCTGTTGTAGTATTACTATGAAACATGCTTTGTTTCTGGTTGAGATAACCAACTAGTAGGACTAAGTTTTAGAGAGATAAATAGGATAAATAAAAATAAAATAGTTTAGAGATATACCAAAATAGGTTAAACAAAAGTGTTAACTCTAACAGTGAGTATATGTGTGTGAAGTGTGATGGTACCAAATGTATGGTTTCTTTTCTTTACTAACTGTGTATAAACAAGCTGGCATTTACATTTACCTCCTGTTCTGTGGTCTGTTACTGCCTAGTTAATTTATTAACTGCTCCTCTGAACCTAGTCTCTGGTCCTATAGAGCTGTTTACATGCGCATAGCTGCTACATGTGCAACAGCAAACACACTTTGTGGGAGTCGCAGGGTAAATAACCTTAAGATTCATTCAAGTCCAACCCCTCACAACCAAACATATGCCCCCTGTGGAGAGTTGCAACTCCTATGAAGTGACGTACAGCACACTGACGTTATTCATCGCGAACGGGGCTGTAGCCATCAGCCATTTTAGTGATCAAGTATTACACAGATGTAGTATAATACATAATATACAAATAACTCTTCTGAACACATGATGGCGGAGCTGCCTGCATTTATAAGTCAATTCATTTCAGATGGCAACAATGTTTTCCCTTCTTATGGTAGCCGCAACAGGCAGTTTCGACAACACGCAACGCCACTGATCAACCTCCGGCTGACGAGATCCACGTCTCCATCAAAAATGATAATGCATCAGCAGATTTCATGAATAAAATAAAGTCCCTACAATGGGATTCGGGGGATGATCCACGTGAATATCACAACAAAAGGTTCAAAATAAACAGGATTTCCTGCCATGTCGATCGTGCTGATAATTAATTCTTTCCCCCATGACTGTGGCCGACCCGGCGCCACAACCGTGACAATGCAGCCCTTCACAGTAACCCAGCACGATGTAGAACACGCACATGAAAACTTCAAACCTGTCGTATTTTTGCCACCGTTGACTTGATCCAAGAGACCCATCTCATTTACAGATGCTCAAGTAATTTTATTCATCATTTAGTTATTTATGAGTATGGGGGGGTCATCTGGGCCCGGAGCAGGTGAACAACCTGCGGAACCAGCCTCTCTTCTTACGAGATTTCCTCGTCTCTATCTCCTCCATCCTGGCCCCCATGCCCCCCTCTCGCTCCATCCACTCCTGTGGCTACGGCTGCGGCTTCTGCTGCTGCTCCTCCCCCATCATCTTCTTCTGCTGCTGCGGCTGCTGCTGTTTTGGCCGCAGCCACAGCCGCAGCTGCAGCTTCTGCCACGGCTGCGGCTTCTGCTGCTGCTCCTCCCCCATCATCTTCTTCTGCAGCTTCTGCCGTGGCTGTGGCTGCGGCTGTTTGTTATGATCCATGTCCTTTCGGGTTTCTGTCTGTGCCCTCTCCTGGTGTTTTCTGTTAGGACTCCCCCTGGTGTTCTTTCCCCCGCTTTTGGTTAATCACCTGACTAATTCCTCATCACTCCCCAGTGTATTTAAACCCTGCTTCACACTTCCCTGGTGTCGAATCGTGACCATTTCATGCCTGAGCCGAGAACCCTGTACGCTAAGCCTGATCTGTTTTCGTAGATACGTTTTTGCCTGACCACCGTTTCTTGCCCTAGCCCCTTGGATTTGTTCGCTGTTTCTCTGGTTTTTGACTCGGACTGTTTGACTACGCCTCTGGTTTTGCTGCCCTGGTTTTCTGACCCTGTTTACGGACTGGTTACACTGATTTTTGGATTTGCGGATTGTGGACTGTTGAGAATAAAGATCATTGCCAGCACACACTGTCTTGCGCCTGGTTCCTGTACTGATCATCACAGTACGATTCGACCACCATGGAACCAGCAGACAGTGCGCAGCTACAAGCGACAGTGGATAGGCAGGACGCCATGCTGGGGGCGCAACAGCAACAACTCCGGGCCCTCTTGCAACATCTGCAGACGCTGACCCACAGCATGGCTGACTTGGCTGCCACCATCAGAGGCAACCAGCTCACCCCCACTCTTCATCCATCTGCTCCCCCTGCTCCTAGCTCCACCGCTCCCCCGACGATACATGAACCACGTCTTCCCCCACCAGAGAAATACGATGGTGAGCCCGGGTCCTGCCGGGCCTTCTTAACCCAGTGTAAGCTCATTTTCAGCTTACAACCAGCCACCTTCCTCACCAAGCAATCCCGGGTCGCCTACATCATCACCCAGCTTACCGGGAGGGCCAAACAGTGGGCTACAGCGGCCTGGGAGGCGGACTTACCATGCGTCCAGAACTCTACTCAGCTGGCTGAGGAGATGAAGAGAGTCTTCGATCGGTCCAAGCATGGCCAGGAGGCAGGAAGAGAGCTGCTTCAGTTACGTCAGGGGCGCAGGTCAGTTTCAGACTACTCCATCGAGTTCCAGACGCTCGCCACCAACAGCGGCTGGGGAGAACGTGCCCTGTACGATGCATTCCTCCACGGGCTCGCTGAAGGCATCCAGGATGAGTTACTGACCCGCGACCTCCCTGACGATCTGAATCGGGTTATTGAACTGGCTATCCGTGTCGGTGCACGCCTAGAGGAACACGGGCGCCAGGCCGGTCGGGCCCACACCGTCAGCCATCCCCTGCTCCCCTGCTTCGACCAAGGTTGCCTTCGGGGGCACCACACCTCCACACACCCACCGCCCGGAGGCAGAACCCATGCAGAGAAATCGAGCACGTCTTTCTAAAGAAGAGAGAGATAGACGGATCAGAGAACAAGCATGTCTATATACTGTGGGGGTTGGACACTTCAAGTTCAGGTGCCCAGTAAAAGGCAACGCCCACGAGTGAGGAGAGGAGCGCACGTGGGCGCAATGTCATTGGAATCCTCCTCGAGGAAGCGCACCAGCCTACCAGTGACCTTAGAGTGGGATGGGGGCTCTAAGGGAACTAGGGCACTGGTGGACTCCGGAGCAGAAGAGAGCTTCCTGGACGTAAAGGCGGCCAAGCGCTGGGGCATTCCCTGGGTGATTCTCTCTAAACCACGAGTGGCAGTCTCTCTGGATGGCCGGAGGATCGGCCGCATCACCCATGCTACGGCTCCCCTAAAAATGCTAGTCTCCGGTAACCATCAGGAACTCATCAGTTTCCTGATCGTTAACTCCCCCCGTTCACCGGTCATCCTCGGCCACCCATGGATGACCATCCATAATCCGGTTATTGACTGGGAGAGACATGAAATCATGGGCTGGAGCCCCGCCTGCTCGCAGACATGTCTTCGTCAAGCCCACACACCGGTTCCAGTCGCTCAGACGGAGCCAATTCCTAATCTGGAAGCGGTTCCGCCTGAGTATCTAGACTTAAAGGAAGTATTCAGTAAGGCACGTGCTACGTGTCTGCCACCCCACCGCCCATATGACTGCCCCATTGATCTGAAGCCGGGGGCGACACCCCCTCGAGGTAGGCTGTTCTCCCTGTCGCTCCCCGAGACTGAAGCGATGGAGAAATACCTTCGTGAGTCTCTGGCTGCCGGTATCATCCGCCCATCCTCGTCGCCAGCTGGGGCGGGGGGTTTTTTTGTTAACAAGAAAGACGGTTCCCCTCGTCCTTGTATTGATTACCGCTGCCTCAATGACATCACTATCAAGAACCGTTATCCCCTTCCGCTCATGTCCACTGCCTTCGAGCTTCTCCAGGGAGCCACCATTTTCAGCAAGTTGGACTTAAGAAATGCCTACCACCTTATACGCATAAGGGAGGGAGATGAATGGAAGACGGCTTTTAACACTCCCACAGGTCACTGGGAGTACCTGGTTATGCCCTTTGGCCTAACTAATGCCCCAGCAGTCTTCCAGGGAATGGTTAATGACGTATTAAGAGACATGATTAATGAGTTTGTTTTTGTCTACTTGGATGACATTTTGATTTTCTCCCATTCCCCTGAACAACATACAGAGCATGTGCGGCAGGTGCTTAAACGATTGTTGGAGAATCGGTTGTTTGTCAAGGCTGAGAAGTGCGAATTTTCATGCACCAGCACCACCTTTTTAGGGTTCAGGATTGCAGCGGGGAGCATTGGAATGGATCCCTCCAAGGTCGAGGCTGTCACCGAATGGCCCCAGCCAGAAGACCGTAAGTCGTTGCAGCGTTTTCTGGGTTTTGCCAACTTTTATCGAAGATTCATCAGAGACTACAGCACAGTTGCCGCTCCTCTCACCGCCCTGACCTCCATCAAGGCCAAGTTTTCCTGGGGCAGGGAAGCCGAGACTGCATTCCAGCGAATGAAAAAGCTATTTACTACCGCGCCTATCCTCATTCACCCAGACCCGGAGGCACAGTTCATTGTGGAAGTTGATGCTTCTAGCATTGGGGTGGGGGCCGTCCTGTCCCAGAGGTCATCACAGGATGGAAAGGTTCACCCCGTGCGTTCTTTTCCCATCGCCTAACCCCTTCGTAACAGAACTATGACATAGGCAATCGCGAGCTGTTGGCAGTCAAACTGGCCTTGGATGAATGGAGGCAATGGCTGGAAGGTGCCCGGGTTCCTTTCCTGGTGTGGACAGACCACAAGAACCTGGAGTACTTACGGACGGCCAAGCGATTAAACCCTCGCCAGGCCAGGTGGGCCATGTTCTTTTCCAGGTTCGAATTCCATCTGGCATATCGCCCGGGCTCCAAGAATGTCAAACCGGATGCTCTATCCAGAAGGTTTGATCCACCGGGGAAGGACCCAGCTCCTGACACTATCCTCCCGTCCAACATTTTCATTAATGCGGTTGACCTCGAGATTGAGGACTGTGTGAGGCTTGCCCAGGAGGGGTCCGCGGCACCTAGTGAATGCCCTAGTGGGTGCCTCTATGTACCCGCCAGTGCACGACCCCAGGTCCTTGAGTGGGGACACGCCTCCAACCTCTCCTGCCACCCGGGGAGAAGTCGCACCCATGACTTCATCCTGCGCAAGTTCTGGTGGCCAGAACTAAGAAGGGACGTGCAAGACTACGTCTCAGCCTGCTCGGTCTGCGCCCAAGCTAAGGTAAATCACCAACCGCCACAAGGTCTCCTGCAACCACTAACCACTCCCAGCCGTCCCTGGTCACACATAGCATTAGATTTCATAACAGGGTTACCCACTTCCAACCACCACACCACCATTCTTACCATCGTTGACCGGTTCTCTAAGGCCGTACACTTTGTTCCCCTCAATAAGTTACCTTCTGCCCAGGAAACAGCCACACTACTCATCCAACACGTAGTCAGATTACATGGCATCCCCTCCGACATCGTCTCAGACCGCGGTCCCCAATTCTCCGCTAGCTTTTGGAAAGCCTTCTGCACTCTCCTAGGCACATCTGTGAGTTTATCCTCCGGTTTTCACCCCCAATCCAATGGCCAGACCGAGCGGGCTAACCAATCTCTCGAGACTGTCCTTAGGTGCATGTGTGCCCGAAACCCAGCTTCCTGGAGCCAGCAGTTACCATGGGCCGAGTACGCCATCAACAGTCACACTTCCGCCTCGTCCAAGTTATCCCCCTTCGAGTGCTGTCTGGGGTACCAACCTCCTCTGTTCCCGAGTCAAGAGAAGGAGGTGGGGGTTCCGTCTGCCGAGGCCTTCATCCGCAGATGCAGAGGGACCTGGAGTATTACACGTTCCAATCTGTTGAAAGCGGCTGCTCGGATGAAGGAAAGGGCGGACAGGAGGCGTACCCCGGCTCCAGTTTATCTTGTGGGGCAACGTGTGTGGCTGGCTGCCAAGGACATCCCACTGAAGGGGGGCATGCGTAAGTTGGCTCCGCGCTACATTGGTCCATTCACCATTATCAAGGTTATCAGCCCCTCTGCAGTCAGACTTCGGCTTCCCTCTACCATGAGTAAGATTCACCCCACATTCCACGTGTCACGTATTAAACCGGTGGTCACTCACCCCTTGTGTTCTGCCCCCAGCATCATCGAGAATGGAGAGACATACAAGGTCCGGAGCCTCCTGGACTGTCGTCGCCGGGGCCTCCAGTACCTTTTATTGACTGGGAGGGCTATGGTCCCGAGGAGAGAAGCTGGACACCGGCTAGGTTCATTCTAGACAAGGACATGATAAGGGACTTCCACAGGACTCATCCCAGACCACCTGTTAAAACGCCGAGAGGTGTTTCTTAAGGGAGGGGGTACTGTTATGATCCATGTCCTTTCGGATTTCTGTCTGTGCCCTCTCCTGGTGTTTTCTGTTAGGACTCCCCCTGGTGTTCTTTCCCCCGCTTTTGGTTAATCACCTGACTAATTCCTCGCACCTGTGTCTCGTTTGCTCATCACTCCCCAGTGTATTTAAACCCTGCTTCACATTTCCCTGGTGTCGAATCGTGACCATTTCATGCCTGAGCCGAGAACCCTGTACGCTAAGCCTGATCTGTTTTCGTAGACACGTTTTTGCCTGACCACCGTTTCTTGCCCTAGCCCCTTGGATTTGTTCGCTGTTTCTCTGGTTTTTGACTCGGACTGTTTGACTACGCCTCTGGTTTTCTGACCCTGTTTACGGACTGGTTACACTGATTTTTTGGATTTGCGGATTGTGGACTGTTGAGAATAAAGATCATTGCCAGCACACACTGTCTTGCGCCTGGTTCCTGTACTGATCATCACACTGTTGCTGCTTCTCCCCCATCATCTTCTTCTGCCGTGGCTGTGGCTGCGGCTATGGCTGCGGCTGTTGCTGCGACTGCGGCTTCTGTTGCTGCTTCTCCCCCATCTTCTACTGCTGCGGCTGTGGCTTCTGCTGCTGCTCCTCCCCCATCTTCTGCTGCTGCTGCGGCTTCTGCGGCTGTGGCTTCTGCTGTGGCGGGCGGCTGTGTCTTCTGCTGCTGCTCCTCCCCATCATCTTCTGCTGCTGCTGTGGCTGCTGCTTTTGGCCGCAGCCACAGCTTCTGCTGCGGCTTCTGCTGCTGCTCCTCCCCCATCATCTTCTTCTGCAGCTTCTGCGGCTGCGGCTGTTGCTGCTTCTCCCCCATCATCTTCTGCTGCTGCGGCTTCTGCTGCGGCTGCAGCTGTGGTTGCGGCTGCAGCTTCTGCTGCTGCTCCTCCCCCAGCATCTTCTTCTGCTGCTGCTGCTGCCACAGCCACAGCTGCAGCTTCATGGCTTCTGCTGCTGCGGCTGTGGCTTTTTATTCATCATTTAGTTATTTATGAGTATGGGGGGTTGTTCATCTGGGCCCAGAGCGGGTGAACAGCCTTCGGAACCAGCCTCTCTTCTTACGAGATTTTCTCGTCTCCATCTCCTCTATCCTCTTGACGAGCTCCTCCATCCTGGCCCCCACGTCCCTCTCTCGCTCCATCCTCTCCTGCTGTTTCACCATCAGGGCTGCAGTCATTTGATCGAAGGAAGCCAGGAGAGAAGCCTGAAGCTCCTTTGCTGCTTCCTTCTGCGCGGCTTCCAGGTCAGCATTCTGATCCCTCAGAAATTGGAGCTGAGCACCATAGGAGGCTTGAGTTTTCTCGGCCTCCTGCTGAGCTTCCTCACTGGTCTTGATTAGATTGTTCTTGAGCTCTTCTATCTGCCGCTCTGCCTTTTCAGCGGCCTCTGTCTTTTTCTGGAGCTCCACCTTGAGCTCCACGGCCGCTGTTTCCTGGCGAGCAATCAGGACCTGCTGATAGCTGACCTGGTCCTTCAGCTGCTTCACCTGCCTCTGAAGACTTGCATGTGCTTGCACCTTCAGAGCTGACGCAGCTCGCTCGCACGGGTCCTCCTCTGCCGAATTGCCATGTAGGTCGGTCTGCATCTCCTGGTCCACTGTGTCCAGCCCAATGTCTTCGTCCATCTGCTGCTTAGTGGATCGGGCCATGCACGAAATATAAAGAAGGTGGAAAACACTAATAAAACACTCGTGCAAAAAATACACATATTTAAAGTAGAAATACTATAAGAATAAACATGAGACTGAATAACAACAACAATCACTGAGTTGAAGCACAAACTCTACTCACAGCAGCAGTAGCAGTAACATCTCCTCCAGGGTTGGTCCGGGCACGGCAAGCTTCATTCAGCTGGGATTCCAGGTACTCAATGAAATTCTCTGCCTGCTCAAGTCTGTGTGAGCACAGGTGGGACTGCTTCTTAGACTTCGCCAGCTGCTTCACCAGACAGGCATTTTCAGACATGAGTCCCTCCAGCTGGTTCCCCTCTATGAGACACATTTCGCCTTTGTCTGTGCTCACATTCTCCTGCCTCAGCATGTTCTTCTGCTGCTGGGGCTGCGGCTGCTGCTGTGACTGCTGCTGCGACTGCTGCTGCTGCTTGTTATTTTCCCCAGCCCCCTTGAAGAGACGCAAGCCGCCTTTGCCGGTGCTCATGTTCTCCTCCCTCAGCATCCTCTGCTGCTCCAGCTGCTGTAGTAGCAGCGGCCGTGGTAGTAGCAGCGGCTGCGACTTCTGCTGCGGCTTCTGCTGTGGCTGCGGCCGCAGCTTATGCTGCTGCTCCTCCCCCAGCATCTTCTTCTGCTGCTGCGGCTGCGGTTGCTGCTGTGGTTGTGGCTGCGGCTTCTGCTGTGGCTGCTTCTTCTGCTCCTCCCCCAGCATCTTCTTCTGCTGCTGCGGCTGCGGTTGCGGCTGTAGCCTCAGCTTCTGCTGTGGATCCTCCCACAGCGGCTTCAACTTCTGCTGCGGCTGCTTCTGCTCCTCCCTCAGCATGTTCTTCCACTGCCGCTGCTGCTGCTGCAGCTTCTCTTTGCGGCTCCTCAACTTAGGTCTTGCCTCAGATCTCTGGGTCAGAATTGTCTCCATAGTGAAAACCAAACTCCTCAAGGATCAAGTGCAAAGGTGCTCCTTGAGGCAAACTGCTGCTACTTATAGGTGACCACATCAAAGCCCCATGGGATCAAAGGAGTCCAACCGAAGTTCAAAGGATGATTATTATGTGTCCAGTGATGCCATGGAAACACGCTTACTGCTCATATGGTTTTACTTGTGTTGTGTATAGAAGCCTGAAAAATAAAACTTTAAAGTCAAGTTATTTGTATGTGACTAAAAATCCCAATTCTTTCTCAGGCTTTGAGCTGTTTACTTCAGTATGATCAAATGTACATAAATACTGCCCATATGTCATGGCCCAACCCTGTCCAGTACAAACTGATTATAAACCATTGAAGATGATCCCCTCCTGTCCAGAAGATGTGAGCCTCCACGAGCTGCTCTGAACATCTGTTTGGTAGTAAATGTTGTTTTCAAATATATATACCTGTGGCATCGAGAAAAGGTATACATCAATAAGCCACATCGTATCTGACACCAAAACATTAGCATCAGACCCTGTAAGTTGTAAGGTTGGATCTGTCTTTTTTCTTTCTTTTTTTAGAACCATGGACAGCATACCATTGTTTTAAAACTATTGACATGACTGATGTTTCAGAACTATGAGCAGTGTTGTCGTTTTGAAACCATGTACATGGCTGTTGTTTTAGAACCATGGACAGCACTTATGATTCAGCACCATAGACCACACACGGCTTAACATTCCATGCCCATCAGTGAGCCTTAGGAGCCCATACCCCTGCAACCAGTTCACCTGCTGTCCTTTTTTCGCATCCCTGGTACTGACCGCTGCATATTGGGAACACCCCATAATTCCTGCCATTTTAGTGATGCTCCATCCAGCCATCACAACCACCATCAAAGTCACTCGCATCCTTACGCCAACATATAATATAAAATATAATTTAATATAATGTCAATTTATATTCATTTTTCACTGGGTGTGATTCATTTCGTCAAGAATATGTGAATGTCATAGAGAAATCTAAAGACATTGCATTGCCGCCAGATTTATGCATCAGTCTTGGAAGTAAATGGTAGAAAGAAGTTAGGCAAAAGAACACCTCTGTTGACCAAAGTCAGAAAACCTGGAGTTTTCATCACACTGCACACCCCTTCTGATAAAACAGATTCAGAGAGTGGCTTATCACTCGTGATAAGACAAATATGCAGGGAAAGCTGATGAGTAATGAACACTACTTTGTCAAAAGCACTATGACACACTGCTGCCAGGTTTCCAGGAGAACAAGTTCGACTGAGGGCAGGTATAAATACTGAGGAAACAAGATAAATATGCTATCAAATGGTTAATTAGTTTCCTTGTCTGCAATGGAAAAAATAATGGACTGATTATTCAGTGCATAATACCAATGCATGATGGAGGCATTACTCACACAGCTTTGGTTGCCCAACAAGATGTCTTCCAGCAAAAGCTTAATAAGTGTAACTGTTACTGGCTTCTCTGCAAAAATAATTATTTTGTTTAATGGGAGTCTGTCTTTCCTTTCAAATCAAAAACAGTCTTTGATCAGCCTTTACCTCAGAGCAGGGAGAATTTGGAAGAATTAAATGAATTATACATAAGATATGAAATTAAACATTGATTTTCGCTTTCCTGCATGCAACAAGGCATCTTTATTTTTCCATTACAGGAATCAAAACTGCAAGTGTTTCAGGCTGCAGCTACACTGGTTTTCATTGTGGATGAATCTGCGGATTACGTTCTCCATTAATTGATGGCTTGTTTGGTCTACAACCCAGCAGATAATTGTGAAGAATGCATGTTCATGACAGTTATGAAATGTCTGATTTGAACCTTAAATGTACAATGTTGTTTTACATTTCTTCTCTATATCAATTCACATTTCATGTTGGTATGGAGTATAGTTCCTAAATCATTTCTGCATTATTATTTATGCGTGCATGTGCATCCTTTTTGTGAATGCCCAATATAGCACAGACTTTGAATACAATGGCACAGCAAAACAGGTATGAAGTCTGTAAACTACTCACCAGCTGTTGACCATGAATGCCCCATGAGGCAAACTGGAGGACTGAGTCTGACACCTCTGGAGGATTCAGCTCCCGTACCTCTCTGATGCAAAGGAAATGGAAAAATATTAGACAAATATAGTTAACTATTAGACAAGCAAACAGTTTTCTTTTTTAAAATCTTAGGCCGGATACAATCATGTTTCATGTTTCAGAGCCATGAACAGTGCTGTTGTATTAGAACAATGGAGAGCACTGTTTCATTCTTCTTAAATTGGGTTAGAGGGACAAAAACAAAGAGAAAATTTTTTAGGCTTAGTTTCTCACCTTGTATGCAGGTTGTAGATCAGGTAGGATGCTAAGAAAGAGTACTGGTAGACCTAAAAGCCAATCACAAAAAAGGAGTTCAAAGGTATTATAAACCTACCTGTTTCCCTTGAATAACAATAGCTACCTAAACTACTGGGGGAAAATAGGCTGGATTTCAGATAATCATGACTAATAGTTTAATCACCAGTATTTTCTTTAAAGAAAAAACATAAATAACAAAATAGAGAACACTCTGGCAGCCTTTTTGTGGTTCTGTTTTGTGAAGTTCTCGGCACACCAGCTTTTCCTCAACCACGCTGTGTATTCTCCAATTGGACATTCCTGCTTCTCCCAGTTTGCCTTTTTGATAGTCATTCAGGGTAAGGTTTTCTGTATTTAATTGGACAATGATAGCAATAGCACAGCATGGTTTCCAGTTTATGTTTTGTAGAGGAAGTGAGAGTGAGTGAGAACTGTTCTGTGCTGTGCTTTGTTGCTCACATGTCATAAAAGCTGGTGATGAGAGTGCTGTTTTTCACACAGTGCAGCTGACCAAACGGCGGGAACTCAATCAGACAATTATATTCCAATAAATGGCAAAAGTGTACTCTGAACCAACTGAAAAGATTGTTTTAGCTTTTAATGGTTTTCAGTATTTTTTTTTTTGTTTTCCTCCTCTGTGATTGAAGACCAATTGTATACTAAAAGGTACTCATCATGCCATCATCTGGCATGCAAGCTTTAAATTGAGGAAAACTATTCATGTAAATAACTGTCATTTTTGAACATTGTTTTTTTAAAATAATTTTTCAAATCAATTGAAAATAAAAAAAAAACGGAACTCTCGCATTTCCATTAGTATTGACACATTTCAGTTCAGTACCTTGTAAAAGCCCCTTTGGAAGCAGCCACAGTCCTCTTGAGTAAATTTCTATAAACTTTGCAGATGTGGATTTAGGCATAATCTCATTTTTGGGGGCAGATCTTCTCAAAATGCATTAGATTAGAAGAAAGCCACGCCAATGTTTTCTTGGCTATATGCTTCAGGTCAGTGTCATGCTGAAAGCGAACTGTAGTTATAGTCTCTGGAGTGTTCTTTCTTTAAAAAAGCCTCTCTGTATTATATCTATGTAGATTCTCAGTCATCCAGGTCATTGTCAAGGTTGAAAGTGTTCTGCAAACTGGATTTGAGATTTTTCAAGAAAACATTTTGCCTCTCATCCAAGAGGCTTCTTCAGTTCTTAAACTGATGGTGGGGAATACTGGAATTTATACACTGTAGGTGTGGCTTTGGGAAAAACAACAGTGCCACAGGTCATTCCCATTGAGTAGGCCATTAGGATCACCTGGGCACGTACTGACAGTCATGAGAGTGTTAATATGAGTCGTTAACTCTCTTGTCAGAGTGGTTTTGGTCATCTGGCTCCGTGATGTGTGGATCTGGAGGGAGTAGGTACGAAGTTAGCCTTCTTGGTATTGTTCCCAAGAGTGCCTTGTAGGTGGGTGACAGGTTGTGTCTTAGACCACCTCCTCTGTTGAGGGATGGTTTCTCCAGGTGGACAAATATGGCTTCCTTTACCCCTCTCTCAAACCATCTGTCTTCCCTGGCCAGAATATGTACATTATTGTCCTCAAAGGAGTGTTCTTTTGCCTTGAGGTATAAGTGAACCGCTGAGTCCTGTCCTGAGGAGTTGGCCCTCCTGTGTTGGGCCATGCACTTGTGTAACGATTGTTTGGTCTCCCCAATGTACAGGTCCACGCACGTTTCACCACACTGAACGGCATACACTACACTGTCCAGCTTGTGTCTAGCTATCTTGTCTTTAGGATGCACCAGTTTTTGTCTCAGGGTGTTACTGGGTCTGAAATGTATCAGGATCTGGTGCTGGTAAAAGATCCTCTTAATTTTTTCAGCAACCCCTGCAATATATGGGACGGTAATGTTTCTCCTTCTGTTATCCTCCCTCTCTGTGGGCCTCTTCTTATTGGTTTTCAGAAAGGCCCATCTGGGATAACCGCAGGTTTTGAGGGCTGCCCTGATGTGCTTCTGTTCCTTAATCTTGCCCCTGTTAGGGATTGGAATGGTGTCTGCCCGTGACTGGAGGATTCTGATAACCCCTAATTTATGCTCCACTGGGTGGTGTGAGTCAAAACGGAGGTATTGGTCAATGTGTGTTGGTTTCCTGTAAATGTCTTTATCAGGGGTGGGCAAACTTTTTGGCTCAGGGGCCACATTGACTTTAAAAATTTGACACACAGGCCGGGTCAGCACCAGATGCATGCATATTAAGCATAAAAAGGCATTACAGTGTTATTACTTACATTAACTTTTAGTGGGAACAGTGTTGTTGATCACCTGTTTTTGCCAGTGCATCAAAGTCTGGTGTCAGTTTTGTTGTGGCAATTCTCAGAACAGAACTGAGGTGTTCATCACTCAAATGGGATCTGTGGGGTGCTTTGCTGATGTTCATCACACTAAAAGTCTGTTCACACACATATGTAGAGCCAAACAACACCAGCATTCTCTGTGCCATCTTCTGGATGTTTGGAAATTTGGCTGCACATAATGAAGCATAAAACTCATCCAGTTTAAGAGAGTTTAACTTCTCCTTCATAACAGCGTCACATTGGAGATCAATGAGTTCCAACTGCAACTCTCCTGGCACTGTTTCAGGATCTTGTGTGAAAGGACATGAAACCAGCTGAAGTGACTTGTCAATTTTCCATGCAGGTCATCCAGTGATTTCCTGTATTTTTTCACATGTCGAGGGGCCTCTTTTAGTGCCGCCAGTGTGGAGAAATGAGCGAATGACTTGTTTGACATTTGCTTTGAGAATAAGGCCAGCTTGGTTTTGAAGGCTCTCACGTTTGTGTACATATCATGGACAAACTGATCTTTCCCTTGTAGTTTTACGTTCAGCTCATTCATGTGTGTCAGTATGTCCACAGCAAAAGCTAAATCACAAAGCCAATCTGTGTCACTTCAGCTCAGGAAAATCGTCAGATTTCTCAAGTTGCTCCAAAAATGAGATAATCTCTTGTTTGAGCTCCCACACTTGTTGACACACTTTCCCCAAACTTACCCAGCGGACATTGGAGCGGTAAAGCAGGTCCTGGTGATCAGCGTCAGTTTCTTCAAGAAACGTAATAAACTGACGATGTTGAAGTCCCCTCGCTCGAATAAAGTTTACGAGTTTTACAACTGGCTTCACTACGTGGTCAAACGGCAATACAGATTTACACAGTGCTTCCTGGTGGATTATGCAGTGTAAGAAAATGACTTCCTGCTCAGTATTGTCCTCTTTCACCCGGTCCTGGATTCTTTTGAGCAACCCAACGTTTTTTCCAGTCAGATTTGGTGATCCATCGGTGGTAACGTTGATGAGCGTACTCTAAGTTAGCTTGTGCCTTTCCATTGCCACCGACACGCTGTTATACAAATCCTCTCCCCTCCTTTTCCATGGCCAAAAACTCCTCCGTTATCTCAAAATTGTCATTAATCCCTCTGATAAAAAAATTAAAAGCTGAGCGTTACTTTCGTCCAGTGCCAAATAATATAATGTAAATGACTCCGCTTGTTTGTTTAGCTTGCTAGCTAAATCTTCGTCAATTAGCTCAACACGGCGAGTCACTGTCCTGCGTGATAAGCTAATTTTTTTTTCAAATTTATTCTTGCTCTCAGGACACAAAATAGCTGCTGTCTCTACCATGCACTCTTTGAGAAACATTCCTTCGGAGTAAATAACTTGCCTTCATGCTTGATTCTTGGATGACAGTTTGTCGGGTAAAGGTGTTTTGCCGAGCCTGCAAACTAGCTGCCAATCTCTGTGCAGTAGCTGTCTTTTCTTGCGTTGACTGGTTGTTAGCAAAATTAGCATGCTTGGTGGAAAAGTGATGGCTGATGTTGTATTCCTTAAAAACCGCAACGGTTTCTTGACAAATAAGACATACAGCCTTTGACCGGACTTCAGTGAAAAAGTATTTAGTTGTCCATTCCTTATTAAACACTCGACACTCACTGTCGACTTCTCTTTTCTTTGGCCCACTCATTGCTGCAGATGGGTTCAGAACAGTAGCAGAGTAATAACAAAAAGTAGCACAGGCTCTGCAAAATCAAGTAGATGTATCACTGCGCCTAATATGCCACCTGGTGGAACGCCAGGCATTACAGGAACAGATCAAATGAATGTTGTCGCAATTATGATATTTCATTTGAGCAATTCCGTACCATTCTTTGGCGGGCCGGATGAAAAAGGCAAACGGGCCGTAGTTTGCCCACCCCTGGTCTATATTGAGATGTCCGTCCTCCGTGATATGGACGGCACAGTCCGGGAAAGCAAGGATGGTGTCTTTCACATCTTCATGTGTGAACTTGATGTTCCTGTCCATCACATTGATGTGGTCTGTAAAGGCGTTGATCTCCTGGGTTTAGATTTTGACCCATGTGTCGTCCACATATCTCTCCTCTCTGTATTTGGCTACATTTCATCCTTCCCACAGTTCTGAGCAGTCTTCCAGTTTTGGGTTATCAAAGAAAAGAATATTTTTCCTTGTGCTCTCTCAGTCCTTAAATGGCATTTGGCAAACTCCAAACAGCTGTCATGTGTTTTTTACTCAAAGTCTCTTCTGTTTGTCTACTCTACCTTAAATGTCTGATTGACAGAGTACTGCTGAGATGGTTGCCAATAAAACATATTCTCCCATCTCTGAAGCTCTGATTGGTGGGTTCTTGGTCACCTACCTGACCACATCCCCTTTTTGCCCAGTTACTTGGTCAGATGACAACCTCTGGGAAGAGTCCTGTGGTTTTATATTTTTAAGGCCACTTTGTTTATGGGAACACTCAGAACTTGAAGAAATGATTTAACACTATCGGCCTGATGTATGACTCACCAGAATTTTTTCAAAGAGGACTAGAAATGGCTTCTGGGACTTAATAGGTTGGTTTTGGTCCTGACATCTAGGGTGAATTGTGGGGCCTTATATACACAGGTTTGGCCTCTGTAAACGGCGTCCAGTCAATTTAGTTTGCCATAGATGGATTCCATTCAGGTTCTAGACACATCTCAAGGACATTTAAAGCAAACAGGAGGCACCTGCCCATAGTTTGGAGTATCTCCGCAAAGGGCCTAAATACTTTTGTAAGGTATTTCAGGGTTGTTGTTTTTTTTAATTTTTTAAAACATGGTTTCACTTTGGCATTATGGCTTGATGAGAAAAAATGTCAATGCTGTTCATTTTAAATTAAATCTACACAGTCAACACAATAAAGTGTGCAAAAAGTGGAAAGGGGCTGAATACTGTCTGAGGTAACAATATACAGTGCTGATGAAAAGTATTTAACCCTTCGGATTTTTTAGATGTTGTGATTGTGGTCAAAGGTGTATCTACTAAATACTGACTTTAAGGGGATTAGGATTTATGCAGTCACTTATTTTATATTATATATTTTAATTAATTAACATTACTTTGTAGAAATCTGTTTTCACTTTGACATTAAGGAGTTTATTGTATTTCTTTTTCAAAAAAGCCAAATTATATTGACCATGATCTGATTTATAACAGCAATAAAAGGGTTAAACATCCAAGGGGGTGAATATTGTATATTTATATTATTGAGGGTGAGCTAAATGTCTGGGAATATAAGAACAATGTTGATAGAATATTTCTTTGCCTTTGTTCTGGCAGAAAATGTTCTCATTCCTTGTTTTTTCATCAGGATGAATATGTTTTCAATTTCATCATATATACTTAAATATATTATTTTCATTTGGGAGCCAAGTGTTAACAGTGCTGAGGTGGACTTTTTAATTATGTTAATATTTTCACATATTACAAAACACCACTCAGTTTGACTATTTTGTATGAATATAAAAATCTCCCATTTCAAACATCCAAATTGTGCCTGAATCAGGTTTAATGAATGAGTTATAGTTAACGCATCAAGGCATTGAGTAATATTTAAAATATAATACCATTTTAATAGTTTTAGGAACAGAACAAATGATTTACTGCTATTAATCAGTTGTGACAAAGCTTGCAGAAAATAAAAGTGGCCTACTACAGGAAAGGAATTGGATAGATCCTTTGTTTTGATTTGTCAACTGCTCAGTTTCACATTGTGGAGTTTCAATTTACTTTGGTGATTCTTTTGCTTTTCTTGCAAATAGGTGCATTTTAGTATCAAATGTTAAGATCCTTTTCATTTTGCAGTGTCATATATTTACACAACCCACTTCACCACTTTTGAGCTTCCACTAATTTGCATGATGAAATGTCCAGAGAGTACTCACTCACAAAGCTTTTGTTTTGGATTCATTGAGATAATGATTTAATACCTGAGTGCCTCTGCATACTAATCAGCTGGAGCACTAGAGTGAGCTCCTCCCACAGTGATAGGACTGTTGGGCCACTTCACTCCCCCTCAGCAAAAGTTGTACATAGAGTGGAGTCTGCCTCGCTGATCTGCTCACCACCTAGCCTTCACTCCTAATTTGGATTACACACTTCACTACACAAAGGAGAATTCTCCAGGAAGGAAAATGCAATTGTATTGTAACTTGACATCAACTCTTCCCTTCTTCCTTTAGAAAAGATGTCACCATCACTCAGCTGACACCCCTCATGGCTGACGGCTCTGTGATGATGCCTTGATAAGGCTGTCAGCAATTGGTGACACTTGAGAGGGGATGTGGAGAGAGCAGCGCACTGTTTTAGATGGCAGTGCTGCATTTGATTGTGGTGTGTGGCAGTGTTCTCAGAAGACTGGAGTTACTTGGCACTTGCAAATAATATACAGCTGAGAATATTTCTTTGGTGGTGCATGGACCCCACTGTAGCTGAGAAGCTTTTAAATTCTGGTACTCTTCCTACATCTGAGTCATCCTTGTGTTCTGATTATTGCCCATCCATGTCTGATAAATGAATCATTTAAGGCACTGGATGGTTGAGAACATGGACATGAGAAGAAAACACAACAAATATGTATATCAGTTGGAAATGAAAAATGGCCCATGAAAATCAAAATCAGTGTTTCTGGAATATGGAAGGGACACTGACATTTGAAATAAGCTCGTTGATCATTTTGAAGCTAAACCACACTTTAAAAGAAGAGTCATACTTATCCCAATATTTCTTCTAGTGCAAGATATTTGTACGAGACAAAGGGCCCTCAGCCACACTAGTCAGATGAGCTTAGGTTTTTCTTTTCAGATCTTGACTGGTTTGCAAGTAGTTCACAGTTATATGGAGATATGTTAATTCACCATATGATGACTTCAAAGTCACAAATCTGAGTTCTTCACAGAGATAAAATCTCCTTAATGCAGTTTTCAACTGATGACTGGGTTAATTGTTGCTCTATGCTCACACAACAACTTCATTAATTGTGCATTTTACAATGATTAAAAATGGGTTCTCTATACAATAACTTAGCACCACAGTGATTATCTAAGTGTAGCGCAGTGAGCATACCACCTGAAGTCTTCCAAATGCCCTTTACAAAGTGCACAGAATGCTGCTGACCATAAAAGACAGAATAAGATGTATTGAAATCTTTGACAAAGCAGGATAGTGCAGCAGAGAGCATGCATGATTATGATAAATTCACCTGGAGACAGTGGTGCAGGGCAAGCCATTACTCTCCATAGATTACGGCTGTCACTTTGATGATGAACACATCAGCTCCGTCCATCTCAGGAAGGAGATAGCACCTTAAAAACTCTGCTGCTGTCACAGTCCCGTCAGGCACACGGAACTCATTATCAAGCCTGCTTAGTTCACCGACAGAGAGCTGTTCCTGTGGCTATCATCAAATTATAGAATGGAACAGGGAGGAAGACGCGTAGTGTGATTTGCAACAAGCAATTTCACCATTATCAGACATGGGGCCTGCAATGTCCTTCTGGTGCGATAAACGAACAATGTTCCATTCCCTGTCGTAACTGCTTGAAACATGAAAGTCTCACGTGGTCTCTACATCATAACAGAGTCACAGCAGCCACTCTCTCTTATAACAAAAAAACAGTGGGAGCAGTGAAGAACAGGGCTTCAGGTGTGCAGGTACACTGTGTGGTGAAAAACAGAACCCTGTTCCAACCCCAAACCTTCTTGCTGTGAGACAACAGTTCTAACCACTGCACCGCAGTGCTGCAGCAGATTTTTCCTGTTCTGCTCTATCATGTCTAAATACATTACAGAAGATTAGGTGCAACTTGGCTGCAGTACAATGTTGCAGAAATCAAAGGGTTGAAATCATTTTTTGGTGCAGTGATTCATAATTAAGTAAAGAAGTTAAGTTTGGCATATGCAAAGCAGCCCCTGATTAGCATTTGACAAAGAACCGTCAACTACAAATTTGCCTGTGATTCATTTGCAGTCATCTTGATCATTTATTGCAGAGATGATCATGATTTTTAAAAAACAGTATAAATATTGAAGCACATTCCTCTCTCACTTACATGTAGCTATTCACGCACACACTGCAACCTTGAATTTTTTTGAGACATTACCCGGAGGAGCTTCATGTGTGAACACCAATATCCGAGTCAGTTAAACTGGGCATTTTACCCTGCCCCCTTCTGAGTCATGTTTGATTGAGCCCATGAACAAAAGCCAGTCATTGTCCAGAGAAGTACCATCCCTTATCTAAACCAAACAGACTATATCCGGTAGGCGTTAATGTATCGGTCAAAGACAGTCTGCTGCTGTGTGCTGCATTTGTGAAAGGGTAGGTCCAGACGATGTCTGGAGAATCAGGTCCAGACAATCCTCTGAGTTCTGAGTTCATACGTCAAAACAGCTCATGCTGCAATGTTAATGAGTTTCCCACTCAGAACTGTGTGCTCAGCCTGTTTCTATTTTTAGATCCACACCTTAGAGGACACAGTCCCTTATCTGCTGCATGGCTGGATCACATATCGATGAGATTAGCACGAGCCTCAGAAAAAGTTACTGATAGGCTTGATGTAGGGTTTGAAAATATTGATTATTTTTGTATCATATCTTAAACTACAGCTGCAGAGCTGGGATAAGGAATCTGAAAATAATAGGTCGTTTCTACTTTTTTTACATATGCAGCCACAGATATTAAGTGGCCATGAGCCTTGAAAGTCACATGACAACAAGCAGCATCACTCTAATTGCAAGACTTTTTATGTGGGAAGCTGTTCTTGTTTCACTCAGTAGTGTGTGCCATCTGTGATAGTTTATTAGTATTTCTAAATTCAAATAAAAAACACTTTTGCTCCTGATTGTACAAAATTATACAAACTGAAAATTCCAGCAATCACACAGAAATCCATATTCTATGAATGAGTTCTGATTAGCAAATGTGATTATTTAGGAATAGTTGATATAGGGTTGTAGTTGTCCAAGCATATCTAATCAATAAATAGTCTGTCTTTAAATATTCTGTTTCTGGAATAATCCGGGGTTAAAGTGGGTTGGAGCTGAGCTTTGACAGGGTATCAATTGGATGTCAAAAGACTCACTCAGCTCACTTAAATACATTAGTTGTGGTCACCACATGGCAGCAGGCTACATATGTGTGTTCCCAAACTGAGAGAGGCATGGTGTGCTATTCATACACATGGCACAACAGTGATATCCTCATTAAGGATTTCAGTCTTCTGATGTGGCACTGTAATCATGCTGAAAACTATGCAGCCTATAGGATCAATGTCAGTGGCAGGACCAGAGGCCTGTACTATAAAGCAAGTTCAACATACCTAGTATATCTTGGATGAAGTTTAATCTGAGATAGATCTTTAAAATTATATAAAAGAGCAACATTTCTTTCTAGAAACATTGCCACTGTAACACGGAACACTCCACATTGATAGATGTCTTTTTCATTGGAAGTAGTTTCCACTGAAGACATAGTCCCAAAAACTGACCCCCCCAGCATCACTGACCAAGGGCACCCCACCTTTACAGTGCCTACAAAAAGTAATCACCCCATTTTCCCCTTTTATTGCTTTCATAAATTGAATCAAAGTGAATATAATCTGACTTTAAAAAAAAAATATTTACACCCCTGAAAAAAACCAAAAACAAAAACAAAACAAAAAACCCTTAGGTCAGTCACTTTAAAGGGGATGCAGTCATTTATTTTACATTGTATAATTTTAAATGAAGTGACATAACTTTATAAGAATCAATTTTTACTGACAGATTGAAGAAGTTTTTCTGTAAATATTTTTTTTCTAAAAAGCAAAAATTATATTGACCATGATTATATTTATGAAAACAATACAAGGGGAAACTGTTCACCATCCCCAGACAAATCCATGGTCTTAAATTTGGACTCTGAAACAATTTCTGAATTTGAGACTGAGCAAAATGCACAATGGAGGCTGTTTGATAGATAATATTTTACAGTAATATCCAATACTTTATGAAGCACAAAAACTAATGTGCATTTACTGTTGCAATGTTATTAGGCGAGATAGCAGTTGGGGACTTAATGCTTTTTTTATAACCTATAGTAGCAGAATTATTACTAGTTTGTATTGTCCATTTTAAAGTTGTCAGTTTTCAAGCGTAATTGGAATTGGCTCCCATAAATAAATATAAAAAACAACAATTTATTCATTGCAGTCATTTGAATTATAGTTGTCCACAGAGATATAAAAAGAAGAAAACTTATCTGTTATAGCGCTGTGGAACAGCAGCTGAGCACCAGTCCATACAGAGCTGATTGTGCTGATAATCATGACTGAGCACACACAAACCATCCTCCTCTGTCGTCAGCGCTTTGTGAACTCCATGTGTGAAACACACTTGGCAAGCTCTGGGTTTTGAAGTAAGATATGATGGGAGTGCATGGCAGCTTAGACTGCTGATCCTCAACTCAGCCACAATTAACAGAAGCATAACAACCTTGTTATGAGCACTATGAGTTGGTAAAGCGGAAAACAATTAACTGTAATATTAGTCATTAATACTCTCTATCGTGGGCTGTGAGTCTAGCCAGAAATTGACCATTTGCTACGGCATAGCTGTCAGGGATCTCAGCACTAGTGATTTCCATTCATCAAGAATGATTCTCCTTCAGCCATTGCGCAGTGGCTGGAGCCTTTGGTTATGTCTTAAGATGGTTACCAACAATCATTGTGTGTTCGACCCTTAACCATAACACTCTCCTGTTGGCAGGTCAGCAGTGGTGGCCAGCCATTACTCACTCCCTCCTGGCAGCCAGCTCATCTCCTCCCTCCTGCTCCAGCAAGAGGTTCTCTCTACTGCCTCCCCCAATCTTCTTTCTGCCATCTTTCTTTTGTGTCCTCTGAGTCCCATGGCTGTCAACAGCTTCCATACTGATTGAGCTGGGAAGCCCTGGCACCCCACCTCAACTGGGTACAGCCATGTCTGCTAGCCTTTATCTCTGCAGTACTGCACCAGATCTTTGTACTGCTGTGATTTTGTCTCGAATGCCTCCTCCCACGGCACAGTAAGCGCTACCAGGATGATTTTCCTTCCTTCAGTGGAGAATAGGGCTGCGTCGGCTCTTAAAGTAGTGTGGACAACATCTGGGAACTGGAGCCTTCTCTTCAGATCTACTCTTAGCTCCCATGCCTGGGCTGACTGCAAAAGACTTGCCCTGGTGTTGTTACATAACATCACTAGCATTAATTTGGCATAAGTTAAAAAAAATGGTGGTGATTTATGTAACAATGTCATGTAGTTAGGTGCAATTCCTTTTTTTTCTTTTTTTCTTTTTTACCTTTCCTGTCCAGCAGCTCAGGTATGCAGAGAAAGATCTGGATACCCTTACACTGCGAGGCAAATTTGCTCTACAAGAGGTGTAGTGCACTATGCTCTACCTATTGCATTTTAAACTTTATTATGTATAACAGTTATTATTTACCTTGTTGGAATAATGGATTAACTGATGGTACTGGAGTTTACAGGGGTACAGAATGGACAGAAAGGTGTAGAGAGAATGAAGAGAGAAGACAACAAATACAATAATGACAACAATAACCATGAAAGCAGCAGTAATAACAATAACAATGATCACTATAGCAGCCATACTGGCATTAACGCGTACAACATTAGTAATGGTATGATCGGAAAAGTTAGGTGTATTTGCGGTCAGTCTCGAAAAGGTCTTGATCAGGGGGTGACAAGGGATGTACTGGGGACAATGTGGGTCACAACGTCACCATGTACTCTGGGATCAGGTATTTTATCTGAAAAACATCAGTTTACAAGAAATGACAATATTTATTAAGTGGGAGTGATCAAAAATGGGTTTGTCCATTCACTGTGTGACGTACAATTGTTTTGTGATGTTTTATCATTTCTAAGTGTGATCACCTGGACTAATAGGTGACTGTGTATGCATAGTCTGATTTTACACAAAAATAAGGACAGTTAATATTGTCACGAACTAACTAACAGTGCTGGTTTTGTCATCAGTCAATCAAGTCCACATCAACTCCCACAACATTGGAGTCTTGTTTTGATCGACTGAATTATATAAAAGGGAGAAAACAATGCCAACTCTGCTATCACTATGGCTCTTGTTTTGGATTGTATTGAACAAGTGTTACTGTGTTTATTGACTGTCATCTCCCATTGTGCTATCTTCTACTGACTGAATCAAAGAAAGATACGTACCTCCTGTACATGCTTTTCTCTCTCTGTGAATTATTATGTACTCTCAAGGACTTCAGCATTTTCGGGGATCAGCACTTTCATGATGTGAAGTCATTAGCAAGTATTTTTCTATATTAGCAGGTGTTTTTATTTATGTTTCCGGTGATTTTACTTGTACCTTTGTCAAGCACCAGTCAAGCATCATTTTGTGCACATCTGCACTCTCTCCTTGAGCACACACCTTCTAAAATGAAATGCACCAGTGTACTGTTTCCCTGGCTTTGCTATTGACTTTGCTACAGTGCATTTCCTTAAAACATCAAGTGGAACATGTGTTTTTTAATTGGAGAAGCTGTTGTTAAAAAGAAAGCCAACCGAAGGAAACACGGCTTTGAAATTATTAACAATATGTTGTTGCTTTGTGGTTCCTTCTAATATTTGTTTAAAGTGCTGTATGATAGCTTAATGGATTCAAACATTGCCATATTAGCTTGTTGGGTGAAAACAGCCAATAAGCTTACAATTATCTTTGTTTCATGACGAGTTTTTCTCACCAAACCACACTGGAACAACATTGACTACAGGTACATGTGCAAAAGACAATGGGGTCAAGGACATTGGAGAATATGCTCCCATGTTCTTTTAATTTCTTTTCAACGTATTATGATTTAAGATTCTTATACAACTACAGCAGATATTGACCTACTCAGCAAAATGCCTGTCACCCATGTTCACAGCAGAGTCTGCAGTATGGTTGCATACACTCGCTCTCTTTTATGCTCTTTCTTTCTCTCCACTATGTGACATTTAAATGTCAGCATTATTCATTTTGTACCCATTATTTATAAAAGCACCCACTCACCAAGCCTGGGTGGTGTCTGATTTGGTCGGGAAGAGAGTTGTAAAGGAACACCCATTTGGTGAGAGAATAGTCTTCACCTGCCTCATTGTTACTGGGGTAACTGGAATGTTACAAATATTTTAACCCTTTAAAGCCCTTGGTTATTTTTTGGAATTTCTGCCTGACAAAACATACCTAAATTAATAAAGGACCCCTGGGTGAATTTTGAGACATGACTAGTCTCCCTGTCCCTATTACCAGTCCACAGGGAGATTTAATATATATATATATATATATATATATATATATATATATATATATATATATATATATATATATATATATATATATATATATATATATATATTAGGAACATTATCAGGAACATTATCAGAGGAAACAAGCTGAGCCAGCAGCCCATCTTGCAGTCCTGCCTGATGTCTTATGTCCACTTAAAAGCATGTGGTAAGGACATATATTTTTTAACATGATGTGCTTTACTTAGTGTTGTTACTGCTTTAATAGCCTGGCCCTTTTGGTTTGTAGAGGAGGAGACATATGTGGATAGTTTGGCTCTCAGTAAAACCTCCTGAACAATGAACAGTGAACAAAGTCCTCCACTTCTGAACAAAATGATCCCTTTTACATTTGACTGACAAAAGACGGATTTTAACAATGAACCACTTGGGAATGCATTTTGAATTATGCAAGCGCTGTGCAATCTATAATTTATTTTTACAATAAATAAAAACTTTAAGGAAGAAACACCCTAAAAATGTGCAATAATTTAGTCAAAGTAAAAGTCAGCATTATTGTCAATTATGCTACACATACAGGACATACAGCACAGTTGAACATACTTGAGACCTGTGAGTAATGGATGGATATGAAAGTGTATCTATGAGCTGGAATATAACAGGGATGAGAGAATAAGGCACTGCTGTCAAACTCTTTTGATCATGTCAATATCATTTAAACCTCCACAGCCACACATGCTGCATAAGTGCCATAAACATAAACACACACACACACACACACACAGTGGTTTATTCTTAATCTGCCCAACACATATGCACATATACAATACACTGTCCTATTGTTGCTAAGGCTTTTTTACCAAAAGTGTTGATACAGGGTTGAACATTTTCCCCAATACCAGCACTATTGACTCATCTTTGCTGTTTGAGGAAATTATTTAGCTTTTTTAAAAAAAAAATTAAATCATCACAGCCTGACCTCAGAGACGCCTTGAGAGACTTTTGATTTAACACTTTTGGACTCTGTTTTAGTTTATTTCCTGTTTTAGCATGGTAGTTATGGTCTTGTGTGTCTTTGGTTGTATTTAATTGTCGATTATCTGCCCTACCCTGTTCAACCTGTGTCTCATTATCCCTACCTCCCCGGTGTGTATGTATAGTCTTTCCCTGTATTCATCAATCTGTTTTTGCCCTGCTGTTACCTTGATATTCCTTGCTACGGATACTATCAAGAGTAAAAACATGTTTATTGATTGAGACTGAAAATCACAATATTCCTTGGAAAATCTGTAGTCAAGCAGTTTGCTTAATAAATGTTCCTTGCTCCTTGTTTTATTCTCACTCATGAAACAAGTTAGTTTCTGACTGACTACGAACTGAAATCTTGGTCACCTCTCAATCTTTCATGAACTGTACACCTCCAGTATTAGCAGCCTCAGGCCAAACACCAGTGTCAGAACACATGCAATCAGAATATTAAGAGGTTCTCACCTGCTTGACATCATATCCCAGGAGAACAAAGTTCAGATCAGGGGAAACTGCAAACTTTGAGGCCTTGAAAGTTGCCTTGGGAAAAACAAGATAGGGATGAATGTCACCTTACAGTAAAAAAGATAGAAAAGCAAGCAACCTTTGGCCTACTTACAAATGTTGTGTTTTTTAGCAGGAGTTCAGTTTCTTTTCCGTGAGTGGACAGTTTCAAAACATCTCCATCCCAGCTCCGAAAGATGATTTCTTCCCCTTGGGGACAGAAACATACATGCTCAAAGCCCTGTTTGGTGTTAAAATGTATTTAAAGGGATTAGAACTTTGTGACAGGCAACGGTCAGTCTGTGACAGAAGGGAAAATTTGGTGAGGACCATGAAAGTCAGTGTGCTACACACCTTTACAACCATTCTCCACACACATAAAGGGGAAGACACTTCCTTCATTGGCACTGAAAGTTCGAATGTGTGCACCACAATTATTCCTGTAGGCATTTTGGGAACCACTGGTTCATCCACAAGAAAACAAGTATTGAGCTGATCATAAACAGCATAAATTTATGATTCTTCAGAGGGGTGAGGTTCAACATTAAGATGCCCCAGAGGAGAAAAAAGACTCATCTAGGAGGATCTGTCTAAGAAAACTTGCTACAACGAGATTAAGCTTCAACTTTTAGCAGTGGAAACAATGACAGGACAGCCTGCAATAAATCTAGTCTAATCCCAAAACAAAGGCTACAGTCCCAGGAGGCAATCACTTTGAGATCCACATCTCATGTAAATGTCAGAGAATAAGCTCTGAGGCATCAGTTTCAGACAAGGGGGGCTAAGGACTTGAAAACACATGTTAGTGTAATGACATGAAAATAAATATCAACCACAGATGGATTGCTTATATATATGAGGCAAGAGAATCCTTCACAGGGCTTTTGTCATTGTGACGCTAATTCACATGGTCTAATATGCATATTTTATATGCTGCAAATCAGTGCTTACATAAAACATTTCATTTCAAAATTGGGCTACTGTCCTTCTAAGTTGACAAGCATTTCATCGGAAAAAGCTCTGAGGATAAAGCAGTGACTTCAGGTATTCAATGACTTTGTGAGGGCATTAGTGAAAGGAAAACCCCCATTATACCGCCATCAATTAACTGAGAAATGAAACAGCCCTTGAACCAGCATTTGTAGTGTGAAGAAAATAGCTGTGTGATAATGAAAACACCAGAAATGCGTTTCACTGACTGCCACTGTTGATTCAAATTTTCCAATTTTTCCAGGGAAAGTCTTACATGGAGTTTGAATAGATGGAAATGACATCCAGGTTTGGAATACCCCCACCCCCTTTTGCTCTTGAAACTAAAGAAAGTAATTAGAGAAAAATTAAAAACTAAAGTTATTTGCATTTTTCATTATAGCTTGACAGCACCCCCTTTTCATTATTCATAACAAAAATAGTCAGTAATGTGATTGATTGATTCAATAATCTTTTCTTTCAATTTGGGTGTTGATTAATTATATATACTTCAGACATGTTATAACGATACTTGCATGTGTAACATCTATACCTGAGAGACTGAGACTGATTTTGCAACCTGCACATGTTTCATAAAACAACTTTAATTCATTGATTCAGTTGGCACACTGAAGTTCATAATTTAGAAAATTGGCTATTCCATTTTAAATGGTTTTTGATTTAGTGGGAAGTTTGCAAAATTTTTACAACTGTCCCTGGTCTCCCCTATATTTATATTAACAATGCAGCAATTTACTGTGAGTAATATGACAGGGGTCACTGGTGGACACAAACCCACACAGAATTATCACCCAGCTCTGCTCTCATCAGCATAGCATGCAGCTTTTTTCATCATAAATGAAGTTTGGTGGTACTGCAGCAGATACTTTATGGTTTGCCAGACAGCAGCAGGGTGAACGGGCTGTGGCGAGAGTGGGTATCGTCTTCCACTATCCTTTTCAGGCACCTCACCTCACAAATATAACTGATGCTTGGTCAATGGTTACTGATGATGTTCGGGACAGTTTTAATCAGCCACCACAGAACTTTCCTTTTCCAGTGATGATGCTTTTTTCTATTTCTTAGTTTTGTTTTGTTGCTTGTTGAGTAGTGGGTTGTTCTTTGTGAACCACAGTGGAAGATTGTTGATTTTCTTCCGATACAAAGTCTTACCATTGTTTGGAATCCGGCTGGTGACAGTGGTGTCATCCACAAAATCAATAGTCAGTTCTCCCCATGTCTGAGAAAGCGGTTATGGATGTACAGTGTGAAGGAGGCTTAGCCAACAACCTGGGGACTTCAGTGTTGAACACTGAAGTAGAGTGTGACTGATCCGAACCCTCTGGGGTCTGCTTGTCTCAAACCACACTGCTATATTTGAAATAAATACAAATCTGTTTCATGGGTGGGAATGTATTGAATGCTCAACTAATTATACATAATATCAACTGCATAATGTGATATACGGTAGCACAGGTGTTGTTTTTTCAGCTTGTTCTGCTGCCCGAGAGTAGAACAAAAATCAATTAATGTAGCCTTAAACAACCTGCAGGTAAAATACACCCATAAGGCAGCTGTGATCATTGATTTGGGTAATTATCTGCAATCTTATCAGATGGTAATGAAACTACCAGATGCAAATTAAATGAATCTGCAGTGCTAATTTACACTGTGTTGCTAAAGAAAATTTACAACCATTGCCAAACCAATTAGCAAGGTGACAGAAGCAAGGCATCTAAGGGAAAGTTTTCATCAAGAGTTTTCCATTTCATTTATCTCTGTCAAGAAGAACTTACCAACAAGTACATCTATTTTTGTGTAATCTGCATTAACCATACTTTTGAAATAACTATTACAGAAAAAAGTGGAGGACTTTTTTATAAGTTTTTTGTAAGTAAGTAAGTGGAGAGGAGAAGGTAGATTTTCAAGGTCAGACTTTCAGACATGGAAAACTGAGCATGACTGAGAGGAGCCAACATAAAAATCCTGCCAGGAAGGATGGCTCAGAGAGCTTGACAGTAACAATAACATAAAATCCAGACATTAACCATTCACCAGGGCACTAAAAGAAGGGGAGTGTTTCATCATGGAAAGTGAGGTTTGATGTGTTTATTTATGGTGTCCACAGGAAAACAGCCTCTTAACAGAGACCGAGAAAACAGATCTTTCTCATTAGCATCATTTCCAGCATCTTTCCAGCTCTCCCATTTGAAAAGGGCCACCTATAATAGTTATTTTATTATTAGCAATCTTGATATCATCACATTTGGTCATGAAGATTTCTCACCACTGTGCACTGAATACATGGGGAAACTGATCTTTGGTATGAAAGAAAGGAAAGCAGACTGAAGCACTACAAGCACTACAAGTGCCTGCCCATTTCCTGTTTTATTTTGGAAAAGATTTTATCATCTGCTGTCTATTAGTAATCACACAAGTTTCTCTGCACACCTACCCATTTTTTGTTTTTTTTCCAGTCAGTTTTCATTGTCAGCCATTATAATTTTCTCTGTCAGTTCTAGTTATTTATTTCCTGCTTGAGTTTGGATTTCCTGGGGTTTGGTTCTTGTTTGCCTGAACTTTAGTTTTTCCACCTCTCTGCATATAAGCTGTTGTTGTTCTTCAATAAAGGAACATGTAATAATAATAATAATAATAATAATAAAAATAATAATAATAATAATAATAATAATGATAACAATAATAATGATACATCTGTGCATCTATATGCATGAGGGTAATTTTCCCTATATTCTTGACTGTTATGATTGTGGGTACAAGTAGGTCTCCTCAGAAGTTTGTGGATACAGACTAAAGAAAATAGAATATTTTAAACTGTCTTGAATGCTTGTTTCTTTTCCCTCATCCTTTAGATCTTACAAAATTATTGCACATGATTTCATCAAAGAGCATCAAAGTCTGCTGTATTTTCAAAAGAAATGACTTGTCAGTGTTCCTTTTGAATCTTTTAAATCTGTTTATTATTCTCTCCAATTAAACTTTCAATATTTCATTAGCTTTTGATGGTCATGAGATCACAGATTTAGATACCACTGCACTTATCAGGAACCTTGAGGGTAAAAAAGCAAACTTCTCTAATCTGTATGATTACACATGAATTCATAATTCAGCCTGACTTTTCAATGATTGAATGTTTTGGGGGAATGTGTAAATAGACCTTAGAGAGAATGACATGAGGAGAAAAAGAGAAAGTCTTTTTTGAGTTGGAGAAAATCACACCTGTGAACAGTTTTTTTTCCCCTAGGATTGTGCCCTACAACACATAATTTAGGTTCCTGACATACTTACCACTTATCCACTTTGCATCAGGGTCATGTATTTGGAAGTTTTTTTGGAAGAGGTCATCCAGTGTCAACGGTGAACCAAAGGGTTTACCACCATCATCTACATAAAACACAAAATATATGTAATATACCAGCAAATTGTTAGTGAAATAAATTTAATGTCAAAATTCAGGTAGAAATAATTAATAAAATTAATTAAAAAAAAAGCAACAACACAGCCACATGGAGGCTATTAGGGGGAGGAACAGTAATTGTTTTTAAATTGCTGTAAATGCTTTTAAAATAAATAACTGGAAAAAGGGGAGTTCTAACGATTGGTAATTCTGGCAGTAAATACCTTCCAGATGTTGTTTTACGCAAACCCTTCTTTTTTTTAATCACCCCCGTCTCTTGCTTTTGCAGTAACCAATGTACAGCATGGCTTGATTCACCTTAGACATTGTCTATGATTGCATGGTGTGTACAGTACACTTGGTGCTGTCCTGAAAAAATTAAAATGATCGAGAACAGCAAACAGGAGAGTTTGAAATATAGGAATGTAAAACAGGCTGGACACTTGAGTAAATAAGTAGGTAAATAAATGAACTTACATTTTACTATTCATTTTTCACACACACACACACACACACACACACACACACACACACACTGTTCTTTGCTATACAAACATATTTAGTGTTGGAGATGTGCACTGGGCAGGTGAACAATACATGCCAAAATGCTGTTGTTTCAGAACCAAGGACAGCACTGTTGTTTCAAACCATGGAAAGAACTGTTCGTCATGTTTGGTTTGGTTTTCCATGGGTGTAAAAAGGACTTTTGGCCAGATTATTTTACCTCCATTGTAGCAATAAATCCACAGACAGATGGGAAATAACAGGAAGAGTGCACTTGGTTGTGTTGTGTATATTTGCAACACATGTCATCAAATTGATGAAGATGTTTTCTTAATTTTCTTTTGTTTGTGAAAAAGTTTGCACTTAAGGTTGTCTGTCCGTACATGTTGGAACTGTGAGAGGCTTGCCTTGTCAGAATGTAACCTGGTTCTTACCCAGTTATGGAACATAACCCTGTCAATATTGGTGAATGGATGGTCTAAAGTTATAACTCAATGCTTTTTAAATATTGGTATTACAGGTAAATATTGTGCATGTTTATTTTAGGGAACAGCTCCAGGCACTATGAAACAAAGCATATTCAATTGGATTTTTGAAATATTATTATTATTTGTCATTATATAATTTTAAGATAAAAAACCCCAATAATGTAAGTATCCTAATATTTCAGCCCATATCGTTGTGTGTGTGAATTTGTTTGTGCAACATACAACATAATGGAGCATAAGGCTGATTGATTGAAACACATTTGAGTCCCATGATTTTGGGAGCAGATCTATAGGCAACCGTACCTTTTGACAGCAGAACAATAGCCATTCCAATGAGTGAGAGCACCACCAAAATAACCAGAAGAGAGATGCCGATGCCCTTCCAGTTCCTGTCTGGTCCAATAGGTCCTATGTCCTAAAAATCAAGCAGAAAAATGTCATGTAAATAAGGATTAACTGTGTAAATGTTGAACCCAAAAGAGCAATACACAGGAAAAAAACTGAGGAAATATTTTCTTTTAGTTAAGTGATCGATGGTGGGGTAGAGTGTCTTCCCCCAGTGTAACAAGCTGCTGAAGTGTCCTTAAGCAAGCTGGAATA
The DNA here is from genome assembly GCA_016785225.1 of Psettodes erumei. Taxonomy (NCBI): domain Eukaryota; kingdom Metazoa; phylum Chordata; class Actinopteri; order Pleuronectiformes; family Psettodidae; genus Psettodes; species Psettodes erumei. The sequence continues at coordinate 2,495,958 of JAFBJZ010000221.1, forward strand.
TGTACAGTAAGCCTTTTATGCTCAGGAGGCTGTGCAGATGACTGAGCCTGCAGAAATCACAGGTTACAAAGAGGTCAAATCTTCCCCCTTAGACATCAGTATTGATGACAGTACACGTTGTGCTCAGCGAGCATTTGGAGTAGAAGTTAAAATAGAAGTAAAAGTTATAATCCAATAGCATCATTAAAGTATAAAGATGAAAACAAAATAGATAAATCAGAGCTAATTTTTATTGTTTGACAATATAACACTGTCAAACTAGAAGGCACTGAGGGATCGCAGAACTCTGCCAAGGCTGAACATCCCCCTGACACCCACAAAGTATCCAGATCTAAATCAATTTGTGATATTTTATTGAACATCTCTTTCTTACCTGAGGCAGTTCTTTACCATATAGGGAAATATTGCCATAGACCTACTGTAGACCAAAAGTGTTCTTAACAGGTTCTTTTTATATCTTGTTCATATACAGTAACTAGACTTAATCACTTTAGTTGCATTGAGTTTGTACTTTGGGACCTGTACTTTATTGATTTTCCAGTTATTTTGAAACAAGCCCGTAGGGTTAATAAATTGTCGCTGTTCACTTGGAAGCTTCAAGCTGTAAACGGGACAGTAAAATTCTCTGAGGATATGGCCCATTTTTGGACCTGTCTCACAGTCTTTATTTTCCTGACTTAAATTATGCAGCTGTATTTCATTTGCAGTGACAGAACAGTTTTATAAATAAATCTATCTCGCTCACAGAGCCCCAAGCTACTGTGTATTTATGGATCTATTTCCCTATGCTTTAATTGGGAGTATGATTCAAAGATAAATATCCTTGTTAACTCTGTATCCCCCAGGTTCTACTCTGCAACTTCAGCCTTCCACCTTTAGCCCCTGCGGCTTCTAGTCATTAAAATTCTGGATCAGTTATGAAAAGTAAATTTTCACTGTGAAGGCTTCTCCTCAAATCTAGATTCAACATAATTTCATTTGTGCTGTCTTTGCTCTGTTTAGCCTCATTAGCTCAAGCAACCCTCATTATATGTCAGGGACACTATTTGCTATTGTGATTTCCATCAGACCATTATTCAGACCTCCAATGATCCACTGAGCTGTCGTTCCATTATGTTCCTAATGCTGTATATTTTCATGTGTTGGAATTCAGTGCATCTTGTCATCTCCTTCTGTGAAAACTGTGATGTATGGATTTGTCTAAACTGTTAGAAGTATCTATTTTAAAAAAAACATTTAAATTGCCATGAAATGAATCCATTAAATGTCTCTTAAATGTAGAGGAACCAATATGACCCATCCAACTGACAACAAACCTAGAATTCATTTCAGATTAATCCAATATGTGTGTGTCTTAAATCACCTCAGTTTTTTATAAAGGGAAGCTAAACTGCCATAAAACAGAAAAAAAGAAAGAGATTTTTGGCTTATGATATTTGACAGTCTAGAGAAAGACAGGAAACAAGAGCCAGTAGAGGCGGGTATTAAAACTGTCTCCTGGCCAGGAATCGAACTGTGAATGTCACAGTGATGTGGTATGCATCTTAACCATTAGGCCACTAAACTCACTGTCATTCCAGCACAATGCAGTTCTGATGTTGATATTATTGGTAAGAGCTACAATCATTTGCCTCCTGAAAAAAAAACAGAGAGTGAGACAGAGCAGTATATTCTCTCCAAAAACTGTGGTCAAGGTTTCTTCAACATTCTTTCCAAGGAAAATCAATTGAAAATAATGAATACAACTCCAAAACACATGCAGAACATTTCCCATTTTCTTCTAATTTACTTCTTGGACATACTTGGGAGCATTTTAAGTTCATTCAGCAAAGCCTATGACTCTATGAATCAAATTAAATTGTAATTGCCTATGTTTGATGTTGAACAAAAAACTTCTGACTGCTAACACACATTCTTTCCCAGCAGACATCGTCAATTTTTAAATTAAGACCATCATCCCATTTTCTACATGAGTTAACTTCTTAATAGCCAATTAAACTGGTCAAATGAGTGTGATTATGAGAGATCAGCACCTTTAACTCAGATCTATCAGCTATCAAATCATCCAGTGGTAATGAAGCTTTGGTGGGAGTCCAATATGGAAGATGTCTTCCCTCACGTTCTGCCTTGCATCTCAGATGGATGTATACTATTCCTCTCCATCACTTCCATTTTTTGTTATATCCCTCCATTCACACTCCTGACTGAGTCATCCTGAGTTGCATTCTTATTGTGTTTAAGAATGCTGTTACAGGTGAAACATTTCACATTACAAATTCAACCAGTTGTTAACAGTGTAACATTGAATGCTGCATCTTTAAACGTAACTGTATCAACTGAAGAAATGTTGATTTAACAGTTGTCATTTCTGACTTTCTTTAATTTAAGTTGCATTGAACTGATCTTTTTTGTAACTGTAAACTTTTTTGATTTAGCTCAGCAGCTAGATAACTATGTAGGTGTCATGTTATATCCTGCCCACAAAGCTCTAATCGAGGGATTCTCCAAAAGAGGGAAACCACTGGCAGTAAGGACAACACCAAATCAAAGATGTGGATGATAGTTGAGATGATAATGGATAGTTTGAAACTTTAACCCTGTAAAGCCCAAACCATTAGATAACTGACAGAAAATTCCAATTCTTTGAACTTTGAGCCTTTATTGGTCCCTCTATACAAACAAACAAACAAAAAAAAAATAAAATTTCCATAAATGAGTTTCAATTTGTATCATATCTGGTTTTTCAGGGGAAAAAAATAATCACACTGTTCATGTGGAGGGCTGAAAAACTCATGTATCAAATATGATACATTTGGCATTATAGGGTTAAAAAGCTGTATACCTTATTTTCATGTAGGAGACAATAACAATATATATATATAAACCATTTTAGATAAGAATTCCACCTGAGATTAGGACATGTCACAAGGTCAGGGTTAGAAATAATACGACTCAAAGCTGCTTTGTTTCCATCCAGTGCACAGGGCCAAAGCATGCCGTAAATACCACTGGTATGTAGAACACAGAGTAGGTTAACATTACCCATGTGTCAGTTTCGACCAGTACTCCGAGGCAAAAAGGTGAGCAGACTGGAAAAATGTAATCCTCTTATTCTGTTCACAACTGGTGAGCCAGTTTGCCCTTTCCTCTGTGGCAATTTTTTTTCTTTGACTCCCATGTGAGACATTAGAGAAGAGTCAACTCCTGCCGTTATTTAAGATGCCATGTCTCGGTCTTTCTATTTGTCAGCACCCTTCGAAACGGCTCCTTGGTAACAAAGCAACACTATAAATCCAAAAGATTTACACTGACAGCAGTGATACTGTATCTTGCCTGCTAACCCGTCATGAGAGGCAAAGCATTTCCTCAGTGTCTTCCAACACGCTGAAGTGCACATGCAATTACTGACACTTTCTTTGTGATGGCACCAGGTGATTTTACTTCTACTGAAATGCACTTCACTATCTGTAGCATGGTGCCAGGTGCTGTTTTGAAGATACACTGTTGCCGAAATTGAACAGCACAGAAAAAGGGCCTTTTTTGGAATGCATATTGAGTCCTAGAGCAGCTGATCTATGTCATAAACTCCATCTGATATTGAGCCCTCGTCCTCACAGTCACTTTTTCCAGTCCCTGGATTACTTGGCAGATCAATCAAATTCAAAGCCATTGTTAATATTACTCGTTTTAATACGCTGGTGTTTGTAAGGGACTGGACAACCATCTGACTGTTGATCTCATGTTACTGCATGGAGACACAGAGATGTTGCTGTAAATGCTTTTAAAATAAATAACTGGGAAAAGGGGAGTTCTAATGACAAAACCAGAAAAGAAAAGTTATTCTTTTGACTTTGATATATATGTGCCTTTAAGTCAGAAAGTGGAAACAAGATGGATGTGACAAAGAAGTCCCAAAGCGGTTGCTGCGCCAGCATTTTTCCTGATTAAAATATTGCTTTATCTGATTTGTTATCATGGTCACTGCTGATAAATAACTTTTGTAGCTAATCTAGGTCAGTCTAAGTGGATAGCAAGTAATGGTTAAAACCTAATATCATACCATTGGTCTCCTCTTCTGCAGGCTGCTGCTGCATAAACTCATCGTATTCTGTATTGCCATTAAATACCAGGTGCTTAACACGGTTTACTGTGTAGCCACAGTCCCTCACATTCCTTCCACATTGCTGTTCTGCTGTTATTCTGCGAGTACTGCTGTCCTGAAAACTGAAAATGTTCCACACGTGACTCAGTTTCAACACCATTAAGTGGATTACATATTTACAGAGCTGCAGGCGGAAGGAGAAGTAGTGCCTGTCAAACAGGCATTATTTAAACTAGATCCTGGTGATAGATACTGTCTACTGTGTCATTGATGATGATCAAAATAAATAAAATTTACCCCAATAAATTTTTCGATCTTTCAACAATAGGACTGATCCTAGAACAGAAACATTTAGAATTGGAAGTATTTCAGTATCAGTCCATACACAACTTATTTTTGTGGCAAACCCTGATAAACTATTGAACCCACAACACTCAGTTTTAGAAAAAGGAAGGGAAAGTACTACAGAAATGCAAAAGCTGGAAAGACAAAAGGATTATAGAGCATCATGAAGTAAAACCACTTATGAACAACAAAATAAGTTATATTGTGGTCTGTCAGTCTGAGGTGGTTCCACTGCTGAAGGGTCAGCAGGAGTGCTGACAGCATGCATTTCACTACTGCCATCCAATCAGAGTGTTCAATCTTCTGACCAGAGCTGTAAGATCTGTGAAAATAAGTCATTCTCCAAAGGACATTTTTCCAGTTTTCAGTTTTCAGTTTTATAATGTATATAGTTTTATTCCAGCTGTTTGGAAATGAAGACAGCTGCACCAGTCCGGCAGCCTGGGGGGTTATAAGGAGTGTCTTTTTTTCTATGATTTCTAAGCAGATTTATGGATATTTAATCATGATGGACATCAAGGATAATGATATCCTCTGGAAGTGTGAGGCCCACTGCAAAACCATTTGTAAAGACCTTGCCTGTATGATTTTCTAACAACATTTGTACTGTGATTCTCAGTCACATACAGTGTCTAGATATAGTGAACTAAAAATAGTCTTGCTGCAGTTGCTTTTGACTTTAGAGTACATACACTTGTCTGCATGTTAATGATGCAAATGAAGACCATGCAAATGAGTAAAAGATTTAAATGTGCTAAATATTGATCATATTTAAAAGCTTGTTGGTAAAGTAGGTAAGGCCTAAAGATGTAAAGCACATGGGTGATGCAGTAATCGTAAACTATTACTTGAGGTGACAGACATTTTTCTCTCATGCTGGTACTTTCATTTTTCCTGTGGACTAATTGCCTGATGTAATTTGCGTTGGGTCCAATTTACCTGGCTTTCCAGTCTAAAGTGGTCTTGAACACACAGTGGCTACATGAATACTGAGCCTAGTTAACCTCTCTGAATTCAGTGCGCTCATCTGTTGACGGAAAAGAGGTGCACACTGTGCCTGAATTCAGAATTTCACTCAGCACTTTGGCAGACGGGGACAACAATTACATGATGAATTGGCAGAGAAAAATATTCTAATAAATATCCCAAAGGCTGAATCTGAGAGATAGTATATCACTTAGCTTTGAGTGTGGAGACGGAACCACTTGACATTTCTGTCATATAAAAAGTGGGGAGGAATGCTGCGCTTCAGCAGTTATTCGGGACACTGAATATTAAGAGAAAGCAGGAGGGAGAGATGTCCTTTGGTTGCATAAAAAGGACCATAGGGTTTATATTTGAACATTGTAATGTTTGCAGCTACACACCCAGGGAGTCAGAGCAGTACACAGATGGAGGATCAGTGGAATCATTACTCATGTTAGACAGAAACAGGGTCATCTCGTGCGTACAGGTGCAGGGGCTACATAATATGACGTGTCTGAAGATGGTTACCATTGTTATATACTGAATCGTCCTTGAGGGGTAGGCACACCTCTCCCAGCATGCACTAGTGCGAGAGACCTATGTAGGTGACTCTTGCTTCATTTGTGCTTCACTGCATTCTCCAGAATGTTCTTCCCACACCACCATTGTTGTCACACAATCATGTTATCATCAGTGAATGTACACTTGGTGTGAGTTCATTGATGGTGTGTTGCTGTTGCTACGAAGAAAGCGTCTTCCGATCTGAACGCATGCCCACATTATTGTCACAGCTGGCTGGGTCACAAAACACCTCAGTAATTGGCAAAATCCTCACAAGTCACAGGGTTGTGCTGTGGCTGCGTGACAACGCACCATACCATACTGTATGTAGTAGATAACACTGTGTACTCACAACTTGATAAATGTTAACAACCTGCTGCAATCCTCCCTTGTGGTACAGAAATAATTAAGACACTCATTCATCACCTTCCTGTCTTCACAACCACACTCTTTTGAGTTACTCCCACTCCCACTCCACCGTCCGATTGCCATAAATGACCACTGGAGCACCAAATAGTCCCTAAAATTGCCCCTTAAATTTGCTACAGTTACAGAGCCTTTTTTAATTTATGTCACGGCAGCTTTTATGGCTGATTGTCTGCCCCACCCTAACTTATTATCCCTACCTCCCTGTGGTCTTTCCCTTTGTCTTTTTCAGTTTGTCTGTTTTGCTGTACTGTCTTTGCCCGCGGTCTTTGCCCTGTTGTGTTCTTCCATCATTGTTGTGTTTTGTCCCTGTTCTGATAAAGCAAATAAAGCACCTGTTTTACTCCTCCAAACTGAGGCAAAGCAGCTGCCGCAGGCCAGCAAAGCTTTCTCCTTGTCGGTTGGCTCTAGCTATTGAGGCCATGGCTTGCTATGCTACCATTAGCCAATCAACCTACTGAAAAGTGTCTAGTTTATGGGTGCTGAGATATAACATCAAAGTAGAAATCATGCATCCAACTGTGATAAAGGAACCCTGCTGCCTCAACTCAGCACAAATTACCTTCCACTTCCAGGCCACCCACCAACTGATTTCTTTAATAACCCTTGCAAATAAAGTATGTATGGGAAGTATTTTTGCTATGTTTCAGCTTAAATAGTTCAGAAAAAATAGGTGATACCTTTTTACCATGATGAAAACGCAAAATATCTTGGGTCGGGACTGTGAAGTTGTTCCACCTAACTGTTGTTGTAGAGGGGAGAGCAAATAAAAGTCGACCTCCAAATGCAATGTACATGCCAGGCAAGCATTTGACACGACCCCTTTCATTGAATAAATACAAGAAATAGTGTCCTGTTTCAGTCATTGTATGTGTATCTACTTTGCTTTCTAGTACTTTAATCTGGTTTGTCTGTTTTTGCATATACTATGACAAGATATTTCACAAGAAAAGTAAGCTAAACTCAGCTCAGACTTTTACACCTTTTCTTAAATTATCCAAAGAATTTTGTTCCAGTAAAAATAAAAATGAGAAAGAAACAGAGCAATCCATATTAGTGCAAAGTCCCAGGGTACAACCCATTAACACTGGGGGCTCTGTAAATGGCTAAAGTGTTGCTTATTGTCTCCATTTCTGAGTGCATTGTTGAGCAAGAGCAGCTACTCTGTTTCATAAAGTGGTGGACTGCATATGTTTTCGTGTGTTGAGGGCCATCTGTAATAAAGGGCAAGGAGCTGACATAACAGTCTTTGCTTCTTATCCATGGCGCAGACATGACTCAAATTTCAGTCATGAATATGATAACATACTTGAAATGATGACCTGATGGGTGTCTACGTGCAAACTCTTCAGACTATACGGACTCTATTCACCATCCACTCTCTGTCATCAGTGTTGAAATTAAAGATTAGCATAGACAATGTTCTGAGACAGTTTGAGTTTTACTATTTGTGTCTGATCTAAGGAGCTGTCAATTTCCACAGAAATTTCCATGAAAGAGTGAATAAAATTAAATTAATGACTTACTAGGTAGCAGTAAACACTAGACTTTCAGTTCATTATAATGAATTTTAATTGTGTAAATGTATCAGCTGAACAATGTTTTCTTTATAATTAGTACCAAGTTAATTTAGTAGTTCCTTCCATGAACCTTCAGAAAAATTACTGTCATATAACTTCCTTTCTAAGACATTATGGATATCAATGGGACAATAATGGGTTGCAGCTCAAAGAACAATAAAATATGACTCACATATTAATCCATAATAACAACCTAATAGTACATGATGGTGTTTTACTCAAAGGGTCAGTTTGTTGTATTATGTAGTTTTACTGTTGAGACTAAGTCTGATTTGCTGGTGGCACTTCCTCAACCACTGCTCACGACCTCTGCCATCCTGTAATCTGCTGACATTAATTAGGGCTGTCATGTTGTCATTCAGAGATCTGAAGAAAGCAGAAATTTTATTTTTTTTTAAAATTAATTAATTCCAACTTTACATACAATTTCTTAGTTTCTTGTACTTGAAATGTTTTATAGATTATAATTTTACCACTTTTATCCCAGATCAGAGTCTGTGTCCTTTATCGACGCTGAACACTGTCAGCGCACTCCACACAGCACTGTGGGCAATTCAGAACATTAAGACACTGACACTCTTGGCCAGGTTTAATGAATTAATTTGACGGGTTATAACAAAGCGAGTTTTCATGTGCAGACAGGTTCTCCAGACTCATTTGCAGAGGTGAGTGGAGCCAAATTGAGGTCAGAAAAAGGTAGTGATGTTATCAGCCAATTCATCTCCTTTTAATGAGCTTTTAAATTAAAGGAAAGAAAAGTCAGTTAAAGGTAGTTTCCCATCCCTGAGACTTGCTGAGACAGGAAAGCACTGCCATTTTAGTGAAAAGCAATCAATTGATTTATCTGCTGTATTACAATTAGTACCCATTGCTTTATGGAAATAAGGTCAGGTGGACATTCTAACAGTAAGGAGGATTATGACAGGTACTGATTCCTTTCTGCGGCTTCTGTACATAGCCTTGGTACAGCAATAAAATAAAGAATTCATTAGCCTGTGCTATAAATTTTGTTTGACCAATGTTTTTAAAATTCACCCATTTTCCATTTTCAGTTATATTTATATAAGGCCAAATCATATATCATATACATTATCTCAGGGTCAAGGCCTTACTTCATTATAGAGGGAAGACAGAAGACGGATTGTTCCAAACTATGAAAAATAGGTTTTTAGTAAGTTTTTTTTGAACAGCCATGTTCATCTTCATGTTTTCCACCTAACCAGTGGGTATACTTGAGAACGTGCTGAATGCAATCTTTCTACTGTTTTTAACATTGTTTACATCCACAAAGCTCAACAGTCATCTTCTTCATCCTTGCCTCATGCTGGGACGTGGCTACATTTACAATGAGCAGCAGAAGTGTGTGAAAATCTTGGGTTAAAATGGCAAGAATGTGTACAGCATCTCAGGTGTACTCAAGTGCATAAATGTGTGTCCATGTGCTCATGATACTCCAGCACACGGTACAATCAAAGTGGTGACCCATCATTGTATTGGTGGTTTTGTCCTTGTTTTCTCTCATTACGTTATAATAGATGGAGGTCTGTATGAAAAACATGATCAGGACTAAAAATACTTGAATCAGAATCTGAAGATAGATCAAATCAAGTTCATTGTCATTTCACCATACATCTCTGCCAAAGGCAGAATGAGAAAACCTTTATTTGGGACCAAGAAACAAAACATGAAACAAGGCACTATACTTTATACTTGAAACATTAATAAGGTACTACACAGAATATACACACAAGTTATATGTCCATGAGATGTGCATCTCCAAGATGTATAAATTGCAAGTTGGTAAAGTAGAAAATGACTTCATACTAACAAAACAGTTAAAACAATAAATCATAAATATGGAATACTCATCCAAGATGGATTTAAAATGGTGTAAAAATGAATATGATTGCCCAGTACTTGTATTCATGAGTAACATATGCGAGTTAAAAATCATTATATATATTTATGCTACATGCAGTCACAGTGACAAGGATGCCACAGGCTGTATTAGCCTGTGGCAGGAGGCTGTTTAACAGTCTTGTGGTTCTCGATCTAATACTGCAGAACCATTTGACTGATGGCAGAGGAAGGTTGTGCAAGTAGGTCCCTGACAGTGCCTTGTGAAGGTCTTAATGTAGTTAAGCGCCTCACGGTAGGGTGATCGTCTCATCTCCCCTGACTACCCTCTGTAGGGCTTTAATGTCAATTTTATGGCAGCTGGAGCTGTACACTCTCAAATGTGCCTCTGTAACAGGTTCTGTGCATGCTTGAGGGGAGTTATGCTTGCTTTAGTAACCTATGGAAGTGCAGTCTCTGCTGGGCCCGGTCTACAATCCTGGTGGTGCGCATGGACCAGTTCGTCTGCAATCTGCACTCAAACGAATTTAATGCTCTCCACTCACTCCAGTGTGGAACCACTGAAGCTGAGGTGTGTGTGCTTAAACTGTGATCTTCTGAAATCAGTGATCATCTCCTTAGTCTTCTTGAAGTTGAGCACCAGATTATTATCCACGTACCAGCCCAGTAGGTGTGTGACCACCCAATATGCTGTTATATAATTTCTGCGGATGAGGCCTACCATGTAGTATCATATTCAAATTTGATGATCTGGATTCTCTTGAATCTGAGTCATGTGTTGGTGATGTAAATGGCAGTGGGCTGAGCACAAAGCCTTGGAGAGTTATAGCTTTCAGCTTGATGGAGTCTGTGGTTCTGTTGCCGACACAAGCTGACTGTGGTCTCTCCATCAGGAAATGCAGAATTAAGCAGCATGTACTGAGGGGATTGAGGGATTGTTTGCATAAGTTACCAGTTCTATCAAACAACATCCATGCTGTCAGGATGAAGCAGTTTTTGTCATTTAGTCAAGAATATTTCTGCTTTTAGAGAAAAAGATTATTTCTTTGACTATATCAGGGTGGTTGGAATTGAGCATTACAAGATTAGTCCAGGTTATTACAACTTTTGTGTATAATTTCCATTTTTTCATGATAACACTATATATTATACTATTATATTATTATATATATACTATAATAAATGCAAAGATTTGGGAATTCTGTACAGTGTAAAAGAAGTGGAAATACTGGTATGATTCCTGCATTGTGCTCACACACACACAACAGCCACAATAACGGTAGGTCTAAGTTGCATTAAGGATGTTTGTCTGTAAAGTGCAGATGTGTACAGCTGATCGTTTATTTTCTCTGTCAAAAAACTTAGAAGTTTAAGATCTCTAATTATGAGACCAACCATGTTTTTTTATCTCAGCAATGAACTCACTGTGTACAGTGTTATCCTTACTGACAGAGCTGAAGCTATAATAAACCAGAATCACCTTTTAATAAAAAAGTGGTTGTGTTATTGATGGTACTGCTGTGCGGGTGCTTATAGTGCCGGTATCTCATGGTTGGGAATTTATTTCTTTCCGCATCCAGTTCATTTTGGTGCGTAAGCTGAGGCTGTGGTATATAGTACTGTGTCTCAGGGCATGCCCATCAGACAACATTCATACATTTATTCAATCTATGGCTCACAGGTTTTCGATCAATCCATTGTTTCACTGTCATATATCAAGTTAATCCATATCATTTCCCTGAGGCAAAAAAACGTTTTTAACAAATACCAGTGTTAGGAACTCAGTTACATGATTAATTGAATATAAACAACGCTGAGGGACAGTACTTATGTAATCGCCTACCAGTGCTAAACTGTGATTACAGACTCTAATCATCACAATGTGTGGACACAAGTAAGCGGTGTATAATGGATTTTATAGGTGATCAGTGACATATCGACTGCACAAATGAATAATATTAAGTGTGCTGTGCTGTTTATTACACAGTGAACCAACTTCAACGAGTAACAAGTCAGGTTTATGTCCCCTCTCCACATGTTGTAGACAAACACCATTACCACAGAGAAGTTCAGGTCTTGACATTGAAAATGTCACTTAGGGCAGACACAGAATTTATCAATCTCACCAATCACTGAACTGTCAGTTTAACTTTGAGCAATGAGCAGATAAACCAGCATACTTTTTTTCTGAACTTAATGAAAGTTTAAAAAGATCCCTCTGCAATCACTGTAGAGGACACTGAAGGGGGGGGCTTTAACTTTGTACGATACATACTTGATTTGATTAATTTATACTGCTGTACATAGTTTGTGTGCACATATTAAGCACACACAAATGTTCAATTTCCCAAAAGCAGATTTTGTTTTTAAAAGATATTGATCAATTTAGGTTGCTGACAATTATGAGAGAGCAACTGAACTGTTCTGCTTGGAAAAGTAGCTGCTGGATCAGGTTTTTACCAGGAGAAATTCAGTTTCCTGATTGCCTCATCAAATAACACAGGGTGTAACTGGCAAAGACCTTTTTTGTTTTCTAGCTTCATTTCTACCTTTCAGTGGGATGACACACAAAAATGTAGATCCATAAAGTCCTAGTATTCTACAAACATAATGAGGAGGTTGTTAGCATGATGTGTGTTTACTGGCAGGCATATATCCTGTCTCCCCTCACCATCTGCTGTCAGGAGAGGCATTATGCGAGGGTGGAGCTTTTGCAGGGTGCCATGAAGATGAGATAGGATACTGTATGTGACAGGGAGGGAAGCGATGCACTGCCATCTCACCATGCGGCACATCTCATTACCCTGGCCACCCTGTCGACAGCAGGATCATAATTAATCTTCATTGAGCCAATGGGCTGTCTGGCTGACAGGCTAAATGACTGGGGCGGTTTAGGGGGTGGATAACAATGTCCTCCAATGTGGTCTTAAAGTGGGATTCAATGGAGTTTAATAGCAGGTTTAGGACACATGGCGAGCCATGGCTTATGGCAACTGTTGAGTCTTAAAGGAGGTAACGAGCAGAGCAACAACAAGGACCTCAGTGGTGTGAGTCCAATAACATAAGTATGAAGGTATTCATGCTGCAATGACATACAAGAGGTCAACATCATGGTACAGCACTTTAAATTAATGTAATGCGAATTTAAATCTGCCTGCAGACTCTCCACTGCTGATGTGCTGAAAAGTCTTCCAACCCAGAGAAAATAAAAAGGGCAGGCATGGCAACCCACTCATTTGAAATATTGAATATAAATATCAAATAATTTATACCATCCTCAGTCTCCCCGGACAAAAAAAAAGATTCACAGATTTGTTTACATCCTGGCAGTAGCCAGAGGGTGATCAATTCACCAAATCGATTGTTACTCCTTTTGAATTCATCAGTTTATTGCATTGCAAAACAGCCCAGAGGAAAACAATTTATTCCACCAGTAATGGCATGCATGCATGCATGCATCCGTATAATATGATTCCTCATATTCAACTCATATCCACTGATGCTTTCAGACTGCTTTTGACTGACTTTCAGAAAGAGCTGTTTAAAGAAAGGTCTGAACTGCAATCTCTTTCAGGATGCTGGATGCATATATAGTCTGTCTGCAAATCTGTAAAGGAGGAAAACAGAAGTACAAAGTCTTTATTGGAGAACACTTTTAACCATTGTGTTTACACCTTGTTCCTTTTCATTAATTCCATTCATTGTACAGAAACACCCATCGTTAGCATAAACTGGACATCACAGGAAGCTGGTTTAAATGTAATCATATTCATGGGCTTAGAAAACCTGACTTGTTAGCACCTATTATGTCCAGAGGGCTGTGAACCCCAATAGCTTCCATCCTACTTGCAATCAAGGGAGTTATAATTAGGATTTCTAATTTATATCTGAATGTACATTTTTGGGCAGCTGTGGCTCTGGAGGTAGAGGTTGGTGGTTCAATTCCTGGCTACTTCAGTCCATGTGTCAAAGTGTCTCTCGGCAAGATACTGAAACAAATTGCCCCAGATCTACAGTCTAATCGTGTGTGAAAGTGTGTGATGTGGCAAAATTAGCACTGTATGTGTAGAAGGGCTATATGAATGTTTATCTGAATGGGTGGGTCACATCCCACACCACAGACTACATCTTTGCCTGGAGCCAGTGGTTACCATCTCTGCCCTGTTCCTAAATGCTTCCTATCACATAACTGAAGCTCCATCCCTTATTAGAAAAACAACCGACCCTACTTGCTGAGGAAAACTATGAGATGCAGCTAAAAGCTAGTAAGTGGACCTTTTGGTCTGAAAAAAATTTCACAAATGAAATAAAACTATAAAGACATACACTGATGAACTGTGCAGTGGAATGATTAACTCTTTATATCACATTTAATCATCAAGCAATTGTTATGGGCCTTAAACAGCACTCAGCTTTGTTCAGTATGCAATACCACATGAATTTAGCTTAATTTAGCTAAACACACAGCTGATGCACTTAAATCCAGTTTGCACATAATCCTACTAAACAGATGTAGTATTTACAATAAAGAAACTGGCGTATGTATTTAGGGCCCGAGCACCGACCCTCACATTTCGCAAGGCCTGAACATGCCCAAAAACTCACCAAATTTTGCATGTGCATCAGGCCTGGTTAAAAATTATTTAAGGGTCTTGAAAATGGGCGGGGCAAAATGGCTCGGTGGCACCCCCTAGAAATTTTCAAATACCCCTCCCCATTGGCGTTATTTTGACATTTGGTAGGTGTATCGAGCATGCCAAGACCTTCGAAAAAGTCACTTGCGGCCATGACTCAAACCCAACAGGAAGTCAGCCATTTTGATGTGAATATGCAAATTTGGCCTGTTTTTAGCCATTTGCACGTGTTATATTTGAACGAGATCTCCTAGATATTTCATGGTATGGACTTCAAACTTGGTCTGCTGACTCACGAGGCCTTTGTGATCAAAGGTATCAAAGGTTTTTATACATCGCGAGGAATATGGGCGTTGCAGTGCGGCGAATTTTGATGTTTTGCCAGAAAGCACGAAACTGCCATAACTTCAGTGTATGTGCTCCGATCTCCATCAAACATCACATGTATGATAATAATCCTCTCCCCGAGACATCTGCATAACCATATTCTATAAAATTGACAGTGCCACCTATTGGTGATAGCAAATGACACATTTTGTACTTTGATGTTGAACGTACGGTAGCTCAATCAGACCAAGCTGAAATTTACTTTGGTGAGCCTCAAAACATTGTAGATGCTCGATTCAGAAGATGGCCTGCTCCCGCCTCGTGGCGGCCCCACTGCTTGCAGTTTTAATTCATTTTGTTTTTGGAATGTTAATCAAAAAAAAAAATGGTGGGACGATTATTATTTTTTGTCTTTAATAAATAAATACATGGTCTTTTCCTTTGACTTCAACAGTAACAAAGTGAAGAGGTGTATTGAACTGCAGTACCTTGTTTATTATCATTATGTTAGCATCAGTTATTACTTGCCATCTCAGAGAAGGGAAAGCTCCCTGGCTACTCTTCATGAAAACCAGTGCGGCTACTTAGCATTTAGTGGTGGGAGGATTAGTATAGTCAGTATAATGCTCCTCTTTGTTTTCTGTTGTTTTAATGTGCAAACTCAAGTCACAATTCAAAAAACAAGCTGAATAGTTTCATTTAGTCATTTTAACATGTTTTAAATTGGATTATGACCCAGAAATTGTATACATAAAAAATTAAAAGCTCCATATAGCAGCATATTTCACCTGACTGTTCAATTTGTTGTGTGTAATATGGTGGATGCATTCTGATCTTGCCCCTGGACTTTTATTATGTATTTGCTCCTTGAGGAACTCTTATCTCTATTTCACAAAACTATCTCATTTCTTTAAAAGGTGGATTAGATGCATGACAATTACATTTCTCTTCATCTTGGGAACACTCAAAAATACCTAAACCTCCCAGTGATGTTATTTTGAAGTAGTTGACAAGATGGGCCTTTTTCTGTCTGGGAGAATAGAGAATGAGCCCAGCAGGCCTTAATGTGCTTAAAAAGATTGCTATCCACAAGCAAGACAAAACAATCCGCTCACTTTGAAGGGGTGGAAAATATGAGCCAAAGCAGTTCGACATGCTTCATTAAATCCAAAGAGAAAAATGTCAAAAGTGTTGGCACATTCCCAGAGCTGCTATTAACCAGAATTCACACACCAACATGCTTTGTTGGGTAGCGATACTTTTGATGCAACTTGAAAATGAAAACAGACTCCATCTTCAAACCCCTGAAACAGTACTGGACATGTGGGGATATTCTGTGGGTCAGTGGGTCATGAATAATTAAGTATTACATTAAGGAAAGCAGTCTGAAAGGCTCCTCTTAAATGAACAGCATTCTGTATTCATGCTGTGAACTAAGCTGTCAGTGGTTCATTATACAAAAACTTTATTTTGGGTAACATTGTTGAAGGTCTTAAACATATAGAATACATACATTTCTCACATTCTCAGATTCATCATCAGCATCCATATGGACAAATGTGGTCATTTCAATACCTTCTGTTGTATAAATAAATAGGTTAGAATTACAATTCAGTGATACAGTAATCTTTTCTTATTCAAACAAAAGGCTCTGTTTTCATAGTGTGAACAACTGCATATTTGTAATCACTTTAATCACTTTCACAGGGGCTGCACATTCAGGAGAGTCAAATTAAACACAATACCTCCTGTTATTTTATCTAATGAATGAAAGCTATTTCTCCATGCTTGTGTAATACAGTCAGACATTATCATGCTCAAATGCAAACATTTCTTTCCAAAAAATTAGGCCAATTCATTTTTTTTTGAGATTATTAACAACATTTTTCTGCTTGACCTGATGGTGACAAACAATCCTCTACCATCTATCTATTTGGAGCTAGATCCCTTGGGCAGGGTACATCCTGGACAGTCACATTGAGCTGACAAATTGAGACAAACAACCATTCATTGTCATGAGAACACTTATGGGCAATTAAGAACCAACACTCAACCCAACCTGCATGACTTTGATGAGGTACAACCATGACGCCAATCTTGTACCAGCACTCTTTACAAAACACAAATGAAAAAAGAATACTAAACCCTTATGAGACTAAAACACTAACAGTGTTATACAATGTTATATAACTGGTCAATAGGAACATTCAAACATTGTTTTGTTTTTTTCATGAGGACAGTCCCTAACGTCAGTTTTTAGCTGCCTTGCTCCATCTTTGCTTTTCTAACCGTTTTTCTCCAGTCACCCCTCTGTCCCTCAGTGACACCAGTCCATTTTCATTAGTTTAGTTTTTGTGTGCTTGTCTTTTGCAACATTGCCAGCACCACATTTACATCCCCATTTATTATTCCAAGAATCCCCATTAATATAATTGCCCCTCGAGCCAGTGGGATCAGCTCAGTTTCTGTCAAGGCCACTGAAGTTTTCATCTTTTGCTTTCATCTCTTGAATGTGTTGTAGCCACTGGCTGTAGGGTAATTCAGACAAATGCCATTTTTTCCTCACCATCTCATGTTTATCGACATGCATATCATTAAATCGATAAAGGATTGCAGTCATTGTCATCATGGATATTGAGTTGTTTTAAAAACCTGCGTGTGAGTGCTGCCATCTGACCTTCAAAGTTAAAAGACAACATATCTCACCTGGAGGTTGAACTCAAACAGAAGGACAAATATATCATACAACTCTAATTGTAATCTTGTATTGTATTTGAACTTGCATTTTTATCAACAATAGGCTGAATGTTGTGTAGTGACAGAACTCACTCATAGTGACAAAACCACTCATCATACTCCTCTCAGCACCTTTAAGTTCACTGTTTGGTTTGAAGGCCCCCAGCTTGACTTCCACTGTACGTTACTGTACTTTTGCTGCATCAAATGGAAACAGGACAAAGTGTTTGTATGAAAAGGCATGGCACAAAGTTATCAGCTGCTAAATACCCCCCACTTTGCTCTTGTCGTCAGAGCTTTCAGCAAATAAGGAATAAAAAGCTGAGTTGGTATTGAACTTATATGCATCAAGTGCACCCAGACACCCCAAATGAATACTAATGTTGCTGCATTCTCTGAGAATTTCAATTGAAATTGAATTGAAATTGGAATTGAAATGATCAGCAAACCTTTTGTTTGTATGGAAAACGTGTATTTTTTCATTACATGTAGAATAAGATCAAGTTTGCTTTCTCAAAATTTAACCAAGCTGATTGGACTTTGGTGGCCACCATCCACCCTGACGGCCTCACAAACATCTGTGTAGTACAAGAACTTTGTACTGGATAAAATGATGCCAGCAATTACAGTCCAAGCAGCAACTTCATTTCTCCAACATATTTAGAAAAACAGATCAGTGGTACGTAAATGTAATTTCTGTAAAACAGAGTATTATTAAAACACTGTTTCTGTGTTAACATGTAATGCCTATTATGTTTTCACAATTCTTTACTACAGCCCATTTGATGAGCTCTTGCTCTCTGAATGTTAGTTATAAGTTGGCATCAATCATTTTTTCTCTCAAAGAGCTTTGAGCTCTTCTTCTCAAAGAGCACAAACTGTGCATGGAGCTGATGAAACTTAGCTACTGTATATGAAATTCAGCTCTCAGCATGAAATCACAGAAATGCACTTTTAATGCAAAGCTTCTTTATGGATGAGACTTAAATTATGCTCAGACGAGCAAAAATCACTGACCATGTAATATTAAAATCATCCAATCTCCCTTAAAGAAATAAACTTCATTGGGTTTATAGTGAGAAAAGACAGGCCGAAATCACAAGCAAAATGGAAGAACGTATATTAATTTGGATTTGTATTTTAATCAAGTGGTCGATGATAAAGAATGTAATGTTTTAATACTCACCTCACTGTTGTGTGTGCCATGCAGTACTTGGTTTGTAATGAAATTAAGTCAGAGCCTTGTATCCAAATTGAACAGCTACAGAATTGGTGCCAACTATTGAGAGTTTTCAGATGAATGAAGCACTCCTGCAACTCAATATTCCATCAGTTCCATGTGCAATTGTAAGAGCCTAGTGTCCGCAAAGTGGCAGAGGTAAGGTGAAAGCTTCTCTGTGACCGATGACAGAATATAATTTGTTTCATTATTAACGACAGTCAAAACAAAACATGGCCAAAGTTTCAAATAATGAGGTAAACATTTTTAAAATTCCCAGACAAAATGTGACGCATCACACGGCACTGAACAAGAGGGCAGGTTACGGCAAAGGCCGTTAAACACAACAACATTAGTTTTGTATTTGCTGACAGCAGACATTTTCCACTTCAGTCTGCACTTTAATGAATGTCACAAACGTACACCTATTTACAGTGAAACATTTTATATGTAAGTTTTTGACTTAAAAGACTAAATCCACTGTTATGTCACACAATAAGTATAATCATAACCAAACTGGGGGACATCCTGCTGTAATCTTTGTTGATGCAGATATCAGTGCTGCCCATCACAACTTTCAGATTGGATTTGGGCTCAAACATGCACTGATGGATTTCCAGCTCCGATCTGTTCTGTTGCTTTGTTTTAGTCACTAATTAGTTAGTTTAACAGTTTGCTTTTAGAACTGCCACATTGGAAAGAGCATTGATGAGGCAGAGCTCACAAGTGCAACTCTTAAGGAGGCCTGAGCTAATATTGTCTGTTTGAGTCAGAGGCTCAGCCGAGGGGCAGCATTACAGGCAGTCTGAGATGAATAAGGATTTAGTTTTGAACTGTGAATCATGCAATGCTGCTAGTGTAGTCCCAGAATAAAATTTAAGAGCTGGAAATGAACATTATGGGGCCCTTTTAATTCAAAAAGGGGTTTGAACTAAAAGGCAGACATCCAATTAATCCTGGGACATGCTTGGTTATTGATGAGTGCAAATACTGTTTAGAGATTAACTGATGCATTAAAAATCCCATCAATTTACCTCAACGAAGACACTTGTGATATGCAGCAGATCTGACTCCACGGGCTGAAATAGACATGATTAAGCTTTTCTTTGCACAAAGGAGTCCCTTCCATTGCAGTGATGATAAGATCTGAATTAAATCCTTGATATATTTATTCTGTGAACTTGATGTTCCTAATGGCTCATCAAGAAACTAACTAGAATTGACTGCTCTGCATTTATTTCAGCCTTACGAGTGCAGCTCTGTGGAGGGAAACTCATCATCATCTTCAGTTATTAGCTACTTTTTCTTGGGTGCTACTGTTAGCATGCAAGACTCTTGTTACAAGATGTGTCAAAAGGTTGTTTCCGCCAGTTTATCAGAAATGACTGATCATGTGTCTCTTTCAATAAAACCATGATGTTGAAGCATCTTTCTTGCTCTGTATTACATTATCAACTCCAAATTTTTCTATCCAGAATTTATCATATTCAGTGTGGGGTTTTTGTTTTGTTTTTTTAAACAGCACTTCATGTTTTACCTCTACAAGAAAAAAGCCAATTACAATGAACAGACTGCTGAGCCACACTAAAACACTCTCATTTGTTTTGTTTTGCATCAGCATTTTAAATGGACTGAATTAGTTTGGGATGGGAGCTCATACAATATGCTTTCACTTGTGCATCCATAGATGATGTAAATAGGAGTTAAATCACTTGACCTACATGCAGGAGCATATTTGAATGCCATGGGCAAAAGTGCTTACTGGGAAATAAAGTTTTTCGGTGATTACACAGAGAGCTGTTAAAACCTGGAGGTTTCATGACAATGATATAAAATCCAGTGGATATTGGACATTGTTGTTGTAACAGCCTCGAAAGCTATTTTCTATGCTTTAATAGCATAAACAATACAGTTATGTTCCTGAGCCACATACTTGGCTGTGTAATTCTGGTAAAATAGCATGGGAGCAATTTACTAGGTGCTTAGGACTGCATTACATTTCACGCCTCGATATATCTCTGGGGATAGCACTTGGATTCTATCACAAGCTGGGTGATACAATTAAGTGTGAGGGAGGGAGTATTTGGAGCACAGATTATTGCTGAAACCTCCCTGTTATTCTTTCCAGACATTGTTAGACCTCAAAATTATCAGGAGAATATCAAGAAAAACTTAAAAGGACAGGAAGGGCAGGGCCAGCAATGAACCTGCTTTTGAAGTCATGATGCAAAAAAGGAAATGATTTGTTCTTTATGCTTCAAGCTGCATTCATATTTTATTTTCTAACATTTGGGGGCAGAGAAAGTCCAAAAGAAGCTAAAAATAATCAAATCATCAAATCATATTACTGCCTTACAGTGTTATGTGGCTAATGTATGGGTGAGCAGTTGCTGTCTTAGAAATCCAGCTGACATGGAGCAACATTAGCATTTGTATGTAGTAGAGTCTCTGTCCACCTGACAAATGTAATCCCAAAATGCATCTTTGTTTGGCAATAGTAGTTTCCAAATTGCAAAAATTTGGATTTTTATCATGTAGCTAACGTTGTCTCAAAACCATGTCAACTTATAGTTTAAGCTGACAAGAGTTAATTTCAATGGACATTTCACTGCCACGGTGCCCCATCAAATAATCAAATTCCTGATTCCAAACACTGATTGAACAGTGAAACAGGGCTTGAGGCAATTTTTTTGCAGAGTTTCACATGTTTGACTCAACTGTTCATTGTTAACTACACTTTATGCATTGCTGTTAGAGGAGCACCTGTGGCATCAGGTTGATGTATCACAGACCTGCATGAACAGATGGGATCCACGACATCGTTAGTGTGCACAATCCGCAGGGGCATCATCAGTTTCTGATTTAGCTAAGGTCATGAATATTCATGATTTGCATTTTCACCCAGACAATGTGATGAAAGCCAAGTCCAAAGTTCCAAATAGCATATGTGGCTGGATATGGATCAAATTATCCTACCTGTCATCATTTATCATTTTTCAGGCATGTGACCATGGAGGTATGATTCATGGTCGTTTTGCAAGGTGACCGCAGGATGTAGAATTAAACGTCTTTGTGTTACTGCCATTCTTATTGCCACACAGTATCTCATTCTTGGATGTCTTTCACTGTCTATCGTCTCAGCTGGTGGGAACATGTCTACCAGCAAACTTACAAAATATTAGTCATGAGATTGGTACAAGGAGGTGAGGGACTCCTCGATTAACTGACTTGTCACTCATCATCTCTTGACCTGTCCTCGCAAACAGAGGGGAATGCGGTGCTCTCGGTGCATTGAAATTCTGCACCTCCCTTATTTTGTTTGCGGTCGCACATTTTAATCTGCTCCACTGATTGCTTTTTGCCTTGGCTGACAGCCCTACAGAGCCTAATCACAGGGCCAGAGTTTTATGTCACTGCTGCTGAGACATAATCAACTGGACAGAGTATGCTAATGCGATCACATCCGCAGAGCAGTGTAAGCCTCGGTACTCAGATAGTACTGCAGTCACAGTCAAAGGCATGTGACAGACAATTAATTTTCCCCTGGGATTGGCTATCTCCATGCCATCGTTTAAAGTGTAAAGTGTGCATGGTTTAGTTATTCTGTTCTCTCTGTTCATTCACTACTTCTTTCAGGAGGTCTAGGTCACAAGTGGTCACATTAAAGCCGTGCTTTGTGAATGTCACTCGACAGGAAGTGTAGTGTACCACAATAAAGAGATAAGTGGCATTTCTCCTGTCTGGTTTCCCTTATTGTCTTGCATGGTGCTGCCGGGTTGTTTAGCAAACATAAAACTTATCTCAAGCTATTTTTTAAGCCTTTGCAAGAATTCATGTACTCTGACTGACAACCAGAGAACATAAAAAGTAATTAAAGTATCATATGCAGCCACTTTCAACGTCAATAAAAGAATCCCTGGTTATTTCAAAGCCTATATTTGCATGTGTCTAATATATACAACAATTTCCTTAAAAATTTCAAACTTCAGTGGCTACTGCAAATTTTTTTATGGTCTATGGTATATGTTGAATAAACAAAGATTGCCACAGATTTGATTCTAAAACCACTTTGTGAATTGTTGTACAAAATGAATGCAGTCAGCAGTGTGAACCCGGAGGACAGCTTTTTTATTCGTCTAATCCCTGAAGCTAAACCATTATTATTGTTGCCTGTATGTTTCACTTTTGTGATTTAGCTTTTAGAGGAAGGGCAACACACCCTCAGGGAAATTTTAAAGTCTGTCAGGAACAAAGGTGGGAGCTGCCACAGTATTGCAAAACTTCAGGGATGGGTTAAAGTTAACTTTGGCATTTCATATTGTTGTTTGCATCTTGTTCTGCACCAGATGTTGAAATTGCTTTCTCTTCACCATGACCAACAAGTAATCCGAGTAGCCAACCCAAACAAAATATAACAAAAGAAGTTGCGGATCAGAAAATGTTAATAATAGTGACAGTTTGAATAGTGTAAAGCAACAAATTTCATTGACACAAATTCTTCAGTACACCTTTCAGGTATATAAACAGAATTGTAAGTATTTCCATTTATTGGCCCATTGCTGTTATGAAGACACATTCCATGTCTCTGTCCCAGCCTCAAGCCATGTAAGACCCCCACCCCACCCCGGGGCTCCTGCATTTCTCAGGAACTTTTCTGACCTGCCATTCCATCAGATGCCTTCAGACTCTGCTGCTTTCCTGATGCCCACACCTGCCATTAGTCATCCCCACATCAAATCAGACTCCTGCCCATTCATTCCATTCAATTTCACTTTTGATACATGAACATGAACCTGCTCTGGAGATGAATATGTGTCTGGTTCCTCTTGGTTTTTGCCTTGTTAAAGAAATGTGACACTTCTGCTGCACTATATTTCAGAGTAACATATTGTACTTTTTCGTACATTACTGTTATCTGGCAGCTGTATTCACCAGCTTTTGCAGATGAAGGTTTTGCAATGAATATGATTATCTTATAAAATATGATGCACTGTTTTAGATTAAACCTTCCAAGAATATTTAAAGTGAGATTTTAAGTGATGCAGAAAGCTACATTATATAATATAACACTCAGAAAAGAGCCACTCTGCATAATGAGTGGCTACCTTGGCTTTTAATTTTCTATGCAAGGTATTTACTTGTACTACAATACATAATAATGTACCTAAACAAATCTGATTACTACTTTGAACATTGTCCATTTATAATGATTCATTAAGATCAGACTTTAATAGTGGGGTTGTTTTGGAAGGCAATAATGTGCATTTTTTTCTATTTAGTTTATACTACATTATATTACATTTATACTACATAGTTTTTTTTCATTTAACTCCAGTTTCCCAATATTTTTGGAGATTAGTCAAAGGTCAGTTATGGACAACAATTAACTATAACATATGTTTTTTTCCATCCTCACAACAAGGCTTGCCAAGAATCTATGCTGCTGCATGTGTCTGAATATTAGGGCCTATACTGAATCTATAAACCTCGAATTTCTTCCAAAAGTCAAACAGCAGATGCCACACATTGGCTGAACTCCAGGCTCAGTACACATTAGACTTTTAGCTGAGAGTTATTTGGGCTCTGGGGTTCAGCCTGTATTGGAATTCTGTTCCTGTACTGACTGACTGGCTTTGATGTAGCTCCACAATTTCATGGCTTGCACAGATCCATACTATTCCCTCAAACTTTCTAATTGTGTTTTACCCTCTACTCCTCCTCCTTCAGTTGAGCTCAGTCTAAAATTGCACCAATAGGCTGACATTTTCAAAGCCCAGGTGAATTAACTAATTGTTATTGCTCAATGGTAATTGCATGTCTATATGACTGTGTGTTACTGGTGAACTTTTTAGTATATATACACTGACCACTGCACTGATCCATATAGCCCAAAGCATTTTTAAATTTGTATCCAGGCTCTGCATATGCAGAAACAAAGTGGAGGGCAGGCAGAGACCTTGAGGAAGTGAGTCGTGAGTCCTTGCTACTCCTGCTCATTAGAAACATGAAGGAGAGAGTGGGACAATACACTGGCAATGCTCAGCTACATCCTTCTCTCTCTCCTTCAAACATTAAATGCACAAATATGGCCATGGGATGAATAATAGATCACAATATCAAAGTGGGGAGTCTCTCTGTAGTTTGCAATACCCACGGCTTGAGTAGTCCATCTTGCAATCATTTCTCTCCCAGCCTCTGCCCAGCCAAGGCTATCAACAACCTCCTCTGGTCTATTTGCTCTCAGCACTGTTCAGTCCCTGAGGTAATGTGTGTGTGTGTGTGTGTGTGTGTGTGTGTGTGTGTGTGTGTGTGTGTGTGTGTGTGTGTGTGCATGTGTGTGTTTGTCTGCATGAATGAATTATAATAAACAGCCATATGAAGCATCCATATGAACATTAGAATTCTTACTGCACTTGCACACATCTGTACATGATATTTACCTGCATTGTCTGTTATTTATACAGTTCATGTGTGTCTTTACCTCAGGACCTCAGACTAAATTAACACTGCACATGTACAGTAGCATAGCTTACATGCTATATACATAGCTTTTAAAAGCAAAATGTATTTTTCTTGACAGAGCTAAAACATACTATATATTATATCCATCAACCATTACACAGGAAGTAAAGTTGGCTGAAACCCAACCCATTTTGAATTGGCAAATCATGTATTCATTATCTATTGTGTGGCAGATAAGGCAACAACAGCTTAGAATTTTTTTTTTTTTTTTTTTTTTTTGCTCTGGTATTGGATGGAAAATATATTCAAAGTGTAAATGCAAGAAATTTCAGTTTCATTGGGTACCATAAATCATCATCATCATAAGTCATAAATAATACTTTTCAGCCATCACCTCTCCACTCTCTGTGTTCTTTTTGAGTTCAGTCATTTGTAAATTTAGCAGAGTTTAAAGCTGCATTACGTAGCAACAAATTCACAAGATCTTGCTCTGTCACATACATTATTTTTGTTTTTACTTTATTTGTCATTGTTCTCCCATTACATTCCTGTGTATACAAAAGTATTTAAATTGTACGTTTAGTGTTTATGCATGTGTACTTCTTTTTATTATTTATCTAATTTCTGTCCCTTGTTATATTGTTCACTCTCTGCACAACAAATTCCAATGTACCTGTACTGCCTATGTATCTAAAAATGGCAAGAAAACCTATTGAATCTTGACTATTTATTTTTCTCTCTGTTACAGTAGGCTGCTGTGTTGGGTTTGCAATGCTATACAAATGAAGGATACTTCAGTTGAGAATTTACTGTGTTCTTACAGCACAGAGATCTTACAGCAAACATGCTGCCAAACTTTGCCTCGTCAAACACATCCAACAAAAACTGGGTATTTTATCAGTCTTCTGAAATCTCATTACCTGTCAAATGAATGAGTGTATTAGTCGTGGTGTGGTCCAACAACTCCAGAGCAAAATAGTTCAGTGTCTTTGGATTGCTACACATTTGATCTTCACCACTTGGTTATC
The DNA here is from genome assembly GCA_016785225.1 of Psettodes erumei. NCBI lineage: Eukaryota > Metazoa > Chordata > Actinopteri > Pleuronectiformes > Psettodidae > Psettodes > Psettodes erumei. Next base: position 2,522,201 of record JAFBJZ010000221.1, read on the forward strand.
GATTTCGGCTCCCTACTATTTCATAATGCCGTAAAAAAAATGCAGCATACAATGCAGTTGGCTTATGTGAGTTGTTGAGTGTGTGCTGCTGTTCACAGTTTTAGACGAGTGGGTGAGTGGGTGGATGGAGTTAGTGAGAGCCTTTGGGACTTCATCATACTGACCAGCAAACCAAAACAGTGAGCTGAGAGCAGCTTAAAACTAAGAAGAGCTGCAGAATGTGGTGCTGATTCCCAGTGGAACAGGCACTATTTTCACCTTATGTGGAGTCATTTTAATTCACTGATATCAAACATATTGCTCAGTGAGTGATTTACCAGTCAAGGCTATAGGGACACACAGTATATAGTAGTAGTAGACCCAGGGGTAGCTGATTTTCTAACACAGTCCATTTACCAGTGCTCAAACGTGTCTAATTAGGACACAAAGATACACTACAGACTGCCAAAAGAATCATGGAACCCAGAGTGGAAAGGTGATTACAGACATGGTGGCTGAGGTTTGTTCTTTGTTTGTTTGTTTGTTTTTTCTTTTCTCTGACACTCAGTCTGTTTTTTTCTGTTACAGTCAGATAGATTTCATCTTCTACTAATAATAATCATACCATAAGAGATTTCCATAGTCTTTGGACTGGAGAAAGTTCAAAACCAACATGCATTTGCAATTATTACCTCCTGGTAATAAGGATGCTTGTGCCATCAGATGCCTGTGTTGTTATGTTTGCATTTTCCTTTGTTGTGTTCGGTATTGCTTTGCTTTGTTTGCAGGATTACGTAAAACTAATGGACAGATTTTCAGGAATTTCTTTTTTTTACAAGAGGGTTGCTCTCCTAATGTCTTCTAATTAAAAACAATTAAAGTTTGGGAGTGATTCATATCAGTATGCTCATCAAGGAATTTTTCAAAGGATTCTTCACCATCGTGAGATTTCAGTCATATCTCCATGAATCCATATACATTTAAATAAAGAAAAAACACTTCATCAACACTCTCAAGAAAATTATATCAATAAACAGTGATTATGCTTCCACAAATGTTCTGTATATATAGAACATTTGTGGAAGGATAATCACCTGAAGTGTAGTAAATATTACATTATATATATATTGGATTTTTTAAATGATCAGATGATAAAAGCATAAAGCCAAATTTTTAAACTGTCGAGTGCATTGGTTTTTGACTAATACATGTAAAACTGGCATTCCTATCAGCATCAGCTGTTCATTGCATTTATTGCTAATTTTAACATACAACCATACATGAACCAAATGTGGTGAACATGTTATAGATTACACCTGCTTAGCTTCAAAAGAATTGTTATTGTGAGCATGTCATTAGCATGATCTCATTAGTATTTTGCCAAAAGCGAAGTGGACGTGCACTGATGTTGATGTTTTATGTCCTCTGTGTATGTGTGTATATATATATGTGTGTGTGTGTGTGTGTGTGTGTGTGTGTGTGCGTGTGTAAGCAGCAAAACCATTCGTGGTGAATATGAATTTCAAATCAGACCTGCAGCAATTTGTGCAGCAAAACCCTGCTGTTAAATTAGTAGGCAGGAGTCAGTTGTAGCTTTGTAATGCATACACTCATTAGAATTGGATATTTTCCCTTACATTTGTGAGAAAGCTGAATTTTATATCATGTCTATTTTAACAGAGCACTAAGGACCATGTCTCTGAACCATTTGCTGTGGCTTTCAGGTGAATAAAAAAGAAGAATAAAAAAGTGACTACCAAGTAGAAACCTTGACAGCAGAAAACATACATTTCCATAGATATGAGACAAAGCCCTGGTGGTGCCTTTGATATTTCATGAGGCAATTCTTTGCCCATTCGATTTTGATAAGGTGTGCCAGATGGAATGTCCCAGTAAATATGCTTTTTTTCCATCCAGGAATTTAATTATGGGTAGCAGATGACTGACCTCAAATGCAAGCTGGAAATAAATATCTGGGATCATCCACACAAGGTCTGAATGATAGACTAGTAAAAAGACAGGACACAATAATCACCCAAAAGGCAGATGGATCCTTTGACAAGCTGTGTGCTGTATGTTTTTCAGTCACTAGCATGTGATCATTAAGGATAGTTGGCCTCAGGGGGCCATGAGAAGAAGATTTTAAATACAGTTGATAAGACTGGATCCTTCTCTCCTAGTTTCACAAGGGAGAAGGGACGGAGTTAACCAATATAACGAGGCTTTGGTCAAGATGTAGATTGCATAATGAGATTGAAAGGATGAGAAGGAAAACCTGAGGCGTTTTATTTTGACCTTTTACTTGATTTTTATCAAGTACCTCCTCAATCATGCTTTAGCAAGGTTATGTACATATATTGCTGAAAAAGTCACAAGTATCAATCTCCTCACAGGATAAGAAGTGCAAAAAAAGTGCAAACTGCTTCATAAATTCCTCATAAATTTCATTTCCTGAACTGATAAACGATCTTGAGGAATGTCTCAAAAACTACATTTGATAAAAAGGCTATTCTTTAATGTGATTGTTGGAATTTAGGCAAGCAATTTTTGGACAAAATGTTTTTTTACCGGACATGTCTGCTGTTTTGTAAAGCTAAAATTATGGCTTGTGCAGTGTTCTTTACATCACTGTTGTTTTCTTAAGGTGACACTGCCGGTGTCCATTCTCTGCCAGTGTCGCCAATTTAGCATTTCATCTCCAGTTTCAACAATGACCATGAAATAGCTAGATCACTAGATCACAGCAGCGAGTGTAACACAGCAGATTCACTATTGTGAATCCCACAAATTATGAGTAGTTAGCTAATTATAGGCTATTATTACTCCAGTAAGTCGTAAGCTTGTTAGGGTGACTTTGTTAACATTTGCTGCTTACTTTAGATTAAAGCACACCATTTAATCCATTCCTTACTATTTATCTTTTGTTTTTGACTTTGGAAGGGCTAAAAAAATACCCCTAAACCTAAACCATGTTCTAGCCACTAGTGTTCTTCTGAGAGCTATTCTCACAGCCCAAAGTGCAACAACATGTGGATAACTGTTTGGGGAGGGATTTTGTGAGCGATCAAATGCCAGTTTTGTCAAACTATTTCATGTTGCTGTAAAAGTGCAGTAAATATTGACAGTGCCTGGTGGAACTCATATCCTCAGAATCAGCTATGGTATTTGAGCTGTTTATATTTATATCACAGTATGATGAACATGGGCACGGTAACAGCCGTAATAACTCTATCACAACTCAGTTCAGCTAGCATCATACCTGTGCAACTTGTTTGACAGCTAAAGTCAATGTTGTGAGAAAAATACATAATAACCAACCTGAAGTATTTCTGTCATTGAAAATACATAGCTCAGTGCTGGAGGAGTGTCGTACGCACACTTCTGTGTCACTATCCTGCCTCAATGATAGGCCCTTCACTATAGACATGGATGGTGAAACATGGCTATGGAGTGCAGTAAATAGATAAATAAATGGAGCATGGACAAGCCTCCTAGTATGAGAAACATGCTCAGAAACACTATGGTCTGTGAAAGGATAGACAAACTTAAGCTGCAAGACATACCATGGTAGTCCAGTGGAAAAAAATATTTTTTTCTCGTAGTGAAAATATGTCATGTTGTAAGGGGGGAGTATACTGTACAGCAATATTTCTCTTTCAGGTTTATATTTAGACTCTTACCAAGTACAGAGCAAAAGCTGGGTTATCACATGGATACTGCAGAAAGCTAAGTAGAAACTGTATTTTGCAATGCTCTATGTGTCTCTGTCTAATAAGCTGATTGGCTCTCGTGTAGGTGGAAAGAGAGACGATGACGGAACCAGTGGTGGTTGCCACAGTCCATTAACTGAATGAAAATTAAGTTGCAGCTGCACTACCAATATTCACAACTGCTATGTCTACATCCCATGTCGACTCATGGGTCTGTATACCGATCAGCCGTAGACAAAGACACGAAACCAGCTACCGGTTCCTCTGTTGTGGTTGTTTTTAGTGTTTTGTTTTTTTCTTACTTTGTTAAAACATTAAATTAATTGAAACTACCAAAAAAGTTAGAAATCATAATACTGATGATTCGGAATGAGCTATTTCAAAACAGACCAGAGATATACACTGATCTGCAACAAAAACCTAATCAGTATGTATGTTTGTTTATCTATCTGTTTGTTTGTCTGTCTGTGCAAAATAGAATAAATAGAATCATCAATTAAATTATACACAGTATGTCATTGTAATTAACATGATAATATGGTATTAAATGTGTTGAAGCTGAGCAGCCAATTTTGTCCATCAGGAGGACAGAAAGGACAACAATGTTACAAAAACAAGCTTTTATTTTGAAGTTGGCTTATCAATATTGGTATTACAATTATCAGTGAAACAATACCATTCTGAAGTTCCCTATAGGTCTATGGAGAATTTTAGCAACTTCCAGCTCATTGTTTTGTTAGTATGGTTTTGTTATTGCTGATTTTATTTCAGTGACTTTCTCATCAACCATAAATCCAGTTCCATAATCTTTCTCTGAGGGGAAAGCTCTAATTGCCCCATGACACACTACCTGCAGAGGAGAAAATGGCAAATAAACACTGTTTGTAACTAGCTAGTAAATATAGCAGAGCATTTGGCAGCTATTGAGCCAGATATTTGTCTTGGGAGGTGGAGGAGACCAAATTAGAGCTAAATGAGGGAGTGATTATGCTGTTGTATGTGTAAGTCGGTTATTCACCTGCTTTGCAGTCATGGTTTAGGCCACCAACTCTGCAGGAAAATACCAGACTCCCTTAAGCTTGTTAAGTATTCAACTTTCTTTACCAGCCACTTGTTTAGTTTGGCTTCTGGGAAGTTTCTTGTAGCAGTGTGTCAGCAGTGTGTGCAAGCAAGTGTGAGTGGGGGAGTCAGTGAGCGCTGGTGGGACTCAACAACCACACAAACCAGTGGACTAAGACAATGCAATGAAAGTGGCTGAAAGCTGCAGAGCTGGGGGGGTAGAAGCTGTGGAACCTTTCACATTACAGCCATTTTATTCAACCTTTACTGTTTGTGCCCTGCTCCAGTTTGTATGTAATTGTTTAAATTGTTTAAATTTACTTTAATGAATAAGGTTGCAAAATGTTTATCTACTTAGAGTATTTATCAGAAAACTGTCCATGCTGAGACTACTATCACTACTATCATCAAGTTCCTGTGCATTAAAGATTTGCGTCTATATGGAGAGATAGTCATGTTGCAACAATTCATGGATAACATTTTACAACCATAGATTCCATTGGTGGACACATGTCTATTCTTCTGGAATGCAGTGCCTAATCCCACAACAGCAACAGAAGAAAAACAAAAGCACAGTTCAGTTTTCCTTTTCCTTCCTCTATACATTATTGTCTCCTTAGTTTTGCATTTCTGTCAGATTTTGCATTAATATGAGAGGCATTAAGTTGGTGTGATTGAGCTGGAAAACTTCAAGCCCCTCTGGAGGGGTGTGACACCAGATGAATTTATAGATAGAGCTATCTCCTGAGGGCAGCCATTGATATCTCTGCCAACGAATTTACGCTTTCCAGTCAGAGATATGAGGGAGTCAGAAGATGGAGGGGCAATCCGGACCTGAGTGCACAAACTCATTCTTCCAACTGGAAAGCCACTGATATCCCTTTCTAGTCAGGGCATACTTCATGTATGCACTGATTGACACTATAGTCTGGAACTGTTCATCTCCTTCCCTTCTCCATTTCTGCCCCCAGACAACTGATGGTTGTTAGAGCCAACACTTGAGTTCTTTCTTCTCCTATCTAAAACAGTATTTAAGAGATGGGGAAAAAATCGTTAGGCTGAGACCTTCACTGGATGGGCACAACAAAGGAGGTCACCAGATAGGCTATAAGTGCAATTGCTTGCATCACCCATTTATCACAGGGACATGACTCCTCTATGATATTCTTCTGATTTGCAGCTAGACAAAGAAAGATGCCAGGACAGGGGAAGGAATTTTGACTGTAATCAAGCAACAAAGTGGTAGGAATTCCCAAAGGCTAAAACTGTATGTCTGTCACACTATTAAAATAAAATAAGCTTCATAAGCCCTGTAAAACATTTTATTGTATCTTATGAATATCAACAAATCATAATTATACATATTGTTAGTATTTCTCAACTGAGGCACTCTTCATTTTTCTTTTTTTGCTGGTCTTTTCTCACATGCACAGACCTTACACTAATCTCACATTTTCACAGCAATCAGTTGCCATTATTTTTTTTCTCAGTGAGAGACTCCCTCCTGCTGGTTATATTAAGTCATTACAACATTTTTCCCTACAGGTCAAAATCAACAGTCTCTTTTGCTGCAGTGGGCTTGACAATGTGATTTATGGCTCATGTTTCAGGCCATGAGAGCAGTATAAATTTGGTGAAGGTTTACCTATTTCAGCAGGTACTTTATAAATGTACTATGTCTGCAGTACAGGCAGAAAGTATATCATAATCACAAAGGTGGGACAGTGAATCACCAGTTATTATATGGTTTGACAAAGTTTCCCGCTGGCTCTGGCAGATGACCCGAACATGTCCCTGCCAAGGAATTTTGATGAGCAGGCAAAAAAACAATTATCCAGTGGGATCACATGAGGACAAAATTTAATGTGCAAAGTTACTAATATTAAAGTATCTCATCATACCTTACGGTATTTCATAAAATCCTTTTAATGTAAAAATGTAAATGAAACACTGATTTTAAAATACATTTTCCTATGAGGTACAAAGGAAGGAAAAGAGAGGGAGAAGCAGGCAGGGGGAAGGAAGATCTAGTTTTAATTACAACAGTTAGTCTTTGGTTTATGAATAACCCATTCATTAAAGCACAGGTGGCACAGTATAAAAGAGATGTGACTGCCTTAAAATACAGTATAAGCCAATTATTGCAAACTTGCATTATTTAAACTAACCAGTGTAGTAGTGTGAGTGCACCTAGCTAATTATCTTCACAAAAACTTAAAGTCAATCAGTTTGTAGCATTGAAGAAAATAGAACAAAACTACTAAATAGACCTTAAGGTGAGAATAAAACCTTGGTAATGCTGTGTCTAAGATAAACATTGAACCCTCACCCTTGACTTTTTAAGCCAACATGGGCACAAGAATTTCATATCTACAATTCCATAATGAGAAAACATTGTTTGTTTGTCTGTTGGTGCTGTATTGCTCATGTTCCTGTTTCTGTAGATAATACTCCCCTTTCTCTCCTAGTGCAGCTCCATTAACCTCCAGGCATTTCCTGGGTTTCTTAATTTTCAAGTTTGGATTTTCTTGTGATCAGAAAAGTTCTTGTTTTACCACTTAAACCTACATGTATATGAAGCCAGTTTGAATTTAACTGTACTTCTGTTTTTATTAATAAATACAAGCACCTTATTTCCCCTCTCACTGTTAATGATTTAAAACATGCCATGTTTTAAATTAAGCCATGACTGACAAGCAAACCCCTCCATCCAACTGTCCTCCAGCAGGGATCCCATCCCACAAGATCTGGATCTATTGAGCAACCTGTCCTGAGGCACAGATTTCATGTGAAACTCCTTAAATGGCATCATAGATCCTTCAGGTACAAAATGGTGCCTTAATCATTAAGCCACGGGTGATTTATCAATGTCAGAGAAAGTGTTCAGTCCAACAGCTATCTCATGGTGCACTTGTTTAATGCAACAGTGCACGGCTCTTAAATCTGATGCTCAATATGAAGGACAGTCAGAGGCACCAAAATGGAGGATGCACAGATTTACATATCTACTTTAGAAGAGCACATCAAGTCAAACAGTTCTGAAAACACACTCACCTCCATACCCTTCCAATATCTAATCTCATTGGAATACCCCAAGCACAGTTCACTAAAATTTGTATCTGGTCTATTGATTTGTAGGAGACTGTCCTCTTTCAGCAGTGTATTGTGACCCATATGTTTTATTGCTAAGACCTTCAGGAATGTCTAAACACACAAGGACATTAGACATGTGATGTTCATATTGGTTTTTTTGTGACCATTCTTTCATAGGTTGGATCAAGTAGAGGTACATTATATCTACAACATGTGCCTTTGTGCCACATCCAGTGTAACTTAATAAAAAAGATTTACACTGAGAAGGAAATACAACTCCCTGTGGATTTATTCCCAGAGCATGCTCTGTACTTCAAAGACAATCCAAGCTCATGCATGTTGGCACCCTATGTACACTCTCTTTTAGGAGGATTAGCATGATGAGGCAGTGCTTCAGCACATTGAACAGCTGCCTCTCTAACCCTTTCCTTCATCTACACCTCCGATCTTGTCTTTTACTCACAGGCTGGATGACCGTCACCATCATCGCATCTTGCATGACATCCAATTACAGCAGAAGATAACATACAAAAAGACATTTAGTGTGCACAGTGAGCCTGTTATCAAAGTGTAATCAGACATAGATACAGAGAAGCACCACGGATTAAGAGTGTCCAAAGAGAGGTGCAAATGAAGGACAAATCGTAGACAGCTAATGGAAAACACGGATGGTATGTGAAGTGGTGCAGCGCTGCTAAAGGAAGCTTAATGTAATCAATATTGTTTATGAGAGGGTGTGTGTGTCTGCGTGCCTTAAGAAGATAAGGAAAATATGCAGACACTGAATATCTGCAGGAAGCCGCAGTCATCGGAAGGTAGACAGCACTGGTGGCAAAAGTAAGGTTGGCCTGGATCTTGGATGTAAAATCCATACGGGGATCAGGATTTACTTGTCTGTCCTCTCCACCTCTGCACAGATAAATTCATAAACCTCACTCAGAGGCAGGCTTAAAGAAGCAATCTGTGAACCAAATATAAACTAGGAAACATTTAATACACATGTGCAAATGCCTCCTCCAAGACTGCACAATTTTGTACATCTATACATAAACAAATGTTACATTACTTAGCAGAATACATAGTTATAACAATTCATGTCCATTTTATATCTACATATAAATCTTGTAGAGGTTATGATGAATTTTGGCCATTTAAATCACTTTTGACACACATACAGAGCAGTATACAGATTATTAGATAGACAGAGATTCAGAAGTGCACAATGTGAAAATAGTTTCCTGCGATTTTTCTATTTCCCAGTTTTGGTTTTTTTGTTTTTAGTTAAAGAATCCTTTTAGTTGTAAAAGTGTTTTGTATGTGCACCCCCAAGAGAGGAACCAAAAATAAAATTTAAAGTGCCACCAGGAGGGGAGGCTCAGGATAATCTTTTTCATAGTTTTTCTCCCAGTCTTTCCTCTGATTTTCTGTTTTTTGTTTTCTTGTTCCCTCTGCAAATTTCAGTCATCATCTCCAACAGCCCCTCCCCATTTCTGTGTTGCTATGGAAGCCATCCAAACATGTCCCCGTTGGACTGAAGACAACAGCCATGTTCTGGAAAGCCTTTCATGGGCTGACAATTGCTAATAACAAGTGGAGTGGAGGTGCCTCAGTTTCAGTGGCTGACTTATTCAAATCAATCTCCTTCACTATGAACAACTGGAATGATAAGAGAGCAGCTGTCTTTGCTGTAATTGACAGGGATGCAAAAACAGATTTTGTACACACAGGTTTATGTTGCAGACAGATAGTGCTCAGTAAGATGGAGAGGAAGCATAAGCGAGAGAACATATAATCTGAAGACAGGTACAGTGCATGGTGTGACACTATTGTGCCCAGCTATGCGTGAGCCTCTAATATAGATGTGTCCATACACATATCAGAATATTTAAAATTTTAATGCACTGTATGTATAACCTAACCTGAATATGATTCCCTATTTAGTTCTAATGGAGGTGAAAAGCAGGTGTGTCCTCCTGACCCGGAGCCACTCAGCAGTGGGTCATATTTCTGGCAGCTAAGAACTGCATGACTTAGAATCCAGTTTGTCCATTCAGAGAGACAGCGCAGTGAGAAAAGTGCCTGCACAACAGGATTGAAATCTATGCTTCTGAAGCTCCAGAGCTCACCTCCCTAGAGTCCTGATCCCATCCCCTGGGCGAAATCCGGAGTTGACCCACTCTCTGCCTATGAGAGTTCCGGCAGCTCTCCCTGTCCACACCAGCCAGCACTCTGTGTTTAGATGAATTTAGTGCTTGCAGACACAGCTTTGTTCTATTTTGATACAGTCATGACATGCTTTGTATTTCTCTGTTTGAAGAGTTCTCTTTTAATGTATTTCTGTTTTTTATTCTTCCACTCAACCTGTTTTATTCTCAAACAGCTCAGTGCTTTTGCCATCTTTTCAATTCGTAACAGAAAAAATATTGGTTCTTAAATTGTTCTTCCATAGGCTTTGTGCTTCTACAAAGACCATCAGTAGTTAAAAAACTTGAGTATTTAGTGTTTTTCTTAAAGCGCTTTATATTCTATTAGTATTCTTTGTAGTATAAAAAGATTCTTCATTCTTATTCAAGGCATGGGTGATGGCACACAATAAACACAGTTGTTGGCTACTAACAAGCCAACTGGAATAATAAATTAACCATTTTCTTTTCTACCCAGTGAGTCTCTTGTTGGGTGGTAAAGCTGGATGAAGCACTCATCCCTTTCCTTCATGCAGCTGAACTAGCTTATAATCAGTGCTTGAACCTCAGGAAACTGAGCACTCATATGTGCAAAAGTAATGTCGTTCCCAACAGCCTGGGCTGCACAGTTCACCCGTGCTCAATGGGTGGCACTTTTAAGTTGTATTCATTATATTATCTTTTTAGGCTGCTAGGATATTTCTGTGCACTTATTGTGAAAGAGATCATTATTATTGCTTTGTTAATATATAATATGCAATGTGTGTGTCTTTTAAAAAAATCTCTGTCAGCTGAAGAAGGTTTTTTTATATTTAGAGATATTCATCCTGAAAGTCGATACTGTGACTATCAATAGCTGTGTAAATATATTCGGTGTATGCAGCTGCACTGTATGATGTTGCTATGGTTTAAGATTCCCCCAAAATTATTTATTTTGCAAATTCTTGGCCAACCCAACACTATGGAGTTTGCTTATCTGAAACTGACATTGTTTGTTGTTTGATAAATTGTATGAGTTTCAGTCAGATTGAACATGGTTCATCTTTTCAAGATGTAACCAGATTTTGCATATGCCCATATGCATTTTTTTGTAATTCTGTTAATATTACATTTAATTTTTAAAATGGGTTGCAACATTTGCAATTTTTTGTATTTATGTCTATATTTTGTATTCATGGAAATCTTATCTAGCCATCATTATTGCACATCTTTTACACCTTACATGGCATATATTAATTTGAAATTGTGAAAACATTTGTATGTTTTTAAGTTTGATGAGTAACCATTTAAAAACAGTTTGTCACTAAAACATAAGGAACTTTGTTGAAAATTATTCTTTAAAGGGCTGTGGAATTTAAAGAATATTTTAGGGTTTACTTCTGTAAATGCTACTTTTACGAACCCTGAAACATGCCTCAACCCACTTATAAAGGTGCTTTGTGGAATGAAAAATGGTTCCTCTGTGTCATTACAGTGAACCAATATATATGCAAGGACAGAGAAACAGTCAATTAAATTTACTCTCATTGTCCCTCACAGTTACTAAATTATACACAGAGAAGAATCAATTCATATTTATTACATGTAAGCATGTTCCTGTCTTAAAGCACATATAGGTTGTGAATCCAAAAGCTAGCATGGCCTCGTGAGATGCAAACTTAACTTAACATGCTATTCAGGAAGGTCAGGAATTATACATCATCTCTTCAGCTATTTACAATTACTGATGTATTTAGCACATTATTGTATTGAATTGAGTATCGTCCTGACATTTCCAATGTTATTACAAGAAGGATGGGCATAATTATTATTTGAATCTGCATAGCACAACATTTAGTGACAGCTGTGTATAATTAATGTAATAACTGATGTAACTAATGTTGGTGTGACCCAGTTTGGAAAGTTGTCTGGTTTCTGAAGAATGTTGTTTGTGCGATCAATGCACCACTCCTGAAAAATTCATTTGAAGGGCCCTTCAATTAATCTCTGTGCTTCACAGAATGCATCTGCTTCAGTCAAGTCAATTCAATTTTATTTCCATAGTGTCAAATCATAACGGGAATTTTCTCAGGTCACATAATAATAATCCGAATAACAATAATGGTAATTGAAGAATAATTTTAAAAGACAAGTGGTTAAAGACCTCATCTTTTAACTCCTACAAATTTAATGGACTTAATTGGCAACAAAATATAATGATAATACTTTTACCTAATAATAGAGAAGAATGGCTGGCACTGAACATTTTCAGTTCAAAGCTTGAGGTGTTTCAAGGACAGAAGGAACAAGATAACAATATCCTGAGGTGTGGCACAAAGCCTTTCACAGTTCACAGTTTAAAAATGGCATTTTGTTTGAAGGCAAAGTGTGGAGGTAAATACATAATTAAAACAGACTCAAACAATGCTTGAAACAACCCAGGAAACAAAACGATTATCTAAAGACATGCATTTCATTTTTACATTCAAACTATCATCAGGAGGAGGCAACAGTGTTGGGACACAAGTTCATATAAATATGGGAGAGCAAAAAGATTTATGGTAAATTGTGGAGAACAGACTGGGAGATACTATAAAATAATGAATCATCAGGTCATGAATGGTTCATAATGATCTTTGAAATGAGGTAATGACCATTCTTCAACTCTGCATCAGCTGCTGAGTGGCACAAACTGGTAACAACTCTTTTATTACTCATTCCTTCATCAAAAGTTACTCTCTCTGTCTCTGCATTTTAGATAGAAAAATCACATTACAGTGAGTGGTTACTAAGTAGCTCCTCAAAACTTCGTCATTATTTTACAATCATGAAATAATGAGGGATGGACAATATTTCAATATTTCCATAATCTTTATTATTGTTTTTAATTGTTTTCCGCTTTTCTGGTGTCCTCAGAAGACAAGCAGTTTTCAAACTCCAAACACAAGCTCCTCCCTCGTCCTTCTGAGAGTCTTACCAAACTGTATCTCAACTGTAGGGGGGCAAACACATCCTGTGATCGACAGGAGGAGCTGCTGCCCCATGTGGAATGCCTGCCCGCTGAGTTTGAAATCCCATCATTTCCAGGGGGAGCAATCACAAAACACTCAATTAGCTTGCATGCCTTAGTGATTGTTATAAAAGAGTAGAAGAAGACAGTGATGGATGGGAGTTTTTTAAATTATTGATTTAATTCAATCGCTGTTGAGTAAACCGATGTAAAAAAAAATCCCAATTATCATTTACATTCATTCAGCAATCCCCGGCATCATTTTTTGGACACATCATGAGCAGCCTAAAGTGACCAATCCCAGCAAATTAACTATAATTGAATTGTAACAAGGTATTCTAGACCTTTTGCACCCAGCCACAGCCCTGCTGAAACGTGATTATCAGGCCATACTGCGCTGTAGTGGTAGGCGGATCGATCTAAATATCGATAGTATCGATACCAAATTGGTATCGGTATCGGATCGATACTAGCCTGGTGAGATTGATTCTTTACTTTAAGTTCCGCTCTTGTTTGCAATGTTGTGGTTTTGGCAAAGAGGAAAAAACCAGGTCGCCGGACTCGCCGCTCCTGTGTCAGTGCAGAGCAGGCACACTTTGCTCCCCCTCCCCCCTCTCGTGTTTAGATGTTGCGCCGTCACATGAGTCACGTGATGTGACTTAGACGCGCAAAGCAAAAAGATTTTTTTTTTAAACATTTGATGATAAAGCATTTTCTATTTAATTATAAGCTTTGTCCTAATTCTGTCCTGGGTTTTAACTATTTAATAATAAAAAAGGAAACATCACAAAAAACACTTAAGGTCATGAAAATTAATTGAGATTTAGCAATTCAACCGCAATCCACCTAATTTATTGATAAGTATCGGTATCGGTGATACTGACCCATATTTACTTGGTATCAGATCGATACCAAAATATGCAGTATCGCACACCACTACTGCGCTGCACTCAAGGTCACACTGTGCACTGAAATCATCTGGATAATATGTAATCAATAACGAATGTGAGAAAAAACACTTCATGCTCTAGAAAGTGATGCAGTCTATAACAAATGGGTTCCATCTGTCTTCTTAGCATTGTGCTCCATACGTGTCACAGTGCCAAGCGAGGGAACCGCTGGGAAACTGCAATCACAATCATCTCCTTTCAGAGCCAGCCGCAGATGGGGCTTTTCTGCTGTTCCAGCGGTTACACTTCTTCCATAGGACACAGTCACTGATAGATCAAGGAAATATGCAAACAAATATTGGGATGATTTGCTTTGCCCCTTCACTCAATGCCACTCAAGGCACACAAGAGTGGATATTATGAAAATATAGTTCCCAATATTGCCGTCTGCTGTATGTTTCCTTGGGAGAGGCAAAAACAGTGGAAATACAAGCTAGTCACTGTCTCAGACTCACCTGACAGCCATTATTGAGAAAGCCAGACTCTTATCCTGTCTGATTGTGTTTGTTTTTGAATTACAGTGGCTCATGTAAAAACTAAGAAGCTTATAGCCAACCAACCAAACACACAGCTGGCAGTGGTTAAGTAAGATTTCAATAATTTTTCTCATGAATTTATCATGTGGAATGCGTCCAATGCTATACAAAAAAGCTGACAGCTGTATTCATTCAGTCTGTAAGCCCGTAGGCTATGCCACATCCCTGCAGTCATTCAGTAGCTATTCAGATACTGTTGTGGACTTCCTGATGTCTGTCATATGAATATGTGAAATGAAAAAACACCATTACTTGTCTAATACTATCAAGCAGCTGTGAAATTATAGTGCCTTGTTCTCTCACAGGGTTCAGCAGTAAAGGCATGTACGTTTTACAGGCTTCCTTTCCAGAGGCTCCCAGTCTGATGGTCAACCTGTTCCAGAATTTATTTTACAGTCCTATATGTTCCAGAATGCCTCTCCATAGTCCCTCAGAGCATAGTTGGTTGTTTGCTTCATGTTTGTTGGATGAATTATGCATTCAAAGTAACAATACTAAAGCTGCAAGAGGTTTCCCATTAGATTAAATGCCATAGCAACCCTAGAGAACAGGGTACAGTGTCAGTGATTTCTTTCCATGTGTTGGTGAATGGTTTGTCTTCAGCCACATTCTCCCAAAAGGACTCCCTGCATGGAGGCAATGAGAGCCTGACTGTTCACCCATCTGTCCCGCAGCGGGAGCTCCCTTTGGCGCCTGGTTCTCTCTCTCCGGTGCGCCCCATCGTGCCCAGGGATTTCCCTCAAATTACACACAAGGCTGTCCCTGAAGACATCACTGTGTGCTTCAACAGACCAAAGGAGGAGACAGTAATGCTGCTCCATTTAGTTACAACTTGTCATTTGTATCAAAAAACAAGAGATCTTGTTTGATCTGGTGTGATTTTGTTTTTGTTTAGATGTTTTCATTTATTTCTTGGGAAAGGGAATAAAAATTTGTGACATGTGCACTTTTGGCATATTCTCCTGAAAAAACAGCCGCTTTAATTTGCTCACAACAGTTGTGTGTCTGTTGTTACCTTTCCAGCACAGACAGAGCCCACTAGCTTTGTCAGCGTGCTTTTTGTCACATTGCTGACTTTATGGCTTGGTTTGGGTACGAGAGCTGATTATGAAGCCAGAAGTGGTTGGGGCAACAGTGGGTCCATCTTAATTGGCACAACAAGATTATGCAAACTTCAAAGCCCTGTTTTAATGGGAGATGGCTTAAGCATCTGTGCTCACATCTACGGTTACTCATAAACTTTTTTTTTAGCATGCAATGTCAAATTGATCTCATTCAAATGAATGAAGTATAAAGTCTGTTTAAATGTAAGTGTCTCATTTCCAGATAAAAAGATAAAATCCAGATGGAATTTTGATGAATTACAAGTCTGATCACAGTCCGACTTGGTTTCTCCAGGCCAGATGCCAATCAACTTTACTCCAGACCATGAAGCCATTTGGCAATTGCCAAAAACATTTAATTAAAACAAGCAAAAGTTTAGCCTTCCTGGCCTCTCATTAGCCACTTTTAGCCACGACAGGAGAAGGAGGGTTAATTTCAGGGAAACTGAAGCTGCTGGTATCACAGGAAACATACCCCACTTCCACAGACTGCTTACTGACACAGTTACAGCCGGGAGGAGTAAGCATTACAGTATGTAACCACTACCAGAGGTGCATTGAACAGGTGGCTTTCAGTGGATCTTAAATGTCTCTTTTGTTAAGTGTTGCTTTTTGACATTATTAACTACCGGATCCCATGAAGTGGATCAGCATAGAAGTGTTTTCGTGTGGATTTTGCTTACCAAACAGCACAGTTCAGAGAGATGTGTCCGACACAAAGAGGTGAAAAAATTAACCACTCATTTTGTGAGGACAAGGTGCATGTACTGCCCAAAAACACAGCTTTAGTGTTCCAATGCTCTAAATCATAATAGGTGCCTTTTATCTGCATTGTTCCTGAGAGCAGATGCAGCCCAGCTCCCAAGCACTTCCATATCCTGTTGACATATTGCTTATGAATAACAACATTCCTGCTGGGGAATCCACACAAAGTAAGATAATGACAATCAGAGTGTGGTAGTACACAGGGACAAATGATGCTTAAGAAGCTCTTTCACAGCTGTGAGTCCCTGCCTCAAGTACATGGGTATAGTCCCCAGGGCGAGTATCACTCTAATCATCCACTGAATTACTTGCTTTTTGCTTACATGTCAGTAAAAGGCATGTTCATCTGAATAACTTGATCCCTTTCATTTGAGAAACTCAGGAGAAAAAAAAATATTAAATTGAATTATTACTTTAAATTAAAGTACCGAACTGAGTAATCATCAACCGTATGTTGAAAACATATGCCACCTCACCACATTTGAGAAGTCATTTTCCAGAACATACTTCTTATTATTTGGTTAGAAAATAATATACATCATATTTTACATCACAGCAGGCAGTCAGCTAAGGTGGACATAAAAAACAGTGTTGGATTGACACGACTTTCACACCCTGCTGCTACTTTTTTTTGGCTGAGTAAAACAAACCCTCTAAAATTCCATGTGGCTATACAAAGAGCTGTTTGACAGTGTTTCCCAAAATGTCACACAGTGCCATTTGGCACAAATCATAGAAAAAAAAACAGAGGCACTGTTCTGAAACTGTGATCATATCACATACTCATTTTAAGGTGTTAACTTAGAATTGCAATGTCTCAGTTTTGTTCTGGGTGGTAGTGTTGGATGCCATCCTCGTCTCTCTTTCTCTTCCCTCCCCACTTCCCTGTTTGAAGGCCTAATTCTCAATAACAGCATAAGTCATCAAGTCATCAAGTTGCCATGTCCATTTTTTGTTTTATTTTTGTTCAATTAAAAAAAGAAATGTTAAAAAAATTCAATTGAGTATTCAAAATTTTCCCAAAACAAGTTAAATCTTCTTTTATAGAACTATGAGCTCCACCACTGCAAACAATCTGCGTGTGATTTCCAGAAGGAACAGTAGGAAGAAATAAGACTCATAAACAGGCCTAGCATTCTGTTTATTAGATATCAAAATTTACTATTAGGAAAATTGGTAAGTTCTACAGGACAAAGCGTACTGCTTACATTCACAATTTCATGGATAGAATGAATAGGCAAGAAAATGAAAAAAAAATCTGGATAACTCCTAGCAATGTGCACACATTTATTTCTCCCTCAAAGCTTATGGAGGTAATGTCACTTTTCAATCGCCCTCATTTTCCATTTTCTGCAGTTGGTTTTAATTGCAAAAGAATGCCAAGAGAGGCACAAAGTGTAGCATATACCAAGCTGAGGGTGAAATTAATTTCTGCTCAGGGACAAGCTATCACTTCACACTACTAATGTGATTCAAGAAATAGCAATGTGAGTTGGTCAGTCTGTTGGTCCATTAGTCTGAAAGTCCAACACATCCAAAGAGTGATATTATCCATATTGATTAGATATATATTGCATTTATATTTAGAACACACAGACAGTGCCGATGACATTGATCCACTGACTTTCCACTGCCACAAATGGCAGTTCATGTCCCAAGGGGACAGCTTTAAACCTCACCAAATTTCAAATAGTCTCAGCTGTACTCTGAGGATAATGGTAAAAAAAAAAAGAAAAGAAAACTGCTACATGTTAACATGTTGCACTAAGAAATCACGCCAAGAAGCTAAATGTTACGTGCAAGATTCTAATACTATATGCTCCTTGCTCTTTGATGGACTGGCAGCCTTAGACAATGGCAAATCATTGCAATTCATTTTCATTAATTACCTCCAAATTTAATTCAAAACATGCAGGCCTTGGTCTCCGCTAAGACCAAAAAAATAAAACACAAATACATTTTTAAAATAAAATACAATTTTTAGATCCATACCCTGGATTCTTTGGTGCCAAAGAACTCTTCGGACAACTTGGTTGGCCACATGGTCAAAACTACACTGACAAGCAGCATCACGTCTTGGATACCAGATATCTTGAGGAAACAACCAGAAAACTTGAGGTTTGCTCCAACAACAATTTTTTTACAGGAAGGCTTAAAACTTGCATTTTTACCATTGCCTTTTATAAAACATAATCTGGGAGTATTTCCTCATCTTACACTGATTGCCATCATGCTTTTATTTGTTTCTATCTTATTTTCCTTCCATTTTTATTTTGTCTTTTTTCAACCAGCCTTTGTTTCTTTCATCTTGTTTGAATGACTTTTTATATGCTTTATGTATCTACATATGTGATCCATCTTTCTGTGTATTTCTATAGTTACATATGCAAATAGAACAGGTGAGGTGAGAAAGGTGTTATTGTTGGTAACAAGGAAAAGGAACAGTGTTCTTTCAGCCATGCGTAAAAAGAGTGCTTTGCGTCCCCTTCACTCTACATATACTTTTGTGCTTAATCTATTTAACTATGTATCTACATGTTTAATTAATGTGTATACTTACGACAGTGTATACGATTTATAATGTATATGGGTACAATATAATCGTTCTGAATACATAAAACATCTTATACATCTTATCATATTTACACTTATTGACACTGGTTTGTTGGTATGCTCTAACAAGAAGAATGTCACCAAACATACGTAGCTGTGAAATGCTGGGGCATTGGAGATATATGAAGTTCGGTCAAGCAGGATGACAATAAAACTCAGGTAAAAAGTGCTGCGCCCCCTTCAGGTCAAACTTCGCTGCCATCGCCTGTGTTTGCTATTATCAAGGCTTGCTTTCTGGCAGGACGTACCTTCACTTTGAGTCATGTTACTACTTGTTCAAAAGGAACACTCTTTTTTTAGCACTGAGTCAACACCCACTTTTGGTTTGCCAGTTCCATCCACTTCACATCAAAAAGGAAAAAAATGCAATCAGAGGTCGCCTCCCCACCAGAGTCGATATTAAATGTTAATATTCTCTCTGCCATATTTGTCGGTATATCCAAAGTACCATAAATAATTGAATAAAGTGAGCGTGCTCAAGTGTAAAGATAATTTGTCCTGCCTTGCAGCTAAATCATGTATCTAACATTGTGCTTCCGCTACAGTACCACAACAGTCAAATGTTCAGACTCTCTCTCACACGCGCGCACAGTTTGTTTGATTTTTTCAGTTTCCTCACTTAAAAGACTCACAACTTCCTCGACCTGGTTTGTTGCTCTCAACTTAGCCGAGCAAACTTCATTCTCTCACTGAAAGTTTTGCATCACATGAAGTAACAGAGAGCCTTTGCACTTCTGAAAGTGGAGCCTCCACGGTTTCAGTCGT
Source organism: Psettodes erumei (assembly GCA_016785225.1). Classification (NCBI taxonomy): domain Eukaryota; kingdom Metazoa; phylum Chordata; class Actinopteri; order Pleuronectiformes; family Psettodidae; genus Psettodes; species Psettodes erumei. The sequence goes on from JAFBJZ010000221.1 coordinate 2,541,946, forward strand.
ACGTAACCAAACCAGACGACAGGATGCATCATGCCGTGGACAAGCACAACTCTTACCTTTCCATCAGTTGAGTATCTCCGCCCGTGCTGCGCTGCTCCTGCGCTCTGGTTCATGTTTCATCACCTTGGACAGCTCCAGCAGAGAGAACGCCGATCGACAAACTGCAGTTAAGAGTGGTCACACAGAGCGACTGGCCGGCGTAGGGGAGTTCCTGAGACTAGTTATCTGGTTCGTTCCAGGCTGTAAGCCGGTTCGTCTCCTTCTCCGTGACACGCATGGTTTCTCAGCCAATGATACTGTGTGCGTAAAGACTTGCTCTGCTGGTGCGCCAGTTGTGATTGCAGGCGGGTTGTTCATTCATCCGAGAGGAACGCTACAGCCAACTTAATATATATAGTAAAAAATTTACAGGTCATTCAGGCCTTTATCTCAACAAGATATGCCTGAAGTCTGAATCCCTTATTTGTTTAATCTGACTTCATGGATAAATACAGCTGAGTAGAATCTGGAGATGTGACAAGTTAGCAAGAGGAGGCATATTTTTGTACATGGAAGAGTCACTGTTAACATAAACAAAGACTTTGTCCAATGACTTGACTGTCAACAGTTATCCGAATTTAGATTAGATTCAACTGTATTGTCACTGCACATGTCACAAGTACAAGGCAGCGAAATGCAGTTAGCCTCTAACCAGAAGTGCAAAAGAGTAGTACAGAATATACATACTAACAACTGTGAAAAATATGAATTTAAAAAGTATATGGACAATATTTTCAATATTTTACAGGCAATGGACTACATAAAACAAAAAAGAAAAGTATGGACAGTTGTGCCATGACTGTGCGGTAACAAGGATGAAAAGGATGAAATTATGATTTAAAAATATGGCTATGAATTTAAATAAAGTATGGTACAAGCAGTGGTTATGAAATGATAAAAGTGGCGAAGTGTATTGCAAGTTATGTACAACAAGAGCATGTAAGCATGTGTTGTGTAAAGTGCAAACTATACCTTGTAATATGCACATAACATATACATGTTAATACATACATATATAAGTATTGAGTGTGCATATCATTTTCATATCAAACAAACTGGAATGTCACATAGATATTAACGTGGCGATCATGATAAAGTGATTAATTATTCACCTCATACAAATCAAAGGGTTTTTATTAAAAATAAGAAATAGTCCACATGCATCTTCATAAAACAGAACAGGTTATGCCAGTTATATGTTGTTGTGAGCACTTACATAGCAATAGTAAGGGATTGCAGCCAGAGGTTAGCCACGCCACCTGCTGAATCTCAACATCAATAAGTAAAGGCTATTTCTTCCGTTATCTTATTACAGAGCACTTTGAAGGCCACTGCTTACCTTCACTTGAAAGCATGTATCAATTTTAGAGTGGGCGACACAACCTTTTGATGCATTAAAGGTCATGGTGTGATGGGAAATATGTCACTGTCCAGCAGCTGAACACCAAAATGTCAACAGGCAGTCTAGGTCTGTACAGCAGCAGACTGTAACAACAGAGAACAGGGCTGAGCAAGCTCGAACTGAAAGTTTGGAATATTGTACCACAGAACTGTATGTACAAAATATTCAGCAGCTTAATCTTTCTAAAAGCTGTTTATTCCTTATCGATTTCCATAATTAAATCTGTAGTATGTGCAGAGGTGAGCACAACCTGTCAGAGCTTCAGATGATTCTTGCTGCTGTCGTCTGCATCTGGCCAGCAGCAGCTTTCAGTGTTCTCCCAACTGCACACCAGCTTCCACTTCCCAACATCAGCTCATCCCCTCATTTGCTCACTGAAGAGATTTCAGACACGTATGAATCATAACCCTTTTGTCTCAGGACACTAATTTAAACTTTACAGTTTGTTGAGGGCAGCCATGGCAGAATGGTGTTGAATACTGTTATTAGTATAATTTTGGCTTACACATGCATTCACCAGTGTGTTAATAATCTAATCATTACTGAATATATTGCAAGTAATTTTTTTACTGAGTCATCCATATTGACAGTTGCTGCAGCAAAATCTGTAGGGGATATTACATACCAAATGCACACAGTACATTGAACCCCATATATGTATATACATATCTTGTATATGGAGAGAGAGAGAGGGAGAGAATTTTGACTTAGTTTCCAAACTGCATGCACTTGGACTTGTGTCACACTCAACATAAATAAAGTAGACTTCACAGCTGCACACACATTTATTTTCTGCACACTCTAAACTGTTTCATTCTTTCATACTTTTCCATATTTTGTTAACATGGTTTCTATTGAAGATTCTGTTAGAAGAGATCAGCTGCTGTGGTGGATATGCTTACAGAAAAGCTCCCTGTCCTTACAATAAGATGATTCTGTGTGTTGAATCTTGCCACACTGCCCTTGCCCAAATGGGTGCCAAGTGTACTAATCCCTCTGATTTGTTGATAATCTCTGGCCTGGGGATAATGTGTCATATGTCACCTAACAATGATTTTTACCCCCCCTTCAAAACCCATTCCTTTTTCCATCACTTGTAGCCATTCTATTTTTGCTTCTTTTTTGAGGTGAATTAATACACCCCAGATCTTTTTTAGACATCAAACAAAGTCCAAATTTGTATTCTATTACCAACACATTGATGCAGGTTCTCTAAACTGACACAATGATGAGTGTGATGTTCCACTGCAATGACAGTGTGGCTGACTTTGTCCACTCAGAAATTCCTTTTAATCTGTCTCATCTAGTCCTCTATCCTCTCTGGCTTTCATTCATATGCAGCATGTGTATTCTTTTACAGTGTGATGAGTGATTCCTCTTTGATCTGGATGACAGAGTTATCCCCTGATGATGCAGCCAAGAGCTTTGCTGTGCAAGTGGAGGAGGAAGTGCACGTGGCCTTCATGGTCAGAGAATAGTGCTGTGTCGGTGCAAACCTGACCTCCTGATGTCACAGTCCGTCCATCAGTCTGCTGATCAGAGTGATGTGTTGTCTCTGCTTTCTTCAATCAACGACAGGAAATAGAACAGCAAGATGCATCTCTCCTTCAATTCTATTTTGATCACCACTCATCTTTCTCTCAGTTCCCAGAGTGGGTGTTTATTTACATGCTCTGTAACAGTCAAAGCCTCCTTGCTTTTAACTCCCTAAAAAACCCTAGCGGAGGAAGTAATATTTACACACAAATCTGATGTGTTACACCTGAGCCAGTCAGCTCAACAACCACTCACAATTATTGATAGCATCTCCACCTCCTCATATTAGTGCTTTCAGTAGCAGTGACCACTCCAACTGATGTGTTTTCTTTTACTGGATACAGAGGAGGGATATTAATGTGACAATGGATTCCCAGAATTGTCAGTGGTGCTGGAGCTTGGCAGGTGAGAGTTAATCATTGGACCTTTATTTATTTCTGTAACAGAGAATTGCTATTTCTAAAAATAGTGTTAGTGCCCTTGCTTAAAAAGACAAAAAGCCCAGACTGGACCATTCTTATGGTGATTTGGCTTCAGTCTCAATTTTCATAACAGTAACAATACAGTAACAGTACAGTAACAACAAGCCCAAAGTGAAAATAGAAAAAACAGTAATTTAAAGACGTCTTTTATCCTCAGGTATTGAAATATTGGCCTACATTGTAATTATGAGAAAATATGATGTCTCCAAAAATCAGAACTCTAAAGATAAAAAACCCCATAATTGAGTTTATATGCAACTCATTTAACATGTTGTATGACGTAATTGCTTTAGACTAATGCAACAGGAAAAAATAGTGCTACTGGTTCAGTGAAGCATCTTTTCGCACAAAATAATCTTTGGCTGTTTGCACACACCCGCTCATAGAGAACAGTTTCGCCTGACAGACAAGGGCTGTATTCACATTACAGGCCTTAATTTTTTGGTCAGATCTGACCTTTCTCATGTTGATGGTTCACATTCATATTTGTGACATGTAGCTTGCTGCAAACAACACTTATGACATACTGCCACATGTGCCAATTTAACTGAAATTTAGGTTTGATAATTGACAAGACAACAATAGCATCACCTGTGCTTCATAAATATGGTTGACATAGTTGCTAGCATATATGCCCAGGGTTATTTGTTCTGGAGGTCAGCAAAAAGTGCTGATGACAAGGACATGAATGAGAACAGGGAAAAAGCCAAAGCTGCTCTCCTTCATGTTCATTTTCTCCAGACTGTGATCTCCAGATTCACCGTGTAATATAAATAGAACCAAATTTATTTGTTGTGTTTCTTTGTTGACAAGTTTTGTCAGTGATTAGAAGCTTTATGCATGAATGTGTACACCAAAGAGTCTTTAAGGGCCGAGCCAACTAAAACAGATACTGAGCCACCTCAGGGATCAGAACTCACACTGTCTTGCTCATTTTGCATTCATTTGCAAGCACAATACTCACATTGTGGAGCCTTGCAAGAACAAGCAGATTGAACAGAGCTTCACTGTCCAGGCTCCTGCACATATGTATTGTGAACATAAGCACCAAAACCAAAAGCTTGGACATGAGAGCAGTGAAACCACTAGCAAACCACCACAGCACCGACTGGAATATCTTTGAGTACCAAGTAAACAACAGCAGAGGGGAAGACAAAGCAAATACAGCAAGTTTCTGTTAAAATACTATGATCAGGTTAACATGGTCAGCAGTAGAAGCAGCTGCAAGCAGTGACATAGCTTTCAGGTGAGCAATGTTGTGTTGCATTTGTATAGCAGGGGCAGAAGTACACCAGTGTGAGTGCAACAGCAGAGTTTGGCTGCCTGAATCAGTTCACAGGCTTTTCTTCATTTAAATAATACTTTAGTGACTATGAGCAGATTATTTGTGTGAAAAGTAGATACTGTATTGATATGGCCAGGATCCACATTTTACAAGTTACCAAATGTGTTATTTAAATAAAAATGTCCAAATTGTGGTCATAAAAAAATTAAATAAAATCCAGGCAGAATTAAATTTCTTTGTAAAATGCATCTACAGTTGCAAATTTTGTATGAATAAGTTGGTTTTCAGATGCAGATAATGAAAAAGAAAATCAGAAATCTCTGGAAACAAACAAGAAAAAGCTTTTTATGAACAAGGCCATTACCCCTCTCCTGCCTGCACAGAGCCAGTACTTATTACGTATTGCACATCCACTTGTGAGTATTTATTTTGCGAGAAAAGAAGAGGATGGGTGGGACTTTTTGCTCTCTATTTCTAGTAAACTGGGTAGGTGACCTTCATGCCTCCATTCTGATTAACACTCCAGCTTTCTGGAGAGTGGAAGCTGATCTAATCAGAACCTAGTCCGTGCAGTACCATGCTCTAATTCTCTTTTTATACCTTTCACACATTACCATTCTGTTTCAAAATGCAACTCTTCAAGTCTGTTTTCAAGCTCGCTCTCTGGGGGAGCTCTCCCTCACCTTTTTATATGTTGCCCATTAATTATGAATGAGGCGGAGGTTCTGTGAAGAAAGTCGGAGGAGCTGTGATGATATAGGGCCAAGGGTAAGGGGATACACTGGGGACTGCGCAGCTTCTTGAAGAGGAAATAGAGAGGGGGTCCTGCAGTGCTGCATATCCAAGTATTTTTTTTCCTGCAAACCCAGAGTTGAGTCAGACACAGTTTTGTATCAAGCCCATAAAAACTCCTCAGTTGTCTCTCAGTAATGCTACTATGCTTTGTTATGGAGCATGACGTAATGTGTCGATGCTGTGTTTTAACCTCACTATACATTAAAGGCAATCACTCCTTTTATGTGGATGTATCTAATGTGACATTGTAGGTACAGATTCAACCTTGAACCTACTTTCACAGCATGGAACAGGATTCCATTTTCACTTGGTTCCATTTGGGACTTGCATCATGACGCACTTTATTGTACTGTGCATGGCTGACAGAAAATGATTACAACATGGTTCTATTTGAGACGTTTTGTAATTAAAGAGCGAATCGAAGGAGAGAAACTAAATCCGCAAAGGGAACGAACCTCCATGTAAATCATCTGTGATGACGTGAAAACCAAGGCTGTGACAGACACCAAATGTGAACCAAAGAAAAATGTCATACTATGTTAACGATGTAAGATCTAGTATTTGTACAACATTCTAAGTAAAGCTATGGAAACAGACAACAATAGTGATTTCATAAAAATACCATTCTGGGTGTTAAAGATAATACATGTAATTTAGTACTTCAGCCATTACTTCATTTCATATTGATACTACTTACTAGTACTTAAATCATTCTTTGTTGTATCTGATGAATAAAGTCAAGAGTGGACCTGGATGCTGATAAGTGGGAGTGGAAGCAGTTGATGGTGGAAAGATTGGCAAGAGCAGTCCAAGCAGAGGCAATGGAAGAGATCTGGAGGCACAGGAGACAACGGTCAGTAACATGAAAGAGAAGCACAGAGGTTTTCTTAGTGAGATTGGTTGGGCATACACCTTGCCTTTTACAGTTTGTTAAACCCCTCTGGCCTTTGAGCAAATTCATATGAATCCGCCCATGAAACTGACAAGTGTGAGCCATCCACAAATTGCTTATATAATCGAAGGGATTCCAATACTTTGCAGTCCCTCGCCCCCTTCAATTATGATAACATCACAACACAATCAACAGGATAATACTATATACCTTCCCCTTAGTTTAATTCCCCTGCTTTACATTTTTCTGATGATGTACCTTGTAAACTCGGCTACAATGTTTATTATCATCATCACTGTATCAACCTCCACCATAGAACTATCTCCATGCTCAAACTCAGGCTCTCTCCTGGGGCCTGGAGCCATAATAGAGCTACTGCAGGGGCTTCTGAGCCCAATAATAGTAATCAGAGCAAACCTGGCAGGAAATGGCAATCAAAAATAACTGGCTGTTGATAAAATGTCATGTACACAGTGTGATATTAAATTGATCAGAAAAGCCACAGGCCGGTGGCACCTCTGCAGAAAAAGAAAGACAGAATTATCTATAATTACTGTAGGCACAACTTGTTTTACTGTTAATAGCCAAAAGAAGCAAAGCATTTAGAATTAAAGTTGATGTACGTGACTTTAAACATTTTCTTTAATATTTTCTTAATGGAACAGTAGTTTTGGCCTCTTGGGATACATTTGAAGCTTAATTACCTGCCAAATTTTACAGCAAACATTATAAAATGTTCTCATAACCAAAGTGGGTAACATTACTTATCAAGACCTGTATGTAATTTCCATTGAAAAACGAATCTTGGGATAAGTGTTTTTGTGGAAAGGCAAATCACAGGATTGGAATGTCTGTGCTCAGAGGCTGGCAACTATTGTCACTGCTGTCATAGGGGAGCACCTATCATATTCACAATTTATAATGGGCAAAGATCATAACAGCTAATACAATAAAATATATAAAATTGTCACCCTGGTGGAGTCAAATAGCTCACTGTGTAGAATGTGGTGGAGAGTTGATGACTTTATGGCAAACATTCATGTCCCTTAGTTGTTCTGCCGTCCACGATTAGCCTGGCTTTGTGGCTCTGCCTCCACATCTGCTCTTGCTGTAGCATCCCCTCCTTTCATGAAAATACACTGAAGGCCTAAACAGCTCTAAGGGAATGCAGCTGCCCCATGTTGTTTTTGTTTTACCTGTTTAATGTTGCATTTGTATTCACCAGATGGCCAGTGTGGCTCTGTGCTTAGGATAACATTTCAAAGTTTATCTTGTACAACTTACTGAATTAGTACACACTCCTGTTCTAGCGTGTATGTGTGTGTGAGTGTGGTCCAGGTAATAATGATGTTGTGGGGGACCTAAATTTGTTTACGTAGTCAAATTATGGGGACTTGTTTTCCTGATGGGGAAAAAAATGTCCATAATGTAAATCATGAAATTCTGAGGACAGGACAGGTTTTAAGGTTAGGGTAAAGTTAGATTGAGGTTGAGATTACGGTAAGGTTTAGACAATTCATGGTTATGGTTAAGATTGGGGAAGTCTCCACAAAATTATATAAATCAATGTATGTCCTCTGAGGTCATGGAAACGTTACTCTGTGTGTGTGTGTGTACGCAACACTTCCATGGATCCAGTCCCATCTATTTTGATGACTGTATTTCACCTCTGTTTTCATATCACTTTACGTTCATGGCCATGCACATACAGTACAAGCCAACCAGAAATTATTTGTAAAGATCACTATGTTGGTGATGTAAGACAAGGAGGTCACTGACTCCACTCAAGACCAGGGGCAGTTTTTAAAACTACATTTAATGACCACTGTGATAGAATACTGGAAGATGACAAAATAGCATTATGTTCCCACTTAAAAATAAATGCTACAGGAGTGGGCAGCATTTATACCAATATATCAGGTGTTACAGTGGTGAATGAGGAGGAAAGACAAGCAACTACAAATGCCCATGTCAGCAGAATGCAGACAGATTTCAAAATAATAGTGCAAGCAGTTTAACACATTAAGTTTGAACGTTGAAGTTTGAAGTCAAAGCTAATGCAAGTGAAGTGTTATTTTATGTTCATCCAGTACAATTACAATATATTGTCACACTTGGCTGTATGAAAAACACATATATCATCTGCCCAACAGCTCAATTTTCCCTCTGTACAGAGACCCTCTTTTGCTAATTTACAAGCACCCTGTCTGCAAATGGATCATGTATAAAGATGTCTGCTGCCTCTTCTGACACACTTCATTACTCAGTAGTTGTTTTACAGTACAACATGCTGAGCAGGAGCAGTTTACTGTGCACTTCAGGAACATAAAACAATCCACGCAATTGGAGGTGCCTGACACAGAGCTGATGTGATGCTTGGCTCTGTTTTGATGAAGCCAGTTTTAGACCTGTTCATGAAGCTGCCTGAAGCTGGAGCAGTCCAAGTGGTGCACAGGCCATACGTTTATCCACTGTGTTGTGTTGAGTTCCAAATGATGTGTCTTAGTGTATGTTGTTCACTGTGGAACTTTTATATAGACACTCATGGAAGTAATAGTTTGCTAGGGAGTGTGAGGTGTGACATAGGGGTTGAGCTGCTAGTTAACTATCAGCCACGATTGCATGGCTGTCTACATCTTGTTCAAGTCATAAAATGAAGCATATTCACTTCCCTTTCCTTTATCAACACATTTGAAATGAATCATGCTGGGCTTTCCAAGTTTATTTGACAAATCAAATGATTTCTGAAGTTCCAAATTCTCAACTTTGTCAATCTTCCCTGCAGTACGTTCTTGTAGTTATTTCTGTTTTCCACACACTGTTTCTTCAGCTTTCCACATCCCACAGGCACAGCATGTAAATAAATTAGTGATTTGCACCTGCAGTGGGTCTACATAAATTTATGCAGTGATAATTTCCAACCATGTTTCTATTTTGGGCAAGTTCCTCCTGAGCATAAGTGAGCCTCTTACTTTGAAGACACTGTAAAAACTGAATGTCTTTATTGGATTTGACACACCTTAGAATCAAATGAGATCTCAGTATTAAGAATGAACAGATTATGATATGTTATTTTTGTATTTCATCTTGAATATTTAAAGTAGGGACATTTCAATTCAGAGTCCAGTTCACCTATTTTTTTCAAATTCTTACCCCAGACGTAAACCTTTTCTTCTCTGTTTCAGAAAGGCATCGCTCACACAGAAGATCCATAGAAGAGAGATGCTTAGGTTCAGCATGTTTGCATGAAGTGATTGAGTTTTGAGTCTTTTCTATAAATATCCAACTAAAGACCTTTAGGACCTGCAGCTAACACCACTGATCAGGACCTCTGCAGCAATATAATATGGAGTGCCAGGAGCAAACACAGGATCTCCAACAGTGACCTTGGAATGCAATTTCACAGTTTATAGCACTGATTATTGAATACCATATCTACCATATCACACAGTTGTGGATGGCCAACTCCCTGAACACACATTGTTCAATCACTCAGCAACTCAGCAACAATAAAAATTATCGGATGGAGAATGTTGAAAATATGAAACATGTCTATCTCACTTGACACATGGGGGAGAAGCTGTTGGGCTTATTTTACCCTGACCAAATGCAGCTGTTCCATTAAAGAATACACATTAATGTGTTAAGTATTTCTCTTTCACAACCAACTGGAGCACTGAGTACTGAATACTACTGAATAATATAGATTCTGGCTACCAGCGATAGAACTGAGGACAATGCTGCTGGTAAGCAGCACTAAAAACTGGTAAGTGGGAAAGAAATCCTGCACTTACTTTACCTGTGCCTGACATTGTTTTTCTCATCTTATTGTTGAAGAGCGCCTAATGGGATTGAGAAGATGGTGATCCAAGCGATCAAGGCTACTCAGTTAAATGATCAAGAACTGATTAAAGATCAACGAGTCCTCTAGAATTAGGCAGAAACTATGACACTGGTTCATCCTCTCCAAACAGCACAAAAGTGTTCTGATCTGATGCAACTAATGACATGATAATATTTTCTTATCTTATACAGGGGTGAAAAAATCATTTGGATCAAAATAACTGATTGAGTTAATGTTAAAGGAGCTTTGTAATCATGTTTTCAATAACAACCACACGGTTAAAAGGTCAGGGAACAATTGTAGTCATGCTTAAAAAAAGAAGAATAACTCATCAATAGTCTCCCATTTTTATGTCAATGTTTTGCCGACCCATCCATTAATCCTGCCCTCATCATATAGGGACATTGTGGCTCTATGGCAATGTCAGAGTACCCCTCTTCTGACAAGACCAGTCAGAATTTATCCTGCCAGCATGAGGCTTTGTCATGTCAATGTTATCAAGTACTGTGAAACCTAATCCATTTATGTAGATAGGAACATTTCATCTTAACTAACATCTTTACTGAAACAAAAGCAATAAAACCATTCTTTTCCATGTAGTCTTGGTAGCATCCTGCAGCCTCCCATGGTTATAAGAAAAAACAAATGTAGGCTTCAGGTTGACACCATTAGATTTGATATAATTAGTTAAATGCAGCAGTTCTAATACTTTATTTGAGATAAACTTAGGGGGGGTTGAGGCTAATGTTAATTATTTGCCTTTATTCATACTCAACAAACAGGAAGCAATAATATAACTGAAACACTCTCACACTCTAACAACAGCACCTGTTACAGCAATTTGAAAAAAGGAAAAAGGAAGATACACTGTACAGTGTGCATTTTCAATATAATAAGTACAGCAGCCTACGTAGAAAGAAATAATCAAAATGTAAGACGCAGCCTCTGGAAAGTAACCTTTCAACTTCAATATTTTGAAGGACTGTGTTTCGTGCTACCAGTAATTGTAAATGTGTCTGTGTGCTTACTATCACCGAGAATTCAAAATTTCTATCTGTGACCTTGCATTCCTCTGTTTATCTCCAGACAGTTCAAGAGGAGTGAAGATAAGATTGTGCATTATTGATTCATTCTGCTAGATTGTCGTCAATAGCTACAGTCATCATTGCTACTACAGATCCTATTCAATGTAGTATGTGAAGATGCACACAAATGTTGATTTCAATCAACATATGCTGGGCTGCAGCTCCCACTGCCAAGCATCCACTGGGCTTCTGCCTCATCTGCGGCTGGGACAGAAAAAACGTACAGCTATAACAGCTGAAGCAGAAACAGTGATAATCCACAAAAAGACTGCATATGCATACTGTATGCATATTTGGCAATTTGTTATGTAGCTTGTGGTGGAAACAGTTTTTTGCACATTTTTGGTGTCAGGACACATCTGCATAATTTGGGATGAAGGCATTTCCTGGTTGGCAGGCTCCAAATCCTCATTATACCTAAAATACCTCATCAATTTTTGTTGCCATTTTCTGTGAATTTGTTGTGAAGTCACATTGCATTGGCTGCAAGCAAACAAGCTGATAAAATACGAACATAAAAATAGCTCTAACAGTACACACTGCACTTTCATTAGCACCATTTTCAGCATATTCAGTAACTGTCCTTATCTATATCCTGATTATGAGCCAAGACAAACTACAAAGAAATATCAGGACAGCAGTTCCCATGCAAACTTGAAGAAAAGCTACTATTTACACTTTCAGCATTAGACAAAATTTGGGTCAGTTGCAAATCCGTCCTAAGCGCCAGATGATCTGGTGGCTTGTTGATGGTAGTAAATCCAGCTGCCACAGCCAGTCCCTTGGTACATGCTGAATGCGAATGCATTTCATTAAACAGATGGGGTGGTTTGAAAAAGTGATACCTCATATAGCACATACTATATTGAGGTGCTGGCAAGTTTGGGTTAACAAGATTGGCTTTGGGTGTTGCTGAGGAATACTTGAATACTCGACTCGACTCAACAGTGGTTGCTAAACTGTGTAGAAAACATGGAAGGGAAGGTTAAACAAAGGCCCTATACATAATGCCTTAAATGATTTTAAAATAAAGAGAAATGGCATAAAACAATAAAACATATGTTAAAACTACTGAGTCTACCTTCCTCTGGATGTTTCAGCTCTTTGCTGCACAATAACTTCATGCTGTATCTCTATGTGTCATTTGCCCTCTGGAAACAGTTAGCAGAGAGGTCCAGAGGGTTCTGATGGCAAATAAAAGTCAGAGGTGTATTTTGGGCCTGAGCTATTATCGACATGCAGCAGTTTACACTCTATTCTGTGACACAGAAACTAGTATGAAGAACTGAGAACTGCTGTGGGGCTGTAGTTGCTTGCTGACAGAGCAAGGTAAATTTTGGTGTAATATTATAATAGTTGACTAGTTATAATTGTTGTTTTGTATAAGTGTCCTTTTGTGATGTAAAAGTTCAGTATGAAGTGTTGATTGAGTGAGTTGTTGATTTCATTCCAGCAGATTTGCACTGTGCATTGTTTTGTTTTCCACCCACCATGTAGAAGTAAGAAATAGGGCAGATGCTGCCTGTTGTTTGTGAATGCTGAACCATTAGGAAAAGTCAGCCCTATTACAGTACAAGCCAAGAGGCTGGCGTGGGAGAACATAATGCAGCAGATTAATGCCTCATTTTCTCTGGTTGTGTGCTCCAGTGAGGAGTGTGAAAGAAATATGGGTTGCAGTCTAAAAGCAAGAGATCTAAGAATTTTCTTAGAATTTCATCACTAGGAGCAACTCTTTGTACTAGGAAGCTTTATAACTACAGTTCCAGGAGTTTATCCACCCTTGTTTTTTGTGTCTTTAAGGGTCAGCCTTTATTTGTTGATGTCAACCACCAGCCCAGCCATTATTGAAGGCTGGGCTTGTAATGGATCACCTGTTTTTACTTGAGCAATTAAAACTGTGGCTGTTGTAGTTGTAATGAATGCACAGAATGCACAGACACTTTCTACAACATGTAGTCATTTTATCATTATGCTTCATTACATGTTTAAGAGAATTAATAATAATGTGATTAAAATGGGCATAAACCATTGTTATCACTCATGAGTACATCAGTGCAAAATGTTACACTACAACCTCATATATTATGATATTGTTTTACTTCACTTATATTTTATCTTTACTCAGCATCATAACAGCGATTTCATTGTCTTGTAATTGTTAAGACTGAACCCCATTCGGTTAAAGTGGATATCAAAATGTAATATTTTAGGAAATAACTTCATTTGACTGGTTTCAAATTAAAAGAATATTACTGCCTAACAGCGTGTTTAATCCGTGCCAGGATCACAGCACTGCTACACATATAAACAATGTTATTGCTGAAGCACTTGTCAATCCTACTAGTTGGGAAAAAAATGTAATCACATTTTTAAGGCTTTAGCTCCAAATCACCGGAGGTTCGGAACAGGTCCTATTTATAGAAAGCTTTCTTAGTAAAAGCCCAAAGGGCTGTTTTATCTGGTATTTTTAGAAGCTATTTTTAACAAATGAATAAACACTGTTACCACTGTGTTTTGTTCTTGTGGGTCTGTGTAAGTCTCGTCTGTACAGTTTTTAGGTCACAAAAACATTTCATTCAGGAAACGCATGGCCAACCTTCTGTAAGATCAAACAAATTCACAGCGATGTGTGTGTGTGTGTGTGTGTGTGTGTGTGTGTGCATGTATGTGTGTTTTTGTGTCTGTCATGGGTGACACAAGGCTGGAAGCATGTTAATAGCTAAAAATTGTATATAGGTAGATAGTATAGGTTTGCATTTAGAGCAGTATCCCAGCTATTCTGTGTTTGTGATGATGATGGTAAAGTAGCACATACAGTAACCCAGTTATTTTCTCACTTGTGCATGTCTATATTGTGATCATGTGCTTCTATCTGCACAAGAATGTCTTATCAAGGTAAATGTATTATTTCTGCACTCTTTGTCTATTTGTCTCTCCGGTTGCAACCTTAAGCCAAACAAGCTTCATTGAAGATTAAAGACAGTGATTTGTAACTTTGGGTTTTGTTTTCTAGTTTTCGGGTTGTGGGTTGGGTAGGTTTGGGTGTCGCCAGGTTACAATTGTCCTGGACATGCACAAACAATCTATTATATTATCTATCTATTACTGAATACCACTAAAATTATTTTTTTCCTGCTGCCAGTAGGTGGGATTTTGTCCCACTTACCCTATCAGCACAATCATTCCATTACCAAGTTCCATTATTTTTTTTTCTTATATTGTCTGAAGCAGTGTATAGGACTGGAAGAGACTGGATTTATGAGTGAAATGTGGGGTGAATCTTGAGAGAGGCAGGGCAGTTTTAACTTAACATAGGATTGATGACCTTACTGATTTCAAACAAGCCAGTGAATTTGGGAGTTGAGCTCAGGAATTCTAATAGTTTGGCTGGGTCAGATTTCAGTTTGACCTGTTCTGTGAAGGAACAAGATAACTAATAGATGGGACACAAACAGTCTATGCTCTTACAGGCATTGCAGCACAGTCCAGATGTGTTGTGTATGCTCCTCCATTTCGCGAGAGAAAATAATGATGTCACTGAGAAGACCTGCACCCAGAGAGTCATGGTTAAAGTCCTTCATGGGTATTTTTCAGAGCAAGAGAGGTGTTATACAGGCAGCCAGAGGGAAGTGAAGCACCAGGGGGGTGATCGATAGTCATATGGTCAGTGAGGGTGCAAACTCAATATCAATAATAAATTCAGTCACTATGTCCATTGTTAAAATGGAAACACAGTGTAGCTTATTCATAATTGTTTAACCGTAGGTCTTTTAATTATAAGTTTATCTGTCTTCCACAGACACAAACTTTTTCTCAGACAGCATAAGAAACAAAGCTATTTTAAGTCAGTACCACATGCACATCATCTATGACTGTAAATACATTTAGCACCAAACATGTAATAATCCACAATTGACAATAGTCCCCCATTAGGCACTATTTCTTCCTGTTTTACTAAGTTACTGAGTGACACCTGAAACACCATAGCTCCCCTTTGTTCCGTCAGCATACACTCATCCTGATTTGTAAGTGAGGGCTGCATGAGGTACTTTTTATTTAATTAGTTTATTAGTCAATTTATACCTGCGGTTGAGTTGAGTGGCCACATTGCCACTTTGGAGAAGCAGAGAGGAGTAGTGACACAGACAAACTGCTGAGAAACATTGCAATATCAGTGTACGCTAATGTTTATTTTGAATATTTTAGCGCTTTATCTAACTGTCAAACAAGCACTACTTTTTCTCAACCACTGAAGGTGGTATCCCAACACGCACCAACTCAAATCCACTGCAGGTAACAAACTGACTGTAGATAAGCACCTTTTGCAACTCCACTTCAAATGATCCAACCTATTCCTTTAAATTGAATGCTCTAAAATCCAATACACCAATACACTTATTCAACTGCCAAAGATTTTCAGACGCCCGAGGAAAACATAGACATAAAAACCCTAGGGTATTAAAACATTACATCATATTTGAGCAAATTCCACTAAATCCCCGAGATGTAACTGCTGTGGGCTGAGGTAATTTAACTGTAAACTGAGAAGTGTGAAGTACTTAGCCATGAATTATTCAGACATTTGCTGTGACTTGGTTTGTTTTTCGACAGTTATATACACATCAAACGTATCTCATTTTGTCAGCCTTGTACACGTCATTCACCACACACACACTGTTACACACAATCATAAATATTGAATGTTTCCATCCCTTGTGGGAGTATCAGAAAGATTTAGACATTCACCCGCCTTCTATCTATCGCCTATCTGTGTGCTTCAGCCCAGTGAAAGAACTTGAACGGTGATGAACTGTGCCATTCTTGGTGAGAGAACATAACAAACTGAAGGATCAAAGAGGCGTGGGTTTATGCCAAGATGAGCTTTGATATTTGGTTGTGCTGAAGTTCTTGTCAGTTCAAATTCATGAAAATCTCATGAAAATTACCCTCAGTTATTGAGCAGTAAGGATTAAGGAAAAAATAAAATAGCTACATATCTATAGCTTACTTGATGAGTTATTAACACTGGCCTTTCAATGTTTGACTGCCCTCCCTGGTTGGCAGTCTGTTTCATGTCTAGCAACACCCAGCATCATGATTGGTGTGGTTGGTTGTGAGCAATCAAAAGTGATGCCGTGATGTACTGACAAACCTTGGGGGACAGTTTTATGTGTGGTGTTATACCCCTGAATGATGATCACTTACATTTATGCATTTTGGTCGGTTTGAGCACTGCCAGTGCAAAGGAACATTTATGAACCCACGCAACTTTATTTTTTTATGCTCCCCCGCTTTTCCATTGTGTTTTACTAAGTATAATGTTTTTATAGACACCACTGAAAACAGTGACAGCCATTTTGGGTCAACAGGGGTGGCCACAGGGTGCTTCTCATTACCTTGTTTCACATTTGCATGCAAAATTGGCCAAGTGATATATTCCTGTCTTGCAAGTATTGGAGGGGAATAACTTTATAGTAACTGAAAGTAAAATCTGATAGTTGTACTATTCAGGAAGCTCTGAAAAATCAGGGTTTTAGAATATGAGTCCAGTGGGGGAGGTTGCCATGGCTAGAATAATCCCTGTATAGTCCTGCTATTTGTTCAGTGATTTCCTTTCTGATGAGACTGGAAGACAATAGGCTATTGTCAAAAGAAAGATTACATGAAGATAAATTTCTGGTTGAGTTTAATTGTAAGACTATGAATGTGGTTTTCGTGTGAATCAATGAACACTCCAAGATATCAGTAGTTTTCTGAATGATCTGCAAAATGAAAAGGTAATGAAAATATCTACATTCTGTTTTGTCAGTGTTGATAGCTCAGAGATTAGATTTCAACCTGTTGTGTAAATATTCAGAGGAGAGCTTGAAGTTTATTAGAAATTTCATGACATCAAGGTGACCACCACATAAGACCATCCAGTCTTTTATCAGACAATACTTCCCATTATAAGAAATCTGTTGGTGATTAGACACTACAGCAGATCAAACGTTTTTGATCAAACAACATTCTTATCATAACTTGGATAATTACATACTTTACAAACAGAATGTTAATAAATGCAGGTTTATGTGCTTCCAGCAGAAATGTTGCAAACTGTGATCTGGTAGCAATAAATGCAAACTTGAGGTTTACTGGACATCACTTAAGAAGCATCGCAATTTTGGCTCATACCGAGTCACTTTGTCTTCCCTCCCTCCCATCTCTGCTGTTTCTCTTCAATCTTTCACTCTGTGAATCCATTGTGCAGCACACACAAAAGGGGAAGCGATGGAGTGGAAACCCCAACATCCAGAGTGAGAAGCAACTACAATGATTTGAATAAGACTGAGGTGACCTCAGCGGTAGATGCAGAGTGACAACAAACAGCTTGACCTGATTTTGCACAAACAAATCTCTCCCTTTGTCTAAGGAGCAGGTTTCTCCTCCACTCGGAACAACAGTCAGAGTGAATGATTTATACAGCTGTGACAATGTCGCAGTTGAAGGAAACAGAAGTAGGGAACAGAAATAGACCAAACATAATTGGAGGACTGAATAATATATCTTAACATAGCCTCCAAACCTATAAGGTTGTATTTTGGTTGAAAAGTCAATGCATCGAAGTTAATGATCACTCTATATTGTGAGGGAGAACATTAAAGTGTTAAAAGGTATCCTTGTTGTGCTCTGTCTATACTCACTAGTCTCTTCATTTCAAATGTATTTGGTTGAACATAATGTCATAGTAATTCTAAATGACAATGTGAAAAGTGAGAACAGAAGAAATAGCATAGTCCGAGTATCAATCTTTTCAAGTTGCATGGCAATCAGTGGAGCACATACCTCTGCCAGGGCCAACAAGCACATTTGTCTTACTCTTGTAAAAAAAAATGGAAAAGGAAAAAGGAAGTTGTCTGATCTGCAACATCATTTTTGACTTTATGCACCAAGATTCACACATTTCATGACAAACTGGCAAAAATGTAAAAACAAAGACCCTATAACTGACAGTGTTGAGGGATCTGCCTTGCTAACCCAACCTCCACTTAAATGTAATGGCCTTCCCAGGTCTTTGTTCCATCCCTGCAATGAATTTGGTGCAAATGGGTTCAGTATTCTTTGCATAATTCTGCTGAAAAATAAAATAAACAGACATGGTGGAAAACACAACCTCCTTGGCAAAGGTAAAAATCACACATATTTAGGATTTTTTGGCCTTGATGGAGATATGCACTCTACTGAGTGCCATTCCAGTTTTATGATTAATCATCCACAGTTTTGCAAAGAAAATTATATTTATGGACAGAAATCCTGGGATTAAAGTGATACCCAGGATGTTGCAATTAAAAAATCCTTCAAACCAGATACATGTTGTGAATAAGTAGCACCAAAGGGATGGTTTTTATGTTGGTTACTGACAAGTAAAAAAACACAGCAGGTTTCCAAACTTCACAAAGATCACAGTGAGAGAAAAGAAAATCTCAAGTCATTGTGTCAGTAACCCAACATTTTAGATTGTGTGTTGTTTGAGTGCAGTCAAGCCTCATGTTTGATTCCAACACAAAAAAATACTGGTGTTATAAGTTGTTGTCATCCCTACTGTTATAAAAGAAAATTAAGTTACTGTTATGGCAACTTAGTGATGCTCTGTGAGGTCATTTTGACAACACGCTAACTTAGCTCCAGGACTATACAGTGCAATACTATTCCTTCAATGAAGCACGGGTAAACACCGGGAGTAACTATGACTCTCTTAAGGTAGCTAAATGCCTGGTCATCTAATTATTGATGCGTATGAAATAGAGGAAGGGAAAAATGTATCGGTCTATATGAAAAATTTGGAAAACTGAGGATTGATATTAATTCCATTGATGCTGAGTGAGGTTGGTTCACAGAGCTTAAGACTGAAATACCATACATTTACAGCAGAGAGGCTGTCAATAGAATTTATATATCAAATATACTGTTTGTAATTAGTGATTACAACTGGCTGTACATCATCTCTATTTCAATACAGTAGGAGAAGCAAAGAGTAAGATTACCTAATATTTCTCATCCATAAACCCACACAAGAGCATGTTTGAATCATTCACGTGTCTTAGGGATTCTGTTTCAGGATTTTTACTGTTACCTCTACTGCTGGTCCTATCCATTAGCCTGTATCAGTACAGGGCATTTGTTTCCAAAAAACTGCTTGAATTATTAAGGATATGACAAGAGCATCAAGGTTGTATATTGGGTAACTGGATAATCGTCTTGGTTTGTAAAACAGGGCTGTTATAGGTCCAGAATTAAATAAGTGTTCTATTTTGATCTTTTTTTGCAGAAAGAGATGAGATAGGAGAAGTATAGGATTTAAATGTATAATTAGTTTTTATCAGACATAAAAAGGCATGCAGACAACATATGAAAGAAACCCAAGGCAATATAAAGAGATGTGATATAATTATAATTTAAAAGAAGTATTTAAACCCACTATTTTAAACCCACTCGACTGAATTACTCATAATATAGAATTTTTGTAGAATTTAAAAAAAACAGTGCAAGGCTAATATAAATGTCTGGGCCGTTCACCATGTGGCAGCAGATCATAAATATATTTTGGCACTGCAGTGCCTGAGCAATGCTGCCAACAAGTGGTGACTTTAATCACTGCAGAAACAGATGCTGCATCTCATTTACAATGGTAGTCATCCCCCTCTTGTGCAGATTTATGACAGAACACGTGCATGCATGAGTTGCTGGGCTTATGCAAATTTTTAAGTCATGTGATCAATCATGACTGATCACATGCATCACATTAAGCGCTCAAAAGAATTTATCACACAATTTTCGGCTCACAAGAGCATGAATACTTTATGCAAAGATATGCAGCAATCGGAATCTGGCAATTTTAGAATTTTTTAGCCCAGGCTGCTTTTCACAGAAGGGACTGATACTGAATCTTTTACTCACACGCTCAGTCTTACCACCTGACAACCATACCTAACACACATCTGGACTTGTCATTTTGAGTTCTGGTTCCACTAAACATCATTGCATCCCACATTTAACTGTGCTGCTCTGCCTGCCCCACATGGGTATAGATACTCACCCAATTATGTGATTATAGGAAAAACACATTCCTTCTGCTATACAAAAGCCTAGAACTCAAAACTCTCAGTAAACAAAGATTGATTCACCCATTTTGGAGTCTGGAATCAAACCACTGACCTTCTGATTAGTGAAAGACCTGCCAAACTTTTTAGACAATGTGGATGAGAAGTCCGTAAAAAAGTGAAAATGTGACCATGACAACTGGACGAACTCCATCTGCTGAGGGAGGTGTGATACGATCGATAGCTCCAGGAGAGCTACCAATAGACCTTACTGTGAGGTTGTTTTGTTAAATTGTTTTCAAACTAGACACTATTTACAAGGACAAAGTGTAACTGTGACATCTTGAAGCTCTGGACTGTTAAAGAGCATATTACCTTATAGCTAACTGAGCCTTTTAAAAGGGCTGCTTGAGAATTCATCCCACAAAAAGGTATTTGCTGCTAGCGGATTGCTGTTGTAGGAATGATCAACCTACGCTGTACATTTTATGGAAATTTAATCCATGATTTTGTATTTGTCCTGCACCTTACAATGCAGCCATCCTGTCTGCAACAACAGACAATAAAAACATTTGACACTCATGGATTACCAAGTCAACAAGTAAGGAGCCCTTCCAGTGACATTCTGCCTCATACAAATATAGAAGTTTAATGTCAAGAGAACAACTTAACTGCCTCATTGTTAACAGATTACTATACGTTCCTTTTGCACTGACATATTTAGCATTTTCACTGCATATTTTCTATATGTTTGAGTTTGATTCTTTCTGGAGAATTAGTGCATTGTGTTTTTATTGTCAGTCTTGATGAAGAAACTTGATTATGGATCTTAAAACTGATTAAAAATAAATATTTTCACTGTGGCCTGGAACAAACTTGGTGGCAAAATTATTTCAATCTAAGCAACAGTAAAGTAAAACTCCCATATTTACTGTCATTAAAATGAAAGAAATTTTGAGACCCATAAAAATATTTAAGAAAAAATAGATGTAAAAACATCAAATTAGGGGAAGCACATTAGAGTTCTGCCTGTGGAGTCACATCAGCTTTTTGGAGTCGGAGAACAAAAATATATATCGTCAACTGCATCAAAGAAGATGGAGAGCTCAAAAAAGTTTATAATACAAAAATCCCCAGCACTGGCTGACAGTAGAGGATCATTAGTGAAAAGGGGAAAGGCAGTCTCTGAGTGCTTTGGAGTGTGTGTCATTCTTCACAAATGTGCTTATAAAGTGAAGGAAACTGTCTCTAAACCCCTTTAAATAATTTGTGAATGTGAAAGCAAGTTTTACAGGTCAGAAATCATCCAAGAATGGCTTGAACTTTGTTTTTTACACTTGAACATGTAGCCAATCTTTAATAATCCATTAATTTTAGTCATATCCATGCTGTCTTTATTTAATCCAAGTTAACAATGACCCTGGGTGTTAAAATAGGATCTCACAGTATCACATCTTGCCCTTGTCTCATTCACACAATTTACAATGGGTTTTCCATAATATGCATTACCAGTATACTGTCAAAATATATTTGATTTATTTTTATAATTCATATCGAGCATCACAATTGTGCTTTACAACACTGAGCATTTTTGGTAACCCTCTTTTAGGACTCAAAGTCTGAGACATTGCTTAGTCCAGTACGATAACTGGTTGGAAACAGTTCAGCACATGGCCACACATGATAACAGCCAGAAATGGCTACACTGTGGAGAGTGTCACAAAGTACCTTGGAGTCCAGGTCACAGAGTTAAACACATTTGGTATTTCATAAAATAAGACAAAAAGATAAATGCATTTACTGTTTGTACATGGGTACAGAATTTATTGTCAAATATGAAAAAAAAACTGTTCATGGCTTTCACGTGATGTTGATTTGGTGGTAATCCATGTCTTCTATATTTATTTAATTTGATTTCTATGGGATGTCACTGGAATTTTACTGTAATGTCATGTATTGTTTCTATTAAAGTCTTGATGTGATCTAAAACATAGCTTCTGCAGTTTGTGCATCATCCAGGTGAGGGCAGCAACTCCTCTGTAAATCTACTGCAATTACACGGAAGAAGAAGATTCCGGCGCAACAGCTAGGCATCATCATGCCTACTGCTGTGATTATGGAGGAAAATTTTGACAAATTATTAGAACAATGTGAGGCTCAGGAGCTCGAGGTAGGAACCGAATCGCAAATTCATATTTCTTTGTGTCAACGATATATGTTGTTTTTCACACTTTCGGTTTCAAGGGTTGGTAATTTCATGACCAGTTTAGGCTAACGTTTTAGCTAAGATACTAGCCAGGCTGGGACTAATTTCACCCTCAAATACTGTGAAATTAATGTGCGCTAAAAGTTAGCCTGTAAACAATTCCGTGCCATGCTAATAATGTCCACTAACTTTGCCTTCAATTAAACGGGAATGACAGATAGCGTTACTGTGTGCTTTTAGCATGTAGTGGTAGCTAACTCGTTGTTGGTAAATATGTCTTTAGTTAATACTATATTATCGTTTCGCAAAGGACCTCGTAACTTCATAACATGTACCCAGGTTAACTGTGGCATCAGGTAAAGTCTCGACTGACCATTAACCTCCATAAATATAGTAATAATGTAATGTAAGATAAGTAACGTTAGCGGAATCTAATGAACATAATAACTGACTGGATTGCTAGCGTTAGCTGACACGGACGTCCTGTAGCTAACGCCACTTAGCCAGTATGCGTTAGCGAATAATCCGTAAAGTGTTCAACCTGGATTGTATAGAAAATTAATGATTTCTGTTTACTTTAACGTCCAGCCCGAATACCGTACCTGCATTTATTTTTAACAGGCTCCAGGGGGCATTGCAACACCTCAAGTCTACGCTCAGTTGCTGGCACTCTATTTACTTCATAATGATATGTAAGTAAACTGTGTGTCTGTCTTCAGTGGCTAACCGGATTTTCTATACAGGGTTTATGATTTAAAGTGTGAGGCCATGGTCTCTTTACAGCTTTGATATTCAAAGCAAAGAAAAAACATGTATCATTATGCAAGAAAATAACTTTGCAAACAAGTGGGTTGCTCATTTTTCTTTTCTTCCAGATGCAAAAGACATGCCTTTTTGTAGCACATGTTGTGGTGCATATTTTATACAATTTGTATCAGCAAAATAAATAAAAACAGTAGAGAGAGCGTCATCATGCTCCCTAATCTCACTGAAAGTGCATTTTAGGTAGGTGTTGCAGCTGAAGTACACATTCTGGCTGCATCTCCATCAAATGTTTTTTTACATCATAAGTCAAACCCCACACAAAACCATAACCCATCTGTCTTAGTTGAAGTCTGACATTGCTTCCTGGAATTGTAAGAAAAATAATAACTTGAGTGGGTGCAGTCCGCAGGAAAAATAATTGATCCTATTGAATGGATTTACAATACATTTGTTTATTAGAGAATATTTGTGTAACAAGCACCAGCAGTAAGACTGTTGTGTTCATCAGCACCAACTCTGTCTTGTAATGCTGCCCAAACCTGCAACTTTATTCAGTGTATTAACTAACATTTGCTGTTGTGCGCCCATCAGGAATAATGCCAGGTACCTATGGAAGAGGATTCCCCAAGCAATAAAATCGGTGAGCATTTGAAAACACACTGTATGTAGACTGCTCGTGAAGTACTGCTGAAACCCATTTTACTACGATGCATGTGATTGTCCTGCTTTACCCTGCTCAGCTTCTTTTTTAACTCTGAAACATTTGACTAAGTCTAAGTAATGCTGAGGAATGTGAAAAGAACAAAAGCATTGAATGAATGATTCAGTTACAGTCTGTTAATCAAATTGAACACTCCATATTTACTACTGAATGAACTGAGCACCACAGTTCTCACCTCTGCACAACCAACCCTCCCATTACAGAAACATGCATAGCTCAGCAGTGGATAGTACGTGGTTATTAGTAACATAAGCATTTCAGTTGCGTAACTGCATGAATGCTGGCATAGGACCATAGGAAGCCTTATCGGCACTGCTTTGCACACAGGCTTTGTCTGCTGAGACAACTTCAGGGTCTTTAATTTGTTTTATGGCTGACAGCTGTACATTTTAAAAAAACTAAATAAAGTTGCTGCCACTCAGAAAATTACAGATTGTGTAAGAGAAGTCCTAACCTTGCCTCAGTGAGCTCAGATCTGAGGTTTTGAAATGTCATTTTAGAATGGATAAGTGAGGACAGTGATGGAAAATGAACCACTGTGATCCAGTGTCTTAAAGGGTAATTCTGCTATTTTCAGATCAAAACACTATAACCACTAACTGTGAACTGTCTGAAGTCTAACCCAAAAGGGCACACACACACATTTTAAGAACAATATTGCCCAGATAATTAAATTATTCCATAACTATGAGTATCAACTGCTGAAAAGGGGAACTGGATCTATATCATATATATCTTTTTGCCATTATCCTGCCACGCTTTTGAGTGCTGATGCCAGGTCATCAAAGTCACTTTAGCTAAGGATAACATTCCGTCCCCTCTGTAGCACAAACAGCTGTAGCTTCAGTGTGTCCCTGTCCCCAAGAGGTGATTCAATACCAAAATGTGCAAACGCAAGCCATTGCTTGTTTGTGTTTTATCTTTGAGATACTGTAATAGGAAGCTGCGCTTTCTGAACTCAGAGTTGTTACTTAGCTGCTCCCCAGACAGCTCCCTCTAACTCTCACTGTCATCTCCCTGCACCAACTCACCTCCTGTGAGATTTCAGAGCTTCTGTTACGTGTTAGCCACACGTCTACATTATCTCTGGAGGAATCCTGCTCATAAGATTGTCAGATATTTGCTGTTTAAGGACTCTCAAATGTGGGCAAATGCAACTTTGGATTGCATTGCAGCCTTGTCCAAGTTGCTGGTTACAAGGATTTAGCTCAGTATTGGTAATCAATTCCAAACATTTTTGCCTATTAATTGTTTCGAACCAAAAAGTTAAGGCCCAGGTTTAAAACTTCTGGACTTCTCCTTTCAGTATTTGGGTGTAACTGCTTTTAACAGTCATATGAAGGTTACTGACAGCATACTGAAAGATTTTGAAATGCTTCTCCACTTTCTGTATACAGGCAAATCCTGAATTAACAGCTATTTGGGCTGTTGGCCAGCGCATTTGGCAGCGTGACTTTCCAGGGATCTACACAGCCATCGCAGCTTATCAGTGGACAGAGAATATCCTTCCGGTCATGGAGGCCCTTCGAGGTAAACAACAAAAATCACACCTTATCTGATCTTTCTCTCTTATTCGCTTTTAGTTATAGTAAAGCTTTAGAGACACTCTAGTGAAACTCCTCTGCATCATTCAGAAACATGGTCAGCAGGGGGCACAAGCTGAGCACAGTTGGAGCTACTGTATGATGCAACCCAGCTGAAGGCAAAGAAAACATGTTACAACGATTAAGGGAGCAAATTTGACCATTGGAAATACTTTTTAACATCCAACAATATGACATCAGTGTCATGATGTGTAGTGCAGGTGGTCACAAAACAGTTTCCATTTACATGCTCACATACTTACACTGATACACTCTCGTAACATAACTGAATCTCTCAGTTGTTTTGTTGTGTCTTGTTTTCACATCTTCTCTCCTAATATCTAAAGAACCGCTTTGGGCACCAATATGAAATAGTGTTGTTGCCCCCGTGCTGTCCGTTGAGGCATTTGTACAGTTTTCTGTGGTCCCCTTGTGTAAGAGTGTAAGAATAGCTTCGCGCTCATGTTTATGGTACTTGGTGTTGATCTTCCCTGAACGTTGACGTAGTATGTCATAAGACACTTGTGCAACGAGGGATGATAATTGCTTGTTGGTTGTGTGGAATTTGAGAGCTTTTTGAATCCAAATTTATCAAATTTACTTATTTAATAAAGTTGGCATTAGCACCTAATTTGGTATCTACTGTATATACACTTTGTATCTTCCCATCACTTGTGCAAAAGCAACATTTTACATGAATCTATACAAGCAAGTCTCACAAGCAAGTGAACAGCCTATTTGACATAAACCTGTCAAAGCCATCAAAATTTGAAAAATAATACAAATTACAGTCCAAAGCCCAAAGGTTTTAATGTTAACATTTCAAAAGGATTTAAGAGCAAATGGTCAGTAATTTGTTTTTGTTAAAGAAAGAAAGACTTTGTATTATCAGTGATTTATAAAAGATGTAATGAATCATCAGATTTGTCATTTTTCCATCAATATCATAAACTCTAAACACATAATGGCAAGACTATATCAAAATCTCAATGACAGCATGAGTCTGTCTATTGTATGAAGTAAAACAGGTTATGTAAACAAATAAAAATACAGAAAATGGTCACAGGATTCTGACATTGACTTGTTTACCAATTAGATGGAGCTCCCTCTCTCAGGCGGGGCCACTCACATGGACCCTGTTTGTCTCTCAGGCCGCTGCTTGTGTCACTGTCAGAGGGGACACAGTGCCCACTGGAACATGTGACACATGCTGCAGCGGGGTTGGAGGGGGGCCACTTCTGTGAAATGATCCTGGGCCAGCAAGCAGGCAAGAATGTGTGCTCTGGTTGGTCAGAAGGATTGGGTGTCACCAGCTGCGACGGGCCGGTATAAAGGACCGAGCCAGCGGCTCTTAACCAGAACAGATTTAACAAGTAACCACTCATACTAAGGAGACGTGGGCAGAGTCTGCCCTCCATTTTTGAATCCAACTAAGAGAGTGAAAGTTTGATTTTTCTCTTTTGGGAAGTTGGGAAACTTGCTGGTGTAGCTTTTGGTAAAGAATTTTCCACAATGGATGTCCAGAGGACAGGAACTATGGTTAGGCCCCCCAGCCCCATGGACAGCCTGGAGAAGCAGCTGAGCTGCCCCATCTGCCTGGACATGTTTACCAAACCTGTGGTCATTCTGCCCTGCCAGCACAACTTGTGTCGCAGTTGTGCTAGTGACCTCTACGACTCCCGCAACCCTTACCGCTTTTCTGGCGGTGTCTTCCGATGTCCTACCTGCCGCTTCGAGGTCGTACTTGATCGCCACGGTGTGCACGGGCTCCAACGCAACTTGTTGGTTGAAAATATCATCGACATCTATAAGCAGCAGCAAGAAAGCAGTGGAAGTGGAGGTACAGAAACAACCCTGAAGCCCAAAGAGTCTAAAGAACCGATGTGCCAAGAGCACGAAGATGAGAGAATCAATATCTATTGCGTGACCTGCCAAGTACCCACCTGCTCCATGTGCAAAGTGTTTGGTCAACATAAGGACTGTGAGGTGGCGCCTTTAGTAAGTGTTTACCAGGCGCAGAAAGGTGAACTGAGCAATGCCATTGACACCCTGGTCGCCAGCAACGGGCGCCTGCAGGCTCTGCTCAACCAGATGGAAGACGCCTGCCGGGCCGTGCAGGAGAACGCTCAGCGCACCAAGCAGGGGCTGGCCGAGCGCTTCGACCTACTCTACGCCATTCTCGAGGAGCGCAAGACCATTCTGCTGGAGCAGATCGGCAAAGAGCAGGACGAAAAGGTGGCGGCCCTGCGGGCCCTGGCCCAGCGCTACGGGGAACGACTGCAGGCCAGCTCGGAGCTCACGGACACAGCGGTCAGAGCGCTGGAGCAGAATGGCATCGCCGAGTTTCTGGTCGCCTCCAAGGGCCTCATCACGCAGACCAAAGATGCATCTAAATGTTCACTGGGTGAAGAGAGGCCCGAGCCCGGCTTCGAAAAGATGGACCACTTTACTTTGGCAACAGAACACGTTGAAGCTGTTCTGGCTAAAATGGACTTCGGGGCGTGTGATGATGAATTTGAAGATGCAGAGGAGGAGGAGGAAGAAGAAGAGGAGGAATAAGGAAAATTGAAAGGGAAAGTGTTTTTCAAAGGCTTTTTTCATTTATGGCAGGGACTGCATTAGATTTTACCATGGATGTGGGCTGAAATGGCTTGCCCTTATTTTCAGTGCAATATTCAGTGTTGTATTTGTACCATTTCTTAATTTCTTTTTATACTTTTGTACTTCTAAACCAATTCAATGGAAAATAGTATAGATAAATGTGAAAATAGGATGTCAAAGATAGCCTACACATCCTTATATGCAGGTTATGAAAGAAATTGTTTTAGTTTAGTTTGTGTTAAACTGGAGATCTACCTATGGTCTGTTTTTAATTGAATGTGGAATAAAACTGCATGAAGTTAAGCATCTATTTTCTTCATTGCACGGCTGAAACTAAAACGTGACCTTACACGGAGGCCCAGTATTTGGGTCACATCTTCCATGGGGGGGGCTTCCATCAAAACGTTTCCCGGTCTGCTGCTGCTCTCACTTGGCAATGGACCGCATTTAAAAATAAAAGCCCTTGCTGTGTCCTGCCTGCTTTGCCTTTGCCGGTGAAAAGTGTGTGTGTGGGGGGGCTATTTTTAAGAGGCGAGAGGGTGAGAAATGATAGTGGCCCTGTAATAGACTGTCGGTGAAGGAGACAGCGGGTCCTGTTTCTCCTCCATAAAACTGCGGTCCTCCCGCCCTCGGATGTCTTGCTCAGCAGCTCCCAGTGCCGCAGTGTCAGAGGGGGCTGGCTAAAGAAAGGTCACTGCAGTTGCTGCAGGAGTTATCTCCTAACGTTCAAGAGGCCATGGTAAAAATACATATCTGTCAGGGGACTGGGTTACAGAAAGACCCCCGAGGGTGACGGTCTTGTCTAACACACAGCCAGTCAGGTGCAACAAAATTGTTCCAACACAAAAGACAGTCTTTTGAGGCCCGATTCATGGTTCGCTTTTCACGGATGGGAGTTTTATACTGACCGAAGAGGAAAAACCGTGTATGTTCTAGTGCTTCATCAGCAGTGAGACACCACAGTGACAAAAAACCCCATATTTCAGCCACTATTCTCTTAAACCACACCATTAACATAGCCTCTTCAAATCATAGTAGGGTCGAAACAGGCACTGGAGAGGTCACAGCACAATCATATCTTTGATTAAAATCATGTCAGAATAAAAACTACTTCTTCAAACACAGCATTTCGGCATCTCTACAGCTTTTTAGCCAGGCATAATAACAGAGAGAACAGGAAGCCCCTTGGACAGAAGCATGGGAAAGCACCCGTGACAAATCTTCAACCTTCCCCTCACAGCTGTCTTTTCTCATCCATCCCACTTGTTATTGTTAGCGCGCTGTTAGCAGGCTGGGAGCCGGCTGTTGATGCACATAAAACCGTTGCTAGGCTATAAAACAACAGCGGCAAATACACGTCGCCGTGCCTTGCGCCGTGCCGTTGTGAGGCCCCTGTCGCTCTCTTAACCCTTATCTCTGCAGAGTGGACTGCAGCTCCATGTAAAGTCAGGCTCAGATAATCAAGGCAGCTTTGGCCTGATGATAAAGACATCAGTGCTTTGAAGAGCCCTGCGCACAAAGACCATGATCCATCAAGACCTATTGTTAAGTATTCATGATTATGGAAAACTTCAACTTCTAACTCCATTTGGCTCACGCGTAAATCACAATCAGATCAGCTGTTCCCCCAACTGCTAGCGATCGTGGCGGAATTTGGCCTCCGACTTAAAAAAAATCAAACCCTGTCACTCTGGATTAATAGTTATACACTGTGTAAAACTAATCTAATCAGCAACTTTGTTTACAAGAAACCAGACCCTTACATTCCATGGTAAAATTGCATTACATACCCACCCTTTGTCTGTAAGCTCACAGTGAGTTGCTGTTGCCCGTGTGCATTTAAACCAGTTTTAGCACGTCTGCGCTCCTTCGTGACATTCATGCTTCTGCGGATCCTTCACAGAGAGCACGCGGCAAAGGGCATACGGTCTCGTGGCCCAGGCCTACACCTCCATCATGGCAGACGATTTCGCCGCATTTGTTGGCTACACCGTGGAGGAAGCAGTAAAGGGTAAGGCTGAATTTACGCAGCCTCCACACAGGAAATGTTTTTCAGCCATTGTGTCTAAAGAACAGATGTTGAGTGTTTTTAGTATTCAGAAAAGCTGTATCTTTGAAACATTTCTGCTGTTGGTTAGACAGTTTGTTTTCACGTTACAAAACAATATATACACCTTTTACTGATGAGGGTCTTCTTCTCTTTTCCCACTTCTGTCTTTGTGCAAAGGTGTGGTGAGCCAAGGCTGGCAGGCAGACCCCTCCACCAGGATGGTGATGCCCAAAAAGCCAGGTAGGTGGCAGTGTTGATCTTTTGAATCGCGCCCATCATCAGACCCGACCTTCTGCTCTCCAAATGCTTTTCTCTTCATGAGTAATCCTGCGCCCACTTTCCTGCTGCTCATCCTCCTCGATTCTATCAGACGCACATAAAAATGTTGACACCGGGGATTAAGAAGTAATTTTTGATCCTATGGAATAAATTTAGGACGACGTTCTTTTTCATCCTTTTCCCAGAAGCAACTGAAGATTTTGATTTGTTAAATCTCCCTTGTCCGTATTCCCATCTTTCCCAGCTCCTCCCCCCTTCCTGCTCTTCACCTGTGTTCTCTTATTTTCACCGACTTTTTAATAACTTCATTGCACGTCCTCGAGTCAGAGTGTAAGACAGATCTATTGATTTTGCTGAACAGACGAGGGGGCAACTGTGGGCCGTCTTCCACTCTCTAATCTTAAAACCTTACTGCTGAAACATCTGCTGTGCACATGTCCAGCACAAAACACTAACCCACTCACCATCAATCCTCACATGTCTGGAGTTTTTCCCCCTCCACAGCAACGCTGGGTCTTCAAAGTAGTGCCCGACCGATATAGTGGTTGGCCGATATTTGCTACCAGCACTGACGTAAAAACTTTTTTTAACAAACACAAAATCCTGAATTGCTCCAGAATGCATCCTGCTGATTACCTTTGCACATATAGTCATATCAGTGCCAAATCGACGTGCAATCCACAGAAAAGTTTCATTCAGCTGCCGTATCAGTAAGTCAGTCAGGCCCTGCTTAAAAGCGCCTGGTGACTGTGATTTTAGAGTGGTCACACAGGCAATCACCCTGGCTGGGATAAATGTAAAGTGTTGTAACGAACTCCCAGTTGCACGTTTGGCGGTCGCATGGGAGCAGGTGGTGTAGGTGGCGTTGACAAACAGCTCTGGGGGAAAAGGTGAGCTCATGTTCAGAGGTCTCATTTAGAAGAACAGAGCGGGGCCTGAACGAAACATGCCGCCTCCCGCCCCAAAATGGCGGGCCCCATAAAAAACAAACTCGACGGGAGAACGTGCGCACCTGCACGGAAACTCTGACCCGCGCGTACCAAGATTTAGAGACAGGAAACTGGCAGCGCAGATGGTGAGGTGGTGAAGTGAAGCCAGGCTGTAGAAATTAAATGTACGATGATACCTCTTACACATTTGGTTTCACTTAATATCATACGTCACTTTAAGATCCGCTTACCATAAACATTCAAAGCAGCAGCATTATTTGTTTTTTCACTGAGCTGGATCTATTCCATTAGTAACTTTCATATCAAGTCCGCTCACTATTTCATCAGTGCTCCCCCACCATCAACGATCCACACCCCTGGAGCACAGATGGGAGGGTGTTCATGTCCATGCGTCAACTTCGTTGGGTGCTTTGCATCAACCTTTTCTGGTTGAATGTGGGAATGTAGAGGGCTGGACATGAGACCGATCCACGTACACATTTCCAAGCATTCTGTGATTTATAAAGGGATCATTGCCTGAAGGGTTTAAAAACCCATTCTCTTTTTGGAAAATTTTCAGCTTTTGTGCGCATGTACACTTTTGGTATGATTCCTACGCGCTGTTTTATACACAAGACCCCAGATGAACTTGAAACATGCCCTGCCAGGTCTCTCTGAGCTGAAACACGTGGGCTGTGGAGTGCAAACTGCAGCGTTGTAGGAAGATCGATAGCACTTGGCACAATGAGGAAACCCCGTCTGACTAAACCTCTCCTCCTCCGCGAATCTCTCCTCTCCTCTCTCAACAGATCCTCCCCCCGTCTCATTGGTTCCAAATGAGCAGCAGTTGGCCAGACTCACTGACTACGTGGCTTTCCTCGAGAACTGATAACCCGCCACAACCACTGCCACCCTTTTTTTCGCCTGCTTGGTACTGAGGGAGATGACAAGTTTGGATAGACTCTTCCTGCTCCTTACTTCCTGCAAAGCCCTGCTCCCTGACGGAGACGTACCAAAAACCCACCCTTCATCCTGCATGAGTGCTGTGAGCTCCTCTCCAAGACCTGCCTATTTATGTTCATTGACTAATTTAGCTTCCCCTGTTAATTTGTAATCTGAAAAGTTGTGATCTTTCGGATGACCATGCTGTATTTATATTTTTTGTGCTCATTTCGAACCACCTGAGGTGTAAATTTGGGTCTTTTGGGTGTTAGGAAGTATGCCTCACATCACTGTTAGTGTGTTCTTTTTCACTAGCCCAATGAACCCCTCCCGCACACAAACCAGCGTGGACACTTACGCCCATTCTGTCGAAGCACTTAAAGGTTGCCTTGAAACAAATGTCATCCGGTAACAGAAGTCTCAGCATGCATGCGTCACTGTGTGGAGATCAGTCCTCAGACCTCATATTTTGAAGTTTTATGTTTTGACTGGTGAATAAATACTTTTTTCTGTTTCTAATGAGTCGTTTTATTATCTTTTCTTTTGCAAGTTTTGATTTAGGTTGGCGCTGCTTAGCAGAGGAGGCTGAACACAAGTTTGCCTTTGCTTTTTCTTTTTCTTTTTTTTGACATTTTTTTCCTTTATGTGGAGTCATGTAACCACATTAATACACACAATCATCCGTGGTTAGATACTTATACAGGGTGATCCATCTTTCGTTCAGTTAAATACTTTGGAATTATAAAGTAACATAGGACATGGGGTGTTTTCCGTTTGTGATAATATACAACACCAAGTAAATACACAAGTTTAAACAAGAGGGCGTATTGGGGAAATATACCGTGTCTGCTTTTTGACTATGTCCTCCTTATTTACTTTGCTGAACTCTCATTGAGACGTGTGATTCCATTACAAATACTTGGTGGGTGATATTACAGCTGTCCTTTACGGATCGGCATTCCAGCTTAAGCCATTTCTTTATGATTGCTTTCCTAGCAGCTACACT
The DNA here is from genome assembly GCA_016785225.1 of Psettodes erumei. Taxonomy (NCBI): domain Eukaryota; kingdom Metazoa; phylum Chordata; class Actinopteri; order Pleuronectiformes; family Psettodidae; genus Psettodes; species Psettodes erumei. The sequence goes on from JAFBJZ010000221.1 coordinate 2,575,468, forward strand.
TAACCCCTTAACGCCTGAATTTATTTCCAATTATCAAAAAAAAAATTTTTGGTGTGTGTTTTTGCTTTCAATTAGATGATAAGTTGAGAGTGTTAATTTGAGTATAGCACATATAGCACAAAAATTAAAATATAATCACCAATTCTGTGTGAATCTTAAACCAGAAGGTATTTACTATGGCACCAAATTTGCCTTTTCCTGTGGCCTCACAAATCACATACATAGGGAAGAACACTGTGTGTCAGGAGGCTTGGTGTAATTCTGCTTTGTTACAGCCACATTATCCCACCAGGAAAATTAATATCTAAGCAAATAATCTTGAGTCGAGGCTATTTTCTTTCATACACATCTGTGCCTCAAAATATCATGGGTTGCTCTGGAGAGTTAGACGAGTTGCAATTCACTCGAGGCTATGTAACGTTACTGTCATATCCACTTGGATATGACAGTGGCATCCAGGTGGCTGGTTGCATGGCAACCAGCCACCTGGATGCTTTACAGTCACATACAAAGCAACTTCACTGTCAGTGTGAAGATAATTAGATAACAGGAAAATTACTCCATGACTTTTAACTTCACTTCTTCTAAGTAATAATGTGGTAATATGATAGCCATAAGCATTAATAATCTCTAAGTCTGTAATTCTTCTGTATTAGCATCACTGAGGATGGATGGACATTTTATTTTGTAAATGCATATCATATATGACTGCCATCTCTACAGTAGGGAAGAGTGGGGTATGTTGAGCCATTATTTACTGATGCTGTTCTCTAGGCAAGGAAAAATGATACAGAAGTAAACCTCTACCTTTATATCAGGATGTTTGCTGTCAATGGAAATGGTTAGGATGCATCTATGACAAAGAGCAGTGAAAATATGACATGTCAAAAAAAGTAGTCTGAGGTCTCTACTTGCCCCAGTTAGGTTTCAGTTAATCCACATCAGGGGGTAAATTGAGCCACTTGTGGGTAAATTGACCAATTTACTTTTTCCAGTTCAAACTTGAGCAACTAACATAAATCCCAAATGCATCTTCAACAATATACGACAAACCAAATACAAGTTTACTATTCAGAATATTTCAATGCAAATGTTGAAACAATATTCATAAATCATCTGTTCAATTTGTCAAGGATTCAACATTCCACCCATCAACAGACAGGGTAAATACCACTGTTACTGTAGCCTACAGTAGTCATACTGTCACAGAATAACTGGTGAATAGGACTTGATTATTACATTACTCCAGTATGTTTATTCTTGACTCAAACACTCTTCAGTGAATGGGACTTGAGTTTTCATTCTTAATTGGGCCAACTTTCAACAGCTCACTACTACTAACTGTTACTGCCTCCATGAAGTTCCTCCAGCCTTTTGAGGTTTAGGATGCATTTTCTGCAGCACATCACTTTGTGGGAAGTTTATGGGATACAGTCTGTCTTTGGTAGCATGAAAACTTTTCTACAATGTTTAAAATATGAAGAAAAACAGTTATGTAATACTACATACAATTTTAGACACTTTTCACTTTAATTAAATTGTGCATCATGAGGGGTAAGTTAAACCACCAGCTCAATTTACCCCAAGGCATTTGGATCAATTTGACCCATAGACACCATTTTGGAAAAAACAACCAAGTTTGGCTTTTTTTGTGGAAAAAAAACATAATTAGCACACCAGCATGAGCTTCTCTCCATCATAGCCAACAGGAAATAAAGGGTGCTTTCAGAGTTTCTGGTCACATGACAACAAATGTGTACCATGTCCAAGCTACAGGGCCAACTTGCCCCAGTCTTCCCTAATACTACAGCATACAACTCTTGAGTTGATTTTCTTCTTTCAGCCCCTTCTGCATCCTATCTTAAAGTAGAATTTGACATACCAATTGCTCAAAAGTTATTTGAACTTCACTGTAGATTGACATGAAAAGCAAATGATTGATGCCAGATACCGATTGCCAGACTTTCTGTCAGTCTCTCTGCATGTGCAGTGTCCTTCCTCACTCACCACGTTGATTTAGTTTCAATCCACATTTATTTACTTCTTCTGCAACTGATCGTTTTGATTTTCGGTGAATCTTGCTTCTTGTCCATCCACTCCCCAAAATATCTTTACCAACTGAAAGCACCTCAGCGGTTTAGTTTGTGCTGTGCTATATATGGAAATGTCACAGTATATGTTTGTGCGTTTTGCTGTTTACAAACACGTGTGGACTGCAGCCCGTGCTGGAAGCATGTGTTGAAGCAGCACTGGCCTCCTGTCAGACTCAGTGTGCCAGAGTCAGTCAGCACAAGTGTGAGAAGGTAACCAACCCCTGATCATGCTCCTGCGTAACCGTTGAACCCCCGCCCCCCCAAGTCTGTCACAGCACTACTAAATTTGTACACGTTGGCATGCGTCCATGCAAATCTGTTGGACTGATGAAACGCTGAGCTGAAGCGCCTCGGTGCAAACACACATGGGAGCTGTAGGCCAACTCATGATTCCAACAGAGTTAAAGTCAATATTCAAGCTTAAAGAATGCTCACAGTTTACCTACTTGTTTGTGCACCAGTAACACACAACGTGAAAGGACACCATGCATTCTCCACAAAGCTGTTGAGACACTCCAGAATGGAAATGGCTGGTGCTCTGCCCACTCTATGTCAGGCCTCTGTGTCTTGGATCTTGGTGGTCATGGACATATGTACAGCTGCACAGTGACATGTGCTGCTGAGCTCAGTTGGACAGAGCAGGTTTCATCGCTGTATGTGTCATTGTTGTCTTTTAACTCGGTGTGGATCAGAAGGTAGAGCTAATTGTTCATTAATCACAGTTAGTCCCTGAAGTAGCTATTTCACATTCTAAAGGAATTATCAAAAAATAAACATGAAAACATAAAAGTTAATTGAGTTATGGTGGAAGCTGTTGTGTGCTGTGTCCTGCGGGGCTCCCCGATGATCGCACCCCCGACCATTGGCCCCTCCGAGGTCATCAGCCAGACGGCTGTGGTTCACTGAAGTTTCTTCATTTAAAAATGCCTCAGGAGATATTCCGGCTCTGGCAGACATTAGACAGGTACCAGGGAATTTGCTTTGTTGTCGCCGCCCTCAGAGGTTGGCTTGCTTTACTCACCTGTAGGTGATTTTGGTAAATTATGTGAGTTAAGGTTTGTGCTCTATTTATCCTCCTGAGACCCAGCCTATTCCTTTGTGTCCTCTGTGCTGGACATTTTTTGGTCAATATCTTTGGACCCGTATAAGGTACTCTAATAAACTAGTGTGCTCTGTAGAGGACATCCTGGCCTTTCCAATGATATCTCATGTGTGTGGGTTGGATGAGTGAAACTGAAAAAAAATAAATTGAATGATAGTTTTTTCCTTGGTTCTCAGGAGGATATAGGCTAATCTTGTGGTGAAGTGCCCATGATCCTAACTTAGTGTGTTATTCCGCTTTCCTTTTGTCAAGTGGTGCTGTATAACTTGACTTTGTGTAGATTAGTCACCCCTGAGTATGTAGTTGTCTTTGATGTTGATTGTAATGGCATTTCTTTGGGTATTATTCTGTGCTACATGACTAGCTTGATGGGGCGATTCTAGTTGTACTTCTGTTGTGTTTTGTTAGCCATTAGCGAGAGCATTTGTGTTGCTTCTGTTACAATGGACACTTTGTCTTGTGAGCCCTCTGTAGAGCGGTGTCAATCGAACACTTTCAAGTGCAGAATTGTTTTAGATGTAACAAAGTTACCTAGCATGTCAACACTTGATGACTTATTAGTGCACCATATATACATATATATGACATTGCAGAGTTTTTACATTCCTAAAATTCCTTAAAAAAGCCAAATAATAGTGATTCCATTTATAAAAGCAATGAAAAGGGAAAACATCCAAGGGGGTGAATACTTTTTATTGGCACTGTATCCCAGTAACACTCAATACACCAAATAGTAATAGGGTTTGCCAAATTTGCTGTTTTACTGCAGCCTGGTTGGCACATGTTTCTACTTTACTTTGGTATTTCTAATTTACGTTGCTTTATTCTTGTATAGTATATGTGGGCGGAAAGTAATGTAATTTTATTTAAAATAATCTGTATTTATTTTTCTCATGTTTTGGACCACTGAAAGCCCTTTATGTACAAGCCACATCACACAACCAATCACACACATGTTCATTCACCCATTCTCACACTCACACTGATGACACATTAGGGGCAGTTTATGGTTCATTGTCTTGCCCGAGGAAACTTCAACATGCAGAGTGGAGGAGCCGGGAAACAAATTGCAAACATTTGTTTTAAGCTTTAAATAGTAGGCTTGTTACTGAGCAAATTAAGATTATTATGACCTAAACTTTTTTTTTTTTCTTACAGAGTGGCTGCAGCTGTGTATGTGTGCCTGTTGGTTTGTGTCTGTGTGTTGCTGAATGAGAGGCACATAATTAAGTGTTTTGGATAAAGGCATTCCTCAGCACCTCAAATGTGCTGTGAAGGCAGAGTTTGTGTCAATATTTGCATGCACACTGACAGACAGGGACGAAGCCCTGTGCACCAAAGATCTGCAGACTAGTTTGAGTTAATCAGTGAGGAAAGAAGTGCATTTTTAAAAAAAACTGCACACAGACACTAAATCAGGCTTTTCACTACAGCTTCAGTGCTCTTTAAAACCCTTTCAGACCATTAATGCTTGGTAATTTGATGCATGTGGATAAAAAGACACAGTTTTACAGATTCACATGATACATGGAATACACTGGGAGAAAAAACTTTGAAGTGAGGACATAAAGTCATGCAGTGCTTACAGATTAGGCTTTGTGGATTTTTATTGCTGTGGGTCCAGCAGTAAGGATTAATGTTCACCAAGGTTTTTGACTTCAAATAATTGTATTGTACCTGTATTTCTGCCTCACGGTGACATGTCCCACAGGACTAACGGTCATGACTTCATTCTTGAAATGTCTCAAAAACTCATGAAATGGCACAAACAGCCATGGAACACACGTGTTGTGTAATAAATTACAGCTGTAGTCACAAAAAGAGTTGTCAGCAACTACAATCAGTCTTTCTTTTGTTGAGCTTTTTGTCATTTACACAGAAATGGTTTACATTGCAGGGGTCATGATATTCAGATGTTTCCATTTCAACCTGTTTCCCTTAAAGAGGCTGAGATCATTGTTTTCTATTATTTGTACAATCATCTTATTTTTGTTCGCAGTGCACCTTCAGATATGATGCAGAATGTAGAAACATGGAAAAGGAAAGGTTTTTTTAGAAAGATTTGTGTGTTTTAGTGGAATTTTTTTTTAACTGAGTCAATATCTTTCGCCAGATGCCTAATGTCTTTTGCCCAGATGTTCACTTGCAGCTGGAGGCTCTTGTTGATGAGGTCATTTCTTCCAGGGGTCAAAGGTGTCCTCTGCCTCGCATCATTGAACAGTGACATGTTAGAGATGACAGCAAGGCTCTCGGGTGACACTATTAGGTTGTTCATATATAGTATCAGCTTTTACTGATGTAGCTGACTGACGTGGTGCTAGTAGTTTGTTACAGTGGTTTTCAGCCTAGGGTTGGGGCCTCCCTAATGGGTCACATAAAAATGTGAGGGGTCAGGAAAATATTAATGGGACAGGAAAGGCGAAAGAGCTGGATTCTGCTAACAAATAATTCTGTACTCTTGCTTTTTATTAAGATATAACAAGACTGGACTACTTTTGATCAAACCAAACCCGTAACTGAAAATTTAAGAGGCGAAAACACTGCCTACAACTCATAGGCATCCAAGGTATGAAAACAGGCCCCAGACACAATCTGTGAATTTTAAAGCAATATGAACTAATGTCTGTGAAGATCAGTTGATTGTTGATTGATATCAGTTATGGTACCTCTTGCTGTTGTTCAAAAGCAACTGGATTTGTTTGTAATTTTTTACAAGATGCTTCACCTCTTCTTCCCTTCTCACAGACTAGTGGGGGACAGGTAGCCTGCTCATGTTCTGTGGGTTGGTCAACACCTTGATGGTCATCCACAGTGTGTGATTATGACTTTTTTTGTGAAAACACTACTTACTTTACTTTTGGGGCATGCAAATGGAAGCATTTCCTAAAGGACTGGAGTTTCTTTGTTTTTACCAATGCAACAATGTTTTTAACTGCAAATTAAGTCATTGGAAACTGTAAATATTGACAGTGTGCTTTGCGAAGCACTTGTACAGGTTAAATCAGCGCAGCTGTATTTGCTCATGAAGTAAAACACAGTTTCATGGCAAATTACAATAATGAGTGGAGCACTGCAAATCCATACAGTATATTGTCTCGGAATTTCATGGAAAATGAGAACTGTTTTTGTCGTTTTACTCTGGAAATGCTCTTACGCATTCAGATGCCGAAGCTCAGCAGTTTTTGTAATGTCTAAATCAGTTGGAGAGAGTCTGCTCAGCAGTCTCACGACAGCTGGGAAGTTTAACCTCAACAGCCTTGAGGCTATGTTAGAGAGGGGGTAAACCAGTAGGGAGCAGTGTTCACTGACAGGTGGTGTGAGCTCAAAGAGTATGCACAGTTTTCTCTTACCAGATGCTGAAATGCATCATAGACAAGTTTATAAAGCTTCATCAAAAGTAGCAATATTTGGATTAGCGGAGAAAAAACTGATTTCCCCTTTTTCCACATTTGGCCTTTCTTCCAAGTTTGGGGGGTGGGCGATGTTTAAATTTTCATTAACAGCAGTAAAAGCTCCCTTACATTCGCAGAGAAAATGTTTCCATGTGGGACGATGAGTCACGAGCATGAGACCAGGGGAGGACTCCAAGAGGATGTGGGAGACTGAACAACGGAAAGTGATGAGAAAAAAAGGCAGATGAGGGTGGAGGAGGTGTGGGAGCTGGGGGGAGCCAAAGCAAGAGAAGCGTTGGGAGGAAGAGGAGAATGAGAGTGAAGGAAACATTGCAGGGGTGTAGTGGGTGCCAAGTGGAAAAATGTCCACTGCAAAGAGGATGAAAGACAGAGATAGAGACTGGAAATTGAATGTGAATTCTCCAACACTGTATCATTGAGTTTATGGGAAATTTAGAGATTACTGCATAGTTACATATAAAAGAAACTGTAAATGTGTGAAGCTGTGGCAGTTTATAATATGTTTTACAACATGTTCACTTTGACTCATTACAAGCCACATCGAAAGAAATTTAGAGCTTATCGATTACTATGGAAAAATGTTTTAGAAAGAAAAGTATGCTTATTTTCCATATATATACAGAGAAAAGCTTGAGGACTCAGTAAATCCTGTGCTTGCATCTGCAAACAAAGTCATGAGAACCAAGAGAACATGAAGAATTCATTCTCACGAACAGAGAATTAGATGCAGTTTTTAATGCAGCTGTTTTCCAAGCCATGTGACCTCTGTAAGAGTTCCCAGATAATGGCCATGGGCTTCAGGTCCTCACATCTCTCATCCAGGAGATTTCCTAATCCGCTATTAAAAATGGAGATATCCTGCAGGATTTGACTTGGCTTGAGGGTTTCTGCTTACAGCCAAAAACTGAATCGGCCTTTTGTAAGTCCACTATGTGCTTCATTCATATCCTGCACCTTGGGACGTCACCTTTTAGAATCTGTGTAATTGCAGAGGAAATTAAGTGAGGAAAATGAATAGAGATCACTGCAAGTGAAGAGTTAGGTCACATAAAAGCATGTTTTTGTTTTAAAGAGCTTTAAAGCCTGTTTTTATATGAAAAAGTCATAGAGTTAAATATATATCCTCATTTGTGCCAAAAATGCTGTTCAAATTACAACTCCTTCTGTGTTATATAATAGTTTTTGGAAAGTATTAGGATGTGGGACTGACATAGCTAAGGGGACATAGCAGAGGGTTCCTGCAGCATGTTAGCCTCAGCCACTACTCTAATCAAATGTGTTTTCCTCTCTTTTTTTGCTTTTAATGGAATAGGACTTTTTATCTCATCCATCCACATGCGCTCGTGGCACACATGGATATCACCAGAATAGTTCCTCTGAACAATTTGTTCATTGTGTTCATGTGTTCAACACACACACATTGCTGTGCAGCCAGAAATCACTTGCTAGAGCACCAAATGTATATCAATTTGCAACAGAAAATAGTCACAAAAAATAGAAAAACAATACACCCAAAAGCTACAGTGTCCAGCTGTTTTAGGACGCTACTTTTTTAGCCACATGGATGACAGTGATTGTCAGTGGGTCGATCCACTGTTTGGTGCAAGCTACAATATCTCAGCAGTACAACAATAGCAGTTGTGTGATCTTCTCTTAAATGGTCAACACACCTAAATCAACATTTCTGTAAAATTTATTTCTCCTCAGGATGACTTATCTAACTTCATTACTTTGATTGTTACTTAGCCTAATGACTTTTCATTCTAGTCTTATAATCCGGTCAGATCTTTTATTGGTCCAGTGCTTTGGACTTCCACCAAATTCCTGCAAAACTAATGAAATTCCCATCAACCTCATCTGTCCTAATTACCAAATGTAAGCATACTAACCCTTGAGATTAAATAAAAGTGGGCCTCTCCATCTCAGCTCAACAAGTGAGAGCAAGAGATAGAGCGGCAGTGGTTGAGCGATCTTGAAAGTGAATGAAGAGATGAAGAAGCATTGGCAGTTCATCAAACAGTTCATCAAAATGTAATTTTCTAATTGTTTCATGGCACAAATGAACACACACACAGCTCCACACAACTCTGTGGGAAGGTGCTGCATTGCCAGATTTTGTTACTGCCGCCAAAGTGCAGTCGTTCCAGTCTGCTGTGGTCTCTCTGCTCTGTGTGTTTGGATGAGTGTGTCAAACAAATCGACAGACCTGCACCTCTTTATACTGTACATCCATGACACAGACAGAGTAGAGGATGCAGACTGACATGAAACCTGGTCACAATATTTTTATATAGTCCTTTATACAGTCCTGCTCACTGACCACCATACAGACTGTTATTGGCTGGGGCTACACACCCACTGCCTAAAGTCTGCAGCCTAGAAATGTCCTGAATACAGCAGCAGAAGAAGAAAATAAGAAAACACAGGCAAAAGAAAGATGTGCAGAAAAAGTAACACACTTCTACTGGGTCATAAGAGATAGTTGAAGGTGGATTGCTTTGCATGGCATACAGTGCTTATAAAAGTATCCAGCTCTTGGATGTTTTCCCCTTTTATTGGTGTAATAAATGAAATCATGCTCAAAATATTTTAAATTCGAATTTTTTTTTGTAAAATTCAATTTATAAAATCAATAAAAGGGGAAACAATCCAAAGGGGTGAATACTTTCCTCCTCACAGGTATACATTATTTAGTATGACCCACAGATATGGTAACTTAATCCTTTAATAAACTCTTCCCAAATTGTCAGAATAAGCAGTTGGCTGATCAGTACACAACTGTGCTTTATTGGTGGAGATGATATTTCCTTTATTTGCTCCAAAGTTTATTTGACAATGGTGGGGTCGCAGCTGAAAGAAGTCTGAAACTGTCATGCACTGCATAAGAATACATCTAAGCATTGGAATGGACAAATGCAGTTTGGGGGCTCTAACAGCAAAGCTCTAGTCACTATTAATTACTAAAACAATATTGAAGTTTCAATATGCAATTGGAAGAGCGGTTGTTGAAAAGTACCGGCATAATAGAAGTACTAGTAAATTTGACATTGTGATGTAGAGACCACTTGGTTTTACTATGTAGCACTAAGTACTTATAGTAGTCAGTATTACATAGTAAAGTGTTATTGCATTCCTTTTTTTTTTCTTCATCTGAAAAAAGGTCTTTTATTAGAATTATCTTCTCTATGAACACTTTTCACGCCGCTGACTCAGGATGGAAAGAATGTTTTCCTGTCAGGCAGGAAATGAACTTCAGCTTCACTGCTATCTGATTTAAACTGCCACAGCATGAGGCGGGGAAAAGGGGAAAACAGAGACATGAAGGTGACAGATTACTTTGAATCATTTATCAACTTCATGTTGTGCTTTTGAGCTCACCATAAATTAGTGAAAAATCTGTCATTCTGACACTTCTCATAAGTGTGTTGAAGCTTTTCTGAATAACCACTGTACATAAAATCCCTATATGTCAGGCCAGTTTTAAAGTTAAGGACAAAGAGAGGGTGTTTTTTGAAGTCAGCCACCTGTCTGGGAGCTCACTGATTTAGGTGATGCAGCCTTAAAGCCCAACAACACCCTTGCAAGTTTTTTTTTCTTCCAGCCAGTTAGACCTCTGCTCACTTTGAAGTTGGCTAGTGCTATGCTGGTACTCATGTAACATTACCCAGAGTTCATCTTCCAGTAAATCCAATAAACCCACACAAGTGATACATGCCCAGTGATACCTGCCCTAAAAAGAAACAACCTATGTGGATGGACCATAGGGATGTTGGGGCTTCAAATACACTTTAGTAGGTGCAAAGAGGACACAGACATTACACCCTTATGTGACAGCTGAACATCTGATTCTATAACAGGTATGTTGACAGGCATTTTTGAATATTCTTTTTTGAAGACAATGACCTTCTTCTTGAACCTTTAAACACGGACTAACACTAAACACAAGGCTGTGTTTTTTGATATGGCAAGTGCTTTCCTCTTCAAAATGTCTGCTGTAAAGAAGGCCCATCATGGAAAATGTCAGACATTGTTAAAGAAAGCTTTCACTGGGTTTCAGCATGTCTTCACATCACTTTGCACTAAGCAAAGGAAGGGATTTGTGGGAACACAAAAATGCTGCTGCAACTAAGTTAAAGTAACACAGACTAAAAATTACAGCAGCTTTGTGATGTGAAATAGAAAATGAGGACTTTAACCTTTTAACTTTGAAAATGAACCCAGAAACACATTCTTTTATCTCAACTCATTGTTGAACAGTTGAACAATGCAATTTTCCTGTGTCAAGTCAGTTTCTAATCGGTGTCGCTGTTCTTTCTTTTTTAAAAATTTTATTATGTATGACATTTTAACTCTCTACAACACTCTGAGGATGTCTGACTGCAAACGTGGGTTGGCGTTGAGAGACTCTCAAGAATGCTGTCAGAAAGATTCCTCTTATCAGAAATGTGTTTTTAAATCTCAGTCTCTCACCCTGGTGATCCAGCTGAATTCCTCTTGCGATGATTTTGTTACCATAACTGGAGGTCAGGGGCCTGGAGGAGTACGAGACAATGTGAACAGGCCAGAAACCCTTCTTCTCGGTGCTCTATAGTTTTCAGACTTTGTGGGGAATTTGGAGAGATCTCTTGGTTTTCAAAATTCACATTTTTTTGTTTGGACCACATATGAATTTTATGTTTTTGAATGTATGTATTTGCTTTAAATTAACTGCCAAAGAACATAGTACAGGGTAGACAAAGTGCTAAGCAATCATTGACTTTGATCCATGTTTATTGCTTTGTGTTTATTGTTGGAAGCCTAAGTATGATTTAACTATGTGCAGATAATCTACACAGTAATGTCAATTTATTTAAAATATTTAATGTCAAATAAGTCATTACATAAATATTTATCCCTTTTAAGGTGACTAACCTAATTCAACACAGGTTCAGTTAATTGGTGCCAGTTGTCTCACAGTTATCAGCTGAGTGCAGTTTATGTGTCTCAGGTGAAGTAATAAGACACCTGTGTTGGAAAGGTCTAGTCACTGGTTAATCAGTATTCCTGGCAATTACACCATGAAGACAAAATAACACTCAACATCAAGAAATGGAAGGAATATGGTATATCTAAAATACAAATCTGCCTGGAGCAGGCCATCCTCACAAACTGAGAACCATGCAAGAAGGAGACTCGGACGGAAGCCACCAAGAGATGGCTGAGATGGGAGAAATTCTGCATACAGCAACTGCTCGCCAGTCAAAGCTTTATGGCAGAGTGGCAAAGAGAAAGCCACTGTTCAAGAAAACTCATATTAAACCTTGACTGAAGTTCACCCAAAGGCATGTGGTCAACTGGAAGAAGAGTCTCTAGTCTAATGAGACCAAAATGGAGCTTATTGGCCATCAGACTACATGCTGCACATCACCATACAGATGATTACAGAATTTCTATTTGCATGTAAGAGGTCTCTGGAGGTCTCTTAAAACTGGTTGCGGGAGAATAGTGGACAATATGATGTTTCTTATGAGCAAATATATTTCGAAACCATCTCCAAGATAAAATTCACATTCAATTTACATTAAATTTACTGGACTTTAAGCTAAGTTTAATTGCATGAGGGTAATTTATTGCCTTAATAAAATGCTTTTAAATAGCTGAAATTCATCTCTGGTTAAAACAAAAACAACAACACTTGATCCTCATATCTTTGATTTTCTGACAGTCAGTGAGAACTATGAAGACCTGGTGTGCCTTTCTGTTCAACAAAAATTTTAAAATTGTAAATTTATAAGGACACAAAGGAATAAAAGTCCTAAAATGAAGTAGCTTTTGCTCATTCTCTCAGATCTTTTTGTCCTTTCATGTCAGACTTGGAAAGGCACACATTCATTAGTCCAGGGGGATTTGTAGACTGTATGCTTAGCATTTAGCCTGACCATCAATGGTCAGTAGCTGACAAGCATGCTAGGGTTGCCACAGAATGCCAGGTTTGAGCCAAGAGAGCCAAAGGAACCAGTGGGAGGAGGAACAGATGAGTCTGCTGTGACTCAGGAGCTGTAGATACATAGTGGGAGTGCATTTACAGCTCTGCTGCTCAATGTGAAAGTCATTACAGGCCCCTGACTTTTATGGCTCTTGTGGAAAGATGCAGAGCCAGCAGTGTGAGTCATCGATGGAACGACTGCAGCAGTAAAAAAAAAAAACCTCACTCCTTTCCCCTCCCCTTGTTCTTTTGGCCACAAACAGTATAAAGCCACTGGGGATAGAGAAGAACTCCCAGGCTCCCAGGTTTTACCATGCCAAGTTCATCAACTGGAAAGTAGCTGAGCAAACCAAACCACAGCTACATGATTGTTCACCAAGAGGATCAGATCATCTTCAAGGCCCATCAAATGTTCTTTTGCTTGGATTTTGTAACATCAAAACACTGCTCCAACCCCGAATTATTATTTCACTCATTTAAAAAAATGTTCATGCAGAGTTTTTCATTGATGCCTTTGAGCTTGTTTGTGGCAAGTCTGGCAATGGCCATCCCTCCAACAGCATTTACACTGGCATTCCCATGGCCCTATATGAATCATCAGCTTGTGGAAATGACCACAAAACCACTAGTTTGGTAAAGGCACCATATGGTGGAACCGATGGAGCCTGCTCAGTGAACTGGAAGCAATGAGAGCCCCTCTCGACTCCTGATAATATTATGCTGTCACAAGGTGGATAAGAAAATGTTACACATGAGGACTTGAGGATGAAATTGTTTGTGAGTTAGGGAGAAGTAAATGAAAATGCTTCAAACTGACAACTTTCCAACTAAAGAAATCAACAGTCAGTTAGAGTAGAGAATTAGTTTGCTTTCATCATTTTTGAAGCAAGCAATTTGAACACAATATTGTCTTTTAATATTTTAGTTGCAATTTGCTTGTGTACAAAAAATAATGTCTACTATTTTTCAAATGATAATATGGTAAAATGTATTTTTTGTGGCGAGTAAAAAATGTACTTAATAACTTCCTACTTTTCATTTCTTTATTTATTGAATAACCCATATAATTTACCATGGAAACTATGAATGGAGTTCAACTATACAAAATCCCTGGACTGCCCCCAGTGCCTTATATTATAAGAAGCATCTGCATACTACAAGTGTTGACTGATCCAGAATCCATAGTATGCATAGACTGCACACAGAAAAATGCAATATATTCCTTTATGTTGATAAAGAAAGCTTCAAAAGAGGGGAGCAGACAATGAGGAAAAACTGTACCTTTTGAAATATTGTTTCAAACAGAGAACAATGGCAGTAGTGAAAAAGCAGCATGAATTAGCTGGGATGGGAAGGTTCCAATGACTATTTCATGTTTTTTATGATCCTTTCATCATCTTCCATGCATCAGCAAAATAATGATTTGGACTATTAAATGGTGCTGAGGTTATTTGTTTTAATTCATGTTCTGCCGTGTGGTTGCATATTGGAAGAGAAAGGATAGTTTGCTTTGGCATGAGCTGAATGCCTCGGCAGTGTACCATAGTGAGCTGCTGTTAGTCACACTCAGTGTGGAAATTCTGACATGGAGGTGCCAGCTGCTGTGGCCTGTTTTTTGTCGCACACAGAAAATAAAGTTTTACTTTTTACTTTTTAAACTTTTTACATTTTTAAAAAATGTTTTCTCATTTGTTCTACTTATACCATGGTATGTCAAAATAACTGAAAAAAGAAATGTCACAATTTAGTTTATCGAAAAATGCAAAAGATATAATTTACATCTCCCAAGTTTGTGCTCTCCAATTCGAATGATAGTCCCATGAGTCTCAGTGCTCTTTGGATGCCAGAACACTGCAGACCAGTTCATTATGAGACAGGATTTAATATTTGAAACTTTACAGCTTTACATCAGGTCAACATTTATCCTCTGTCTCACCAGAGGTTAACAAAATTTTTCAGTTCATCTTAAATAGAAGGGGTGCTTCAATGTAGTAGACATGCAACACAAACATATGTGTCTAGATCACATGTTGCAATGAAACAAAAGTTGATGTCACTCTTTTGTGTGACAGCTGCGTCTTTTTTGCCAGAGAAACAGAAGTTTTCACCGAGAGGTTGTCAGGCAACCAACAGAGACTTTGTTAAGCCATAAATTTCCATTTACACAGTGGGTTTTTGTACAGATTAAACAAATGAGATTCAACGTGATCATTAGTCAGCTTTATTAATGCTGGAAAGGAGTTTTTTCTCTTGCAAAAAACTTTTTTTTTGTGGTTCCAGTCTTCACGCTAAATTAAGTCACTGGCTGACAGGTATGAGGTTGCCGATGATCCAGGTGCCCGGATAAGTGGTATTGAAAATGGATGGATGGTATGAAGTTGGCCTATCTCCTTATCGAGAAATCACATTCCCAAAATGTTGAACTGTTTCTTCAACAAAGGGAACCACTCTTTGGACCGATCACATTAGTGTGAAATTGATTTGATTGAGGTTCAGGAAAGTACCTAAAAAGAACCCAGTTTTATGTTCAACAATGATATTGCGTTGGCTTTTGGAGCAGTGATGACAGCAACAGTTGGTGATTCACAGTATTAAGTTTCATATATATAATCAGTTTGGACACAGCACAGTGTGCCATCATAGCTCACAATGAGCACAATGTGCTATGACAGATTTGTGATGAATACTGAGAAAAGTGTCCCTGATCAACTCCAAATGAATACACTAGAAAGATATTGTATAGTGCATTATGTAACTGTGCATTCAGCATATGAATTGCGGTATGCATGTTCACACATGATCAAGCTAGCTATTAAATTTACTCACAAGTAAGATACAGCTGTTTGAAGCATATGACACATCTGTCCAAAAGTATAAACTCGAGTTCCAAATTAAGTAAAGACTTGATAGCAAAGTGTTCAAAACCAAAATAACCAAATCACAATACCAGCTATTTCACCAACCATGCATAGTGACTTGAAACATGTCTGTAGTGCTCATCAAAAAAGAGATGCCATTCAAATGTTATGGCTACTAGTATATAGAATAGTCCAAACGTATGTGGACATATTGACAGTATGCCCATATGTCATGGTTCAACATCTCATTCCAAAACAATGGGCATTAATGTGATGCTGAAACAGCTTCTACATCTTCTGTGCACCAGATGTTGATTCTGGCTGCAGAACCCATTTTAGAGCATTAGTTAAGTCTAACAATGATACAAGGCGGAAAGTCCTGGCTCATCTAAATCCCTGCTCAAGTTCTTCCACACCAAATCAGGCCATGGGTCCTGGGCTTGGCTTTGCGCAGGAAACAGAGAAATACATACCCTTGCCTCAAAGTTGGAGGCAAACTATTGTCTAAAATAGGATTATATGCTGGGGCATGGAGATTTACCTTGATTGGAATCACTTGGCCTCACAATTTTGGCCATGTTTAATACATTGCATGTTATATTCAGTGTATTTCGCCTGTCAGTTTAGTGGAGATTAGCGTTTCACATCACAAACACTACACACCAACCTTGAGAACCAGCCAGAAACACACACAAAATGTGTGAAAACCCTTTTTTTTTTTAGTCCTTGTACCAATTACAACTTGATTTATATTTAACAGGTAGTTCGGAAAATATGGGGGACTATGAGTTCAGGGGAGTTTATCAAAATAATAAACTACATCAAACACCCAAGGAGTAATGACATCTGGACATTTTGTTAGAGTTTAAGAGACAATGCATCACCAGAGACTTTTAAAATCACTGACCAAAATATTTAATCTGCCCCTCATCAGACAGTGACATAACTAGTTTATTTACTGTTGTTTGCTTATAAGTCATTCAGGTCTGATCTCTCAGATGTCTTTAGCCTTTTTCAAATACCACTTATCTGTGCAGGTTTGTGGGGGTACTGGAGCCAATCAAAGCTGACACTGGGCAAGGGTGGGGTTCACCTACAGGGTGGCAACTTATATCTGGTATTTGGACCCAGGTAACGGGCAGCGTGGGGTTGAGAAGCTCACCTGGGCCTCTCTTCCTGCACTGAGACACACCTGAGAGCAACTGAGGCCAGCCTTTGTTTGGCATTTGCTTTGGTATGCTCCTTCTGTTTGAAATGTTTAACAGCAGTAAAACCCTGACATATTTCTAAAGTACAAGCTAAAGACTTTTATTTATTGCTTGCTTGAGTTTTGAAAGGTTTTCTCCTGGTTTTGCTTACATATATAGACAAAAACTGTGTTCATATAATCTGTCACTTACTGTGAAAAATATTAAGCTTGGTAGCCTTGGCCCAACCCCAAAATTTGGATGAATACCTCTAAATACCTGACTAAATATCAGAATGGATTTCCCAGCGGAGAATCCAAAACACCTCCACAATTTAATAGACCCAGTTCTTCCAATTGCTGTATATGAATAAAATTAATGTAAGACTAATGCTTTGAGCTTTGAGAGGACATGAAAAATATTTTGTGCATCTGAATCTTCTGAACTGTTTTGTGTCTACAAGACTTAATTCAAAACAAGGAAGAAAGAATCAGTTGCTCATGTTTATTAGAAAGTCTAATTCATTTTTATTTCCCCTATACTCAGATGCAACACAAATGGAACCAAATGAAACAAAAATAAAAACAGCTTGACATGTACATTCCTTTCCTCAATAGCTGGAACTTGTGTTTTTAGGCAGTGGCTCCAGAAGTGCACTTTCGTTACCTTAATGTTTTTGCATCAGAGCAGTTGGTCAGTGTCATTTGAAATACACATACTGCCATACAAGACTTGTGTAAACACTGCTGTGGATTCTGTGACTGTCAAAGAGTGAAGGAATGTTTCAACAGGGATCAAGTGAGTTTGAAACAGTATAAATCAGTAAAAGCCTATGTTGCTATGTGAATGTGGAATGTAAAAAAATAACACAATATAAAAGAAGATTACTGCACTGAATAATGCCAGTCCTGCATGTATTGATTTATTGCTAATCTCTGTCCAAGATATTCATATATGTTTCTTGTTTAATTCTAAAACTGCATTAAAAAAATATGAAAACTTGTATGATGTTCCAGAAAACATGACTTTACAAAACTGAATGCACCCCATCTGTAAAACAACCATACAATGTAGCACCAGTAAGTTAAAACAAATCATGCAGCAAATTGTGTTGCCTTCCTTCTTGTTATGAAAAAGACTACTTCAAGAATTTTGGGCATGAAGTCCATTTGTGTGGATCCAGTGCAGCCACCATTGCTTTGGTATTGCATCCTTGCAGTACGGCCATTTTGGATGGTTCTTTTCAGATTCCCCTTAACAAGAGCTGGCCATCTTGATTTTTCACTTTTCAGAACTTTTATGTTCTTATTGCAGCAATGACTCCTTGGTTGACGGGTGCTGGTGATGAATGGAATACAAACATACATAAAAAACATGGTGAGTCTTAGTCTCTGCACATCAGCACTTCAGCATCAGCACAGGAATTGTAATTAATTCAAATATTCTGTGTACAAGTAACCCATACTCAAACACATTGCTGTATTATTGACAATGGGTTCAGCAGTAAATAAATAAAATTAATATTAATTTAATATTAATTTAATAAAAAATAATTTGTGAATCAAAGTAATCACTGATAATAGGAAATTAAGACTTTAAACATGACACGTACCTGGTTTTCCACAGGCCTTCATACACTGCTCATGTGTGTTGAAGCGATTCCTGTTGCCACCGCAGCCTCCATACCAGAAACGTGTACAGCTCTTGCTGACGTTATCGTAGTGCCACTTGAGGACAAATTTGGCACAAGTACCTTCCTCTTTGGGAAGCTGGCAGATGTTAACAGCTGTAGAGGCCACTGTGGGGGTAATGATATAGAACTGGTGTAAGTAAGAGAATGTGAGCAAGAAGGCAGTCAGAGAGTATATATCTCTGGCATTGCTGCAGGCTTTAATTGTAAATACAGTACATTAAACTCTAAATAGGAACAACAATGAGTGTATCCAACCAGCAGTAAATGCATCATTTACAATACACAAAACAACTGATGAGATGTTAACAGTATTTTGCCAGCAACTTGTTGTGGATTGAAACCAGTACAATGCACATTAATGTTTCAAGAAGAAAAGAACTTCTATCACAGTGAGTTTTTCCATCCATCCACAATCATAGCATATGGCGCATTTGGCTTAGAGCAAATTTTATATTACTGTCGGTATCCAATGCTAGCCAATGCTGACATGATACCGACAAACTGTACTTGCTCTGTATGAAGTTTGTTCCCAGAAAAACAATGAACCAGTGAACAAGGCTTTCCATTCATTTTATCCGTGGTTATGAGTTGGCTTGCAGCTGTGTCAAAAGTATAACCTTCTCATTTTTCCATGGCTGGCTTTTTGCTTGTTCCATCAGTCATCTAGATCATCTGAGGGGCAATGGAGGAGGTGGGCGATCTCTAGTTGAATACAAAGGACTTGTTGTCTAGCTAATTGAGCATAGTTTGTGGGAAATGAATTATGTAACATATGCATTTGACGTGCAACACTGGTGAATTGTGGTGTCCAGATATATACAACAATAATACTAACATTAGGGTTGGTTTGAAAAGCTCTGATCCAAATCATGTTTTGCGGATGTGAATTTGCTTGTTTAAAACTAGACCAAGAAGGAAGTGCCTTTTTTCCTTTATATTGGCTGGCATTTGCATATTGTGTGTAACTGCTTTAAAGTCAGTTATGTCGTCAAAACAGAGACTTAGAGGGAAAGGAACTGTGACTAAATTGGCCCACAGAAAACTGTTTTAGTTTTTCAAGGCATATTATTCTCAGTGAATGTACATCATATCTCACCTGGAGCCGGGAGGATCTCCATCTGTTCACCCTGCTGCACTTTTGGCTGAGGATCTGGCACTGTGGAGGAAACGTTCAATGCAATTTCATTTTAAGGAACAGATTTTTAATCAGTACTACAGTATCAGGAGGATTTTTAAAATGGTGTAAGAACAACATCGATATAAATGAACACAGACATTTCCTTAATACTGTACATCTCCCACAGCTTCATGTGCTCAGTAACAGGTTATAAGATGATTTCAGCGTCCCATTAATATGTGTGACATAAAAATCTTAATCATCAGGTAAAGAATCTTTCCTTTGGCCTCTGTAAATTATGTGTATTTGATTAACCAGTAATTAAGCCCCACCCCAACCCGAGGTTACTGTTGGTACGCTCGCCAAATTTAACATTCTTGCACTGCACATTTGCAGTTTACAATATTGGTGGAAAATGAAAAATGTGTGAGTTGTTGGAAACCATTTCTTGCTGATTTTTTTTATTATTATTTGCAGCGTATTTATTTTAAACCAAAAGGGACAAAAAAGGGTAAATATGCACATGTCAAATACCATGATGATGTCAGGATAATTAAAGTTAAAGCTGCATGCCCCAGGCTTTTTATCCATTTAAACAACATGAAAAAATACAAGAGCAGCATTATTTATGAATAACAGTAACATTATAAAGATGGCACTTGATTTTTTCATTTTTTTGTAACAAATTTGGGTGGTCTGCAAAGCTTACTCTAAAATACACAATTTGTACAAGCAAGAAGGTTGTTAAATTTATACTTTAATGTTTGTATTTTTAAAACAGCATGCTATACAGGAGAGCAGAGCTGCTGACATATATTAGCAGATAATAGATGTTTAATTCCTAAACACATTTTTTGTGTTTGTGTTACCCCCATATAATAATTTCATTAGCTAATGGTATGCCCTTTACCCATGGCGATACTGCTATTTAAGATCAGTGTCTGCAGCCAGTAAGTCAGGCACGCCAACTTTGTTTTTGCGTTTGGAGAACTGATTAAAAAAGACATCACCCTTTCGTCACTCTTTTGAGCCCTACACAAACCATTTTGACATTTGGACAAATTCTGAATTTGACAGGTTTTAAATTACGGACAACCACTAATAGAGTGGGGTTTAGAGAATCTTCACTTGTAGGTTTTGTATCTGGGGCTGAGGTTCATAATATACTGCATTAGATTATGTCATCAAACCAGGCAGTGGCATATTCCCTCAGAGAGCCTGGCAGTAACAACCACTTACCTGACCTCATGCAGTTTTTCAAGCAGAGGGTCTCAGTGTCGAACCTATTTTCATTGCCTCCACAACCGCCAAACCAGAACTGTGTACAGATCTTGTTCTTTCTGTCAAAGAACCACTTAGCCTCATAGTCTTTGCACGGCATTCCAGGGTCATAGTCAAGTGAACATGGGTCTGCAAATTCATTAACTATAACATGCAAAAAACAACAGCAGTGATGGAGGACAGACAGAGAGAGAGTTTGTGTTGAGATTAGATGTACAACTACACAAGGCATACAGTATAGTGTGCTGTTTACAGTTTACAGGTGTCCAGAGGCATTAAATGGAGTCCAGTGTGCTTATATGGTTCATTCTCACAGAGGAAAAGAAATAGCATTCAACATGGGATTCAATAGAGGGGTCAAGCTAATCACATTGATAGGTTCTGACATTTGAAAATTAAAGGCTGTCAGTAGAATAAAAGATGATAAAGTATAATGAAAAGTTAGTGAGTTCTAACTGCAGTTACTGTTAAATGTTAGTTCATTTCAGTCCTCGGCATCAGCAATCAACCCCAGAAATACTTCTTCACAGCTAATTATGTCAAAAAAAATCAATGGGAGTCTCGTCTGCATTTTGCAAAGTCCTTTCTAGAGCAGCACTGTGATAACTGCAAAGTGCTGGTGAAAGAAAACAATACAAAACAATTCATGTTCTTGCTCAAGCTGGACTATTATTGACTTTTTAAAAAATAATTACTCGAATCATAACTAAAATGAAGTGGCACAGGTGAAGAAGACTCGCTCTCACAACTTTACATCCCGAAAAGATGTTCTCATCTATGGTTATGCATTACGTTTTGTGTCTTCAACAAAAAGCAGCAGTCGTATATATTTCTTTCCCCTAAAAATATGTGCAATGTAAATCTTCATCAGTCTTTCTATTTTTAACTAAACAAAGCAACACAGATATTATAGCCGCTGCTGTCTGGTTTGTCAAAACACAATATGCAATATGATTTAATCTACAAACCAAGACTGCATGATTTTCAGTCAGAGCAGTAGATTTTACATATTTTCCAAAATGGCCTACAGAATATTTTGGTACGTACTAGTGAGTTCAGTAACACATTTGTGAATCAGTTTTTAACATATTACTAAATTACAGTGTAGCACATTATGGAGGAAAACCAACCAAACATAACTGTGAGGAGATCATTAAGTACAGAGAAAACATTTGGCCTGAAAGAAAACTTCACAGTTCCACAATATAGATCAAAGCACAAAAAAAAACACACACACACACACACACACACACACACACACACGTACTGTATGCACAGTCACTTACCAGTTTCTGGTTTGTCCAGTGGTGTGGTATTTACAGTACTGGTACTGGCTGACTTATGCTCTGCTGCTTCTGTCAAAGTGAAACAAGCAGTAATGATGCACCTACAACAATTATTATCTTTAGTCAGTTATGAGTTTCTATACACGCAATAACAAAATCACCCCAAAACTATCATGTTTTATAGGAATATGAAGGAATGTGCTGGTGAGGCTTTAAAAAAAATCCGAAAAGGACTCATAGTACTAAACATTTCATCAAATAAAATCTTGAATCAAAATGTATCTAATTCTGTCATTCACTATTCTCTGAAGTTATACTAGATTATGACACAATACTTCTTTTAAGTTAACTGATGAGTGACCAAATGGAAATGAGTTGGGGGGGTTAAAAACACCCCATCCACCCACCTCCCACCCACACTCAAAGTTTTTGTTCATACCAACCTAGATTCTGTGTTCAGTATATTGCTATTTGTTGTGTTAGAGGGTAGTGTTATCTATTTATTTTCAGAAACATGCCATCTGGTGAGATAAAAGAGAAGCTTACAAATATTTCTGTATGTTTGTTTATGGACTTACTGGTAGTGATGATGCCTTTGCGGGTGGAGACAATTTGACCCTCTGCTGTGTAGGCGGTGACCACAGCATGATATGTCTGAGCGCTTTGTAAATTGTCCACAGAGAGCTCGGTGCCTGAGACGTTGGTCTTCAGAACCAGGGCATGGTCGGACAAGCGTGTCACTACTACCTCGAAGTAGACAAAGAGTTTGGGGTCCGGGCTGCTCCAACGCAATTTCAAGCCACTGGAGGTTACATTAGAGACGTGTAGTTCATCTGCGTCTGAGGTGGTAAGACAGAGGTGTCAGGGCAACAGTGTGCACAATAAAATCACAGGTTCAGAGAAAATAAGGGTTGGTCAGTAATTTTGGTGCATGAACACCGGTGTGACTAAGATAAAGTTACTTGTCATATCAGGTCATAATTTCACAGGAATTTACTTTCTTTTGTGTATTGTGTCACCAGCAGTATGAGAGAAGTGTGTAACGATAGTGCCAGTCAGTTAGTGTTTTCCTTACTTTTGTGCTTTCTTTGGTGGACTTCTTGTTGATTCTCTTGAGGTTTCTGATGATGTTTCCTTTAAATGTACCAATAATTAGTCTAAATCTATCATTTTCAAGAAATTCATAGTGAAAAATGACAAGGTGTAAAAAAATATGTATTACAAAACTTACTCCTGTTGCTCTGATGATGTGAAGGGGTTTTTAAGTGGCTGGTCACTCTGGAACCACTTGCAGTTTTTGGATACATCAGGAGACATGTAGAAAGCATTTTCAACTGAAAAGACAAGTGCAGTGTGTCACTCACAGGGACTTAGCCAGCTAGGAAACAAAAATGCATTGAAAAGTGATTGACTGATATCTGGCTTGAACCTACTGCTGATATACTTTGGGAGCAGCTGGCTGAAGGTCTGGATGTGTTTGTCATAAAAATGTGAGATGCTGTCCAGCCTTTTGAAGAAGACATCTGATGGCTCACTGGCCATGCGTGACAAGACACGAGTATCTCTGGCACTCAGCTTCTCACCCATGCCCAGGATAACCAGGAAGAAGCCTCTGCACTTGATCTCAGTGGCAATGCGTACGAGTTGCTCCTCGTCTTCCTCCACGCTTCCTGTCACAAATAGCATCAGTACTTTCCTGTCCCGCTGGAGAGGCGCCTTCTCAAATACCAGTTCCACTGTTGATTCGATAGCGGCTGCCAGTGCCCGGCCACCCTCTAGCTGCGGTGTCTTGTCCAGCAGGAATCTGACAATATCCTGAGCTGAGCGGTGCTCAGTGAGGCCAATATCAACACGGATGGGAGAACCAGTTTTGTTGTGGAGGAACTCGTAAGGTGCCTGCTGGATCACCGACACTCTTGCCTGGTGCATGGATGATGTGGGATTTGAAGACACTTGTAGGTGTTCTACTATCTGTGCTATGTAGCGTTTAATCTCTGTAAACATGGTTGGGTAGGTAGACTCTGAACTGTCCAAGACAAAAGCCATGTCGATGTCCACATCTGTGGTGAAAGACCTCCTGTCCCGGCTGGTGGTTGGGGGCACATAGTCGCACATTTGGTCTGGAGAACAGAGGTCTTAAAAAAGAAAAACACATAATGAATGGCAATGTGATCATTCAGCTTCGTTAAGCTGTTCTTCTGCCCCTGCGATTCCAAAACAAAAAATCTGTATTTATTCTAAAATTAAAATAGGATGAAATAATAAATAAAGCACATTCTCCCCAACTGTCTCTCCATTTGCACCTGCTCACAGAATTTTCTGAACAGAAACAGAATCAAAAGAAAATAAAACAACTTCTGGATGTGTCAGGAAACAAATCTGCATACAAATTAGAAATAGGACAATAACACAAAAAATGAGCTTTAACTGTGGTATTACTGACCAGACACAGAGCTCTTACCTAGGCAGATATGGCAGTTCATAACCTTTTGGATGACTGAGTTATACTTTGCACTTCCAGGACTGGGAAGAACAATTACTTGGGACAGGGCCGTGTTATTGACCTGATGGACAAAAAACAAGTACAATGTCATTCTTCTTTTTATTGACAGTAAACATTCCTTCAAAGTAGATGCACAGTAAAGTTCTCTTTTGAGATACAGTATCTGATTTACTGTTTTGTTGTACCTGTAGTGCTCTGCTGAGTGCTCTTTCCTCACGGCTGACCAAGAAAAGAGTGGCAATTCCAGCATCATGGAGGCGGAGAGCTGCATTAGTAACTCCTTGTGCCTGACTGAGTGGCCCGCCGACAAAAAAGATGGCCACCTTCCTCATGAGAAAACCACTGCGGACCCTCTTGAAGGTGTTCTGGGCCACAAAGCTCATGGCAGCAGGCAAATTGCGCTCCTTGCTTGTCTGTAGGGTCTGCAGTCCCTCAATGCGCTGCACCAAAGCACGCTTCTTCATTGCATCAGCGAACCGAACTTCAGTGGTAACTTCACTGTTGTACAGGGTCAAAGCCACACGAGCCCCTCTTGGACAGTTACTCTCAGAGATGGTGATGTCTCTGACGAGGCGCAAGACTGTGTCACGCATGTTGTTGAAAGCTGGGCGCCCAACGTTTGAAGAAGCATCCAAAGCGAAGGCCAGCTCGGTGGGGTACAGTGGGCATTCCTGCTGGCCTAATAGTGTAGACATAGATTTTGTTTCTGTATGGTCGCCAATACAGTTCATACATGGCAACTGAAACAGTTAGTATGTAACTGAAGCAATTAAATTTTTTGCACTTACCATAACAGCATGCTGGTATAGAAAAGGAGAAAATAAAGTGTTGTAAAACACTTGTGGCACACAATAAATGAACATTATTAGTTTTCATATTTCAGGGCATGTCATACTTGATAGTTTTTAAATTATACTCACGACAGTTTTCTCTAATCTTCTTGACCAGGTCACATTGCTGAAAGGACAAATGTCAAAAATTGAAAAAAAGAGTTTTGCTCTGTTCATTCAATAAGATATTGACAAATAAACAATTACTCACCACAACACCTGGTCCTCTCGGCCCTTTCTGACCCTGTTGGAGCAAAAAGAGTTAAGAGCTGGACATGCCTGGAGAAACACCCAGTGATAGAAAATGCTTTTTTTGGTTTTGTTTACTAGCTCAGGAATTTTCATCAAATCATATTAAGAACAAGAGCTATATTTACATTACATTTTGTAGAACCCATGAGAAAACATCAGAGGTCATAAATAGACCAGTTAAGACAGAAGATATTATAAATTATAAATATATACATATATTAATATATATAATGCACTAATAATACACATATAATAAATATAAAATATCTATATAAATACCATTTGCATTTTGTATAGAATTTAGACAGCGTACAAGGAAAGTGTATAATTTTAAGTGGCTTACATATGCCCCAGGATATCCAACCTCTCCTTTCTGTCCAGGTCCACCAATGTTCCCAGAGACACCCTGGAAAGAATTAACAGTGGAAATTTAAAAAAAAAAATTCACTAAAT
This sequence comes from Psettodes erumei, assembly GCA_016785225.1. Lineage (NCBI taxonomy): Eukaryota > Metazoa > Chordata > Actinopteri > Pleuronectiformes > Psettodidae > Psettodes > Psettodes erumei. The sequence continues at coordinate 2,601,501 of JAFBJZ010000221.1, forward strand.
TTTTCCATCAATAGTTTAAGAAAGGATTAACTTCGGTCTCGTCATAGACTCATCTGGTGAGGATTTTGAACAAGCAGAGTATCGAGGGATTTCGTGAAGTTAGAGAACACAGTATACACTTTCATATTTAGAACATACAATAAACTTAATAAACCAAATTTAAATTGTGTATAAAAATGTACCCTCTGTCCACGATTTCCTCTGGGTCCAGGTCCACCTTTGTTGCCAGGGTCACCAGCTGCACCCTGTAGTGATTCAAGTATAATAAATGAAAGCAACACCAAAAGGTCCGCCCAATGATCAGTGTACAACGCAACACTACATTTGCAACCTCAGTTGAAATTTCACTTTTACAGTCAGTGCCTTCCATTACCTTTGGTCCCGGAAACCCAGGAAAGCCTTCATCACCCTGTGGAGAAAAATGCGCACAGTTTTTATTACAGGATTTGTGGAATCACTGTCCCATTGAATGACTGTCTATTATAGTTCAGTTTTATTTGTGTGTTTGGAAAGACAAACCTTTTGATCAATATATTCACTTACCTTTCTTCCTTTGGGCCCTGCGACACCAAAACCATCTCTACCATCTTCACCCTACAAGGACAACAAGGAGAAAAAAAAGCTTCGCCAATCTATTCTTCCTTGCACAGAGCTTTTTAATTCAACTGCATACTCTCTTTTGTTAAAGGGAAACAACATGTTGTCCCAACATAGCAGCATTTTTCTGTATTTTCTGTATTTTTCTGTTTTTTGATTTGCTACTTACGTTGTGAACATTTTCCTAGGTGGAGGCTTCAAATAAGCCCTTCTGACTTTTTCGCCTCTCCCTGCGCTGTATTTCACTACTCTTTCCTATTTTTTTTAGCTTTTATATTTCAATCATGCAAAATAAACTGAACTGAACTGAATTATGCACTGTTGAGACTATGCTCTTTTATCGTACGCAGTCAAGATGCATGGAATAAGAAAAACCTTAGGAAACGTGCCAATTATCAGACTAAAAACACATCACATAAATTCTAAGATACATAAGCTGCAGAGAAATAAAAATGCTTTTTAGACTTGTAGTCTGAAGCTTATCTCAAAATCCCCAGCCATACTTTGTCCATGAAAAAACATATAATGACAACTAAGAAACTAAGTAAGCCAGATATTTTTGAATGTGGGAAAGTTATATTGTTAATTTTTCACCAGTTTTACATTATATTTCATGCAACAAAGATGTGGTTTCATCCTTACAGACTCTCCACGGGGGCCAAGTGGTCCAATAACACCCTTAGGTCCTGGCTCTCCTGGCTCTCCCTACAAAGGAGATAGAAATAGATTTTTAAAAAATAGAAAGAAAATGAGACAGATATACTCAAAACTTAAAAGAGCTCTTTGACGTTTTCTTATAGTAGTTTCATGTTTGCTCAAACAGACTACACATGTGTGTCCAGTAATGTGAGAGAGCTTGGCTTATGTCAGTGTGCTTACAAATAAAACTGCCTTTTTATTGAGGAACTAAGCCACCATAAATTATGTTTCACTCAGTACCTTGCGACCAAGAGCTCCTCTTCTGCCCTTATCTCCAGCGGGACCGGGTTTCCCTCCAGGACCCTAGAAAGAAAACATCAGTGCATTCGAGTTAGGTTTACTATGTAAAAGACATAGATTTTTTTTTTAAATAAATGGACCTATCAGGCTCACTTACCCTGGGTCCAGGGTTCCCATCTTCTCCTCTGGGTCCTGGAGCACCATTAGGACCAGCTGGACCCTTAAAAAACACAAACCGGACATTGATGATGCAGATTCTTGCATATTCAGTTGCATACTCATGAGTTCAACCCATGAATAAAGATTTAACACACATATCTAGTTTGGTAAATACTCCACTCACAGTCCAGTCAAAACAACTTCTCATATTTCAGACAAGAAAAGTAATAACAGTAATGACAACACTCACCACAATACAAGTTTTGGCAAGATTATTTGCAGACTGAAAGAATGACTTACTCTAGATCCTCCAATACCAGGCTCTCCCTGAACACCATCACCTCCTGGTTTTCCAGGGTTTCCCTTTAATGACATACAAGCAGCAAATGAAATGAAAATAACTGCCATTACTGCTGTAAGTATAAAACAATGATGTTATCAAGAAAAAGGGACTCACAGCTTGTCCAGGTGGACCTCTTCTGCCATCAGATCCCTAATGAAGTACAAGGAGAAACAAGTATTGGTAAACAAATACAATGCCAAGTAATTATTTAGGAAAGATAACAAACACATGGTGAAATTGTTTACCCTTCTCCCAGGTTCACCAGGGCCTCCCTTCTTTCCATCCTCACCAGGCTCTCCCTATAATTTCAGGACACAGACCCCCAGTAAAACAAAACCATAGAAACAACAATGTGATGTTAAATGGTTAAAGTATAATATTGGCAACTTATCACCATGTTGTCTTTTCCATAGCAATATAATACATTCAGGGTGACATTACCGCTGGTCCAGCATCACCGGGGTCTCCTTTAGGCCCTGCCTGGTTGTTATCTTGTCCACTTGCACCCTATTAGACAGATAAAACATTTTCAAATGTTCCTGCATTTAAACACCTTTAAGCAAAATTTTTCAGAGAAAGCTGATCAAGAATAGGAGCAATGGCAAGCTGAGTGAGGGACATCCATCAACAGATTTAAAAAGTCCATACATAAAACATGCATAAAAATTTTACCACTGGCACCTTTTGAGGTATGGAGAAATTTAACTTCGTGACTCAATTAATGTATAATAGTATAAAACTATACAATATTCCTCTGTAATCAGCTTTGATTGGTTAACTCATTAAGAACTAAGACACCCTTAAAAAATGTTCAAAAACCTAAGCATTTTCTGAAAACAATCTCCCAAAGGGAAAAGGGTTTTCTGATATAATGTTGAATTTATTGAACATGATATGTTAGTTGATAGACTACTTTGGACAGGAAATGGCATTATAACTAGTTTCCATCATACTCACAGGGTCACCTCTGATTCCTATTTCTCCTCTGTCTCCTGCTTGTCCTTTGACACCTTTGGGACCCTAAAAAATAACTGTGTTTAGTGAGCATTCATCAGCACAAACTATGCTATGAAACTATGTCATTAAAGTGTGAACAAAATGTGAAACGAAAATTGCATTCAATCACTGACTCTTCTGCCAGGGTTTCCTCTGTCTCCCGGGGGTCCAGCCACTCCACTTTTGCCCTAAAAATATTTAGCAGTTGGAAATTAAAGCCCATAAAACATGTCTGGAACTCAACATTTTTGGAACTCAATTTCCACGCAGTTAAACATATGAAAAGATTATTAATACAAAACAAAAACATAATATGATATATGATACTTAATATGATACAGCATGTGCACTTACCTCTTCTCCATTGATGCCATCGAGCCCAATTTCTCCATATTCACCCTGCAACATGGTAGCAATTGGGTGCTTAATCAGTACCTTAATGGACCTTTATTCTGATAGCTTTATAACAACAATTATTATTATTACAATATACACTTTAAAAATAGGAAAAAACACTCACCTTTTCTCCTGAGTAACCCCGAGAACCCTGAACAGAAGAAAGAAATTATGTTTGCACTTTTATATGAAATACATAAAAAAAAACCTAAAATTCCCAACTTACAACAAATTAACAAATTAGGATGAACTGAATGTTAAAGTTAATGCCAAAGCCTTTACCTTGACACCTCTCTGTCCAGGACATCCCTGGAAACCCTGTGTTCCATTCACACCAGGAGGACCTCTTTCTCCCTACAGAGTAAAGACAATGCAATATGCTGACAAAGTACAGGATGGTTGGAATATGAAGAAACACAATCAGACAGGAAAGAAAAACACTAAAAGTTCAATTGTCTTCTTGAGGACAACAAAATGGTTAAACAAAAGTAGGTGTCACTCATGGATACACTGTTGACACTGACAATATAATGTAATCAAGACAATCAAACTCACAGGTCCACCCTCATCTCCAGGATGTCCTTGGCTTCCCGGTGATCCTGGACCCCCCTGAAAGACGAAACAGCCAACTATTAGTGTGTAATCAAAAAAATAGCATAATAAGAGAAAGAAAATTCTGTGAACGTTTGTAAATATTTTTTTGACATTAGGTACCTTAGAACCTGGAAGTCCAACTGCTCCTCGGTCTCCTCTGGTGCCAGTACATTTGCAAGGCACTCCACAGCACTCTCTTTCTGCAATATTATCCTAGGCAACAACAGAATTAAGTTTTATTAATTAATTTATGGGACAATAGATAAAGCAAACCCTTACAGAAGGCCTTGGATACAACCAATTAGTACTCACCAGTTCTTCCATAAGTTCATAATCAAGGTCCATGACATTGACTCGTAAAGGTCTGGTGTACCTGAAGCCACGACCATATTCCAACAGCACAGCCTCCTCAAATTTAGGCACCCGCTCCAGCCCCACCAAAATGAAACTGTTAACTCCTGTTTAGCACATACGAGAGTTACAGGAGGAATATTACTGTTTGTAATTATTTTTGAATAAAATATTACTATAATATCACAGAGGTATAAGGACAGATGGTAATTAAGAGCAGTGTGTACTGTATCATATTCTTACCTGACAGGCGAAGCTCCTCAACTTGCCTTTTCATTTCAGCATATGGGGCATCAAGACCATCAGTCAAATGAATGACAACCTTGAGGAGGAAAAATGTAATTCAGTTTCATGCTCTCTTGGTCTTTTCATTGGTAATTGGCTCTGCTCAACTCAAATTAGATGCTGATTAAAATATCATACAAACATCAACAGCTGTGGAGTACTAAATTTAGACACACATTTTTCATGAACTATTTGCCAAAATTTAGCCAAGTCTTGTATTTCTTTCTCCTTTTTCTTGCCAGTCTGTCTATCAGAACTTAAAGTCAATCACTGTTGCATACAAATACATTGACACTATAATTCCTATACTTTGACTTTTGTTAGCATATGAGCTGAATTCAACAGTGTAGAGCTCAACTGTGAAAAAAATTTCTGGTACCAGTCCTTTAAAATATGCCCAACCTTGACAACATTGTCCTCTCTGGTTTTGAACCTATTGGCATAAGCTGAGATGGTCTTGCCATTGAGGACAAAGGGGCCACGATTACGCAGTGCTCTGAAGGCCTCAAAGAGCTCTTTAGCATTGTCTGTGAAGTCCACTTGAGAAGGCTCAGAGGCAGAGTCTATGGCTAGCATGCCCAATTGCACAGAGGGAATTTGCCCAGATGAGCAACTGATTGCTGCCATTTTGGAAATCCTCTGCAGAATGGCTTCCATCTTGCTTTGGAGGTTGGTCTGAGCACTGAAGATGTTCTGGGCAGAAACATCAAAGCCTACCAACACCTCCATGCTGCAGGCTGTAATACAAAGTTCATTTTTTTAGGCATTTTTGTGCACCATAGAAAACATTTTCAACTTTTAAACATTTAATTATATGTCACAAATTAAATGTGAAACAACTTGGTTGTAAAGTCCATTTGCAAGAAGAAAAATCTCTCTTACTTTTTGGATTTTCTTGAACACCAACACACAGCTTCCCCTTTACTTCATCATCTAAAGTTGCCAGGATTTGTTCATTGAGCTCTGAAAGTTCCTGAAAGGTGCTTGCTCGAGCCACTGTGGAAGACTCACTTGCTATGTTTTCTAACTCATTCTCAATGTCGCCCACTCCTACAGCAAACACTCTCACACCTTTTTTTTTCAGATCAAGGGCTGCCGTTTTGCTGTCATCAGCTGAGCGTCCTCCAGTGATAAACATTAGGATCTGTGAAGTGTTCTCATCCATCCTACTGCCTTTTTCTTTGGTAAAGTGAACATCTTGAACATGGCGAATGGCAGCACCACTATTGATTTTGCGCCCACCTTTGTATTCTGCTCGCCTTATAGCGCTAATAATGTCTTGTTTGTTCTCATATGTGTTAAGGTAGAAGACATCAGTCACATCTGCAGCAAAATGTGCCAGGCCAATACGCAGGTTGTCTCTGTCACTGAAGAACGGGTCAATTATTCGGTTGATGATAAATGACATCACTTCATTGAATTTGTCCCGGCCCAAGTTGATGGAGCCATCCACCAAAAATACTATGTCAGCTTTTTTAGGTGGAGGCAAGCCTGTTGTAATTTGAAGAAAGATGAGATGTTAAGAACATATGGTAAATAAGGGTTAGAATAAATTGACTCATTAGATGTTAGCATTCCTTAGCCTTATAATATGTGCATTTATACAGCGCTTTTCTAGTCTTGCTGTGCACTCAAAGTACTTCACATTACAGGCCACCGTCACCAATTCACACACAATGCTCTTATACACCATATTTCAGGGAAGGACACAATCCAATACATTCATACACTGACGATACATTAAGGGCAAATTAGGGTTCAGTATCTTATCCAAGGGCAATATTTTAAAGATTCAGACTGGAGGAACCGGGAATGGGATGACCCACTCTACCTTCAGAGCTACAACCACCCTAGGTCAGACGTGTATTTAAACGTGTACATTTTTACACAACTTACTAGCATCCACAAAGTCAGTGGGTGGTTCTTCAGGGATAGTCCCACTCAGCCTGGCAATAAGCCTCTCCTGGATTGCTGGTAGGCCAGGGAATGTAGGAACCTGAATGATGTCATCTGAGGTGGTGGCGATTTGTTTCAGTTGCTTTGGGTCAGCACGACCTGCTCCAATACCAATGCAGTTTACCCTGGAGCCCTTAAGCAGAGGTCCATAAATGGAAACATCTTGAGGGGAACGTCCACCTGTGAGAACCACAAGATGCTGGGATGCCTCAGCCAGACGAACACCGGAAGAGGGTTTTAACTCATTCTGCATGACATATTTAATGGCATCAGCCAGGTCTGATGAACGGCCACCCATCTGACGAAGTCTTTTGATAGAAGAGATAACAGCTGGCTTATTGTTGTGTGAATTGAGTGAGAACTCTGTTTTGACTCTGTCTGCATACTGGACAACAGCCACACGCACTTGATCAGGCTGCACATCAAGTTGTTGGACAATGTTGAGGATGAAATCACGGATATGAGCAATACCAGAAGCACCAGTATTGTCTGAGCCATCAATGAGGAAGATAATATCCTTTCTCCCAAGATTTACGGGGTCTGCAGGGTGAGCAAAACAAGGAGAAAAAGAGATATACTTTACCACTATAACAGAAATTCATGACAGAAACAAGCTCCAGGGCTTTGCAGAGGTTAACAGTAACTCAACATAGTCAGTATACCATGAGTCATTTTTTCAGCTATATGAGGAATCAAAAACAATTCTAAAATGCAAATGATGAAATCATTTATCAGTAAATGCCTTTAGCTCTTACATCTTGAAGTTAACATAATCCTTCAATATGAGGTACTAATTCTTACCTACATCCACTGGAGAAGGAACATAACCACCTATGATATCAGCGGTGGATATTGTTTTGACAGAATCAATGAGCTGTGACTCCACTCTTGGAAGGTTCTGGAAAGTGTCAACTGTATATACAAGTTCAGGCTTCAGGGAAATTTGTCTCAGTTCATTAGGGTCTGCATTCCTTGAACCAATGGCAAGAGGTGCAATGAAGTTTCTCTTTAGTTGGTCAGCTGGAGTGCTGACATCATCTGTAGACTTGCCACCTGTAACTAGAATGAGGAACTGAGGAACACGATCCTCAATGCGGCTTCCCGCTGACCTCTGGTAGATGTTTCTGAAGACCCACTCAAGAGCACGACCTGTGTTTAGGCGGTTTCCACCTTTGCTTCGAAGTCGCATCACAGCCTGGTGTACCTCCTCTTTGGTGGAGAATTGGTTCAGAAGAAATTCTAACTTCGGTTCATCACTGTACTGTACCACTGCAACTCGGACCCTATCCATTCCTACATCCAGGTTCTCCACAACTCTTCTTATCATTTCACGGATGGAAGGGAATTCACTACGAACAGCTGTCGTGCCATCAATTAGAAAAACCACATCCCTCTTTTCTCCTCCTGTGGATGCTGGTGTGATCTCTGCTCAAAAACAATATAAGCACAACAACAAAGTATGAATACTAATAATAGAGCTCCTAATACATATAGAAGACATACAGCCTGATTGAGAAAGTCATACATCATGTATGAAGACTGTCAACAAGTTCACATATTCTTATGCATATGCACACCGACAGTGTACTGCATCACCTGACCTGTGGTGTAACACAGTGTGCATCCTATGGTTGAGATAATGTAGTGCTGAAGGAAAAGGTTTACGTAATGAAATCCTTCAATATGAGGCACTAATTCTTACCTACATCCACTGGAGGAGGAACATAACCACCGATGATATCAGCGGTGGATATTGTTTTGACAGAATCAATGAGCTGTGACTCCACTCTTGGAAGGTTCTGGAAAGTGTCAACTGTATATACAAGTTCAGGCTTCAGGGAAATTTGTCTCAGTTCATCAGGGTCTGCATTCCTTGAACCAATGGCAAGAGGTGCAATGAAGTTTCTCTTTAGTTGGTCAGCTGGAGTGCTGACATGATCTGTAGACTTGCCACCTGTAACTAGAATGAGGAACTGAGGAACACGATCCTCAATGCGGCTTCCCGCTGACCTCTGGTAGATGTTTCTGAAGACCCACTCAAGAGCACGACCTGTGTTTAGGCGGTTTCCGCCTTTGCTTCGAAGTCGCATCACAGCCTGGTGTACCTCCTCTTTGCTGGAGAATTGGTTCAAAAGAAATTCTAACTTTGGTTCATCACTGTACTGTACCACTGCAACTCGGACCCTATCCATTCCTACATCCAGGTTCTCCACAACTCTTCTTATCATCTCACGGATGGAAGGGAATTCACTACGAACAGCTGTCGTGCCATCAATTAGAAAAACCACATCCCTCTTTTCTCCTCCTGTGGATGCTGGTGTGATCTCTGCTGAAAAACAATATAAGCACAACAACAAAGTATGAATACTAATGATAGAGCTCCTAATAAATATAGAAGACATACAGCCTGATTGAGAAAGTCATACATCATGTATCAAGAATGTCAACAAGTTGACATTTCAACACATACTGTAGTAAGTGTGTAGGAGTGTCTTTTGATCAGAAATCATTTTTAGACATAATTTAATTTAATAAATTTACCGTCATAGGTAGGGAATACTGGACGCATCTTGGTGATGTCTTCATCTGACAGCTCAGTGAGAGTGGTGATTAAATTTTCTTGGACTGTGTACAGCCCAGGGAGGTCATCTACAGTGAAGGCAAAGTTAGGCACATACGACACCACCTGGAGCTCTGAAGGGTGAACATCTCTGGTCCCAATGCTGAAGGGAAGAACTTTAGATTGTTTGAGTGAAGATGCTGCAGGGCTGATGTCATCTGTAGAAGACCCACTGGAGACAACAATTACAAACTGCGGGACACCTTCTTGCCTCCTGCTTCCACGTGCTGCTGTCAGAACGTCCTGACTGACAAACTGCAAGGCCTGACCCAGGTTACGTTGTGTTCCTCCTCGCTGTCGCATCACCCTTACAGCATTCAAAACACCTTCTTTGGTTGTATGTGAGTTAAGGTACATGTCAGCCTGAGCAAAGTCACCATACTGGACCACACCAATTCGAATCTTATTCTCGCCCACATTGAGATTCTCTACGACCCTGCGGATGAACTCCTGGATGATAGGAAAATCCCGTCCAACACCATCAGATCCATCAACAAGGAAAACGACATCCTTCCGGGGGCCCTGGGACTCAGCTAAAAGAGAAAGAGAAAAGGTAATCCTATGTTCTGAAACATGAATTACCTAAATAATTGGCAAAGGCTAATGCAGAAATTAAAATAGCCATTATACACTGAAGTATGACGAGCAATTACAAGACTGTTAGATATCATCTATCAATTATGTTGAAAGTTTGGTTTTAGTTTTCCAACAAAGCAGAACATACTGTATATGCAAGCTCTTTTGCAGCAAGCTATAATATCTTGGAGTTCAAAATTGACAAATTTAAGTCAGCCAATCATCAGCATCATTCACACATCAACCTACAGTTTCTGTTAAATTAAAATCTCACTAGTCAGAAACTTTTTAAAACATCACCAGAAAGCAACTAAAAACAAAGTAGAGAGCTCTGAAAACACAAGATAAGTTAATAGTTTGAAAACATACCCTCATGATTTCGATAGTTTAATTATTTTTTGTCTTGCAATTGAATTGCTTTTGTGAAGTCTTGATTTTATGTGTTTGTTAACTCCTGTGCGTGTAGATAAGTATTCATAATTAATAATCAGTGGTGCTGTCATGGTTAAACAATGGTGATATTTGCATCAGCTGAACAAGTGAAGAACTGCACATTTATGTATTTATTTTTACTTTTCTGAACAGCAAACTAACAAAAGAAAATTCTATAAAATATATTATTTCTTCTGAATTTAATTTGCTAGAATATTAATTCAATAAGGGATATTGAAACAAACTGTGGATGTGAAAAGAAATAAGACATAATACGAATACTTTCAAAAACACATGAATGTTTTGTCTGGAAGCGGTGGTAGTAGCTAACCACATGTCGTGCTCAACACAGAAACATAAAATGAGAACTGTTGGTTTAACCCTGCCTGGATTGATAAATATTTATTTTACCACCAAATTTAAACACAAACTTTCCCAAGGTCAAGCATTGCCAAAGAGAAAGAAAAAAAGTGGGACATCTTCCATTGAAAATGTCCTTCTGTCAAACACTGCCAACATTCGCAGAGTTGAAATTCGTATTATTTTCGACAGCATTGATAATTCTTTTTTTTCTTCTAATCTAATTGCTTCTAATAATGTGCATGATTTTGTTTTTATGCACTTTGAGATGTGCCTCGGTCATGTATGCCCAAATGGGAGGTCAGTGAACTCAGACACAGATAGAGCGGAACTGCGATCGTGTGATATTTGCTGCAGTTCTCCCCTGTCAGAGCTGCTGGTTCCAATTGCAAAAGTCAAGACACCCATCTGTTTGAGAGCAGAGGCTGGTGCATCAACACTGTCAGAAGATCTCCCACCACTTAGCAATATCAAAACCTGTGGAACTCCTTCCAGGCGCCTGCTTCCGGCAGAGGCCGTAAAAACATTATCCCTCAGGTACTGGAGAGCTGCTCCAGTGTTGCGCGATCTTCCACCTTTGTGCCTCAAACCTCTGACAGTGTCAAGGATCTCGCCTTTGGTGGCATATGTGTTGAGATAGAACTGGACAGACGGATCTCTGCTGTACTGAACCACTGAGACGCGGTCTTTGCTGTCATCCACACTGAGTTTCTCTACAACTCTTTGAACAAAGTCTCGCATAGCTTGGAATCCACTTTGAGTGCTGTCAGATCCATCCAACAGAAACACAACATCCCTTCCTGCTGGCTTTCTCTCTACTAGAAAACATAAGATGTGATGCAAATTTAGGGTCATTTGGCAAGCATTTCTCATGCAGATGGCAGACTTTCAAAGCTAACCTCAATGCTTATGTCTTACTATGTAGAAGCTGGCACAACCGTTTTGTCAAAGTGGTACTGCTGACCTGCACTGACGTACATACACTTTGTCTACGTTGACTTTGCATCCTAACATGATTGTGGATAGTAAAAATGGGTCAGTTTCTTACCAGTTACTGTTGGAGTCATGGGCGTGGCCCTCACTAACATCGTACTCATTACAGAGGAGAGCTGTTCTTGGACACTGGGGAGGTCAGTGAAC